>LR990091.1:10000-1481602 GCA_905147235.1 Erynnis tages
ACTTTGGAAACTTTAAAAAATAACGCTGCTCGATAGCGATCGACGACCCCTGTGTTTTTTGGTGCAGTTTGAAGGGCGCTGGCGAGTTCTACAATTGGACACCTTTTTTGGATTTTTTCCGCCCATAGGGGCGGAAACAAAGGCAAAAAAACAACTACCACGTGGACACGAGGTTGGCGAAATACACGTGGTGGACGAAACTACTCCTCCTAGCTTTGAAGACCCCATCAAACCAAGAAAAACGCAGCTTCAAGAAAGAAAATCGGTTGAGTAGTTCTCAAGTTATTATAAATCAAAAATTTGGGTGTTTTTCAAAAATTCATATCTCGAGATCAAGATCTTTGACACCCCTTTTTCAAAATTTCATCTTATAGAGCTCATTAAGTTTTACAACATATCTAAAATTCAAATTTTTCCATTCACAAAATCTCGAGATATTAAATTTCTTAAAATAGGGGTTGCCACGAGGTAGGGTAAAAACTACCCCTAGGCTCCCAAATAGCATAGTAAAAATTAGTGTACATTAAAAATAGTTATAACAAATTGTTTTTAAAATTTTAAAATTATAAATTGTATTTTTTATCCAGAAAACTGTAAAAATTTTGGGGTTTTATTTAAATATTAAATCGGGGGTGGTAGTTTTTAAGAATATATGTGTACAGTTAGATAGACCTTAATTTAACGAGTAAAACGAGCCCAAACTCGAACATTTTCTGACAAAAAGGGCCGTTTTTAGAAAAAGTTGTGACTAAAGGCAGCCATCTTGGTCGCCATCTTGAAAATTTGTATTGGGTTTTTCTTCTGAACTAGGAGTCGTAGAAAAGTGCGGTTTTCAGTTAACATCTTCGAGGACCGGTCTCTAGCGATTGCAGCTGTTACTGACTCTACATAGAGTCCCAGGAGAGTCACCCGTTTTTAGTCAAGTAACAGCCGCGCTATACCAGGGCAAACACTCAGCATCTTTCCGCACTTTTCTACGTCAAAAATTGACGGAGAAAACTAAGTTCTAAAAACAGTGGCGGCCATCTTGGACGCCATTTTGAAATATAAAAATTGACATAACTTCTGAATGGTTAGCAGTAGAGGAACGTAGTTTTCTCTGCTGACATCAGCAGAGTAAGGTCCATCTGTAGTACTACAGTAGCTCTACGTAACAGCTCTACATAGAGCCAAAACTTAAGTTGATTTTTTAAAAATATGTATTTTGTCAATAAAAATTAATAAGTATCACATCTTGACTTAAAACAGCACTCAGAAATAACGTTCTTGCTGTTGTAGAGCAAATCAGGACCAGAATACTCTATATAGAGTATAAAAATTTTTGTAATTATTCTAAACTATATTGTTTCTTGTATTGTTGTCTCGTAATACATTGTATTTAGAGTGATATTAATTATCAGACAAGGTACCTGGTGTACCAGTAAATTTGAGACGCTGAGCAGCCCTATACACTGCCATCTAGTTGTAACACAGGTCGGAATCTCTCTTCCGGCACTAAATAGGGAATACGTTACAGAAACAGGAACTTACCTGACGCTGCTGTAGACGCACCGAAGAACACGTAGACCCGCAGACCCGACGACCCGACGACCCGACGACCTGGAAAAGAAAAGAAGGGAGATTAATAGACCTAATAAAAACCTCTGTCTCTGGTATCAATTTATTTAAACCATTTAACGCACTCGTATACAACTTATACAAACCTTTACCTAAAAATTATTTTATTTTATTCTTTAATTTTTTGACTGTTCCCTATTGACTTGTATTTTCGCCCTTATATTTTAAAATGATCCGCACACCGGCAAGTAAAGCTAAAATGGACTCGGCCGAGACAGTTAACGTAGAGAGGGCAGGACCCTCTCCGAAAACAATGACAAATGTCAGGAGATCAATCGACGCATTCGAGCGGGTGGTGGAAACAACTACCCTCACCGAACAAGCCGCAAAAACAACAGCGGGAAAGTCAACCCTGACAGCCGAGCCCACAACCGCACCGCCCCTACCACAGACCCCTCCAAAGGACCACCGTACACCGCCATCCAAGATAAGACCTCCTATAAAGAGCCAAACGGTAACAAAAAAGATCATCGTTGCCAAAACACCTAGTCCGGTAAAATCCCCGACGATAGCTAGGGAACACTATCCCACAAAAGCGGCTGAGGCAAAAGCGGTGCACCGAAAGGGGGTGGAAAATCTTGAGAGATTTAAAAATCTGCGGACGAGTCTCAAACAGGAGATAAGAAAATCTCTTGATAGGCTCTATACTCTGGCGACAGAAGCCACTGCCATCAGAGACACAGACCAAGAACCATCAAACCCGCCAACATCATTAACTACACCCGCCACACCGACAGGACAAAAGTGTCACCTGGAAGGTGTAATAGAAGAACACACCACACTCATTAAAGAAAGTATGAAGCAAATGGAAGAACTAAAAGTAGCTATGGAAAGAACAGAAGATCTAAGGAAAACCATAGAGGAACAGAAAGCGTCCTATGCGAGTGTAGTGCGGGCAGCACCGGTGACCGACGCGACCAGAGAAAGGACCGCTTTGCACTCGGTTGTCATATCCTCTGCAAACGACAAGGACACGGGAGAGGAGGTACTGGAAAGGGCAAGGAAGGCTATTGATGCAAAGGAAGGCTGGATAAGAGTTGAGAAAGTGAGGAAGGCCAAGGACGGCAAGATCGTTATGGGATGTGGGACAAAGGAAGATAGGACAAGACTGAGGGAAAGGTTGGAAAAGGCAGGGGAACACCTCGTTGTCGAGGAGGTCAAAAACCGAGACCCGCTTCTGATCCTTAAGGGAGTGCTGTCAAAAAACAGTGATGCCGACATATTGAAGGCCCTTAAGAATCAGAATAGGGAGGTCTTTGCCGGCCTCGACAGCGAGGATGATAGAGTGACCCTGAAATTCAGAAAGAAGACGCGTAACCCACATACAAACCATATAGTCCTCACGGTGTCCCCCAAAATATGGAGAAGAGCGGTGGACATGGGAAGACTGAGGATAGACCTACAGAGAGTGCTCGTAGAGGACCAGTCTCCCCTTGTCCAGTGCTCCAGATGCTTGGGGTATGGACACGGGCGGCGTTTCTGCAAAGAAACGGAGGACCTCTGCAGCCACTGTGGCGGACCGCATTTTGGTAAAGACTGCCCAGACCGAGTGGTCGGAGAGGCGCCAGAATGTATAAACTGCAAGAGGTCCAAATTGGAACACAGCCAGCACAATGCCTTCAGCGAAGAATGCCCTGTCAGGCGAAAATGGGATGCAATAGCACGAGCCTCAGTGTCCTATTGCTAAGGTTCTCCCAGACAACACCCCCAGGTACAAAATTATACAGGCCAACCTCCAACGAAGTCAGCTAGCCACAAACGAAGCCCTACTAGAAGCTCAAAAAAGGAGAGTAGCTATAATATTGATCCAAGAACCATATGTAGGAAAGGAAAAAAGAATGAAGAGCTACAGAGGGGTGAGAGTCTACCAGAACGCAAACATAGGGGAGGGCACTGTAAAGGCCGCTATCGTGGTCCTCGATAATGAGGTAGACGTAGTGCAGTGCCCAGAACTGACCACGAATAACATCGCAGTGGTCAGGATCCGTACAAGAGCCTGGACTCTCACCCTGGCGTCGTACTATTTCGAGCCAGATACGCCCATAGAACCATACATTGAAAGGTTATGGGCAATAAATAGTACGACAAAAGGGAAACTTATAGTTGGAGGTGATGCAAACGCGAAGAGCACCTGGTGGGGCAGCGGAGCAGAGGACACTCGAGGAGAGTCGTTACACGGAAGCCTGACCGAGATGGGACTGCACGTCCTAAACAGCGGCGATACCCCCACGTTTGACACCATACGGGGAGGAAAGAGGTACAGCAGTCATGTCGACGTAACGGCCTGCTCGGAGGATATCCTGAGTCTGATCGACGATTGGAGAGTGGCTGAGAGCCTTACAAGCTCGGACCACAACGGCATAATTTTCGGCCTTAAACTTCAAAAATCAAAGGGTATAAATATAGAAAGGACAACCAGGATATACAACACAAAAAAAGCAAACTGGAGCCAGTTTCGTGCGAAACTGGCCCAGTTTATGCAAGAAGGAAACTTAAAAATAGAAACAATAACAAAAATCAATAACAAAAATGAAATAGATAATACTTTAGACAATTACACAGCAATAATAACAAAAACATGCGAACAAACAATTCCAAAAAAGATAAAAAAAGAAATACTTACCATGCCGTGGTGGTCCGAGCAGCTAGCAGACATGAAGAAGGAGGTCGACAGACGGAGACGCAGGATCCGAAACGCAGCGCCGCGCCGAAGACAGACTGTTGTACAGCAGTACCTGGAACAAAAAGAGGCTTATGAGAACGAGGTTGCACTAGCGGTCACAAAAAGCTGGAAGGATTTCTGTGGAAAACAGGATAGGGAGGGGATGTGGGAAGGAATCTATAGGGTGATCGGTAGAACGGTAAGAAGGGAGGAAGAACCACCATTGGAGACAGACGGTGTCATGTTGGACGCAGAGGGCTCCGCAAAACTTATAGCGGACACTTTTTACCCCGGGGACGACAAGAGTCACGACAACACCACCCACAGCCAGCTAAGAACAAGAGCTGAAGAGTTGAATGAGGTGGGGCATGATAACCATGGCCCGCCATTCACCCTTCACGAATTAAATGTCGCGACCAGGTCATTCAACCCTAAGAAGGCCCCTGGAGCCGACGGGTTCACCGCAGACATTTGCGCTCAGGCAATAGGGACAGACCCGGGTCTCTTTCTGGCTCTACTCAACAAGTGCCTGGCTCACCAGTACTTTCCGAAGACCTGGAAGACCGCTGCGGTGGTAGTACTGAGGAAGCCAGGCAAGAGCACCTACACCTCCCCCAAGTCGTACAGGCCAATTGGACTCCTGCCTGTCCTTGGGAAGATCTATGAGAAGATGCTGGTGGCCCGCCTCAGGTTCTACATTCTACCGAGGATTAGTACTCGCCAGTTTGGCTTTATGCCACAGCGTAGTACCGAGGACGCCCTCGTCACGCTTGTAACGCACATCAGAGCGAGAATAAGCGCCAAGAGACTGGTAACACTAGTCTCTTTGGATATCGAGGGCGCCTTCGATAGTGCGTGGTGGCCGGCAATTAAGGTTAGACTGGCTGAGGAAAAATGCCCGGACAACCTGAGGCGAGTCATCGGCAGCTATCTCAGTGATAGATCGGTGGAGGTGAGGTACGCAGGCCAACGACACCAGAAGGCCACGGAGAAGGGTTGCGTCCAGGGATCGATCGGTGGACCGATCCTCTGGAACCTGCTGCTGGACCCTCTCCTAAAATTGTTGGAGAGCCAGAGTGTATATTGTCAGGCGTTCGCGGATGACGTGGTATTAGTCTTCGATGGGTCAACGGCCCTGGAGGTTGAGGGACAGGCCAATGCCGCCCTCGAACACGTCCGGTCGTGGGGCGTCAGAAACAAACTCAAGTTTGCACCACACAAAACCTGTGCGATGGTGCTAACTAGAAAGTTGAAGTATGACGCACCGCGGCTGAGCATGGGAGGGGTCGACATTGGAATGTCCACTGAACTCAAAATCCTCGGGTTGACCATCGACGACAAGTTGACTTTCAACAGCCACGTCTCAAATGTCTGCAGGAAAGCTGTGGGCATCTATAAACAGTTAGTAAGAGCAGCGCGTGTCAGCTGGGGGCTAAACCCTGAGATTATTAAAACCATCTACACGGCGGCAGTAGAGCCCGTGGTGCTGTACGCCGCGGCCGCATGGTCACCAGCTGCACACAAGCTTGGCGTTCGTAGGCAGTTGGGCGTCGTGCAGCGGGGTTTTGCACAGAAAATGTGCAAAGCGTATCGCACGGTGTCATTGAACTCTGCCCTCATTCTCAGCGGCACGCTCCCTCTCGACCTCCGGATACGTGAGGCTGCCTCACTATATCTGGCCAAGAGAGGGACGATTAGGCCTGAACTGGGCGACATAGAGGTGGAGACAATGACACCGGCGATAATGGCTCCACACCCCGCGCACGGGATCGGGCTTGGATTCCGATGCCTGGTAGACGAGGAACAGTACACACAGCACGGGAGCTGTCCCGTGCAAATCTTTACGGACGGCAGTAAAATTGAGGGCAAGGTCGGAGCCGCGATATCCATTTGGAGCGGCGGCGTCGAGACCAAAGCCCACAAATTTACTTTGCCGTCCCATTGCACCGTCTACCAGGCCGAACTGCTAGCCCTGAGTAAGGCGGCGGAAGCTGCCCTAAAACTCAGGGCAACAGCAGTCGGAATCTACAGCGACTCTAGGGCAGCCCTAGAGACGGTGGTGAACTCTGATTCCCCTCATCCACTTGCAGTACAAACAAGAACATACATAGGTGACTGCACACGCCAGAATAGGGAGATTTCCCTATTCTGGATAAAAGCACACGTTGGATTTGAGGGGAATGAGAGAGCAGACCAGCTGGCCAAGGAGGCAGCCCTAAGATCCAAGCGGAGACATGAGTACGACCGATGCCCGATTTCGTTTATAAAACGAACAACCCGTCTGGAAACACTCGAAGAATGGGACCGGAGGTACCAGACGGAGGAAACGGCATCGGTCACGAAAGTGTTCTTCGCTGACGCTATCGCTGCCTACAAAACGGTGAAAAAGACCCAGATAGATGCCACCACAACACAGCTGTTTACTGGGCATGGCGGGTTCTCCTCATATCTGAACCGCTTCAGATGCAAGGATAACCCGTCATGTGCGTGTGAACCCGCGGCTGAAGAAACGGTGCTGCACGTGGTTCTGGATTGCCCTATTCATGCCAAGGAGAGATTCGATCTAGAACAGAAAATAGACATAGAAATTAAGATAGGCAATTTAGAAAAAATATTAGCGAACAACAATACAAGAGATATATTTTTAGATTATTGTAGAAAAATTATAAGAATAGTAAATAACAGAAATAGTACATAAGAAAAGTATGATATATTTGTATACTACGTTATACATAATATAAGTCATATAGAAATAAGAGTAAGTAATTGTAAAGTAAGATAATAAAGATATATTTAGAAAGTAAGAGAAGTAGAAATGTCAATAACTATAGAAAATAAAAAATGTAAAAGTAGTATATAAGAAATATTGTAAAATAAAATAACAGCCTCCCACTTTTATTATCCCCCGTTTTTGCATGCTAGATATAGAGAGAGAAATAAAGAATAAAAAATAAAGTAAAAGTATAGATTAGATGAGACTAGAGGGTACATCCAACCCTGAAGTATGAAAGAGAGGAATGAGAGAAAGAAACGGTATGAAGCATGAAAGTACGAGAAGCATATCTGATAGAACTAGAATGAAAGAGAACACTAGGAACCCCTGTCGTAGAATAGGCACCGACGCTATCGGTGGGTAACAGATGGCTCTAAAGAAAGGGCCGAAAAAAAAAAAAAAAAAAAAAAAAAAAAAAAAAAAAAAAAAAAAAAAAAAAAAAAAAAAAACCTAACCTAACCTAACCTAACCTAACCTAACCTAACCTAACCTAACCTAACCTAACCTAACCTAACCTAACCTAACCTAACCTAACCTAACCTAACCTAACCTAACCTAACCTAACCTAACCTAACCTAACCTAACCTAACCTAACCTAACCTAACCTAACCTAACCTAACCTAACCTAACCTAACCTAACCTAACCTAACCTAACCTAACCTAACCTAACCTAACCTAACCTAACCTAACCTAACCTAACCTAACCTAACCTAACCTAACCTAACCTAACCTAACCTAACCTAACCTAACCTAACCTAACCTAACCTAACCTAACCTAACCTAACCTAACCTAACCTAACCTAACCTAACCTAACCTAACCTAACCTAACCTAACCTAACCTAACCTAACCTAACCTAACCTAACCTAACCTAACCTAACCTAACCTAACCTAACCTAACCTAACCTAACCTAACCTAACCTAACCTAACCTAACCTAACCTAACCTAACCTAACCCAGTTGCGCTACCATCCCCAGTGTCGGTAACACTTGCCCAACCTCGCTCCGCGATTGTAAGTCCTAGAAAAATCATTTAAAAATTCCGGAGAGTGGTATTTTTTCGTTGTGCGTTACATTGTGATATACCAAACGACGCGGAAAAATACGCCCTACAAGACGGTGCAAAGTGCGTGAAAATCGGATCACGGTAAAAAAAGTTATGTGTGAAAAAGTGCGTTTTTGTAAAATTTGGAAACTTTGAAAAAATACGCTGCGAGAACAAGATCGACGACCCACACTTTTTATAGTGTTTTCTGAAAGGCGCCGCAGAGCTGCATCTTTTGACACCCAGTTTGGAATTTTCCCGCTTACGAGCGCGAAAATATTAACAAAAAAACAAGTCCCACGTGGCCACGAGGTCATCGAAAAACACACCCTAGTGAAGACTTCTAAAACCATCTAGAAGGACCTCTTGAAGACGAAGAGAACGGCGATTGCAGCATCAAAATCGGTTAAGTAGTTTTTAAGATATTTAGTATTAAAATTTTGCCCAAATTTCAAAAAATCATATCTTTGTAGATAGATCTTTGACCCCCCATTATTAAAATTGTGTCTTATAGTGCTAAATTAGCTTAATATTTTAAAAAAAGAAAATTTTAATTTTTATTTGTAATTATATTTTTTATTAACTTTTCAAGTTTTGGGGGTGCCACGAGGTAGGGTTGTTTTCACCCCCAGAACTTCAAATTTAGCCTCAAAAATTAAAACGCATTAAAATTAATATATACAAATTTTTTCATAATTTTAGATTTAATATTAATATTTTATTTTAGAGTTTTAGTGAAAAATTCTGTGTTTTTTGTATAAATTAAATCGGGGGGCATAGATATTAAGATTTAATGTATTTCATTGTGTATATTATATCATTACGCTTAAAATAAGCCCAAACACGGGCAATTTTGGTTAAGGATAACGGATTTTGGATAAATTTAGTGATTAGAGTCCCTTCCGGACGCCATATTGGCCGCCATATTGTAAAATTTAAAACTTGTGTAACTTGTGAACCCGTGATCGCACGGGGACGTGGTTTTGACTGTTGCCACTAGCCATAAAAGCGCAACCATTTTACCTGTGACTCGACTCTATGTAGAGTCGAAAATTGTAGAGCCAGTTTTCACTACAGCCTATCAAACCCGCTCCCGGTAGTACCTACAAATCAAACCCGAGCTTCCTGGGCCCACGGAGTCGGGAGATACGAGACTTTGTAAATCCAGTGGCCATTTTGTCCGCCATCTTGGATATATAAATACAGCCGTAACTCCTGAACCCGTGGTCGTAGAGAGCTGTGGTTTTCACTATTAGGTAGAGCGGGTCACGAACTTTTATATAGGAACTATAGTGACTCTATGTAGAGAAGCCTCTACATTTAAATTTTTGTAAACTTTTTATCTTTATTTTAGTTTTAATTCTATTTTCACTGTGACCTCAGTTTACTGTGTTACTTTTGTACATTTTTTATTGACTAGAGCAGCCCTTTACACTGCCATTGATATAGGTTCTTATACTATATTTTATAACTGGTACTTTTCTGACGCGGCCCAATATGTATCGCACACCAGCAAAAACGACTCAGCCGTCGGCGGCTTACGCGGGAAGGGCAGGACCCTCCCCTAAAACCAAATCGGATGTACATAGACCTGGGGACTCTCCTGAGAGAGCGGTGGAGATTACATCAGACCGGCAATTGTTGTTGACCACTCCACCCTCCACAAACCCCCCAAAAATTGATCAGAGAGCACCAAAAATTGTGAAGACGGCCCCGAAAGCATATTCGGAGTTCTATTACACTGGAAAGGCCACACAGTCCACTCCCCAAAAGGTCTTGACAACACCATCCCAAAAGGCAAGATCACCTATTTCCTCCGTCACAGTCACTAAAAAGGCTGCCACTGCTCTAACACCTAGCCCGGTAAGATCCCCATTATCAGCTCAGGACTTTTATCCAAGCGCAGCAGCCGAGGCAAGAGCAGTGTACAGGAAGGGAGTGGAAAATCTGGACAGGTTTAAAAACCTCAAATCCAGTGTTAAGGCCGAGATCAGAAAATGCTTGGACCGTCTCTACACTTTGGCAGCAGAAGGAACCGCCGTCAGAAGCTCGGAACAAGAGACAGGACCAGAGACCCCACCAGTAAAGCAGGACACTCAAAGAGTGGATCAGGTTGACCAGTTGCAAAAAGCAATAGAGGAACACACGGCACTGGTTAAAAATAGTATTGACAAGATGGATGCCCTGAAGGTCACGCTAGAGAAGACCGACGACCTCAAGATGTTATTGGAAGTGCATCACGAGACATTGCACAAACCATCCTACGCGAATGTAGTGACGACTGGCCTGGGGGCCGCATACAATCCAGAGAGAGCGGCGCTGCATTCCGTAGTTGTCACTTCCAATAAAGATCAAGAAACAGGGGAACAGGTTATGGAAAGGGTAAGAAGGGCCATCAATGCAAAGGAGGGATGGATAAAGGTGGAAAAGGTAAGGAAGGCTAAGGATAGCAAAGTCGTTATTGGATGTGGGACCAAGGAAGACCGATCTAGGCTCAAGGAAAGACTGGAAATGGCAGGAGAAAACCTAGTGGTCGAGGAGATGAAAAACAAGGACCCCCTTTTGATTCTTAAGGACGTGCTTGCTAAGCATAGCGACGACGAAGTCATTCGGGCCCTTAAGAACCAAAACGGGGAGATCTTTGATGGCCTCGACCAAGAAGAACATCGGATCGCGGTCAAATACAGAAAGAGAGCTAGAAATCCCCTCACTGGACACATAGTCCTGACCGTCTCCCCCATAATATGGAGGAGGGCATTGGACCTGGGGAGGCTGAGGGTGGACCTGCAAAAGGTTCACGTGGAGGATCAGTCTCCCCTGGTCCAATGCTCTAGGTGTCTGGGCTATGGCCACGGACGAAGGTTTTGCAAGGAAACAGAAGACCTGTGCAGCCATTGCGGTGGACCGCACGTTAGCACAGACTGCCCGGAGAGAGTAGTGGGAGAACAGCCGGAATGTGTTAACTGCAAGAGGTCTAAGCATGACAATCGAGCGCACAACGCCTTCAGCCGGGAATGTCCAGTGAGGAAGAAATGGGATAGCGTCGCAAGAGCCTCAGTATCATACTGCTGAGGACACTCTACCCTCATCCAGTAGCCAAAAATCCCTTACCTTGACCACAAACACGAAACCAGAAATAGTCATCAGTAAAGTAGCAAAGAGGACAGCACTTAATCAGGAAAAACAGATGATGGAGGGGCATGATAACCATGTCCCACCAAGCACACTTGTAGGATTTTCCCAAAAGTCAGTGCTAAATACAGTCCTGGGCTGCTCTATAAAAGTAAAAAATGTACAAAAATGTGTATTGTACAGAGTAATAAATAAATAGATATAAGATTTAGTTGAAAATAAGATATATAAAACATGATACTTATATATAATGTAGTATATATTAAGTAATCATAGGATAGGAAAATTAAGTTAATAATAAGAACACATTAGATAATAAAAAGTAGATAATAGACAAAGTAATAATTGTAATTTCGTGTTAGAGTAATAGTAATAAGGATTAAAATGTTAAGAGTAAAATGTGAATGTAAAATAAAAAATGATGGCGTAGAGACTGTACAATTAGATATAAGTATATAATGTATATTATGTGGAAAAAAAAAAAAAAAAAAAAAAAAAAAAAAAAAAAAAAAAAAAAAAAAAAAAATCCACGGATGTACTGCTTACTTACCCTGTGTAATAGAATTAAGAGAAATAAATAAATAAAAGAATTAGCTAGAATAGGAAAAGATAGAGGCCTATCCCGGTCTACAGCGTGCGTATGAGATGAATGATAGAAAGAATACGGATGAAGCATGAATGTACGAATGAAAGCGAGAACTGGTATGATAGTGGAAAATATTGAAACTAGCGAATATAGGCACCGCACCCTGCGGTGGGGTTAATAGTGGTCCATATAATATATAAAAAAAAAAAAAAAAAAAAAAAAAAAAAAAACCTAACCTAACCTAACCTAACCTAACCTAACCTAACCTAACCTAACCTAACCTAACCTAACCTAACCTAACCTAACCTAACCTAACCTAACCTAACCTAACCTAACCTAACCTAACCTAACCTAACCTAACCTAACCTAACCTAACCTAACCTAACCTAACCTAACCTAACCTAACCTAACCTAACCTAACCTAACCTAACCTAACCTAACCTAACCTAACCTAACCTAACCTAACCTAACCTAACCTAACCTAACCTAACCTAACCTAACCTAACCTAACCTAACCTAACCTAACCTAACCTAACCTAACCTAACCTAACCTAACCTAACCTAACCTAACCTAACCTAACCTAACCTAACCTAACCTAACCTAACCTAACCTAACCTAACCTAACCTAACCTAACCTAACCTAACCTAACCTAACCTAACCTAACCTAACCTAACCTAACCTAACCTAACCTAACCTAACCTAACCTAACCTAACCTAACCTAACCTAACCTAACCTAACCTAACCTAACCTAACCTAACCTAACCTAACCTAACCTAACCTAACCTAACCTAACCTAACCTAACCTAACCCAGTTGCGCTACCGCCCCTTGAGTCGGTAACACGTGCCCAACCTCGCTCCGCGCTCAAAGTGTTCGAAAAAATACTTCAAAAATCCAAAGTGGTGGTAAATTTTTGCCGTACAGTGAAGTGCTATATGTCAAAAGGTGCGGAAAATTAAGCCCTACACGCTGACATATCGTTCGTGAAAAACTGTGAAAGGACACAAAAGTTATTAACGAAAAAGTGACATTTTGAAGAAATTAAAAGTTTCAAAAAATTACGCTGCTCGAAAGAGATCTATGACGTATGTGTTTTTTAGTGCATTATAAAAGGCGCTGGTGAGCCCTACATTTTAACACCTTGATCGGATTTTTTCCGCCCATAGCGGCGGAATAAAAAGCAAAAAAACAACTACCACGTGGACACGTGGTAGGTGAAAAACACGTGACCGACGGGACTGCTCTATCTAGATTTGAAGACCTCATCGAGCCCAGACAGACGCCGTTTGAAAAGTGAAAATCGGTAGAGTAGTTTTTTAGTTATAGTGATTTAAAATTTTGACTGATTTTCAAAAAATCTAATCTTGAAAACAAGATCTACGACCCCCCTTTTTTAAAATTGTATTTTGTACTTTTCGGTAGACTGTATAACATACTAAAAATTTAAAATTTTTTATTGAATAGTTTTTTAAATATTTAAGATTTAATTTTTGGGGGTTCCACGAGGTGGGGTTAAAACTACCCTTAGGAATTTAAATTTTGTGTCAAAAATTTATGTGTATCTAATTTAGTTAGTATTAATTAATTGGTAATTTTAAACGTAATTTTAGCATTTTATTTAGGCAATTTTGTGTAAAATATAGTGTTTTTCAGTAATTAAAAATCGAGGGGGGTAGCTTTTAATAATTAATGTATAAATTTGACTAGGACTAAAAAGGGCGAACAAAACAAGCCCAAACACGGGCAACTTTGGTCAAGCCTGGCCGTTTTTATAAATAGTGGTCCCTATCGGACGCCATCTTGGACGCCATTTTAAAAATTTATTTTTACGTTTTCTCCAAAACTAGAAGTCGTAGAAGAGTGCGGTTTTCAGTAAACATCTTTGGGAGTGGGTCTCTATCGGCTGACACTGCTTTTGACTCTACATAGAGCTCTGAGTCAAGCATCGATTTTGAATGTAGGATCAGCAAGAGATCACCAGGACGTACACCCAGTTCTTTTCTGCACTCTTCTACGACTAAAATTGACGCAGAAAACGAGACTTGAAATCGGTGGCGGCCATCTTGGACGCCATCTTAGATATTTAAAATTAGGATATCTCTTTAAGTATTGACCGTAGAAAGACGCGGTTTTTTAGGCCAGCACGACCAAATCAAGGAGTATTGACAGTGCCACAACAGTGTGCTGTAGCTCTACATAGAGACAAAAATTTTTAGAAAATTTTCTTTTCTTCTAATGTTTATTCTCTTCTTATGTTTTGCCATTTAATACTGACCTTGCATGTATAGGACAAATTAGGACTAGTAGGCTCTATATAGAGCCTAAAATATACTTTTAATTATTGTATTTTCATTGCTTTTAATAAATGTACAAACAGTAAGACTTCCAGGACCATAAGAAGGCACAAGTGGTAGACTCTACGTAGAGCCCAGAAAACCCTGCAAGCCCATTTACAGCTGCAGGTCATCTGAGAAGTCCACTACCTGGATCTAGGTAAACAAAAATCTTAAAAAACTTCAATAAATATATTAACATATAATCTACAGTTTATTTTATTTTGTTCTATTTATACTCTTATAAAACTTTTACAAACCTTTTATTTGACCTTCTTTTATAATTATTTGTGTAATAGATTGGCTCTAGCCGTGTGTAGGATCCAAAACTAGGTAAGATGTTCCGCACTCCTGCGAAAAAACTGGACCCGGTGGAGACCGTAAACGAGGAGAGGGCAGGACCCTCTCAAAAAAAACAAAACAAATGTGCGTAAATCAGTGGACGCCATCGAAAAGGCGGTGGAAATCAGAAGCGACAGACAAGGGCGGAAAACTCCACCCGCGGTGAACACAACCGCCAAGTCCACAGAACTGGTCGCAAGACCTTTGATAAAAACACCACCGACGGCCGGGTCCACCAGTGCGGACTCTAAATTGTCCACCCCCCCGAGGACGCATAAAACGCCACCGCAAATGCATAAACCGCCTTTAAAAGGCAATACGATCACAAAAAAGGCAGTGAGTGCACAAACACCAAGCCCGGTAAGGTCCTCGGCGGAAGCGAAGCTATGCTACACCAGCAAAGCTGAGGAAGCCAAAGCGGTCTTTAGGAAAGGGGTGGACAACCTAGAGCGTTTTAAAAATCTAAAGACCAGCCTGAAAACGGAAATCAGGAAGTCTTTAGAAAGACTATATGCTCTCGCAACCGACGATTCAGCGTCCAGGAACCTGGAACGAGAGCTAACGGAAGATACCTCGCCTCCAACAAAGATAGACCAAGGTGGCCACATCGAGAAAATCCTGATCGAGCACAAACAGCTCATAAAAGACAGTATGCACAAAATGGATGAACTCAAAGTGGCAATGGAAAGGACCGAAGAAATTAAGAAGCTCATCGAAGAGCAGAAAGAGGTGGTTGCCAGAACAACCTACGCGAGTGTAGTGCAGAACAAGACAAATGCTACAAATGAAAGCAGGACAGCTCTACACTCCGTGGTAATCACCTCTCAGAACGACCAAGACACGGGGGAAGACGTCCTGGAAAAGGTCAGACAGGCCATCGACGCTAAGGAAGGATGGATCAGGATAGAAAAGGTTAGAAAGGCTAAGGACAGAAAAATAGTAATGGGGTGCGGGACAAAAGAGGATAGACAGAGGTTGAAAGATAAGCTGGAAAAGGCAGGAAAGCACCTCGTCGTCGAGGAGGTGAAAAATAGAGACCCGCTTCTGATTCTAAGGGACGTACTGTCTAAACACAGTGACGAAGAGGTGGTGAAGGCCCTTAGAAATCAGAACCGGGAGATCTTTCACGGCCTTGACGACGAGGAAAATAGAATGATGATAAAGTTCCGGAAAAAGGCACGAAACCCCCTTACAACGCACATAGTCCTGACCGTGTCCCCCAGGATATGGAGCCGAGCCGTGAACATGGGGCGCTTGAGGATTGACCTCCAGAAGGTGGTGGTGGAGGACCAGTCCCCGCTCGTGCAGTGCTCCAGATGCCTGGGATACGGACATGGTCGCAGATTCTGTAAGGAGCCGGAGGACCTCTGCAGCCACTGCGGCGGCCCTCACTTCGGAAGAGACTGCCCAGACCGAGCAGTAGGAGAGTCACCAGAATGCGTGAACTGCAAGAGGTCCAACCTGGAGAACCGGCAACACAACACCTTTAGCCAAGACTGTCCTGTCCGAAGAAAGTGGGACGCCATAGCTCGAGCCTCGGTTTCCTACTGCTAAGGTTGTCCCAAATAACATCTCCGGGTACAACTTCATTCAAGCTAACCTCCAACGCAGCCAACTAGCTACCAACGAGGTGCTCCTCGAAGCGCAAAAAAGAAAAATTACGGCGATTCTAGTGCAGGAGCCCTACGTTGGTAGAGAAAGAAAAATGAAGACCTACAGAGGGGTGAGAGTTTTCCAAAATTCTAGCATAGGGGAGGGCACTGTAAAAGCTGCAATTGTGGTCCTCGACAACGAGGTGGACGTAATACAGTGCCCGGAACTGACCACGAACAACATCACAGTGGTCAGGATCCGAACTAGAGCTTGGACTCTCACCCTGGCGTCGTATTACTTTGAGCCGGATAGGCCCATAGAGCCTTATATTGAAAATTTAAGGGTGATAAGTAGTGCGACGCAGGGAAAGCTGGTAGTTGGAGGTGATGCGAACGCCAAAAGTACCTGGTGGGGCGCCGAGGCAGAGGACGCCAGGGGAGAGCTGATGCACGGTGGCCTGTCTGAAATGGGAATGTATATCCTAAACACCGGCCACATCCCTACTTTTGACACCATCCGTGGTGGAAAAAGGTACAGCAGTCATGTCGACGTCACGGCCTGCTCCGAAGATATCCTGAATCTCGTCGAAGACTGGACAGTGGTAGAGAGCCTCACAAGCTCGGACCACAACGGCATAACATTTGGCATCAAATTACACAAATCAATAGGCGTAGATACAGAAAGGACAACACGACTCTACAACACGAAAAAAGCAAACTGGGCCCAGTTTCGTGAGAAACTGGCCCAGTTTATGCTTGATGAAAAATTAACAATAGAAGATTTACAAAAAATTAAAACTATAGGGGAAATAGAAACAACCATAGACAAATACACAAAAACGATCACAAACACCTGTAAAGAACTTATACTAAAAAAGAAAAAAAAGGAAACACTTACCTTGCCGTGGTGGTCCGAGCAGCTCGCAGCCATGAAACAGGAAGTAAACAGACGGAGACGAAGAATCAGGAACGCAGCGCCGCACCGGAGACAGACTGTTGTACACCTGTACCTGGAACAGAAAGAGAAGTATGAACTGGAAGTAGCAAATGCGATAACGGAAAGTTGGAAGAAATTTTGCATGAAACAGGACAGGGAAGGGATGTGGGAGGGGATATATAGGGTAATAGGAAGAACAACGCGGAGGGAGGAGGATCTTCCGTTAATGAACGCCGGGAAAACGCTAGACGCAAAGGGATCCGTAAAGCTTCTAGCGGAAACTTTTTATCCGGGGGACGAGAAGGGTTGCGACGACACAGCCCACTGCCTAATAAGATCACAGGCCAAAGAGTTGGACGAGGCGGATCATGATGAACATGACCCACCGTTCACTCCTAATGAACTGGAAGTCGCGACCCGATCGTTCAATCCAAAAAAGGCGCCCGGAGCCGACGGGTTCACCGCAGACATATGCACGCAGGCAATAGGGTCTAACCCGGGTTATTTTCTGGCTCTACTAAACAAATGCTTGGCTCACCACTACTTCCCAAAAATTTGGAAAGCCGCCACGGTGGTGGTACTAAGGAAGCCGGGCAAGGATACCTACACCTCCCCCAAGTCGTACAGGCCAATTGGACTTCTGCCTGTCCTTGGGAAGATCTATGAGAAGATGCTGATGGCCCGCCTCAAGTTTTATATCCTACCGAGGATCAGTACTCGCCAGTTTGGCTTTATGCCACAACGGAGCACCGAAGACGCCCTCGTTACGCTAATTTCACACATTCGTGAGAAAATAAGCGCCAAGAGACTAGTTACACTGGTCTCTCTGGACATCGAGGGCGCCTTCGATAGTGCGTGGTGGCCGGCTATAAAGATCAGACTGGCTGAGGAAGGATGTCCTGGGAACTTGAGGAGAGTCATCAGCAGCTATCTCAGTGATAGATCGGTGGAGGTGAGGTATGCTGGCCAGAAACATCGGATGGTCACAGAGAAGGGGTGCGTCCAGGGATCGATCAGCGGACCGATTCTCTGGAACCTGCTACTCGACCCACTTCTCAAACAGTTGGGGAGCCAGAACATATATTGCCAGGCGTTTGCAGATGACGTGGCGTTGGTCTTCGATGGGTCGACGGCTCTTGAGATCGAGGGACAGGCCAATGCGGCCCTTGAACATGTGCGATCGTGGGGTGTCCGAAATAAGCTGAGGTTCGCACCGCACAAAACCTGTGCAATGGTGTTGACCAAAAAGCTTAAGTACGACACACCACGATTGACCATGGGTGGGGTCAACATTGGAATGTCCACCGAGATCAAGATACTTGGGTTGACCATCGACAGCAAACTGACATTCAACAGTCACGTCTCAAATGTCTGCAGGAAAGCTGTGGGCATCTATAAACAACTAGTAAGGGCAGCGCGTGTCAGCTGGGGGCTAAACCCGGAAGTCATCAAAACCATCTACACAGCGGCGGTAGAGCCCGTGGTACTATACGCCGCGGCCGCATGGTCACCAGCTGCACACAAGCTTGGGGTTCGTAGGCAGCTGAGCGTCGTGCAGCGGGGTTTTGCACAGAAAATGTGCAAAGCGTATCGCACGGTGTCACTGAACTCAGCCCTCATTCTCAGTGGAACGCTCCCTCTCGACCTCCGAGTCCGTGAGGCGGCCTCCTTATACGAGGCCAAGAAGGGTACGCTCAAACCTGAACTGGGTGACATAGAGGTAGAGACAATGACACCGGCGATAATGGCGCCGCACCCCGCGCACGGGATAGGGCTTAGATTCCGATGCCTGGTGGACGAGGAACAATATTCGTTGCACGGAAATTGTTCCGTGCAAATCTTCACGGACGGCAGTAAAATTGAGGGCAAAGTCGGAGCCGCGATATCCGTATGGAGCGGCGGCGTTGAGACGAAGGCCCACAAATTTACTTTGCCGTCCCACTGCACCGTCTACCAGGCCGAGCTGTTGGCCCTCTGTAGAGCGGCCGAAGCCGCTCAGAAACTCAGGGCCACAGACATCGGAATCTACAGTGACTCTAGGGCAGCTTTAGAGACGGTCATCAACTCGAGTTCCCCTCACCCACTCGCAGTCCAAACCAGGGACGTAATAGCATACTGCACACTCCAGAATAAGGAAATCTCCTTATTCTGGATTAAAGCACACGTAGGATTCGAGGGGAACGAGAGAGCTGACCAGCTGGCCAAAGAGGCAGCCCTCAAGTCCAAGAGAAGACACGATTATGACCGATGTCCGATCTCGTTTCTAAAACGAACCATCCGCCTGGAAACCCTCGGAGAGTGGGACAGAAGGTACCAGACGGAGGAAACGGCGTCGGTCACGAAAGTGTTCTTCCCTAACGCAATCACTGCCTACAAAACGGTGAGAAAAACCCAAATAGATGCCCTAACAACGCAGCTTTTTACTGGGCATGGCGGGTTCTCCTCGTATCTGAACAGGTTCAGATGCAAGGATAACCCGTCATGTGCGTGTGAACCCGATGCGGAAGAGTCAATCCTACACATAGTAATAGATTGCCCTATACATGCAAAGGACAGGTTCGAATTGGAACAATTATTAGATATAAAAATTTGTAAGGAAAACTTATCATTGATAATAGAGAACATCAAAACAAGAGAAGTATTTATAAGATTTTGCAAAAAGATAATACATACAGTAAACAAAAGAAATAGAACATAAGGAAATTATGATGCTTATGTATCATATAGCATATATTAAGTCATCATAAGTATAAATTAGGATAGAAAACTAAAATAAGAATTGTAAACATGATTGTGTAGTAAGTAAGAAAAACTAGAAAATGTAATTTTGCCTGTAAGAATATGAATGAAATTGTCCATACCGTGCACTAGACTTAAGAATAGAATAAGACTAGTTTTAAGAAAAAGATGTAACAGTAAAAATTTTGAAAAATGGTGTCCCAACTTACTCCCCCGTGTTCTAGTTGTAAGAAAATAAAAATTAGTAAAATTAGATAGAAATAGAATAAATTATTAAATATAGAGGCATAGAGGTCTATCCCGGCCTAAGAGAAAGAATGCGGATGAATGCAAGAAAGATCTAGTATGCGGAACGAATGTGCGAGAGGCATGCAAGCGAGAACTGGAATGAATGTGGAAACTTAAATATTGTACCTTAGGCGCCGACTCCGTTGGTGAGAGCATAGTAATAAAGGACAAAAAAAAAAAAAAAAAAAAAAAAAAAAAAAAACCTAACCTAACCTAACCTAACCTAACCTAACCTAACCTAACCTAACCTAACCTAACCTAACCTAACCTAACCTAACCTAACCTAACCTAACCTAACCTAACCTAACCTAACCTAACCTAACCTAACCTAACCTAACCTAACCTAACCTAACCTAACCTAACCTAACCTAACCTAACCTAACCTAACCTAACCTAACCTAACCTAACCTAACCTAACCTAACCTAACCTAACCTAACCTAACCTAACCTAACCTAACCTAACCTAACCTAACCTAACCTAACCTAACCTAACCTAACCTAACCTAACCTAACCTAACCTAACCTAACCTAACCTAACCTAACCTAACCTAACCTAACCTAACCTAACCTAACCTAACCTAACCTAACCTAACCTAACCTAACCTAACCTAACCTAACCTAACCTAACCTAACCTAACCTAACCTAACCTAACCTAACCTAACCTAACCTAACCTAACCTAACCTAACCTAACCTAACCTAACCTAACCTAACCTAACCTAACCTAACCTAACCTAACCTAACCTAACCTAACCTAACCTAACCTAACCTAACCTAACCTAACCTAACCTAACCTAACCTAACCTAACCTAACCTAACCTAACCTAACCTAACCTAACCTAACCTAACCTAACCTAACCTAACCTAACCTAACCTAACCTAACCTAACCTAACCTAACCTAACCTAACCTAACCTAACCTAACCTAACCTAACCTAACCTAACCTTTTTTTTTTTTTTTTTTTTTTTTACGAGGGGAAATCCGTTACGGACCCCCGCGCCTGGGCTGTGCAATGGCGCGGGGAGTGTGAGACTCTCCAAAAGTGGCATACTCACTAAAACCCCTCGGCCCGTCTTTCCACAGAGCAGAGCCCGGTAACTGGTTTGACCATAAAGTCCGGACATCTGCTTGTGTTGCCGCTTGGCGCTATGCCCTGCGCGCGGCTCTCCTTTTTGTATTTACAAATATTTACAGAGCGCAATAGCGCTGACACCTTAACAATAATGTATAGTATTTACAATAATATATATTTACAACATGCGCCCGGCGAATCTTCGCCGGCGCCCGCCCAGTCTGCGACGCCGGACGGAGGCGGCAGAAGGATCGTCCTCCCGCAACCGTTCGGCGTCTTCCTTCTGTTTCAGGACCGCTTCTGAGAAAGCCTGGAAAGCCTCCCAGGCGGCCCTATCTCCAAGTATCTTCTGCACAATATTGTGCAGAGTGGTGTCATTGCCGATGATGTTGGCAATGGAGCTCCTTTCGGCACTCCATGCCGGACAGTCAAATATTGTGTGACTCACCGTATCGAGCGGAGAGTCACAGTGATGGCACGCGGGGACCTCCTCCCTACCAGCCACTTTATGCAGATACTTGCCGAAGCAGCCGTGCCCGGAAAGCATCTGTGTAAGCCGATAGGTAACAGTTCCCCACTGCCGTTTAGTCCAGTCCTTGAGTACAGGGCGGATCGCCTCCAACGTCCACGATCCGACCCTGGACGAGGCGAGTTCGTCGCTCCACCTTGTCAAGGTTATATTTTGGCCTTCCAACCTCCACCTTTTGACCTCCTCGAGCGGGGGCTCAGACCCACGGCTTCTGAGTCCCGCCCGACGCCAGTACACATCCGCCAAGGCAGCCGCATCCAGATGCCATGGGGCGAGTCCGGCGATTACGCACACGGCATCGCAAGACACCGTGCGGTACGCCCTCGCCACCCGAATAGCTATCGTCCGTTGCGCCCGCCTCAGCACTGCCTTATTAGCGCTCGTGTCGCTGGCTTCGTCAGACCAGATTGGGCATCCGTAGAGCGCCTTGGATCTGATAACCCCCCGCGAAGAGGCGGCGACACCCCGCACTCGGACTGCCAACGTTCGGCAAGAGACGGCTGAGAGCCGCGGCCGTGGCGTCGAGTTTCGGGGCAAGTGCCGCAAAGTGGGGTTTGAAAGACCAGCGGGAGTCCAATAGTAGCCCCAAATATTTTAGGGTTGTTCCTATTTTGATTTGGACCCCGCTCACTGTGATTGTTGCTCCGGGAGGTGGAGCTCGTCTTGGGCCGAAGAACCAAATTGCGTCCGATTTGTCGAGTGCAACCTTAAGCCCGATCCTTCGGATATTGGCTACAATTTGAGCAACACCCGCCGTGGCCCTGAGGCTTGCCTCCCTGTAGTCTCTTCCAGTTGCCACAACCAGCGTGTCGTCCGCGTAGCAAATAAGGTGCACACCGCGGACCAGCGCTGTTCGCAGCACCTGGTTATAGCCGATGTTCCACAGGAGTGGTCCTAGGACCGACCCCTGTGGGACACCGCAAGAGACCACGTATTCTCCCCAGTCGTTCTGCATTGGGAACTTGATTTTACGTCCCGAAAAATAGTCGGCGATGGTGCGCCTTAGATACGAAGGGACTCTGTGGAACACTAGTCCCTCCATAATACAATCCCAGGGCAGGGTGTTGAAGGCATTCGCAATGTCAAGCGAGACTGCCAACACCACCCCGCCCTGAGATGTGGTCTCCTCAGATATATCTCGTAGTCGGGCAATGGCGTCCACCGTGGATTTGGCTCGCCTGAACCCGAACTGCACCTCCTCGAGATCTGGCCCTTCTGTGGACAGATGTTTATTGATGCGGCCGGCAATTATCCTTTCGAACAGCTTGCCGGCCTCGTCCAGAAGTACGATTGGCCTGTAGGCCGAAGGAGAATCCGTCGGCCTGCCAGGCTTTTGCAGGAGAACCAGTCTCCCAGTTTTCCATCTATTTGGAAACAGCCCATCCTGCAGACATTTTGAGAGTAGGCTCAGAAACCTCTCGTCAAGTCCGCTTTTCAGTGCAAGAGCCAGCACCTTCCCGTGTATACCGTCGGGACCAGGTGCCGTTCTCTTGCACTGAAGTTTCGTCATGGCCAAGGACAGTTCTGCCGACGACACCTCCGGAATAGAGTCCAGTGGCGCCGCCTCAGCAGTGTATCTCGTCTGGCTCGGAGGGGAAGCGCCGGGAAACAGAGTTGACACGACCGAAGACAGCAGACTGGGCTCCATGGAGGAGGTAAGTGGCGGAGCCCAGGGGCGCAACCTGTTCATTACGAACTTGTAGGGGCGTCCCCAGGGGTCCGCCTCCAGAGACTGCCTGAACTCCGACCATGCCCTCTCCTTGGCCTCGGCAATTTTCCTCTTCAGCGTCCTTTTCGCTTCTTTGTAGGCATTGTATAGACGCGCCTCCTCTTCGGTGTCGTTGGCAGAGCGCCTGCGCCTGTAGCGTGTGTACTGCCGCCGGGCGACGATGCAGGCGGCGCGGAGCCGCCTGAGGTCCTCCGACCACCAGTACACACGCTTTCTTGGCGGTATTGGCCGAACACGGGCCATAGAGCAGTCCGACACATGCTCCAGTGTCTCCGCGAACCAATCCGCCTCCTCTTCTACCGCGCCATTATCAGGTTTGGGGCACCAGGCGCCGACGACTGATGCGGTCTCCAGCGTTTCCCTGTCGAGAGACCTCAAGGACCACCTAGGTCCGACTTCTGGTGGACCGGAGCTCTGACTGTTCGGAGCAGTTGACGAGGGAAGAACCTGGAACCGCATGTAGCGATGATCCGAAAGTGTCTCCTCCTCAGTCAGTACCTCCCAGCCTTGAACACGGCCCGCGAGGGGGGCGCTCGCAAACGTAACGTCCACGATAGATCCGCCCCCCATGCGCACGCACGTGAACTCGGAGCCCCGGTTCATGGGCACGAGGTTTTCCGACGTGGTGAGCTCCAGGAGCAGTTCGCCCCTGCCGTCTGTAGATGGTGAACCCCATGCCCTCGACTTAGCGTTGAAGTCTCCCGCCAGGATTGTGCTAGGCGAATTGCACCAGTGCAGCAGCGAGGCCACCTCCCCCAAAAAGGCCTCGAACTCAGACAACGTTCTGTTCGGAGAGAAATAGGCCCCGACTACACAGACGCTGCCCACTTTGAGCGCCACACAGCCGTGGCCTTTCCGCGAGCACCTGACTGGAGGTGAGTCGCCGCTGTTTACAAAGATAGCGACACTATCATCTAAGTCTCCAATCCAGTCAGGCCTGCTCGGGACCATGTAGGGCTCCGCGACGATACCAATGTGAATGGACCACTGCGCCAGGCTTTGGATGTAAAGGTCCTGGGCCCTGGCGCAGTGGTTTAAATTCCCCTGAAGAAATCGTAGGGCCATCTTAATTTGTACCCACGATTTCTGTCGCGTCCATTGGTTCCCCGCCCGGTGGGGATGCCGTGGTCTTGGTGACGGCTCTTCCAGTCACTTTTTTCCTGGGGGCCGGGCATTTGGGCCCTCCCAGGCGGTGATTAGCGGGTTTGTTGTTTGATGCACAAACCACACAGTGCGGTTTTCCCTGGCAATCCGCTGCGACATGTCCGGGCTTACCACAGCGGTAGCATAGGGAGCTCCGGTCCTCCTCCGCGCAGTGTCGTCCCACATGCCCCTTCTGTAGGCACCTGTAACAACATAGCTCACGGGGTTTGCCCACCGTGAGCCTCGCCACCGACCATCCGATCAGGACCCGCCCTTCCATTAGGTTTTTGGCCGCCACGACTGGGACTTGGATCCATGCCGATTGTAGACCTGATTTGTCCTCGCGGATCCTCCCTACCTTGACATGTTCCCCGGGGCATTGAGCCTTAGCCACTATGGCTCGGGTTAAGTCCTCTGCGGAGACAGAGGCGTCGAGGTTCGACACCCGCACGTCGATGGTTTTAACGGGTGTCGAGACCTTGACGCTATCATCGTTGATCGCCTCCACGAGTTTCTGTGCTAACAGGCTTGCCTTTGGGTCGTTGTTAGCGCCAGGGATCTGAATAATTGTGGCGCCGGTGACCGCCCTGCGGAATTTCACCGACTCCACCCCTATATCCGTCTTTAGGTCGAGGCGAGCTCTGGCCTCCCTAAGAATTGACGCGTAGCTGTGCCCCTTCTTCACTGCATCCTCCGTCAGTGTAATGACTACAGCCGCAGACCGAGGCGCATTTAATTTTGGCGGAGGCTGGCGGCCCGAATTAACTCTCCTTGACTCGGTCTGCCGCTGCAGCCTGTCTGCCTGCGAGTGCAGTCTCCCAGCGCGCGTCGACGTTGGGAGTGTCTCCTTGTCACCAGCTTTCGCCCTGTTTGGACGTCCCTTTTTGGTCACCCTTACCCATTCGCTTTCTTCGGCGTCTGGGTTGGGTGGACGAGAAGGGAGGTCTGTCTGACGGGGGGCATTGGAGGCCACCGGCTGTGCAGTGGCAGTAGCCGCTTTCCCATTTCCGTTGGACTGCGGTGCCCTCTTACTCTTCTTCTTATCTTTTTTATTTCCTTTCTTTTTTGTTACAGGAGCAGAGCCTGCCTCGATGTCATCCTCGGGATCCTCGGGTGCTGCGGGAGCCGCCTGGGCAACAACAGCGGGAGCCGAGGACGCCGGTAAGTCAGACGTCTTTCCTGTCCTGTCTTCCTTCTTATTATCTTTGTTTCTCCTGTCCGCCGCCAGGGGTGGTCGGAGTCGGGGCTCCGGATTGAGCCTCGGCTCCAGCCCCTCTATGCGAGCATTTAGCCTGTTTACAAGTCTGCTCATTAACCGGGCCTCCAGTGCCTCCAGGCTGTCAGGCATCTGCGGTGGAGGTTGCTCACGCCTCTGCACGCTTGCTTTTAACTCCACCATTTCTTTCTGCAGCGCCTCCAGTTGTTGGCGGAGGCGCATGTTATCGTCCCGGAGTGCCTGCGTCTCATCAGTGACAGTGCGCCGCGCGAGCACTTCTGCGTCCGTCCTGATCGCAGCTACTGCTTCTTTCAGCGAGCGAACGAAGGTGCCCTTCAAATTTTTTGAGGACATTGCCACTTTTTCGACTAAGCCTAAACTAGCCTCGATACGCTTAGTGACGATCACCGCTGAGTCCTGTGCCGATATTTCCGGCTCTGCTTGCGTGTTTATTGGAAATGAAGAGCGCGTTTGGCGAACTTCTGCCGCGCAGGCCTGAAGTTCGGCCTCCGCGCGCGCCTCCATCTCCTCTCTCTGTGCCTTTATGTACGCTTGTTTGGCCGCCGCTAGGCCGATATATTCGCCCGTTGTGGGCGGACGACCTCGTCTCTCCTTTATTTTTCTTCCGGTCTTCGACGGGGTATCAGTGGAACTGCCCTCATCATCAGATGACCGCAGCCTCTTCCGTCTTCGGTCCCTCCAGAACCGAGTACCCGGCGCGTCCAGCGATTCGCAACTCCCCAACCCGGACAGGTGGACCGACGCTTCAGATGGTACGCTGACCATCGATCCATCGTCCGAGTCTGATAATGTACACGCTGCTCTTGAGCAGCCCTCCACCGTCTGTCCTCCGAGGGTGGGAACCGGCGTCGGCGTTCGCACGATCCGCACTCTCAACTCTTTATGCTTCATCTCCTTCAACACTTCTCCATTCTCCATCACGTCTTTTATATTTTTACTTAACTCCCGACTCATCATGATGTAAACATGACCCCGTGATGACACAGGGCCTTATTTATTAGTTTATGGGGGATATAAAAAGTCCACCCGGGCGGAGACCCCTGCACCCGGGTAACCCTAATACGCCGCGGAGGTCGGGTAGTATCCGCGGGTTGGCCGCTAAGACCCGAACTGACTGGCCGGGCCTCCCACCCCCTCTGCAAGAAGGCAGGAGCCGGACACCGCGCAAAGGTATAAAACGCCGCAATGTCCGAACTTCAGGGTTTTTTCTGAGGTTTTCCTTCCTCTTGGGCCGGCCGGTTAAGGCAAGCCCCCTGGACCGATGCGATCCGCGAGACATGATCCACGACAACCGCACCGGTTAACAGGTCGCCCGACGGGGAGCCATAGCGTCCTGCCAGCAATAACCTAAAAACGTTATCGCGGGGAGCCACAACTTCCTAACCGACAGTAGCAACTCGCTACCGCAGGCCCGCCGCGCCGTAACGGCTGTAAAGAGGCCATTACTCCACGTACTATAAAAGTACAAACTCAATAGAGCAACCACTATAAGTAAGGCCGTATAAGCCATCTCCCTTTTCACTAACCTATCACCTGCGACGCCGATCACAAAGTCAAAGGAAGTGAAGACGTAAAGGCGAGTCTTACCGAGGCATCCAATAAGATGAACCGGCAACCCTCGCCCTCCCAATTCGCGATCACCGTGTCATAAGACAAGACTAGAGACGACTGTACCATGAACCGTCCCTAGAAAAGTCCTGAGACGCGGCGATTCGGGCCCCCCCGGCACGGCAAGCCTTGGGGCCGCGGGATTGGACATCCGCGGTGGGGGGGAACCTAACCTAACCTAACCTAACCTAACCTAACCTAACCTAACCTAACCTAACCTAACCTAACCTAACCTAACCTAACCTAACCTAACCTAACCTAACCTAACCTAACCTAACCAAGTTGCGAGTCGTCCGGCACCGCGTAAGCAGCAAAAACGCAATCGCTCCGCAGTTAAAAATACCAAAAAGTGGGTAAAAGTGCTCCGATTTTCGTGAAACTTGTACCAAACAGTGAGTTTTAGTGAGACACACACGAGCGTATAAAAGTTATACATGGATTACAGTGTTTCAGGACCAAAAAGTGAGTTTTTCGGTTTTATAACCACAAATTTACAATTTATAAACTGTTTTTGGTGAACGCTGCGAGAACAAGATCGACAACCCCAAAATTTTATTTTGGAATCGGATGCAGCTCTGCGGGGCGCAGCCCAGGAGACCTCAACTGGAATTTTCCAAGGAAAATTCACAAAGTTATTAACGGAAAACCAAAAGCACGTGGACACGTGTTTTGAGAAGAAAAAGGATTTTGGAAAATCTGTGAATGCCAGTTGGTGACTTAAGACTTTTTAAAAGATATATCTTTTACATTTTCAAATTTGGACTTTTCCTGCGAAAATTATTTAAGAAAAACCCTTTTTTACTTTTCAAAAATTTTTTGTTTCTTGATCCTTATCTTTCTAATTATATACATTAGTTAGGCCATAAAAATATAAGACTTCCGGAAAAACTTCTAGATTTTTCCGGTGAAAATTGACCAAGATATAGACAATTTTCCAAAAACACGTGCCACGTGCACGAAGAATAACAAGGGTTAGCGCAAAAATTTTGTCTCATACAGATAGAACACTAATATTGTTATATTATTTCAATTTTTTCAAAATTTTATTATTATTATTTTAGAAGTTATAGAAATTTAAACAAAAATTGTTTAAATTTAAATTAAATAAGTAAAAAATTAAAAATTTGACTAGCTCATTGTAAAAGTGATAAAATTTCATGTATTTAGAGACCAAACACGATTCCGATCGGGCGCTTGGTTCGAAAGTTACGCAAAAACTTGCAAAACGACGCCATTTTGACCGCCATCTTGGGAATCTTTGAAGGTCTATAACTTTCGAACCGTGCGTCGTACGGGATCGCGGTTTTGACTCAAGGCATTTGCCTAAAAAGCTGCAAAACTTCCACACCCTATGGACTCTATGTAGAGTCAGAAAAAATAGAGTCGTTCTTTGACGCGACCTGCTGGACTTGCACCTGACTTCGCCCCCAGTCAAAGCCCGAACCTTCTGGGCCTTCGGGTTCGGAAGTTATAGGCCATTGAAATTTCAGCGGACCATTCGGCCGCCATCTTGGAAACACAAAAACGGCCATAACTCCTGAGCCCTTTGACGTAGAAGACTGCGGTTTCCTGTGGCGAAGAGGGCAAGATAAGGCCTTTCTGACAAGGTAGAAAATTCGACTCTACATTAACTCTACATTTTTATATTGTATAAATCTTTTTAATTTCCTGTATTTTATTGTTAATTTGGACTTAATGTAGTGTACTTTAGTACACCGTAGTACGAAGAGAGTGGGGAAATAAAAATAGCGACTCTACAACAGTTATTTCTCCCTTGTTTACAGTTTTCCCTACCACCTTTCCTTTTATTAATGTTTAATAGAGCTGTTGACGCAAATACAGGGACAATCTGACATCGGGGCGCTACAGAAGCGCTACGTAAAGTATACAGGTAAATCAACCTAAGACCGTAGAGTACATTTTCTTTGTATATTTTACTGTTTTAAATTATATTTTTATATTGTGTTTTTACAAATATTTATAACTTATACAAACTTTTATTAAATTTTACTATTTTAGACTATTGTTTAATACTTTATATTAAACACTATGATTCGTACGCCCGCTAAAGACAGAAGGGACTCGGCAGGTACAGTCAACGAGGAGGGGGCAGGACCCTCTCCGAGGACAAGCACAAACGTGCGCAAATCCATTGACGCGTTCGAGAAAGTGGTGGAAGTCAGTACAAATCCCACCGCTAATTCAACGGAATCTGCTAAAAGGACAACGACTGGGAAATCTACCCTAGTAGCCGGGTCCATAAGTGCGGACGTTAAGGAACCCACCCTCCCTAAACCACAAAGAACTCCACCCCCCAAGAGTAGACCACCGATAAAAACAAACACCGTGGTCAAAAAAGCAGCTGTGGTGTTGACACCTAGCCCGATTAGGTCCCCGGCAGCTGCTAGAGAACACTACCCGAACAAAGCTGTGGAAGCAAAGGAAGTACACAAGAAAGGGGTGGAAAACTTAGAAAAATTTAAAAATTTAAGAACAAGTGTCAAAATCGAAATAAAAAAGGCACTTGACCGACTCTACACTCTAGCGATAGCCGGAACAGCGGATAAAAATATGGAGCGAGAGTCAGTAGAGAATACTCCACCAACCGTAGGACAAGACAAGGAAAAGGAAGACGGAATGAACGAATTAATCAGAGAACACACAGAACTCATAAAACACAACATTAAACAGATGGAGGAATTAAAAGTGACGATAGAAAGGACGGAAGGACTAAAGAACCTTATAGAAGAGTGCAAGGAAATCGCAGAAAAGGCCACCTATGCAAAAGTAGTACAAACAGGAAATTCGAAGGTAAAGGAGAGATCAGCACTCCACTCCGTGGTGATATCGTCAACAAATGACCAGGAGACCAGTGATGAGGTACTGGAGAGAGTGAGGCAGACCGTCGATGCCAAGGAGGGCTGGATACAGGTTGAGAAAGTGAGAAAAGCCAAAGATAGAAAGATAGTAGTGGGCTGTGGAACAAAGGAAGAAAGACAGAAGCTGAAAGAAAGACTAGAAAGAGAGGGAAAACACCTCGTTGTCGAGGAGGTGAAAAACCGCGACCCGCTTCTGATACTTAAGGACGTGCTCTCGAAGCACACGGACGAAGAAATAATAAAAGCCTTAAGGAATCAGAACCGGGAGGTCTTTCACACCCTCGATAGCGAGGAAAACAGAATGACAGTAAAATTCAGGAAGAAGTCAAGAAACCCGCACACCAACCACATTATCCTGACGGTCTCACCCATAATATGGAGAAGAGCGGTGGACATGGGGAGGTTGAGGGTCGACCTCCAGAGAGTTTATGTAGAGGACCAATCCCCCCTAGTCCAGTGCTCAAGGTGTTTGGGGTACGGACACGGCCGACGTTTCTGTAAAGAAACGGAGGATGTCTGCAGCCATTGCGGTGGGCCGCACTTCGGCAAGGACTGCCCTGATAGGGTGGTGGGAGAGATGCCGGAGTGCGTAAACTGCAAGAAAGCTAAGATAGAAGACTGCAGACACAACGCATTTAACTCGGAGTGCCCGGTGAGAAAAAGATGGGACACTATAGCGAGAGCCTCCGTGTCATATTGCTAAGGGCCTCCCTGACAACACCCCCAGTTATAAGATCATCCAAGCGAACCTCCAACGAAGCCAACTGGCAACAAATGAAGCTCTGCTAGAGGCACAAAAAAGGAAAGTATCTATGATACTTATCCAAGAACCTTATGTAGGTAGAGAACGGAGAATGAGAAGCTACAAAGGGGTGAGAGTCTACCAGAATGCCAATATAGGGGAGGGCACTGTTAAGGCAGCAATCGCTGTCCTGGACAACGACGTTGATGTAATACAGTGCCCAGAACTGACCACCAATAACATCGTGGTGGTCAGGATCCGTACAAGAGCCTGGACTCTCACCCTGGTGTCGTACTACTTCGAACCGGACAAACCCTTAGAGCCGTATATTGACAGACTCATGGCTATAAGTAGTACGACACAAGGAAAGCTAATCGTTGGAGGTGACACTAATGCTAAGAGTACCTGGTGGGGCAGCAACGCGGAGGACGCGAGAGGAGAGCTGATGCACGGAGGCCTCGAGGAAATAGGGCTATACGTCCTGAATAGAGGAGATACCCCCACCTTCGACACCATACGTGGGAACAAAAGGTACAGCAGTCATGTCGACGTGACGGCCTGCTCCGAGGACGTCTTGAGCCTCGTAGAAGGATGGCGAGTGGTAGAGAGCCTTACAAGCTCGGACCACAACGGCATAGTATTTAGCCTAAGACTACAAAAATCAAAAGGAATCAATATAGAAAGAACAACAAGGATTTATAACACAAAAAAAGCAAACTGGGCCCAGTTTCGTGAGAAACTGGCCCAGTTTATGCACGAGAACAATTTAAAAGTAGAAGAAATAGAAAAAATTATCAACAAAGAAGAAATAGACAAAACATTAGAAACTTACATAGACACAATAACAAAAGCATGCAAAAATACAATACCAATAAAAAGTAAAAAAGATATACTTACCTTGCCGTGGTGGTCCGAGCAGCTCGCAGCCTCGAAGAAGGAGGTAGACAGAAGAAGACGTCGGATCCGGAACGCAGCGCCGCACCGAAGACAGACTGTTGTACAAAGGTACCTGGAACAAAAAGAAAGGTATGAGTTAGAAGTCACTGAGGCCATCACCAAAAGTTGGAAAGAGTTCTGTGGAAAGCAGGATAGGGAGGGGATGTGGGAGGGTATCTACAGGATAATTGGAAGGACAGCGCGCAGAGAGGAGGACGTTCCCCTTACGGCAGATGGAGCAACGTTAGACGCGGCGGACTCTGCTAGGCTCTTGGCGGAAACATTTTACCCCAAGGATAATAGGGACAATGATAATGCGACGCACAGCCAAATCAGGGAGTTGGCAGAAAAGCTGAATGAGATGGGACATGATAAACATGACCCACCATTCACAACAAACGAGCTGAACGTCGCAACAAGGTCCTTCAATCCGAAGAAGGCCCCCGGAGCCGATGGTTTCACCGCCGATATATGCGCCGAGGCAATAGGGACAGACCCGGGTTATTTTCTGGCTCTGCTCAACAAGTGCCTGGCTCACCACTACTTCCCGAAAACCTGGAAAGCCGCCACGGTGGTGGTATTAAGAAAGCCAGCCAAGGATACCTACACCTCCCCCAAGTCGTACAGGCCGATTGGACTTTTGCCTGTTCTTGGGAAGATCTATGAGAAGATGTTGATGGCCCGCCTCAAGTATCATATTCTGCCGAGGATCAGTACTCGCCAGTTTGGCTTTATGCCACAGAGGAGCACCGAAGACGCCCTCGTCACGCTTATATCGCACATCCGAGACAAAATAAGTGCCAAAAGAATAGTGACATTAGTCTCACTGGATATCGAGGGCGCCTTCGACAGTGCGTGGTGGCCGGCAATAAAGGTCCGACTGGCTGAGGAAAAATGTCCAGACAACCTGAGGCGGGTCATCGGCAGCTATCTCAGTGATAGATCGGTGGAGGTGAGGTACGCAGGCCAACAACATCAGTTGGCCACGGAGAAAGGGTGCGTTCAGGGATCGATCGGTGGACCGATCCTCTGGAATCTGCTGCTGGACCCGCTCCTAAAATTGATGGAGAGCCAGAGAGTATATTGCCAGGCGTTTGCAGACGACGTGGCACTGGTCTTCGACGGGTCAACAGCCCTGGAAATTGAGGGACAAGCCAATGCCGCCCTCGAACATGTTCGGGCGTGGGGCGTCAGAAACAAATTGAGGTTTGCACCCCACAAAACGTGTGCTATGGTGCTTACCAGAAAATTGAAGTACGACGCACCACGGCTGAGCATGGGAGGGGTCGACATTGGAATGTCCACGGAACTCAAGATCCTCGGGTTGACCATCGACGACAAGTTGACTTTTAACAGCCACGTCTCGAACATCTGCAAAAAAGCTGTGGGCGTCTATAAACAACTCGTCAGGGCAGCGCGTGTCAGCTGGGGACTAAATCCTGAGGTAATAAAGACCATATACACAGCGGCAGTAGAGCCCGTGGTGTTGTACGCCGCGGCCGCATGGTCACCAGCTGCACACAAGCTGGGGGTTCGTAGGCAGCTGGGCGTCGTGCAGCGGGGCTTCGCACAGAAAATGTGCAAAGCGTATCGCACGGTGTCATTGAACTCTGCCCTAATACTCAGCGGCACGCTTCCACTTGACCTTCGAATACGAGAGGCAGCCCTATTGTATGGGGCCAAGAAGGGGAAGCCCATGCCAGAACTAGGAGATAGAGAGGTAGAGACAATGGCACCGGCGATAATGGCGCCACACCCCGCGCACGGGATAGGGCTTAGATTCCAACGCCTGGTGGACGAGGAACAGTACTTGCAGCACGGGTACTGCCCCGTGCAAATCTTCACGGACGGCAGTAAAATTGAGGGCAAAGTCGGAGCCGCGATATCCGTATGGAGCGGCGGCGTAGAGACGAAAGCCCACAAGTTTACTTTGCCGTCCCATTGCACCGTCTACCAGGCGGAACTGCTGGCCCTGAGTAAGGCGGCGGAAGCTGCCCAAAAACTCAGGGCAGCAGAAATCGGGATCTACAGCGACTCTAGGGCAGCCCTAGAGACGGTCGTCAACTCAAGTTCCCCTCACCCACTAGCAGTCCAAGTAAGGGGCATTTTAACAAACTGCTCAAACCAGAATAAGGATATTTCCTTATTCTGGATCAAAGCACATGCAGGATTTGAGGGGAACGAGAGAGCGGACCAGCTGGCCAAGGAGGCAGCCCTAAAATCCAAGAGAAGACATGAGTACGACCGATGCCCGATCTCGTTCATTAAACGGACCATCCGCCTGGAAACACTCGAAGAGTGGGACCGGAGGTACCAGGCGGAGGGAACGGCATCGGTCACGAAAGTGTTCTTCCCTAACGCTACCACTGCCTACCAAACGGTTAAAAAAAACCCAGATAGACGCCACGACAACACAGCTTTTCACGGGGCATGGTGGGTTCTCTTCGTATCTGAATCGTTTCAGGTGCAAGGAGAGTCCATCATGCATATGTGATCCTGAGGCGGAAGAAACGGTTTTACATCTGGTGCTGGATTGTCCTGTATTTGCCAAAGACAGATTTGATTTAGAACAGGAAATTGGAAGACAGGTAATAGGGGAGAATTTAGCTGAAATCATTAGACAGAGCAATGCCAGGAATACATTTTTGAAATATTGTAGGAAAATAATAAAAATAGCAATAATAAGAAATAGAAGTTAAGAAAATTATGATGCAGCGTATAATTAGCGTATACGCCAACCATCATAAATAGAATAAGTAGTAGTTGTTAAGAAAATGTGTAATAAATATAATAGTAAAATTTTTTATTGTATAAAAGTTGATGTTACCTGTTAGTTGTATAATTAAATAATTATTTGTTGTTGATATTTATAAAAATAAAAAGAACCCCACTGTAGTTTATTACCCCTGTACTGCATGTTATAAATAAGGATAAATAAAAATAAAAGATTAAATTAGCTTAGGTAAATAGAATAGAATGGGTCTGAACCCGAGACCTAGTAGAAAGAAAGAGAAGAATGCCAGAAAGAAATTAGTATGCAGAATGGAAGTACGAGAGGCATGTAGAGCGAGAACTGGTATGAAAGCGGAAAATAGGAAAAATTGTCTTCCAATAGGCACCGACGTCATTGGTGGAGTGTAGGAGGCTCGTAAGAATGAGCCAAAAAAAAAAAAAAAAAAAAAAAAAAAAAAAAAAAAAAAAAAAAAAAAAAACCTAACCTAACCTAACCTAACCTAACCTAACCTAACCTAACCTAACCTAACCTAACCTAACCTAACCTAACCTAACCTAACCTAACCTAACCTAACCTAACCTAACCTAACCTAACCTAACCCATATACATTTTTATTTATAAATCGCGAACGGCTAGCCCGATTCGAAAAATTTAAACTGCAATTTAGGTCTACACCGCGGCGCCTATCCAACCACGTCGCTTGAAACGTCCGAGCGCCTGGCGTTTTTGAGATTTTTTGACTTTTCGAAAAAATTTTTTGGCTTTCAAAATTTCACTCTTTTTTGGTCCAAATTAAAAATTTTCCAATTCTCCACATTCTCGGCATTGAAATTATTAGGACTGCATCGTCGGAAAAATTCTTTTTCCCGGCGTTGCTATTTTATTTTGAATTTTCCAAAATTTCTATTTTTCCCTAAATTTCGGCAATTTTCGGTCATTTATCAAAATTTTAAATCAAAACAGCTTCACTTACCTCAGTTCGATCCTCCCCCGACGACAGCAGCGCTCCGTCTCGCGGCGTCACCTGAAAAATAAACAAAGTTATTGACACAATCGGTTTTCCGAAAATTTTCTTTGACGCACTTTTCCCGATTTTCTCGCGGATATCTCCATCGCGTGGCGGCCGTCCCGACGCGTCGTTTGACACCCCGGGTGCCGTCCTACGCCGAACGGTTACGGAGATATTCGCGAAAAACCGAAAAAATTTGCCCGCCCACCCACCCACCTGCCGTACCGCTAAGCTAGACGCTTAGCAAGGTCATTCACATTTTTGCTCATTTTAGGCCCAAATTCAAAATTTTCCAAGTCTCCACACTCTCGGCATCGCAACGATTAGGACAGCATCATCGGAAAAGTTCTTTTTCCCAGCATTTCCATGTTATTTGGAATTTTCCAAAATTTCTATTTTACCACTTGACTCGGTCGACCCCCAAGGGGAAAATTCGATTTTTGAGTAAAAATCTTATAGTTCCCCTTTTTTAACATATATTATTATCTATTATTGACTCATAATTATTCTTGGAGTGCAGACACTGTCTGGGTGGGCGAGACGCAGATAGGACTCTTGAGTGGCACTCTACACCACACATTAGCAGCTTATTTATTTTACAATTTTAGTTATTTTATTTAGTTTATTTGACAACTGAGTGGCCCTATACACCGCTCAGACAATTTAAATATAAAAATATTATATCTTTCTAATTATAAATATTAATTATATTATCTGATATTCATTTACAAATATCGATTAAAACTAGGTTAGGTTAGGGGACAAATCACAAAGGAACGTCTGGGTGGCTCTATACACCATCCGACAAAATGTTTGGCTTCAGAACACCAGTGAGGAAAAGCACAAACTTGAGAAGAGAGTCAGCAAGTCCCACTGAGCAAATCGTGGAGGTAGCTCAGTCCCCTGAAACTCCCCAGAAATCTCACAGTCCGGTCGCTGTTCCTCCCCGCCCACAAAAAACCAAACCGCGAAGTGCAGCCTCTCTTTTAGCCGGGGTCGCTGTTAGTCCACCCAACAAAATACGTTTCGCGAGTAGGACGGCCGAAGCCAAGGCCCTGCTTACAAAAGCCAAAATCAATCTAAACCACTCGCGAAACCTCAAATCGGACATAAAGACCGAGGTCACCTTGGCAATAGAGAGGCTGTACCAGCTGGTAAAAGAGGCAGAGGCAGAAAGGAGCGGAAAAGCGGTTGTTGAAGGAAGTGAGAAGGAAAAGGACACGATGGACGAGAGGCCGGTCAGAGAGCTGGACGGCCACCTGGAGAGAAAACTGGATGAGTTCAGTGCTATCCTAAATAAAAACACCCTGACCCTAAACACTATAAAAGGCCAAATCGACAAACAAACAGAGGACATGGCCACCCTGGCAAGCACCTCACAACAGAGTTATGCGAATGTGGCAGCGACCCAACCAAAAGAACTCGCTACAAGGAAGGCGCTACACTCGATTATAGTATCGTCCACAGACGATAAAGAAACGGGCGAAGAGGTGCTTGTCAGGATTAGGAATACGGTCAAAGCGAAGGATCAGGGTCTCCAGGTGGACAGGATTAGGAAGGCCAAGGATGGCAAGGTTATAGTCAGTTGTAGTACAAGGACCGAGCGTAATAAAGTAACCGAGAGACTTAAAGGCGCCGGGGGACACCTACACGTAGATGAAATTAAAAACAAGGACCCGTTACTGATCCTCAGGGACGTCCTCGCTTATAACAGCGACGAGGACATTTTGAGTGCCCTGAGGAACCAAAACGGGCACCTGTTCAAAGACCTGGACGAGGCAGATGTGAGGATAGATCCGCGGTTTCGTAAGAAAACGAGGAACCCTCACGCCTGCCACGTCGTCATCAAGGTGTCCCCTAAGGTATGGCAGCGGGCACTGGACTCAGGGGTGGTCTACATCGACCTGCAAAAGGTTAGGGTGTTTGACCAATCGCCTCTGGTTCAGTGCTCGCTGTGCCTCGGCTACGGACACGGTAAGAGGTTTTGCACTGGCACCGTGGAAAAGTGCAGCCACTGCGGGGGCCCACATCTGCGGAGCCAGTGCAATAACCTTGAAGCACGGCCAACGTGCTGCAACTGCACTGCGGCAAAGCTGGATCAGGCCGATCACAACGCCTTCAGTGACGATTGCCCCATTCGCAAGAATTGGGATGCAATGGCGCGATCAATGGTGGCGTATTGCTGAGGGCGTTGTGAAGGCAACAGAACGGGCAGGGACACAAAACGAGTTAAGGCATCAGGTGCTGAGCACCAGTGCTACCCCCGCTTTTAATAGCACAAAGGAAGGGAGAAAAGCCATAAGTGTGTCAGATCTTACGGATCATTACTCGTATTTGAGCCGCACATCGGATCGGTATAAAAGACACTGGATCTTGAGCCATGGCGCCATGGTGGTAAAACTGATGTTCCAAAAGAGACTGGAGTCATGCAGGCGCACCATTAGGCAAATCAAAAAAGTTAACTGGAGCCAGTTTCATGGGAAACTGGCTCAGTTAAAACTAGCTAAACACATCAAAATTTATAAAAGCGCTTGCATAGACGACTTACTTCTAGAAAAAACAGGACGGATACTTACCATGGCGACATTGCTCAAGAAATCGGCCGGGATGAGAAGTAGTGTGGATGCCCGAGGAAGAGACGACCGATGTGGGGCTCCAGTCCGAGGAGCAAGACTCGATGTTCAGCATCTGAAATCAAAAGAGAAAGTTAAGTTGAGTACAAGACACCGAAAAGTTCGAAATACTGCAAATGCGATAATTGTGAGGATGCATAATGATAATGATACTCCAATTATAAGCAACACTAAACCCTGTGGTGTAAAATACGTCAACAAAAATATTACCTGCCCGCTAAAAGGGCCATAACCCAACTATATCGTTAGTCCTACACTATTAGGCGGATAAGGACTCTGACCCCCCGTATCGGAGGAAACCTAGAAGTGGGGAACGAAAAATTATTCGATTCCCCACACCAAATAAAAAAAAAAAAAAAAAAAAAAACCTAACCTAACCTAACCTAACCTAACCTAACCTAACCTAACCTAACCTAACCTAACCTAACCTAACCTAACCTAACCTAACCTAACCTAACCTAACCTAACCTAACCTAACCTAACCTAACCTAACCTAACCTAACCTAACCTAACCTAACCTAACCTAACCTAACCTAACCTAACCTAACCTAACCTAACCTAACCTAACCTAACCAGAATTGGTAGGGTTTTTAAAAGTTAGGTTTCTAACCTAACCTAACCCGATATAACGTAATCCGATCTAACCTCCCGACCTGATCTGACGTAACTTCCGAATTAGCCGGTAACAAGTCGCGAAAAGTTCCTCGAATAATCCTCTGCGGACGGTTTATCGACTTGCCAAAAATCGGGAAAATTCATCCGCTAGAAACTCCGAAAAAAGTGCGTTTTGTAAAAAAAAAAACTTTTGTCTCTTCTTGCTTCAATCTTCGACCTCTGACCAGACTGTTTTTTTTTTTGCGATAAAATTTCCAAAAATTACTGAATATTGCTGAAATTTTGAAAAAACCTACATCCCGATCCCATCTAACCTCGCTCGAATTGTCTACTGTAAAAATGTTTCGAGAAGTACCTGAAATTTCCCGAAATTGGTGTAAAATTCGTGTTTTTGAAAATTTTGACTAAAAAACCGACTAGTCGATCAAAAGTGTTTCCATGGTCGGATGCGCCTCGACGAGTACTCCCAAATGATCTTTGAATTTCTCGAATCGGACCAACCGTTTGCAAGTTATGAACGAAATTCTCCAAATTTCCTGTTTGATCAAATTTTTCCGAAGAAACTTCTCCAAGTTTCTACAAACCTTCTTCCTCGTGTAGGACTCGCCGAGACGCGTCTAAAGACACCTCGAACTCCCTCGTGGCGCGTAAGAAACCGAAGCTATTGAAGATTCAATAAAACTCGTTTAGGTTACTATGGGATTTGACTAGATTTTTGTCTTGAGTTGCCGGTAGGAACCTGTACCCACCCTCCCAACCCGTGGCTACCGCCTCCGTAATATTCTAAGTCTTTTTCAAACATATATTAAGAAAAAAAAATTTTTTTTCCTATCGTTAAGGTGGAACTTTTTTAGGAAAAAAAAATTTTTTTTTTACTTTTTTTTTTTAATTTTTTTTCTACCTTTTTAACCTAACCTAATCAGAATAAGTTAGGTTTTTAAAAGTTAGGTTTCTATTGGTTAGGTTTGTAAAAGTTAGGTTACAATATGGAGAACAACCGAAAACTAATGGGATTCGAACCCGGACCTACTCTTAGGCACTGGGTTATCGCCAAGGATCGGCAAAGGCAGTGTGAATTTACCTTAAGGTTGTAACAGCTCCGTGTTGTCTCGCCGCGAAGTTTAGGTAAATTCACACTGCTTATTTTTGATCATTGGGTATCACCGTAATATTACACAGTTGTAGCAACTTTCATCACTCGCTAAGAGATGGCGCCACGAGTATCCTCAAGTTTTCTACATCGTCACTTTATTGCTTGACGATTATTAAAATGTAATAAGCCATACTTGTTTAAAATGTAATAAGCCATACTTGTAGTTATTTCTTAAGCAATTAAGCTTATGTATTGTCAATATTCTGCCCGGCTACAGTTGTTGGGTTGTACAGCGCCATACCTACAGTTTGCTGATGGTGGCATCATCACGCACTGGCCAGAAGCCGTATACTCAAACGTGCTATTAATTAAAGTTCATAGAAGTCGGGAGATCTTCCCCTTACCTCAATTTCATGTTTAGATTAAATTTGCTTATGCAAGGCATACAAAGTCATTTATTATATTAAGACGGAAGAAAAAAAACAAAGGGAAGATTTTTATAGCGTTTTAATAAAACGATCATTTTTTCTCAACTTTACAACCTTCTTTACAAAAATAAAAACTCATCAATTAATCTCTCAATAGAAAATACAAAATTCTCTCGGAGATATTTGCGAAAAACCGAAAAAGTTTGCCCTCCTACCCGCCCTTCAGTTGTACCGCTTAGCTAGGAACATCTCAAGGTCAAACCCGAATATTGCTCACACTATTGTGATTTTGAAAGTGTATTTTTGCTAATTTACTTCGTACTTACTAAGAGTTAGGATTTGCTAAATTGAGTAAATTTGGGTTTTTCTTTGTTATTGGAGAAACTAGTGGTAGTAATTATTTATTAATTAATTAATTACCTATAATAATTATATATTTTATGTTTGGTTAGTTATGTTATGCTTAATGTAAAATCCCTTGTTTCTCGTAAGTCAGTAACCCATTAATGATCCCCTACAGGATCGGGTCTCTTCTCACAATGAGAGAAATGTAGGCCTTAGTCCACCACGCTGGACTACTGCTGATTGTTGGACTTCACGTACCTTTAAGAACATTTTTTTTTTACTTTCAGGCATGCATGTTTACTCGCGATGTTTTCCTTCGCCGTAAAGCAGGTGATATTAAATTTTATAAAGCGCACATAACTTTTTTTACAGTCATCGGTGCGTGTCACTGAGATTCGAAGCCGGACCCCTCGATTCGAGGTCGAATTCTAAGCCACTGGGCTATAACCGCTATTACCTATACTAGTAAAATTTTTACCTCGATAGATATACGAGTACTGTGTAATTGTGTATATAGGAGACATAGCTTGCTGATTTATTATTACAGTCCAACCCGCGGACAGAATGTTCATACTTACGTATTTCTTTGCGAATTCATTCTTAACTACAAAGAGTTTCTTGCTAAGTGATTGTTACTGAAGATGTATGTGCACTGCTAATAGGTTTTTATAATTATGAGACTGCGTTATTTTTAAAAAGCAAAAAAAATAAAGAGACACGCTACGATTGTTGATCAAAGTGGACAAGTTAAAGAAATGGACTATGTTATAATGTACGAGTAGGTCTTCATCCTTCCTATTATTTAAATTTCCGACATGATTACTTAATTTTACTATACTACGTGACAAAACATAGTTAACTATTATTGTAAATTTTTTATTAGTCCATTCTTAATACAGTCAGTTATAGATAGTATAGGTAGACGTTCCTGTGTGTTACTGAAATATATTTTTTAGAGTCCAGTTTGAATTTTGTAATAACCTTGTTATTTTTAATGGATTATTTAAACTTATTGTTGAGTTAATGAGCACCATTGTTCAGCGTATCGATTGTTTAAATCGTTTTTAATTTCGTTGCTAGGGTCCAGTGAGGACGGAGTGCGGAGACCGGAGATGGGAGGGCTGGGAGCAGGGCGCGAGTGAGTCGCGGCTTCGGGCGAGGGTCGCGCGCCACGTGCGGAGGCGGAGAGCGGAGAGCGGAGAGCGGCCAGCGAGTGAGCACTTGAGCAGCGGCCAGCGGCCGGCCAGACTCCGCGGCGACTCGCGCCTCGCGCCTGCCGCCGTGGGGAACGCGACGCGGGGGCGCCCGTGACGCCCGTCACCGCCGCGCACTGCGTTCACGTTCAGTCAGTCAGTTCGCGTCTCTTCGCCGAGCGTTTAGCTAGCGTGTCGCTACGGAAAAAACGTGTCGCCGCGAACTTTGAATCGCTCAAGTCGCAAGTCGTGTGAATCGCAAAGTTTTAGTTGTGAGTTGAGCGAGGACGGGAAGTTAGGATGGTAGAGTCGGCGAGGAGCCGCGTCGTGCGCAGGCCGCAGGAGAGGTGAAGCATGGCGCGCGCGCTGGCGGTGGCGGCGGTGCTGGCGCTGAGCGCGCTGGCGGCGGGCGGCGCGTCGAGCGGCATGGAGGGCGGCGCGTCGAGCGGCATGGAGGGTAGCGCGACGAGCGGCGGCTGCCCGGCGGCGGCGGTGGCGGCGGGGTGCGCGTGCGGCGAGGGCGGCGCGCGGCTGCGTTGCCGCGGCGTCGGCCTGCGAGACTTACCGCCTCTACATGAGCACCTGGTCGCATTGTGAGTCGTTCTCAGAGTCTTCTAATCTGTCTCTAAGTCTGATTAAACATCTTGTACAAACTCGTATATTTTGAACCATTGCCTAAGATTTCATTTTGGACAATATTTCAAAAAAGAAAAACATCTACGAACTTCAGACTTGTTGATGGTCAGTTTCTGACTTAATTACTGTTACAACTTAGAATTAAAAGAAACATTTATGTTAGTCCGCAATCTACAATGCATGTTACATAGAATACACGAAACAAACGAATTAGACCTTTCTAATTCATCAAACACAAGAAAAAATACAAAATGAACACAAAAAAGACTAAATTGATTTCTAGAGAGTTATAAGATCACGATCAAGACTGGAACAGAGTAAATCGGTGGATGAACAGTGTATACAACACATTACTCGTACAACAAGGAAACGTAAGGAGCAAAACGCAACACACGGCAACACACCCCGTCCGGTCTCGTTGAAGTCTTTTGCTCGCGATCAACGAGGCAGTTCATGTAGGTAGCCGATTATCTTGCTTAGTTACACTCCGGTATACCTACCTATTATGCTTACCTTTACTTGCTAATATTAATTGAACGGTTCGTAGCGATAGAACTACGTTCAAGGCTAACATAATAAATGAGCAAGTGAATCGAAAGAACGAGTTAACCTCTGCTCTACGTGTACTACATACCGGCACTGGCGGCGTATTTACGAGATTCGCGTACGCAATTAGTAATGTAATGTAATGCATGCATGTAGGGCAGCCGGTCGGCGGGGCCGCTCGCCGCCTGTCGCCGCCCCCGGGCCCCGGCTAGGCAGGCTAGGCAGGCTAGGCTTACCGCGTTATACGAGAAACAAATTGCAGGACACCGCACGGCTGAAGATGAATGTTTCTCGCAGAAGCTCAACTGAATGTCATGTGCCCATATGTGGTATACGCGCATGTCTATGCGTTTCGGCAAAATCACTGAGTACCTAACTTTTTTAGTAGGAACTGCTACTACAGTAGAATTTTGCTGTTTCATTTGAAACCTTTATTGCAAGATATGTATCTTTATGCAATATAATATTGTTCGTAAAAAATATTTTGATGATATAGGTAGGTACGTAAGTATAGTATAAATGCGAAACGCAATAAGTTCAACAAGTTTGTTACTCTTGTCGTATTTGGTATACAATCTTGGCATTACTTTTTGTTGAAGAAAAAAGTTCAAAATTACTTTAAAACATTACTTATAGTTTTATAAAAATCTGTTTCAGCATCAAATGACAATTTGTTTTTGAATCTTTAAAATTAGGTGTCCGCGTTATTTTAAATGGCAAATTAAAATACAAAGTCACTAAGATTGTTTACCAAATTGGTAAAGTGTAAAGAATGGACCATACAAACATGGCACTAATGTGTTCATAACTTTAGTATTTCACATACAGGCACCAGCCAGGCGCAGGTACCTTCTTGCATATTCTTGCATATCCAAGGTGCCGTACCTGTATAAGTAGAATTTATGAACAAACAATCAGAATAATAATTCTATGAGTACAAAACCGCGTGGCCGGCGTTGCAGGAGGGCCTTTTAGGAACTTTTAAGAACTCCTACAATTCTAAATAATAATATAATTATGTTTAATACATAATTAATATGTTCAAGCTTTTATCTTCGAGTTATTACTCGTAATGCAAGAAATGCCGGAGTAACTCATAAGTGTATTGATACCTATATCTCGTTGATGTTCTAACTGTTCTAATATTATTTAATCAAGATTATTTCTCTATAAGGAGCTCAATATATGAGTACGAGCACAGAATCTTAAGCTTACATTAATCCATCAGTAAGGTATTAATGGTTTGCAATAAAACAAGTGTCAGCGGTCGCGTCATTAAATGTCTGGGTGCTAAACCACGCTTAACGATTATGTCACAAGTATTTTAATCATAATTAAGTGTATACACTGTTAATGAGCCCTGCTAATGGATAACGCTTCGTTTCTGTCGCCGCTGATCGTAAAAACTATACCAGAACTTTTTCTGTCATCTGTCAGATTGATTCCATTTCCAATCGGCAAGCAAACCAGCAACCTGATGACTGCTGATCTTCTTTCATCTGGCTTTGTTCTTATTCCATCCTCCATTGTTCCATTATGTTTGGATGGATGTTTGTATAATGTTCAATGTATGACGTTCATTAAGTGTGCATAAATTGTAGCTAATAATGAATAAAAGCTTTTGTATTTGAATTTGACTAGTGATGGATGCACGAAGGCGAATCTCTTCAATAAGACGGATCCATGTTCGGAGTTGATAAGTTTAAGAAGTAGGTACCTACTCGTAACTACATACTTTCAATATTGTGAAAATTAATTTCCGCAAAATAATAATGCCTCGAAACTCAATTTAGCTCCGAGCTATATTCACATTAGGGCACAGTGACTTAGTGCGTATCAAAGTAAGCAGAGCCGGCGCGGCGGCGGTGAGGCATTGTGCCTTCTCCCGGGACACCGGAGAGCTCACCAAACTCTATTAGGAATCCATTACCCTCGATAAACAAGCATCGGAAACGTAATTGAATAGCTATTTTTGCGGAGTGCGTCCTCGTCGGGTGACACGAGAGCGAGCTCGGAGCGGCGGGCTCGTAGCGAGGAGCGAGGTCGGGCGGCGACGTACCGGCGCGCTCCGCTGGATATGCGCTGTACAGGAAACTGAGGTGCGTGTTCTGTGTGTGTCATCTAATGGCGTCGCATTCCCACCTCGTAATTTGAATAGCAACTTAGTGTTTTCGACAGTTAGGGACCTCAACCTTTGTCTCTTCCTATTCGTGTTATTATATTCAGGGGCCTGCATAGGAGGTAGGTCTAGGTGTGCTAGTCATAGGTACGTTACGTCTACATCATAATCATAATTTGTGGTCAAATAATAATAATACGTACAGCGAGGCTAGGACCTAGAAGCAAGCGTAAAGATCAGCTCTGCCTATAAGTATGGTATGCATACCGTGGTGTTATTATAAATGCAGGTCTTTACTTTCCAAATTCATATGGATTATCTGCAGAAAAAGTCGTTTTCCACCGTTTCCCTGCCTAACGGAACCCCGTTGCCAATTTATCAATAGTAGGTAAAGGCTCTATGTTTTTCGCAGTATTTAACTAGATCAAATTACGCTGTTAGATCGCGGACGCTCCATTTACGGGACGTTTTCTGTAGCGAGTCGTTTCATCGTTTGAAAGCAACATTCTTAAAGTTGTAAAGCTCCAACTGCCTCATTCCGGAGGTGTCTCATGTCTGGCGCTGGAGGGGCGTGGGGGGAGGCGCTGTTGTCAACTGTCCTTCAGCCGGGGAATTCTCCGTATTTATCGCGCGTCCGGCAACAAACACTGGAATGTCTATAAATGTTTTTATTACAGAAAAAAAATTCCACGTAAAGCGAATAAAGTTTTGAAGTACACTTATATAAAATGGTAAGTACCTACATTTGACACGGCATTACGTATTCTGTTAGTTTTTAATTAACAAATACTAAGACCAAAAACCATTACAAACATAAACCCGCTTAAGAACTTAAATTGAAATATGATTACGTCCCAGGCGGCATCATAACCAAATTAAGAGATAAATGGAAGGACCTCTCGCGCCCGCCCCGCGCCCTCCGCGGTCCCCAACTAACGCCTGATGATTTACGCACCTCGCAGGAAATTCATAAATAATTACGCCGCGATTAGGATGTTAAATAGAGCAGTGATTGTGATTTAGTAGATCCTTTTAAGTGTCGGGCCTTCGCAAGGATCGCCCGCCGCGACTCGCGAGTTAGCCGAGGGAGCGTTGCGGGCGACGCAGTGACGTCACAGCGCCGTGGCCGCCCAGCCGGTGCGATGCACTCGAGGCGTCCTAGAAGCGGCTGTAGAGCGTGGTGGGTCGAGGGAAGCGGGAAGCGGGAACTACGAGTATGTAGGCTACTCTATTTATAGCAGCGAGCCCGAGCACGCACCCTGCGCCCCGCTCCGCCCGCGCCCGCGCCGCCTGCAGTGGCTGCAGTACACACTTCACAGAAAGGACTCGTCCTCGACCATACGGCAACTAGAACTAGGGCTCTCCTATTATATTATAATAAGAAATCTATAAGCAGCTTATTGCTCTGCTATCGCGCCTCTTACCTTGTTTCGCCTTCATTCCGACAGTAGGTATTATGAGTCTGTTGTTCATAGTAATAATATTCTCGGAAGTTGTACATGAGGATTTATGAATACTATGTAAATAGAACGATGAAGTAAGTCTATGAGGAAGTTATTTGTACAGATTCTATAAGTCCCAGCCGTTATAATGAGAATATGCGATTATGTCTTATTAAACGTGGATGACATGTATTTAATATTTATGTCATTCTATGCACACATTTTATACTTTCAAAAAAAGTGTCTAAGTCTGTTTGATTACTTTCTTGGGTCCGTAACTATAGCGAACCATTTTTGAAGTAAGACCTTGCGTCGAAACGCTATATTCTATTTTATATTATTATTATTTTTATATTATTTTATATTATTCTATTTTCTATTCTCGAAAGCTATTCTATCCGCGTAGCTTTGTCACCCCCGATCTTCAGGTTCCACGGCGTTCTTCATGTTTAAAAACTTTTGTGCACCTTTAGTGCGGTTTCGACGTTTTGTTATTCTGTCCATATTTCTCCAAACACGTCGGACGGCACACTCATTTCGACCGCTTGCGACGCTTGCCTAGTTGCATCTAGTTGCGCATAGAATGCAACGGGCTACCCATACCCAATGCTAAAACGAGTGCGATACACAGCTGCACCGCTGCACCGCTGCACCGCTGCACCGGCGCCGGCGCTATATTAATACGGCTTATTAATGAGCGGCCTACATCGCCACTCTATAAAGACGCTCCACGCATGGCTGCTCATAGTTTGTTATCGCCGCACATACTCGTATAAATATACCCGGGAATGTAGACACAGGAAATACGTCGGCAGATAAATGATTTGGTTTTTATAAATTTGACATTGCTAACTTTATGATGATGGCAACCATAAAACAAATTTCTGAAACCGTAAATGAAGTCAGGCCTTTACGTAACCCCATTTATGGGCATAGGCGTAGTAAGAGAAAGCATTAAGCTGTAAGCTGAAGATAAAGCTTAAAAATCTAAGCCCACTTCATTCGTTTGATATGAACCAAAACTTTGTCACCTTCAAGAATTGGCACAGAGGAACTCAGGTGGTTTAACCACCTATCAACACTTGGATTATAACTAAACTAAGTACTAAAATTCTATCCATTAGTTGACACTAATCGTTTGTTTCAAATACTGTAGCGAAAAGCATTTAATAATAATTAATTTATAATTAATTAATTAATAATAATTTAATAATTTAATAATAATTCACGCCTAGCGTTCCCCATTAATAGGGCTGCCTCAGAATTAGATTGAAGCATTGCTCCTTAAGCTGCATTTAGTCTGAGAGGTCGTAATTAATATTAGTTCCATTTAGCGAAACGTTCATGCCCTCGGCATGTAATGACAAGAGTTGCGCACTGTAGCGAAAAGCGCTCAATTAACTGATCCCGTTGCAATTAATCAGCTGGCTAGTGTCGCCAAATGTCCTGTCCACCGACAGGACGCGAGATTTTAGATTAACGCGACCTTGAACAAAAGTTTTCATGGCCACGCATACCTGGCTGGACTTCATTCACGATTTATCACCAATAATAGTAGGGGAAAAGTGGCATGAAAGAGCCAGGTTTTGAAGGGAGCCACTTGCATTATTTCAGTAGTTTAGGGTCAAATCTGGTTGGAAATTATATTTTTAAGTGGCAACGCTGATTTCCTGTTACCCACAAAGATTTGGGAGCTCTCCGAAACCATTGGACGCCGGTACGTCGAGTTAAAGATTTTGGCACTAAAAAATAAGTATTTTACTTATTTTAAATTGCTTTTTTTGTATTTTATTGGAAATAAATATAGGTACACGGATTATAAATTAAGTTTGTGCATGTATTTGGCATTATAGATACGGAAAAACTGAGCTGAAAAAGTTTTAATATTATTGTTATTTTGAAGGTTATATTTATTTAAAGAATAGGTTATGAAAGAGCCGGGTGTATAGGCCTTGAAGGAGCCGACTCTTTGTATGGTGTTTCTGGTAGAAGATAATATTTGTTATTTTGTTATTTTTATTTAATTTTATTATTAAAAGAAGGATCCGCATCTAATGTTTTAAAATTGTATGATAATAATTATGACTGAATTTTATGTTAAATAATTGTTTATTAATAAGATTAGAGAGTCAGACTTATAATGACTAATAAAATATAAAAATTCTTAAAAAATTTTTTTGAACAAATTGTCATTTTGTTGTTTTTTAATACTTCAGTAATTTTCATTTTGTATATTTTTTCCAATAACACTTTAAAATATAAACCGGCTCCTTCATAACTTGTACTGATGCAGATGACAAATTTTTTAAAATAGGTAAATTCATTGATTTTTTAGTATGTTTAAGGTTTTTTCGTATGAAATTACCTACCTTAATAAATAAATAATAATTTGAGAGACAAAAAATCGTGATATCTTTCATTTAAAGTATATTTTTCGCTTTGTTTAGAAAACTGGCTCTTTCATAGCACTTCTCCCATACTTACGAGTATACCTTAATTGCAGTCAACATGTTGTTTTACACGTGTATTACGTGAACATAATTTGTTAAATGCTTTTCAATGCTAAGATTTCGTCTGTATAATGTTGTCCTTTAATTAGGGTGATAAGTCGGTATTACCAGCGCCAGCGGTCTCGCGGCTCTGCGTGGAGGCGGTAATCAGTTGCGGCTGACAACCCGGTTCCTCCCCAAGAAGGTAACGATACAATTAATCGCGGTCCCGGACGCCGTGAACACATGAGCATACAACCTATTCAAATATCAAACTTTACTCATCAAGATTAATAGCTTTGTTAGCCGTTACATTCGCTACGGTGTTGATGGCGAACACGTAAGGTGCCACAGTGCCGCTCTACGCGCCGTTAAGCAGCATGGTCTTGTGTTAGCTTGGGAAGTGTGTAGTATGTGTGTAGTGTAGATTCTTTCTTTAAAGCAATCTTTGTCCTCAAGAATACTAAAGCACATTGAGGTCGGTCGAGGGATGTCGAAGGTGTCCACGTGTTCCTGTCGTTAAACGCTATTAAAAATGAATAAGATCATTAACGATGCCAGCGTAATAAAAAAATCGAGGTGTGTCAGCAAGATGACATTAAAAAACTTCGACACTCATTTCCACAGACACGTGTCTCGATAGAAGGTACACACAATTTATTTTGCTCGAAACGCCTCTGAATCGGTTTTCAATAAAATAACAAATGTCCCGATCGTTCAAAATTAAATCCTGGCAGTGAATGAGCTCCGCGGCTACGCGGGGAAACGGGGATGATGGATGGCGGCAATAACGCGCGGCTCGTTATCGCTCACCTCCCCCCACACCCCTCCCCGCTCCCCTATCTCCCCCGGTCCGCCCTTTGGAGCGTTGCTCTTTGACATCGCCGCAAACGTCACCAAGATGACACTAGACAACACCGCTTAAGCCGAGACTTTTACGCTGTGTAATGGAAAAAACAATTATAATTTTTTATTATTGTTTAAATAACGGTACGAAACTACGAGCTTCATATAAACAAGTTAGACATATGACATCACTGTCCTCATTTAATTGAAAAGTGCAAAAAATTGCGACCAGCGACTGACGACGACACCGGCCCGCGCCGCCGCGGTCAAAGAAGAAAAGCCAGAAAAGAAGTACGAAAAGGAACAACTAATATTAAAACATGATTTTACCCAAATAACTCTCGATATATTCGCTAATGTTATAGGCGAGCTTTCTTTCAACACTATCAGGTCATCAGGTCTCTATCAAATGAGCGTTCGAAAAGACCTACATGAAATATTAGTTTATGTACTTAGTAAGACGGACACTGACGGACTTTTTGGATCGACAGACGACATCCGACGACGCGCAGCCCGAGAATGGGTCAACGATGATGATGTGATGATTTCGGATCTAAAACGTTGATTGATTCTATCTAAACTATTATGTCTCTTAGATATACCCTCTTCCGTTATTGTTTATTGGTAAAGACTAATCAATTCATAGTGGAAAGTGAAGCAATAACAAGTAGTTCAAAGCCGCCCGCCGCCCCCCGCCTGCTCTGCTGGGCTGACTGTCGCTGACAGACAACCAGCTTCATAGTTCACAGTATCGTCGCACAATAGCCATCAATCACGCCGGCTTGCGACATGGCGCGCAGCTATCGATAAAAATAATATAAGAACTGGTTCATCTCAAGAAACAGTTGCCATTATTTGAGTATGAAATGTAAAATGTAACGCCAAGCCTCAACCTACTGTACGTGCTTGAGCCTCTGCTACTTTAGAGGTTTGTTGCCTCAAAGTCGCAATAACATTGTAACTCTACAGCAGGGCTCCCCAAACGTGTATAACTACACTTTACTTGTGTCTAATGTGTTTAAAAACAAATGCAAAAGCCTCTTTATAATTACAAAGATTTGTATGATTTTTTTGTATAATGATAAAAAGTGTTTGTATGATTTTTTTAGTTGTTTGCGTAATGGATTATATCGTTTATTATGCTCTTGTGCGACAACCCACTCTACGTTGTCTCTCCCTAAAGAAACGGCGGCCTCTTTTGAAAACGGTAGTTAGCCTATTGTTACGACTATTCGAGTTGCCCATCTATTCGAAGTGCCTCATCGGCACTTATTATATCTACCAACAACATGACATTAATGCCACATGATAGACATTGTTGTTCCCTAAAGACAGTTTGGAGCAGTGATTATGTCTTCTTCCTGTACTCCGCTGTAATGGTGCTTCCATAGTGGTTTTCGGGACCACTCACAAGAACCTATATCGCGCCATTGGAAAAAAATTTTATAGGTTTATTTCCAAAAAAGCTTGATCGAAGATTCTCACAAACCTTTTCTATCTATTGTATTAGGAAAAGATATTAATTACTTTACAAAAATAAAATTAAAGTCTGCTAATAGCCTAATATTATGTAAACAGTATAAACATACTCTCACAAGTAGAAGCGACAATTCAAAGACAAAATCCAATTTATATTCGATAGCTGCAGAAGATATTTGATCCTTCTGTAAAGCGTTTGTAGCTTGTGAGATCTTATAATTTTTCTGACCTACTTCCTCCTCGCTCTGGATAGTAATAATTTGTATTGATTTTACGTACTATCGTTTAGGTTTATTAAACGTTATAAAAGAGGACGATAAGATCTGAACTTAGTTGAAACAAGAAGGTCGGTAAACTCGGTAATACTAATTTAGCAATTTGGCACATATGGTGAAGTACTCGTACTGTACGTGGTAGGTAGGTTTCACAAAACATGACACGTAATGCATTGGCCATGACCCGCCGTGCATGCAGCGAGGGGCCTATGAATGGCAAGCACAATCAGCGTCAGCCAAAGCTCAAGTTGCCAAATTTGGCGACAGCCATTCTTGTCGAATCAGATTTAAATTTTATTTTTATATTTCGACTAATCACATTTTTAAAACGTTTCTAGAGCTTAGTGTTTAGCATGTCGTTCTAGATAGTTTTACTCGGCTATTCTGACTATTCCTGACTCGGAAATCACAGGCTCAAAGATCATACCATAGGTACAGTATAAAATAAGTAATTGTGCTATAAGCAAGATTGTTCTCTCTGTTTTCTTTGAAATTTTGTATGAAATTACGGTGTTGTAATTTTCCTATGATATTTAACAGTGTGTGAGAAAAATAAAGATGTGATAAATTTAGCCCTCGGGGTATGATCTACGGGGGTTTTTATAATTTCGTAGATGTGCTAGAGTAAATGAGGTCGCAATCTGCAGAAAAGATCTACTAGTTGGTACGAGCGATTAAATGATAATGCGTCACATAAGTGCTGCTGTAGACACCTACGATGGGCACGAGTGGCGGCCGCGCCCGCAGCCGCTGATAGCGACAGCGTTGTTGATTCCAATTTAATTAACACATGATAACTGCACATGATAACTGCAATATCGGAAAACCAATTTTAACGATAGCCACTAAACCACATAATAATATATATGCAAGTCAGCTTAACATTTTTTTGAATAATAAGTAAACGCACCGGTTACGTGAGGTCTACACGGGCTGCATCATGTCTTATAGGCATTGTAAGTGCAAGATTAATTAAGAACTAAGATTATTATCATCTCAAATGTATATTATGGACTACACCTTCTCAATCGAATCACAAGAACATACTTGTACTTGCTACATTACATGACGAGTAACTAAGACGACTGTACATTGTTGTAAATAACTAAGGTTTTGAACGTACGGTTACCAAAACCTTTTCTGTAGGACACTGAATTGTGGCTAATTGTTCTTATTATTTAAGTTGATACCAAAAAAGAATTTAAAGTGATGAGCCCTTAAGTAACGCCAGACTTCTAATAGGAGGCAAAGAGCGTATTAAAAGTAAGGCAGAAGCTCGACGGAGTGTAATGGCGCGATTAGCCGCAGCCGCTCCCGGCCTCTCACAGCGCACGGCGGCTTCGGTGCCACACTGCCGTGTAATTGCCTCCACATCCACAGTCCACACCAAGAAGCGTCTGTTACGAAAAACTTGAGCGTGTGCCATCTGAGATCGAACATGTATTGATCAATAAGGAGCTTTTAAATATTTGGTCAAATTATTAAAATGTAGAGATTCTGCCACCTGGCCGTTAATATCTGATCGGCGGAAACTTTTTATTTCCAAGTGTAGAAAATAGATCTCTCCCAGCCACTCCCACGTGAATCTCAGGTTGGTCGAGACACTGGCTAGTGGCACTATTGTCGCATTTTATCCAGTCCAATTATTTTGTTTTTATTTCCCAAGCTTAGCAATATTTATCGTGGATGATTTTCGTAGCGCACATTTTAATTAAATTTCTCCACGTTTCTGTCGTAGGAGCTTCATCTTCATGAAATATAAGCATATTAAAATAATTTATGGCCTCATCGTTGACCGTTGTTATAGTGAAGAAAAAGTTTTCTCGACTCAAGAATTAAAACAACAATGGGCGTGTTACAAAGGGATTAAATTTATGAATCTTCTATATTTTCTTTGAATGATGACAATAATGAAGGTTCTAATGTCTACATCCGTGAATTCAGTAAGTGTGAGTGTGGTTGTTTGTTGCAGAGACGTGTCGGACAACAACATCACCGCGCTGCCGCCGGACGCGCTGCAGGCCGCCGCCAACCTGCGCGATCTGTGAGTGCCGCACTCTTTATACGAGTACTTACTTACGAGTACCTATGTAAAGTGTCTGAGATCCCATGAGCCATGTTCAAGTGGTGTCAAACTAATTTCATAATTTTTAAATCCTCCATGTCTTTGTCATGTGTGATGACAGCGGCCCGAAGGGGGGGGTCACAGGGGACATGACCCCCCCCCAAACTTAAGGTCAAATTGAAAAATCTCAAAAAGGTGCCAGATAATAAAAGGAAATTTCTAGCTATCCCCTAACAGCGACAAATTTATAGTTTGCTGACATCTAGTGGTGTTTTTATGAACTACGTACGATGGCATAATAGCAAAAAAATATATTAGTGTAGTGAGTGACCCCCTCCAAAATTTCAGGCTGCGACCGCGCCTGGACAGCGGTTCCTCTGGTGCGAAATTAAATTAATGAAGAAATCCATAAACATTGAAGTCAGGACTATTGTTATTTATACATAGACAACTGAAAACGAAAGTAAACTTACGAAAAAATATAAAAGGTTTTCCAATAAAGTCAGTTTTGAACCGAATCAACAGGAAACTCGACAAATTAATTGAATTGCATTCGCCAATAATAAAAGCTGAACGCTCGATGACAAAGCTGGGCATTGTTGCGGCATTATGCATTATGCAATTTAAAAAACAAATCTGACGCGCGTAGTATTCACTTTCGTGACCCAAATACCGATAAAAGCGAATGAACCGGACGGCAGGGGTGAGGGGTATGATGCCCGACGCGGGGGAGGGGACGTCGCGAATGTGGCGCTGGCGATGGTCATACGAAATGCCTGAATGAACTACTGTCGCGATCACGTCATGCAAGGTTCAGGAAAACCACAACACTGAGCCGTCATGGAGTCACGTGCACGTGTTGAAGAGACCATCTTTGTTTAGTTAGTGTTAGTACGCGTCCTTGTCGCGTCCTTGTCGCGTCCGCGCTGGCGCCGGTCTCCGCCGGAGCCTCGGAAGCCGGAAATGGCGTGTAAAGAAACCGAGTCGTCGAGGATACTAACTTAAGATCTAATCTCGCGAACTCAAAGTTGTAAGCACCAGTTTTATCTTTTATCAGCTGCGTGTGACAGCCGGTCTCGAGAAAAAAATATTTGATTTTGGAAACCAAAGATCTCTTTCTTTTTATTTTTACCTTTTGGGGTTTGCTTGTTTTCACTTTATTTTATTTCAAGTAAGATTGACATACACGGTACATTAGATTACTAGATCATTTTATGTCTTGATTTAGGTAAGTGCTAATGAAATTAAAACACTTATTTATAAACATTATTTTTGGTTTCTACAACCCTACTGCACCAATGATCATAGTAAACATTCCCTAGATACGTTTGCGTTACATTAGTCGGTCGTCTTGGAGCGAAGGTCATGTGAAAAACCCATGTGTTGGCAATAAGGAAACTGCATTTTGCTGCATCGAATTGTCGATTTTAAACTCCTTCCACTAGATGGAGAATTCGCCTTGAGACAAATAATCACGTTAAAAAAGAACTACGAGTACGTACAACAGGCGCGGATCCATCGTAATGGGCAAGATGGGTATTACGTGTGAGGCCACAACGCTAATGTGAGGCGAGGCTTTTATACATTTAAAAAGGCATAAACAGAAGTCGGTCTTTTGACACTACATCTGACACTGTTTGATACACACATTAAATTTGTAATTTTCATAAATTCATAGGTATTATACTAGCACATAGCCGTTTTTCGAGTGGCTGTGCCCACCACCGTTTACCGCTGTATCCGCGCCTGCTCCAAGTGTATTGAGGCGAGTAGCAAGCAGCAAGTAGCAGTAGTGGAGGTTGAAGCGGCGGGTGTTGCGCAGGAACCTGTCAGCGAACCGGCTGCAGGAGGGGTGGCGGGAGGCGCGGGGCGCGGCGCTGGCGCGGCTGTGGCTGGACCGCTGCGCGCTGCGCCGCCTGCCCGCCTGCGACCTGCCGCGCCTGCACTACCTGTCAGTACACAGTACTCTCCGCCTTTCTGCTGAGACTGCTGCTCCTCTCCTCTCCTAGTGCGGAAGGAAAGCTTTAATGTCACCAGTGATCCAACACAGATTGGCGAACATCACATGCCATCGTAGTGCCCTATTATAGCCTTAGAAAGTTCTTAGTTTCCGCAAGATATTTGCAGTGTCATTCAACATAAAACTAGCATCAACTGCCGTCTGTCGGCTTGCTTGCTCTGTCCGCTCCATGATTGTGTAGTTAGACATCATACGCATCTTGGATAACGTGGGAAGATGGGAACCTTCAGCAGATATCACATTTGAAACATCAGCGTATAACCTAACGTATCCTGAATTATTTCGTATTTATCAATTTCTTGCTAATGTTTGTGCATGTACTGTACTGTAAAGCAGAGTCAACGGATGTCAACCTCAAACAAAGGCTGCTCGATTATAAATAATTCATTCTGCGACGGGGCGGGGACTGTTTTTCATCGCTCGCAAGCCTCCATTAGTTCCATGTTCCATCCAGATACTTGTCATCGCCGACCTGCCGCTTCCAATATCATTCACCGCGGCGCCTCATACCCGACACTTGCTACGCTAAATTAATCGGTGACGAAGCATTAGGTACTGTGAATCGGAGACAAAATTATAAATGGTCGTGCATTTCGTCGTACACGCCGCAATATTTTTGTTTTATTTAAAGTGACACTCATAAGACGAAAGCATGGATATTTAACTGTCGCCGCCGAATAGATCGTGGTCGTCTGAGAGGGTGGAAATTAATTTCACCTACCAAATCTAGATTTCGTAAAGTAATAAATGTCTTAGTGACGCGAACTCAGAGATTTAGGAACATATTGTGGTTTTCTTTAATTTAGTTTTTTTTGGTCTCTTAAACCCAGTCGATCGATGGCTTGAAAATATTCGAAACCTTTCCTTAAACTCATGACTTAAAGTATGTAGCATTAAAGTAGCATCATCAATAATGAATGATTACATACTAACTTCATCATTTAAAACATAATAAAGTATGATATTGTACAGGTGGAAGTTGTCTGTCCCAAATCTTCACCGATATAAAGTTTGCGCGTCATACAATAGGTACCAGGTGAATGCTCCAATTAGAATAGAATAACGCGCCGGCACCAAAATAGCCGTTAAATAGATTGTTTAGAAAACTACTCGACGCCAAGCACCCGCGCCTCCTGACGCCAGTCGCCACGTGCCGCCGCTTGATAGCGAAAACTTGGCGAATCTGATATTCTTGAAACGTGAGTAACACATTCCCGCGAAAGACATGTGCCATGCGGTTTCATTCAGAAAATCTATCTCAATTTCTAAGATGTCGCCGGAGAGACGGATTTGATTTTTTTTATTTTACTTGTTACTTTTGTTTTGACAGTAAGTCTTATCTAATTAGTTACAGGTCTATAAAAAAATTGATGATTGAATTTGATTGGTAGGTAAGCTTTGAAACCCTAAGAGCCCTAAAATTAACTTCTCTTCCGATACATACATTTCTGTCAATTATCATACAAGCTGACAAATCTGGAATATTCATTGCTAATTTGCTATGAAGTTGAAACCTTTTACAATATCTCAATTGGATCAGCCTGGGGGTATGCTCGAGTTTGGCTTTAAAATTGCAACAGCATTATAAACGAGTCGCAGCTCATGAGAGATGTACCGATGTCGTAACACAGTGCCTCATTACGTGACGCATGTACGAGTATTTCGTCTGTAATTAAACCGCTCTGATGCGCTGCCCTTTGATAAAATAATTTCTTGTTACCTCAGAAGAAGGATTGATCATCTGGAAATTGTTATTTAATTGCTACTCGTTTGTTTTCCACCACTCCTGGGCTTTGAATCTTTGACTTTTGAAATTAATATAAATTGAGGCCCCTATGGTGTGCACAAATTGCAACTAGGTGCCTGATAATGAATAAAAGCTTTTGACTTTAACTGTTAATTTTGAGTTTATAGCACCTAATATATCATATAGCATAGCACCTGCCAGGGATGAGTATATTTATACCTCCACATAGATTTCAAAAAGCTTCATCCGGCTCATTCGTAGCGGCAAATGCGTCGACCCGGGTGTTCATAAATCACGTTGTCCAATTAATTAGGTACCGAGGGTGCCCGCTCCCGAAGCAAACAACATTCAGTAGAGAAATAGTAAACAGGGTATTAAATCTCCACGCACGCGGAATGAACATGAAATACACAAATATACGGCCTTCTACGTACTTTGTTATACACAAAGTGACTTGTTTCAAAGACCGTAAATCGTACAGGGTAAAGAATTAAAAGAATTTCAATTTATTGTTCTTTGAAAGTTTTACGTTAATGTTCTACAGAGCTTTTAAACAATTTTCTATCTCTACATTTTGTCTATGTCGCATAAAGCTTTATTTCGAAAAAGTTTTACGAGTTTCTATCTAATAAAATAATTCATAATTTAATAATTTCCACAACAGTGACACTAACAGAGATAAAACTAAGTTGTAGGTAATCTCAAACTTATTCTAGAGCCTTTCGCAACCCAACAACTCCGGTTCAATCTGTAATCGGTGGAATGTTCGCATATAGAGATCGCATTGTCTGCTTGTGCAAAGGCGGGGGATTCATTCCCTCGATTCAGCGATACGACTGACGGTTCTACGACGAATAATTAAGACAACTGCTGGATCTGTTTGGCTCTGAAACGTGCCTCGTTGATACCATCATGATGTGTTGGGGACTGGGGTCCTTACCTCGGCTCGGGAGTCGCCGCGCGCCAGGTTTAATGACCATAGTGATTTATGTATCCTCGCTTCAACGCGGCAGCGGGTCGTTACTGCAAACGGCGCGTATCATAAAATTGATGAGCAATTATCGTTTACAAATACGGCAGCCGATAACAACGTCTGAAAGGATGAAACAAACGCATCTCGCGGTGATTCGTCAACGTCACGAGCCCAGAGCACTCCGCCGGCGCGGCCGTGAACTCAATCTTTTATAAACTTGACATTTAACCAGATATCGATAAATTGGTAGCATTATCAGACGTTATCTGCAAATATTAATTAGGTAATGTCCATACATTTCCCCGCTCTCCTACTCGCGTAGACCAATAAAGTCGAGCTTTGCCTGGAGGGCACAGCAATAATTGGAACGGTGACCGCTAGTGGCTAATTTCATGAGCGTTTTCGTTCTTCGGGACGCAAGTTAAGCCGCCGGGTCCGTTAATTTATCGATAGATAGTGTCTAGTGATCGCTGGCTCCGTAAGAGTAAGACCATCCGACGTTGAGCGCTAGCAGCCACCATGCACAAATTCTTAATAAAGCACCACAGTGTATCGCAGTGTGGATCCGCGTCCATTCTATTTTGTGTGGTAGGTAGTGGACACAGTAAAAGTGGAAAATAAAATAACGGCAGCTTTGTTGTGATGTTTGGCGCAATCCGCCGCTTACCGGATTATCGCGACAAATGCGAGGCAGCGGAACGAGCGAACTGCAGATTAACCTGTCAAGTTATCGCAACTATCCCGGGACCCTTATTTATTGAGCGCCATCCGAAAAACAAAATATATAGCTATATTTGCTTTCAAAGACTATCACACAGATAAAGCGTTTGCAATGTTCAAATTTTGATATATTTCAATGGTAGCGTTCGGTCGTCGACTGTAAAATTCAATCACTTCAGGATATATTATGTGCTCTACAATAAACAGAATGTTTGCATGCAACAGTATAATGCTTGTGTAGTTCTGTGTTAACAAGCGAGCCCCGCTCGAGTGTCCAGTGGCAGTATCCTCACCTCGTTAATCTGCGTCGGAGGCCGCCGCCTCATATCTCACCTCAGGCTGCTGGGTGTCACTGGTCCTCCGTAAATCTTCCTCAGAGCACACTGCACCCACTCTCACCCCTATTGTATCGAATCGCTATTTGTGCGTCGACTCGACTCCACCGTATGATCCAGATCCATAGTAATAAACAAATATTTATTACGATACTTTCATGATAAAGCAGACGGAGCAAATACAACATTGACACTAATTTATCGTTAAAAGAATAAAAGACTACTACATTTTTATATCTTAGGATATCGCCGTATTCGTTTCAATCGAACGCATTAATATAATGGAGGCCATATAACATAATTGTAACTCGTAACTACATACATACGTGCGCAACCTAAATGTGGCGAATAAGAAATGTAAGCACTTAAATTGAGCACCTATTTAATATGATGACATTTCAAGAAAACGTCCCCGAGCGTCATAAATATTTTCACGATCAATCACACATATTGTTCGATTTGTAATCGTGACATGAACCGGTGCAAATACTCGTAAGTCGGTGCGTATAAATGTAACACGCCAGGCGCCGCGCGGCGCGCTCCTTGATGCGCTTTCACGTTACGCGTACATTTCGCAAGGCGCACGATTGGCTTCCAACTTAAGTATGTAGGTACATAGTTACATACATCGGCTCCTATTAAATGACTTTTATGTAGATTGCAGATGTTGTCATCGATCGTCACCATCTTGTAATAGCAAAATAAAAGAGTGAAGGATCCTCAAGTATGTGACTAAAACTTTATCAAATTTTTGAAGGCCCTCACGATGTGTTTTTCGGTGAGAAATAGTGGCTCTCACGTCGGCAGCAGACGCGCAAATCTCACATCTCGGAGGCAATCGTGCACAGAGTGCTGATATAAATTTTACACGCGAACGATCGTTTCGTTTATGCGAAATACTTAAGACGCGAGTGTCGCGTTATGTGGGCAATAAACACAGATTTCCCCTCCTTTCGTATCTGTCCCGAAAAGGGAATCATTCATATGCTCGTCATTCATTTCTACCGAAGCTTTATGCACAATTTTCTTACATTTTCCGCATGTCTACGTACGAGTACATCTTAGAATAAAAAATATTTCAAAGTTCATGTAATCAGTTTGTTGCGTGTCCAATATGTATGTATCCAACATCCCGTGAGCTTTTCTTTTTTATGCAGTTAGACAGCCATAAAGGCCACGCCATGGTAAGTGGACAACGCTTCACGGCGCCTATTACGAGTAAATGCGTTGCCGTTAGAATCTCTACTTTAATTTAATATTGGTTTCATCATACCATCTTGTGTAACGCTGGTAAATTAATCATGTTTTTCCGAGAACCTATCTAGTATTAAATGTAGTTTCTCTAGTTTTTCAGTGGTCAAAGTGATTTATCCCACGGGAATAATTTTCCGGGTCAGTATTTTTAATGTCGGTTTTATACTTATAATTACGGTAGATATGTGATCACCATCGTCCAAGGATCTCTGTAACGGTTGGGATCTCATCAGCCAAGCTCATAAAATGACGGAGTCGCTTGACTTGCGTGTGTGCAGGTCTGCGGAGGACAACCTGCTGGAGGAGGTGGAGGCGAGCGCTCTGGGGGGCGCGCGGGCGCTGCGCGTGCTGCGCCTGGCGCGCAACCGCCTGCGCGCGCCGCCCGCCGCGCTCGCCGTCACGCCGCACCTGCAGGCGCTGTGAGTACCCGCCGCACCCGCCTGCAACTACGAGTACATCACCCTCATCACCCTCACCACCCTCATCACCGTCATTACCTCACACGATCACATCACACAACACGCGCATCCGCCTACGCGCGTCTGTACACCACACCTGCAGACGCTTTGAGTAACCACCTGCACTGCGTCACATCACCGTCATCACCTCACATCACACAACAAGCGCATCCGCCTACGCGCGTCTGTACACGGCACCAGCAGACGTTTTGAGTAACCACCTGCACTGCGTCACATCACCGTCATCACCGTCACCACCACCACCACCACACTACACACACAACTGTCGACGCGCGCCGACAATCTGCAGCTGCTGGCGTTGTGAGTTCACCACACCACTACATCACATCAGTCATCACCTTACAGCGCCAACACACGATACGCACAATGCATGTCGACCCTGTGGTGTACCTGATTTTACCACTGATGAGTGATGTGTAGGTAGCACCAGTGTTACAAAAATACAAACTATGGTTACAAGTATTTACAATACAAGTGTAGGACAACTTAGTGTAGGATCTTGTCCTTCTGTACCATAGTACCTACTACGAGACTGAATGAATACACTCAATGCTCAATACAATACTGAAGGTTTTTAGTGTGACGATTTTTGTATGTTTTGTAGTATACCTACGTTATTCAAATCGCAGAGAATAGAGATCACAAGATTCACAAGAAGTTATAATTTTATAAGTCATAAATGAGAACATTGTGAATTGAATTACGAGGCCTCATACAATCAGATAACTGACACCTTTTCAAACATTTTTTTTCTCGTGGGCAGCTCACATAATTATTATTAATGGTTTTGCGATAAATTCGATTTATTTGCGAAGCGCCATCGCGCCATCGGCAGCGGCCGCCCACGCGCGTTGCCCTGGTCTCCATACAAAAAAACTTAGGAATAAGGATTTATTTGAAAAAGACAATGTCTGATAAAATAGACAATATTTTTGTTTGTCTTTTGTACCATCAATGAAATCCATTTGGCAAAACCGCAATGTATGTTTATTGTAGGTACCGAAACCATAAAAATTAATGACATTGATTTTTTAAATAAATTCCCACAGGAGTGTGATGTTTGAAGAATAATACAAATACAGCCGCGAAAAAAAGTTAAAGAAACTAATAAATCTCTCGCACGCGTTGAACGCGCCGCTTATCGCCGCTTTCTGAATTAAAAAGATCACCCGCAGGAATAAATAAATATGAAGTGTTAACGATTTATTTCATTTGAGAAGCGCTGTGCGATGCTTCGGAGAAGTGAGATTGTATTAATTGAGCGCAACTTTTAATTCTTTAAGACGTTCACGATTCACGACTGCCAAGCTACAACTGGGGCGCAGAAAATTATTAAATACATTAAAAGACTATTCGTTTGTAAAGTTTTTAAATATTTAGCTAGGTACTTTAATACATTAAAAGATTATTCGTTGATAAATTTTTAAAATATTTATTTACTTTCTTGGTTAGGTACCGCTTTATTAAAATGATGAAAATTGCATTTGGGAGTTGTAGAGAAAAAGTTAAACACTGCACTGCCCACATGAAAAAAATTACTATTTCTTTGTCGGATCAAACTCACATACCCATTAAGCGTAGGAAATAAGATATAGTATTTATTTATCCAAGTACTAGTGGCAGTCGCGAGCCGGGGCGGCCCGGGCGCCCGGGGCGACGGAGGAGGCCACTAAATCAACTGTGGCACATTTACTGCGTATTTACATACATGTGATCGAGGGCGCCTCCCCAAAGAATTACTCGCAGATTTTGGAGCTCGTAATACATGCAAATGGTGAAATGGCACGCCGATGAGTATCTAATGCCGCTCGCCATAAGATGCCGAAAAAATAACATTTCAGCTGCCGCCGAGCGAGGAAAACTACGCAAATGGCGGCCAATGACTCCTCTCCTAAATATTTACGTTATGTATGGCCTATAAATATCAACAGCGACCGTCGCATCTGATTATATGAAATAGATTATTACAATTCCCAGTCACGACAAACCGTTTTTCAAAATAAATACAAACATAATTAAAATGACACATTGAAAAGGTGGAAAATGATTGGTTGATTTTTTTGGATGGACATTTGTCGCTTATACGCAAAAACAGATAAACCGATTTGGATGAAATGTTGTATGCACGTAGTTTATAACCTGGATTAACAAATAGGATACTTTTTTACCCTCTCGGGACCAAGTTCTACTATACACGCGGGCGAAGCTGCGGGCAGTCTAGTTCAAAATATAATGAAATATTTGCTACGATCTATAATGCCTTAATTAAAGTCTAACACTAAGGTCTAACACGATATTAAACTAATACATAAACATAGGTGTAGAGGGAATCAGGGAATCATGATCCTTAGTAGTTCAGTTAGGACAATGGTACGATGAGATGATGTTTCATTATTATGTCCGCTCGCTGTTCAGAAGGTTCAGTAAAAGTTCGACTACTTCTTAGCGAGTTATTCAGGGCAGCGGGTACTATGAAGCTATGAACATCTCCGGACGTCTGATGTTCTTGTTGCCAGTGTCACTTGAAATGGAACTCGTAAGGCAAAACAAGGTGTTGTGCATAATGTGTAATGTGCGTTATTTGGTTGTGGGTTGCAGCAACCTGGCCGGCAACCTGCTCACAGAGCTGCGCGCGGCCGCGCTGCCGCCGCTGCCTTCGCTGCACACCCTGTGAGTAACATCTTACGTTATCGTTTTCAGAGATTTAGTTTTTCGTTGCAAGTGCTTTGCAAACCTTTTTCCTATTTCTGATATACTCGTTGGTAATGCCCATTTGGTGGATTCAATATGTAAATGTGCAGTGTTTAGTTTGATCTAATTATTCGTACACAGTATTGCTACCCAAGTTTCGAGTGCTCTACACTCCACACCCACAGCCGCTAATAACATTCAAAGTTAGTTGAGGAACTTAACTGTGTTTGAATTAAGTTTTAGCATAAAGGTCTGTATGCCAACACCTTTAGGTAAAGTTATTGAGTAGTGCAGAGGGCAACTGAATAAATGCCAGTTTATGTTTCAGTTCTGTTTTAGTTTGGTTGTTCATGGACTACAGTCACCACTTGACACCACGGTGCCGGTGGTCTGCAAGCTAGTTTCATAGGCACCTATTTATTATAAAGGTAGATTAAAGAAAATTCCTTCAAATTTAAATCTAAATAGCAGAGATACGAGCAAGCTATTTAGCGGTAATTCGTACTATGTACCTAATATGAGACCCAGGAACGGTCTTAGTCACTACAAATCACTATAATTAAGTAGTAGCGCAGGGAAGCCCAACTCAGCGTAGAAATCAGATCGTAATGGTGATTGTGTTGAATTATAGTAATTTAGGGGTTAGCGCCGCGCTGATTGGTATTTAACTCTACATTAATTATTATTTACAATAGCAGGGCACGCTTAAGTTAACGTCACACAATAGGTATTGCTTAATTAAATTATATTAGTTTGTGTAGTTAAATTAATATTTTGACGGCCGTTAATCGTCAGAAAATAGTTATTACATCGAGTGGCGACGGTACCACTGACACAGTATCTGCTTGCCAATTTTCCCCTTACAAAAACTGTGATGTCACTGTATCGACATTTTTATCAATGATGACACATAAACTATCCTAAAGTGGTAAATTTTTGACAGATTTGGGCCACTGCCATTTCTTAGCTGCCAGCCCGTCTTCATCCATCTCAGAACATAGCCGAAATTTTTGTACAATTTCTGTTACCAATTTCAACGCAATCTATCAAAGCTGTCATCGCGTATGTTCATAAATTTCATTAATAAGAATACCATTTTCAAGCTTTGTTTAATTATTATAAACGGAGCAGAATACTTACTAATCACTAATCGCAAACGAATCTTGAATGGGTATAATAAATATTTGTAAAGAAATCTTTGCAGCGTTCAAAGAGGGTCAAAAAAGACATCGTCATTGCGCTCGAGCGGCAGGTTATTAACCGGTCCACGGCGTTCTAAGCCCCGCAATCCTGCCGTATGTGACACCAAATATATTAAAGCTTGAAGTAGATACAAACCGCTCAATCAAGTCGGTTACATGAGCGCAATGAGACGGCGGCGGCGGCGGCGAGCTCATCGAAGGTGAGCGGGTCATTCGTTCTCGAGCCATGACCGTTTGCCGCAACTCTCTATGCTCAATACTCATAACTCAGTACATAATCATATGTCAATTACAAATCCCCCGTAAATCTTTGTTCGCCAAAAAGATTACATTACCAGGGTTTTGGCTAAAAAATTACCTCTTTATCCTTAAACTCTTCATCCAATGTTATCTACATTGTACATGACTGTATCCAATGTAGTAGCAATAGATACTGCAGCAAGCAGTTTCTTTTTCAAAATTTGCGCTTGAACGTCCAAGCCATCACCACCATGTAGCCCGTTCTGTTATGTTCCTTTATGTTCTTCCCACTTTTAACAACCATTTACTTTGATATTAGTAACCTCTTCGGTTTAAAATTAAGTAAATTAAATCAAGGTATTCAATCAATATCCATATCTTCTTTGAACAGAATGTAGTCATAATACGCGGGTATATTATGGGTACTAAAGGCTGCATATGTGGGGATTTAAACAGAGCAATAAAGTTCCATCAGGTGTTCAGTGGAAACCATGCGCCATTATCTCGGCGCGGCGCGGTGGCTCCCGCGGCTGTAAATGCTTTAATATCAATTTCGTTGACGCCCCGTGATTGGTGATGAATAGCATCCGTCTATTTATCTTATGCCTGATATCTGTAGTACAGAAAATACCTTTGCTTATCATACGAGTATTTTCTACGCCGATGAATCCTTACATTTTTTTCAACGACGAAGGAAACTTTCTTCGGTTTTTTTTTCATTATTTATAGTCAAAACTATTTCGTAGTCATTTGTTTTTCTAATGATAGCTTCTTTTTAAAATAGCTGGTCAAAACAAAAATTTTGGCTCTACCTAACTGCTCTGGAGAGATTAAGAAAGTTGGGTAGGTCCTACCATTCAAAGTCTCTTTAGAGTATGCTAGATCGCTAGATATTAAACTGCAGATATTTATATATCCCATCAGTTGGCAGAATCTTGACTAGACTTCCTTTCTTTCCTTTATTATTTTTGTCTCGACTTGGGAATCCCATGTATGATTTATAGTATCCTTTTTATCCTTATTTTATCCTTTGAGGTGCAGTGTTGTGTGAATCTCAACGGTTGTCAAAGCGGTCCCGGGCTCCCGGCGGCGGCCGCGGCGGCTCGCGGCAAGGTCAACAAACCGAGCGGCCGATCCACGAGACATGAGCGGACGCACGGACGCCCGCGAATATCGATCACCTCACTACACTTGCAATATCACTTACGTGTTACGACACCAATTAGCATTCCGGCAACACGCCTGGGGCTTCCTGGCTGCGGCTACATCACCGCAGAAATCTTAGAAAGTGAACGAGATTTATCGAATTAACCACGTAATAGTCCGAGCTACGCAACCAACGGAACACTCGAGGCGTGTAAGCGAATAGTGTCTAGAACTCCTTCCTGTCACAAAATGATTGAGAAAGTAGCCAGAAAGGAGCAGGATAAAGCTATTGATGCAAAAAGGTTTGAGTGTGGTCATAAATCAAATCGCTTAGTCCGTCAGTCCTCCCTTTTACATAAAAATGGAATAATGATTTTTTTAAAACAACGATCTTCTAATATTATTTTGTGGTTTTTAAGCCGTTAAAGTTATATTTGCTACTTCATTCCTTTACTTTTATGACGCTCATGATACGTAATCCCCAACAAGTTGTGATTAATTGGGTCTATATGGGCGACTGGGCGTGTAGGCAGAGGGTAGCTTTATGCGCTGGCGATTAATTCCGAGTGGCCGTAAACGCGCGTAATCTGCAAGACATGGCGAGTTTGCGCCATTTGTCACGAGGATCTCGAGGGTGCGGTGATTATCACAAGAAGCCCGGATTCATTGTTCCATAATATGTTTACAGCATCCAATATCGCTGCTATCAAATATGGTGGACCGGTATGGTACTGGTGAGATCCTAAAGAAATATAATCTTATGCCACTTTCAAAAACGCATTACGTCGCATTATTTTTCAAATTTGTCTTCAATTCAGTCAACCATTTAAGTTTTCAAAAACTGCAACACATTCACTTAGAAGTTAGAACCAGAAACAGAGAAAGATTTGAAAATGTCCACGGGCTGAAATTACATACTACAACTCTGTGCGCTAAAGTTTACAACATAAGTTTCTTCCTTCCTTTCAGCCCTTGGTAGTCCACTGCTGGACATGGGCCCCCCCTAATCGATGTGTCATTCGGGGACATATCCCCGAATATGTCACAACATACGTAAGTAATTAGCATAAAGTAAGAAACAATCCAGTAATAAGCACATGTTTACAAAATGTACAGTGCCTACCCATTAAACAAGTACAGTGTGTAGTGTCATTCACAGCAAAGTAGAACGTCGGAAGTCGTAGCAAAGTTCCCTGTTAAATAAAAAGGAGCACTGGCGACCTCGTGCTGACAACGTGACATCGGACTGCGAGACGTCGGACTGCGGGACATCGGACAGCTTGACATCAGACAGCTTGACATCGGACAGCGCGACATCTAAGAGCGGCGACGGGACGGGACGGGGCGCCGCACGGATCGAGCGCGTCGGACGTGACACTGGACATCGTTCTATTAACTTCTCAAAACTGGTATCGATTTTTAACCACTGCAGGAATTTAATTTCTGTGTCCAAAAAGGCATTTTATCTAAATGCCCATATTTGTTATAATTAAAACGTAATGGCAAAGAAGGAGCATAAATTGAAGTAAGTTAATCACCGCAACTAAATCCTGGCTTGGGCTTTCTGAATTCAATTACCACACGATGTTTTCTTCAGATCGTCAATCCACGTGAATGAAGGTATAAATTTAAAAAACGTTTAATTTCCTTCAAAGGTACGATACAACACTTTATTCAAAGTGCCAGTTTCGCACTGAAATGTTAATGAAATATAAACGTTAACCACTTACAACTTCAAAGCATTAAAAATTTACGATCCATTTCGACTGCACATTAAAAAGATACTTGACACAGCTTAAATTTTATGGTTGTTACTGAAACCGAACTTCATAAACTTGCCGTATTTCAGATTTTACGTCGGTCCGTGTCGCTCTGTTAACATACAGTACAGTGTACGAGTATCTGGTACACGGTAACGGAGTCTTGGATCATTAATTTATCAACGTAATAAATGGTACATCAAAGCTGGTCTTAATTCAAGGAGAACTTAATTAGAGCAAAGTATTCCTAGAATTGTATTTGAAATCCCGCAAACTGTTCTTAATTTTTTACTAAACTGAAGCGACCTACATTTGATTTATCTTCTTTGCTTTTGCTCCGCATTTTTCTAACTAGTATTACCGTGGAACAATGGAAAACTGATTTTACATTTCCTTCTTGCTTATCTGCGAGGGTCCTTGAATTGTCTCTGCGTCTAGTGAAACACCTTGTGGCTCTTTCAGTAGGTTTTCAATAAATTGATTCCGTAAAAATACTCCCTGTGTCAGCTGAGACACGCGTCCTTAACTCCTTAGTTACAGTAATGAGAATCGTTTGCTTTAATTCCATGTAAATTACGATTATTGTTATTATTCTTACAGTACAAGCACAACACGTAACGATTATTGTTTACAAGCGAACCCATAAAACTAATAGCAGTCCCGTGCGCGGGCTGAATGTCAGTGTTGTAAGTGACATCGTGGACGCATTGATAAAGCGATCACGGATACTTGCGGAAGCGATCACTTTTACGAGCTTCGTGCTTCACATGGTAACTGAGGAATACTACTGGTATATTATACGAGGAGTTCCGCATAATGTTCATAAAGGCGTGTAAAGACTAATCACGATCTTCCCCCTGTAACCGATGTCTCATTATTGGAAGAGACCCGACCTTGAGAAGAAATTAAGGAAAAGGAGAGTTGGTGACAAAATCTGATGTGCTAAAACCGCTCAAAGATGCCAAATAACGTGGAATGGGAAGGTTTGCGGCCACCTCGTACGAGTATTAACCATAAACTCTATTTTACAACTATCTCTCTGTTTACTCGTGTGAAACAATCGGTTTATGTTTGCCTTATCTCTAAGACTTTCTTTATCTTATAGTTTAGCTAGCAGGCCACTTGAGGCAGGCCACAGGTGTAGTTATAATTAATATTCAGTGCTATAGGTAAATAGGCTACTCGTAACAGTAAGTTTATGAGTTTGATTTTCGTTTAGATAATGCGAAAATAGAAACCTTTACCTACGTTTGACTGCCCTTGATTTATCTCTTACAAGTTTACTCGTAGTTCGACCTCCAGAAAGTCACAACATAAACGTTTTCGTTTATATGGGTTTATAACTTTAGTAGGTTTCCCTATCTTGTTATTGAAGTTAATAAACACAAGATTCGCCAAGTTTCGCCAGTCGGAACATAAACTTATTTGTTGAGTGTTTTAGTTACTTTGTTCTCGAACTCCTGTTAAATTGTTCTAATATGGCGGATTGTCGGTGAACCTATCGCAGTTTACTCAGGCAGGAGTCTACCGGCTCCCGCATAACCCGCCACAGGTTCATACATTTTTTGCATGATTACTTGCTGATTCTAGATCCTGATTTCTGAAGATGAATATTTGTTACCCTTTCACGCATTAAACATCTGTACTGATTTGAATCATTTCTCACTAGATTAAATTCAGAAATCCAAGGCAGACAAAAACGCGGGGAAAACATTGTTTAAAGTACTGAAAATTTAAAACTGAAATTTGCTATACCTACTTTTTTCGTGGAATACACCTCTACTTTGCAATGACATCATTTTGAACACTTTACAAGTATAAGCTTTACTTATAATAAAAAAGTTTAAAAGCTTTAGTCCAAACTGAACAGGCTTTATAGCTACCTAAATAATGAGTTGAGTTTCAAGCCTAAGTTCTTTTCATTTTCGGATGCGAAACGCGTGGGAAGCTGTGTCTGGGTCTAGGGCCGGCGTGTGGCGGTCTGCCGGCCGGTGACGCGAGTGATGCGAGATGCGAGCGGCGGCGGAGGCAATCGATAGTGCAACATGATAGGGCTGAGCCGCGTGGCGCGGGACGCCCGGTCGACGCCCCCGCGACCTCGCTGAGACAACGCAAACGCCTAACAATAAAGAAACATCTCAAACAATTGAGATGCCTCACTATCATTTAAATAAGTCTTGGTTCGTTAGCCTTACTCCTTTTGGACTTCAAAATGGTAACTTTTAAATCTCATAGCCCGCCAAAGACTCCCTGTGTCCTGGGTGACATGGACACACACAAAACAAGAACACGCAATCCCGTAATGTTTACCTACTCTTGATGGTAATGTCGGAGTAGGTAGATGATTTCTACCAATTATAATGTTTGACGTGTTAACTGAAAGGATCTTTTTAATAATATTGATCGGCAATGTTTAAGCCAAGAGAAAAGCTACATGAATATCTTGGTTTTATCGCACACTTCGACCCCGGAGAGGTTAGACATAATCTATGGTCGAAGGAAAGATAGTCATTTGGTAAGGAGGTGGGTACTGCCTATCTTTTAGGTGAAAGTTCGGCGCGGCATCCCGAGACGACTACCCTTCTCACAAGTCGATCAGATGCCGCTGATTTACGAGCCACCCGGCCACCCCGCCTCGCCGATATCGCGGACTTGAAAACACTTGAAAAAATTCGTGACGAGTTAAATAGACATCAATGGTCATCACAGTCTTAAAATGCAAGTAGTTCTACTAATTATAAACATAGAAAAACAGTAGATGTTGACGACCTGAGTGGCCCAGTTGGTAAAGAGGCCAGTGCGCTGCGTGGAGGGTCCTGGGTTCGATTCCCAACGGAGCAGAGATTTGAATGATGAGTTTAAATATCTGTTTCTATTCTGGGCGTGTATCTTGTTGTCTTGTGTGTGTCCATGGCACCCACGACACAGGGAATCCTAGTGTGGGGTGGAGTGTGAATTGTTGTCTTGTGTTTATTGAAATCGCTCATTTTCCTTACTGTACTTATTTTTGGCATAAATAGCGTAGGTATCGTCATATCATTTCCGTCTCGTGGACATTGGCCTCCCTCAATCGACGCCTACCGCCCGGCCTCTCACGTAATTCAAACGAAAATTTTATGTTCGCAGAAAGGATAAGCCTTACAATCCTTAAACCTTCACCAAAACTCGTCTAATAAATTTTATAGTAATAAATTTTGATTTAGAAACTACTGAGAGCGATACTTTTATGTCCACGGACAGCATTGTCTGACTGTCTGCGAACTTTTCATTCAAAAGAGTAGTACTGTGTTCAATGATCAAAAAGCATTTCTATGATTATTTTATCACTGATATGGAAATATTAGTCTATCCCCTTTACATATTGCAATATATGAGCCTGGAATTTTATTGTCGATGTCTGACGTTGGCTCAGACACATCCATCGCGGGAGCACATTCAACTCGTCCCTCATTTTTCACTATCTGTAGAGATGTGATAGACTGCTCATTTAGAAAATAATGTGATGAATTATAATGTCTTTGTTTTGTTGGCAGGGTACTGAAGAGGAACCGCATCACGTTCATTGATGAGCGCGCCTTCGCCAACACGCCGGCGCTGCGAGTACTGTGAGTTGTTGTTTCTGTGAACTTCATCAGTCTTTTACATTATCAGATGATCGATGAACCGCCCGTTCATGTCTCATATTCGTAAATGTAACTAGTCTTATAAACAATTTAGACTCGTACTGGGAATACCTTGAAAGGAAATTAAGTAGACGACGTCTTAGATACCCAAAATTAAATTTTCTGTCCTCTTTGAAAGAACTCTTTGAAATGATCCTGTTTCACTGTTGATGCGACTCACCGTCAACATTGTCAAAACAATTGTAGATAAAGCGCTGATATACTAGTACTTTGAGCTAGAAAGATAAGACCAGAGGATAAGTCCATCCTTAGTTCGATGAATATAATCTAAACTATTAGAGATTGTTTCGTTTAATACAAAAATCACGTAAATCCCGCCCCAACATTGAAGGGTTTCTTGAGCGATAAGCATTACATGTGCGGCAATTATGCCGTCCGTAGTAAAGGCAGCGGGCGATAGCTGCCAGCCGCCAGCCGGCCTGAATACACCTTGACACGCAAACAATTATGTCGTCAAGCTACGGCTCTCGAGGAGCTTCTGACGTGTGCCGATGTGCCGATGTGCCGGCGGGACGGTGGCGTGATGGTGGCGTGCCTCTACTCGACGTGTCGGATAACACCAAACAAATGTTCTACCCTTCTTGTTTTCCTCGAAACTTTTTCGTAAACTTTTTACCGTAGAAGAGAATTCCTTCGAGATATCGTCTTTATGGCGTTTTGGCATGAAACTACCTTTGGGAGTCGATCCTTTTTGCACTGGCTGAAGTATAATAGTAAAACAAACTGACACCGAAATAGTAAAAGTTTTAAATAAACAGAATTTAGTTTGACAACAAAAAAATTCGCAAAATATGAGAATTTTACTCTTTACATCAGAAGGCTCGCAAACGCGAGCTTGTCTGGCTGCAAGCCATTTTGAAATCCCATTGCTAGGTCACATGTTAATTACTCTCCGAAAAAATAAGGCGGGCTAACACATACTCCACTTCTTTTGGTTTCTCCAATATTTTAAGTAATTTGAAATTATTACCAAATCTAAATGTCCTTGATGATAATTACCAAATCTCTAAAACTTGGCACGGTTCGCAAATTTCAACCCCTTAAGAAGTAAAATTAGGGTTAAAAGATATATAAAAGCCAGCTGAGCATCTAGTTCCTGATAATTTCCCAAAATAAGCATAATAATTATAAATCCAAAACCTAATCCAATAATAAATCCAAGGCACCATAACCATTGATCGGATAATAAATAGAAGCACAACTTGGAATATTATTCTTTCTATATTCGAAAGCTCGAGCTCTGAATAAACGTAATCGTCGCCTCTTGTGAGTGGCTGTAATTCATCACCAAAGTACACAAGAATCCTCCGCGCTAGGATATATTCGGCAAACAAACAATAAGTATTACCCGAACATTTGATGAATGTGACATGTTTGCGGAGTAGCTGATCAGTTCTAGAAACCATTTATACGGGAGTAGTTCAGAGTGTGGTACGTAAGCCAGCGCCAAGTTTTCGTGACTAATTTCCTCCCGGATAATAATTTGTAGGATGCTTAGAGTAGAACGAAGAAGCCTGGTGATCATCAGCTGTGGCTCCATGGAGTTTCAGCAGCAGCAGTAGAATAGTAGTAGAAAAAATTTAGTTATGTCCTATAGTAACGAAAAATAATCCAAACGCTATATGAATATGACCAATTCAATTACCTCGCAATTGAAAATGAAAATTGAATGCTGAAATGCAGACGATCACTAGGCTTTTAGGTCTACTATATTAAGCATTCTACGAGATTTGCGCCAGGCTCAGGGACCAAAGCAACTAGGCCCATAACTGTTACATTGGCGCTCGTAGAACATTTGTTTTATTTGCGTTCTACGCCAGAAGCGTCATTTGTTTTTCATCTTCACTTGTTTGCTTGTTCCTATTGTCATTGTACTCATCAAGAACTGAAATATTAACGGTATTGACTTTTGCTGATTTATTAACAGAAACTAGTATTGCCATTGGCATTAGAACAGGCGAACTGAAAGTAAAATTCTTCATCAGTTATTTAAATTTTATAATAATTATCTGTTTGTTAGGAGGCTGGAAGACAATCTGCTGACAGAGCTACCGCCTGCTGTTCATCTGCTTCCTGTGCTCGAAGATCTGTAAGTATTTTAACAATATTTGATGTATCTTTTACCAACCCTTTTTACCAAACATTACATAAAGTACATAATTATGTGTATTTTTATCTTTTTGTTTATTAAAATCCATTGCGTCAGTTCTGTTAAGGGAACAAATTGAAGTTCTATGGAAGTAATTTAGTTCAAACAATAGATTTACATTGATTTCAATAATAATGTCGGAACCAAATAAAGAAGCATTGTAAGAAAACTAAATAATGTCAATAGGTCAAGCGTTAGTTGTTTTACTAAGAATGCAGCTGGCATCATATTGGAGGAATTTAATCAGTACAAACATGTTGATTGAGGACCACAAAAGAAACGGCACCACTCCAGCCTTGAGCTCACTAACCGGGTCATTAAAGTGCCACTTAATATAGCGCTTTTCTTCATTAGAATTCTCAGCACGTTCTCCAGCTTATTTGTCATTGTCTTATTCCCATTAACAGAAGATCCTACTTACGCTTCTAGGAGTTTAAAGAAGACCATGCCCCAACGCTGCCTGCAATGAGCAGAAATTAGAATATTATCTACTTTAATGATGTTCAGAATAATTTAAGACACAATATATGCTAATGCTTCTGTTGGTTAACATTAGTACAATATCACTGCCGCAATTGCGAACAAGTAAGGGAAAGATCTCCCTTCTTCTTAAAAATGCATCACAGCTTTTAGCGTCTAAAATACTTAGTATGTATTTGACATGCTCTGAAACAAAATTTTATGTTATATCTGATCTAAGCATAATATCTGATCTAATTGGGAAAGCGCATGTGAGAGACCGTTAAGTGTAACAGTTGCGTCTGACGGGCAGATGGCTGTTCCGAACCCTGGGGGAACGCATCGGAAAACCGTAGATAGTGCCATGTTGTGTGTGTGTGTGTGTGCAGATGGGTGTCCAACAACCAGGTGACGCGCGTGGGCGCGGGGCTGCAGGCGTGCGCGCGGCTGACGCGGCTTGAGCTGCGCGGCAACCCGCTCTCGCAATTGCACGCGCAGGCGCTCGTCCACCTGCCGCGCCTTACCACGCTGTACGTACTACTACTACTATCGATACTACTCTACTACTGTATTGTACTACTACGCACCACCAGACACCGGCACCGGTGGACTGGAAACTGGATGAACTTCTAAGAAGCGCATTCCGCAGATTAGTATTCATTTTGATATTATAACGACGTTGGACGAATATCACGAAGAAAATCGGAGCACATGCGACTTTGATCGCGCGAATCACGAAAGAATCCTGAATCACGTTGTCTAAGTTTTCTACATCGCTCTCATATACAGAACGGTACCCCATGCAAGACCACATAGGCTGATGGGAGATCCCCTTTGCGAAACTGTCATAAAGCCAGACGGAGTGATATTATACTTGAGAAAAGAATGTACTTAGAGGTTTAACTAGAATCATTTCATTACAACAAAGTTTTCTAATAATACAAGTCGCCTTATTTTAGGTGGTTCTTTCATTTTTGATATTATACTCGTACCACTTAATTTACTTACCTTCATAGATACATAATATATGGAACGCCCACAATCCTAACTGACATCGGAATTTTCGACTGGTTCGACGTTCACTTGGCCAGCAGCCTGAAAATTTTCTTCTATTATGTCCCGAGAGAAATTGACGAGTCGCACAGTAGGTACTTCAACCTCAGCTTTTAAATCGGGGCGTAGTATTGAACATTTTCTTCTATACTCTTCGTCATTACGGTTCTATAGCTATCGACTCGAAACTTTATCCGCTTGGAATTAACCTACAATTTGGTCCACTAAAAGATAGATACTGAACTCGTTTACTTTGACTGACAAACAAACAACTTAAACTTTTGAAACGGCAGTTTCTAATAAACTAAAGAAAGTAAGTTTCTGAACCAAAATATCAACTAAGGTTCGATGATCGACTAGAATGAGAAGACATTAACTTAAATGGCTCTTTTCTGAAAAACATTATCTGAATTTATGCGATTTAGAAACTGTATGTTGTAGAATGGCATCCTCAATCGGCTGATTCAGGCGTGGATCCCCTCGAGGCACCGTTGTTTACCGCCAGTTTCTCTGAACAACCGAATAAATCCATTTATTTTTATTCCGACTTCGAACATTCTGCATTGATAAATGAAAAATGTTACTAACTCTTCAAAACTTTCATTGATACTTTGACATACTTCCACTGGAGTTGTAGAGTTACGAAAACGTTTTGATAGGTTTTGCTTTAGAATTTTTAATGTGAGAAAACGTGCTAACTTTATTAAACGAATCGGTTCATAGAAATACTGACTTTCTTGTGTTTCTGGAATACACATTTGCTGCTCCAACAAATAAAGTTTGTTGCATTTTTGTAAAGTAAGCCACCTGAAGGTATACATACATACAGGGTTATGTTAGTAAGTCTAACTTTTTTAAAGTGGGATAAATGATCCAAAAATAAGCTAAAAATAAAAGAGAACCTAAGATGCTCCGTTGAGGCGCCCTAAAACTACGAGTAGTTTCTGTCAAATAAGTTTACAGTTAAATGGTTATCCAATTTACAGCTACCTCCCCTGTTCCGTATCTCTCAATATTTTGCAAGTAAAAGGACTACTTACTTCAATTTTACTACAGTGGTGTATACGTTATTTCGCGCGATGCACATGTTTCGCTTTAATCTTCAGTATTTTCCCGCTGTATTTGTTGCGAAACTCCTCTACAAGGTCCTCTAGAAAGTTAGGTGTTCCGTCGAAGTCTGAATTTTCGCGTCGCGCGAGGGAATGTCCCGCCTCACAAATCCATGAATAATTCCTAATCCAATATCATTCCGAGAACTTGTCACATAACTTCGCCTGACTTATCTGAATTCTTGTTTGAAATCTGAAGCAGTATTAAATCTCAAAGGTGTCGAATGTTATACCTACTCGACTACAGGACACATACAAACAGTTATTACATTTTTCAAATCGTATTACATCATTTAGGTACGAGTACGTGGTGTAAGCTTATTACGATAATAGAAAAGATTTTTTTAACTATTATTACCGGATAGGTATGATAAATCTAATGAATGTAAGTAGGTGGCATACTCACCGAAATAACAATATGTGCCTACTTAAATGTTTACAAAAATAAACAATTCCCATAATCCTTTCGACTTCATTTACATAACGTAAGAGGGTTTAAAAAGGGTTCGGCCCTTATTTGGACACGCCAAGTGAGCTCGGTGAGTGTCGTAAAATAACCATAAAAAGTTTTATTGCATTTGCGGTTTGAGAACAAATTCAATTTAATTAAATTGTAAGTCGTTAAATTGAAGCTCGTATTAAAGGTTTCAGTAGTATTTACCTACAATTACCAGGTTAGAGCCAGGTTCGAACTTTGAGTGTACTTATTTGTATCTGTAATATTGCATTCTGAATGAGGTCGATGACACGATTGAAGGCTTACACTATTAATTGTAAAAAAATTGAAAAGCGTACTGTGAAATATTCTAAAAATGAGATCTTTGGCAAAGGTAGATCTCCCGCCAGGGGACGCGAACCTTCCCCAGGCAGCCCGCTTTGCTCCTATCACGTCATTTTTGTAAGTATCATCGGTTTGAAAATTTCGATAGCGTGATTCAGGATACCGGTGCAGTGGCGCCGAGTCGAAAGCGACGAGTGATTGTAGTTGCCACAGATCTAATTCAATATTAAAAGTATTATTTTTAATTTGTTACAATCCTCCGATAAAGCCACACAGTCCCCTGTCGATCGTTCATGGGCTTCCCTCAAATCCTCCCCCTGTTACTAAATTATGAAGTCATGAGTAATGTTTGAGTTTTAACTAGTTCATTTAAAATTTAATCTCCCTTACTCGTGGGATTAAGCATGGATTAAACGCAATTGGGTATTTCAAAAAAAATATTATTGATTTTTTTATGTATTTTAAAACTTTATTATTAATAATATTGATATTTAATGCAAAAAACTCAAAAAAAATATTTTTTTCAATTAATTTTATAAACAATTAAAAATTGGTGAAATTTAAATAAACATCGCTTAACTATAAACGCGCCATGATTGGTCACCATAGTTGTGACGTCATAATGTTATAGCTATTTAATAACAGTACCCAGTTTGTCAAATACCCAATTCAGTCGCCGCAACAAAATATGTAAGAATGACACGTATCGTGGCAGGGTGCTGTCGGAGTCGCGGCTGACGGCGGTGCCGGCGCTGGCGGGCTGCGCGCGGCTGCGCACGCTGCGCCTGGACCGCGCGCGCGTCGCCGCGCCGCCGCAGCACCTCTGCGCGCACGCGCCACAGCTGCGCGCGCTGTCAGTATCCATGATCCCCTCACACCACACGCAACACACCGCTCACAACACACCGCACACCATCAACGGCACCACATAGTGCTAAGTACCTCCACACACCTCTTATCTTAACTGTAACTCTAAACTGTTAACGAGGGGCCGAGTCTACGAATTTGCGATTATGACACTACACACCATTAAGGAAACATTCCAATTTAATCCTAAATTAACAAGATGTTCGAGGAGTACAGGCAGGTCTTAGATAGTTAGTAGTCTTAGTATTAATTTCATTCATTTCAACAGTACTTGTTAATTTATCCACGGTTATTATGATTTCCGTTCCTATCGAAGTAACGAAGATTAATCGAGTGTCGTGCCTCAAGTGCTTTACTCGTATTTCATAATAAGATTATTCGAATCATTTTTCAATTTCCTTCGAAATAATTGGTAATTGAAAATGAAATATAAGAACATCAAAAACTTTAGGTTATGTTTACCACCGCCATATATCACGCCTGACTGTTAAGGGGCGCTGAAGTGATTAATGAGATGCGACAATACTAACCATAAAAAAACTGATAAGCGATCGGTTTATTTGGTTGCCCAGAAGCTGCCGTTACGTCAAGCCAATGAGCGTTGAGGCCATCTACTAAACGCGTTGACTTAAAAGAAAAAAAAATTAAAAGTACATACATATTTTTAATTTATGAAATCCATAAAAATTAATAAAATTTATTTCTCGCTATAAACTTCCACTACACTACATTCAGCTCTTTCTAACTCAAATACGTTCCGAGATTTAGGTCATTACGTTCCAACTATAATCTGGCCCTCGATCTCCGAAATAAATTACAACTACGCACTGATTGCTGATTGCACGTCTATCGTCGCAACCTTCGCAGTAGATGAACAACGGCGGTCACGATTCAGCAGTACCGTATGAATTGTAACTCATCGCGCGTGGGATGATATTGGTTTGTTCAGAATCCAGTGCCACTTGCACTAGAATTACTGCTCATACAGATTATTTGTTTACGCTGTACAATAAAATTCTTCATCCGTAAACAGATAAAGTCCAGTCTTTACAGCGTTGAAGTTTTATATCGGAAACTTCAGCATTCCGTGTGCATGGAACGTTCGTCTCTTTACCCCCTCTCTCGTTTGGTAGCAATCACCGTCTTAACTGAAAAACACGACCTCACTTTTTACAGGAGATCATGAGGATGACGATTGTACCTCCTCGGATGATATTTAAGCAGTTCGAATACGCAGGTGAAGGCCCTCTTTTAAAAAGCTATTTTGTATTTAATACTGAAAATGTTATTTTTTGACAGAGATCTACGGTCGAACCAGCTGGACCGTATCCCAGATCTACGCGATTGTGCGGAGCTCCGAGTGCTGTGAGTATCGTTTTTTCAAGTGTGCTCGAATACTTAAAACAATGTGCTGTTACATCAGTGATTCACCGCAGGGTCGAGTCTCCTCTGAGAATGGGGCGGATGTGGGTCCAGAACGCAGGTCAAATGGACACTTATGACTAACATTATCGGGAATCCTCAAGCATGCAGGGTAACTTCAAAACGTTTTCCTTCACCGTTACAGCAGGTTTAGGGTTTTAAAAGGAATCTGAAATACCTGGACCTGCTACCTGGCATATTATTAAAAGATTTCATACAAGATTTAGCCCTATAATGTTTCAGAGGAGTCAGCACGCTGTGCGGCTGTATGTCATAGCGGTATGAGTAAGAGTAACAGTGCGTGTTCGTGTGTGGCGCAGGTCGCTGTCGGACAACCGCATCACGTCGCTGGAGGGCGGCGCGCTGGCAGGCGCGCGGCGGCTGCTGGACCTGCAGCTCGCGCGCAACCGCCTGCGCCGCCTGCCCGCCGCCGCCTTCCGCGACACGCCGCGCCTGCAGCTGCTGTCAGTATATCCGTCACCCCACTCACACACACTCTCTCTCTCTCTCTCTCTCACACACACACACACACACCGCCTGCCCGCCGCCGCCTTCCGCGACACGCCGCGGCTGCAGCTGCTGTCACTTTTAAATGTAGGAAAATACCGGTCGGTCGCCCTAGCCTAATAGCTGGTTATGACAGACCTCTACAGACTATATAGTCACATAATATGTAGCCCTAGCGTATCCAGAACGTAACGTGGCCGACTGTCAAGCTTGGCATAGTCAGACTTTCAATAGTTTCCTCCAACACTCAACTGTCCGCTCTATAGCTTCCTGCTGCGACTGCGACATTACTCGTACCCAGAAATAAACCCTCAATAAATCACTCACACCCACACAAGGAATCTTTTAACTAATTAGCTTACCTAACTTAGCTTTTGTAAGTAAAAACTTTTCTAAAAGCCAAAAGAAAAGCATTATCTCCGAAAATAATTACAAGCTCCATAAGTATTCCAGTCCTGTCGCTACCAATACCTACCGTTGCGTTGCGTAAACGATACAGCGCCAATAAACCAGCCAACGTCGAAGGTTTACTCGACTACAAGCAATTTATATGATCATCACGGACGACCGGCGAATTGCGATGAGATAGCCTAACTCGATTGTCACAATAGGCTCCCAAATATTCGCAATGTCTTTTCCGACGCGCCACCGGAATCTTGAACAATGAACGTTTACCTCCATCGATACGTGAAATGTATTGCAATCTTTATGAAGTCCTCTTTACACAATCGAGTTACAGTTAAAACGTTTTCTGACTTATTATAAAACAAGTATTCAAACTTAACTACCTTATAGAGATGCAAATTTTAATACTGCATTGTAGTGAGATTGTTATTTTAATTTTATAGCTGTTGTCTTTAAACGGCCACTTGTGCCTAATCGCATTTGCGTTACGATAGAACTCGCACCCAAAATTAAATCGTCTTTATAATAGACCGAATGAACAGTTAATTAACTCCCAACTTAATTGTTTCTCAGTAATTGTATTACGAACAGATGATATACTCGTAGCAAGCGGTTCGGTTAATTAGAATTTTAAATTTGTCAAGTGTGATTTGATGCCCGGAGCGAGGTTGGCGAATGGCGAGGTGAGGTGGTGACGTCACTGCATCCCGCACAGCGCTATCTCGTGTACGAGATCTCGTGTAATGATCCGTCGCGCTCGTTGCAGGGACCTCGAGGACAACCAGATAGAGCACATCGACATGGAAGCGTTCGTCCCGATTTCTAAATTAGAAGACTTGTGAGTAAACAACACTGTTAACTTTCACCTACATCCCACATCGCCCTGACCTGAATCCCGTGGTAACCTGCATTTTGCTGGATTTTAATAAAACTTTGCTAGTTCTGTGGCAAGATGGAATCTACTTCGATTGTTTGTTACAAATATCTGAACTTTTAACTGTGATATCGATAATCTACAAGTAAACGTAGTATATAAGGTACCCAGTATTTGTATACTGGCAGATTAACTTTAATAATACCGTCTAGGCTCCTAAAATCAAGAACTACAAAGAATATTATAATAACCCAAGAGGTCCTTTTCCGATGGCTAAAGGAATGTCGCTATACAACTCTACGAGTAAAATCCTCTTGCAATGACTATCGCAGCCTAGCAGCCAACACAAACTACAGTCCCATTATAAAGGGAACTGGACTCCCCCAAATAACCGAAGGACGACTAGTCGTATGTTATGTTTCAGCTATGCTCTCTCTTTGGTCTTGTACAAGGGAGCACACTGCTTTCAGTTTAACACCGCAAATAATACGGGTACATTTCCACTTAGGACTTGCACCATCTATCCCATGCACAGTATAGCACAGCTGTTGCACATGCGTGGACTTCAACTATAGAAGTAGGAAGTAGAACGGACGGCAGGCGTACCCTACATTCTGCTCAACTGAGCGCATTAGCTCACTCTATCGCTCTCATCACTACTGTGAGTGTAAGAGATAGAATGAGTTTGGGACGTGACTGCCGCTAGCTGAACGAGCTACGGTAGATTCTGAACAAATATTAAAGTGTTGTTGTTCTATTTACATTTCTATAATATTATGAAAACCCGTAAGGAAAATGTAGTGGTGTGACGTCGCAGGAACGTGGGCAACAACCTGTTCCCGGTGCTGCCGGCGAGCGGGCTGCAGCGCCTGCTGCACCTCAAGGCGCACAACAACCCCAACCTGCGCCGCTTCCACCCGCCCGAGCTCTTCCCGCGGATACAGGTACACATACACTGCTCGATTTAGTTTACATGATGATGATGAGATTAGATGGCCAGGGCGGCAGGCTGATGCAGGTCGGACCCTGGGCACTGGGAGGCGATCAGGCAAACCTTACAGGCCCGGGCGTTAAAAAACCTTAACTGTGATTAAAATCCTATCAAAAATCGAAAGTGGGTAATAAGAAAAATGCACTTTAACGTTCCTTTACCGTGTGCAGAAGAATGCTAATGTGTACCCGGAACCCCGACCATGTGCCGGCGAGTGGAACACCGTGGGTTTTTAGCTGATTGGAGGCCGCCATAACTCGGTTCGCCCCGAACCGACACTGAGTATTATCCATGACGGATTTCCCTACGAAGAAAAATCATATGGCTGACCGAAGCGGTTCAATACTTGTGATTACAGACGCTGGTGCTGTCGTACGCGTACCACTGCTGCGAGTGGATGCCGCTGATGGAGGAGGCGGCGGCGGAGGAGGAGGCGGCGGGCGAGGCGGAGGGGTTCAGCGACCTCGTGCTGCTGCCGCCCGCGCACCTCGACCTGGCCGCCTGGGCCAACACCACCGACATCTGGCCGCACTACCGTAAACCTCCCTCGTCTATTGTATGCGAGCCGTCAACGAGCACGTTGCAACCTGAGCAACCTGAAGTTAAGCGGTCACTGCGACCCATGGACGACAAATAAAGTAAATACGCCCCTGTATCGCGGGAGTAGGTAGCGAGTAAGAACCGAGCTGCTTCACAGTGCATCTGAAATCTCCATATTCTCGTAATCATAAAATAATTCCATATCTTCTCGTAATGACAATGATGGTTCTCACTTCGACATGCTAGTTCCTCTTTTCTTCGTCGGCATGGCCAATCCTACGCTTCAGCCATCTGCGGCAGCCGCTTACGAGCTTCAAACTTGGTCCTGTGGTAGATAAGCTTGATTACTTGGTATATTCCAGTGAACGCATCGGGCATGGCCGAGGCGACGAGCGGCGCGGGCGTGCGGCTCGCGGCGCTGCGCGGCGATGCGGCCCTGCGGCCCCCGCGCGTGCGCTGCCTGCCGCTGCCCGGTACACACGCATCTTGTACACCCAGCATACCTTGCTCACCTTGCGCCGGCGCCGTACCAAACTTGCACTTAGTGTGCCTCGCTGCACAGTGACTTCTCACGTCATGAAAAGGATATACGCCTTTTGTTTTTGTTTACAACCTGAAAGTGTCCTAAAGTTAAAAGTTGCTTGAAAGTGTTATCGAAAGTATTGTTAGGCTGAGTTAAGGTTTCGAATGCTAATCTCTATATGTATTCATCGGCTCCAAGTTGATGTTCCATTATATCTGTTTCCAGGGCCATTCCTGCCGTGCGTGGACCTGTTCGACTGGTGGACGCTGCGCTGCGGCGTGTGGGCCGTGTTCCTGCTGGCGCTGCTCGGCAACGGCACCGTCGTCTTCGTGCTGCTGTTCAGCCGCAGCCGCATCGACGTGCCGCGCTTCCTCGTCACCAACCTCGCCGCCGCTGACTTCTTCATGGGCATCTACTTAGGTGAGCCGCACGTGCCCGGGTTTCCTCGTCGACCGGTGGGATCGGTCGGTGACGCTGACGTGTACCGTGGGCCCGCAGGTTTCCTGGCCGTCGTGGACGCGGGCACGCTGGGCGAGTTCCGCGCGCACGCCATCGCCTGGCAGATGTCGGGCGGCTGTCGGCTGGCCGGCTTCCTGGGCGTGCTGTCCTCCGAGCTGTCCGTGTACACGCTGGCGGTGATCACGCTCGAGCGTAACTACGCCATCACGCACGCGATGCACCTCAACAAGCGGCTGTCGCTGCGGCACGCCGCCGCGGTGATGGCGGCCGGCTGGGCCTTCTCGCTGGCGGCGGCCGCGCTGCCGCTGCTCGGCGTGTCCGACTACCGCAAGTTCGCCGTGTGCCTGCCCTTCGAGACCGGGACGCCGGCCGCGCTCGGCTACGTGGTCGCGCTGCTCGCGATCAACGGCGTCGCCTTCCTCGTGCTGCTCGGCTGCTACCTCAAGATGTACTGCGCGATCCGCGGCTCGCAGGCGTGGAACTCGAACGACTCGCGGATCGCGAAGCGCATGGCGCTGCTCGTGTTCACCGACTTCCTGTGCTGGTCGCCGATCGCGTTCTTCGCGCTGACGGCCGCGTTCGGTGCGCAGCTCGTGTCGCTCGAGGAGGCGAAGGTGTTCACCGTGTTCGTGCTGCCGCTCAACTCCTGCTGCAACCCCTTCCTGTACGCGATCCTCACGAAGCAATTCAAGAAGGACTGCGCGCTCGTCTGCAAGGCGATCGAGGAGTCGCGCGTGACGCGCGGTATCGGCCGCTGCCGGCACTCGTCCAACTTCAGCAACCGCCAGACGCCCGCCAACACCAACAGCCTCGCGGAGCGCTCGTCGCGCGGCCAGCACGGCGCCGCCTGCGCGTGTCGGCGCCTGCTGCCCGCCGGCGAGGGCGCCCCGGGCGGCGAGGCGACGGTGGGGGCGAGCGTGCCGCGCGGGGCCGGGGGCGACCGCCTCATGCGCTGGCTGCGCTCGTGCGGGCGCCGCGCCGCCGCCCCCGCCCCGCCCGCGCCCCGCCAGCCGCCCGCAGCGCCCGCCCGCGCCGGCTCCGTGTCGTCGTCGGTGGAGTTCTCGTCGTCGCGCTCGGACTCGTGGCGCACGTACGGGCGGCCGCCGCCGCCTCCGCGCCGCGCCGCTTCGTGGCTAGTTGCGCGGAAGACCTCGCAGGACTCGAACCTGTCGTCGTCGCGCAACGACTCGTCCGGCTCGAACGCGACGGCGTCGACGGGCACGTGGCGCACGTCGCGGTCGGGCGGCGGCGGCGGCGGCGGGGCGAGCGGCGCGTCGGGCGGCGCGCGGCCGCGGCTGACGCGGCAGCCGGCGGTGGTGGCAGACGAGCCGCCGTTGTCGCCGGGCGCGCTGCCGGCGCCGCGGCTGCTGCACACGATCCCGTCGGCGGCGGAGACGGACGCGCTGACGGACGACGTGGAGGCGCGCTGACGGCGCCGCGGGCCGCCGCCGAACCAGTGTCTTATCGTACCGTCCATTAGCCGGCTCGGCGTTTTGTTCTCGTGCTGTGATCTTCCGCGAGAACGAGTCGCGACCGAGAAAGTTCGTCGACCGAGTGAAACGGAAAAACTTTACGTTCGAGGTGCACTACAGACAAATAACTAATTATATTTTGTACAGTATTAAAAGTCTACCACTATAAGTATCTATCTAGTATTATATACTTAAAATTAAATATTTATTTAGAAAATTTTATGACGTCGTGAACTCTGAGGCGGTAAATATTTAATTATAGATGTATTTACAATGGAGAGATGTATACCGAAAATTACCCACGATGTGTATCTGCCGAGTGATGGTACTGTAATTTTTAGATAAATTTTTAGCTTCAGACATGTACCCTAATAGTACATCGGAAATATAATATACCTACTGACATAAATGTATTATTATAATAAATTATAAGGTAGGTTTTATATTGTGTAGTTATGTGTAGCATATAAATGAACGGCGAGGTCCGCGCCGAGTGAAAAGTGCCAATGCCAGTATTGTTCGTTAACAAATCAGTTAAAACATTAGTTATGTTTTGAAGTCTCTATATACTTTTTACAGACTATTACCGAGGTACGTATTTCGGCCACCAAACTATTGAGTAAGTACTAATGTTTACGTGATCTCATGTTACGGTTGTATACAGTCGGTCAGTGTTCTGATAAATATGAATATATATAATATATTGTATCAGGCGTTACTTTGCGGAAATCCATTGTTATTTAAGTTGTATTTATATTTCTTTGCAACACTCCGCACATGTGGAACTTGTTTTGGTATGGACCCACCACCCTCCCTTATCTCTCTGAGTAGGTATATACCATAACAACTTATTCCAATAGTACACGACACGTGTTTCGCCCCAAAACGGAGCATCATCAGGTGATGTGGACTCTACAACCAAGTGAACCAAGGGAGGGTGGTGGGTCCATACCAAAACAAGTTCCACGTGTGCGGATTGTTGCAAAAAAATATAAATACAACTTAAATAAATATGAATATGTATTATCTTAGTATTACAACACGCGTGTACCTAATTATTGTTAATAATATTACCATCCCACAAATCTTATTTATGATTTATGTAAAATTTTATTCACACGGAGTATATTATTCACCTATAACTGTAAGTAGGGTCCAAACTTTTTGGCGGATACAATGTTACATAATTATTAGATATGTTAAGACACACTACATAACAGTCTTCACAACCTCATCTAAACAGCCAAAGGGTTTGGTTCCAACAACTAGGAATATCTTTAAATTAATATTAAATTATTTGTAATATTATGATGTTGTTGTTGAGATGTTTATAATGAGTAACGCATTGGATTTGTACATAGTCGCGCTATTTATTGAAAATGATTGTTGAGTGCTTGAGAGTGATATTTATTTCTATTGTACGTAATTAAATACAAGAAAGTGAAAACCGTAAATCAATTTTTATTTAATATGTTTTTTGAGCTTCGATCAGTATAGGTGGTAATCATTTGGTAATTTTCCTTGTGCCTTAGTGCCACTTTAACCCACCGTGACCACCACTTTTTCTGTTGAGAAAACAATTCAACGGTAGTGCCCTGCCTGCACTGCCGTTGAATTGTATAATTATTAGTGGGGGCTCTATCGTGCTCCCAAATATCTGCCACCCTGCTAGAATGAATAATTGCTTATCAAATTGCTAAACAAATGCCGACGGAACCCGGCTGAGCGGGGAGATTATTTTTGAAGGACAAAATCATCAGAGAAACTGAAACGTCAAATCAGCCAACGTTGGCGCTGTCTTGAGACGATCCGTATATGGAGAGGCTTTAGGCCAAAAACACATTTACGTGTCGTGACGCGCCAGAAGCACATCGGATTCATACATTTATTATGGTTAGAGATATAGTTGTAGGTCGCGTCGTGTCGTGTCGCTGTTAAATGTATGAAACCGCGTGCTTCGGGTGCGTCACGACACGTAAAATTAATTGTAACTATGTTTCCCGCATGAGCATCATGTTCCGTAACCCATCTTTCTCAAATTTTGGAATTTTCCTATTATTTATTATAATCTGTAGGTCTGATAATTTATTATAAATCTCACTTTAGTCACAGAAATGACAGAAATAAAACTTCGCCGTACATATTTAATGTTTTTTTTAATTAACATTAATTCCTGCGGTGCATGTTAATATTTATTGTAATTATATAACGTGTATATTTACGAAGCAATACCTACCTACTCTATCTACAACTTGAATAAAACGAGAACTTCTGAGCTCCTATTGACCCTTCAACTCGACACATAAGTTAATTACATTATTGTAAACAAATAAATACGATATTAACATGAATGATCTTCACTATAACTGATATAAGAATATTAAAAATCAAAAATCTGTACCCAAATTCATATTTTAAATAATAATCTTTAATAAACCGTGTACCAAATTGTTTTAGGACCTTTTTAGTATAGAAACCTTATTTCAGCGTAAAATGCTTTATTACAATGTTCTTTAATATTTATTATTTTATGCTGAATATATCAATTTTTTTCTTCGTGTAATAAAACAATAACAGTGTAATAAAATATAAATGTTAGAATGTCATGTGTGAACCAATAATTTATATAAAATTAAAATTATAGTTATACTTCATGACACATTTCATACAACACTTTACTATGGCAGTTATAAATTAAATAATAAAATTTATTCATAACAAAACAATAAATGCAACCAATAATAGATACACTTGATACAAGGTTCCAAGAAAATAATTATTTAAATTGAAAAGTAACGTAAATAAGTAAGAATTTACAGAAAATAAGAGCGCGGTACAAATACGGACTAGATGAAAATAACCATTGATCAAGTGAGTCATCAAAGCGGAATTACTTAACCGTCCATATTACCATGGAAACCTCAGTATACCTTTAATAACTACTACGGTATTCGGTTTCGACCACACAACATACAACTTACGAAAACTAAATTAATCATTATTAATCAAATTTATCACTTTGCCTTTCCAATAATTAGATACAATAGTTAAATATTGGATAGCTCATCACTTGTTGTGACTCAGGCGACAGTGAAGTGGTTGAAGTACCTAGGTTTTAGTTTTGTAGTCAAATTAACTGGCGGCGGCGGCGGCTCGTTAACACTGTTCAGACCACAGACCCATGGAGACACATGCTTGCAGTTGTGTGTAATACCTACAGTTATGTACTTTCTTTAAAACTAACCGTTAGGTGTACATCTCCTTTATTAGATTAACACAGAACTTCATAAAATATTGTCACAAATTCACAATCGATATAAGAACGAATACGTTGATCATCAACTATAGGTACATCTACATAATATTTTGCTTGAAATTCCACATAATTTAGAACGAGTCACACGTTTCCTGCATGGACTTACAATAATATTGCCTCGGCACAAGGTGCATAGTTACGATACCAGCAAAGTACTACACAAAATACGGTAATTTTATCGATATTTATACATAAAGAATCTAAATAGTATCTTCACACTTAGCTTTTTCAATACATTATGTATCAAAAATAAAGCTTTGTGCTTTCTTTACCATCTACTTAAAAACTAGTGCAATTTTAATTCGTGAAGTATTTGTGATATTCAGTAGTGCCTGCCTACTTTATAATAAAGTGGCTAATTGATGAAGAAAGTATGCCAAGTGCATCTCGGATCAATCGAGTGACTCGCCTCGCCGCGCGCCGCCAGACAAAATTGAGAGCAAGTTTTATCATAAAGTTAACATCATATCATAAAGTATCATAAAATATCATAAAGTAAACCGAGAGGGGCTCACGCCGGCGCTGCGTCGGCGCGCGGCTCGCTGGCGGCTCGGCCGCTGTCCGCACACTCGGCTCGCTCGGCGCACAGCTCGGTGAGCTGGTCGGGGAGCAGCTCCGCGGTTAGCTCGTCGGGTTCGCGCAGCGGCTGGCGGCGCGCGCGCCTCCTGCGAAATGCAGCAAACTCACGATCGAGCCGTTCGTCGAGCAGCTCGAGCCGCTCGCCGAGCACGTCCGGCCGCCGGCGCCGTTCCTCGGCGGCGCTCGCCACGCTCACCGTGCTCGCTCTGCTCGCAGCCTCGCAGTCCTCCTTCTCTTCATCGACCTCCTGCATGCAGGATGCATATTGTTATAAAGATTCATTACTCGGATTGTACATATGATCTTATCTTTGAGCTTATCTTCAATGACAAGTTCAAAGGCTCCTGTGCTGAAACTCAGGCTAGCAGGGTTATCACATACACATAGAACAGATCACTAGGATGGGCATGCACAAACAACGGGAACACCTTGATCTCGGCGAAGGTGACGGGCGCGGTGCGGTGTCGAAGGCGCGGCGCGGCGCGGCGGCGGCGGCGGCCGCGGGCCAATGCCGACGCCGCCTCGGGATACACCGCGTCCATGCTGCCCGCTCGCCCTGCTCACATCACATTCCTCTGAGCTACATAATTATTTCGTTTCCGCTAACAACTAGACGGAAGCGGCGACTCTATGATTGCCTTGTAGTTATGATTTATCGACACCGAAATGTTGACATTTAATAACATCGTTCACATTTTAGTTAAAGCGCTACAAAATTATCATTCAAGTAGACGACTCTACCTAGAGACATTGTCGTTTGCGTATGAATGACCTGTTCTAAATCGGAAAATATTATATTTTAAATGAAAACAATTCACATGAGGCAGTTGGCGAGAAATGATGCGATCGGGGTGAAAAAATATAATTATGAGTGATTCAGCACTCGGCAGGCACATTCGCTGTATTTAACTAATAGCTCAGACGTCGCGCGTATCTATAAAGCACCTACTACCTACCTAGTCTGTTGGTAATTTAATTAAAAGCATCAGTACGTATCGTCTCACTGGGTGGTTCTCTAACTTCTGTAATATTATATTCCTCTCTTTATATTGTCTTGTTAAATAATTGCGCATCAGATTGATCGACTAATAAGCTCAAGTCACTGATGTCTATTTCGTGAGGTCGATTTTTTTTAATTCATGATTTGCATTATTTTAATAATTATTTTGATGCAGACAGCTCTCAATCAGACATGCTAGATATAGGTATGCCTGATGGAGTTGCGATGTTAGTAGGTAGTGTTTATAGTTTTGTGTTATTTTCTTACCCATAAACTTCAAAACTTTAAAAATGTTACTTCCAAGACAATTATATTTTAATTTATTAATTTGTAATTTAAAGAAAGAGTTTAAAGCACACCTAATTGAATATCTTCTCAGTAGATCACAATCAAAGAAAACTAAAAAGAGGTATCTTGTCACTCCAGTAGGCAACTAGGCACATGGAACAGAAATTGTAGCTTTGAGTGTTGAATGGATATTGGAATTTGAAGTAATAGGTGTGGACGAGTGCGTGTGCGCTGCGCCCCAGTTGGCGCGTCGCACTCGGGCTCACTCGGTGCTCAGCACTCAGCACTGTCCGTGATCGACCAAAATTATTAAAAAGCTTCATTAATCATAATTTATTTAACACGGTACGTTCGACACAAGTGACACCAATAATCCCTAATTGACCTGACACATTTTAGTTAACACACGGGTATTTTTAACTCGGATAGCGATCCATGGCGACAACACTCGCGGCGATCGGAAGCGCGCGAATGCGATTAAGCGGCGCCGAGAACTAGGCGGAAAGCCTACGTTCGCAAGTAATCCACTCGGTATTTTTTCCCGAGAAATCTGCATGTTTTGGTGTGTGACCGCGTTTCGATGGCGATGTGCCAGATCTCCGCCCGGCGCAGCGCCCGCCGTAGCGTCGCTCTCGGTGGCGTGTAAACAAACACGACGCGAAATAAACTATAAACTTTATGCATGCACTCCCACACTGAATTCGCCCCTCAAAGCAACAGTAGGCATAAATGGTTTGATTGCCTGCGGCAGCCCCTTCATTAATGATTGTGTGATATTGTAAAACGACCAATTGATGGTCGGGGCCTGATTTACCCTTAGGCTAATAATTAGGCTGCAGCCTAGGACGCGAGGATCGGGGGGCGCGTTGAAATCATGTCTTCACATGCACTATTAAATTATTGCATTTACCCTACATATTTCATCTAGACCGAGACAAAACAATAAATGTTAACGCAGCACTTTTATAGGTTGTATGAACCATGTTAAAATTTTCACACTAGTAAACAAAGTCAAAACATTTTTTTTATTTCTTTCTAAGTAAATATATTACGGTACCTACATATCATGATTTCTTCATGACTTTAAAACTCGTCTGCAAAAATGAGGTTACTTAAGGTTAAACTGAGGATGAACTTGGGCACAGACTCCTCGAGACGTTGACCACTTGGTCAACGTCTATATAGTTCTTCAAAGGTAATGTGAAAAACAATAATAATTTATCAACCAGGTTCTTTTACTCTTATCCGTTGAGGAGTTCCACTCTGTATCTTCGAAACTCTTCATCAGATCATCAACAACTTAATATGGGACCAAATTAAAGGTAACAGCTCCCAAACCAAAAAAAACAATTCAAATCGGTTACCAAATGACGGAATGCGGCGGTCAGAAATATAAAAAAACGAGTTCCACTCCATCATCAGGCTCGAAGGTGGTCAATGTCTATATAGTTCTGCAAAGGTAATGTGACAAACAATAATAATTTATCAACCCGGTTCCTTAACTCTTATCCGTTGAGGAGTTCCACTCTGTAACTCTGTCTCTCCGAAACTCTTCATCAGATAATCATCAACTTAATATAGGACCAAATTCAAAGTAACAGCTTCCGAACCAAAAATAAAAAATTCAAATCGGTTAACAAATGACGGAATGCGGCGGTAACAAATATAAAAATAATAATAATAACCCCGCAGGCTTGTGGCGAGCCTTTGGTGAGTAGCGACACCACGGACCTAAGTGCCTCCGGGGGAGGTCCCCTGTTCCTCATCTCCGGTAGGCAGAGTGGAGACCGAGAGGAACAGGCCCCCACCTCTGGCTTGCCTTAACTGGCCGGCCAGAGTGGAGCCGCTAGAGCTATATGCTCGGAGGTGGAAGTGTAATGTAAGTAATGGCGTAATAACGAGGAAACCCGCTCACGGTTGGTTAATGCCCCCGGGATGGTGAAATCCACTCTCGGTTGGCTAACACCCCCGTCATGGTGAAATCGGTGCCGCTCCTCTCGACACCCCTCAGCCGCTCACAACGATGTTGCCCTCCGGCATGCGCCACTTAGTGGGGGCCCGTCCAGTGGGCGGCGAGTCACCACCTGCCTAACGTCAGATTATTCTTCTAATTATCTAAACGGCAGGTGACCCCATAGTCCGCAATAGCCCATCTACCAGTCCCTCTATATCCCATCACAATAGTTCCAGGAAATTTTTCGATTCCTTTCTATAGTTCCTGTCCATATGACGGGGACCATCTTCGGAACAATCTTTTAGATAGATTGTGCGGCCGAGGATGGTATCCGTCATATGTACCCCATCACAACATTAAATTGTGTCAAAAAGGCCTCTACGTGTTGGACCTGTGTCCCCGCGCAAGCTTACTGCCCAGGTCCAATTTCTTTGGACTTGTGAATGTGCAGACACATAATAATAATAATATAAAAAAAAATCATACAGACCAATTGAGAACCTCCTCCTTTTTTGAAGTCGGTTAAAAAGTATAATTTGTTTTTGAACAATTATATAATAAGATGTAATGTAATTATCTAATTATGTTAGGAATATAATTATTAAAATATAAATAGTATTGTATGTAGTATAATGAGTGAGACAACAAAAGCGGCAGACATCGGTTAAGTGCTCGCATTTCGTCTTGAAATTAACCTACAATCATGCAACTCTTAAATTTTCCTAAATACAAATCTGTATATTGCTGAAAGCGTGAAAATACACACAAAAATGTTGTGCCTATATAAGCATTCAACTTGCATGCGCTGCAATCCATGATAAATGTATTTTGCACTTTTAATTCATGCGTTGTTGATTAAGGATGTCAAATACTCTGAATTTTCACTGTAGTACGTAGGACCTATGACAAAATGTTTCTATTAATATTATGCAAATACCTGTATTTATAATAAACATTGTAGGTAGATAAATAGATGGTGGTGGTGGTGTTTTGACAACCTAATTTTTATTCTATTTACATACGTAACCTAACAGTATCAGGAATTAATTTAATTACTTTATTTTCACACATGCGCAGTCAAGCTCTAAATTATTGCTGTATTACCAGTGTATGAATTAAACATATTATTAGGAACATAAATTTTATTATGATAATTTAGAATGTGATTTAAATGATATTCTCAATTTTACTGAACTGTGTATGTATTATAAATGTAATTAATCCAAAAAAAGTGGCGTGGGGCTTATAATTCAAAACAGATAGATAGATTTAAAGAAACAGATTCTATATGATACACAATTTATTTTATTGATTATATAAAATCTCCCTGGTTCAACCTTCCTAGTTCTCCTCTCTCGTGAAGGACTATAGGACTCGCGCCAGGGACGATAGCACCAGCATTCACTGATTTAATATTTTAGTTTTCATGCTTAATTAATTTGCTAGAGTTTTACTTCCCATGAGGGCTACGAAATTAATTTAGGATACGAATATAATGATGGTCACGTCAAATAAAGTAGTATCTCCGGTAACCACACCTTCTCAACGATTTACAATCAATTATTTTTATAAGTACCTATGGTGGCCAAAAACCTGTTATATTATAGCGCGCGGAAATAAAAAAAAACAGTAGAAAATTGTAGAATCTGTAAGATTTAAAAAAAATTAAAAAGGGTTTATAACCTATAGCTTGTAAATGTGTCAAGTTGACGTTGACAGGAAATACGACAAACGTCAAACGATATGTCACTCACTCTTATCAAGTTTATCACAGCAGGAATTTTTGCTGCTTTGGTTTTTGGGATTTTACAAGCGTCGTTTTATTTTAAATTTTTCATAAAAAAATACAATAATGAGTTATATGTTAGGACATTTGCATAACGGATGGCAGGTGGACCAGGCCATCTTATCAGAAGAAGATCGTGTAGTAGTATGTTTATTTCCTATATACTTTATTCAATAAGAACTTTCCAGAAATAGATTCACATTGATCTGTGAAAGCTAGCGTATTTTGTTAAATATGAAAAATTGTTGAAATTTAAAGAAAAAATGGCCCAAATTGTCCAAGACACCTTTTCCATAACAAAACCATGATAAAGTGCTCATTTTGCCACTTCTCTCCCATAGGTTATCAGATTTGGTCATGATTGGGACCCTACCTGCATGAAGATGGATGAGGTACTCTACAGCATCGCAGAAAAAGTTAAAAACTTTGCAGTTATTTACCTGGTGGATATTACAGAAGTGCCAGATTTTAATAAAATGTAAGTGTGTTTTATCCTCATGTTTACGCCAATAGATTATATTATGAAAAAATAATTATGTTGTTCGCAAAGGGCAAACAATAGATTAAGTAGATAATTATCTGCGGGGTCGCCGGCACAAATTGTTCGCTTTGTACCCCTCGCGAACTGTCGCGCGCTCTCATTCGCCGGTTCCTCGTACGCTTAGAGCGTTCGACGCTCTCCTGGAGACTTACCCTGAGTGTGATTTGTTTGCGGATGGATGGAAGGAAATATAGTCGGTATGCTTGAAGTTTTGTGAGCGAGAAGTATGATTGTGATGTCCTTTAATTAATGTAATTGGTTTGTACCGTATTAATTAAAGTAAAATAAATAAATAAATAAACTGTTGTCTGGTATCCAGGGCTGCCAATCTTTATGCAACCTATGAATCATTTATTGATATGTCCTGTCACCTATCAATTACCTAGAAAAGAAAAGAAGAAAAGAAAAGAAAAGAAAAGAATGCGTTTATTGTTGACTGTTACACGAGAAAGATGTTACAAAAATTATAATAAGTTAAGAACAGTCTACCCTATGCGGGCATACAATAATTATATCTTAAAAAACTAGAACTAAATTTTATATTATAATAATGTTAAAATAAGTTGTGATCGTTTAGCAGTCCAATTATTTATTTATTTTAATATTTTTCCTAATCGAACTCATCGGCTATGCAATGTGCCACCCATTTCTGGGTAAAGAGAGAAAAAGCCGGAGGAAAAAACTCTCGACACAGTTTTAATTTATTAATTTATTTATTTTTGCGCGCGTTACTACATTTCTTTTTTAAAGTTGTTTATAAACATGATATTATTATATATTGCGAACTTTCTATTATATATTACGAACTTTCTATTTCGTCCAAAACTAGTTTTAATAGCTTTTTTGATTTTAATTTAATTTTAATTTTAGCTGTAGCATTAGCGTGATAGTGCATTCTCTCTGATTATACCCTGATATAAACACAAGGAAGCACTAGAAGTCGGCAGCTTTACAGGATTGTAAATGTAGCCTCTGCCCTACCTGAGATAATTTGTTATTTCATTTTATCGTCAAAAAATTCTTTTACCGAATAGTAACCTTTCTTAACCAGCCACTGTTTTAAAGACCATTTGAATTTATTGATTGGTAATTTTTTTAGCGCTATAGGCAAATGATTATATATTCGTATGGCAGATATATATGTACTTTTTCTGTAAATTCTACATTTTATTCTAGGTAAGTATAATATATTTTCATCTTTCTGCCTCATGGGTACATTTCTTACTCGCATATCAAGTTTATTTTTAAACAAGTGCATGTTTTTTACGACAAATAGACATATTTCAAGAATATATATACCGGATAACGTTAGAAAATTTTCTTCCGTGAATACCGCGCGTACTGATTCGTCGCTAGCCTTACCATATAGTATTCGCATACAGCGTTTTTGTAAAATAAATGTACTGTTAACATTGACTGAGTCACCCCAGTAGATTACACCGTATAATAGAAGGGGATAGATATTACCATAATAGAAACTTTTTGCAACGTCTATAGATGAAGTATCTATAAGAATAGATAGAGCATAGCAACAGCTCGATATTCTATTATTTATTTTGTCAATATGACTCTTCCAATTTAAATGAGTATCTAATGAAACGCCTAAGAAATTTACTTGTTGGACTTCTTCTATGTTTACCGCATCTAGATCCACATTAAGCGGATATATTGTTTGTTTATAATTTTTAAATTGCATGAGTTTGGTTTTACTAAGGTTTACGGTTAGGTTCATCCCCTTCAGCCAGGTTTTTATTGTAAGTAGTGTAGTTGTTATGTTATTTTTATATTCATCTAGTGCTAAATTGTCGTTTTGAAATAAAACTGTTGCATCATCGGCGAACATAACGCATAAATTATTTGTTAGTGTAGGAAGTTCATTGATATAGACTAAAAACATGAGTGGACCCAAAATACTACCCTGGGGGACACCTATTTTACATGTTTCAAAGTTTGATTGGACAGAATCTAATGTATTGTTCATTTTATTATGTGTTGTTAATACGATTGCTTGTGTTCTATTACTAAGATAAGATTTTAATAAGTTTAGTGCAATACCACGTACACCTATATGTTCAAATTGCTTCAAAAGTATACTATGTACAACACAATCGAACGCCCTGGTCATATCTATGAAGAGCGCAGCACAATGTATCTTTCTGTTTATGCAATCGCAAACATTGCTAAGCATAGTATAGATAGCACCCGAAGTTGATCTATCTTTCCGAAAACCATATTGAAATTCATTGAGAATGTGATTTTTATCTAGGTAGTCCGCAAGTCTGATATAGATAACTTTTTCAAAAATTTTTGAAAAACTAGGTAAAAGAGCTACAGGTCGATAATTATTTATTAAATTTTTGGGCCCTTTTTTATGTAAAGGTTTAATCAATGTAATTTTTAACTGATCTGGAAAACAACCTGTCTCTAACATTATATTAATTATATGAACAATTGGTTTTGCAATAATTTTTATGCATGATTTGATTACTTGGATTGGTATACCATCATAACCGCAACTTTTTTTATTCTTTAATTTATTGACGAGGTTTATTATTTCTGATTCATCCACAGGTTTTAAGAATAAACTATTACATGCATGTGCGAATTTAGGTACATAATTGTCAACAAAAGAATTATCTATATTTTGTGTTATGTATGAATTATTAAAATGGTTTGCTATTTCTGTTTTATTAGTTATAGTTACTGTTCCAATCTGAATTTCCTCCACTGACTCCTTCATCACATTTGATGAGGACGTTAAATATTTTATAAGACCCCAAGTTGCTTTAGATTTATTGGAACTACGTTTTAAATAATTAGAATTGGATAATCTTTTTGACAATCTAATTACAGTTTTAAGCATTTTTTTATAAGATTTGTATTGTGTTAGCTCTTTCTTAGACTTACTTTTCATTAAATTTAAATAAAGCTGTCTCTTTCTTTTACTTGATTCTTTTATTCCTTTGGATTTCCAGTTAGATTTTTTTGCACGTGTGATTTTAATACGTTTTAAAGGCAGGCAAGAGTCAAAAATCAAACTAAATATATTTAAGAACGTTGAGTACGCAGCGTTAACGTCATCTTGTTTGTATACTTCCTCGAAACTAATTTGTGAAATATATTTGCTAAAGATGGGCAAGTTTTTATCAATTTCCCGTCTAAAAGTGAACCAAAATTTGTTTTCATAGGCAAATCTGCAGGGAAGTTTAATAATTTGACCTGTATGATCAGATAACCCATTGTGTACTACTTGAGCTGCATACGACCGAAGATTAGTAATTATGTTATCGATACAAGTTTGTGAATGCTCGGTTATCCTAGTCGGTTCCCTGATGGTAAAATGCATTTTATAACTGTTCAATAAGTCGGAAAACTGCTTGGTACAACTATCGTTTATTAATAAATCAATATTGAAGTCCCCGACAATTACAATTTTTCTATTAATATTCCGTAACTTTCGCCTTAATTTTTGCAATACAAAGTCTAGTTTTTGAAAAAATATACCAATTTCACTTTTAGGAGGTCTATATATGCATACTATAATGTAATTTAAATCAGGTATATGAATTCCACAGCATTCAAAATTTTTCTCTAAAGATATTTCTGTAAGCCAGTCTAGTTTATTACAGTTTAAGGAATTTTTAATGTAAATACATACACCACCAGCTTTATAATATTTTCGCGAAAAAAACGATACTAATTTATATCCATGTATGAATAACAATTTCGATTCGGGTTCTTTCATAAAAGTCTCACTAAAGCATAAAACATCAACTTTTTTATTTTTCTCATTTAAAAATAATTCAACTTCATCTTTTTTTGCTTTGATACTTTGTATATTTTGATGGAATATTGTGAAGCTTCCTTTATTTAAGAAAAAACTTATCTGTTGAGATGTCTTCAGTTTGGGTGCCAATATCTATTGTCTCATGCGATGAAGTACAATTATTTGTTTGAGTACCTACATTTTTTTTTCTGAACGAAATTATATTTTTGCAGTATTCCTCATAATCGTATTTATATTTTAACCGTAGAATATCTCTTAAAATATTTTGCCCTAGGTTTAATAATCGATATCGGCGACGACGATACACGTTTTGTGAGTATTTTGTATATGTAACCCATCTAAATTGTGATGCTAAGTGCATGTACATACTATTAAGTTTTTGTACATTTAAACTTGCATTATGCCATACCTCAGTCAGGATAACATTTGTATAACTTAATTTATCAAGGTAATAATACAGGTGTGAATAAAGACTATTTGGATGTTGGTCATTTGAGCCACCGATGATAATGACATAGTCTGACTTTGTTAAACCTGCACAATCTTTTAAACAAGTTGAAAGTATATTATTAATTCTTGCCCCTGGCATCGTAACTGAGGTCACTAAGTATTGGGATCCTAACAATGTTTGTAGTTCCTTGTACATAGTTTTCCCTTCATCGTCCGTAAATATTACTACTTTATCCCTGCGTGCTTTAATTTGAGAGGTACCGCTTTGCAAGACCGACGTTTCCGTAATACGACAATCTGTATGATTTAGTTTCTCCGTTTGGGTAATACACGTATTTATTGGAGTCGAGTTATGAATTGTCTCGGTAACACTACACGTACTTTTCATTTGATTTTCATTTTCAATTGAATTTTTAATTTGGTCATCATTATCAAAAAGTAGCTTTTTACTATTTACAATTTGTTTTTCCTCTGATATTTTCTTATGTTTAGACTTTGAACTTTTTTTAATACTTTTTGATTTTGTGGATACCGGAGTTACTATATCAGACAATCCGATTTTTTTATAAGTTTCAATTGATCTCCTACATTGTAACAGTTCGTTTTTTAATTTTGTATTTTCGGAGTTTAAATTATCTATTTCCGCGTGTGCACTGGTCAGTTCTATTGTCAAACTATCGATTTTTAATTTGAGCTCAAGCATGGTATCGTAATCGTTACTTAATCCCGGTAAGCTACGGGTTGTACTATTTAAAGAAATCGAATGATTGAAGTCCGCATCATCATCTTCGATCATTATCGACACGTCCGCGCACGACCTTGTTGTGTTTCTTTTAGTAACATAATCCATTTTAAACTATTATATAAATAGGAAGTTCGCAATAACAAACACTATTTGTTTTGTACTATTATTTTATATTAATTTAATTTTTTATCACTATTTTAAATTGTATTGTAAATTTTTAATGTTTTTTTGTATTTTGAACTTAAAAAAGGTACTATTTTAATGATATTTACATAAAATTTTAAGGTATTTATTTGTTATTTAATTATTGAGTACATAAAATAATATTTAAGTTATTTGAATTATTAGCATCTAATATTTTAAAATATTTAGTTTTTGTTAGAATATTGAAATATTTATTTATTATTTAATTAGTTAATTAATTCATTGGCGCTATTGTAAATAAGGCTGGAACACTGCACTGCAAGTAGGACGCACTGCGTGCCAGCTTTTGAAACGAATAAAAGTTTGGTCCCCACGATATTGTCAAGTCCACACACTTTGAGAGTCGAACGATAAGGAACACCGATTGAAGTGTCAACACAAACGTACGAGTAGACGCACTAGAGTTTAATTGAGGATAACTTGAACAGAACGTTGGAATAAGTTTTGATAACCTTTAGAACTGGTTGAACGAGACGCATGCACTCGACGCGATCCTGAGACTGAGTACTAGTACCCTAATACTTATTAATTATTTAAATCTATACTAATATTATAAAGAGGAAACATTTGTATTTTTGTATGTTTGTAACGAATAAACTCAAAAACTACTGGGCCGATTTCAAAAGTTTTTTCATCATTGGAAAGCTACATTCAGCCTGAGTAACATAGGCTATTAAATAAAAATAAAAAAATCATTGGCAGTGCGAAGCCTGCTGGGTCAGCTAGTAAATAATAAATTTATGTAATTGTGTATTGCCCTTATGCAATATATATTTATATTTTGTTACAAGCTCTATTTTTTATGATTGTTGTATTGACATAAAGAGATAGTAAAACTTTATTTTTAAAGGTTCACGATTAGGTAAACTTAGAATAAATATCCTCAGAATGCCTAAATTTCCATGTGTTTCTTGTATGTGTACTGTAATTATTATACTTGGTTATCAGAGCCCATGAACTGTGCTTTTTGAAAAAATAATTGAAATTGATTGCATCTTTATCTTCTTATTGTTATGTTCATACAAGTTTGGCAACATTCAGAAATAATATTGCCTTCCTGCTTGTCAGTAACCCATTAATGACCCACTACAGGGTCGGGTCTCCTTCTCGTAATGAGAGGGATGTAGGCCTTAGTCCACCACGCTGGCCCACTGCGGGTTGGTGGACTTCACATGCCTTTGAGAACATTTTTTGTGAACTCTCAGGCATGCAGGTTTCCTCACGATGTTTTCCTTCACCGTAACAGCAGGTGATATTTAATTTTATAAATCGCACATAACTTTGTTACAAAGTCATTGGTGCGTGCCACTGGGATTCGAACCCGGACCCCTCGATTCGAGGTCGAATTCTAAGCCACTGGGCTATCACCGCTTCCTGCTTAACATCTTCAAATCATCGAATTGGCAGTCAGGCACCTTAACAATTTCTCTAATAGAAAAATTAGGCAATAGTAGGTGAGCCCACTCACATATAATATTTATTACTATGCAGTTGCTGAAGACCTGAGTGGTGCAGTGCTTAAGACACTGGTGCGCTGCACGGAGAGTCCTGGGTTCGATTCCCAGCCGAGCAGATTTGAATGATGAGTTTAAATTTCTGTTTCTGGTCTGGGTGTGTTGTCTTGAGTATGTCCATGGCACCCACAACACAGGGAATCCTAGTGTGGGGCTATGAGTGTGAAGCTTTATTAAAATAAAACATCAACCTTTTGATCAGTCTTTTGTCTTACACAATGATATCCTTCCAGGTATGAATTATACGACCCCTGCACAGTGATGTTTTTCTTCAGGAACAAGCACATAATGATAGACCTGGGCACTGGCAACAACAATAAGATCAACTGGCCGCTGGAGGACAAGCAGGAGATGATCGACATCATCGAGACCGTGTACCGGGGAGCACGCAAGGGGCGAGGTCTTGTGGTCTCGCCTAAAGATTACTCTACCAAATACAGATACTGATCCAAATGTTTTAGTGAAATTAGTGGATTTAATCTTTATATCGAGGGATTGTATGACATTCCATCCCTTGAACGTTCTGTTGAAACCGTTACCTGAGGTCGTAGTCAGTGTAAACTGTAACATAAGCTATACCAAGAATTTGATGACAACATGGAAGCAGTTAGGCTAGGTTAATTTAAGTGACTGTCAGACTGTTAGAAAATAATTACTATTTTTAATAAATATGTACTATTATGAACTTTTTGATTTTATCCCAGTATCCCTTCAGTACTATTGTGTATCTGTTAGTATAGTTTAAAAATGGCTTGTGCACGTAGTTCTCATATATCAGCAATAACACAATTATTAGAAAAAAAAAATAGTTAATAAGTAAAAAAGCATTGTAAATTATTATTATGTAATGCTTTAATGACTCTTTAGTTTTAAAATCATTGAATGAGATACATAAATAATATACAAGCCACATGTTTCTTATAATGTCTGCAGTAATAAAGTATCATTAAAACAATTTGATTTTGACTAAGTACCAGGTTCAGTTGGTGGCAGATATGATTAAGTACTCTTGGTTGCTCACAACATCGCTTTTATTAGTAACAGAATTGGCATTCGAACTATAAACTACTCCAGGTAAGATACAACAGAGTAGACAATAAAAAGTAATACTGAGAACGTGTGCGGCGCAGTGGTCGACGTTGGTGCACTGCAGATCAGAGATTTGAATAAGCTTGCATTTGTGTTTCGAGTCTGGCTATGCGTTCTTGCATTGCATGTGTCAATGATTTAAGTGTAAGGGCAAATGAAACAAATTTTTATTTTGTTCATTCTTCATTTTCATGTTCAGATCTGTCGATATATTTAAACAAAAGGAGAGCTACGGCGCGGCCGGTGGGGCTTCGGCTAGGTAGTTCAATTTTGTTCAAAAATAATGCGGGGGCGAACTGGATCGCCGACGGGAGGGCAGGGGAGGGAGGGTCAGGGGCGCGGGCGGTGTGGGGGCGTGACTAGCGCACCGCCGCGCGCCGCCGCACCGCGCCGCGCCTGCAGCTCCGTTTCACATACTTCCTCGAAATCTTAAGGGGTTCCTCGCCCGCGCGCACTTTGAACGTGAATCACCGTAACTAGCAATCGGGGCTGGATAAGACTGATTTGATTTTCACTAAACGCGTCCGGCATCCGAATTCTCTCGGACCGGATCGCCGTCGCGGGCTTACAAAATATTATACAAACAGTACAAATGTCACTTTTACACCACCGTTAAAACTTAACTCGACGCCTCCCGACTCTAGGAAAAAAACCGCTCCGTTAAATTTCAACGGGGCGGCGGCGGTCAAACTAAAAATCGGGTACAAGTCGCTCGACGCGCGATTACATATCGGCGTCCACGGGTCGGCCATTTCCGGAAGCGAGGTTCTACTTGTCGGCGCTGCGCTCGGGGCGGTCGGCGCGGTCGGGGCGAGGCGCGCGGGCGTCGGCGGGCGAGGGGGCGGGCGCGGGGGCGGCGGGGCGCCAGTCGGCGGCGCCGGGGGCCCAGATGGAGGCGAGCGAGCGGAAGGGGTCGTAGGGGCGCACGGGCGAGCGCGGCGCGCCGAAGCCGGGCGGCGGGCGCAGCGGGGCGGGCGCGCCGCCGAACGAGCTCCAGGTCCAGGCGCCGCCCACGCCGCTCACGCCGCCCACGCTTCCCACTCCGCCGGCACCGCTCCACACGCTGCCGAGGCCGCCGAATGCGTCGCCGCTTAGTCCGCCTTTGTCTGCTGGTAACGGAAGGAAAGTTACAGTTACAGACGTTATTACATAAATTAGTGGTTTGTTCATGCGACTATATTATACAAAGAAAAACCTTACTTAAAAAGTCGTGCGTTCCCGGAGCGAAGGCGGTATCGTGAGTCCCGGTAGCGAAGGCGGAGTCGTGCACCGTCGCGCCGAAAGCGGGATCGTGCTTCGAGGCGCCGAAGGCGGAATCGTGCTTCCCCGGAGCGAAGGCGGAGTCGAGCTTCGCGGGGGCGAAGGCGGAATCGTGGTTTCCGGGGACAAAGGTGGCGTCGTGGGGGCCGGGAGCGAACGCGGAGCGATCGGGGGCTGCGGTCGCCCAGGGGAAGTCGGCGTCGGAGGCGAGCGCGGAGGCGGCCACGTGCGGCGCGTCCCCGTTGAAGTAGAACAGCGAGTTGTCGTGCACCGGGCGCTCCGGCTCGCGGCGCCGCACGTCCGAGCCGATGGGCGCCAGCGCCGCGCCGCCGCCCACCACCGAGCTCCACGACGCGCCCCACCGCACCGAGCCCCGCGGCCCGCCCTCCGCCTCGCCCGCCGCCGCGCCTCCCGCGCCGCTCTCCGCGCTACCCTCGGCGGGCGGCGCGCCGGGCGAGGAGCGCGACGGAGTCGGCGGCGCGGGGGCTCGGCGCTTCGAGTTCTTGTCCCTCCGGCCGTGCGACTTGATCGCAGCGGGGCCGCCCCGAGCAGGCGCGGATTCGGAGTCGGCCCGACCGCGCTCGGCGCGGCGAAGCGACTCGGTCCGGTCGCGGCGCGGGCGCGCATGTCGGGCGGGCGTCCCGGCGGCGGGCGCGAGGCGCTCGCGGCGAATCGGCGGCTCGCGGATCGGCTCGTCCTCGACGCGCGCCGGCGAGGGCTCGCGCGTCGTCGCCTCCGTCTCGGCGTCGTCCGGCTCGACCTCGGTCTCGTCGCGCTCGTCCGCCGGGGTCGACGCGTCGGAGCCGGTCGACGCGGAGTCGTCCTCGCTCGAGCGTGGCGCGCACACGTCCGTCTCGAACTCGTCCGGCGGCGGCGACGGCGACTCCGGACGCGGATCGACCGGCGGCGCGTCGGCGGCGAGGCGGGGCCGCTTCGGGTCGTCGAGCGGCGCGTGCGGGGCGAGCGGCGGCGGCGAGGCGTCCTCGCTGGAGCGGTCGTCCTCGTCGTCGGCGCCGCGCAGCATCTCGGCCCGCCAGCGCTCGAAGGCGCGACGCTCGGCGAGCGCGTCGAGCGGCGGGGCGGCGCGGCGCGCGGGGCGGCGGCGGCGCGGAGGAGGGGGCGCGCGCGAGGCGAGGGCGGGCGGCGGCGCGGGCGGCTCGGCGGCGAGGGAGCGCAGGTCGAGCGGCGGGCGCGCCGGCGGGGAGACGGAGCGCGAGGCGTGCAGGTGGCGCATCATGCGCTCGGCGTCCACCACGCCGGCGACCAGCACGATGCAGAACGCGGCGACCGAGAGGATCCACGCGCCGGCGCGCACCGAGTACTCCCACGGCGGGCGGGCGTCGGCCGCGCATTTCCAGAGCAGCTTAGTCGGGGTGCTCGCCGCCAGCGTGAACTCGGCGATACCTGCGGGAGAGGAGACGTTTTACGTTCGTTCGGGGGCTAGCGAGCGTGTGTGTGTGTGTGTGTGTGTGTGTGTGTGTGTGTGTGTGTGTGCGCGCGGTGTGTGCGTGCGTGTGTGTGCGTGTGTGTGTGTGCGCACCTAGCTCGGAGCGCAGGCGGAGCGAGGCGTGCGCGCGCGCCAGCGTGTAGTCGGCGGCGTAGGAGAGGTGCAGCGTGCGCGAGTCGTTGGGCGCGAGGTGCAGCGGCGCGCAGGGCTGCAGGCGGAAGCCGCGCGCGGCGCAGGGGCGGCCGGCCACGAGCCAGTCGCGCAGGCGCACGGCCACGCGCCCGGTGTTGCGCACGCCCACCGCCAGCCGCACGACCGCCGCGCCCGCCTCCGCGCCGCACCCGCTCACCTGCACGACCGGACACGATCACACCTTCACACCTCGTAGCTGCCTCACATACACTCATGTACGACAAAAAATCTCCTCGATTTCGCAAATTCGGATTCTTTATTATAAGTATTCGGTATTCGGTATTCGGTCGGACCGGTACAAACGAAGGGATCGCTCACCTCGAACGAGATCGGCGACGTGGAGCCGGGTCGGCGACCCCCTATCTCGAAGCTGGCCACCGCCCCCTGGCCCCACAGCTGCACGCCTTCCAATATCGTCAGGTTATTTCTGTGGAACACGAGTCATCTATGAGATTCGGAATCGTCGGCGCCGAAAAGCGACGATCGTGAAAGCGTTTAACCTAGATCGTTAAGCAGCTAAAAACGATCGTCCGATCGGGTTGAACTATGAAGCGGTTCATCAGTTCCAGCATAAAAGTTATTTTGTGCTACAAAAGCTAAATAGAATAGTCGTACGGGATATATGATTTAATGATATATTTTAAAATGTTTCAATGCATGATATTTCATTTCGTGCAACTCATTTCTAAGCTTACGAACCTAATAAATTAAAAGTAAAAAAATCCCCAACAGACCTGAGGTAGAGGTAGGTGGTGAGGGAGGCGGCGCGCGGCGGCGCGAACACGATCTTGAGCTCGACCTCGGCGTCGGGCTGCAGCAGCAGCGGCGGCAGCGACGACGCGTTGGCGGGCGGCGGCGGCGCGGGCGCCACCCCCGCGGGCGCCGGCGGCAGCCACGGGGCGGCGCGGCCGCGCGTCACGCGCCACTCGCCCAGCGAGAACGCCTCGGGGGCCCACTCGCAGCGCTCGCGCTCGCAGAACGCCGAGTCGCCGCCCGCCCTGCGACACGGTCAGTTCAGCTTATCGTCGGAAGGCTCGCAGGCAATTATTTAAAAATAATTTTAATTTTTGTAATTTAATAATGACATAATTGTCGGTAAACTTAATAAATAAATAATCTCTCCCGATGGAAAGCTAGATGTGGCCTAGGACGGACCACGCTCGTCCAGAGAATGCCTTTTCACTGTCGCTTTAAATGAACTGATGTCGTAATGGTCGGCGACAGACAGACGCAGTGAGTACCTGGGCGGCAGGCGGTGCGCGCGCAGCGGCGGGCCGGCGTGCAGCGCGGCGTGCAGCAGCAGCGGCGCGGCGGCGGGGTTGCGCAGCAGCAGGCGCAGCGCCGCCGCGCCGCCCGCCGCCGCCGCGCCCGCGCGCCCCGCCCCCGCGCCCGCCAGCCGCACCCAGCGCGCGCGCGCCCACCCCGACCACGAGCTCGACACCACCTGCGCACACCGTACCACCATACACTCTACACACTACACACGGCACACCTCACATTGAACACACCTTCAACCCATTAGTGACTCACTGACTCACTGCAGGCAGGCCACAATGAGAAGGACGGCCTAATAGTCCACCACGCTGGCCTAGACTACACAGCCTTTGAGAAAATTATGGTAAAATTATCATTTTTCAACAAACGATTTTCAAATTTATTTTTTAATTCAGAATTTTGTTAGTCTAACGCAGACAGTTTTTTTTAATTAGGAATGTACAAAATCAGATGGTTTACTGAATAAAGATTTCCGAACACATGCGGCGGTGCATAGAAAACAGTACTGCGTTCCGCAAAATGTCATTCAGTTTTATCCGAATGATCTTTTCCGAACGTCCCAATTGTCATTCGAAGAGTAAAACGAAATACGTTATGAAGAAAAAACCTAACCGAGTAAGTCATTTTTAAAATACATTGATTTTATATCAATTTGATGTTTCGAGTCTCAAAGTAGCAACTAGCAATTCGGAAAACGTATTGTATGCATAGTATCGTGTGTGTGTGTGCGCGCGTGTGTGCGTGTGTGCGTGTGTGCGTGCGGGGTCACCTCGGTGGTGCGCAGCAGCAGCGTGAAGTTGGCGGGCGCGGCGGCGCTGCGCTCGAAGGCGGCGAGGCGCTCGGCCAGCAGCGCCGCGTCGGCCGCCAGCGCGCCGCCGCCCAGCCCGCCCGCGCTCTCCGCGCAGCGCTGCACCCACGCCGCGCCCTCTGCGCGCATCAACGATAACGTCAACAAACGATCACTATGGATTCATATTGATCCTTTTTGGTTGTCAACATACTCAAAATACTCTATTTAATTTACCAAATGTCACATAGGCGATCCACGATCTGAAGATCGTTTATCGATACCCGGCGTGAGTGAACCGCGAGTAGCCCCGGAGTCGTGCGAGTGAAGTAGATAGAATGCGACTGACCGGGCGTGTCGATGTCGAGGCCGGTGTAGCAGTGCGGGCGGCAGGCGCGCTCGGGCGCCAGCGTCAGCGTGCCCAGCGCCGACGTGCCCGCCTCCACGGCGTCCGCCGCGCGCCGCCAGCGCAGCGCCGCGCCCTCCGCCCCCGCGCCCTCGCCCTCCGCCCCCTCGTCCGCCAGCGCGCCCGCCGGCCCGCCCGCCGCCGCCACGCTCACGATGCCCATGCGCACGCCCATGCTGTTGTCCACCACCAGCTCGGCGGATGACCATACGTACTGCGAAAAAATATTCAAAAATTATACATGCCACTGACAATACATACAATTTAAACCGTTGAATACTCAGGACTTCCCTGTTACTTCTCAGGAAGATTATCATTTCTGAAGATTGTAATGTATCTGGGCTTCGACAGGTATGTTTTCTCGATCGTTTCAGATAAATATCAGTCGCTATTATAGTACGACAACTCGTCGGCCGAGTGAAGGCAACCGGCGGCGAGTGCTAGCTAGTAGACGGCCCGCTTTTGGACACTTCTGAGTAATTCCAGCGTGTCGAGGATACATCGGGATCACTCGGCAAGTGGTTCGTGGCAGCGTGCAAGTGTGGTGGTGTGGTATACTGACGGGCGCGGCGGGCGGCAGCGCGAGCGGGCGCGGCGCCAGGCGGCCGGGCAGCGCGCGCAGGCTGAAGGCGGTCAGGGAGCGCGCGTGCTGCGAGCGCACGGCCAGCTCGCCGCGCCACGCGCCGGCCGCCGGCGGCACGCTCAGCGCCAGCCACGCCCCCACGAACGACCCGCCCTCCGCGCACACCTGCAGCACACATGCAGCGAACGAACGAACGTTAGAGAACGAATGAGTACGGACGATACCTACAACATATTTACTAAACATTGCTTTTTGACTTTCTGTTTGCGTCGTTTAAAACAATATTTTACAGAAAAACACAGTAGATAGACCAGTCGTAACATAGAATTAAAAAAATCAACTCATGAGAGATAAAATTGTGCTTTCAATCCAAACACTTTTGAGTTAAAAGATTGACAGTTACGTGACAAGGTTCGAGCGCATTAAAGGGGATTATTTATAATAGTTTATAAGCGGCGTATACTAACAGCGGATCCGTTGGCTTGAGCGGCGGCGTCGGGGTCGACGTAGAAGTCGGCGGCGGGTGCGGGGGCGGGGGCGGCGGGTGCGGCGGGGGGCAGGGCGGCGGACAGCTGCAGCGCGCACAGCGGCGCGGGCCCGGCGTTGCGCAGGCGCGCCGCCAGCCGCAGCGTGGAGCCGGCGCTCAGCGTGCCCAGCTCCACGCCCGCCGCGCTCCACTCGGGCCACTCCCACTCCTGCACACACACACACACACACACACACACCATTATTACAATCATTGCGAGCTTCCTCAATTGCAACACCGATAAGCGGCAGATCTAAGCTGGTACAAAACAATTATTGCCTAAAATGGCACTCTCCAGAATGACGCGAGCCACCGACCACCACAACGATCTCGCCGGCCACCAATTCACATCTGTAGATATCTGCACTAAATGCTTAACTGTTCAACACTTACAAATTCGAAACGTCCACTGTAGACCATAAGTGGCAGGCTGTAGTCGGAGAGGTTGGTGCGCAGTGTGACGTGCGAGTCGAGCGTGTACTCGTCCAGCAGGGCGCGCTCCAGCAGGGCGATGCGCGCCACGACCGCGCTCTCGCCGGCTCGCAGCGTTAGTGGGCTCATGTCTTCCACCTGGAAATATTCACACATAACAATATGTCAAATAGGATTTTAGCTGTTAAAGTAAAAAACTTTTAAAAATTATATTTAATCAAGTTAAATTATTGTCTTATTTGGTTAACAATCTTAGCGTGTCATTTTATTTTGCTTTGCGATTTAAAAATAACGCAGACGCAAATTATAAAGATTTAAAAATAATTTGTCATTCAATGCTGAAACAAATTACAAGTACAGATAGCGCACGAGTTGAATGCAGTCGGGGCCTGAGACGAAGGGCGGGAGCATCTCCCCCGCCGTCCGCACGCTGCAGTGTAGTGCTGTGCTGTCCTTGTTGACAGCTATCGTACGTTTACTGTGTTATCGCGTTAATATTCAAGTTGCAGCCGCGTGTTATTCTCGTTTTTAATAATGACTGATCCGAGTTCATCAAGTTCTGTTACAAGAAACACGAGTTTTTATTCATCGCCAAGCACGGGAAATAGCGAAAAATGTTCTAGACATGTGTATTGAAGAAAGGCAGAACAACAATTTGACATTCACGTTAAATAATTATTTTGTTTTTTTTTTTCTTAACTTAAAATGTTAAACTTAAAACGATTTTGAAATTTATCGACATATTTTCATCATTAATTCTAATAAGGTCACAGCACTATCACATTCCTGAGCTCTGCACCGATACGAGATTCGTTAATAAGATTGACGGATGGTAGCCGCTGGCCAATCGGCATTCAAAGCTAGCCACAGGTAACCATGGCCACGTAGCCGACGCAATAGATACGGTGTATTGGTGGGGCAGAGCGTTCAGAGTTCAGAGAGAATAATGTGTCGCCTTACGCGGAAGTAGGGCGCGGCGTGGAGCGGAATGCTCACTGCAGAGACCCGCACGGGCACGCGGAACTGGTTGCGCGCCGTGACCTCGCGCGCGCGCAGCGCCGCCGTGCCCGCGCTGCGCACCAGTCTGCAACACGTTCAGTCGTTCACACACACGTACGTAATCCACTGCTAGATATGGGCCTCCCTTAATCGACTGCGACCGGTCCAGGGCCCTGATTCACTAAGTCCCGAAAGATAACGTGCCGATATCTTGTGACATCAAACCGTACGTCTTTTCATGAACTCGGCACGACACGGAACCTTAATGTCTATTCTATAAGGCACACAATAGATTGCCACGATATTTGACTTTTAATTAAGCCTTTTTTGACTTTTTATCACGGGTAAGACACGACATTGCCGCGATACAAGTGTGAATGGTCATACAGAATCAGAATCAGGGCCCAGGGTCGTCCACCTGGTTTGAGAGCGACGTTCTTCTTTTGCCTAGACGGTCGCCATTCGAGGACAATAAACGACAAAGTACAAATAAAATCATTTCCTTTCGTAAATATAAAGAATCTTAACTATAAAGAATTCTGAAAATAATGTTTGTGTGTGTGTGTGTGTGTGCGCCTGCGGTGTATGTATATTTAACAAAAGAATACGTCACACTCGCGCGTCATCCCGACATTAACCAATCAGAAGCCATAAAGCATTACGGGAGGCCGACGTCACGCGGCGGAGTATGTAAGGCAAGGCAGGAAGCGTGCGTTATCGTGCGTTATCGTGGTGTGCGAGTACGTACTGCAGCGAGTCGGGCAGCAGCTGCAGGCGGCCGGGCAGCAGCCGCACGGAGTAGGGCAGCGCGGCGCGCCCCAGCCGCACGCAGCCCGCGCACCACGCCTCGCCCCCCTCGCCCGCCTCCCCCGCCTCGCCCCCCTCGCCCGCCGCCGCTGACGTCACGCCCGCCTCCACCGCGCCCGCCCACAGCTCCGCGTCTGCACACCCACATAAAATGCTATAAGTATTGTTACACGCACACACACGTATCCGATGTAGGCCACGCTTACATTGCTTATCGAAGATGTGAATTCGAAGTACACTCAAAGCACCCTGTGCCTCGCGCGTGTATCGGGACATCATACGACTGGTTCAATAGTGCATAATATGTACACAAAAATACAGTTCGTTAATGACTTAGAAAAGAGATCTCATAATAACATAATTAAGGTCCGTTATGTAGAAAAACTTAGTATTTTTTTGTAGAAAATTATGAAAATAGCCCAATTAAAACTCAAGCAAAGCAGCGGGAAAATACTAATAGATGATAAGTAACGTTTAAATATTTTAGCGAACAATGTACTCACAATTGAGAGTGAGTTGCGCAACTTTAGTAAAGTCTTGATAAGCATCTAGTTGCGATTGGAGTAATTTTACGTGTGCACCGACAGGTCCACCGCCTGCAACAATGATCAATAATAACGATTAGACAGTTAATGATACTCATCTTCGGATTACAATTGTAAAGTGCTTTGACAGTAGAGGGAGCAGTCAATGGGCGTTATTATTCGATAAATAAGTAAACAACTTTATCGTTATTCAAGATACCCGTGGCACCATCTCTTCACGAGTGGTGGAAGTCGTATCCTTACTCTACGGGCGTAACGTAATTATCTAAAATAATAACATAGAGCCATACCGTTGCCGCGTTGGCGTGATCGGGCACAGCGGCTCGGCGGTGAAGTGTCCGAGTCAGTGCCGGCGCAGTGAGTGAGTGTGCAGGGAGGGTGGTCATCTGTAGTGCAGTGTATGGCGTGTATGGCGTGTATGTCGTGTATGGCGTACCGTTGGTGTGGTCGGGCGCGGGCGGGTCGGCGGCGGCGCAGGGCTCGCCGGGCGGGGCGAGTGCGGCGTGTGCGGCGTGTGCGTCGTGCGCGCCGGCGCAGTGCGCGGCCCGCAGCTCCGCGTGCAGGCGCACCGGCGCGCCGGCGCTGTTCGCCACCTCCACCTCCATCTGCGCACCGCCACACAATACAACACGCTTAGGTATCGTCGGGTACGTAATAAAGGTAAACAGTAAGAAAAAATAGGACCACTTTCCATCAGGTGGCCCGTTTTGCCTCTTCACCTGGTCATTTTACATATAAAAGATTTTTCCTTTTACTTGTAAACTATCACATTTGTCAAAGATGATAATACAGAAACCACCTTGATCCATATCAGACGGGAAAACGATCTTACTAGAGAATGAGCGTTGAATGGGCATATCTATACTTAGTTACCGCTACATACTCGTAAGTGTACAATATGTTTAAGTGAGGCAGAGTGTAGGGTGTGGGGTGCGGGGTGCAGTACCGTGTGCGGCGGGTCGAGCGAGCCGCGCGCGCGCAGGCGCAGCTGCAGCGGGCGCGCGTGCTCGCCGGCCGCCGCGCCGCGCGCCTCCACCGCCAGCACCAGCCCGCCGCCCGGGATGTTCGCCTTTATACTGTAACACGCACACGCACGCGCACGCACACGCACACGCGCATTACTTCACTTGCTTTCGAGTTCGCGAGAACATTCACAGTGCTGTATCGAATCTGTTTTACAGTTAACACTCTCCCTGTCCAATACATAAACACAATAGTTAAACAATCGGTATGTATCACACGTGACTCACGGGATAGCGAAGTGGTTAAATTTAAAAGCATTAGATAAGTCAGTGAAAAATTAATTGCTTTCTTATTATGTCGAATACCACGTGTCGGTTGCCAGCCGATACGACGCCAGGCGTTAAGTTCACCTGAATATGTGACAAGTAACTAATTATTGCACCATACTTTTTCGGATGCCTTTTGTATCGTACTAGAATCGAAACTTGTAAGCGCGTAGAATCGCTGTTTGAATAGTTTGCAGCGATCGAAAAAGTAAATGGGTGATCGGTAGTGGCGAATTAAATGCGCACTTTCGTGCTTCGGAAAGCACATTACGAGTATAACCGGTTATTATCGACACGATAACAGTCATTTAGCTTTGTCGGAGGCCCTGTGGGCGGTTTGGAAACATCCGACACAAGTGGGCCTCTAGCCCATTTCGCCACCGCACCGCATTGGAGCAGTGTGGGGGAGTATGTTCCTGGCCTCCCCCCGTCGTGAGGAGACCCGCGCCCAAGAGTGGGCCATAAAATGGTTGCAGCCAACTGGCAGTTACCGTATATAGGCGGTGAGCGGATGGTGCTGGTCGGCGGCGGTAGCAGCGGCGGGCTTGGGCGGCGCCATGCGCAGGCGCACCAAGGGCCGAGCGGTGCGCGGCGGCACGGCCCACAGGTCGCGGGGCGCGCTGGCGCCGCCGCCCGGCAGCCGCAGCCCCAGCCACGCGCCCGACGAGTACACCTCGCTCACCTGACACACGCACACACACGCACACAACCAACTCATTATGAGCCGCTCAAACGTGATTCGCAACACTCAAGCAAGTTTGTAAGTTATTTTCAAATTTTTTGTTGATTTTGAGCAGTAAACGGGCACAAGCCACTTGATGTCACCGACAGTGGTTAGGTACTTACTGCAGCCCATAGAAACCCATGTGCGAAAAATGTCCTATCCGAGATCGTGTGTGGATGTTTAGCAGAACATCCATTTTAGTTCTCATAGGTAGCATAAAATGTTCGCCTCAAATAGAGCTCCTCCACGATTTCCTAATCGAAACACAAGAAGTAAAGATCAGTGTTAAGATGCAATACAACGACTTAAAAATCTCAAAACATCGCTGGAACCAATACTCGATGGCAAGTGATCATCTTTGCCTATAGGAGGATATCTAGTAGGTACATTGCCCTATATTTGCCGCTATATTTTTTGAAGAACTCCAGAAGACCCGTGAACTAACGTATTTACTCGTAATTGAACTAATAATAAAAATGAGTAGTACCTGTATAGTTTGGTCGGTGGGGTTGTAGAGCGTGAGCTCGGGCTCGACGGTGGCGTTGGCGGGCACGCGCACGCCCACCAGCGGCCACACGTCGTACTCGCTCGCCACGCCCACCGCCGACACCTGCCCGCAATCGCACACACGGCTTCGTCAACACCTACTCGTAACAGCTGACACTGACACTGACACGTTACGACTTATCCTTCTATTTATATACCTACTGTAAACTACCCTACAAGGAGTCAATTCATGAACTGAAATATTGATTTTAAAAGAAGGCTTTTGAATTTAATTTTAATTCAATTTGATGACCAGTGCGCTGTGCTTCCGGTCCTAGATCTAACAAATGACAAGTGGTTTTGATATGGGTGTCTATCTGTTTGTATTTCTGTTTATAGCATCCACGACACAGAAAATTCTGCTGCCAGCCCCACAGCAACTTAGAAAAGAAATGTAAGTATGTTTCTTCAACATTTCAATGAACATTTGAATGTATGAAAGAATGTATCTCTTGAATTTGGAACACTACAGAACAGACATCCAGACTGACAAAAAGTCAGTAGGTAGGTAGGTATCATACGCACCCGTCCCAGCTGGTTTGACGGAGGTTGACTGAGCCATGTCCTCATTTTTATATCCTGGCATACCTTTAACCATATAAATCTGGTTCAAGGTACCACAATATTCGACTCACAGCGTACTTGTCGACTCCGAGCTAGGTGCATATGTAAGTAATGGACTCACAGGGTACTTGTGGACCCCGAGCGAGGTGTGTATGTAGAGGTGCGCGGAGACGGGCCCCTCGCGCCGGCCCAGGTACACCACGCTGAACGTCGTGTTGCCCTGCGGCGGCAGCGTCTGCAACGCACGCAACACATGCAGCATATCAATAGGTATACTAGCTGACCCGGCAGACATCACAATTTTCTTACGGATCCCTAATTTGATATACAGCCTATAACCACAACCTTCCTCTATAAATGGACTATCCAACACTGAAAGAATTTTTGAAATCGGACCAGTAGTTCCCGAGATTAGCGCGTTCAAACAAACAAAAATGCTGTTCCAAGGATATTCTTCCATAAGGAACTAAATATGGTTTATTTAAATTAAAATATTGCCGAAATGATTTTGTATCCGTAAACAAAATGATGACCTAAAATATCCGTAATAGGATCTAAAGTCTATTGGAACGTACCGCAGAAATTAAGGATGCCCACCACAATGTGTAAACACTCATCGTGAGAAGAGTTTTATTTAGTTCCTTTCTCATGAAATATTCCTTTTTCGCCATGCATTACTTTTAACCTCTCGATTTAAAATAAAATCTACAATGGCCAGATCGGTACTTCATTTTCGAATAATAAGTTTTCGAATAACAATGTGTCCTTTACATAATCTGCAACTAAATAAAACAATACTAGCTCGTTAGCTGCCAACAGAACTGCCGGCTTCACTCAGCTGAAGACATTAAGTGGACCGGGTGATTTAAAATAAATCGGTGTTCAATAAGTTGAGTCCTCGTGGCGGTTGGGCCACGTAGCGGGAGATCGCCGCGATACAGGGCAATCGATCGCCACAGTCGCCAGTCGCCAGTCGCCACCCGCAGCCGGCCACTCCGTGACCGTGTCCTTATTTGCTCCAAACAAACGACCGAACTGCATGACAATGACGTCAATACAAACGCTACAAAGTTTGCTTTACAACGTGATTATTAATCAGCGGAGCATGCAGGTTCCGCGCGATCTTATTTTCGTCTCTACCAGTAGTTGCTGCCTTAGAAAAAAATAGAATTCTATTAATTTATTTATTTATTTGTACATAATGTATGCAAATAAAGATTATGAACGAGTTTTTAATACAATTTTTTCATAGTAATTAGCAACAAAAGGGTCAGCTGATGTTCAGTGGTTTCGGCAGTCCTTTTACTCCTGCATCCAACCCAATCCTATTTAAGGTTGTGTGCGGGTGCTTCGCTACTCATGAGGACAAATGTCCGCCTCAAATACAATATCCTACGAAGAACATGCTGCTTAACGACGGGCTAAAAGGCTGGCGGTAAGGCATCCCCGAAAAGCTACTAGGTATGGCTCTACCTACCCAAATAAAATAATTTTAGTTCATAAGTGAACTTGAAAAGAAAGCAGTTTCTATTAAGCAATCAGATACTGGATAAAAAATGCCCCATAAGAGTGTGGCGCAAATTAAAGCCTCGGTAAATGCGGTAAGTGATGTCAACCGGTGCCTCAGGCGCCTGTATGTTGCGTCAATGCGCAGTGAGGACCGCGGGCCCGTGGGCCGGCACGAGGCACCCGCACGAGGCCGCACCGACAGCCGGCACCGGCGCCATAAGCCGCCGCAATACGAAAGGTACGACTACATTACAGTGCATTGTTGCCGAATGCAAGCCAGCCAAAGCCACATGGCTAAACCGGTTACGATGATGACATTAGTTTAAAAGCCGTCCAAGTGCGAGTGGGAATCTCGTAGGGCTCAAACAGGGAGGACTTTTCTAACGAAACGATAAACTTGATTGAACGACCAACTGAACTTTGTCGAAGAAAAAACTTAAGAAAAATGGTCTTGACTACTCTTGACAGAGAGACTAACGAATAAGAAAGAACAATTGTGTTCTTTCGATATACGAGTCTGAATATTGCCTGCCAGAGGAAGTCAGAAATACGAAGTTCATAACTAGCTATGCATAGAAATAGAAAAAAATCGATAGTGGTTGGAAAACTAGGATCTATGAAGAAACTGATCTATAAGGTTTCTATATATAACTAGCTGACCTCGCAAACGTTGTTTTGCCATAATTTATAAGTAATTTACACTGCCTAGAGTGAGTTTGACGGCGAAATAAGAAAATAATTTGAGTTTTTTCCCCGAAAAATTTTCTCAATCTCAACTAAAGTTTATAATATAACTATCATAGTAACACTGCCTAGAGTGAGTTTGACGGCAAAATAAGAAAATAATTTGAGTTTTTTTTTTCGAAAAATTTTCTCTTATTTTTTCTCAATTTAAACTAAAATATATATAACTATAATACATACATTTATATATAAGATTATGGTGATATTGAAGTATGACGTAGTAGTCAGGTCGTGGTCGGTATCGGGGGGCTCGGTATCGGCCCTTATCGGCAGGAAGCGGGCCGGTAGCCGCGCGCAGCCTGACCACACCACACCACACTACAAACAACTAATTGTTCGTCTAAACATTCAACTGTTTACTTGGAACTATAATGAACATATTTGTTCCACTGGGAAGGAATAAAGGAATGTGATGTGGGATCTTTATAGTCTGTCCTTCTTGAATTCGATGTATCCCTAATCGATAATTTAATGTCTTCATTCCACTTATCCTTTAAATTATGGGCGACGTTTTATAATTTGGATGCGTGATTCTTCGAGCCTGATTTGAGAATTTTCGACAAAACGTCTAAAATATGAAAAAGGGCGTTTCAAACGAACGTTGCTTGACATCGCTGGCTTATTAATTTCAATGTTTTCTAATAATGTAGGCAGTGAAAACAATGAGCATGGTTCAACCGCAGAACTGCAAATTGTATAATTAGAAGCAGATAACAATATCCAGTGACCAGTAATATAGGTCGTCTGTCATTGATACTTCTAGGCTTCGATTGCTAAGACGAAAATAGATTTGTTCCCCTCCTTTATTAGCAAACTTGAACAAAGGAAACGCCGAGCGCATGTTGGAAACTAAAGTTCTGTCATGACAGTGACAACCTCCGCTATATCCACAAGCGAGTTACCGACACCTCAACTTTTTAAAACAGTTGCATAGGTCAATAATTAACAACATTTTCGAATGCAAAACGTCGGTAGGCCTTAGAAAAATAACATAGTTTCGCATTAAACTCGCTTATCAGAAGAAAAAATGAGCAGTTCAGCTGATCAAAGAAAATGCATTTAAACCAATCGCTGAGGAAACAATCCATCTGAATCTATAAATGAGAATAATATTTGTATACTACAAATTAAAAACTCTTCAATAAAAATATTACAATTAAATGCTAAATCGTACATTTACATACCTACTCTCAAGGAAAAAATGTCGCAGTCTGGGCAAAAAAACCAGTTCTATCAACACGCATGAAAGTAAAGGGTAAATAGATTATATAATAAGTCAGAAGACAACATTCGCGTGAACTTTAAATTCAATTTATTGTATATTCACGTGACAAAATCTTCAAAACTTTGTATCATCCAAATCAATTTTTACATGAAAGAGCGGTAAACACCCTCCATACTAACAAAGTTTCACATTATCCTACTACTATTATAAATGGATGGGTGTTTGTCACTCTTTTACGCAAAAACGGCTGAATAGATCTGTATGTGGTATATAGGTACATACATACGATAATTTATAACCTGGATGAAATATCTATAGGATACTTTTCATCGCTCTCTGAACCAAATTCTAAAATGCATGCGGACAAAGCCGCGGGCAAAAGCTAGTAATGTTATAAAGATAGAAAGAGAATGTTAATTGGTTTCGTATATTAACTGACACATTTGCAATATTTCAGAGACGCGAACATGCTAGTAACGTGTCACGGTGACATTGTGCATTGTCGGCAAACAGAAGGAGTCCTACCCGAGTTACTACCGAAACACCTACAGTACTATGGACGTATGGACGTGACCATGTTTCTCTGGAACTACGTTTTTCCGCAACTAATGCAACTATGCTACTTTAAGAGGTTACGGCGGGTTATGGGGTTAGGATAGGGCGGCGCCGTAAGCTGGTGAAGTGTGAACCCTCACGGTTGAACTTCCTACAGACCATAGTATCTAGTAACTAGTTGAATGTACCCACTTATGTAAAAAAAATGAAAAGAAACGAAACAAGAAGAATTGCATCGAACAATAATTATACCTACATTGATAAAATATTTTAATCATAATAATATATAGAATAGATATATTTTTTCAAAATTTACTTGAGGTTGAATAAAAATCACGCAATTCACGCATGACTACTGACTATCGATCTAAGATAAAGGTTGGTGTGATTTCTGAAGTCTATTTTAGGGCGAAGATATCAATCGACAAAAAAGTATCGCCAGATGTGAAACATACTCGTACGTCATACAATACATCGTTGAGTTGTAATAAACGGAGGGTCACATAAGTCACATTATATCTATTTACCATTCCTTTATATGACGTTCAAGGCATTCAGCGCACGGTACCCTTCCCAGGTCCTTTTTACCTCATTATATTACCAACGGCCTATCTCAAAATCTTTTGTCCTTTGCATTTGCACCCTCAAAGAATTATTCTTATTCCTACGAAGTTTTGAGATGTTCCTTACTGGATTGTATAGGCAACAAGGGGAACCTCACATGTCGTCCTTGTGTTCACACGGCAGATGTTTCTTTCTTTATAGAATTTGAACTTACACACAGTTATGAACCATCTGGGAATCGCAATTATTTACTAATAATTGCGATACCTAACGCTATCCTCTTTTGCAAAAATGTTCATAAATTTTTCTTAGTTGAAAAAAAGTCGTGGCATATGGTAACTCTATAATTTGTTTATGGATGTATACCAAGGGTATGTCGTTGGAATTCATTTTCTTGGAAGTCCTAAAATGCGATGGCAGATGAAGCTTAATCATCCTCAGCTTACGACTACAATTCGTTTACGTTTACGCCACATCCCATACTTAGGTAAGCAAGGCCTCCCTCCTTTCCTATGACCTGCCTCCCTATGTCTAGTATTGTTTATTCTAGATTACTTATATCATCTCATAAATCCCTAGTAATCCCTGTGTGGAATTTCCTAGCAAAAAGGTTATACAAGACACTTTTGAACCAAACGCTTGCCGGTTATCGCCGCGGGGGTTGAGAGTTTGAGACGTCAGTCGTCACACACTGAGATAAATTACGCCTCCTTTATCACAATATGATGCATGGATGCAAGTAGAGATAGCTCGTCGCTCTACCAGAAGCCTGTGACCTGACACCATATAAAATTGTCATGCTATTAAAATATTAAAGATAATGGAGTTAGTCTGTAAATAAATAGTATTCTCCGTATCAGATAACAACTTTAGTGCACATAATATTTTGAATGATGACACGTACTTACATCATTGGTAGCAATGATATCTGTTCTTGTAAATTACAAGAAAATATTTATGTACAATTATTATTATTTTATACCAAGTCTTGAATTTGTTGCAGATGAAAAACTTTTAACAGTTTATACATTCGTCTTAGGTATTACCAGTAGGTACATTTTTTCTTTGGTCATAATTATGTAACAAGATTAATTAAAAATAAAAATACATCCCTTCCAGCAGTTTATTAAAAAGTAACAGCTGTGTTAGCCTAGTAGCTAAGTCTTACATTAGCAGTCCAGGTTCGAAACCCAGTGCAAAGCATCTTACTAAGTTAAGCTTTATAAAATTTTATGTCCCATGCAGGATAGAGTTTTTCATAATGTCAAAGCTATATGAAGTCCACAAACCCCCATTAGGTCAGCATGGTGAACCAGGCCTAACTTCTCATTGCGATAGGACAGCCTGCAGTATATCACTAACAGGTTACAGACAAAGAGATTCTTAGAAGCATAGTATTCACCTTGGCCTCAAAGAAGGAGGCGTGGAAGTCGGGCGTGGTCCCGGCGACGGAGGCGAGGTGCAGCGTGGTGTTGGCGGCGTTGGTGAGAGTGACGGCTCGCGCGTGCGCCACCGCCAGCGCCGCGCGGCCGAACCGCAGCGTCGCGGGCCGCAGCCGCACGCCGCCCGCGCCGCCGCCCTCGCCCTCCTCGGAGCCCGCGCTCTCGCCTGTGCTCTCCTTGTCCCATTCCTCCAACGAACAATCACAAATTTATATCTTATCCATAAATTTTGATCAGCATCATCATCTCAGCCATTCGTAACCCACTGCTGGACCTGGGCCTCCCCCTGAGCCTGTCACCATCGACACCCTCTCGACTCTGCTCTCTCATAATGGTTATGTAGGTATCAATTGATAGCAATTGGTAGACCTCATAGGAGACCCTACTGGTGGTTCTATAGCATTCAACATTGGACAATGGTCAGTCTGTATCTACACATTGGAGCAGTATAGTAGAGTATGCATGAATTCTTGTCCTATTATGGTGGTCATACAACTGCCACGCTGGTGTAGGACATAAAATATGTTTGCAGCAATCTCACCACAACTACAATTGGTAATTTTAACTACAATTTTAACTACAAGAATACAAAAATGTTTGCATTCAAAAGGCCAGGTTCTGGAATGATGAATTAAGTAAAGTTTCCTTGTTGAAGCAGCTCTTTTTTTTTCAATAGGCCTTGCATTATTTTACATGAAGATGTATGTATAGTTATTGAGTGGTGGTCAGTCTTGAATACAAAATTCAAATTCAAATTTAAAAGCTTCTATTAATTATTATTAGGTACAATTTGTGCACACTTAATAATGTCAAAACTGGGAGTGATAAACAGTGTAAGAGAGATAAGAATAACTAACAGAAACCAATAAGTAACTAATGAAGTTAGTGGCATTCTGGACACTAATAGAAATAGAAAAGATTAAAATATCCAGTGGAGAGGTGAATCACATAATATACTATACTTAGTTACAGGTCATTGACTCTGCTCGGGACATTTATAGCCACTGGAGAAGTCTCTGTTCACATTTTATCACTTAAATAGGATTGCATAACAGTTCTACTTTACAAAAATGAGAAGTAGGTAACGTAAATTTTTCATTACAACTTTATAAAGAAATATTAATCACTGTTTGTGAGTCTCACTAAGACACAAGAACGGCTGGACCAATTTGACCAATTTGCCTAATTTTCGTTTCAAAATGTTCATGTAAGTGGAAGGGAAGTTTAAATGGTCAAAATTTTTTTAAATAATGGGAGCAAATTGTTTTTCATTATTTCTTTGTTCTTCTTTAACATCTGTTAACATCAACTGTTGAATAATAAAATTAGTACTAAGATGTTGACAGCAATGAATAAAATTACCTGAAATGTGACACCCTCAATAAGAGAATCTTGTACTGTGACTCCTGTGGACAAGCAATATTTGATAAGTCTCTAGATCTCCACACGCTACTACACTCTGAACCAATATTCTATGGAATAGAATACAAATTCTTCTTTTTTGATCTTTTTAGAGACTTCTATGTAGATTATTTTAAGATTATCTCCAAAAGATCTACAAAGAAGGCTGTGATGTACATATTATATGCATATATTTGTCATCCACACTTAACATCTTCATTTTTAAATATTACAAAAAAACTATAGCTATTCTTAAACAAATATTGCCCCAATTTAATCAGTATTGCCCTTTACAGCTCTATCAATTAAATGAATATCTTATGAGTTATGTATTTAAAATGCTACATAGGCATATACACATCTTTCCCAGGTAGCAATAACCAGCTATCTCCACCGGGGAAGGCCTTGCCCTACCACATTGTACAATCATTTGTGCTTAGTCACCTAGTACAAGGTTCAGAAATTGTTTCTAATAACATACAACACAATAAGAATTATTATGTATTCCTTAAATGTGATCAAACAAAGTGTTTACTTGTGGGCAGTAATCTTCTCCTCTTACACATAGCCAATAATTAGTAATATGATGGAAAATATTACACATAGTAAAATTTAAGAAATAATTCAGAGAATATGTTTGAAACGTGCCGATGCGACGGTGTGGAGTGAGGCAATCTCCCGCGGCGCGAATACTTGCTTCCGGCTACCCAGTTTTGAGCTCCTCAAATCATCGCATCGCATCGTCGTTTGAGGGATAGCGATGAAATTACTCGATTAGGCTATAAACTACCATCAATATCATTAAACGGTAATTAACTTTATAAAGAGGATAAACGGCCGCGGTCTACTTCAAAAAATAATATGGATACGCCGCATACGACTGCGGTCACGATTCGCACCAAATAAGCAAACCGGTCGCACTATCTGCTTTGTCTTATCGTTACAAAATGTTCAAAATACCCTACGGAGAGTAAATTTAGGCACTAAGTCACTACGAAATGTGTTTATTTGTAGTGAAATCGATTTTACCATGGCTCTTTCCCTGGGCTGTCAGCTTAGTGTTGAGCGATATATCCAACAATGTCAATATAAATACGTAACACCACAAATATCTTCGATACATTTTGGGAGAAATTTTAGTGTTCCACCTAAGTTTGTTCACATTTCTCAAGCACAATTTGATATTGCAATCTGAAAATGCAGTTTCACATTCACACTTTCAATTCAATTCACAACTTCACATTTCACAAGCAATTTGATAATGTGCGTTCCTTCGTAGTCTTACACACTGTCATCTAACTGTCACACAGGTCACACTGTTGACTGTCAGTCTGAGTACTCACTGTCAGTAGGTAGTCTCTGAGTCAAATTATAAAGCATGGAGAATAAGTCAATGATCAAACAACAGAATAACCCAAAAAGGAAATGAATTGATTTGATTTGTAATAAGAAAAAAATGGTTAATACCTAACGAAAAAAGAAATAAATCGATTTAAAAATATTTAATTATAATTATGTACAATGGAAGACGAAAACAAATAATCTGTTTCTTTATGATTATTTTATCTCTGGTCGTCTCATTGTTGACAATTATTAATGTCATCAAATGTCATCAATTCTGTCATAGTCACTTGCTTGTCATTAATGTTGTTATTCATTTCTATTTTAACAAATAAACAATCTATAAAATATAAATCTTATAAATCTATATTAATAGCTATTAATATCAGCTATTTGTCTTAGTTGCACTTATTTAATATTTATGCTGTTCCCAAAAGATTAAATGGGTTTTAAGATCAAGTACAATTTTGTGATATAAAAAATGGATGAATACGGTACGCAGTTATTCAAAAAACGTAAAAAGTACTAAGATATTTATTAAATAGATAGTTGTATCGATATCGGATGAAGGTTGCGTTTATTTTGTGTAGTCAAAATCAAAATCAAATATATTTGTGCGGATGAGTGCGGGTTGTTCAACGGTTCGTTTTGTGTACAGAGAGCGACGGCGACGGTGCGCCCGAGGTGGCGGCTATCGAGGATGCCGTGGACATGAGCGCCGCGAACGGCGAGGGCGAGGCGGCGGTTGACATGAACGCGGAGAACGCCGGCGACGGCGACGTCGTGGGAGCCCTGCGCTTGCTCGACGCGCGGATGGACGAAGACGACGATGATGAGAACGAGAACGAACCGGATTACTTAGAACCGTACCGATACGAGGAGTACCTCATGAACTCCGACGGCCCGCCGACACCGCCCGGGGAAGTGCAGGATTTTGATGTAACATTGGCCGCAGCACATTCTGTAAGTATAATCCACCACTGTATCTCACATTATTTTAAGTGATTTTCACACTTTTATGCATATGCACAGAAGTGCAGACTTACATGAGCTACAAATTCTGCTCATTTCAGCTCCAAATTGTGATTGTGTTTTGAACATTGAACATGTAGTTTACATGTTACAGTTATTGGTTTTTTTATGCTGTAAAATTTGGCTTCTTGTATTTTGGATTGGGATACATTTTAGTGTATTCTTGGACAGTTTTGCTCCTATTGCTTGTATTGCTCTAATAAAAATTGAAGACATGCAGGTGCACAACACAAGTTTAATGCAAATATAATGGTTTTATTCATTTGTGTCAAAGATATGGTTTGCCAAAAATGGACACCACAGCTAAACTGTTAAGGCTCTTGTGTTTCATTTGGGGAGATAGCTAGAGAAACTAGAGACCATTGGAGACCATTGGACCTGTCCAATGTTAGGCACGGGAATGGTCCGTGGGAACGCCAGCCGACACTTTGTGCACCTGCAGCGATTCCTGGAGTTACCCGATGTTAGCGGCGTCAGCACTTCACATTTTGTCTATTAATAAATTCTGAGTCTTGTCCGTACGTAACAAACTCAAAATGGTTAGGGTTGTATACCTATTATATATTTGTTTTCCATTTATTACGTCAGACATTGTATTTCAGTACATGGGTCCAGGGTTAATACCAGTTAGTGGGCGGTCAGTGCTGGAGCCAGGCTGGGAGGGAACAGTGCCAGTGATGGCCAGCCGGGGGACGGTGTTCCCAGGGGAGACCATCCCCTTACTGTTCACCAACAATAGTGATGTGCACATGATCACAGAGGCCATCAAGAAGGACAAATTGTTTGGATTTGTTTGTCAAGAGTAAGTAATTTTCAATGTTTTCAGCCTTTGGTGAATTTTATTTCAACCTAATAAAATGGAATATTTAAAAAATAAAAAAATTAAAATAAAATTTTTCAAAATTAATTTCTATCGTATCTTTTTTCGAGTCATTTGAATAAAAAAAGAATTATATTCTCAAAAGTAAAGATGTTTATGAATGTATTGTACAGTTGCGATGTTGATGATGTTGATGTGTTGTGTGTGTGTGTGTGTGTGTGTGTGTGCAGCGAGAACGGGTCGAGCGTGACGGGGTACGGCGTGCTGTGCGAGGTGTTCGAGATGGGGCTGCAGCCGCGCGGCGCGGTGCTGGCGTGCAAGGCGCGCGCGCTGCACCGCTTCCGCTTCGCCGACATGCCCGACTACGCGCTGCCGCTACACGACTTTGAAAGGTACAACTCACGTATACAGGGAGAATTTTTTTAAGTATACTCTTTATGCCATTATTTTTAAACTTTTTTTGTAATGATTTTACTATTCGTAATTGTAACTTTACCATTAAAATTAAAACATTCAATGGCGGCGCCGCTTTCATCTTTGACACGCATTCGATATCGGAACATTCATTGGGTGAAAAACGAAAGAAAGATACTCAAATCCGACTTTAATTTGAAAATGTAAGGAACTCAAGAAATGGATGTTGTCATTGGCAGACTGAAACCGGTGATGGTCCGCGTGCTGCCGGACCTGCAGCTGCACGAGCCACTGCGCCACGCGCGCCTCGCCAGCCTCGACCCGCTGCGCCGCGCGCGCACGCCGTACGTGCCCACACCGCACACACACACACACATAGACACATAAACATAACTGGAGCTGCTGCACTACACGCTCCTCTGTAATAACTGTTTCCTGTAAGAATTGTCAGACCAGCCAAACAAGCTGAAGTAGTCGGCCCATTGCCACTACAGACACACGCAGAAATACATAGAAACTAAACACGAGAACCTGTTTGCTTCATTGTGGGTTGCGAAGAAGGAACTAGAATGGTTTTACACTTGGTGACACACACCCACATACGCTTACTCTTACTCTACAGTTTTAACTAGAAAAAAACAACTTAGTAAGTGTATTATTATGTGGTTCAGATTGGACCGGCGGCTGCGTGCAATGGACGCGGCGACGACGCCCTGGCCGCTGTTCGTGTACGACATCTTCGACTACCACCGCATGCGAGATGTGCTGAAACACCACCTCGAGCCGCTCAACCTGGGTATGTCCCCTTTCCACTGTCCTCTATCAATGTAGGGCAACTACACTCGAAACAACTTTGAGAGGGGCACTCGAAGGATGCACCTTGGCTGGGCATTAAGTAGGTACATATTCCTGATTTTTTTGTCTTTTCTATTTTTTGTAGTGATATTCCTCGAGGAATTATGTTTTGTATTGTATGTAATGTGTGTTGTGTTGTGTGTGCAGCGGACAAGATGCCGGAGGGCGCGGTGTCGCTGTCTTTCTGGGCGGCGTCCAACCTCACGCTGTCGGCGCGGGAGCGGCTCGCGCTCTTCGTGGTGGACGACGCGCCCCTGCGCCTCCACATGCTGGCGCGCTTCATGGCCCGGGTCGGTCCTGCTCGCCGTCAGTAGTCAGTAGTCAGTAGTATACCGGTGGACGTGGCGCGTCCAACCTCACGCTGTCGGCGCGGGAGCGGCTCGCGCTCTTCGTGGTGGACGACGCGCCCCTGCGCCTCCACATGCTGGCGCGCTTCATGGCCCGGGTCGGTCCTGCTCGCCGTCAGTAGTCAGTAGTCAGTAGTATACCGGTGGACGTGGCGCGTCCAACCTCACGCTGTCGGCGCGGGAGCGGCTCGCGCTCTTCGTGGTGGACGACGCGCCCCTGCGCCTCCACATGCTGGCGCGCTTCATGGCCCGGGTCGGTCCTGCTCGCCGTCAGTAGTCAGTAGTCAGTAGTATACCGGTGGACGTGGCGCGTCCAACCTCACGCTGTCGGCGCGGGAGCGGCTCGCGCTCTTCGTGGTGGACGACGCGCCCCTGCGCCTCCACATGCTGGCGCGCTTCATGGCCCGGGTCGGTCCTGCTCGCCGTCAGTAGTCAGTAGTCAGTAGTATACCGGTGGACGTGGCGCGTCCAACCTCACGCTGTCGGCGCGGGAGCGGCTCGCGCTCTTCGTGGTGGACGACGCGCCCCTGCGCCTCCACATGCTGGCGCGCTTCATGGCCCGGGTCGGTCCTGCTCGCCGTCAGTACTCAGTAGTCAGTAGTATACCGGTGGACGTGGCGCGTCCAACCTCACGCTGTCGGCGCGGGAGCGGCTCGCGCTCTTCGTGGTGGACGACGCGCCCCTGCGCCTCCACATGCTGGCGCGCTTCATGGCCCGGGTCGGTCCTGCTCGCCGTCAGTACTCAGTAGTCAGTAGTATACCGGTGGACGTGGCGCGTCCAACCTCACGCTGTCGGCGCGGGAGCGGCTCGCGCTCTTCGTGGTGGACGACGCGCCCCTGCGCCTCCACATGCTGGCGCGCTTCATGGCCCGGGTCGGTCCTGCTCGCCGTCAGTACTCAGTAGTCAGTAGTATACCGGTGGACGTGGCGCGTCCAACCTCACGCTGTCGGCGCGGGAGCGGCTCGCGCTCTTATTTATTTCCTCTTCGGCCTCTACAAGTTCTTTTCCAGTAAACAATTAATCAAGTGGTTCGTTACCACTGTAACCAACTAGTCCGGGAGTTTTAGTGTTGAGCAGTGAGGGACCGTAAAGGTTAATTAATAAATGACGGTTCGTGTGCAGACGTCGGTGCTGTGCTGCGTGGCGTGCGGCGGCGAGGTGGCGCGGCGCGAGGACGCCGTGGTCATGTCCAGCGAGGGCGTGCACTCCAACTACACCAACAACGGTAACGCACCACTGCCACGTGCCGATCTGGCGTTTAACTATATTATTATGTACTCTATGTGTACTTATATTTAATTGTTGACGATCATCGATATAATACTTGTCGCGATGTCAGGTGGTTTCCTGCACGACATCGTGACCATGTCCCGCGCGGTGAACCTGCGGCTGGCGGGCATGCCCTCCGCGGAGTACACGTGGTTCCCCGGCTACACCTGGACCATCGCCAACTGCGCCTCCTGCAGCGCGCACATCGGCTGGAGGTACTCACGCACGCACGCACACACGCACACTCACACACACACACACACGCATGGCATACCATTAGTGGAATGATATGCTTTGTTTAATAATATTTAATTTGTATGCTGGGGTGAGCCAGGAATATTTAATTTATAAGTGAAGTGGACGGTTTCCTCACTCTCTCCCTCGCTTACGTTATAACAGTACGATATGTTGCCCGTTTGCAGGTTCGACGCTCTGTCGCGCAACCTGCGGCCGCGGCAGTTCTTCGGCATCTGCCGCAACTACATCTCGCCGCGCGTGGAGAACAGCCGGCCGCGCGCCATCACGCCGCCGCAGCCGCCGCCGCCGCCCCTGCCGCACCGCCGCCGCCGCGTGCCGCGCGCGCACCCCGCCCTCCTCGCGCACTCCGCGCTGCAGGCCAGCGACCCCGACCTGGACGACGACGTGTAGCCCTCCCCCGCCCCCCGCCCTCCTCGCGCACTCCGCGCTGCCGGCCAGCGACCCCGACCTGGACGACGACGTGTAGCCCTCCCCCGCCCCCCGCCCTCCTCGCGCACTCCGCGCTGCCGGCCAGCGACCCCGACCTGGACGACGACGTCTAGCCCTCCCCCGCCCCCCGCCCTCCTCCCGCACTCCGCGCTGCCGGCCAGCGACCCCGACCTGGACGACGACGTGTAGCCCTCCCCCGCCCTCCTTGCGCACTCCGCGCTGCAGGCCAGTGACCCCGACGGACCTGGACGACGACTATAAGACACAAAATGTAAATATTTTTTTTATTAAACTGAAATTACAAAAATTGTTCTCATGAATGCAAAGATATATTGCTTTTAAAAAGATTAATTAATGTAGTAGATTGTTATCAACATTTTTTAATGATGCCAGATAATATTGAACTCTGGCTTGTTTTAATAGGTAGGTTTAATACTGACTGGGGAATAGTTAGTTTTACCTCATAATGAATGCAATACTGCAATATATATTGACATTATTCACATAAGAGTAATTTGTTCTCCTGTCACATGCCCCGGGTAGCAAATCAGAATAAAGCCCTGGGGGAAAATCTGAATAAGTCTCTGTTTTAGTTCAAATTACTACTTAGATAAAAAAAATATAAAATTGGTCTAGTCTAAATTTTGTATTTTGACAATATTCCCAATTTTTTGAATATATTCCCAGTCAAACTATAAGAGTATTTTAATGTAAAAAAACTATGAAAAAATAAAAACAATTTATTAAAAGTGTTTTATTATTAACCATTTTACTTATCAACCTCAACCGATAACCTCCCAGTGTTTGTCGGTTGTGCCATGGCGTTACACACAGACTACTCAACTCTATTAACTGCATACTGCTCAATGGTGGTGGGTGCAGGACTGCAGGTGTATATGACACCTAGGTATTTTTTTAAACATATCCTGTGTAAGAATGCACTTTATGGAGTTCATACTCCAACTTTCATTTGGCTTATTTCACCTTGTATAATATCAGTCACAAAACCCCTTGCGAAAAGAATAAAAACAAATCAAATAATTTTTAACTTTATATTATGCTACAAATAGATTAATAATAATCAACAGAACTATGTACATCTAATAAAACAGGAGTATACACTTATTTTAAATTTAACACTACCTACTTCTTAATAAAAGTATTGGAAAGTTTTCAGTCACCAAGTGGTCATCTTCAAATATTACAGCGATGTTCAGCTCGAACTCTGAAATGTAAAGATAAAACATTTTAGTTTCAAACTCATTTTCGCCAGCAGCACGCCACAGCAGTGTTACTACTGCCCTCATAACCCACCATATGTTGGGTACCACATCTCCCCGATCGAATCACAAGACATTAGGAACACAGTGGGTTCACTCTGAGTTTCGGGACCCGAATACGACAGTGTCTTGAAGAAAGGCATAAAAAGTGCACACCTTTTAAGCCGCCAACGCACCGGCGACCCTCTCGGTGTCGCCCGGGTCCACAGACAACAGTGAATACCAACCGTCAGATAGCTTGTTTGTCTAGTTTTCTTAGTATAAAAAAAGAAGTTCGTCTGGTGACCCGTTTCCCTGTTCGTCTGATGTTCCTTGTTTAAAAATAATAAAACATGTGGTCCGGTTACCGATCTTGAAGTTGGTGGTGGTGGTGGTGGGGCAGGTGAAGAGGCGCGGCAGCACCATGCGCAGCGGCAGCGCGCGGCCGCGGCACACGTCGCCGTCGCCCACCTGGATGTTCTGGATCTCCGTCGCTGCACACGTGACACGTGACACGACACGGTACAGTGCAAGATACATTGTTGATGATCTCGACATTATTGTAAACCTACAATTACTTAGGGGCCGTCCATTAATCACGTGAGGCTTGAAAGGGGGGAGGGGTTAGACAAAAATCACGAAATGTCAAAAGGGGGGAGGGGGTGTAGTAAGATATCCCGTGTATTTATTTTTTCATTATTTATTGAAACGCGCGATTTATTATTTTTATGCCAATCAAAAACAACCTGCAACCTTTCTGTCTAGAATTTTATATCATGGTCCTTAATTTCAGAATAAAATAAGATTACACGTCTTTATACCTGCACTTAAGATAATATTCTAAAAGATTTAAGATTTTTAGATACTAAAAATACACGTGATGTTGGATGGGGGGTGAAGGGGATAGTCTTAAACCTCATGTAACACCAAGGGGGAGGGGGGGTTAAAAAGGCTTAAAAAAGGTCACGTGATTAATGGACGGTCCTTTAACACAGAAAATACTGAAGGGATTTAGATGAAACTTGATGCAGTAGTAGCTGGAATCTTTGGGCATGTTACTAAAAACTATTTATTCCATGATGTTAATAAATTTTCTAACCATCTCGTGAGTAGCCTTCTGCGCAACCACAGGTCTCCACTCGCACCAGTTGCAGTTCTATTGACTTGATGGCTACTTGACACTCCTCCACGCGTATCTGTGGATTATTATATAAATATTTCACAGTCATAACGTCACACAACACAAAAACAACACACCAGACTGTACGGACCCCGCTTTGGAACCGGTCGACGGGGTGCGCGGCGCGCGGCGTGGAGTACAAGCCGCGGCGCGGCGCGGTGCCGGCAACACGGCAGCGGGGCGACACTCGCCATCTGCACCGGCCACCGTTCACACCTACCTTGCTATTATAATATTCACTTCCTCATTAAATTGTTCGACGTAGAACCGGCCTATTATTCGTACAGTCCACTATTCTCCATACATTTTGGTCGATCGAGCCGGCATTTTGGTCCTTCTGGATCTCGCCGAAGAATTTTTTGGGAGCATCGTTGAAGAAACCTCCATCGGAGCACTTCAGTTGTGGTCTTCAGCTACCTCGGGGAGACTTCTTTATTCTTCACTCCACCGAAATCAAGCAACCGCACGCGCTCAAGCGATTACGCAGAGGTCATAGCAAGGGCACCACGTGGCGGACTTCGGACCGAACAAGATCGAGTCAGCAAAAAGGGAACCAAGAACTAAGTTTTGTGAGTCCGTTCCAATTATTCCTTGTATTATTTTTCCCGTCTTTTTACATTGCAAAACCTTAAAACAGTTTTATTTGAGTGAGTGCTCGTTTTCATCATAGTATCCATATATTTTTTTTTTACCTCGAGTCCATTATTTTTACATTCATTTTAAAACAATCGAAATGATTTTAAATATGATAGTCATTTAAAATCTATGTCTATCTTAAAATTTTATGACAACCATTATCTTCATCTTTTGTTTCATCTATACAAATTTAATTGTCCTTTAATTGCATAGCTCCTTATTACATCATTCTTACCGAATAACGGTAATTAATAGGCTTATCGCTTATGCAATAGGATTAGTGTTTCTTAGAATTTATTGCACACCTGGCACGTGCGTCGCCGGCGCATCCTTTGTTCTCGGTCAAGGTTAATGACCCTCGCTTATCTGTTTGAGATCTTTTATTGCCTACTTGCTAACATCTGTTTACGCATTTTATTCATTTAATCTCTTAATTACCTATTCACTTTTTTTCATTATGGCCGAAGAGAAAATTGAAAAATTAATTAGAAGGCGCAGTTGTATGAAATCTAAGCTTACTATTTTCAATAATTATTTAAATACGCTTCCTAGCCATGACAAGCTCAGCCCTTCGCAAGCTATAGATTTAGAAAGTAGATTTGCCAAATTTGATGCCTTATACGGTGACTTCGATAAATTACAGTGCGACATCGAGGTGCTTTCGGAGGATCCCGACGACGAGATAAGGGAGCGTGAGCACTTTGAAAATCACTACTTTATGTTGGTGTCGTCAGCGCGCACTCTGCTCAGCTCGCACTCCGGCCATCGGCGCACGCTGGAGGGCTCCGTGTCGGGCTTCGAGGACGCTCAGACAGGTGCTTTCAAATCCAATTGCGTTAGGTTGCCAAAAATAGATTTACCTGTTTTTCATGGTCACTATCAGCACTGGCTTGAGTTTAGGGATACATTTGTCTCTTTGATACATTCTAGACAAGACATCGATAGCATTAATAAATTGCATTATCTTCGTGCTTCTCTTAAAGGCAGCGCTTTGCTTGTAATTGACAATTTAGATTTCAAGGCTGAGAATTATGAGTCGGCTTGGAATTTATTGTGCAGTAGGTATGATAACAAAAGATTGCTTGTTAATAACCACGTTAGGGAACTTTTTAACGTAGAACCCATGCGTGGTGAATCATGTTCTTCCATCCGTCGTATTATAGATGTCACTAATAAAAATCTTCGAGCGTTATCGACTTTAGATCAGCCGACAGAGTATTGGGACACGCTTATAATTCACATGATGTCTGAAAAACTTGATAATGTGACTCATAGGGTGTGGGAAGAGCATAGAAATACTCTGACAGATCCTCCCTCTCTTAATATTTTTATTTCATTTCTTAGTAGTAGGGCAGATTTGTTGGAGACAATACAAGAAAGTAAAAATAAAACATATAATAAAGAATCTTATAAATCTAATGCAAACTTACTTATAGCAACTAATAACGATAAAAACTATAATCAAAATAAATTTAAAAATCGTAATAATTATATTAAAAAACCATTTTCGTGTCCGATGTGCAATCAAAATCATTTTCTTTTTAACTGTGATTCATTCAAGCAACTTTCTATTGAAAATCGTTTACAAAAGGCCAAAGAATGTAAGGTCTGTCTTAATTGTTTACGAACGGGCCACTCAGAAAACCATTGCAAGCTTTCATCTTGTAAATATTGCAAGAAAAGGCATAACACTTTGCTTCACTTGCACGAAACGCAAAAAATTGAACCTGCCATCCCTTCATCTAGCGACGTTAACCATTTAGCTAATTTAAATAGTTCACAGCAGTTAGCTACTCCTCCGCATGTTTTGCTTTCCACAGCGATCGTGAAGGTGCTCGATAGCGCGGGCGACGTGCATTCCGCGCGACTGCTGCTCGACAATGGCAGCACAGCCAACTTCGTTACTCAGTCGCTGTGCGGTAAGCTAGGTTTGTCGCGACGCAGTGCTAGCTCCACGGTGACAGGTATCAATGACAATATTTCTCACATATCGCAGTCTTGCAGTCTTACTATCAAATCGTCTTATAACGATTATAGTTGTACCATTGACTGTCTCATTTTACCCACTATAACTAAAACAGTTCCTTCGTCGTTCATCAATATAGACAATATTCCTCTTCCTATGGGAATAAGTCTAGCTGACCCTTCTTTCAATGTCCCATCAGTCATTGACATCTTAGTTGGGGCAGATGTCTTCTGGTCAGTCTTATGTAGCAATTCCATAGACTTAGGTAAAAACCAACCTAAGCTATACGAGACAAAACTTGGTTGGCTGGTATCTGGGTATGTCGCCCGTCCAAAGTCAAGTCCCTCGTCTTCTCATTGTCATTTTTTAAACGAGGAAACTAATCCAGACTTATCTCGTTTCTGGGAACTGGATACAGTTGCACCCATATATTCCTTATCTCCTGAAGAACGCGCTTGTGAAGAGAGCTTCTTAAAAAATACGACACGTAAAGGTGATGGTCGTTTTATCGTTACCATTCCATTAAAAGAAGATCCTTCCGTCTTAGGCGACTCATATCAAATGGCAAAATGTCGTTTTTTGTCACTGGAACGCAAATTTCTTCGCGACCCAGACTTTAAAGACAAATACTTAGAGTTCATGCATGAATATGAACGTCTTGGTCATATGACCCTAAATTCTTTCAATAAATCAGCATCTTATAGTTCTTCTGATCGTGTTAACTATTTTTTACCTCACCACGGTGTCATAAAGGAATCGAGTCTTACTACAAAGCTTCGCACAGTCTTTGACGCATCAGCTACCTCTTCTTCGGGATTGTCGTTGAACGACATCCAAATGGTAGGTCCTACTGTGCAGGAAGATCTTTTTTCAATATTACTTCGTTTCCGACAGCACAAATACGTTGTTACTGGTGATGTAGAAAAAATGTACAGAGCTATTGAAATTAATCCTTCTCAACGCTCTTTACAACAAATAATTTTTCGTTATGATCCTTCAGAACCCTTAAAGACCTACACTCTTAATACAGTGACGTATGGTACGGCGTCAGCACCGTATCTCGCCACTAAGTGTTTGGTTAGCTTGGCGTCCACTGCAGTGGATAGCAAAGTCAAAGAGTCGATTCAACGAGATTTTTATGTTGATGATTACTTGAGTGGTTCATCGACTATCAACGAAACAGTACGTTTATGCAAAGGGGTCATAGATACATTAAAGACAGCACAATTTAACTTAAGAAAATTTCAATCAAATAGTAAAGAAATTCTTAATCAAATATCCCCATGTTCTAAATCCAATAATATTTTTGATATTTCAAATACCACTAATCATATTTGTTCTAAAACTTTGGGTTTGAATTGGATTTGTGATTTAGACGTATTTTCGTTTGCAATTAATATTCAATTAAACAAAAAACTCACAAAGCGCCACATACTATCAGTTGTAAGCCAAATTTTTGACCCATTAGGTCTAGTAGGTCCATGTATTGTAGAGGCAAAATTAATTTTACAGAAACTTTGGATAGATAAATGTACATGGGATGAAGAAGTATCGCAACCAATCAAAGAAATGTGGTTTTCTTTTGCTGACACATTATCTCTTCTTAACCAATTAAAAATTCCTCGTTGGGTTCTCGCAGATAAATCCATAATTCATGAAATTCATATATTTTCAGACTCTTCTGAACGACTTTATGGTTGCTGCATTTACATTCGTTCCCTATGTCAGTCAGGCGCAGTCAAGGTACAACTTCTTACTTCTAAGAGTAGGGTAGCGCCTCTTAAGCCAACGACGATTCCACGTCTTGAGCTCTGTGGAGCTTTGTTGGCGGCAAGGCTTTACACTAAGGTAAAAGCCTCTCTAACCCTACCTATTCAAAAATGTAGATTCTGGTGTGACTCAACAATTGTGTTAGGTTGGTTAAGTACTCCAACGAATCATTTAAAAGTTTTTATTCGTAATCGTGTTCATGAAATTCAAGAAAGCACAAAGGGTCACACGTGGAGCTATGTACCGTCGAAGGACAACCCAGCTGATTTGATTTCGCGGGGGGTGAAGGCTGATCGCATCAGTTCTTCTTCCTTGTGGTGGTCAGGGGCTAACTTTCTTACACAGAGTGAGTCCCAGTGGCCTCGAATGCCCAACGTTAATGTGGACCTACCGGAAACGATTAATTGTTCATTGGCACTTAATAATACTGACAATGATTTAATAAGTGATTTAATTAATAAAAAATCAAAATTAACATATTTACAAAACACAATTGCATATTTACAAAGATTTATCAACAATTGCAAAAATAAAAGTAATAAATTAACAGGTCATCTTTCTGTTAAAGAACTTCAAAATTCATTAAATCTTATAATCCTTAAATCACAATTAGAAATGTTTCCCGACGAATACATGATTTTAAAAGATGGGAAACCCTTATCCAAGAAAAATAGATTAATCGCTTATACTCCATTTTTAGATTCAAATAATATTATCAGAGTAGGTGGAAGGCTTCATAATTCTCCATATAGTTATGATACCAAGCATCCAATCTTGTTATGCAGCAAGCATCATTTTACGAAAATCCTTTTTGAACATTTTCACCTTAAACATTTACATGCTCCACCACAACTTTTATTGGGTATCATCAAACAAACTTACTGGCCGTTAGGTGGTAAGAATCTGTCTAAAAAAATTGTAAATAAATGCATACGATGTTTCAGATATAAAACCGATACAGTTCAGCCTATAATGGGACAGCTACCTACATCACGGACTCATCTAGAGTTTCCCTTCCTTCACTGTAGTGTCGATTATGCAGGTCCAGTGCTGATAGCAGATAAAAAAGGTAGAGGTTGCAAACTTTTAAAGTCTTTTTTGGCAATTTTTATTTGCAATTCGATTAAAGCCTGTCATATCGAACTCGTTACGGCGCTTTCGAGTGAAGCGTACATGGCTGCATTAAAACGCTTTATCTCGCGCAGAGGGAAACCCCAAAGCATCACGTCCGATAATGGGACTAACTTCGTCGGAGCATCCAATGAACTTTCTAGACTTCTTGTTCATTCTGATATCGAAGGTCAAGTAGCGCAGGAAGGCATTGAATTTAAATTCGTGCCTGCTTATTCTCCTCACTTCAATGGTTTAGCTGAAGCAGCTGTCCGCTCCACTAAACACCACCTTAAGCGTATCCTTAATTCAACTCATCTTACATATGAAGAAATGTCTACTTGCCTCACTCAAATAGAAGCTATTTTGAATTCTCGTCCCATTACACCCTTTTCCTCCGATGCTTCCGACCTATCCGCTCTTACTCCAGCTCACTTCCTGATTGGACGGCCACTTACTTCTGTGCCGCAGCTACCATTGCCAGACAAAACCATATCGCACATCGAACGATTTAAGCGAATCGAAGTTATTAAGCAGCACTTCTGGAATCGATTCTCGCTGGAATACATTGGTTTGTTGCAGCAGAAGACCAAATGGCGTACCTCATACAAAGAGCTAAAAATTGGCGCGCTTGTTCTTATAAAGGAAAAATCTCTTCCCCCTCTATTATGGTCTCTTGGAAGGGTCACACAACTGTATCCTGGCAGCGACGGCGTCTCTAGAGTCGCGGAATTAAAGACCAAAGGGGGGACCATAAGAAGAGCATTTAATAATATTTGCCCCCTTCCAGATTTTTGAAGTCTTCCTACACTTCAACCCGGGGAGCATGTACGGACCCCGCTTTGGAACCGGTCGACGGGGTGCGCGGCGCGCGGCGTGGAGTACAAGCCGCGGCGCGGCGCGGTGCCGGCAACACGGCAGCGGGGCGACACTCGCCATCTGCACCGGCCACCGTTCACACCTACCTTGCTATTATAATATTCACTTCCTCATTAAATTGTTCGACGTAGAACCGGCCTATTATTCGTACAGTCCACTATTCTCCATACACCAGACCATAAATGGATGTAATTGAATATTTAAGGATATTTGCTATCAGTTACATTACTTTTGCAGAGCTGACCATTATTGACTATATCAGGTTCAGGTAATGAATTCCAAAAAAATAGAGTGGATCTACTTAGCATTGGGAGTAATACACAATTCTAGATATTTGCTATTGGATACATTGCAACTACCTTTTGAGAGCTAGTCCTTTATTGACCACCTCAGGGTGAGATAATACATTTCAGAGGTAAAGAGTGGAACTTCTCAAGAAGGAATAAAGTGTTCGACTCACTTTATTCCTCACACAGTCATATAATGGTGGGTCACGGTGGGGTAAAGCATCCATACCTTGCCGGTGAGCGGCTTGTCGAGCGCGCAGACGGTGGAGTCGATCTCGGCGTAGATCTGGAACTGCGGCATGGGGGAGCGCGCGCCACCGCCCGCGCGGATGCTGCTCGGCGTGATCTCGCAGCGCACCGGCTTCGGCGGGGCCGCCTCTTGCTGGGAGACACAATCAATATTATGTAAGTAAATGACAGATACATTGGTGCAAGCCGATTTATTGAGGCAAGCCGTTATAAGCAGCACTAATTAATTAATTAATTAAAGTGTCTACCTGTCTGTACTGAACAAAGAACTGGCAGGTGGTGTTCAGAGGCTTGTTGAGGAAGGAGCGTCGCATGCTGCACTTGAGGTTGTACATCACGTTCACAAACACCCCGTGATAGGTCTCCAAGAGCCCCGGGCCTGATGCGGAGCGGGCACGGAGGGGCAGCTCGAACGGGATCTCAGTGCTGCCCACTGGGATCTTCCCTGGTGGTACCAGCTCTATTGTTGTGTGGACTAATGTTATTGGCTGGAGAAATCGTCATACATACATTTACAACATATTTTCCACCTAATAAATTTAGCGCAATAATACAAAACAGAGACATAAGAAAAAGGTGTAAACACAAACTCCGTAAGGTTTTGTCATACAGCCTGCCGTTGTTGAAAGAAATGGCTGGCATATGTAAACTGTCCATTAGTTCTAAGAGAATGATTTTATCCCACACATTATCGTCTGGCTTGGAGGTAGATTTCCTTTTGACAAAATGCAATTAGTCCAGGCCTAGCCTAGTCACAAGCATCTATATCGGTAGTCATAAGCCAGTTTGAACATCTGGATGGATGGATGGAAACAATGGATGGTCCCTAATTCAAGTGTTCTGGGTTCAAATCCCTGTGACACACACAAGTGACTTTTCAAAGTGAAATATGATTAAAATTAAATGTCACCTGCTGAATTGGTGAAGAATAAATGCATAATAATAACTTAATATCTCTTCATATACTTCATATATTAAGTTCACTTATGAAAATTTATAAGATTGAATGCCTAATTTTACCAGATCTCTTAAGGGTAACATGTAACATTATATCCGTATATGGCGTGAATAGGTTGACAAGTCGAAAATGCAAACTTTTCAGGGCAGCTTTTTAAAGTTTACTTTTTTATTGGTAAATCCATTTTTTTTTATTTTTGTTTTTTTTATTGCATTATATTTTATAAGAATCGACTTTTCAAATTATTACATAGATACATAGATGGATTTACCAATAAAAAAGTAAACTTTAAAAGGCTGCCCTGAAAAGTTTGCATTTTCGACTTGTCAACCTATTCACGCCATGTACGGATATTATCATATAAGTTTAACAACAATAAATGAGAACCTACTTTAATGCTATTGGAGAAGGCTTCAAAGATGCCCACGTTCTTGGTGCTGAGCTGCAGGTTGACGACACCTTCCATCACCAGCGTCAGCCCCTCGTGGCGCACGTCGCTGCTGCTGTCCACCACAACCACACCCGCTATAGTCTCCTGCACACCAAGTTTTCTATTTTTATTGAAATTGAGAAACCACCATTGACACCAGACCCGTCCCTTCAGTAAGTCACTAATGGACTGCTGACAGGTGGGTGTGTCGCTTGCTACACATGAGGACTAAATATTCGCTTCAAATAGAGAGTCGAATATGTTAATATTGTATCTAATGAATATCAATAGTTACAATGTCTGCATCAATGTAAAAATAAAATAATTTAGAACTTACACCTTCATGATAAACTTTATTTACACGCTTTAGATTTATGGTAAGGTTTGTAGTCATTTTAATTTTAATATTATTTGTTATTTTGTTACAACTTGTTTTAGAACAGTGTTCTATTCCATGAAATATATGTATATCCACTGTCGCTGATTATTATGATTTATTCAAAATGAATTATGATAGGTAGATTGGTTAGGTGAGAATAAAATTGAATAATTCGTTTTATTTTTGTTTAAAACGAGTTTTAAATGCTATGTTAAACTTTCTTTCATTGATTTGATAGTGATGAATGACAGTTGACTGAAGAAATAAAACGTCAAAAAAGAAAACACAAAACAGATGCAGATGTGGCACAGATTTGGTATGAAATACAAATTGACCGAAGTATTTTACAGACAATTTAATGACGCCATAAAAAAGTTTTGTGGAATTATTGTGACGATCGATGGCAGTAATTGTATAATATAATGATAAATAAATTAGCCCATATAATTTTAATTTAATGTTTAAAATTTTTTGTGTTATAGTCGTCAGTTTGCAGTAGCACAGAATATCCGATCGCAATAAATGTCAAATCTGTAGGTAAAAATGAAACTGTCAGTTGCAAACAAATGTCCGCTCGCGGCGGTCGGATGTGAATCGATGTTTGAATTTTACGATTTTTATTTATTTTGTTTCGAACATAAATATTTAATCGAGTGATATCGTTTACAATAGTGTCGTTATATTTATTTATACGTCGCGTGTACAGTGGTTTGCGGTGGAAACGATAGGTTCGAACAGGTGATGCCGACAATAGGCTCACCCCGAATGGATCGATATCGGTGGATTTGAGTTCGGTTTTTATTTACGTCACCGACAGGGTGGTAGAAGATGGAGAAGTCGGCACGACCACGGACGGCTCTCAACGAGTGTGTCAAGGTGGTAGTGCGATGTCGACCGCTCTCGGACAAGGAGAAAAACGAGGGCTACGAGGAGGTGAGTCGCGGTCGTTTTGTTGTCGTCCGGAGCCAGGTCCTGGGGCTGCGCGGACCCGGTGCGTCGAGGCCTGCCGGCGCCAGGGCCTGTCCCTGACGCGGTTCGATGCTCGTATTCATTCATTACGAGTACATCACGCGGTATTGGTTTTTCGTAATGCGTCAGTATAATCGCGTGTCCGCGCGGTAGTTCAAATGTAATTTGTCATAATTGGACCGCGCTCGGTCGATGTAGTGTTGTTTAAACATGAGGTATGTAGGTAATTTCGGTTGTGATGAGTTGGGCATGGATAAGCTGGTGTGTGATTCACCCGCGGCGGCGTAGGCCGCGCGAACCTGCGTGTCGCTTGCCGCACGCCGCACGCCGCACGCCTAGCAACCTGCCAAACAATTGGCCCTCGCATGCACAATGGCCCGCATCATAAATTATCATCATACAATGGCCTAATTAATATAATCAGCCAGGCTACCTGCATTTTAGTGCTACTGCTGTTATTATATTAGGACCATGACATACTTTTGATCCTTGGCCTTCAGTACTGAGCTTTCAGAAAAGCATCAATTTATACAATTTACATTACCCCAGATTACTTACCTTACAAATATCTGTCTAGAGACAAAAAGGAAGGTATTTGAGAGATTATGAGAATTCGTTTAATAAAATGTGTGTAAGTACGCCCTTGTTTATTATTGTGAGTCAAGTGATACAAACATCAACATCGCTACCTGAGAGTCCTGAATTGATAACAAACATCTAGATGTTCTATACAGTTTTGTGTTTCCTTCAATGTCTTAAGTTTAACAAAACACGTTATAAAGCAAATAACTTGTTATGTACTTCAAAAGTACATAATACATCAGATCCTGATTCAAGTCTAAAAATAGGTAGGTATAATCACTCTATGTGGTATACATAATTATTTTGACAGTTTTTACAATAATTATGACCTCATTTTTTACATACCTATATTATTTTGGGTCATCTCTATGACAACATTTAATAGTTATGTACCTGATGAAATTACCAAAATTGCATAACTGCTTCCTTATGTATGTTAATATTTTATTTAAAAAAGTATATCAATACTACTGTAACACAAAACATTGATTTTACTTCTCTCTATAATTAAGGAAAAAAACTCGAAATTATTACGATAATTTATAATAATACAAAAGAAGCATGTAGGTATCTCCTTAGTCTAACCATAGATAAATTGGATGTAGGTAATTACTGCCACTTATAAACTATTTATCGACAAAAAGTTTAATACCTTCTAATTACCATGGGAATATGCAACATATCATTTATCAGTGCAGGTACTGTGTCCTGTGTGCTGTGTCCTGTGTCCATGCCTGCCGGCTGCCACTATAGAAATCGTGTGCTTACTATAGAAATCTTCTTCACTTATCAACCAACCTGTCTCGCTGTAAAAACAACTTGACTATATTTTATTCTATTGTATTAGTGAAACTATCACGCACGTGTCTTTTGAAAAAGTCGGGACGCGAAATCGGCGTGTTGAAGTCTCGAAAGTTTTATAGGTTTTAGTTAGATCCTCTATAAGTTTGGAACTCGTCGAGGTTTCCCTAAAAATTACCATTTTTATGCAGCTTGTTTGTATCAGCACAACAATATAATTAGAAAAGGCTGACGCTCGCGGCGTCATATTCCTGCGTCATTAACGTTATCAGGACTTCCGCCTCGTGCGTATTTCACACATGTAGTTACAGAAAGGGTGATAGTATAATAGAATCTTTGACGATATTACGAAAACCCAGCTGAAATAAATAACTCCGAACCTAAATAAAATGAATAAATACACGAATTACCTACATGCTTTATCGCCCTTGTACGAGCAGCACTCGAATCCTCAGCGTTTGCTATTATTGATTAAGCGCAGTACTTATCGGCGGCCGCCTAATTGAAAGACCTTTGATTGTTTCTTTTAGCGAAATAAGTGATTACGTTCGCGAAGTGATTTCCGGAGTTCTCGTTGAGTCACATTAAAAATAACAAAAAACTTTTGGACTAGGTAAATGCAAGCCAAAGGTATATTGTAGCTCGTAATTGTGCACCTTGATTTTTAGTTATATTGTACTCGTAATTTACTGACTCATACTCAGAACTCGTGTTTTATTTAGTTTTGTAGCCGTTTTAACAAAATGTAGCATCGACTCGGAAGTAACTAAAGATCTTTTGCGTCAAACTACACAAGTACAGACAACGATATAGGTAAACCATTAGCATTAAAAGCACGGAACGCATTATATTATTAAATAAATGTACTTACTTATATATTCAAACCAAATTAAAAACCTATGAGCTGTCAAATATAGTAAACTAAGTGAGATGTATTGCAGAGATCAACAAATCATGTGTGCCTAAAGATGAAATACACGTCAGAATTCTGCTGGCTCGATATCTGTTAAAGATTTCGTAATGCAATGTTGGGCAAAGAAATCGAAAAGTGGTTTCAGATACGTATTATTTTGAATATGGATGCTTGGATCCTGCTACTAACTGCTATATAAATGCGTGAAAGTTTGTTAGGATGGATGGATGGAAGTTTGTAACTCTTTCACGTAAAAATGGCTAAAATTTAGTTAGTTTATATCTGAAAACCTGAATTTTAGACCAAGTTCTAAAAACCACGCTGCGGGCGGCGTAGCCGCGATCGTAGTCCAGTTTTTAATAAATACTCATGATTTGTATGTATATGACTCTTTAAATATTGTACCAATAATAGTAGTGTGTTATTCCAGTGCCAAATGCAGAGTGCATATCTGAAGGAATCATCTCCAAGTATAGGGAAACCCGTCTATTGGGCAACATACTCGTAACTCTCGTAAGTCACCGGCGGCCGCAGCCAGCAGCCGGCGTCGCACGCGACTCGTTGAGTAATCTTGACCCGCCGTACTCGTACTCGTAAGTAGGTGAGTGCGGGGCATGCCCATATCGTCCACAGTGCGGCCCATGCCCGCCACACTCCTCCCATATTTAGCGAACATCATCTGGCCGGCACACCAGGTCAATGTATGTACCAAGATGATACACTATCATTGCCAAGATGTATACTGATGTGTTATATCGGAGAGAGGAACACAATAAAAGTTCTATAAATGTAGTAATTGTACAAGTGTAATTAATCAGTGTTATTTTTGAAAATTATAAAGCTCTCAGAGTCCATAAATCAAGTGGAAGGGTGGAATCAAGTGGAAGGTGGACATTTGCCTTTGGTTATCGAAATAATTTTTATCCCATAAAATTGAACGCATTTGTGAGTTCGTGTTTAGTGTCTGCTGTGTGTGCTATTAGCTGACGAAGAGTTCCATATCTGAATATGATGTCCTCCAGACCTGGTGTTGTCTTCGGTGAAAATCTTTCTTTAGTAGAGCAAGAAGCAAAGTAAGAAGTTTGTAAAGTTTTCTTGCATACGGAGTAACACATATCCGAGTAGGTACGTAAAGAGGAACTGGATCGGGTCAAACTTAGCTTGCGAATGTATTTACGATATGAGGTCGTCATCGATCGTTAAGATTATAAATATGTAGTTAAATATGTATGCTTATTACCACTAGACCGACACGTGCGTGCAACACCAAGGGCCAGGCTGAGTCAGCACAATAACGGTTTATTACGAGTAGTTATGTTCAAATAGTTGACATCCGTTCGTTCATCGTCAAGCGACAATTGATCATAATCCTAATAAACGCACTGCCACATGCGAATCGATTTGTTTGGAGTGTATGAAGGTATTATTAACATTTGTAAAAAGAACACTTTTTTGTTAAATTAATTCCTTTTTTCATTACAAATTGTTCCAACATTACAATTCCAATTTGTTAGTTAAACTTTGGTTAAACCACTGTATAAAATACATTAATAGTTAATTTGTGTGCTCTGAAATTCAAAATACAAGAAATAAAACTAATAGTAAACCACTGAGTTACTATTACTGTAATAATAGTTCAATGTAGTAAACACTGCTTTGGGGGTTGGTACGTTCAGTACATCAATGTTAGGAGGTCATTATTTCGTGTTATCGTAAAATTAAATACGAGACAAACTTAATTCCAGCGCGCCGTGTTTACCTTCTTTGGCTGTTTATTACATAGCAATTAATCAAGTTGACACAGAATTTGAGCGCTAATGAATCAAGGTAAATCAGTCGGTGTTTATTATAGTCGGTGCACATTATAATACATTTTTTTCACCAGCTAAGTGGAGCTGCAACCTTGCGGTGATCACAGTTTTTGTCGGTGAAATCCGCCGGTGTGGATTAGTTCAATGCTACTTATATTTAGACGATGCCAGAAATATTTAAACGGACCGTCTAGTTTTCTATTGTTCATCATGAAATAGGTAGGTGTTGCAAGCCTCATCATCGTCCTTATCAGCCAAGCAAGTCTATCTAACACAGGAATGGTTGAATGCAGAGTAGAAGGTTCCATCTGAATTGGGGAAAAAAAGGTTAGATAATAGACAGAGCTTAGAGCATAAAGAGCAGCAGGAGAAAGAAAGAAAATTATCATATATTATTATTATTATAACTAGGAAGGTTTGAGAATGGATGGTTTTTTATAGCAATATCAGGCGAACGGCCGAATAGATTATGTACGAGTATAATTTTTGGTACACTTATAGTTCATAATCTGAAACATAATATTATCGTGTATTTAATATTTATATTTGGAATTATAGTTGGAATTCCCAGTAGTAGAATCTCGTAAATTCGAATTGCTTTTATTTTATAGACCCCATGGGGTCCATGATAGACCCCAGATATTTTCCATTTGCTCTCTCTCGGCGAGATACAAAGGGCCAGACGGTCGCAGTCGATCTTCGCGACGGATGAACAGCGAAACAAAATAAATATTAGGTCGACGAACTCTACAATTGCTCTCATTTCGACCCTCGCTGCAGAGGACCACAGTGTGAGGCTAGGTATATTGTATACCTACTTGATTGATAAACTAACTTGAACGGGACAAACGCTGTATCTATTTATTTATTTATTTAGGTATGAAAATAATATATAGCCCTGGAGCATGGGAGCAAAAGATCTGCCTCGATATTAAAAAAAATCTTTACGCAGTCATGATTTGAATTTGAATTACATATTAACAAGGTTTTTAGAAACCATCAAAAATCTTAGGTTTTCATATTGAAGTTGATGTTTATTTACAAATCGAACAAGCCTGAATAAAAACGAACTCTTTTGATGGAAACGAAATGTAGGACGACCTAGCATTTCGTTTGTTTTACTTTGAGGATGATTCACGTAGATTAGTGTATTATTTACGTTGCTGCTCAATTCTTTCCGTTTTGTATTAAATATTAAAAATAATATTTTTGCCTGAATAAAGAATACCAAGTAATTATATGAACTAGTCTAGCCGTACAATATATTGTAGCCCGCTCAACGTTCTTAGGTGTCTAGACGCTTCATTTGCGGAATCGCACTTGTTCGTCAATCAAAACGACCGGGGAGGGCTGTTACTGTTTATTTAGAACTCAGGAAACTCATATTCAGAATGTATGAATGTTAAACATTTGTCACCAATATAATTTGTACGTAGTTCGTTCATTTCCACACTTAGAATTCTGTTCTTCTTCTACTGAAGACTTATACGTATCATGTCATTTAAGTAACAAAAAGGAACTTTCGTCGCCTGCTAAAAAGCGCAAAACCAAAGGAGTCGTCAGTAACCATAATTATGGCGGCTGTAACTCTAAATAAAATATAAAAAAACAAATTTATCTGCTCAGAACTAGAGTTGATCGAGCCCGCCGAATCGAATCGAATGCTTAAAGATAATAGTTTATTTACTCGTTATCATTAAATCTGTGGCCAGATTTATACATTTAAAAAAATTGGTCCGTGAATGTAATGTCGTTACGTAAAGGAATCCAAAATAAACTATTAAGCATGAAAAATGTACTGTTTGTTTTGATAACATCGTGCATCGCTTAGTTTAAAATCAGTAGTATCGTAGTTGCGCGTCGCGGTGCGTTCGGTCGCGGTTAGGGTCCGCGCCGTATCGTAGGATTTGTCCTGAGATGCATTTTCATTTCAGCACTGGACTCGCTTCAGTATACGACCAGATTTTGGAATTGTCGGGGTGTCTAAAATGTTAAATTAAAATAGAGACGACACTTTTTTGTTACGAGAGTAACAAGTTATTTAACCAATTTTGTTTTTACTATCACAACGGTTGACTGGTAGCGAATATCACTAAGATTAAATAAATAGTAAAGAATTGTAGTGATGTAATAAAGTAAATAAAATAAATAAAGTAGACCCGACCCTGTAGTGGGTCATTAATGGGTTCCTGACGAAATCCATAAGTTAATCCATTTGAGAATTTGAAAGAAAATTCTCGAAATAAATTCTCAGGATTATCAAAGAAATTCAGGCTTTTTCTCAGAATTTTTAATTTTTTCATCTGGTAACCCTATTCGCGATAGACACGCACGGTGCACTTTATGCGTTCTCGTGAAAGTGAAGAGTGCGCACATATAGTTAATGTGTCTTTATTTTTTTCCTGATTGTTTACTTGAATATTTCATTAGGAATAACTTTAATATTTCCCTTTTGAACTTGAAAATGAAAATAGCTCCCTACGCTTAGTATAAGGGTTCTTACCACAGGTTCTTACTTCTAGTTCCTTTTGGGTGGCTTATTACATAGGTAAGTAACGCAATAACAGTTTAAAGCAATATCACAGCCCATCACTAAGATTCCCAAGGCCTTGCCCTAATTGGCTGACATACGAGTAAGCACCTGACTCACCAACCCGACAAAATTTTAACACAGGAGTAGGAGGAGCTGTATTAATTGAGATTCGTACTGACATGCGACAAAAGTAAGCAAAGATGTTGTCGCACAAGCAAGTTTTGCGAGCGATAATAATAATTGTTAATTAGGACAAGCGGTGCCATGAACATACTCGAGAAGAACACTCACTGAGATCAGCAGCAGAAATCTTAACTCATAACTACAAAGATGTCATTCGTTACTAGGTATTTACTAACATCAACAGATGACAAATCAGTCGTCCATTACGGCATATCTGGCTTTATTTAGATAACAAGATAATTCTGTATATGGACGTCGGAGACAAAGCGCCCTACAGCCTTAGCGGTGACGAGATTATGTTCCAAGGCGAAACTTATGTATATTTTATTGACGAAGCGAACAAATCAATAGAGGTATTGTAGTTATTAGTTTTAACTGTCTACTGTAGGATGTCAAGACGTTAAGCTCAGTACAAGTATAGGTCAGTTATTGTTGTCATCAAATGGTTTTTTAGTTTAAGAATGTGTAACTATGTGTCCCTATCGTAGGTACTCACCATCAGTCCACTTACTGATACCATGTCTGTAACCCACAGGAGACCCACTGTAGAGTCGGGTCTGCTCTCACAATGAGAAGGATGTAGACCTTAGGGCAGCACTGCACGCTGGCTGACGCTGGCTGAGAGCGGGTTGGTGGACCGATACCATCAACCAGTCAGTGTCAAAGTTCATTACAAACGTTCATATTTGATAGTAGTAGGAATAGTAGCGAGATACGCTGCGACATTTCGTACTCCACTATACTTCCATTACGTCTTCGTAAACGCTCAGTGCGCTTCTGTTAGAGACCTCCCCTGCAAATGTAGTCTCGTCAAGAGTAGTGGGGAGGTTGAAAGGGTTGTAGAACCCACACATCTTGAGAGCTCGTTCAAGTGTACCTAACAACTGCATAGGACGAAAATAGATTTACAAAAGCATTTAGCTTGAATTAATCGTGACAAAGAAATCTATAAAAGAAAAGGTCATACGAGAAAAGTGGTTTTCCATAAAAGAACTGCAAAAATCAAAAACTATAGAATCAAGAAAAACATGCCTGAGAGTTCCATAACTTTCTCAAAGGCATGTGAAGGCCACCAGTCCCAATGCAGACATCAGAGGATGCTGTATCGTAAACGATAAAACTAGATTTATAAGAGTCAATAATGACAAAAATAATAGTACAATAACCTGAAGACGTTCACAAAAAGCGCTTCATAGAGAACAAATCGCACAGAAAACGAATTTTTACGAAAAACTATCACAACGAAAAGCCACTTAAGCTTTTGTTTCATAAACAACCGCTTCGAGCCACTTAACGTCTGCTTAAACGATACTTAGTACTTGTGCTTTGATGAATCTCATTACTGTTTAGGTAGATTTATAAAGAATAATAACTTTTATTTAATAAACAACTGCAAAACCAAAGAGAGACGCAAGTGGTCGCGCAATTCGGTTAAACTGAACTTATTATACTTGTGCTTTGATATGAGTGTTATTAGTATTAGTTGCTGTTTTAGCTAGATTTATAAAGAATACCTTTATATAGGTAGTTATTCTTTGTTATATTCATGATGTTTTTACAACCAACATTGGGTTAAAAAAACTAGAGATTTTTTTAAGAATTATAATAATGAGATTTATAAAAATGGCACGTTACAGAATTTACATACCACCTACAACTAGCTACATACTTAATATTTTAACGCTTTTGAAAAGTCTAGGTCCTTGCCCTCGTACGCTTCGTTTATTTGAACTGACCTATGGCCTCGTCGGTCTAATCAATGTTTTAAAATTATCGATCCGTTTTAATCACATGCCTTGTTTAATCAACTACAGAGAAGATTAAATCGACAAAACCCAGTGAGTGTGGTTGAATGGTAAAGCTCAAAGGTATTCCCTCACTATTGTTGTCCTTTTGCGAACATGCGGGGACTGACGGCTTGCATAGCCCCGAAGCGTACGCCGTGAGCGTAAACACAGTGAATACAGAATGCAGAAGTAAACATTGGCTCAAGTAAGAAACACATATCACGAAATATCGCAATGAACTTTTAGAGCGGACAAAATTTTGAAGCAGTGGAAAAGATTTTGAATGATTTTTATGTCGTCGACACAAACTCACTTATGCACGTATATTTTCCACTAATATTAACGTAATGTTGATCAACATTAGGTTAATATTAGCTGAAGTTAAGCAGTTACTGCAGCAACATAATTACATCTACCCATAAACAAAACCAAAACACCTTTAAAACATGTACTACTTCAACGCGGGTTAAGACGGCACGGTGATAGGTTCCCAAGCGAATTTCAATGCATGTATGACCTGTTACGAAGCTTCTTTACTCTGTGTGTTGTGGTAAAAGCTGCCGGCTTGAATACCCGCTCTCAATCAAAGCACTAGACTAGGCTTTACTCGACCCATTTCACATACGAATTTGTGTCGCAGGACGTTTTTTTCGTAGGTACAAAATATAGCGCTCAGTTTCATTCTAGTGAAAAATTTTGGCAGCTCATTCTCTTCTCTGTTGCCATGTTCACATTGAGCTCGTGTAAACCTCGTGTATTTTTCGATTTTTATATCAATGTTTTTAAACAACTTAAGCTTCATTGACTCAATAACTGCTGGCCAAGAACAAAAGGTGTTATTTAGACTCATCATAATTGAAAAGAAATACTATTAAGAATTTACCTTACAACAGTACAATGGATCGTCTTGAACGAACGTAACGAGTATGTTTATCATATTTATGTATTGTGCATGTGCCACGCAAGCAGGTGAAGAAGAAACGCACGGAACAGACGTGGTACGAGCGGCTGTCGAGCAAGACGAAGGACACCAATAAGTTGGATGTCCCCCTGCAGGTTTGCTCACCTTCACCACGTACGACAGCTAACTGGCCGAGGGTGTGCAACGGATTACTAGTTTAACCTCTAAACGCTCATTCACAGGCGATATGCAGACGGTGAATAACCTGGTGGTGGTGGCAGCTTAATGATAGTTTTTAGCGAGTACATGCCTTTAGATTCAATCAAATTTGTTTAAGTTAGCACCGTGAATTTAGTTCCTATTTCCATTTTATTCCATCAGCAAGATTTTTGTTTATATTTTTTGTGCTGTTTAATCCCTAATACGAGGAGTATTAACTACGGCTATTCTACAGTACTTTAAAGTACGCAAAAAGGAGATGAAAGCAAGGTTGGAAATAAAATTTACGAGTATTGGGATTCAATACATCTACTCGTACGAGTATTTCGTTGTGTAGGTAGACAACCTTTTTGAAATCATTGCCATCTTTAAACAAAAATTAAAATTTTAATTTGAAACTTTCGACGGTGTGTGCGTTCTTCATAAATCTTCGTACAGTTAAGTATGAAATGTTGTGCAAACAGTGCGTAGTAATAGTAAGTCCTAGGCGATAAGTGGGCGCAGAGCTGAGTGCACGCTTGTACACGCCTCAGGGAGTATCGATCCGAGGCCGCGGTGTGAGGAGGTGTGAGCGCCCCGGCCGTACTGCAGGGTAACACGAGCGGGGTAGAAGCAATTGTCATGAATAATGCTAAACGCAAACATATTCAGTAGATAAGAGAAGTTGCCGAAAACACGGGAGAAGTAATTGTGGAAAACGAAGTAAATCAAAAGACAAAAGAATGTTTTTTTAAATTTTACTCGCTTAATTTAAAGTAATTGAAATGGGCTAAATTGATTTTTAGAATGGAGTTATATTAATTTATTGGTTTTCCACAACACACATTGCAAGAAAACTAATAACTAGCAGCCAATCCAATAGAGCTGATTTTCTGCGCAGACCGAATTTCCTTTTCAAACTTTTCATGTTCGTTCTAAAGTATTAAGTAAGAATTTATTAAACTTATTAAAATATTTCAGAGAAAAAGGACTACCTAATAATAAGCCTTTCGGGCTACACACCATGCAGTAATTCGGTAATGTAATGGATTATGCGCTTAATCCGATCCGCGGAAGATTTCACTCAGCGTCAGTATTTGTTTTCATGCGAAATCATCTGAATAAATAACAACCGCAGTGGGAAGGTTGCCAATACTTTAGGCGTCAGTGATGAGTCGGGAAATGATTGCTTTTAACTCACCATCACAAATAGTACTTAGTGAGCATATTTGTGGGAATGCGGTTACATCACTTGATTTTACGGAAATAAGGAAAACCGGCATACCTACCTGAAGGTGACTTAGTTAAAGGCTTTGAACAAAATCCATTCCAAGTCCGTGTAGTAGCAGACTGTGCTTACAATATTAATGAAACTGACAGATTTTTAATAACCAATATCGTAGCTTTTCTAGAAACACCTATAAAAGCTGGTTAAATTCAATTTCTTTGAACGCATTCCCCGCCGTCTGCCACGAATCGGGTGAGGCTTTTCATAATTTTTTCACTAACTCGGTATCGGAGGGTCACATCTCACAATGGGCAACTAATTCGGATTCTGCCAAGTCATGAACATGTTTTTGTAGAATTCGAAATTGTAACAAGATTGATAACTGTCAGTATTTAATAACCTTACTAAAAAATTACTAAAATGTAGGAAACAGTATTTTTAGTATAGTAAATAAACTATTATAGATACAAATAAATAATAAAGTAATTTTAAACTAACTGTGGTGGATTTTATGGTGGTTGTATTTAAAACCATTGCGTTAGACGCTCTTATGAGCCTTATTACATGATTTTAGATTATTAAAAAAAGGACTTTACCAATTTCTAATGCTATATCTACTGCATCTTTTTGTGCAGAGCCTCCGTTCCCGTTGGGTCCTTTGTTTCTTGGTTATTAATTCCTTAATCCTTGCCTATTTTTGTAAGAGTATCTGCTGGCTAACGCCCGATTTATAATTAATAAACAATCTCTAGATTATGGATTGAGGTTAATACTGTTTGGTTGCCAAGATACTCAAAATACTCCATAATAAAATCTTTGAAAAAACAAACAAATGTTGCCTGGCAACCAAATGTAATTTATGCGATCACTAATCTGACGATCGATTGTTAATTTCCGGCGTTGTTTGACTTATTGTGTGGTGTCCAGGTGGTGAAGGTATGGCCGGAGCGGGGCGCGGTGCAGGTGTACAACCCCAAGGGACAGGACAAGCTCTTCACGTACGACGCCGCCTACGACTGCACCGCCGACACACAGACCATGTACGATGAGATGGTGAGTACATGGACCCATGTAGTTACTCGTATATTACGAATAGTATAACAGGTGCAAATGACTTATGCGGTGGGACCTTACACAGTAACGTGCGGTGGGACCTTACACAGTAACGTCATTGTGAAACATTCTATCGCAGCGTCTTCTAACTTCTAACCGTTAAGTTCGACTTCATAAGAGTCAAGTCTGTCGTCTGAGGATACCTTAAGAGTGTCCGGTACATGTCTCCGCATAATGTTGACGCTTTAACATTCTTAATTATGTTGTAGCTGTAAGCCAAGTATACATGTTACGCTATGATTGTAAATTTATTCGCTTGTTATTCCGCTTTCATTACCATACACATGTATTAGTATTGATGTCTTTGTCGTTTTGTGTGCTTTAATCTATTTGTGTTTAAGTGCCTTAAAGGAAACAAGATAGTAAGATATGTGATAGTCGCGTGCATTTGTGATTCAAAGTATTGTGTCTGTTTATTCATGTACCTAGACGTAGTCATCACATGCCCGGCCTCGGCGCCTGCTCGAGTGGTTATGAATGAGCCTGTGATTAACGAGAGCACATTTGTTTTATGTCCAAACATATATTACTGAAATCATTGACCCTGATGAGACCTTATGCCTATGTATACGTCTGACGTATCGTTTATATGACCATTGTTACTAGAATGGCGAGTGTCACGAGACTGATCTAATTATTCAACTTAATAAGTTCAGATCTCTTTCATTGCCGTCAGTAGAACAATGATGATATCTTTCATTTGACTAACTTGCCGCAATTGCTATGATTTGATGGATCTACAATTCGTTTGGAAGAAGGTGACCTAAGCCCCCATCTGTAGCTGCGAGCTAAAATCCTATCTAAAGTCAGTTCGATCAATTCGATCCGCATGTATCACAATGAATCGATGTACTTTTTGCTGGTCCACATTGTAAAGACCCAGCTTGAATACTAACCTGTAATTTTGGAATGGTTGCTGCAACTTTTTCTGCAAACTGATAAATTCCAATAGAGATTCGTTATATTGAGTATACTTACTGTGTAATATTAAGGGAATTGTTCTTGCGAAAATCAGATTATCTTATCTTCAGATTATTGAGTAAAAGATCATCATTTGAGATTGGAACCTAAACAACATATTTCACGTTCCGCTTTCTGCTGGTTTTCTAAACACTCATTATTATATTCGTAACATTACATATATCACCCGAAATAGTATGGTTACGCACGCGAAGTCCATCCCGATCATAATCTCGCCAAAAATATGCCGCGGAGTCAGATTGCTGCACACATCATTCGAGAGCGTCATCTGATTTGCTGGTATTGCTAACAATCTTAGTGTATACGGAGTTGAGACAATTTTTAGTTTCTTTTACATCCAAGATCGATGCATATTGTTTTTTTACTTACAACCCATCATGGTTGGTTAAAATGAGATGGTTACTTAAAATGAGCATCATTTCTAAGTCTAACATAACTTGATATTGAGTAGAATGTGTAAATAACAGCATATTTCGAAACAATTGAAAGGCTAAAATAAAGAACTGCAATTAAATTAACAAATCAGTTGTACTGTTTGTTAATTTATGCCCGCTCTGTTCTGTACTCTGTTGTGTTTTCATTATTGAAAGTGTTTTCTTTTCTCTCTTCTGTACAGCTTTACGTATCTATTAAATATCTACATAATATTATTATCGAACTGGCATTTTCTGGTGATTTCATTACAATTTGGTAGCTGCGTCGGTCGCATGGAGCGCGGCGGTCGGCAGTGTTGGCACGCGGCCGCGGCGTTTCGTAAATTAGTCACCCGCTTTCTATTGTATAATCCACTTCACAATCGCAGGTTCAAGCTTTTTTCAGTACGTACTGATTGCGCTCTATGGTGACCATTGCCAATGGCAATCATGATTTGTAGGTTTTTGTTGATTACATTGCCCTAAGTTCTTACTGAAGTCTTAAGCTCTCGTTTGATAGTTTCTTCACAAGACATTTTTTGTTACCAATCTAATTCGTAATTGGTGTCACACCGTAAATGTTTACTGTTAATTAATAAATTATTATCTTTTCGCCTGATTGTACGGTGTTAGATCGCAAATAATTTACTTTTTTTCTATTGCTCACTTCTATTAAATTGTTGCTGAATATATTATTTACTGAAATTATTTCATCAATCAAAAGCTCTCGACAGGAATAGCCAAACATTATCTACATTTGTATGTGCATAATGTAGAAACATAAAGTCATTAAGTCAAGTAGGAAACCAATACAGCAAATTGGCTTGACATCATTATTTAATGTGGGATTGGGTTATACAATTAAACATATTTTTTGTATAAAATCATTATCTTATGTCAATATACTTCTTGTACAAGAAATCCTAAAACCGCTGTTCTTTCTAACACATTGACACACAGCCTTCGGGAAATACACCTAACAATAAACGTTCATTGTGGTTCTGTAAACTACAAGATTGTCAGTATTTAGAAGCCTTTCCAAATTTGACTTGCCATTTTCATTGTTTATGGGTTTCCGATCGTACTTATTATTTTTTTATTGACAAAACTTGTGCCCACGTGCTCAGTGTTTTTAAAAGGCTGTTCCCATTCAATGTCAGGCCTTGTCTCGTGCGAAGGTTCCTCTTGATCTGAGTCAGCGGCGGTGGGCGGGCGGCCCGACCTCGCTGTCGAGGCGTCGATGCCTTCCTAATTAATGAGCGCGCTTAATTTTATTTGGATTAGTACGTGACACAGCTGTTGTTACATCATCTTAGTTTACCTTTTTGGGCCCGCTTCGAAATAAATTGATTTGTGGTATGCGTAAATATGACATTTGATTTATAGGTGCTTCACTCAGTAGTACTACAGTACCTACCCGTTCGATTCTCAATATTTTATTTAGATAAATTATTTAAATTATTGTCAAGGTAATTTGTCTATTAATAAATTATACTGTGATTAATGGTTGTTTTTCACTATTTATTCCCGTAGTGTACAAACTCATACATGACGACTTATTCAAGGTGACTTATAGGTGTTTAACCAGAACCGACTTTACTTTTAAATAATGTAAAGTTATGTCTGTGTCCCGATTGTAGGTAGACTTTGACTCCTTTCAATCGCATCGATTGCATCGTGGGCCCATCCCGCCCATCCCACGTAAAGCTCTGAATGCATCATCATGATTCGAATCTTTCCATAATCGAATCCTCTTCACGAACATTATTTGAGTCATTTAAGTTCAATAGGAATATGTAAATTTAAATGGATTTTGATATTTTAGGGTTTATTGGTTTTTATGTTACTTGTACCTTTTGGTTTCATATTAATGGTTTGGTTTCTTATCGAAATGACGAAGAGTAGATACAACAAATGTATTATTATAACAAGATATTGAGCTACTTTCGCAGTAAAGGGGTTTTCAGTTGAAATATGATTTACATTCGATGTGAGCCAGTATTATTGCAGAAAATCTATGTGACATGACATATTAGTGATTTAAGATTACATAAACAAACACGATGTTTAATAAAACGGCTCGTGTAAATATACTAACCGTTTGGTGAAACGTTGTGAATCATTGCGGTAATTCAACAGCTGTTTACACTTGAGGAAAATCATAGTGTTCAAATTTTCGCATTTTGTACGCGGTATACACCTTATATTATTATTTATAGTTATAGTTACATCATAGTATTACATACATCCCAATTTGCAACAATCAATATTCTATTCTATAAGTCAGTCTTTCCTATTCCTTCACTGCCTTTCCCTCTCGTCCTCGTTTCTTGTCGTTTTTGAACTAATGAAAATCGCTTCTGGCTCTCTTAATAAATCGTTCACGTTAAATTTCAAAGACGAAGACAAAATCAAGTATTTGCACGAAGTCAGTTAAATATTTTACAAAATATTTGATTAATTTACATAAGTATATTTATATTTTCAAGTACCTATGCAATTTTTTACAGATTTAAAATTAAATTTTTTGCAAAATCCTTAACAACATTGCAATAGTCGAGTTGCACCGGGAGCAGTAGGTCGCGTGCCGTCTGTTTGGCTCGCGAGAGTCAAGGCTGCGCGCGCGCAAAGCATCGTTACGTCACTCTACACTACCATCAATTTTCACTCGGACATGTGTGCGGTTTACTTGTTAGCTTTATGTTGTTTACGGTTTACTAGCTTTATGGTGTTTGATGATATAATACTAAACGATTCGGCTTGTGATTTGCAATAGCAATGAATGTTGATTGTGTAAAGTCGTTTATTGTTTTATTTTTTGCTGTTCACTGTGTTGGTATAATTTGTTGTTGACATGATGATATTCAATCCGTTTTTCTGTAGTTTACATTTCTTCCCCATTTCTATAGACAGGAGTTTGAAAGGTTTTGGTCTAAATAATAGAGATTTAAAATAAAATTTAATATTGCTTTTTACGAGTAGGTATTCACACATAATTCTTTTATGTGGGTCACTGAACAATAATATTGGAAGCTATTCAAAGTATTCGCACAAAAAGAGAACCTGTTTACCCAAAAATGTTTTTCCCTCATCGCTCGTCTTCTTTTATCTCGTTTTCGTTCATTTCTTTGTTGAAGCTAAAATGATTGTAGTGATCAATTATTGTCTCATTTTTAAGTTTTAAGTGATAATATTTGTCAAATTCAGTTGTATATTATTAAGTGGGTTATCGTTATCACACTCATGTTGTGATCCCTTGAAGTACCTGTGTTAGATATCTTTAAGTTTATGTATAGAACATATGTAGTCATATTTGTAAAAAAATACTTTTTACATTCATTAGATTGCCTTTTCACTCGGTGAAGTTGTGTTATTGGAATCGAATATATCCTCTTCATGCGGTACTGTTAATATCTGTCTATTTATAGTGTTCTATGTTTCAATGTTTATAGAAGCTCGTTCTTTAGCTCTTCGCTTTGATCGTCCAAACATTGCGTCACTGGGATTGAGGACACGGTTTTCCTGAATCATTAGACGTTTTTATGCTCAGAGCTACTCAGTTTGTTGCGGTTCACGTATGGGTCTATCGGTCACTTGAAACTATAGAGGCCTGGAGCATAATCCATCATGCAATTCTAATGGACATTTGAGATACATTTAAGGTGTATCAAACTGTTTATATGGGGTTGGATGTCTGTTATAAATGTCTGTTATATATATCCATTGAGCCCCTACGAGGTTAATTGACCAATCTCTATCGACAAAGGCTGACCCAAAGCAACTACTAGCAAGACAGATCAAAAATTGAACTTCAACATTTGTTTAAGCAGGTCCGACTGGTAGCCTCAATGCTGGAAGGCTTGAACGGGATTGACCAATAATTTAGTTTTAACATTTATCTGCCCAGGTCCGACCGCTGGTGGCGTCGGTGCTGGACGGCTTCAACGGGTGCGTGTTCGCATACGGGCAGACGGGCACCGGCAAGACGCACACGATGGAGGGCACGCCGGAGCACGAGGGCATCATCCCGCGCGCCTTCCGCCACATCTGGACGCACATCGAGAACACCGCCTCGCCCGACGTCACCCACCTCGTCTCCTGCTCCTACGTGGAGCTCTACCTGGAGGACGTGCGGGATCTACTCTCAAAAGACTGCAAGAAGCTCACTATACGAGGGCAAGTGAGTGCGTTTTTATTTAATAGTTTTTAGGCTGGTGAATGTTTCACAGTTTTTACAGGGTACCAGCCCAAATGGGGGATCGCAAAAGGCGATCGAGTGATGATATTGATACCAGGGGATGGGGAGCAGCTTTTTTTTAAGTACTAAAAACCTACTGCGGTCCCCAATAAGTACATGCCAAGCGCAACTTGGCAACAATCCTCTATGGATAGGGAAGAACCATATCCAGCACAGAAATATGAAGGGCTGATAGGAAGGAAGGAGGGGTAGGTAGTAGAACAGAGAGATGTACTTCCCGCCTTGGTTTTTAGTTTGGAAGAAGTAGTCATAATGTAAAGGTCATAATAGTTCTCAAAAGTAGCATCGCAATCATGTTTTAATCCTACAATAAAGGACCTGACGAAATTCACAATGTAAGTAGAACATGATTGTGAGTTTTACGCTCACCTTCGACAATAACATTTTAAAGTTGTGTTAATTGTTACCCAAGCGTCTAATATCGTACAAGGCGAAATACACCAAGTAATAAGTAACTAGCCGCTAGATAAGTCGTTTCCGCGTCGTCTGTCAACACTGACGCAAGGCGCCCTCCGCTTTGTGTTTGCTCAAAAGCTGTGCAAATTGCACTGAACAAAGTGTGACATAACACACTTAGAGGACACGGCGCAGGCCTCGCAAACAAAGCGCTAAATGACACTCGTTAGTAACGTTCCCTTGGAACTGAACTTTGATCTGTAAAAAAAACAGAAAATAAATATAAGGTTCTTACAAGTGCTGACAGACGTAGAACTCGTACATAAATGTTTTTATAACATTTGTAGCCGCAGTAGGCTACTAGAAAAAAATAACAAAGTGAAGAAAAACCAAGTTGATAAAGATACTAATGAACTACCTCGAAGCTATCCTCGTAGATTTTTTGTATTAAGCTAGTTATGATAACATCATATTATCATAACTCTATCAACTGATGATTTATTAGTTTAAAAATCAAATGAGGTAATAATGTTAGAAAATAGAGTTAGTTATCGCTCCAATTAAAGCTCGCTGAATACTAAGAGATAAAATGCTTAATAAAAATTTTCTGCTTTTAAGCTTTGATTCATTTATTAAAGTTTTTGTAATGGAAAAATTGAGGTGGCTTTTCGGAACGGAAATTGAAACTGCAGCTATTACGATGATTGTTTACGGGAAAATCTTTAAGGGTACCTACGGTAACTAATAAAAATAAAACCTAAGAATATTAGAACATTATTGATGTATATGTTATTAATGACGCATTGCAAGCAGGCTACGCGCCAATGAAAACCGATGTTGATAGTTTTCGGCTGAAAGGTAAGAATATAAGGATACAATAGTGCAATGGCGTCATCGACTGAAAATCATCAATGTCGCATTTACAAGCAATTTGGCAAATCATGTCAAGTTATCATTCAGGGTCGTGTTATCGAGCGCATAATGCGTCGATAGCCACCTGATACGAAGCACAACAAGATAGCGATGGAAAGGTTCGCCCGACCGCGACGCTACGAGTACCTGTCTCATAACTCATTCGCAGTGACGAATGTGACGATGTCTTTTTCCGCACAAGCAATCTTAAGGGTTTACTTGTTTATCATTAAGGTTTCCATAAATATATATATTTATTAGCTTAGCTATATGCTAAGCTAACAAGTAAGAAGAAAATGGTATAAAGACCCAATGAATATTCTTCTAGCAGACCTGTGATTAGAGCAAATTGTTTCGGTGTGCAGCAAAATCACATCAGTTTTCTAAGTCTTTATAGTTAATTACTTAGGTCCTTTCTTCCTTCCATACGAAAACAGAGGGATGAGAGATTATGATCTTAGAAATTGGCAAGACTTGTGTGTCTTTACAAAAACGTCAATAAATCAAACGTCTTAAGAAAACTGAACATAGGTACATAGTTCGGTAGAAAAATTATATCCGTTAATAAAATCCCATTTAATTTGAAGACGTCGATAAAACAGACATTAACGCCGTCTTTCTCTTCATCATAAAATCATTACGTAAATCAATTAGCTTTCAGGCCATTAATTTTTATGACACAATTTGGGCCGTAAACTGTTTACTGCCAAACTATTTCCATTACATGAACGATAGAATTGTTCTATTAATTTGGGACTTTCGAGCAATTCTTCAACGTGGCGTCGAATCTCTGGCACGATTCCAAGCTCATTGCTTACGGCACAACAAACATGGGCATCGCCGTGGATTCATTTACCAATAAAGTTGCCGAGCCCATTCACAAACTAGACTTATCCTGCTTATGAATATGAATGTTGTGACGTCTGTCAGGCTTATTTAATGTGGCTACATTGTAAAAGTTGCTCCTGTACCTCATTTGGCATTGTTACTGCCTCTTATGATAACATTGATAACACCATACATGGCAGCTTTAAATGCTGTATTATCATTAGTAGAATAAGCACGCACGTTTTTGACACGAGGACAATCATATTTTAACTTGCTACACAGAAACTATGATAAACTATGTCGAGATTTTAGGTTTTAGCTGTAATAATTTTAATTACTAACTTTAGTTAACCTTTTATATAATTTAAAAAGATATTTAATTTATGAAATGTGCCTGTTAGATACCATAACCCCATTCTTTGTCCCATATCATATACTCTCATTAGTCCCATTTTCCCTAGTTTACCTTCAAGTTCCGCTCTACCAGTCACACTCTCGTTATTATTTTTTCTCAGTTCGTCCTGTTTTTCATTAACGAAATAATTTTCTGTCAATATTTTCCTATCACTTACTTTATCTCTATTTTTATCGTTATTTTATGAACCTCCTGATTAATCAACTTAATTTTACTAGTCTTGCAATAGGGTGATATCTTAATAGTACGAGCCTAATATTATGAAAGGTCTGGCTTCCTCTCTATTTATAGTGTTATGGATATGGATCACTGGATCACAGGTAGGTATATCTTCATACTCAAGATCCAAAGTGTTTTCAAAAGACCTATAACAGTCCTCTGAAGCACAGAAGCGAGCGTGTAATTCAGCACTTAAATACATAAGTACTTTCTCATAAACCATCTTTAGTATGCAACGCGTCCAAAGTTGCTTTATTTTTTCCGGGTCTGCAAATTTTGCGATGTTCAGAAGCAGCAGCAGCGCTTCAGATTTCGTCTTACAATATCATAACAAGTATATCAAAACTGCATTGTTCTAAAAACAAAACATCAAGTAAGTAACCGGTTGCAACCGAATCCTCCGACTATCGTGATGCACTAATGCGGCTCGCAATTATCTCGTCGCAAAACGACGCGTGTGGCGAAAGCGTCATTTGGCTAAAATTAATTACTGCTCAGTGCCTCGTTCTGCATTATACATGCGACGGCCGATTGCCGGTCATGTCATGTGTTAATGAACTTGTCACTTTGGAGACAGTCGCGTTCGTTGTCTTTTTGCGTGAAATAGATTGAAACTAAATATATTCTTGTCATTGGCCAGAAAAACTACACGTTCAGCACTAACATTTTTATTAAAAATGTGTGTGTGTAAAATGAAAGATCTTAAAAATGGCTTTGGCATAGAGCATAATCGCATTAAAGGTCGAAATATAACAATTTTTTAATTTGAGTTCATCCATTTAATGATATGACAACCATATCCGAATTCATGAGGATCGAGTGAATCAATGATAATTTGGATGCACAAAGATCATTTTTCTGTATTAGATAGAAGTCAAAGTGATACCAGCATATTAACCAATTTTCCGTTGGCGTGGCTTATGCCATCCGTAACACTCGGTTATTTGGCTTTTGTAACGAGGCCTAAGCAATTATATAGCGGTTGGGTGTTGATGTAATTGTTGGTCCTCAAGTCCAAGGTTGAGGTCTTGAGTGAATATTATCAATATTTTTTAAGATGTCAGCTAACAATGATGTTTTGCTTTTAAATGCATAATTATGCATTTCAGGGTCTAGTTAACAAACACAGCTGCTCTACTACCTAAACGCGTATCCGAAACTCGCGTACTTATTCCTTTTCAATTTAATTAAAGATAATTGTGTTCAACTGTTAATTATGATTGTACACTGATTATTTTGTATTATAACAAGTAAAAGTTATGTAGGTCGTTGCGCAACATTTTACGATTTTGAAGGTAATTTGCGGTTGTTGGGATCATTATTATTTTACGCGGAGAATCGCAACAAAGCCTCTGAATGCGTGCAACACAGTCATTTAGGAGATTATAATATAGAATTATCTTCGTGGCTTTAGCATTACTTTAACGCTCGTTACAAAAATTTGCTGGAATTTCTGGGTTTATTACTGCGCGTGAAACTTTTGTGCATGTGTCTGTAATCAGAAGGTGTAAGAAGGCTGAAGATTACATTACAAACACACTGACTGTTTTCATTATAAACCCTAAAAAGTTTTAATTTTTCCACGTTACATTCACTGACAGAGTCGTGGCAAATTTAAGTCTTAATCGTTATTTGATCAGATCGGTTTAAGCGTACCTATATTAGCATTTAGCCGCATCTTAAGGTAAAGATCTACATATGTTGTGCAACTCGTTAGTCGTTGTATTGTGTATATCATAGAGCCAATAGAGCCCGCGTCCTATCCAAATATATTTTGCTGAATATACTATAATTAAATTAGCCTAAGCATCTTGGATTTCAACGTGGGTTTCCAAAATTTTCACCGGTTTTTGTATCCACTTTCCAACATTCATGTCCATCCATTTCCATTTTAACAGCGATAGCATCGCCTTTACTGGTTAATCATGCGTCGCATGTGTATGTCCAGGAGCTGAACGGGTTCTACATCCCGGAGATGACGTCGGTGGTGTGCAAGTCGGCGGCGGAGATGGTGCGGGCGATGCGCGCGGGCAACCGGCACCGCGCCGCCGGCCGCACCGACATGAACGAGCACTCCTCGCGCAGCCACGCCGTCTTCCTCGTCACCATCGAGACCGCCCACCGAGCCACCAACAGGATCCGGTGAGTGATACAATCCACCATCTCAGACAGGGTCCATTTTAATCTCAGAATAAAAAGGATATAAGCCAAAAGGTATGGTGAATTTGCAAATCATAGTACTCGGAATTTCCACTCCGCGTCAGAGGAAACGCACCCTTACTCCACTCTTGGTGCCTTCAAAACCATTATGGAGAATTCTTATTCTTATCCTGTCAGCCCGTCTATAATATTGGTAATGGCATTAACAGATGATTAAGAGTAACAGAAAAATGGTACGGCTATAAATTACCTTTACGATACAGGCCGAAAATAAAGCAACGCACGCACTGGAACTAGATCGAATGGATATGAGTAACGGTTGAGTAATTTTAATGTTTTAAATGTAACCTTCGTTTTCATTCAACGCCCTCATTGTAAACAAAGATTATTCATCGTTCGCGTTAAACGAGACCGTAAAACGTTTCTGGATAATTAATTGGCATTGCATCTGCCCCGCATTGTAGAAACACTACACGAAGAATTTCGTGAGCCACTAAACACGCGACACCAAAGGTTATTTAAGTTTATAGGTTATCGAGTGAAACCAGAGCCTCGTCACCGAGGAGCCGGTCCCTCGCAACCCGCGAACAAACCACTAAATTGTGGTTGACAATGCTTGACTGCTAAAATGGCACGCGTTTTTGACCTTTGTAACAAACACCTTTGTCTGCGAACGATCGGGCGGTTTAATTAAAACAGGCTTTTGTAAGGTTTTTATTTTCGATCCCCCATATGATGGAACAAAAGTCCTTTTGTTATTCGTCGATTAAGCGATGAGTTGTACACTGACATGTATTATTTCTTAAAGTTTACTTTAAAACTTTTTATCAACTGATGTTCCTTACCTTCCTTTCAGCTCTACGTAGTCCACTGCTGGACAGGGCCTCCCCTTATCGATGCCACTCCGCCCGGTCCTGGGCCCTTTGAATCCAACAGTATCCCGCCGTCTTCTTCAGGCCATCATTCCACCTGGTCCCTTTGTTCCCTTTCCGTTGTCAAATGATTTATCAAATTACTTTTTTTTAATAAGACTGCAGTTTTGTATCACGATTCAACTTTTTACTGCTAAACGAAGAATAATAAGACGTTAATTGGCACTTGACAGAATTCAGAGTCACCGTCGCGATTTTTGTAAAACTCTTTTGTAGTTTTCCCCCTTTGAGTAGGTATGCATAGCGCCCTAACATACCAGTTTGAACTTAAATACTTAACAAAAATCCTTTAGGTTAGGCATAGAATCCCTATATTTGCTACCCTCCTCTAGGATTCGTTTTATTTTTCATGCGTTGGTAATGATAGCGAGTGAAGGGTTCTTTCGCCCCGAGTTTTGTGAATATAAATTAATCATTTTCTTCTAGATTGTTAGGTAGTAATTTTAGGGTGATAAATTCTAATATTCCTTCTTGCTTTAAAATTGCTCTATTATTGTACTTGATGGGAAAGCTTCTTTCAAATTAGTTTTTATGAATTTCAGCTTTTCTACCTCCCTTTTCTCTGATTTCTATTATCTCCAAGCTTTCAGATTATTAAATAAATTCTTGTATGAGAAACCTTGTCTAACTACTGGTAGGTATATCTTTATAGTTGAACATGATATTATCTGTTGTAACATCCTGGCCGCACTTAACACCCAATTACCGGCGTCGTAATTAGCGTGCTGAGCTACTGAATTGAGTTACTCACCAGTCACCGCCGCTGGATCGTTGCCCCTTGCTTCAAGTATAAATCTTATCATCTATACAATTTGGTAATTGATGAAATTTTGAGTTTCCTTGTGTAAATAATACGATTGTCATATTTTATGTTGGTACTTGATTGAAATGGGTAGTATTTCGAGCCTTTTTCTTGCTACTTTCTTTTGTCTTGTCTCCATTGGCTCGAAGATCTTGAATGCGCAATTTGGCCGTTTTGCTTTTTTATCTCTACCTTTACAGTAACTATGCTCCTTCTGTCTTTGGTTAATGTAGTAAGTTACTAGTAACAGATTACGATAATATTGTTACGTGATTACAGTCGCAGGCGATTAAGATGCCTGAATAGTAAACTAAGATAATTTTCTGGCTCCGTGCACTACGACAGGCCCGGCATTCTGTGTTCTTTCGTGCTTAATATCCAATTACCGTCGGGCGACGCGCGCCAAACAGAATTGACTGGCCCATCGTCCGCTGGATCGTTAGCCGTGCGTGAGGCATTCGTCTTTGTTGTACGTTTTACTTATAAATATTTTTCTGCAAACCAATGCTCAATTAAATTTTTATCCGTTATTGACTCTAATTTTGTACTGATTTCATATTTTGTGTAATCCGTTGTCTTTTTGTGCTAGATTATACTTGGAATCTTATTGTAATAGTATGAGTATGAAATATTGTTTAAAATATTTATTGTTCTGAAATTATTAAAGGTTCCTTACCTGACTTTTCCTAAATAACGGGAAATTGGTGAAATTTGGTACCTATGGTGTTTGTATTTTTAATTTATCAATTTATCAGTTATATGAACTAATATTTTTTTATAAGTGTCCAAAAATAACATGACATGCCACATTATTAAATTTAATGCAGAGCAGACTAGTTTAAGAATTCTTATAGTAATTCCTTACATTATAGTAATTTTCGAAGCTGTGATCTAGAAAACTATAATCGCACTGGTTACCACATCTACATTGTTGTAACATCTTAATGTATTTGGTTGCAAGCGTATGCGGTTGGATTACGTCTTCAGTGGTTGGTCCAAGGGCGTTTTCCTCTCGCGGCAAATTGAATCAAATCATACACTAGCCGCCACAGCCCGCAATGCCACATGTTAAGATGCGCTACTATATTAACTTATCAGATTTACATTAGCAATGACACAGATGTTCTAGAATCTAATATTTATATTTGTTTCAGTGCTAGTGATGTTTTAAAACGCTTATCGGTGCTTTGTATGCATTTATGTTTGTTTGCCTTCGTTTCAGGTTCAGGGGGTCCAATTCTCAGAACCCCTTAATTCTCAACATCATGTCAATTTTTAATATCGTATTTAAATATCGATTTCAAATCTATCAACACTATTATTTTTGTATCATTTTCCTTTTCTTTAACACCAGGAAGCCTGTCTACGAATTCGTTTATCGTTTCTTAGCAACTAAGTAATTGCCTAGTCAGAGTTTAACGCCTTGAGCTATAATGAGAAAAGCCAGAACAATGAAGTCACCTTATGCGGGAGTTGAAGGTCTAAGAATTAGGACACTTGTCTGCTAATGTAGTACGATATGTAGTCGGTGGCGTCTAGGCGTGGGCTCTGCCGGTGACGCGTCCTCTGGGACTCTCAGTGTACACGCGACCTTCTAACCGATACAGTGTTTTGTTCCCAAATAAGTTTATTGAGTTCCCCTTTTGATGTAATTGTTATATATTTGTTGTGAGGAGGTATATGAGATTTAGTTATGGATGCCTGGTGTACCTGGAATGTAGAAGATGCGGACGGTTTAAGGTAATTTCATAAGATTTTCTGAATTAGTAGTGCCATGAGTCACGTTTCTATCTGGAGATGATGATCTTATGTCTTCTTAAGGCTTTTCATATTTCAGTGTGTTTAATTTTTTGGTATTTCAGAGACAATACGTTCTAGTATTTCCTAAGGGTATTGTTAGTTTATTACTATTATTTAAATCAAACTTTCTAGTAGTTACTTTTTCCAACAATATAACAGTTTGTCGGTATTGATTCGATAATAGGACCCATTAAGTGAATGAGGGCATGTGGACATTACCTTTCAAGGTTACAGACGTTTTTCTAGCGTAAACCGTAGTTATTTCCCTTCAATCAATAAAGATATGTTTTATTTGTAAATTCTTTGCGAATCTATCGTCGAACGCACGAGCGAATTGCACAATTGTTATTAAATACCGGTGCATACCAACGACGCATTCAAGCAGAATTCTGTAAACAATCATTATTAGCTCATATTATTTTCAAACAGAACATTCAGGAGGAGAGTGATGTAAGCCTGTCGGACTTCGGGTCGGCATTTCCAGAAAAGCGGCCAAGTTCGAGTCGGACTTATAAATTAAGTATCCCGTGCTTAAAATGCAGAAAAATGTTCGTTTAGAACTTTATCTTATCTTAATCAGGTAGTCACAATTGCACTTGTAGGAATAAGGGCCGTTACTGCTCAAAAGGTACAGTAGATCATGTGAACGTGACTGTTAGACAGACCATTAGCGGAGGTTGTAGAAAAAAGATTCTATTGGCAGGTTTTGAGTGGTTAACTGTAAAACAGTTTCCGGCGCATCACTATTTGAAACAGCAACGCATATAGGGTAGGCTATCGGTGTCAGTGTGTCAATGCAGGTTATATCGCGTTACGCAGCCGGCACCGATCGGTGAGTAAATTCAAACACATATTTGGAAAGTGCATTTTCCGCGTGGAAGGGCGGCGTAGCGTGAACGCGCGGGTTTTTCAGCCCTCGGCGTCGGTGACGGTCGCGGCAACCTTGGCTGTCGTAACGCTTCGAAAGCGACAGACGCTACCAGACACTCGCGTAGGCGTCCGTGGCCTGCGCTCACCATTTATACTTAGGTGAACCGTAAAAATGTTGGAATCACCAAAGATTTGTTTGATGTGACGTAGACGTATATATAGGTCAACCGACGGTCAAACCTTAAAATCCATTCAAAATATTATTTAATGAATTTAGGTATCTTACACCAAAATTAACTAATATTTTAACATTTTAACTTTAGGTCTTAATTATATTTTTGTAGACTTCCAAAATATTACCTTCTTACGTTACGTCGTTCTACGGAGTTCTGATTAGATCTCATTTCGGCTTAGTGAAGGTTAATTACTGAGGACTGAATTCATACATCATTGATAATAATCACGACATTAATCAGTCTCTGTAGTATTTAGGTAGTGGTAATAGTTGATATCTTAATCATCCATTAATTAAAGGATTGTGCCTTCAATTAATTGCTTCTAAAATTTTGTTGCTTAAACACCTACTGTTAGAATAGCTGGAGATATCTGGGTTTCACGAAAATGGTGAGGATAAATGGAAAGATAGATAGATAGACTAAGTTTATATACTTAACTGATTATTATTAACATTTAGAATATTTAAATCTCGCGATTTATCTTGCTCTGCAAAATTCGAGTCGTCATGGACAAAGTGGCAGCCAGAATCTTCTTTTGTAAATTTTGTTTGCAGAATACGCTTTTAATAAAATATTTGTTGCTGAACCATTTAAAACGTTAAGCAGTTGTAGAAAACGTTGTAGGTTTATGAAAAGCGACGGCCGGCGCGCGCTCTCTCGGAAAAGAATACGAACTTGAAGCTTTTTATATTTCTGTTTGTATCAAAACGTACTTCTTTATTGTATTGCCCATAATTCACTATTTAGTGAATGATTATTCTATTGTTGGTTGTAGCGTTTCTTATTTGTAGTTCACCTAAAATGAATTATTAACATCTTAACTCTTTTTACGATTGATGATTGTGATTCCCCATGTAGGGTTGAAATATTTAAAAACTTTATGAACACTTTTTTCAATTTCAGCCATTAATGCCTCGAGTCATTATAGAGTTTACTATTTACAACACCTAAATTATTATCGTTAATGGATTACTTAGATAAAAATATATTTTTTATGAAGTTTATATCTACTTCTTTTAAAGCGTTAATCTTTATATAATCCATTTCGCAATCGGTTATCGATGTTATGTTTATCATGTATTGAAGTTTATTATTATTTATCATGTAAGGTCATCGAGACGTTACCGGTTAGTTATTGTTTTATGGTCTTATTTATGTATATGCTTAAACTACGTATTTTTGTTTCTCATCTACTCAATTTTGGGTTTCATTTTAGCGAGTTATCGTGGGGAAATAGTGGAGACTGCCACCCTCAGCATTAGGAATGCCTTTGTCTAAGTTAGGGCCCCGCCGGGGGTTGCTTCGTCGGTTTCGTCGATGTCTCGGCTGCAGACAATTACCAAGTTGGCTCGTTACATGGAATTACTTAGGGGGAGAGCGCCAGACGTTTCTGAATCGTTCCCGCTAAATAGCTTTTACAAGATGTGGTTTTTATGTAGAGCTCTGTATAATATCTACAATACGCTTTGTACCCCAACAGCGTATTTTAAACAAAGACACGTTTAACAGTCATAGCCTAACAATGGGCTGTATTTAAGATAAAGTGGGTATTTTTCAGCTTCAAGTACTTACGAGTTTGAAATCAAGATTGACGGTAATGATAAAGCGACTGTAGATTGCAAAAGTATAGCTTAAATATTATAGAAATAAATAAAATAGAGATAGGACAGAAATAGAAAATAAATTAATCATCAGGAGAAAGACGAAGCAAATACAGAGGACTTAGCTGATCTTACAGTCAAGCAATTAAGACGTATGTATTAATTGGTTAAATGCTTTTTAGTCATTTGTAACCTTTATTTATTTACAGATATCGTCTGTGGATCAATTGCAATTCACTTTCATCATATTTTTATAGGCATCTGGGATTCCAATCTATTCCTTTCATATTTGGCATATGCCATGGGAAATATTGGCAGTCATCCAGGCTGAAGTTCCCGGGGACCTTGACCCGGAGTGCTCTCCACTGATTTAATGATGGGCGTTGGGCGACATTCATATTAGCCTTTTGGGAATTCATTTCTTCAAGCTGTGGACTGAAGGAAGACACTACACATTAAACACTTACCGGCCTCGCATAGTTCCGTTACGCTAAGAATTCCTTTAGCAGCCAAGTTACCAAATATGCACGCTCATTCACAAAAGCTGGCATCGTAGGAGGCGGCGTTCGAGTCAGCTGGTCGCCCACCGCCCCACGGCATGCGACACGCCGGCAGCCTGAGGCACTCGATACGATACTTCCTGTCCGGTACAGCCACGCGCACGCCGCTCGACTCTATGGGTGAATCCACATTATAGCAAGTTAGTTAGCGCGTTAATCAAATCCTTTGTGTATTTTGAACGTAAACCTTGTCAACATTAGGGATTGACGTGTAGCTTAAAGCTTTAGGCCCCTAATGTGGATTCACCCTATTAGTATGCACTCCTATCCACACACGGCTTATACCTTCTTCGATTAATTGTAAAGGTTAACACGGAGAAACAAGTCCTATCTGAGGACGAAATTATGCCTAACAATCAACCCGGCAGGTGTTGTCCTGCCCTTTATTTGGAGTTTAAGACTATCGATCAAAGTACTTCTACCGTAATAGTTATTTTTTTAATTTAATAAGCCTTTATTTTGTTTGTATCGCATTACGCAATTAGCAGCTTTTAATAGCACAATTTTATCATAAGTATGTATCATGTATCTATTTATTGAACTGCGGTGTGACTGACAAATATCTTCAGTGACCCTTTATCCTTTCTTGCCTTGATTTTTAACCAAATCGACCATTTGCACTCTACAAAAACATTGTACCGACGGCGCGGCGGCGTTGTATAATTTGCTCGTGATTTGCACCACACATGCAGCTAAAGGTTTAACGATAATGTTACTTTGTCGTTTGTTTTTATTCCGTTTTTGCCTTGCATCATACATATTTACATCTACGATTTTATTATCGAGCTCGTCCTTTTGTATGGTACTTTAATCTCAAGGATTATTATTTTTAAAAGGTATTGGATTTACCAATACCTACGTTTTGTAGTACTATTTTTTGTACAAATGTTATAATCGGGCGTTAAATTGATACCTAATTGTGTAATATGAATCGTGAAAAACAGGCTCCGTGTCCTTTACAGTCGAAGTTAATATCTCAAATATTGATTTATTTATGAGCAATATGTAAAGATGGTCATACAAATATTGTCTTGTACTGTTCAAACAAACACTACTCCTAAATTAGCTTCTTGTTTACTGTTCAAACAGAAACGGAGCATTCTCACACATACGTATTGATACGGTACGTATTGATTTCATCGATGTAATAAATGAAGTTATATGGCTGAAGCTTTTGCTTTGTAACTTTTATACCAGGGGAAAACGTTCAGAGAGGGTGTTACAGCGTTCCTGGTTGTCATAGCATCACCTTCTGCCATAACGCTGTCAAAGTCAAGGTTTTGCAAGCTCATTGGCTCAAACCCAAGACATTGACGTAACTCGCACTATTGCCAGTAAACAGTTCATATTTTTTCGGCTCAATAGCGAGTGGTGCATTTTTAGTTATAAAGTAGCAAATAAATTTAAAGACAATGGACATGAAAAATTCGCTTATAATTATGTTTCACATACTATTTATTTTTTATCGATAATAACAAGTAATAAATAGCAATTAGCTTACAAGTTATAATTATTTATGATATAAAAAAAGTTGTACGCGACTGTATGTGGTAAAACGGTCGTGAGTCGCGGGTAAATATTATTGTTTGATCTGCATTTACCGTTGCGTGATAATTGTGTAGGTCGTGTAGGCTGCTGGCGTTAAAATCACGAAACATACATAATCTTTAATTGCTTAAACGCCAAATGACATTCTTGCTACCTACTACAGCGAGATGGCCACACCTATCAGAAGAGAATGATGCTTCTTCAACAAATTGCACTGATGCATGGTGATTCATGGTGTAGGCATAAATTTCACATAAACGTTTTCAAATGACGAAATAGAAAATTTATATTTCGGTAGGGTCGGATCTCTTCTCACAATGAGAAGGATGTATGCCTTAGTCCACCACGCTGCCCTAACGCAGGTTGGTGGAGTTCATATGCCTTTGAGAACATTTTTTTGTCAACTCTCAGGCATGTAGGTTTCCTCACGATATTTTCCTTCACCGTTACAGCAAGTGATATTTAATTATATAACCCACACATAACTTTTTTAAGAAAGTTATTGGTGCGTGCCACTGGGATCCGTCCGGATTAAGAGGCCGAACTCTTACTCACTGAGCTATCACCGCTATATCGTTAAGTATTTACACTTAGGTACCTAATTGGTTTAGGAATATGCGGAAGTCCTCGTTCGTAGCACTTCAGCCTACACCAGTGCTCATGCTCCGTGACCCACGGTGCCTCCGGTCAGTTGTTCACGATCGCCGCGCTTTATCGGATTATGCTGCGTCGTGCGTAACCGGAAATAAATCGATCGGTCCGACGTTTTTTGCCCAAAACACATTGCTAACAATGATTATGCATTGTCATTTTTGTTACATGTTCTTATTATGTCATTATTAACCTTTGTAATGTTACGATCTATTGTTGCTTTTTTATTGCGACATGTGTAATATAAATGGCCAATTGCTTCAGTCAATTTAAAAACCCGTCCATGGAATCCACACACAACATCATAATAATACATCAAGTATCAATATATCATCCCTTTTATCTCGTTATTCTTTTTTTATCTCAAATCTTCCTTTTAAATCATTATTCAGCTTTATAATCTACTCCTATCAAATATCACTTACGATGTGGAGCTAAACTGATGCCGCCAGTAACGTGATTGGACAATTTCCGAAAATAGTTACTGTTTATTGTTTCTTAAACATTCCCAATCCAAAATGACGGATCATTTACCCAAATTGCGTAGTAACAATGCAATGTAATGCAAGCGACTGCCGACTGCCTGCAAAGGTCTTTAACTCAGAAGGCTGATCTGTATAGAGCTTCCTACTCCTTTAACAGCTCAACGTTTGAACATTTGAATATGCATATTTGCAATGCAAATGAATCTAATTACACTGCACTGATACTCGTATCTACTGACAAATCTTACATATACGCAAATGCTTATAATCAGTATTCTATAGTTGTGTGTGCTCGTAGGTACTTCTTTTTTTATTACCTGCAACTAATAGAATTGAATGTTACACAACATCACAGCTTTACGTAGTGTAATCTAAGAAAGTATCCCTATAATGTACGTCTACGTCGCCTCATCTAAGTAGGCAGTAAGTATGAAAATCTTGAACTAGGTAATACTGAATAAAATGTAGCAGCAGTTTTATAAAACAAAAGAGAGAAAATTGGATGTTTCTTAAGAAGACTTTAGAACTACTGAAGTTACTTCAGTAGTAGTCGTAGTAGTAGTAGTAAAAGAATCTTTACCAACTTGCTACGCTATGAATAAATGATTTCATGGACTGTATAAACGATCGCAAACTACATGTAAATGATCGTTGGTTAATCGCACAACGGCTTCAATTCAGCCTCAGCTAGTTAGTAGGTCATGAAGTAAACCCTACTGCGGCATATGTACTCAGTAACGGCTACTCCGTCTTATAGCCTTCGCTATAATGTCTGAGTTTACTTCAGGCATGAAAAGATCCGTGGCATTGGAACTGAAAAGTTTCGTACTGGTAGCATTCAGATTATTACGAAGTGCTAAATTTCGATTGTTGAGAAAGTGGAGTTGCTAGTGGTTATAATTTTAAAATTTTGCTTTTTAGCAAACTAGCAGCTGTCAGGGTCAGTCGACTTCACGTCATCAGTTTTATAAGTGTAACTGTAGTTTTTTGATCATAAACACTCTTGAGTGTATCGGTAATTCATCTTTCGGTATATGAAAACCGTCTGCCAGGCAAACAGGCATAAGGCTCTTTGTATAAAAAATGTAAATTGATTGCTGACAAGTTAAACATTGTTAAAGAAGTTAAATCTGTTTTATTCTCGTTTAAAGGCCTTAGAAAAAAAGGATTGCAGACTTTCAACAAAGTTGTTAACGAAAAGATGGGCATAGTCGTAAAGCTGATGAAATAGGACGTGATTTTGGGTTAACATAAACTATAACACAGGGTTGAGAAATCGGTTCTGATAAACTTTTGGTGTTATTTACCGCTATTGGGAGTCAAGTTTTCTCGTCTTTTTTCTTTCTTACATCTCGCTTTACTAAGTTCTTTTTAAAAGTCGTAAGGTGGCCATTGCATCTTTTCACATGAGTTTATGGCTACCAGTTTACGTTACAGCTGCTATAAATTTAAAAATGCATTGTGTCGTAAAGCCGATGCCAGTCATAAAGCTGCTCAGTGCGCGTGTTATAGCAACGAAGTCTTGACCGCACAATGTTTACCAGCCTCTGAGGTTTGTGCAGAGTGTTGGAGCGTGTTTTATCAACTTCACATCGTATTAACACTTGCTTTTTAAATAAACGTTTGCACGAAGAAGCGTATATAAATAACATTTGATATGACGCTTTGAAGTTAAAAATCACGGAAATAGACGGGCCCAATGTTCGGCGAATTCTTACAGCTGACATATTTTTGTGATCTTAGAACTAATTGGGTTTATAACTGATAGAAGAAGACTAAATGGTTTTGCAATACCCCTGATTTTGGTTGGGGAGGTGTGGGAGCCGAAGAAAAAAATGTCAGACCAAAATTTTATCCCCCAGAAATAGTAGATAATGCATCCATTCGCTATTTCACTGGTAAACTTCAACCTTTTTTTGATGTGTTGTATTCTTAAGTCGGATGGTCTGTAGTGACAAATCATTACTTTTTTCCCGAAGGATCTTAACGATGTAAAGATGGCACAGAAAGTACTGAATAGAGAGAATCAATCTCCAAATTGAATTGACGTTCCTCACAATTTCGCTGAGAATGCGAATGAAAAGTAGCGCACCATAGCCTCACGGCTCATTGAATCCATGATGTATGGAGAATTGGTTCAGCCTCATGATGATAATGAATGGGCATGAATGAAATGATTAATGGATGTGGAAGAAAAACCGATGCACTGCGGAAACAGAGCTCATGCCAACAAACACCAGTTATTGATTGAATTTCCGATAGAAGAAGGCGAAAGTATTCATAAGTACTTTTCATTTTAGATTTCCGTAGTGCAATAAACTCGGGGTTTCTGGAAGTGTGACCTTTGGAATGTTTCCAAAGATGTCGTAATTTGCAAATTCGCCTAGTTTTTGGAACTTGAATCCTGAATGGCAACAATAACTTACTGAGAGTGTAGTTATGGAAAGTAACGTAATTTAAAATTTTCAAAAATCATGTCAAAAGAGAAAACAATCCTGAGAAATTAAGAAATAAAAGTGAAACGCGTTATTTAACTCTTTTTGATTTCAACAACATGAAGCGAATAAGAGTAGAACATACGTAGAATTAAATAAAATGATAATTCACGACTTGTCGTTATGCTCTGAATGGTGCGTGTTTCGTGTCTACAGAACTTGTACACGGGCCGCACCGACCGGCGACCACGGCAGCGGCTCGGTGTCTCCGACCAGTGTTTTGCAGTGTTTTGTCGCTAATTGTACAAGCAACAAGTCCATGAATAGGCGGAATGAACATTTATATCAGTATCAAAGTAACAGTGCGTGTGATAGACATTGTGCATAAGAATGATGGAGCGCGACAAGCAGTGATAAGAGTGAAGATCGGTGAATCGGAAATGCAATAAACAAGTTTCGTGTAAGGTTGATTGGTAACGAAAACGGTTCTGCTTAAATTGTGGCGTGCGTCCGTAAGTTTTATCTTTACCTGAATTTTTGTCCCGCCCTTTACATTGAAATGTCGCGTTAGTAAAATCAGTTTAATTTCAAAATTTACACTCCAGGCACCTGAATCTGGGTAGACTTTACTAGCAGTGTTTGGAATTTTGGATGAGGATCACTCAGTAATACTAGAAACTTAATATGGTTTCGATGTTCTTTCATACCCACGAATCGAATCGTGGCACGTTAGAATGACTTTTCTAATTTTGTGCGTTTTAAAATACAAAGTGTAACCTGCGGTATCGTCCAAGAAAAACTTAGTGGATGCTTGAAAGTCTCCCAACTCGTAATTGCCTAGTTTAGTAGTCCTGCATTCTTCACACACATACAGGAAGGAGATTTTTGATAAATGCATATTTGTTATCATATTGTAGCAATGTTTGCAAACAAAGAAAAAAGCTTAGGTTATCCCAAAGCAAAGAATCGTTTAGATGGCTCTCCTGACACAAATACGGCGTCTCTTCGCTGAGATCGTGACTTGGCGCGGTTTCCCCAAGCTCTAAGCACGAGAGCGACCCTTGACGCCCGAACCGAAGCTTGCATCGGTGCAATTAGCACACTGCCGACAGTATCCGCGACTGCCTCGACGCGATCACGACGCGCCCTTTCGATACTTTCTTTAGAATGACCCGAAGTTACTATTCCAATGTCTTTATTCTACTTGTCGACCTGATCATCTAACCCTATTCAGGATTGCTTAGTGCTGAACCCTCCTGAAAAATACGTGAAGTAACATTGTTTTGATACTGTTAGTTATGTAACTATGTTTTTATTACCTTACTTTAATGTTCACCGATAAGTGGCTTTTAATGGGACATGTTTTCTCAAGCATCATATTTACACAAAATTGTTGATAGTTCATATCAAAAGAGTGACTCTTCATTTCTAACATCCGGATAAGTAACAGCTTGCAGCAAGCGGTTCATTTGTTTCAATTGGTGAATAGGGCCTGAGGGACTAGCGTACTTTGTCCGACGTAGGTCATTTCATGCTTAATAAAGACTAATACTTCCACGCCGGAATCATTTTGTTTTGTCCTTTTCTATCATAATATTTATACAGGAGCATTTCCATTTCAATGAGAAGTAAAATAATTAGTGATTTGACAATGTTTTACGCAAAAAAGTGCACTGAAATCATACGGGATATCTGATGATTTATTTTAGTTAATGTTAAGTTTATTACGTAAGTTGATTATAATTATTATTTATTCAGAGCGGAACATGCAAGGAAACAGTAAATGTATCTTTAATTGCAAAGAATTTGTTATTTGAAAAAGTGCACCTGCGAAAGTTACACACAATAATAATATATGCGACGATAAATTCTCTTTTTAAAGCAAAATCATAGTTTAAACAACAGAAGCAGTGTTGAACTTGCACCGTCTTACATCAATTTTATGATAGTTTTTATCATGAATTTCTCGAGTTGCTTATTTCAATTCAAAGACGTACCTAATACTTCGCTTTTCCTCCTCTTTCAATGAGAGCCTTGCTCTACGGCACTCTACGCCTAGAGCCTACGATTCTATTGCTTGAGTGATAGTAATTATAATATCGTATGTATGTGGTTGTTCCAGAGTGGGCAAGCTGAACCTGGTGGACCTGGCGGGCAGCGAGCGGCAGCGCAAGACGGGCGCGTCGGCGGAGCGGCTGCGCGAGGCGGCGCGCATCAACCAGGCGCTCTCCTCGCTCGGCAACGTCATCTCCGCGCTCGCAGAGAACAGCCCGCACGTCCCCTACAGGTACCCACAGTGACCCACACACCCCCGCACACTCGGCGCACCAACCAGGCGCTATCCCGCGCTACACCTACCACAAATGGCACATGGTTCAGTTCACGCACTGTACACTGTACACTAGTGTACATCAGTGTACACCTTAATATTTCCGCACTCTCTTACACTTCACGAATCTCGACATTTCGCGTACACACCTCCCGAAGTGTCCGCTGCACGGCTACACGGTTGCACATATGGTTGGACACAGTGGTCCTCGCAACTCATTTAACGAGTTATTTTTTTTATTGGATAACCTATAGGAACTGTCAAATACAGAAAACCTCATTCATTTACATTGATAAGCTTTGGCTGAAGCACATAATTTTTGGGGTTGTATTTAAAGCTGCTGCTAAGCGGCCTCTTTTGTGCAAACTGATGCTGTAAAAGTTTAATAAAAAGCTTTTTGTATTAAATTACTCGTTCAAGAAATAACAAAAAATATTGCTATTAGCTTGAAAATCATTAAAATACAGCTAGCTATGCTTGAATAAAGTGATACTTCACTTTTTATAGCCCAACACTTGAGACTGTTTTATTTCAAGACATAAATGGGCAAGCGATGACAATTCTAACACTCTGACCCAATATAAGTATCTAAATTTGACATTTAGATATGTATTTTATGGGCCAGTTGCACATGTTTCTGGCAAAGGACATAATATCTGATATATCCAGCCGTTTACATATACTTACCTAAAAATACTGAAATGGTTGCCACCCCTGATATTGTTGTTTTAGATCCGTGAAATGTGATACAAAACCTAGCAAATTATGATATAACCTCTGCAAATTGCTAATGCGCCTCGTTGTCGACATGAGTATATCTAGGGTTATCAATAATATCAATCAATTTGCATATTGCCCAATTATTAAATGTTACAATCCCTTTTTATTATTTAACAATGTATGTACACAAACAATCAGAGGAAAATAACAATATACTTACAAGTAAATCATACAAAGTAATGCTTGTCATAGTTACGTTAATGTGGTAACATAGTTACGTTAATGGGGCAAGGTTCCAGCGCATTAGCAATTTGAGGCGGCGATAAAGTCTGTTTATCAGTACTCTATCAGCTCCAAGTGCAACTGGTCCTAAGCGTGTATAGTTACCGTCATGAGTCGTGGGCACAGAATCGGTGGTAGGGATATTGTACATTTTCAGCCAATTAACAACAGCCGGAAAAACGCGTTAAAACAATAGACGACGCACCACTGACGAGCTGACGACTGACTAACCAATCGCGCGAACCGCAGCGCATTCATATCAAACCGACCAATAAAAATTGTGCTCACGACTTACGCCGACGACTATACCGAGGGTCGACATTGCTTGGTGGTCGCATGGCGACGGCGTATGACGTCATTAAAGAGTAGTCGCGCGCGCCGCAGGGACTCGAAGCTGACGCGCATCCTGCAGGACTCGCTGGGCGGCAACAGCAAGACCATCATGATCGCCAACATCGGGCCCGCCGCCTTCAACTACGACGAGACCGTCACCACGCTGCGGTACGCGCATCGCGCCAAAGGTACTCACACCTTTCATTACGATTGCAAATATGATAATCGATAACATCACTAGAAAAATTTCTAATACTTTACGTTAATCGAAAAGTCCGTTTGCAAAAAATTATAATCGCAGCTTGATTTTGTATGATGACAATGTATCTCGTCTTTAATTATTAAGAAGTATCGGTTCGGTCGATTTGACGATACCAGTGGCGCCATCTGTTGCCGAGTGGCGGTATCAATAGCAGTAAACAAGTAACCAGTATGGCGTCTGTCAATATTTGGGATTTATTCCAACTTATAGATTAGGTTAAAATATAAAAAATTTAGTTTTCGTCTTGAAATAAATTTGTTATAATATTAATTTTGTAGAAATATTAAACTGTTCTGATTCTGAACGCCACCGTTAAGCAACATTTAATTTCATTTTTTATGTTCTTTGAGAATTTAATTGTTTATCTACATTGAGTCCACACCGTCTGATGTGGACTATTGGAATTATTTGTGATGGTATATACCATAGGCATATGCCTACCTGGAAATAAGGCAGGGTGGTGGGTCCATGCCACCTCATATGTGGTTGTTCCGATTGGCAGCGATCAAGAACAAGCCGGTGCGCAACGAAGACCCGAAGGACGCGAAGCTGCGCGAGTACCAGGCGGAGATCGAGCGCCTGCGCGCGCTCATCTCGCAGCGCAAGGCCAAGCGCGCGCCGCGCCCGCCGCGCCCGCGCTCCAAGCCCGCGCAACAAGGTAACTGACACCTCGAAACATCTCCAATGTTCTCATTGTGTAAAAATGCTATGGTTGGTTTTAGCTTTTCAGAACAGGCTCTCGCTCATGAAGACACCCTTTTTTAAATATTGGAGGACATGTCACACACTGCTTTTTTATTCCAAATTAAGTGGTAAGATTGTGCTATGTCATCATCGAAAATTGGTGATCGGACACGCGCTCACCTTCCATCCATGTGACGCTCAACTACAAGCGGTACAGTTGAGCTTTCATTACAGGTTATACGTCCAAAGAGTTTAAGGATCTTCATTTGTATAATGGCATGGCAGATGAACTCTCTTTCTGTTTTACTGTACTTACCTATTCCCTTTTTATCACAAAAACTATTATGGTAGCGCTAGACGCTGGCACTCGCAGCCGCTCGACTCCACTCGGCCAGCGTGTCGTACACTTAAAATATCTTATCTTAACCAACTTAAGTAATAATTAGTAATAATTCAAAGAGTTCATCTTTGAGTATTGGTATCTTAATATTAGCAGATTTAATTTTTTTGAATTACACCCGACCATCGAAACGAAATCCAAAGAACTCCCCAACAATTTTTATTCCGTAAATTCCGAGAATTTTACTTTAAATGTTAGATTTAGAATAACAGTTTTAAAAGGTCGTTATTCTGATGCAGTCGCATTACGGCATATATTTTCTAAGAGTGTGGCTGTAGCCGAGGCGATGGCAGTGCGCCAGGGGAGGTTATTTATCGGCGTCTGTGGCGCGGTGCCGGCCGCCGCGCGCTGGAGCGCAGGACGCGCACTCCGCTCGCACAAGGACAACCGAGCACTTGTCTTCATATTATGCTTCTAAATTTTTATGATTTTTGTTTGTTTTCGGTTTTCAAACGGACAAAAGTTTTCGTTACTATTTTTTAACAGTAGATTTACATAAAGCCGAAAATTTAGCCGTACGTTTTTCAAAACTTTGTCAAAAAATTTATTTCGTCTTTTTTTTACAAGTTCATTCAAAATAAAATTTATTTATAGTTTGTTGGCAACATTTTTAGCATACAATTATACATAATAATATAGAAATTTCTCCTGATTTTTTTTAAATAACACGCATTTTGCAACTTGGTATTTTTTTCATTTTATGAACCATTTTTATATTTAATTTCTTCAATCATTCATTTTCTTTTAAATTTTGAACACAATGGAATTGGTGTGTGCAACTTCCAGCAGCGACGGAGGAGGGGCGGGAGGAAGGGGAGGAGGGGGAGGACCTGGAGTCGGAGCACATCCTGGCGGAATCGTACATCGAGCAGGAGCGCGTGCGCACGGAGCAGCTGGAGCAGCAGATCCAGGCGCTGGAGGCGCGCCTCGTGCAGGGCGGCGGCGGCGGCGGCGGCCGCGAGCTGCTGCACAGCCTCAACGCCAGCCAGCTCGTGCTGCAGCAGCGCTGCGAGGAGATAGCCGCCAGGTGAGCCCCAGGCCCAGGCCCAGGCCCCACTCCTCCGTATGCAACGCCGTATCCTCGACGCAGTTGCAACGGTGACACATGGTAGTCCCGGGCTGGTTCCCTTCCAGGTATTTTATACAGGTATATTCAAAGCATATATGCCCAGAATGGACCTGTTCTAGCTGGAAGGCCAGTGACCCATGCCGCTTGTTTACCCATTCCTAAACTCTTCCGCTGTCAGGTCTACGCTGCGCCAACCATAAAGAGGAGAAAGACATCACTCTGCTCCGTCCTGGGCCCTTTGAATTTTCTGCTGTCTTCTTACTTCTCATTGTGTAATTTCCATTCCCTTGATTCCAGGAAGAAACGCGAAGTGGAGATGCAGCAGCGCATCGACCTGGAGGAGGAGACCACCGCCATCGTCACCAACACCTTCGCCACCCTGCAGCAGGAGGTCGACCACAAGACACAGAGGCGAGTGGATTTGTTTACAATTATTCCTAAATAATGTTTCATAACGGCATGGTAACTCACTCGATTGGCTGATAATCCGTCAGCACAATGTTTTTACTTATCAAAATCCTAGGTTTTAATGAACGATGAGTTTCGCCTCGAGTGTGTCTGCTTAGCGTTATAACGTAGCGTCTGTCTCGTGTCGGTCACGGTTGCAGGTTGAAGAAGTGCCTGTCGAAGTACGCGTGCCTGCGCGAGGAGGCGGTGGAGCAGCGCGAGGCGCACGACGCGGAGCGGCGCGAGCACGAGGCGCTGCAGGCCGCGCTCATCGCCGAGCTGCGCCGCCGCCTGCTGCTGGCCGACAGCTTCGTGCCCGCCGCCGGCCGCCCCGTGGTGCTGCGCCTGCGCTACAACGACGACGCCGACTGCTGGGAGCTGCCCGAGCACAGGTGCGCGTGTGTAGCCCGTAGCCGCCGTAGCTGCCCGTAGCCGCCCGTAGCCGCCCGTAGCCGCCCGCTGCTGGCCGACAGCTTGGCATCAGCTCATTCTAAGTTCCTGTTCTGTTCTTTTTTATGTGTATTCTTTCTTTGCCTCGCGTATGCTTGGCAGTGAATCGCTGGAGATAAAAGAGTTCCATGATTTAAAGTAATACTTGTGTTGTTTTCAGTGGTGCGGAGCCTTTATTGGAGCGTCCCGTGGCGTGCGGGCTGCGGCGACCGACATGTTCCCTGGCGCTGTCGTCGCGCGAGGTGCGGCGGCGCGCCGACAACCTGCTGGACCTGCGCCCGCTGCCGCTGCCGCCCACCGCGCGCCGCTACACGCCGCCCGCGCACCCGCCGCCCGCACAGACACCTCACACGCCGGTCAAACATCAGGTAACATCTCTTTTATTATGGTTCGACTACACGCTGGTCGAGTAGAGCCCAGTGTGTAGACGGACCACTCGAATTACTCGCCGAGTAGCTTAGTTCTACAAGCGCCTCGTACCAGCGTGTAGTGTTACCATTACTAGCAATGGTGCGGCAATATATTGTACCCGCTGGAGACTCGTCACGGCAGGTGTAGAGGCTGGCGGACCACCTGCTGGAGTTGCCACATAAGAAAACCTGCATGTCCATCATCAATATTTAATTCATTAATTAAAAAGATCTAATTTTTTTCTGCCTTGATGACTCAAACATTTAACGTTAAGTTAGTTAGTCTGTATGTAAATCTATTGGTTCCAGGCTGACATACCGGAGAAGAAGGTGTCCGCCGTGGAGACGCGGCGCGCGCGCCCCGCCACCGCGCACACGCGCCTCGCCGCCGCCGGCCGGTAGACTCGCTCACTGCCGAGTACCGCCCATACACCCCTACCGCACACACCGTCACCGTCACCCTTGACCCGTGACACGTGACACGTGACACCGGGACACGGGTCTGGTACGCGGTGACTCGGTACCGATATACGGTGGCTGGCATACTGATCCGGAGTCGATGTCAGGCGATGACTCACTGATGCCTCCACCACAAAACCGACACACCGTCACTCACCGGTACCTCGTGAGTCGTGACTATCTCTGACTATCACACTCACTGTCTTAATTTAGTTGTGATCTGTAAAAAATACTTGTTTTGGTTCTTGTCCACAAACCGACTCTCGGGATATCCCCTAAAATTCTACTTACCTACTTTAATTTGTATTTACAATATTTTATAACGTAATATTATTAATTGTTTTAAATTAAAATATACAAAATATTGCAGCAATATGTATAGTTGATCACCTTGTAATTTTAATTATTTATCTTTGCTCTAGTAATTTTTAAAAAAAATTGTTTTATTACATAATTTCTTACAACGGAATTGAAAGTGTATAGGTTCATTTGTGCCTTTGTAAAGATATGAAGATAAATATTCCTCTTCGACACATAAAGACTATTCTTCTTAGAATTATAATAAATATGCAAGCTGTAAAAATAGACCCCTGTACATATGCTAAGTGTTAAGAGATTGTTATCTATTCTATATTGTAAGCAGTTTTAATAGAATGATACGTTTTCATGGATTTGCACACGATTAATTCCGTTTATATACAAGAACTAAACTCTTTTGAAGTATTGTAAAGTGTGATAGTTGGCGAGTAGTGTGTTGGAGGACGGTGGTGTCGGTTAGAACAAAGTCGACAGTTACCCACCGAGCGTTGTGAAGCTCGCCCATGATGTAGTATTAGTACTCTTGATGTGAGGGTCGCCTGGCCCTCCGCCCTCTGCGGGGAGCTCGCGTCACACGAGACCGCAAACGGGGCGTGCCTCGACAGGTCTAGTGTTACCCCTCGGTCTTTTTAGTGATGCGAAAGTATATTAGATTATCGATTTCTAAGATCGGAGTGTGTGTATGTTACTTGTACTGCGATATTTTTGTACGACCCTATGATATTACGAACGCTTTGACGCTTCGAGAAGCCACTGCGGTGCCTGCACGCGAGACGCGACAGACGGCGGCGTGGGATCACTTACACGCACCTGCAAACACTAAAATGTATTGTCAGTATCGCCAATAATAACGCCGAAACGATATGTCGCCACGACTAGCGGCATAAGCGTTATGAACTTTTGGCAAGAAATTGGTGTGTTTAAGTCGAACCTTATTTGTGACCCGCACGAAGACAGAATCCATTTTATTTGTAATTAAGAAATAAGTCGTGCGGGTCGCAAACGTGTAAATAGCCCTAACCTGTGTAATATAAATGGTATGTGTATGTGTAGGTAGACGTATATCGTCACAAATTCCAGAGTCTGTCGCTGCCAGCGGAGACGGCAATGTTGATCTCAGTCGAACTAATTCCCAGTATTTAACGACAAAGATGCTTTTATATTATATTTACTTTATACTTTATCATCCCCGACCGAGTAAGTAGTGGACCGCCCGCGACGCTATATAATTTATTTATTGAAATATAAAAAAATGTCCCGGCGCATCACAGACATTTCCTGGATTATGCCGCTTTATATTAAACGTTTCGTAGACGAATGTTTCCGAAAATTCCAGTCTACGTTTCCAAGAAAGTGTGTGATACACCGAGGGCATCGCCCCCGAGGTCCCGCTTGTACGAAGCTAGTGCAGTGTAAAGTTTGTTTTGTATCCGAATTTTGGTTTGTTTGTTTAGTCAATTTAGGTTGTCGTTTGTTTTATACGAGTATATTTTACCATTGTTGTTTTTAGTAAATTTTATTTTGGCTTCGATCCCTCTGTTCGTATTGAAGCAAGTGATATTAGATAGTTCGTTATAGATTTAGTTGTAAACTCGTGGTACCGCGAGGAACTGTGGATTGTAAGAGTTTTGTGCCGACGAGGCGAGAGCGCCCGCCACTGCGCGCCGACGCAAGTGTGCTGCGTGCAGTGCGTGCAGCGCGTGCAGTGCGTGCAGTGCGTGCAGTGCCTGCGTGCAGCGCGTGCAGCGTGCGTGCATGTTCAAATGTGTTACCAAAGATGGAAACTGTCCATTCCATAAATTGTCCGTTCGATGTTAGTGCTCATGTTCCTCTATGTGTAAAATTTCGCTATCGGTATTGTTATAATATTATGTATTATCATTTCCAGACACGGTTTCTAGTCAATGATTCTTGTATACAAATATGTAAATAATTATATTGTAGGTATTTAAAAAGTATATAGGCATAGAGTAAGTAGTGGCTAACGTCGCACAATACTTTTTGAATACCGCTCGCCGCCGCGAGGCGCCTTTGTAAAGTAACGTTTACACTTTACTTACGATCATGTTGTTCTCATCTCATGCCTGCGCGCAGGGTTCGTGTTGATAGCTTTATAATAAACCATTACAAATACTATATGTTTATGGTGTCGTCTTTTATTTATTTTTGAACTTATTGGCGATATTATGAAATTGTAAAGAATAATAAAGAAAGGGAATCATGTGATATGAATTCGGAAACCGCTAGTCAGCTGTGCCGCATACACGCTTATACTCACTAATAAAATGTTTTTAATTTTATGTTGTTTTCTTTACTTTTAATTTTGAAACCTACACCTCTCATCGACGAACATGGACCCATTATTTCACTATCACAAAATAATTTTGTGACAATTTCCATCTGAGTAAAACAAAGAAGTAGCGTGATTCTAATGAGAGTTGAGCTGTAAAAGGATAAAGAAAAAAATGTTTGTCATTTCCTAAAAAAATGACATTTTTTTATTATAGCTTGTCCAATGCAGTAAGGGAAAAATTCGTCAGGTGATTATAAACTGATTGAATCATAAGTCTGCTAGTTATACAAATGCGTTAAATGTTTTATTAATATTTTTTACACACTAGAGGCTGCCGACTTGCCGAGTGCCGCTGCTCGATCGCACTGCTTGGCTATCTCTTGATTCTCGTTATCGGCGGGGAGGAAATGATTGAGGAAATTTGCTTCTGGCTCAGGGACCATTACTTCAATTGCTTTATAAATTGCCTGAAAATAAATAATAATATTTCACTATCCTAGACATTCAAAAGCATACTTTACCTCACACAACCTACCTGCAAAAACTGCCGGTAGTCTGGACAACATAATTACATGCTGTACAAATCTATCTATCGGCTCACACTTCCCAGTAGTTCCCAGGTACTAGACGGTTGACTGACGCCTGCTACCTTCCAACCAAATACATTTCTTGAGATGGGTACATAAAATATATTCACAGTTATAATTACTGCAATAATGTCAAATATGCTATCGGGAAGTTTTTTAGCAAATTGGTGTAATTGTCATCCAGAAAATAATTTAATAAACAACCCTCCTGTCGCAGTCGGGAAATTAAAGACAGTTTAACAAACTACTTGGCGATAGGTACTGTAATAATGAACAAGAATTTAAAATAATTGTTTATAATGCCATTTTCGTAAGTACAATACCTAGTACCTTCATAAGTAGTCGGTATTTATAAAATTATCAGGTTGCGTACAATGCGACGATAAGAGTTCACGAGAGTCAATGTTCATTCATAAAAACGAAAAAATAGGCAACCGAAATTTAAATTCAAACCGATTTTTCGTCCATGATTTTAAAAACTGGTTTGTGTGTTTGCCTCTTTGACATTATTATTTAATTATAATTTAACATTATTATTATGAATTTTGTTGCTTTCAAAACTTACTGTTCATTAAGGAAATAAATAAATAATTATAATTATTCTTTGACAATAATATTTTTAACACATTCAATTTGATTTATGCATACTAATTTCTAAACTGAATTAAAAATGTATCACTATCTATCATATCGATATTTCATTAATATCGATATTTTGACCGTTGAAAACATCGTATTGTATTGGAAGGACCAACAAATCAACGTGTTTTTTTAGCATTTTAGCAATATTTTAAGGAGCGGAAAGTAACGAAGACAGACTACTATTGCATACAAAGTTCTAGGCAGAGCTTGGTACGTAGGTAAGTAACAACATTAAAAATTATATATTAAAATTATAATTATAATATATCCAATAAAATTGATACTTTATTGGATATATTATAATAATAATTTTAATATAAAATTTTAATTAAAATACTTGTTTACGTTATAAATGTATGTTGTATTTTATAGGATTACACTCATAGATAATTTTACACGGTAACTTGAATGAAAGGGTAAACTTTAAATTATAGTAAAACTTAAAATTTTAATAATAAATGGTAGTTACATAATTGATGTAAATAATAAAACATTAATAAATATAATTATTTTGTGTTCACTATAATATCGATTTTATAGTGACATTACTTAGTCGATAGCAAACAGCGCACGTCACTATAAAATTAACGGTCGTTCTCTTTCAAAAGTTCTCTGGCTTTGTTTCGGGCGCAAAATGTGGGAATTTAGAAAAATTGTCTAAAATACCATCGAGAATGTCGGAAAAGTTAAAGGATTATCAAGTGCTTGACGTTCTCTGCGGCGGCACGTTCTACAAAGTGAAGCACAAGGTCAACAACAACATTTTCGCGTGGAAGGCGTATAATTGTTCCGCGTACTCGGATGAACAAATACAAAACGTCGTCAACGAAGTGAGAACGATCAGCAAAGTGTCACCTGGCAACCTTCTGCGGTACTACGACACGATCCTGCACGAGCCGTCCAAAACTCTGTACTTTGTTCTCGAATACAACACTTGGCAGAGCGTACAGGAACTGTTCTCAGTGTGCAAGGCCACCGACAAGTACTTCACCGAGAGTTTCATCTGGTACCTGCTCCTGGAGCTCGCCAGGGCGGTCAAAATTATCGAAGGATTTAATTTCGTCGCGCTGCGAAAATGCATATCGCTCGAATCCATTTTTGTGAGCGAGAATTGCGACGTACGCATCAATTGTTTCGAGCTCCATTGTTCTACGAGGGAGGCTTCGGACCTCGTTCGGCGGGTGGGGAGCGTGGCGAGGACCCTCTGCTACCGCACGGGCAGCTCGGACGACAAGATCAAAGAGTTCTACTATAGCGACGATCTGAGGGACGTGGTTAACTTTTTAACTGACGACAGAAACAGCAACCTTCGTCCGGACGTCGTGCTGTATCACCCGACGGTGCTCGCCAACGCCGACGCCCGCGAGAGGCCCACACATTTCACACACATACTTGTGCAAGTGGAATATTCTCATTCAAAGTCAGAGATTAACAAATGTGATTCAGAAAAAGCAGATGAGCTATGCAAGGCCATCGAACCTCTTCCGAGAACTCGTACAAACGTATTGGATAGCCCAATTTATTCCAACGTCAGCCCAAAATCTAAATTTCACAATGACAGCGAGGACGGGATCCCTTCTCGTGGCTCCCTGTCTCCAACCCTGGCTGCTCTGGCCCTAGAGCTCCCCGGCTACGTCCCCAGAAGCAGGAAGCCTTATAGTGAAGCACTAGATGCATATAACGGTCCACAGAGGATTTCGGAGGAGACATTTAGCCAACAGTGGATGTCCCGTCTCATAGCGTTGAGGCAGAGAGAGGAGTCCCTGAACAAGCGGGAGAGGGATATAATAGCGAAGGAAATAGTTCACAGTCCATCTACCAAGACAGTTATGTTGGAGGAGTCTGAATGTGAGTTTGAGAGCAATGGAATAACTTTGCCTCCAGTTGTCAGTCGAGTGAGTGAGGACAAGTGTCAGTGGGTGTCGCGGCGGCGGCGGCGGGGCTCGGGGCGCGCGCGCTCTCGCAGGAAGAGCTATGCGTACGAAGACCTGGACAGCTCCCTGTCTGCAGATGCAGGGGATGGAAGCATCATTGTTACTGCTACAAAGTTCACAAAGGAAAACATGCCTCGTCGCACCATATTCCCTGAGATGGGCTCCAAGAAAGTTCACTTTACATCCAGCAATCCCTTTGTAGAAAGTGATGAGAGTGTCACCTTGACCTTTTATGACTTGGACAACATTGACAGTGGGAGTAAACTTAACAATCACAAGCAAAAAGGAGATGGGATGGTGCCAAAAGATATTAGCAAGTTTAAGTACCTAGATGCAGATAAACTTGCATCTGAGAAAAGAACAGCCAAGCAGTGGAGCCACTCTCCCTCCAAGCAAGCCAAGATAGTGGGGCAGATATTCGCAGACATCACCAACCACGGTGGTTTGTTGAGAAAGACCCCTTCGAAGTCTAGCCTCACTTCAAAGGGCTCAGACACCTCCAAATGTTCCGGAATATCTTCGAGGAGTCAGTGGAGTGTGGAGACTGGTCATGGCACAGTGAGTGAGGTGGAGTGTGACAGAACCAGGGCCAGCATGAGGCAGTCCTACGCACACACGCCCGTCGCTCCCGCAGAGCTCAAGAAGACTAAGTCTAGGAAGTCTCTGCTGCCATTCAAAACACCCTTCAAGCTTAGATCAGCTTCTACTAAAGTCTAAGAGGTATGTTCATGAATTGTAACTGGTAGGAATTTTAATTTGCCCTAATAGTGTAATGATCTTGAAATTTGATCTCCATTGTAGCAATTGTTCAATTTTAAGCTTGGATCTACTTAAATTTTCTTTTATTAGTGGTGTAGGAAAGTTACTAGTATAGGAGAGATATCCTCAGTGTCATATTAGTTCATAATGTTTTTTGTATGCTTTGGTTGTGGTAGGTCATAAGTTCTCATAATAATGTGTAGATAAGTTTCCTTATAGCTCTTTAAAGTTCCAAATCAGTGAATTGGAACATGGAATAATATGGATTTTGTGATTTTATTATTGTATATAAGAGAAATACGGACATCAACCCACCCGAAACGTAGAATAGAAAATTGTTATTTATCATATTATAATGTTTATATTTTATTTTATGTGATTATATTTTCCTTTATGAATTCTTGGTATACAAGAGTATTGTGATTTGAAATACCTATTTTTGTACCTATATATTATCATAAAAAGCTTTATTTTAAATGAAATCAGATACCTACATAATTATGTAGAAATAAATGGTCTTTCTGTCTTCCAAGCAATCAATCTTATTGTTAAATCATTTTTGTGTTTTATTCTAACATAATATTATTTCTTATTACTTAGTTCTATGCAGAGAATAAGCTAGAGATATGATGATATTGTGGTGAACTAGTTATTAAAGTTATTATAAGTGATATTTGTAAGTAAATTAGAGGCATTTATATGGGCAAATAAAAATAAAATATTTTGGAAAACAAGTTTATTCTTAACTCCTTACAGTATAATACAATACTTATGGCTGAGAATTTCATTTCACTCGGCAGTCTCACTTCTTCTTGTTGAGAGCCTTGTCGGCACCTTCCACATACTTCTTCGGCAAACCATACTTTTCTATCAGCAGCTTGGCAACAAAATGTGTCTGTAACAACAATACAATACTGTTTAAACTATTATATTATTATGATTATACACCGTCATGTAGTACACAAACCTGCAACCTTTGATCATTTGTTCGTAATATTTGTAAGTTTATTTCTAAAGAATTGTAGCTTACAGCTTACTTTACACTCAACAGGCATTAAGTAGGATACAGTGTTATGCAATGTATCTTGTAAACTCTTTTTAAAAAGGTGCAACAATGATCATTAATAGTTTTGACGTCAGGTGGTGAGAACAAATCCTAATCTCAACATTCTCTTGCCAATGCTATTACTTTGTTATTAAATGGAAGTTTGGGATAGGATATGACATCTAGGCATTTTTCAAAGTTTGGTTGGACAATTTGATAACCAATTTGGTGATCAAGGTAGCTCATCCGAATATTGGTGACCTGGTCGCCCTGCAGCATGAGCTGGTCGCTCTTGGCGCCGGCGGAGCGCGTGACGCCGCACGAGGCCGCCACGCCGCGCTGGCACACGTGCGCCAGCGCCGGCAGGTTCAGTCCGTACGCCTCCAGGTTTGATACCAGCGTCACCTGAATCGTAAATACAATGTTTACATTACATTACATAATAAATACAATTTCAAATTGAATTCCCTTGCACCTTTGAAGTCCTCCATCTGTGCTGTGCTTTCAAAATCAACCTAATAGTACTAACTAACAGGAGCAAAGTTAGCTCAGTGGATTCTCCCACTTACTCGAGGGATCTTGCTTCGCACGACGGTGGCACACACCAATTATGGCTTTCTTGAAAAGTTATGTGCTTCATAAAATTAACATCACATGCTACACTGTGAAGGAAATTATGAGGAAATGGCACGTGAAGTCCAGCCACTCACAGGATATACCAGCCAGTCAGCATGATGTATTATATATGTATATATGTATGTATGATATCCTTCTCATTGTGGAGACCCAGCCCTGCAGTGGGTCACTCACGAGTTGGCATCAACCTCAAAAAATAGTAGGCCTAAGTATGTAACAAATTTTATTTCGTCATTTTTTGATGTCTGTTTATTTTTTAAAATTATTATTTGTACCTTCTTGTTACCGCTGCGGGTGGCGACCTGCATCTTGACGGGTTCTATGCGCGCCTTGCTGAGGCGCACCGAGCCGTCCGCGAAGCGCAGCTCGGTGCTGGGCGTGCAGCGCGACAGCACGCACGCCGTCAGCTCCTCCCACTTTATGTGCTCCTGGTATACAATGCCAACGATATTATGCTAAAAAACGTAGTTTAAAATTATTTAGATCTTGTTGTCAAGAAAAGATGTATGAAGGATTAGAAAAATGTTAAACAGAGTATGGTACATGTTAAACATTTTTCTGTTGTTAGAAGTTATTTCATAGTAAACTGAGTATTATTATTTTATTGTATCTTTCCTTTTTATTTTACAATGCAACACAATAGTGATATTAGTTTATAATCAGGAAATTCTATCTGTATTTGTGTGCTGGATGGCAGTTACATCTCTGGGCAAGCGACTATGGCTAATAACTATTACCTACACTATTAACACTTTACCACACCTTTTTAACCGAAACACAAGACAAAGAACATGCTGATTTACGATAAAGCTAAGGTGCTTTAGTGATGTTTAGAGCGCAGGGTGTAGCATTACATATTAAATTAAGCTTTTAACTTAAAAATTAGGGTGAAGGAGCGACTTCAGCGGTGATCTTCAGAACAGCCCTGGGACTAGGTCGCAGTCAGTTTGTAGTCGCGTGTCAGGTTCTAGTACCTGGTCCTTCCTGCCCGCGGCCCTGGCCAGCGCGGCGTCCAGCAGCACGGCGCCGCGGCTCGTGGCGGAGGTGAGGTTCCTGCTCCTCACGTATTCGGTGAGGGTGGAACGGACCTCGGCCGCCGAGAGTGCTGTGCCTTTCCTGTACATACGGAGGTCATGTTATGAGTCCAAATTGATGTTTCTAAAATATAGGAGCTACCTACTTCTCACATATTCAGTTGGCGTAGAATGAATCACATTTATTCTATCTGTTTCTAAAGTTAGTGACAAATATGTTTCAGGAAGTAAGGCTGATAATAGACATTGCTTAAGACATAAAGGTTCTCTTACATTTCTGTTCCTGGTTAGTTTTGATTCTGTAGTTTTGTGGTTGCCCTGCGTGTCCATGACACACATAAAGCGGGTACCCCAGTAGTCGAATGCGAAGTGTTACTTATGTCTTTAGACTAAACTTAAGCTGCGGCTTAGTGTCTTTTATTATGGCTCCAAATGCCAAGTTTGCTAAATCAATTTTTTTCTCTGGTAAGTGCAGAAAATAAAAATACAAGAGAACTACAATAGTTTTACTATCAGAGTCTCTGAAAGCCCATGACACAACTAGAGTCTTATTGATGGACAGCCGCTTCTCCATACAAGAGTGTAGAGCGTAATATTCTTCTTCACTATTCCTATGCTTAATAATTATCAAGTCTAAAGAATGCAAAGCACTCACCGGAGGGGCGCGAAGAGCTCCGCCACGTTGGCAGTGATGCAGTACATGTCGCGCACCTGCGGCGGCACGTACTCCTGTCCCTCCCCCTCCCCCTCCCCCTCGCCCTCCCTCTGGGGGGCGGCGGGCCGGTGCGCGCGCACGAGCGGGTGGCCGGGGTTGGCGGCCGTCACCGCGTCCACGCCCTTCTCCAGCTCGCGCACCTCCAGCAAGCCTTCCTTGACCAGGACGCGAGAGAATTAGATGACGTTATGTCTACGAGAACTCTGACGCGTGCCGTGCATAATGCCACGGAAAGCTTTTCTTTACTGTTACAATAGGTGATGTTTGATTTTGTAAAGTTTCTGGAGTAAGAGACTACTCTTAGTCAACATTCCTATTACAAAAGCAGATTTTAAATATTAATGTCAAAATTTTTGTTGAGCGAGTGCTACAGCGTCATAAGATTAAGTCGTAGCAACTAAACATTAGGCAACATGTTTGTGTTCATAAAAAAATTTTTACCCTTTGCATGGCTTCTAAAAATTTGCCCATTTTCTTGTAAGTAGATTTCTTGACATCCAAAGTGCGGCCAGCGGGACACAGAGGGAACAAGTGGTTCCTGCAAAAAATTAAATATTAGAATCCTAATGCATAAGGCATAAAAATCATTGTAGGCCCAGCGTGCCAGCCGCCTGATGGTAAAAGGCAAGTTTGTGAGGATGGATGGATGTTTGTTACTCTTTCACACAATAACGGCTGAACAGATTTGGATGGAATTTGGTATACACAGTTTATAAGTACCACCTTGCTTTGTCGAAGGCACCAAGCACCCACACACACACAGGCTGGGCTAATGTAAGGCGTATAACCATGCTCACTTGTACAGCAGGTTGGTCTTGAGCGGCAGCTGCAGGCTCTTGCCCTCCAGCTTGAGGAAGGACAGCAGGCACCAGCGCAGCAGCCCGTCCATGTCCTCGGGTATCGCGTCCGCTTCCATCTCTGAACTGTCTACAAGAACATCGACAAGAGTGCATTTCACGAGGTACATCAAAGAGGTACAAGGATGACAAACGTTTTATGACAAAGCCATACTGTCATCTTCCCTGTTAGTGTTATGTTAATATCACATTGAAGCTTCAAAAACAAAACCAATGCATTGCTGTTTGGTAATGGAAAATATACCATTAAGTATGCCAAAAAAATAAATTGCAAATTTAATATTCACGCCTTGACACGGTTGATCTACACTTCATCTTCTTTGATATCTTTGTAATGTAGGTACATTTTGTAAGAAATCTTATTGGCAATTTACATTTTGTATGAAATCTTATTATAATCTTATATTGGCAATTCTACGGGTTTTCGAAAAATTTGCTAAATCAAGGAATTAGTTAAATTAGGGCTTGTTATATTAAGGTTATACTGTATTTTCATTTCCTTCTTAACAGCCCTTTATTGTCAACTGCTGGACACGGTCCTTTCACAATCAACACCACACCGCCTGGTCCTGGGCCATTCGAATCCAACAGCTATAGTCATTTACTTTCTTTAAGTTTAATCCTAGACTCAATCCTACTAATATTATGAATGCGACTGTGAGTATGAATGGATGCTTGTTACTCTTTCACACAAAAACGGCTGAACAGATTTGGATGGAATTTGTTACACAGATAGATCATAACCTGGATTAACATATAGGATACTTTTTATCCTTCTCTGCACCAAATTCTAAAATCCCAGCAGCTGAAGCCTTGGGATCAGTCTAGTCTCAAGATAATGTAGAAAACTCACCAGTAGCACCAGTGTCATTGAGATCAGACTCTATGGGTTCCTCCGGCTGCTCCTTCTCCTGTTGGTCGTGAATGACCTTGGGCTCGTTGGCGGTCGCCGGGCTGGGGGGCTCCTGCCGGCCGAGGCTGGGCCACTCTTCCTTCACCGTCTGGATGCTTAGCTGCCAAATTTATCGATTATTTCACATTACAAACTAGGAACATGTTAACCAAACATTCGGCTTGTGTGGAATTCTTTTTTTGTTGCATTGCTGAACACAACTCTTCTCAGAACATAGGAGGCTATAGCATATCCACAAAGATAAAGGCTTGTAGTATTCAATAAGATTGAATAACCTTTAGGTAGAACTACAAGATGATCTCTCAGGAAGCCCTTGAAACATGAAAATATGTTTCTTACTCTAGAATACGTAGCTGTCACAATTCTTTTGACTCATTAGTGATCTACGCAAATAGTGGAGATATGCTGTGTACAGTGCACTCTACCTAGAGTTTCCAAGACAATAAACTATTAGTGTGTCAGTGTAGTTATATGGTACACTCATTATTTTCACATACCTGTCCAATATCAGCAGTGAGGGTGTCTGTGACGTCGCTGTGGGCTGGCGGACCCAGCTTGGGCCTCTCGATCTTGTTAAACTTAGGATCCTTACACAGCAGATCACCAGACACTTGATATGTTTCTAAGCATACACCCCTGGAAATTGGGAAATCTCTATGAAATTAGGAAATAATATAAATTAATAAATTTTGCAAGCAAGCAGTGATAGCCCAGTGGCTTAGAATTCGAACTCGAATCGAGGGGTCCGGGTTCGAATCCCAGTAGCATGCACCAATGACTTTGTAAAAAAGTTATGTGCGATATATAAAATTAAATATCACCTGCTGAAGTGAAGGAAAACATCGTGAGGAAACCTGCATCCCTGAGAGTTCACAAAAAAAAAAAGTTCTCAAAGGCAGTCCACCAACCCACAGTAGGTCAGCGTGGTGGACGGCGGCCTACATCCCTCTCATTGTGAGAGGAGACCCGACCCTGTAGTGGGTCATTAATGGGTTACTGACAATAAACTTTAAATTTTACAAGTGACAAGGCCACATCCAAATGGTGATTCTTGGCTCGGTGACCAGCTAGCCAGCTTACATGAGGTCACTTGTGGCTACATCACTACTCGCTACGATGGTTGCCTTAAATACAAAAAGTCTGGCAATGTTAAAAAAATATGATTATCATCCTCACATGGATTTGTACAAGAGATCAGCAGATGACATGACAGCGCGGCCCACTATCCCCACAGCTGCGTTGTCGCTGGTGCAGGCTGCCAGGATGGCGTTGCGCGCGAACTGCGGGCAGCTGGAGCCTCCCGTCACCACCCCCGGGGCGTACAGTGGAGCCCCACCTAGCACCTGAAACACCAACAATATTGAGTGTACAACAAATTAAAATTATATTATAGCAAAATTTTAATTGAGGGGTCTAGGTACATAAAATTAAATATTCACATCATTCTGTAATGGTGAAGGAAACTGTAAGGAAGCCTGCATGACTGAGTGTTCTCCATAAAGATACATTTGGTATTTGTCTTTGCGAACATTATGAAGAATTCTTGGTAAATGGAGAATTATTGGTACACAAGGTTCCCCAAATAAGACAAATAATAAAAAATATAATAATTATAAAATATCACCTTCGGCAACACCAACGAGTGTATGATCACAGTGGGGACCAAATCAGGCACCTTCCACAGCGCACACACCGTGGGTACCAGGGCCTCCCCCACCTCCATCATCACTGGCACTCCGTCCACCACGTACACCCCCACAGTCTCCCCGGAGTGGAGCACCAGCCTCATGCAGCTGCTGTTGGACTTCACAGGCACCAGCTCTTTGATCTTCTCGTCTGTGGCCGCAGGGAAATCATTTTGTATCCTCTGTGCTAGGTGCTTTCTGAAACAAAGCAATGGTTTTACAAATTAAGTAGCAAGGTTAGTTCTCAAGACTGTCTCTCGTGCAACCAGACCTGCACATAAAATACAAGTAATTCTTGAAAATATTCTAAATGCTAAAGGAAGACGAAATTAGGATCTTCAAATTCGGATATGTTGACGTTGACTGTAAACCTGTAAATTGTGATAATATGGTCAACTCCTATGACTTTGACCTTTAGTTTTTCAAAAACCTACCTATTTGTTTAAAATTATACATCATTTCAGGGCAAAAACACAGGGTTAGTGAATGTTTTAAAACATATGACAAAACTGATCAGATAAAATAATGTTTCGAACTTACTTCTCAGAGTTTTTGAGCGTATTATTGGATTTTAATTTGTAAGGCTTAGCGAACATTGTGGTAGTTTATGTTATAAGCCTTCTGCGAGTTTGCGTAAAGGCCTAATAACACTAAATAGTACAAATTTACAGGGCACAGAATTTTCCATGCATTGTATTAAAATAAAAAACTCCGAGCGCGGCGCGGCGTTTTTGACTTTGACTGACAAACTTTGATTGACTTTGACATACTATGACTTCATCTCAGGCCTCAGCTGATGTTTGACATTTGTATGACTTTTTTGGCCATAGATATATTACTACTAATTTGGCAACTAGGCAATTATATTGAGATCTCAAGTCCAATGTCAAGACATATTTTGATAAAGTCGAAAAGGAGCTGCATCGTTTTCAGATTTCCCAGGCTGTAGAATATCGATTGAATCTCAGTATAAGTCAGATCCATAATGGGCATGGGCATAGTTAGAATGGGGTTTGTGATGATGATGAACTTGTGCCCATTCCATAGTAGGCTTATAGGTATCTTGGGATCCGGGCTCAGAAAAAAATACGGAAAAAATAATCCAAGCATCATGGGAAAAACAAAACATTACTTAACTGTAAACTGGTAAAAAACAAAGATGACAGGTGAATTAATCAGGTCACGCTATGGGGGGACGTGGGACGTGACGCGGGGCTTACATGCCGGCTGGCGGTGCAAGGCGATCGAGGTCGTTGAAAATTGCCGCGCTTACCCAGGGCACAGGGCTTGCAACTTCAGCAAACAGTTTATAATAATCTTTGGGCATAAGGGCACGAGGGATCTGCTGTGACAGGGTTTGTGTCTGGTAATGTTTGAGATTAAATTGAATTTCATAAGCCCCTTGATAATAGTAGGTACAAGTAAAGGGATATTTTCTAAAGTACATAATAAAGCTCCTGTGCATAACCAAGAACGGTCGCTGAGCTGCTTGTCCGTAACTCATTAGTGACCCACTGCAGTGGCAGGTCTCTTCTCATCATGCAGAGGAGGCGGGCCTTATTCCACCACTGTTGGCCTAATGCGGGTTCATGGATTTCAAATGTCTTTGAGAGCATTATGGAGTGCGCTTAGGCATTCAGATTTCCTTACGATGTTTTCATTCACCTTTATACACGTTTTGTTACACCGTTTGTCTGTTGGAAACTGAAATAAAAGGGGAAATTAACAAAATGGTATTATTAAAGAGGAAATTAACAAAATGGTATAAATTAGTATATGGCTTTAGTTGAAAAATCCCTACAGAAGATTGAAAACCCTTGCTGAAAACATGCAGGGGTACATTGTACTTAGATACCTTTATCATCGCGTGTGTGTGCATCATTGTATCATCCATTTGCTTAATAGGTGCGCCCTGAAACTTTAACATTATAAAAATCCAAGATAAGACATATGAATATTGCCTTTTACTGTTTATGCCAAACTCAGTACTTTTGGTGTCCTTTTTAGTTTTATATAAAGCGCCTTCCAATTAAAAATTGCAAAGTTTGTAAAAAATGTCTTGATTTTATTTATCTCAAAAAAAGCAATTTTTCATTTGATGTGGGAAATAAACTCCGTATGTTATGATGTTTAGTTTATGTTATAATATTTGTTCTAGAATTACCAATAACGCGCAATTTTAAACTAATAAATCAAGATGAGGTAAACAAGCCCACACCACCCCCGCGCGTAAACCAGGAACTGTATTTATTGAAATTAAAAGTTACTTTAATTTTATTGAGAATATCATACATAATATGCAAGAATCTACATCATCATATCTTTGTCACATCAGGTAGACGCCCGCCAGGTACCGCCGCCTACGACAGGATTTTTCTAGACTAATAGCGTAAGCCATAAGAAAAACTTCATGCGTCAATGTTTTGAAGATGCATTAGATAACAATAAACACAACTGCGCAACAAAATGCAACGTCTAAACTTAGAGTTTAAAATGTAAGATTAAGATAGATTCATTAATTGCTCCCCTTTTCTTATACAACTTTAATTAAACTTTACAGACTTTTTATAATATAATTCAACCATCAGGAACTCCGCAGGTACCTAATAGCTTTCTACTGTCCGGGGCGGAAACCGACAGACCTGCTTTTCCGGTCCGCCACACTACAACATAAATTCAACACAGAAATAAGTATTTCCAGAACGAGTGGTGCCTAATTAATTGAGTCGACGTTTAGCATTTTTACAAGCTATTTTTATTAGTAGGAGAAACGAGCGTTACCTGATGTTATAAATGTAGTCCATGTAATATAATATCACATCACAGTAAAGATGGTAGATTTATCACAGTAAGGATGGTAGCTTTATATAATTATGGTAGTACGAGTAGCTCTTCCGGTCTTCACCTGCCGTGAACCAACATCCAGGCTCTTTTTATTTTGATGTGACGTCAAAAAAATAGAAAGCCATATAAAAATATATAGGTTTTATGTATTTATGAAGTCAGTTAGTGTTTAAAGTTACTACCTACATATTTGTTTCAAAACGTTCCTTGAAGGCATGCTTGCTACCATCATGTCAGTCATCTGTATGAGTGCCTGGCAGCCTTTTGCTATTTTTCTTCTGTTTTCTCGTGAAAAATCTCAATCATAGAAAAAGGAATCTATTCCTACGATCTCAATAAAACATTTCTTCTCTACTTGAAAATGAAATCGGTTTCTCAATAACGTCGTTTAATCCGACGCATCTATCCGAATATGAGGTATGAGAGGTTCACGATTTGCCAGTGTCATTTGCCACTGTCGGGGCTGAACAATTTTGCGGCAGCCAGCTTTATCCCGGCCATTAGTTGCAGACAATGTCTCGTTCCCGCCATAAAGCTTCCGGGAATGGCCATTTAATTTTCAGTCTATTCAATAACTTTAAACTAAGTTTAGCTTTAAATTTTGAGTAAAGACGGTACCTAAGTTTTATTTAAGTGTCAAAAATCGACGACCTCAATGGCAAAGTGGTCAAGAAGCCATAATATTGCGCCGAGGGTCCTGGTTTCGATTCCCAGTCACGCAGAGAATTGTATGATGGATTTAAATCTGCTTCTGGTCTGGGTTGTGTGGTCTTGTCTTGTGTCCGTGGCATTAGGTTATCCTAGAGTGGAACTATTAGTGATGTGATGATGTCGAGTGCGGAGACTTACTAGATATCTGGATGGTTTATGGGCCGAAGTGATAATAATTAACAGGGGGCATCTACTTATAATAAAGCGTGTAAAAAGGTCACCTTTGTTAGAATAAGTTACCTAAAAATTTGCTTAGTGTTAATTTTTAGTCAAGTCATATTAGCCTACGCTTTATATGAAGCTGACTTAAATCAAAAGCCTTAGGTACCTGTAACCTGAGTTACATTTTTAATTAAATGAAAAATATTTCTAAACTCACATGAAACACTCTTTTTGCCTATTTGCAGGCATTTCGCCGCAGTTTTCTATGCAAATTGCTGGGGTAACCTACATTTGGTCTGGCGAGTTTCTAAAGTCGAATCATCGAATGACCAGTGCATTACTGAAGAGCCTGCAGTGCACCGCGAATGGCCCAGTTCCGTGGCACATTTCGATTCAATAAGCTGGCTTCCCGCCGGCAACCGCGGGGTTATTCGGTCACTCCTTGACCTGAACAAAACAGACATGTTGACAACCCCTGCATTCAGATACTTCAGATGTGTCTTATACATTTCAAATATAAATTCAAATTCTAAAGGTATTTGAAGAACCTAGATTAGTTGGTGTTCAACGTTGAGCGAATGCGACGGCAATGAAGGCAGAAGAACATAATCATGTGGTATAGGTAGGTACGTAGACCATATTATGATGTTGTATGTTTTATTTCTGAGACTGTAAGCGAACAATTAAAACGAAATAGCTCTAATTAGGAAATTAAACAATACTATGTTTCAGTAAGTTTAAACTTTAAGCGCTATCGCAAACTAAGAGCGCAATTGCAGGCAAAGTTAAAAGTTCGTCTCATATTAATTTGGCTCATGCGCCCATTGAGTTGAGTCAGGAAGCCTCATCGTTTTCGTTTTAGTTCGGAACGAGACTGCAGCACGGTATCGATCGTAGAAATAGGAAAAAGATAGAATGGCTATTGCAGATGGGCAGGGCAGGCGTGCCCCTAAATTCTGCTAAAGTGAGCGCATATGATTAAGGGAGGTGAATGTATTCGGAATAAATATCCTACTTCCTACTACTATTATAAACGTGAAAGATTGTGAGGATAGATGGATGTTTGATACTCTTACACGTAAAAAGGGCTAAACAGATTTGGATGAAATTTGGTAAGCACATACTTTATAATCTGGATTACCATATAGGGTACTTTTAATCCCCCTCTGAATTAAATCAAATCAAATCCACGCGGACAAACCCGCAGGCGAAGTAAAGATAGATAGGTATGTTAATATTGCCGTTCTGTTTATTTCCTTTTTTATCCTATCGACCTTCGGCCCGCGGCGATGCTCACATAACCAGCGGCTGAGGAAATGGAAAGCTCGTTAGACTTAGCGAAAAACGAAATCAAAATGAATTTGTAGAATGCACGAACAATTCCAATTTTCTTTGAATGTGTAATAAAATAATAAGCTAAAAATCAATTTTAAATCATCCCAAGAACATCTCTTTATCCTACTCGTACTATCCTACTTGTACTATTTTACTGTCTATTATAAAATATGTGAAAATTTGTGAGGATGTACGGATGCATGTTACTCTTTCACGCAAAAGAGACTGAACACATTTTGATGAAATTTGGTTTATAACCTGGATTAACATAGGATACTTTTTATCTCTCTCTGGACCAAGTTCTAAAATCCACACGGACGAAGCCGCGGGCAAAGTCTAGTTCTTCACTAGGCTGCTGTCAGGTATTCCCATGCTTCCTGTAACGTAGGTAAGAGTAATTATTGTATCTTCATTGTTTGCTACACTCATTCATCGTTTCATTCGTAGCTGCGAACCAATCGCGTGAACCAACAGCGCAGTCAACTTCAAATCAACCAATAAAGATAGTGCTCGCGACTAATGCCGACTACACACAAATGCGTGTCCTTTAAATTAAAAAAAGTCGATGGCTGGTCACGGAGTCGGACATCCGCTCCGGCGCCCCCTACGTGTGCGTTGCGGCCGCACCTGTTGCCTTACACCACATAACAGCTGTTCACAACATCAACACTCTCCTAATTCCTTATTACTAGCGGTTTAAGGTTGAAAAGTGCTTGCGCCATATGTTGCCGAGGGATGCAGTTATTACGTAAATCGTTTTATGCGTCATTATCGGTTATACAATGCTGGTTTTATTGATTGGGCGTATTGAAAAGCTCGTGTGTAGATAGCAAAGGATGTACGTTTATGTTTTGTAAAGAAGTTTTAGTGGTGGTTCCAGTTGATGGGAGTTCATTGGAACACTTGTGACTGGGAGACATGGAAGTAAGCTTTAAATGTGTTTTAATCTACGAAGTTTTTTTAATGGTGGTAAAATTAAATATTAAATTAAAAATAAAACGGGCAATGACGGGCATGCGGGCCACCTGATGTTAAGTGGTCATTGCAGCCCATGGACACCCTCGTGCTACCTTAAATAGAGAAGAAATTCTATCTGGTTCTTTGCGGGTGCTTTGCTACTCATAAGGACTAAGATAATTTGAAACATTATAATAATATATTAGGATTGTCTCAAATAATGTAGGTACTCGTATGGCAACCAAACCTCCCCAGTTGAAGCACAAGATTTGTAGAACATGCTGCTTTATATTATGCACTTATCTTTACTAACCCGTCGTTTAGTAATGATAAGTGCATGACGACTATAAGTCATTTCTTTACTTATATTATTTCACTTTTGTGTATGAAACGTTTTTTTCATTTGTTTTGTAGCACCGAACCAGACTTTTGTGTTAAATGTAGCTTATTTCGTAATTTTCACTGGGTAATTAATATGCAGCGCTGAGCAAAACCTCTTGAAAAGAGCGGGAGTGAATGGCATTGCATTCGCGAGCTTTTGTCGTTCACTCTCAGCTCACAGCCATCGCGAGCAGCAGTCTTTTGAACGAATGAAATAATCCGTCTGCAGCAGCTTACCTGGAAATGTAGCGCAAAATGTGTAAACATTTTGAACACAATACTTGGAGTGAATAGGGATTAAGAGTAGGTCGCAAATGCATAAAATTCATTAGTTCAGTGTTAAAATCGAAATAATATACAATTTCTTTTTAGTCCACGACAGCGTAGGTAATTTCTGTTTTCTAGGGGCTATAAACTGGATAGATGTATTATCCTCATAGATGTATTATATTCTAACTAACAAATTGAGAAATGCTTACATTTTCAAGTAGATATGTAGGTACATTTATGCCAATTTTAGTCGTATGGCCACTACAGTCAAAGGAATAAAGGAAACAAGGGTGGGTATTAGAAAAGCGTGACTTCATTCATTGCAAAACATCATAATATTTCGGCTTAGTGCACGACAACGTTAAACATGCACGCCTCTAAAATTCATGCAACATTTTCGTCTAGAGTTACTGAATATGCTTAGTAATATTCATTAAAATTTATCCCTATGCGTGATACCAATTGTATTCGCTTTACAACGCGATGATATCACGAGAGTCCTATCGGCGTTTGAAGCTTTCATCTCCTCGGTAAGAACAAAAAGTTGCTATTCAGTATGCATGTAGATACCATGGACGTATAATTTTATACGTCCCTGGTAGATACGAAGGCATTACCATGTCCCCGCCCTGCAGATGACTCGAACAACAAAGGGACCGATACATCCTTCCTTACATTGGAATGCTGAAATTATCGTTTATTTTTCATTGATCAACTCCGCTGGTATTTTGCTGATGTAATGCTTTGGAACTGGTCTAGGTATTTCTTGTAGGGTTAATGGAAAATAGGTTTGGTAGTTCATAAATGACATTGTGGTATGTATTTGTACCTACTGTTAAACAGCGGTTATCCACTTTTTGTTTCACAGGCTCGACTTACTGTTGTTCCGGTAATCCAAGAAATAATGTGGACCTTCTACACCCTACATCTTGCCAGATTTTTAGTTATTTAGATTTTGGAATAGGTATGTAAATGTATGTACCTATAGACTTCGATTTTCAGGGTATCAAAACTTACTTACTTACAAACTTACTTACGACACTAAGACGGAGGAAGGAGGCGATGTATAAAGCAATAACTTAAATCTAATAGGTAATCAATAACAAATTATCACAATATTATGTCTGAATTCAGTGTGAGAAATAAATCGAAGTCATAATATTACCACATTGGCCATTCTCAGCAAAACAATAAGACTATGTTTTGGCCACGCTTCCGCTCCCACGCTGAGCGCCGCTCTAGAACACTCCCAACCGACAATTCTCACCTTTATTGCAGCAGTCTTAAAGGTGATATTTCTAAAGCATATTATGTGAATTGATTTACAATATACAGGGACACATGAGTACGTCGCCGTCATATAACTTGTTACGCAGGATTAGGTTTCGGATTGTTGGAAGTTCATCGGATTTTCACGCGCCTGTCGTTGAAGTCATTCAGATAGAAATATGCTTGATTAATTGCTTAAGGTTCCGTGACATTAGCAAAGCATTAATTCTGTGGAAAAAAGTGTAAATTGAAAGAACTAAGTATTAGTTTTCTGTTAGTACCTAATAATACACTCTCACTCTGACAAAATTGAAACAATTATAAACCCGCAAATTGCTACACCTCGACCCGTCATGCGACCAGGGCTGCTCAGTGCCAGCCAGGTCAAAGTGATTTGGGAATTAAAGTACTTCATTAGCAGTTAGTAAAGCTAACTTAGTTAGACCTAAAAGCTACCTTTACACCAAGCTAAATAGAAATATTTTACTTTTTTTGTTAAATTATCAGTATCGGTATAAGAGAACGTTAGTTTCTCACATATGCATCATGATAAGGGAACAGGGAAACATTACGGTTCTGGCTTCGAAACGTCACTTGTAAAATTGTAAATACGACAAGTTAACTTGCGAATACCGACTATCGATTTTTTGTCCTGCAGTTCTGTAACTAGTATGGCGTGAAATCGGATAGCCCGACATTTTGGCTAGACCACATTTTGGCTAGACCACATTTTGGCTAGTGCCCTGTGAAGGTCTCGCTGCTAGTTGCAGACTCATTCACTCGGTGTTCACTGGTGTGTGTGAGCTGACGCTGCGTTTCCGCCTGAACGAGTATTCTCATCTCTGAATGCTCTGTAGATCTGTGATTACAGATGCCATATGATTTATATGTAAACTATAAGGTATAGTATACGTACTGTGGCTTCTTCTTCTCAGTGTATCACTCCAACTCGTGAAGGTTGGCAGTCTGCTAGCTAAAGTCTTCCTTATTAGCACACATGCACACTTTCAGAAGTTTGACGTACATTCCGTTACATGTCAAATTCAAATTATACATTCCGTTACATGTCATTCAAATTATAAATTATACCTAGTCGAATTTCGACTAACTGGCGATATTTTGTAAAACCCGTACCTACAAAGGATTTTTTGGAAACGCCGTCAAAATGGATTTAATTCTTCGGCGTTTGCACAAAACTTATTATGAGATCCGTCTGAATGAGCAACAGTAATGTTATTAGGCAATTAGCCAATGCGCTCCTCCTTTGAGCCTTTGCAGCCTTTGTGGAAACCTTTGCTAACTTCAGAAGATACACATACAAAAGTTTTAGAAATGCATTTTTATTTAGCATGTAGGTACCTGTATAATACCTTAACCCATAACTGAATCCGTACACATTACAATGTTAGTGATCTAGTGAACCTGAATGGGTTGTAATCGATACTAATCGAAGTGGATAACGATAAAGATAATAAGCAGGTTTAGTTTTGGATGCTCAAATCAATCAGTAATGTCCTTCCTAGTGCGCACAGCCAGGTCTTCTCATCTATCAGGTCAGCTCAGTTAACATATCTTTGTGCCTCCAGCCAACAGGGAGAGAAATGGAGAATACTTTACCCACTGTTCCAATACCAATGGAAGGCAAGTGGACATTTTTGTGGGTAGGCTGGTTTGTCGAGAGGATGCTAGCTTCTGTTGAAGCGCGCATAGGCTCCCCGCTGTTCCAGTACATCGCAAGCGATCGTCAAGCTAGACAACGTCGGGTGCGGTCAGTACCTGGATGGGTGGAGGGCACGTTAAGCCGTCGGTCCCGGTTGTAATCGATACGATAGCAGTGGTTAAACCTTGTCGGAGGTCCTATAGGCGGTTCGAAAACATGCGACACGAGTTGGCCACTAGCCCGTTCCTCCACCAATCAGCGTGGTGGAGTATGCTCCAGGCTCCAGGCCTCCTCCTGTCGTGGGGAGAAACCCGTTTGATAATTTTTTCCCAAGCTTCTTCAAAAATCTTCTCCACCGATTTCAATTTTGATTTGACCGGCTAGGCGGCTGTTGGGCTATTGCCATTCGCCGGCTCGGCGCGGCTCGCCACAAACAAAACAATTTCATATCGCACGCGGCAGCGGCGCAGTGTGGTCGTGTGTCACGATACTTCGCGCGAGCTCAAATTTATCGTAATATTTCTCGCGAAAAGTTCTTTACTAATTAGTGAGTGAGAGTGTGTGACGTTTACCCACTGTACTGGAACTGCAGTTATGTGAATCGGTGTTCTGGACTAAAGTAAATTCGTTAATTGTGTTTTTTGCACTTTATAAACTTTTTTGGACTGAGTTTTTTTTAATGTTTTAATATTTGAAGTAAGTACCTACTTTTTCGTATTTTCAGTGTCTATTATTATTTATACTTATTTATTCTACTCTATTAATTAAGGAAATTTTAGTTTAAAATGGCACGTGGATGTTTTGAAAATTAGCCGTTCAAATTTGAAAAATACTGTTATGTGTAATGCACACACAATATTATTATGATATGATCTGCGGCACATTTTACACATTTAATAGGTAGGGTAAAAATTAAAACAAAGTACAACATTAAAAATTATTATTAATGAAGGTACTAAGGTAAATAAGTCATGCAGAAAAAAAATACTAATTCCTGTATGTATGATGGATTTCATTCTCCAGGGACTGCAGAAAACTTATTTATTTATATCGGTGACTATTGTTTAAATTCCTTTACAAGTACGACAAAACAAATTAAATAAAATTACAAATGCTCAAACAAAGTAGTAAAATTCCATTAAACTAAGGGTAAGTTCCTAAATTACTTAAACAAACAGGTAAATAAGTAGGTACTTACCTACCTCGGCGCCGCATAGCACTCAATCCGAGATTATCTCTTTCTTATCAATATTTTGTTTTGTCTATTGTCTAATAGCCAATAGTCAACTGAACTCTGCTTATCGAGTAAAGTACACTAAATACATGCTAAATACAGTTAGAATAGTGAGAAATTTCTGGAAACCATAGAGAACGAGAGGGAAACAAAGAATGCAGTGGTTATTTTTACCTTTTTGTTATACATAGGCCATAAGCTAGTCATAAAAATAGGGCAGGTACCTAGTGCAATATTGTGATGGGTGATTGACCCATAATAATAACAATAATGCTTTGTACTCATAGCTCGTAAGCGATGATAGCCCAGTGGCTTAGAATTCGACCTCGAATCGAGGGGTCCGGGTTCGAATCCCAGTGGCATGCACCAATGACTTTGTAAAAAAGTTATGTGCGCTTTATAAAATTAAATATCACCTGCTGTTACGGTGAAGGAAAACATCGTGAGAAAACCTGCATGCCTGAGAGTTGACAAAAAAAATGTTCTCAAAGGTATGTGAAGTCCACCAACCCGCAGTAGGCCAGCGTGGTGGACTAAGGCCTACATCCCTTATTACGAGAAGGAGACCCGACCCTGTAGTGGGTCATTAATGGGTTACTGGCACTCATAGCTCTAGGGTATCCCGAGTTGTTGTCGTGGGTGCCATGGACTGATGAACATACATGGCAAGCACATACGAGTACATTAACAGACTAGCAGAAATTTAAATTTCGGTTCACAGTCAAGACCCTCCATAGCGCAGTGGGACGTAGGCTGTCCAGTGTCCAAGCAATGTAAGCGAAGAAGCCTTCAAGCATTTAAAGTGAATAAAAACGTCCTTATACTATAATTATTTTTTGTCTCATTGATTAATCCACTTCCATAATACGTAAAAAATAGTTTTCGCTGGTGTTGGTTGTGTCAACGGTGATCAAGTGGATCAAATGCCTGTTGGCTGTTTGCTTGGACTAACTAAGGTATTACAAACAAGCATTTTAAGTCAATAGCGGATGCAGCGGCGCAGAACATTTTTTGTTATACATGGCATCACGCAATTTTGCGTATCGCCAATTTCAAAGTAATAGAATCGAGACTGATTAGAAAAATGAAGTCGGGAATTTGGATGGAAATGATCAATCAGAAAAATTTAAATAAGAGAAGGTTATGATTACGAGAAGTAATTTTTAATTTTTTTAATTTTTACAATAGAGCTTTCTTAATCCTTTCTTAATCTCATTGAGTTCGTGATCAATATTTTATTCAGTATCAGTCCTCTTGAGATTCTGTGAGAATCGATTGTACTGACCTTCTAACCCTATTATCTGAAGGGTCAAATAGACAATGGTACTGGAAGTTACTAGGCTAGGGCATTTAATATTATCATCAGATTAACCCGCTATCGATAGCGATTCGATATCGGTAAATGTAAATCGATTTCATGGAGCCCATTCAATGCTAATTTGCTGTCGAGTTTTCAATTTCGCACACCAATTTAATTGTAAAATTTGATATGAATTTTGAAGTGTGCCTAATGGTTTATTTGGTTACTGTGTATAATATGAGACAGGGTGGCTATTTATCAGTTTTTACTGTTTTTTTTTGCAAAAGATTTGATGGACAATTGGACATCGACCAAGGAAAGTGGTATTATTAACCGACTTCATTTGCATATATTTCTTCTTTACTTCGACTTATCCGATAAAATTGGTCATGAATCACGGAAGTTGTAATTTAGGGAAGGGTCACATCTAAGACTATTTGCTACAGGAGTAATCTAATCTTAGATGCTACATTTTTCAACCCGATCCGCATAACATGATCAATTTGTTTTGTAGCCTTTATCGTCCTTTTCTGCTTTACAGCATCTTGCTTACCTTTCTTCTCCCTTTTTAAACGCTACACCCCAAATTCTGCAAATAATAATAATCTTTATTTTAGTACTGCAAATACTGTCCTTGTTACATCTGTTATTTCTTCGCTTATTATGTGGCATTGGCCTTTTCTCTCTTAAACCCCTGGTACATCTATCACGGAGTGTACACATGTAAAGAAGTCATCAATCAATCCTTGACTGACCCGAAAGGAAACGCTTCCATACCAAGTCTCATTCGTGTTCATAATTACAGCTATCGGTGTAGTAAACTAATTATCGCAAGTAATTAGCAAAGTTGGCGCTCATTAACTTATTTACTCGTTAAATGCTTAGCGCATTTCATAATCGCTCGGACTCTGGTAGAATGTGACTTGTTAATTAAATAATTAGACTACGACTTTGAGGTAAATGTTTAAATAATATTTTGCTGTGCGCTTGCATTTTCTAAAAAGTGGTCGCGAAACATAAATTCTGATTTTTTAAACGCTATGGCGACACGGGCAGTGTATTATGTTTTTTGATTTTAATTAGCCCATAAACCATAACCTATTTGTAGCTTTACGAAGATGTTTGTTTTGAGGTTTTTTTGCACAAGTAGCATAACAACGCCTTCTAGACGCCTAGTGAGTTCTTGTAATATTCAATAGGTAGCAGTTTCGTGAGGTCGTGACCCGACTGGCGTCTCTAAAACGTAAATAATCTGAAGCGCTTCAAAGCTTTAAACGTGGTAAATCACTCATATCAACCTCTAATAAGGGAGAAGACCTTTGATGTCGAAAGATGGTCGTCTTAATAAAGTATCTCCGACCACCATACCTACCTCCCCAACCGCACTACAAGGCATAAAGAACATGCTGCTTCACAGCAAGTATTGGGAATAGTTGTATTCGTAGGGAACCTCTGCGCGAAATACAATCGCTCTACCTAGATTCTACCTAAATTGTAGGTACGCCTCAAATAACGGTGCATTTAGCAACCACACATCAAACCGACGATCTCAAATATCTCTTTGCATTATTCAACCACATCTCACACCAACCAACAAATAGACACCAGAAGTGTCGTATTTTAGAGCAGCGGTGGCACGTGTCTTGATACAGTGCAAAGTTTTTGTAAATCATTCTAATAAGAGAGAATTATAAAAATATGACAAATTGAAAGAACATGACAAATTTTATTAAAGGTTCCAAATTATACGATGAATCCAAACCGCTGTCCCCCAGAGGTCCCTGTGGCCCCAAGAGGCAGGTTATACCTACTCTTTGGATGGCAATTCTTACCCTTTTGTCCAATAAAGGATGAAGGTACACGTTTTAGTTAGATTATGAGACTGTTAGTATTGTATAGCTCATAAACGGAGCTGAATTCAATCGGTTGAGCAATGTGTACCAGACTGTGTGTGTAGCCGTTGTCTGGCAGCCAGTGACACCATAGATAGACTGCGACCCGACCGCGTAACTGATTCGGGAGAAATTTGCAAGAACTTACTGGTTATGATGACCTCTTGTCTGTTATTGTTACAAAAACATATTGTGATCGATGTCATCATAAACTACAATTTGCTGAATGTACTTATTGGAAAGTAGAACAGAGAACATAACACTTCATTTGTTTCTATTATTAATATCCAGCCGTCCTTTTATTAGTGTTTTGAAGTTTATTGCTGGACATCCTTTCACTATCTTTTCTTTTAGCCCTTGGTAGTCCATTGATGGACTACGGCCTCCTCTAATTGACGTTAATCCGCTAGCCTTCTGACTCAAACAGCCTCTTCTTCAGGTAGGTATAGGAACCGTCATGAGTCGTGAGCACAGATTATCAGTGGTAGGGACATTGTATACTTTCGGCCAATGTACAGCAGCCGAAACAACGCGCTGGACCAATAGACGACGCACACTGACGAACCGACGTTTGTCGAACCACTCGTGTGCACCGCAGCGCAGTCAATGTCAAACCGACCAATGAAAGTTCTGCTCACCACTCATGACGGCAACTATAGTAAACATTATGGAATCAAAATGGATCCTGTACTCTGTCCACCTTAATGCTAAGATGAGGTCGTAATTCGGTCGTAAGCTGTCTTACCTGTAGTTTTCGGATAATAACAGGTTTGTTAACTAGGGGGAATAAACCGATCTCTTAGCATTGACATGCTGTCTTTTATCGCAACAAAAAGTGACATTGTAATGAAGTGGCACAATAGTTACTCGAGTTACTGATCCGGAGAAATGCTTCGAAATAAATACTTGAAAAAGTTACTGCCATTTATAAATTTTAATATTTATGTAAGTACTGCTCTATTGGAGTATTGGGTCTCGTATTGTCTGTCGTTTCTTTTGCGTAATAATGTGTAACATTGCGTACTTATAGGCGTAGGTGTTTAATAATAAAGTTTTTGATTAACATGACGAAACTATTAAGGTTGTATGCCAGGTAATAATTATTAATTAGTGAGTTACCTACTTAATACAATGCACATAATTATTATGTAATGTTTCGCGGTTAAATTGTAACGATAAAGCAGTTTGTGACGCAAAACCCAAAACATATTACTCAGTCGTCTCTTGTTTAAATGTTGTTCCGATACTAGATATTTTTTAATAAATTAACAGCAGCAGTAAAGATGGCGGCAGTGACATGTAAATTCTTCCGATTAATCTGCAGTAAATAATTGCGTTACGAACACCAGGGCAGCATTGCGATCAATTAGATAATCTGTGAACCCCGACGAATTATCATGTTCGCAGTTATGGCGATTGGCGGCGCTGTGGCCTCGCTTTTTGCGAGCCGCGCCTGGCTGAATACCATCTCCTTATGCGGCTGTCAGCCTGGTACCGCGACGCAAAAACTTGATAAAATATCCTACATAACTCCTCACGATTGCATTATCCTAGTCCTGTGAACCCGGAACCTAGATTTTATGCACGTAAAAACGCCAGTCATTATATTATAATTTACAAAATTAATGACAAAGGACTAAATTACTGTCTGCCAGTCGACAAAATAAGCTATGGTCTGATATTCATTAATTTCAGCACATTTACTGAGACTGTAACCTGCACACTTGCGTAGGTAAATATTGTCGACTGAGTGTGACCATTTTCCGAAGCAATTCTTTTCTCATGGGTGTTATTTTTTGAATTTTTGAATCACAATCTGGGCTTTCTTTTTGCGATTCTACTATATGATCAAGAGTAATGAAAGGAAGATATAGAAAAATTGTATTTTTATCACTGTTGACATTACTGTGAATGCTAGCGAGTTGAAATGCAATGATTGCAGATAACAGCAGATATACCTAATATCTGATACAACTTATGATAAAGTGTAATGATACCTACAACTCCTAGACTGGAGACCGCATCTAAGCAAATGTCCTAGCTTAAGGCATCATCATCAGGCGCGGTGGCGTTACTTCTTGAAGGCTAATAAGTAGTAGAAAAATGTCGGCGATCTCTAGAAGGGATGATCACTCACTTCTTTCGATAGCCGATTCGATAGATAACAAAGATTTTGTTGATAACTTCTATGTCGGCACAAGAAAAGAACCGCTAAATTTAATCAAGAATAATTTAATCACATGCTTTGTAGCACTGAAAGATGGCCATAGCCTCAGCTCCTAAATTAAGTCATAGTAAATGGGCGATTGTACATCTAGAACTACGGCATACATTATTCATGTTTCTACTTTGAAATTGCTTGTTGAACGTTAGATGCCTTTTTTGTGCAATAATGGTTCAGCGGCCCGTACGGCTTGCGATTGCGGCTTAGGTAACGGTGCGGCTGCCGAAATTAGTTTGATGAAAAATAGTTCTTCGTTCGAATATATGGGGTTTTGAAAGTGCGAAATGCACAAATGAAATAGGCTTTCAAGATTGGCTACTAATGTGGCATAATATAATTATGTTTTACTAAGTATAATAAATGAATCACGTAATCTGGTGTGCGCATTGCTAGATAGGGATCCTCCTGAGGGATTAAAATAATGGAAGATGTGAGTAAATTTTCATTGAATCTAGGATCTAAATCTAGTTATACCAATGGACTCCAGAATGACTGCAACGCTTTAGAAATTTATTAACCCTGTAAAACTGTTAGTACACTCGAGCTAGTAGCCCTCGAGGAATCTACAACTAACTCTTTTGTTTTAAAATCCATCCTAAAATTATCGAGCCGACTCGAAATGTAATCCATTTTTCATCTCCGGATCATTCTATCTGCTAACAAGAAGAAAAAGAACCTAAGATTTTGTAGGTGTTAAACGTGAGCCGCATGTCGCAGCCGCACGCCCCATCAATATATTCACCGTGACCGGCACAAAAACATCGATTGGCGATTGATACATTGATGTATTGATCTCGTTATAATGGCACATGCTAAACTTGTTCTCGATTCGACTGGTAATGCCTGCTTACCATTAATACCTAATAAGCAAGCTAATAAAATTGTCTGCAGTAAATCGAATGGCCTATATAAGGATACGCTTTGATACGATAGTAAAGATAAGAGGTTTGTTTATTTGGCATTGATATTTTATGCTTATGGCTGTATTAAATTATTAAATTTTTGTTGATGTTCATCAACTCGGTGATTTCCTTCCTTTCAGCCCTTTGGATATGGGCCTCCCCTAATCGACGCCTCCCCGCCCGTTAGATACTGGGCCCTTTAAATCCAACGGTTTTCCGCTGACTTCTTCAGGTCGTCAGTCCACCTGAAGGAAATTGCAGTCTGAAGTGACAATTACTGGAAGAGTATTTTTCACGTGTAAATTTACCTGCTATGTATTGAACATTTTTGATTTGCTAAAGATCAAATTGTTTTCGGAGGTTAGGGCGTTACATATAGGTAGAAAATAATCCCTTTTTGTTGCTGAAATGGAATTGCCTAGGCTTCTCCATGTGCCATAAGTAATGTTTTAATGATTATCACAGTAGTTAATTGGATTAAACGTCCCGTGTCTAAGTGTGCCAGACAGGTGCCGTTCAAGGGAATCACATTAGGTATACTTGTTACGTGAACGTCGCTAGGCGATCAATAGGCTGAATACTATATGTAATGCTTTTGAGTGAAATGAGGCCTGAGATTATAATATGTTTATTATAAACCGTTATGCTAACGTACTAGAGAAGTGTTTTATGCAGTATGTATTCAGAGAAAGAAAATTCTACGAAACATCAAAATTGTACCACATGTTCAACTTATAAGTAAGTTATCCATGTAAATATCCGAAGCTAGTTTGCTTCAAATTTTTTTATGAGTCTAGGTGAATTTCACATAGAGTCTGGATTTTCTTAGCTGACCCATACCTAAAGGATATTAATTGAATAATATGATAAAATTGGGTAAAGACTGCTTAATATTATGCCTCCTAGCTAGACGAAGATTGAGAAGAGAATAGAGTTCGAAACCCCAAGAAAGACGTAATACAAGACAACGATATACTGGAGAAGCAAATTGCATAATTTCAAGTCTCCACTGCGCTAACTGCTCAGAGCTTAATTACCTACCTCTACTTCAGACTAGAATCAAAGACCCAATCCAAGCTGTAGATACCTATAACGATATGAAATGGTCTCATTTAATACTAAAGGAGAGATAACCTCAAATAAAACTGCAGCCTTATCTCAGGTCAATGAGTCTAGATTGAGATTTGTTATTGCTCGCAGGATTACGACCTCCTGTGTCGAACGATAACAAGCCAAGTTAGGCCCATTTTACATGATAAATTCGCGCGTCTTTCGCGTCGCTTGTTGATCTTTGCTTGATCCAACCAATATAAATGCAATTGTTTGTATGGATCTTCTTCGTGTAAAGTCAGTTCAAGCATTGAAGTAGGAAACACGATAGACAGAACCATGAATACCTATTAATACATTTGGGGCATACCAAAACAAAACAAGGATTGGGTGGGACATCAGAGACCAGAGTATCAAGATATATAGACCACTGGTGATGTCACTGACATTTAGGAGTTTCTTCCTAAACATACAGCACACATACACAGTCACACATTCAATACATAATACAGTGTGACTTGCAACAATTGAAGGAACTGGCTCGTTCAACCAAATTCGTAATGAATCCAGAGCAAGAAATCAACTGTAACCTAGATGTTAAAAGTATTAAGAAGGCACTTGATACATCGGTAAACTGACACTACTTTCGTTAAAGCGAATCAGTTAGACAAAAAAATGATTCGACGGACAGGCAACCGACTTACACCGAGTTTAATTAAACTGTTCGCCGAGATGTTTCTTTATAATCTGTCGCTGAGTGCCGCTAATCCTGTGATGTGCTGTGATGTTATTGGAACACCGTGACCATAACCACAACCTACACTTGCATATGTGTCAATGTCGTTTTTTAGTAAAGGAGTGCTCAGGGTATAAGACAGTGTACTAACAAAAGGTGTAAATGCCAACGTGTATAGGTAAATCTAATATCGAAAATAATTAAGTTTTCTTAAGTCTTCATTGCATTACATAGTGTTTTTCCAAATACCGTCACTTGTAGCAATGTGACTGTTTATAAAGAATTAAGAATTCGTATTGGCTCTACCTATTTTGATATTATAAAGCAGATGTAAGACATATTTTATAATATTCTAACATGAATGACGTTCATTAAGTGTACACAACTTGTATTTTACAATGAATAAAAGACTGATTTGATTTGATTTATACGATTATTTCGCTCTCTGAGACAGAATCTTCATCAGAATCAGAACCAAATATTATAAGACTGCGTAGGGCTGATGAAGTAACGTCTTTATAGTCAGCTGTCTTCGTCGCTAGTAAAACTTAGGAACTAGTTAGTACACCAGATATTCTTGCGTTCAAATCTAGGCTATTTCAATATTATGTTTGCAGAAATAGTGCTTACTTAGTAAGTAAATATTTTGAGAGAGCATAACGCCATGTAAAGAAATATGATGTTAAATCGCACTCAAGATAGTATCATGAAATAGTTATGAATAAATCAGAAACATAATTACTTACCATAAAGTTTTGACGATAAAATCTAATCACACGCGTATCAGTATAGATAAACAATTATATCCTCTAATGGTTACAAGTCATTGACATGTGTGGTTTACTCGACTGGAGGTCCTAAAATACCGCCTACAGACGCCCCCGACTGTTCACACGAGAATACGTTCTAGAGATCTGTAGTAATATAAATAAAACGTTTGTTCTTACCGTAGACCAATTAGTTGTTAAGATTATAAAGTAACAGGATTAATTTAAGCATGAAATATAGGTAACAAAAGCATGTAAAATTATGAAGGGTAAAAGAGTGCAAGAACAGAAAAATGATGTAAGCATAGACGATGAAACTACAAAAGTGATGGAACTACAAAAGCTAATGTTGGTCGTATTAAAATCCTTTAATGTTATTTAGAACTAAAATTCTGAAAAATTTAAGTACAATCTTCAGCAGCATTACCAACGAGACTAGTTTGTAGTATTACTTAAACCATGACGTGGTATATAGCAATTTTGAATGTTTGATAGTCTTAATAACTATTTATAACCACGTTAACAAATCTTTGGCCAACTTTTACTTAAATTGCAAAATATTATGAATTTCACGAGCACTAAGATATGAGCAAAGCCATAAAACATAACTTAAGATTTTTATGTACGGAATATACATTTAAGAATACAGTTGGTGCCAATTATGTTTTTATAAATATTTAAAATGTAAATACCCCGTGTAATGATATCATTCTTATCCATATGTTAATGCAACCACCTGTCGCATCCAATCTTACATATATGGTGTGAAGCCATGGTTTTTTAATTTAAGACAAGACTTGTGAATTGTTTGACAAGAGCTTAAACCACTCTGTTGCTATGATGGTACCTACTGGTTAAGGATCCCTACTGGTTTCATTCATTTTTCTAGATAAATTAGTGGCACTAACTTCACTGTACATAATTATGATACAGATAATTAAAATAAAAAGCAGAGCATGCTTAAGTTTGTGTAAAAGTGGTTTTTACCATTAAAAATGACGATAATGATAGGAACGAAACTTAAATACTAATTTAAATGGGATTTGTAGATCCTTGACAAGAGCACGTGGAAAATTTGACATCATAAATGACAATATAAAGTAGGAGGCCAATGTCATATAATTATACTTAAACGTGTGAAATATTGTACGGAAGCAGGCAATTTCACTATTAAGTATGATGCAGTGATGACAATCATCAACCCTGAATGATCTTTGCGTGACCTTGATGCGTGAAAATGACTCAAGGTTTCATACGCTTTATTGAAGTTCACGTGATTGAAATCATTGTTAGGTATATGTTATGTTTAATAAATCAAAATTAGATCTCAAAACATCTTAAGGGTAACAGGCGAAAACAGAAATAAATTTATGGGCTAAAAGATGGATTAAATATGCGATTAATTCAAATGCTATTCCGAAAATTGACTGCAAAGTCAAGGTGACTATCATCTCCTTTAGGATAAGATTACGAGTCTTTTCGTCGCTGTAAGGAAGCTTACACTTCGGACAACCGTTAAGGTTTTCGTAGATAACAAATCTATTTATAATCCAAACGTTTCACGGAGTCTTAAATCAAGCGACTTCCTCCGCGTGTGTCCAGAGCCCAAATATACCAGCAGCCACGTTCTGGGTTCGATCCATGTAATTAATGCCGTCCGCGTCGCGCCGGAAACCATTATGAAGTGGTTCCGTGCTCGTCACCAATACCGGCTTTGACGAAAAAATAAACAATTCAGTTTTGTCTGCTATAATACGAGTGGCTGATTACTATTTTGCCTTTTTGCTTGCTCATTAAGGATAAGGGCTAATTTCATAATTTTTAGATTAGTAAAATACCTTATTGGGCTGTACATGTGTGTGCTTCTTAAAACCTTATAGATAACATTCAATGTTATCATTGACTAAATTTATCAGATCAAATAATCAGATCTAAATTGAAAAGTATAGAAGTGAGGCGGCTACAGTTTTTAAAAATAGGCTTAGTTTCAGTTTCCAGTTTTCAATTCTTAGCTTCTAGTATACACTTTAATACATTGCAACGCAGCGGTGATAGCCCAGTGGCTTAGAATTCGACCTCGAATCGAGGGATCCGGGTTCGAATCCCAGTGGCACGCACCAATGACTTTGTAATAAAAGTTATGTGCGATTTATGAAATTAAACATCACTTGCTGTTACGGTGAAGGATAACATCGTGAGGAAACCTGCATGCCTGAGAGTTCACAAAAAAAAATGTTCTCAAAGGCATGCGAAGTCCACCAACCCGCAGTAGTCCAGCGTGGTGGACTAAGGCCTACATCCTTCTCATTGTGAGAGGAGACCCGGCCCTGTAGTGGGTCATTAATGGGTACTGACTGACATGACATTGCAACCATTACCGAGTTCTGTAATAACCCTAGTAATTACACCGTCAACATCACAATTCCACACTTGAGTTTTTTTTAAATAGTATTATGTGCCATTGTAGGCCGGCGTTATTTACACAATTAAGATGAAGTTTGAAGGGAGATATATATGTATGACATTCCTTACTTAAAGATATTTAGAAAATCAAACCTCCCAATCTACTTTAGCTTTATTTGATAAAGTTTATTTGATAGAGTTTAAAATCTACTAGCATTAAAATTTGGAACAAATCAAAGGAGCTGTCGTAAACTGATGGAAACCATTTGAATTCATAAAACATAGTTGGGAGCTTTACGAGTACGATGCTTGTGGTTTATGAAAACACTGTTAAGAGTTATTAGGGCAGAACCGCAGAAGATGACGAGCATGTGAGAAACGACGGAAACATCAGAGATACTCCCATTTCTTGGTAATTCGGGTCATCCCTAGACAAACTTCCGGGGAAATTATGAGAGACTTTAAACCAACAATATTGGGAACAGGATTTTTGTTAAACTCTTGCATATTGCATATGGATAGCAAATTGAACAATAGATCCTTGAATTATATCATATTTCGCCTAAAGACGTTCCAACAGATATAGCCGTAACCTGAACCTTACTTTTGCATGCTGAAAGATCGGTTCGGTTGGCACGGTATGATTACCGGATAGAATCAGATATGAAAAAGAAATTAGTAAAGACAATTTTGGCAATGACAATGTATTTTGCTTTAAAGGAAATTTCAGTCCAGTTTATATGAAAGTGTATTAAAGTTTATATAAACATGTTCACTTGTCCCGTTTCCAGCTTACTCTTATCAGCTTAATACGAGTTATGTTCTTACCAAAATCTCTCGATCCATCTGGAAAATCGAAAATCCAAAGTTCAATTAAAGAAAGTAACTGTAAGCACAGTAAGAGCATTTAATAAAGTAACGTTAAATTTAGAATTCTGCTTCAAGCTATTAACAGGAAAGCAAACAAAACGCTAAGTAATAATCCGTAAAAATAGCTTCAACTACTAAGTAAATTTCCTTCTTGATGACTAAAGAAGTTTCTACAGCATATCTTAACGTGCGTTTTTGAAGCAATTAGTTTAGTCTGTTCACATGACTGCACACACAATGTGGATGTATTACACGCAGCTCGGCTTACGACAATGATTTTCATAATTGTTTAGAGACATCCAATTACTTGTCAACAAACTTGATATGACACTAGTTTGAAGAGAGACTGAGATTACAATATGATCTTGTTTTAATCTATTTTATTTCTTACAGTATCTTTATAAGGCAAGGATTATGGAATCATAGAATGGATAGGACAATGGATTGGAAAACTTTTTCTTTTTATTGTTCCATAATTTACAATGGCGATTTTTGTGGTAATAACTTAGTGATGTTTTAAATAGGTTCTTTGTATAATTCGTTTATTAAACGCAGTGATCGTCATTATATTATGTTAAAATTGTTTCTTTTGTTCTTGCGGCATGGTACTCGTATAAAAAAGGTTTTTTTACGACTTGGGTTATCGTTAAGTGCCTTAGAGACCTGACAGTATAAATAAACTTTCTTGTCCGTTTGTTAGATAACGTTGTAAGATGATTATAGTTGTAGGGCAGTATTGTTTGGGTGCATTATCTGTAAGTGTTCCGACTGAGACATTTCGCTTGTCTTTCGTTCTATTTACAATATGTTCAATGTATTGATGATTCAGAATGATTTACTGTTGACATTCTTGGTTAAATAAGGCTTTGAGCATTTAATCGATATGAAGATTGTACATATGTTTGTATATGTCAGAGTGTGCTTGAGTTTGCGTGCCACTGATGAAATGTAAAATAATGTATAGTGAAAAATAAATATAGGTACTTTACATTAAAATTGTATAGTCTACATTTAAATGAAGTGCATTAAAGTACCTATGGATAACCGAAGATATTTGCATCGTACAAATTCTCATCCAATCCCTCATACAATCCATTATTTATTTTATAGCTCTGATTTACGAGTTGCGTGTAGTGGAGTGGTCGCGGTGGTTTACTGCCACTAAAGTTAGTAAGGCTTAGGTCTCAGTAATGGAATTCTTCAAATGTTGTTCGTTCTTGTTTTGTAGCACATGTTATAAGCTCGCGTTGGGTGTGTCAGGCTTATCGTTCATTAATATGTTGATATTTGGTGCTTTCGCATATTCAGTGTTACATTTTTGCCTTGTTTGTTTTATGTTGATAGCGTTTTATCAGACCAGTAGTAACATATTATACCAGAGTTTATGTTTTTTTTATTTATTTGTCTATCGGCGCCATTTTGACTGATTAAAAAGTTTCTGTAATACATGTTTATCTTATCCCTAGCTACATCAAATCGAACTTATTCAAGAGAATACATCTATTAACTTTACATGATGAATTTTGTTTAAAAACACGCCATTAATAGGTAGTGTTACTTCAATTGTTTTGTTTTTGAAGTTTTAGAGATTTTAATAATCCTAATTTTCAAAACAAATGAATCGGTGATAGTGCGTGATATCTAAATTCGATATTCGGAAACTTGGAATATCAACAAGCAGATAAATCATTATATAATATTATTCAAAATTGAAATGATCCGATGTTCTGATATCCTCATAACAATCTCGTCGTGATTAATGGTCCTTAGCATGGGAATGTTTGGAGAGGCAATCTCTGCTCGTAATGCCCGTAATGTCTTCTTCATCCGCCCGCACACACCCACTTCGAGCACCCTATTGTCTCCAAATACAATGAAAAATCGAGCGATATCTCTTGCTACCATCTCCGCTACATCTCCACCTTTATTCCAATGTGTTAGAGTTCCAAATACTTCTGCTACGTCCTTGGCTGTTGGCGTGAAGTGTTCTGATCAGCATGGTCGGTGATTAATAAGAAATAGCGTACCTAATTCGTTGTTGTCTACTTTCGTAACGAAATGCAATAGTTCGTTAGCATGTGGCGAAGTGAGTGCAGTCGATGAGGTCATATCGATTTTGTAATGTGCATAGGTATTACTATTGAGTACTTTTTTGTCGTTCCTCTAATCGTTTTCGTCAATGTTTTCAACATTTTGTTTCAAGTATTCGCGCCTGACGTTGCCAAGTATACATAGTTTTGGAATCGTATTTTTTGGTGATTCTTTATGGGTATTCTTTAGGGGTATGTTTTTCTGGTGACGACTTGTACTGAGATTGTTAGTATGTTTAGTTCGCTAGGAATTACGAATCGCTTATCATATATTTGTCAACAACTGTTGGCATTCAATTTCACTTGCAAATAACCGCGAAGTAGCTTCTGTACGCCATTATCAGCCCAATTAGTACTTTACATCCTTTAATGTATAAATTTGATTTGGATTGCCTATACCCACTGAACCAAATGTTTGATAACAACAAAGAGTGACAGTTCGGTACATTATTCCAACATGAACCTACGAGTATATTGTGAGACCTAGTTAGTGCGTGTCCAATTGTCGCCTGCCATTGTCGTACTATTTACCCTCTGTGAGAGGTCGCAACGATTTATTGCAACGCCAATTGCAATAAACTTTATTGCACATGTCCTCATTTACACTTCATTCTACTCGGTGTGGTTTAAATTGGACGTTTTAGATCCCTTTGATACCGTGTTCAATCAACCTATTCACATTTTATCTGAACTGTAATTTGATGATTCAAAAGTTAACATAAATAACATAATATTTATTCAAGAAAATTAAAATGCCTTAAATAATAATAATGATACGCAAAACATTATGTTATATACTGTAAAAATGCCAAAAAATATGTAATTCATTGTAGGGCAACAAGAAAATCATCGATGATTCATCAAATTATCTATCAGGGAAGACAGTGTTTCGGTGCATAACAGCTTCTATCGATTGATTTTTCTTTTTCTTATATCGCTAGGGAATTTAATTTGTAAGTATCATCCGAGACTGACCGCTAAAAGTGCCTTCAAATACGGAAGCTCACAGAACCATTTTGTTTTTAAAAAAATGCTTTTTATATTCGTTTGCACAAATTGCAACGGCCCAATTGATTGTATGTTCGTGTGTTTGCATTCACTTTACTCGTAAAAGCAATAAGACTCGAAATAAACTCCTAAAGAAAGTGTGTTTACTCACGTATGAAACGAGCCACAAATGGAAATGCGATCTGAGTACCAAGTTTATTTCAGTGTGATTGTTATTAGATGAAATATTAGAATGTGGTGGTTTGCCCACTTTCCCCTCCATATCGGCTTACTTGCGTGCTTCAGATATTGTTTAATATTCGATATTCACCGCACATTTCCTACTGCTATGATTGACATTATGGGTCTAATAGCTTTCATTAATATGGATTATAGCAGCGGTTCTCAAACTTTTTAGGCGACGGAAAAGCCTTATGGCGAGCGGCGAGGCCTTTTGGAAATCTAATTTTTTGAAGGAGCCCTAAAATAAAAACAAAGTTTACGTGCATTCTTTACTAGGGCAACATCGTCATTGTTTTAATTTGTGCCACAAAGTATCCTAAATCTTATATTCTGTGTTCTGAATCTTGGCCCTATATAAAAAAAAACTTTTTAGCAAAAAAGTTTTAGCAAATACATCTAGCATCCATCCTCATAAAATTTCACAATATGAATAAGATTGATTTGATTTCAATTTAAAATCATCAGTATTTTAGCAAAGCCCCTACAAAGACTTTATATGAGTCCTAGGGATCTGCGGAGCACACTTTGAGTATGACTGAATTATTAGATTTTCTATAATGATCTCATTTTATGAAAAGTGACATGTTATAATGACGTGTTATGAAGTAAACACTTTATTAAAAGCAGCGAGTTAAATGCAGTGGAGTGAAATTGTAATTTATGTGCACATACGAAGTGTACAAATTGGTCGACTAAAGCAACAGTAATTTTTCAAAGAGCAGCGCTTGTGATTGAATAAAGCCTACAATTACCACGGCTACAACAGTTTAAATTTCATTATTTGGTTCAGGTTCGTGGCTTGGATATTTAAGTTAATCATATTAACAGATTCATATGTTGTTTTAATAACAAATTATATTGATTAAAATACAGTTAAAGAAGAAGAAGAACGGAACCATCGCTGTCTTTTGATAGAGCTTACGACTTCAGTAGTGAACTGTGAACTTCTTTTGCAAAAAAGTGGAAATTATTTCCAGACCTTACCAGCTCATCAATTAACTATCATCTTATCCCATTGAATAAGTTGTTTACGGACCTTCATATTACGGATATTCCACTGCAATACCTTTGGGATCCATGCTGAGTTTTTGCCTATTAAAAAACGTTTTAATCAAAGTCAAAGTCAAAGCCTTTTATTGTTAGGTACAATTTGTGCACACTTAATGATCGTCATACATTTATTTACTCGTATATATTCATCCGCATTTAAAACATAGCCCAGTACAAAATAATGACATCCGAAATAAAAAATGATCTATCCATTATCAAATTCACTGAATACTGAATACGAATAGCAAAAGATCGGTGGCAAGAATAGCAAATTGGTGGATTCTCGGCAACTTTCGCCAGAGCGCGGCGATTCCGGCCGAGATCGTTCTTTATTAATTAGGCTTTCTCGGTTGTGCAACGCTGCACGCACCGGTGCATTGACCTTGACTCGAACGGCCCGCCTTTACATGGCAATGCCAAACTGTTCCCTACAAGGAGAGCCGTTGATTGACTTGCGTATTTTGGTGAGGTCTAGCTACGAGTAGGTGACCTAAGACGCTCGAGGTTTCACGTCGAAATATCACGTCTATGATAAATGGTTGTTTTGGGCGAGTAAGTTATTTTGCCTACTGAAGCTATTTTTGCATGATTATTTATTATGACAAGGAGTAATCGCTGATCGTCATGGTTATGAACATCTGTAACGTTCAGGGTTCTTTAATCCATGTTTGAACCGGCTCTCAAATCCTAGCCATAGTATGTCTGAAAAGAATTATATATTTTAGTTTACTGATTTAGCTGCCTTACCACAGCTAAGAATGAAACTGTTTCCTTAGGGTATGGACCGTTTTTTTGGCCGAAAAAGGCTTACTTAATGGTTTGTTACATTCATCAACTTTTCCAAGAAAGACTAATTTAGTGGTTTTAAACATTTTTTATCAGGACAGTAATACCTTTTCTCATAGCATCTAATCGAGGCCTATTTACGAAATTTTGAACTTGCTACTACTGGCATTGATTCGCCAAGTGCCTTTTTTCTTGCATGTTTGCGATCTTTTGGAAGCTTGTCTCATATGTCCCGTGTGTAAGGGAAACGACCTCAAAAGTGTCGCGGCCACTCGCGGCACCAAGGAGCGTGCCTAAAGCGCGCTCTCCAGCGGCAGTTGGGGGCTGAGCTGCCAGTGACGTCACGCGACCCACTGAACTGCTCCACAGCTCCACTCAAGCTGCTTGTGCTTTTGTTTTGTTGGTTTTAGAACACTTTGAAGAGCTAAAGTTAGAACTCGATTGTCGTGCCAAAAGATGTTGAAGGAGGTCGTAGGAATATATTGAAAATCACTTTCGTTTTCTTATTTAAGAACCGTATGTAATACTTAGGTTTGTTTTTCGGAATAGCCCGACTAGTATCGGACCTCACCAAAACCACCTAATTGTGGACTCCCGATTGGGATTTAAATAACAATATAACTTACGTTATGAATATTAAACTAATTTATAGTGGGAGAGACATCATAGGCATGTAGTTCGCCGGATGGTCCTAGTTTATCATGCCTTGTGTTTCGGGTTAGGGAGGTGTTGTTGCTTGATATAGGTACTCAGTAGCTCAAAAGGAAACCGAATAATAATGTCTAAATCCTTAGGTATGTGAAGCTCCGCAGCTATGTTCAAATAAAGATAGGTTTTTAGGACGTACTTAAGCAACGAATAAGACAAAAATTTCTGCTTGGAATGTTTTAGCTTTGTTACTTGGGGATGTTATATTAGGCAGGTACATGAGGATGGTACATGTTGTTCAACAAAATTCCTCAGTTGATGTCGGGGCTCAGTGGTCGCGAATTGCCACCGCAATACTGCAGTGTATACACATTGCAGTGCACTGCCCGAGCGAGTGCGCGACATAAAAACGCGCTTCGAACCGGTCGACGTAGGGCTAGTAAAAGCAAAGTTATTATAGGATAATAATTATTTGACTACACGCGTGGCGCACTAGTTGCCGTGGGGTGCGCTTTGCGAAGAGTCCTGGGTTTGATTTCTAGCACAACATAAATTTAATTGATAAGTTTAGATTTCTGTTTCTGGTTTGGGTATTTGTGTGATTTTTACCATGGCACCCACGACAAGGAAAATCCTATTGTTAGGCTATAAGTGTGTAGAATTATTTATTTATACATTTACACTCTGAAAAAAACTCTCCTTGTTTACCACCCTTACCGTGCACGATTAAAATCGATTTTATTTGTTTTTAAAAAATGTATGAGTGCCGGCCCTAACTGATACAGGCGGGCCACTGTGCGAAGATTGCTATCTATCTGGAATAGACAGCTTTCAACTGTATTCTGCATTTTGGGAATGTTACACAAAATTCTCTCCCGTTATATAATAACTGAAACCAGTCAAGACACAAGGAATAAGAACACAATCTTAAAATAAAGATTCTGGGAACTGCACATTTTTGGACTATTTAAATAGTCTTCAATTCTGGTGAATAAAGTATGTACAATTAGTATCAACACATAGTTTGATTCTTTACTAGCTAAGAATTGAATTGTGTTCATTATTCATAATTCTTTATTCATTAAATTTCAAGTTTAAATTCGGTTTATTAGGTTACGAAGCATACGAAGAATTGCGTTTCGTTTCCATATACGCCTTAATGAAACATCCCGTACAATAAAACGGATAGTTAGACAACATTACAGACGTATCCGTGGAAACTACTCAGATAAAACCATTCTCAAAGCTCCATACAGAAGCTCCATGCGCCGTGATTCTCAAAGCTACATCAAAAGCTGTAGCGGCGTGTTTCTCAAAGCTCCACCCAGAAGCTTCAGCGGCGGCGCGGGCGTGTCGTGTGTCGGTAGCGGTCCCGGTGACGGACAGCGAGACAAATATTTATATTTTTGTCTCATCTCATCCCACTCGGCGCTTCCTGTCGAAGCAGTCAAGCAGAGCATGACTCGCTACAGTGTTAAAGAGCAAAGAAATACTACTGACTAGTCAAAAATATAGAAATGATGAAGTAAACATGTACACTATGAAAGTCAAAACCATGTAAGTAGGTGTGTGGTGGCCAAGAGCTGAAACAAGTAAAATCTATCAAAGCCGTATTGTCAAACCCTACTGAGAATATGGAGCAATATTACTAAACTAATTAACAGCCTTCGATAATAACAAAATATGTAGTCCATAAGATCTTTGCAAGATGTTCATATCCTACTTACTACAAAGTTGTAGTAGCTTTTGTACGTGGTACGTGTTCGGAGAGCATTAGCCGCTGCTCGTTAGTGCCGACTGCGACTGACGCCGGCTGGTGAGCAGTTTTCACAGATCACATCGATAATTTCACTCAAATGAATCTCGGATAACTTCTTTATGGAATTTCATGGTTAGATGGTAAAGACGAATTTTATTGGTGGATTTTCTGGTCTCTTACTCTGAGGATCTTGAGAGCTTTTTATTATTAAACATCAATTACCCTAAACTAACCAAGCTATTAGTGGCATGTTAACATGACTAATAAGATAATTAGTCCACCAATACACACGTTGAAGTGCTGTTTGCTGTGATCGAGATACAGGGTATCATTAACGAGGCATTGAGGATGAGGGATCAAAGGGGATCCAGAGCCACGAGGGTGGCGAGCCCGTATCCTGATAATTATGCACTTGTTGTTTGAGAGGCGATAGACACGTGCCTATTGTTGATACTCCCTATTAAATATTTAAGCTCTAGGGGTAATGAACTGGTGAGATGGCGTCGAGAGAAGGGTGGAAGGAGGGAAGCGGTAGGTACTGGTGCTTTGATTCCATGATTAGATGTTTTCAAACACCTCGTAATGATCCTCTTTCTGAAACTTTGAGCACATTTTAGAACGTTCAGGGATTGCTTTAGTTTTTTCCAACACGCAAGCCTCACTGTGTACTTGCTTAATTAGGTTAGTCATTTAGTTCGTTCGTAAAGAAATGCACCCCTTATAACGCCATGTCGCTCGCAAGTCGCCAATGTTGCACGTACGACAACCTCAAGAAATACTCAGAGATAGTATCTACAATTCCAATTACAACCTCGGTCTTTTCTTAAAATGGTAGGTAGGTAGGTAGTACTAGGTAGGTAGGTACTTGAATTATTAAATAAGCCTAACGTTCAAAATTCTCGTGCATGATAATATCGGTTCCTGTCAAGCAATGATATCAATCATTTGTAAAACCACACAGTAACATATTTTCGGTAGGTGTTTAGGTATGAAACATTTTGAATACTAAAAGCCATTGCATTAGCAAATATACCAAATCAAGTTTCTTGTTAGATCAATGTTTTGATATAACAATCCAAATGAATGATAGTCGAAACACAATCATTTGCTTGTCACGACTTCACTGAGCTCATACCTTTGAATGTAAGGAACAGTTAATAGTTTACAGAAAAACAATTAAAAAACCGTATAATGACAGTGATTGGTACTAATGGCTCAATTAAGTGGGTTAAATGTAAGGAAATGTAAGCCACGATTACGCCTGAAGGCTAGTGCTGCCGATCCATTAAGGTTTTGTATTGCAGTTGTTAGTTTTATTTAAAGCTTTTAATTAATTTAGATACTAACTTAAGACACTAGTTTCAGGTGACTAGTAAAATTCAAGATAAAAGAATAAAGCTTAATAAATGTTTTATTACGGTAGTGCCAACTAAACTTTGAAATCAATTCGATCGATCATACATAGTAAATTGTATTTTGTAATAAAGGCTTGGTTGAATATTGAGCTATAGAAATTGATGAAAAATTAATATTAAAAAAGATATGAATACAAGAATATAGCTAAAAGATTAGTGTGAAGCGTTATTTTATTTTTATATTTTTTTTATTTAAAATGCCTATTCTTAAACTTTGTTATAAGTACATACGCATCCCATTTCAGAAGTGTACTTAAAATCAAAAGTTCATTTCAATTTTCCCGAGTGAGGCGCGTAATACGTCAGACTAGAGCACTCAAGAGTGACGTCACACTACCGACTCGGTGCGCTGACGTCTGGAAGTTGAGAGCAACTTAGCAATTACAGTATTGTGATCAACCCTCCTTGGCTGTCAGGTGTAGAGTTACTTTGAACAGTCTCGTAACGTTTTGCGCGAATAAGGAGTAACAATGTTATAGTAGGTACATTGTATACAACTTCGTGGGCGTTGACATTGATTCTGATTCTGACCGTCACCTATTGATCAACACGCGCAACATCAGAGAAGTCGTCATTGCCGGCTTTGAAGGAGAGCTCTTTTTACGCTCTGAGGAAGTATCCCTTGATAAAGTTCATCGACCGAAAGACCGTAAAAACGGATTTATGAAATGCCCATCTGAAATGTCTATACGTAGGTAATAGAAGTTAGAATTCATATTTAAGTAACATTTAAGTAGTCACTGTAGCCCGAGAACAGCTAGTTACAATGCCAATCGTTATTAATGTTATATCGTCATCATCAAAGTACTTAATATTTGTTCTTTCGATAAGAAAAATGGAAACAAAAGGATACTGCGTCAAATAAAACCATAAATTACAAGAAGGTAGTCAAACGATATTTGCTGATAACATCTGCTCATTTGTGTTTCAGCCTTTCAAGGTCCAGGGAAGAATGTCTATGAATTATCGTTAATTCGCTCATTGTCGCACTATGTTTGCTTTGGATGCGTCAATTTTTGTGTCAAGATCGGTCGGACACCTGTTGAAACAGAGCTGATCAATAACATGTTAAAAACAAAATGAAGAACGATATTTAGGGTGATTCAGTCAAATATACACCTACTACGTATATCTGAATAACATACAATGAACCAGTGCCGTGAGCATGAACTATGAACACTATCATTTAATATAATATATTGTATTAGGCGTTACTTTGCGGAAATCCATTGTTATTTAAGTTGTATTTATATTTCACACGTGGAACTTGTTTTGGTATGGACCCACCACCCTCCTTTATCTCTCTGAGTAGCCAGATATACCATCACAACTTATTCCAATAGCACACGACACGTGTTTCACCCCAAAACGGAGCATCATCAGGTGATGTGGACTCTACAACGGTTGGTTGACTAAGTGGTGGGTCCATACCCAAAACAAGTTCCACGTGTGCGTATTGTTGCAAAAATATATAAATACAACTTAAATAACTATCATTTAAGTATTTGTGCGGTGAACATCTTCCCATACTGGATACAAGGCACTGGTCTTGCTGGCACCTTACTGGTTCGTCTCGCAACACTGTCCTGTCTAAATTTTTGTATTTGTAACATCAATCAAAGAACAAACGTTTTAATAAAATTACTCTTTTCATTTCTTCCCTTTAGGTAAGTGTAGTCTTAGTTCGTATTATTACGAATTAGTTGTCTAACCAACGCTTTGGAAGCCAAAACTAGGATATTTTTGAAACTACAATTTTTCAAATTGCACCTTGCAATTAACATAGAGAACTAAACGGCGCTTTCCCGGATGTTGAATTGAAGTTTAGTGATGTTTGCTCTTCGTTCATTCATATTCAAATACGAAGTGAATGCATTTCACAGGGACTTTAGAGCCAGTGCACGGAGAGCCATAAACGAGAGCTTGCAACCGATAAACAAAACTCTCCGGTAAAAACCTCTGACGTTTATAGTTTATATTGGACTGGGCTCTGTCTGTGGAGAAGTGGTTTGCAGGGCTGTTATCTTTTATCCCATGAAAAGTTCTCAAAAAAAAGTATTCAATGAATGTAAGAATCATGAATCTCTTTTATGTGTTCATATCTTGTGTGTGTCCACGGCACCCACGACACTAGAAATCCTGGTATGGGTAATGAGCGCGTGACGTTATTTATTATATTATTATACTCGCTAATTTTTATTAGAATCGGATAGATCCAATCAAGTTGCGATTCAATTTATGCTCATCCAGATCAAATTTGTCTACCTAAGTATAAGTTACGAGTCTCGTAAGTCACTTGTGACTCATGCTCATTTTTGACTAGTGTCTATGCACTGAACGGTCATACTGCTATATGTTTAATTTAATTAATTCAGGAATCGTCATCTCAGCTTCTATACTAATGAAACAAAAATACTAACCTTATGAGGCAGCCCTATTTATTCTCTATGTTGATGCATGATATCAATCAACGCGATGCGCTGAGATCAAAGATGGCGTCCTACGGAAATATCTCGAAAATACCACGAAAATACCGCGAACTCACACCGCGTTCTTTTTTACGCATGAAAATGGCTGCCACTTACTAATTCAGTTTTCCTTTAAAATTAATGCCTGTTATGATTTGAATGGTCCGACGATAGCTCTTTGATATTTTTAAATGTGTTTGTGGCGAGTTCAGCCCGAAAAGGAAATGAAAGGTTTATAAATAAAGCGATTCGTGGTTAATTTTTTTATAGCTTTACGAGTCTTATAGAGAGTAGACATACCTAACAGAAATAATGTTCTTTTACCGTTAAAAATCTGCTACGTTATCATAATAATGAAATTCTGCAAATATTTATTTGCAAAGTGGTTGAACGGTCAGTAAACCATTCACTTTTGTTGATCGAAGCTTACCGTATAACTACTTATAACTGTTCTTGAACTCACAATTCTTATTTCATTTATTCTGTTTCCTGAATTTTTCTAATTAACATTTTATTTCTTTGTTCCAGGAAATGATCTGAAAGTCGCAGCAGAGAACGGTAGGTAATTTGGAATTGGAATATTAATTGGTTTGGTTCTGCCATACTTGCAGTATCTATGCAAACGTTGCTTACAACCTACGATTATCAACACATTTACCTTTCGACTTCAATCAGCATACAAGCTTAAACGAGACTGAATCATTTTCTCCGCGGGTGAAGTAAAATAAACCTCAAATAGTACTTACTTAAATTACCCTTATTTTGCGGCATAAAGTTTCGCCTTCTTTCTTCATGGAACATTCTAGACAAGGCAACAAAGTGCCAAATAAAGTTATAAATAATACATAAAGCATTCTCGGAAACCGCTGCATTTCCCGTCTGTGTTTACGCACGTCTAGACGGCTAGCGCTGCAGCGCTGTAAAATTAACGGCATGCATCGCCAATACCACCAACTATGATCGATATTATTATAATGTTTGTGTTATAAATGCTCGGTACGACGTTGAATGTTTTAAACTTGGAATGGCGTAGATACATTGGCGCGTAAATGGGAATTCGATTGATTTCTTGTTGGTAATACGATGTTGTTAACATCCGACTAGAAGCCTATTGGTATTTAGAATATTATATTAGAATAACTTAATAAGACTCAGTTGATAAAGCACTGCCCCAGTTTGTAATTAAATTTGACAAATCTTATTTTCGGGTCATTTCCTGTATCTACATAGGAGGAATCACCCATGAACCCAATCGACTTAACGGTTTGTTCAAATTTAATAAAAATGCCAAAATATTCAAACTAAGATGAATTAATTTACTAACCATGTATAAATAATACAAAGTTCATCGCTTCATAGCTCAAAATGAACTTGAATTGATTTTAAAAACAATGTTTAACCTAGACATTGATAAAATTTGACAACCATTAAAAACTAGAAACGAACTAGGTTACAATTATTGCGTTGTACAAAATAATAAGTGGATTCATTGCAGCAGAAGCAGCTATTTGCGCCGCATTTTCCGCCAATGTAAGTATGTAATGTACGAGTATGTAAGGTAGTTTTACGACCGTGGAGCACACTGGCACATACACACGTCTAGACGCCTGGCAATCGCGGGTTACACTTGTTATTACAAGAGCCTGTTAATGTTATGTTAACATGAGACCAATATGAGCGGCATGCTAGCTCAACGGCTAAAGGAATATAAGTTTTACTCTCAAAATACGGATGAGAGATGTCGAAATGAATGTAAGATTAGAAAATAGATGGTTTTTTCTTTTGATTGATGATTGCTTTCTTTCCAAGAATAAAAGGAATAGAATAATATAAATTGTTATGAAAAACCTAAAGTAGAATTGTAGAACGTTGGTCATTCAAGGGATCTAAGGTTCGTTAATTCTTAAGGTTCTTGTGACCGTAGGAATGAATAGTAGCAAAAGATACTCGATAATCGAATACAAAATAATTAACTCTCTGTTAACGATTATCGATTACCAACTTTGCAAAACGTTTTCATACTTTGACTGGAAGCCAAATTTGCTCAACATTGCACACATAAGAGGGATCTATTATATGTCTACTACCTAGACACAGGTGCATGAACAAAATACGACATCCAAGGAAACTCGGAAACTCGATCCGGTGCCGTAATGGCGATATAATGAGCTACGAGTATGGACGAGGTGGCTGAGGTGAGCGCTCCCGAAATAGCGCTCTATACTTAGCGACTGCATTTCACTTTACGGCGGAAACATGGTTTGATTTATACACGAAACCCAATGCAATAGGTTGCCTTATTACGTGTGGCAGTAACAATAAAACGTTTAAATGCAACGGCTATTCAGAGACTGCTTTACGAGATAGTTTTTGACTGAACTTTATATTAGGGTGTGCACACTGTGCTACATTGAATGAACGAAGAACTCATTTACTGTTCTCCAAAATCTAGATTACAGCGCGCGGTTCTGGCTCTTCCCATCGAGGCCCACAAGTTGAACATTAACCCCTTCGTTGTCGCGTGAGTCACATGTGACTCATATCCATTGTTTGTTGTGTCGATTTACTGGACAAGCGAGAATTTAATTTATTATTTAAATACTGATTGTGTCACGTGATATGTTATTGTGTGATTTATCTTAACTGTCACGGTTAAAAGTTAATTCAAATATACACAGTCTTCGAGGTCAATTTTTAATTTGATTTCATATGATGGCAATAAATTCTTCGGCGACTGTTTAAACCTGAATGCATCCTCTGTTTAATCCCGCAGTTTGAACCTCACTATGAAACGTCGATATCTGCAGTTGTAGTGTTGTATTAAAGTTTCCACATTAATATTAATCCCGCACTTGACGCAGTGCGGGGGATCGTGCGGGACTCGAGGACCGAGAAAGTCTGAATAGTTCTATAAATACAGTCAACTTTATTTTTTTTCTCTATATAAGGATGCCACTAAGTCCTAGTCTACGGAAATTACACGTAAATTAAATAATTAAGGCATATTAATAAATTAAGGCAAGTAAAAATAAATAAGACATTACACTTACACATTATACTCATAAATTGTCCAATGGTAATTAATATAAGAATAAATTAAACATTTAGAATATTTCCACGTTATATCGAAACTCTCAATGAAACAACAAGTAAAAGAAAATAAACGAACAGTTTCAGGACACAGAAAAATAAAAGATATTATTACAAGCGACTTTATTTAATTTTCTTCGAAAATATTTTTTCTCCAAAGAATCTACGCAAAAACTTCTGTAAACTGAAACAATTTCACCAAGCTTGTTAACGCAAGTGACGTATTAAAAAAGTAAACGTTGTTATAAAGAAAAAAATGTGTGTTAAAAACATTTTCATCAACAAATAAACAAGTAAACAGCAGAACTTTTTCCCTTTAAATAGCAATTATATACCTAATGACTTCATTTTTATTCTTTTTTTCCTGAAAACACTCGAATAGCTGTAAGTCTGTCTGGTTTTCCCAACAGGGAAACAAGCAATAAAATGCTGACTATATATTTTATATTTCTATATGTATATAGTTCCTCATATAGCTTCGTTCGTTTGTCTGTTAACTTAATATATACGATAGTACAGCAGGAACATGTAATTCCGCCGTCTGGTGCAATGCGGTGTCCGGGCCCCAGCCCCCAATGTGCACCGGAACAATAAAATAAAGAAAAACGAACTATAGCCTTTGCTTGCATTATACTACAACTGTAAGCGGGTTATTTGTATATAAACTGGTATTATTTTTATAAACAGAAAGTTAAACTCCCGTGTATTTTTCGGAAAACTACTTATTTGAGTCGAATCTGTTAGTTCCTTTCTTGTTAGTCCTGAATACTTCGTCCTGTCTACTGCATTACGTAAACTTACATATTGTGTATATAAAATATGCCGCGTTAAATCCACACAGTATGTAAAAATTAATGTAACTATCAGCAGTATTTATCTAGGAACCTATTAAGTCGGCAGACGGTAGGAAATTACAATCATTAGGTCTGCGACCCACTAGTGACTCACTTCATGGTCTCTCGCAATAAGAAGGATGTAGGCTTTAGTCAACCACGCTGGCCTTATGCGGGTTGGTGGACTTCATATGCCTATGTATACATTATGGAGTACAATACTCTCAGGCATGCTTGTTTCCTCACGATGTTTTTCTTCAACGTTAAAGCAGTGATATTTAATTTTACAAAGTATACAAATGACATATTCGTAACATTTAAGAAAGTTGTTGGTGCGTGTCACTGGGATTCAAATCTCTTGAGTAAGGGACCGAATTCTTAGCCACTGAGCCGTTAGGATCCGTCATTACTTGTCCCTTGTTTAAGGAACCCAATAATGATATCACCCAGCACCGGCATCATCCCATCCGCTCGTATTAGCGGGATTAATGAAAACTGGCGTGCGAATTGCCTTTGTTAGGCAGCCTGGTTTGTTATTGAATGTTTTATTACTTAAGATGACAGACACTGAGAAACTACGTGGGCTGGCAATTGCTTGATTTATTCAGTTCGACACAGCAATTTCACGGCATATTTTTATCCCTGTACTGTATGCATATGAAACTGTTTAATATTTAAGTTAAAATTTACAACAGTCTTAAACTTTCGTTAACCGAATGATCAAAATAGGAATAGGTAAATTTAAAAAATTGGTGTCGTAAATAACAAAGCCTTAAATCATAGCCTTTCCAGTTCTAAGTTTATAATTTTTATCAGGCAGGGCCTATATTTTGTCTCTTCTCTATATTAATAAAAATGGTTCGTAACAATAAGCCATTCAGTGCCGTGAGCATGGACACTATTGTCAAAGTATTCATACGGTAAACGTTAGTCATTAGTATGTCATATGTCAGTCTGTCTGGCATCTTCCCATTCTAATGGCACAAGTTTACTATACGAATACATTGTCGACAATTTTTTTTTTTATGGGTCTACAACTAGCATTGTAATACAACATAGCGCGACTGTTTTAAATGCGGTGGTATATTTATGTATAGTAATATGTCCTAGTCTGTGAATTTGTAATTTTCACCAAACCACAGTCGCCGGGCTGCGGTCGCGGCTCGCTTACTTTATTCATCAAAGTATTTACATACAACGCGGCTTTATTATTTTCCGACACTTTTACGTACTTACATACCGACATTAACAACGACGTTCACTCTGAATTTTCATGAAATATTACGCTCGTTTGCGGCTGCGCAAGGAATTAGGATTGTATTTTGTTTTTCTTTTACTTTTCAACACAAATTGTAAAAAGTTACAGTAGAAGAATCTTTGATTGATTGATATACAAAGATAGGAAAATTTATCTAAAACAAAAAGAATTGTAGTAGTAAAAACAGTTAGTTTTGCTTACTGTTTTTACAGTAAAAGTTTTACAGTACAGTTAAAAAAGTTACCAATAAACCTTGAAATAGAAATGTAAAAGGTTTTTTTATTTACAGTCAATCTCAGTGCGCCTCTCACATTTCACATTTCACGGGATCATTGCCACAACCACACAAAGTATAATAAAGGTCTATCGGCATCGAGACCACTTAAAAGTCAAAAGTCCTTAATAGTATTTACTCAAACAACATTAGCGCCAATCTCACGGTAACGCTACCCTACTCCAAATAGCTTCCCACGACCCCTGACTAGCACTTGAGTAGTGCTCGGGTGGCTCGGCCATGTTCGAATAGTCATAGTAACTGATACTTTGTACTCTTTAAATAGTTTGAAACGAGCACTATCAAGAAAATATTGAAGACGAATATCTGTAACCCATTAATGACCCACTGCAGGGTCAGTCTCAGTGACAAAAGAATGAACAATTGCATAATATTTGCAGTGATCGATGCCCCAGTGCCTAGTGTGATCAGTGTGAGGACATTTTAAGTATAGGTAGTATTAATCAGATCAAGATCAGATCTCAAGAAGACAGAATCACGGCTTTTATAACAGAGATTATAATTTTTTTTCTACGACATAACGTCAGTCTAGATTACACAGAATAAATTTTGAAATAAGAACGTTACAAGCAATTATTTATAAGAAAGATGGCTGTTTCACGACTTATTTTATACTTCACAGACCATGTATTATGATATTTATAACAGAGTGAAATTATTCACGCAAAAAGAAATCTAACTAAAACAAACTATGAGAACTTCTTATAGGAACTAAATGGTATTCAAAACACAACACGAATGACGGTAAAAAGTGTGGCTGTCAACATGCAAAAACAAAACCAGCTGTTTACACCTCACTCGAGTTAATTGCGACGTGAGAAAATTACGACTTTATTAACTATTGCATACTTTGATTATAATATAATTATAACCTCCATGTAATTTTTTTTTAATTTTAGTCTACCACTACAATAAGAATCTTTCCTTTTTTTAATCGTTAATAGTAGTTACTAGTTATAATTTTTGTATAGGTGTCAAGTTAGGTCATTCTTAGTCAACCATAGAACCACCGGAATATAGGCCTCTCTCAAGGCGCTCCGCTGAGCCCGTCTTAGACTCAGCATTATTGTTTACCAAGTAGTATTTTTTGAACTTCAACAATGATCTAAATAAGTGTATGTCCTTCCATCTGAAAGCAATAATACAGAAGCAATAACCTCCTTAAACATTTTGAATAATTTAAATAACACAACTTCCTCATTTAATGAAAGTAAGCTATCAACCGTTTTAGGCATCGTTTTTGAGTCGTCGGGTTCCGTGACAACAGTGCTTATTCGACGGTGAGAATAGAAATTACAAAGTGGCCGGAAAGTGGCAAAAAGCGATATTAATAGCTAATTGTTTGTTATCTGTTATATCATCGCGCTGGGCGGCACCGCGGGATGACACAATGCTCTTGAGATCGTAAAAGACAACGAAAGGCGTTAAGGTAGTCTTAGTTTTTCCTGCCGAAGTCTTTTTGTGACTAAAGTATAGAATACGTTGTTACCGAGCTTTGTATGATATTTTAATAACACATGAAGTTTGGAACTAGCACTATAAATCTGAAAATGACCAATAACTGAAATAATGTTAAAAATTAAAGTTCAAAAAGTCGTATAAACAGTAGATAGAAAAATATTATTTCAAAAGAAAATACAACAAGCAAAACACTAAAAAAAATCAGATTGTTAAATGATTTTAAGTAATTCACCAGTAACTGATTATTTTTTTATTGTGTTCCATAACGATATGCTGTATCTAACAATTAAAATTTAATATTTACCTTGAACAAGCATTTAATGCAGCAAAATATTGCACAATTTCACTGGAATGGTGTAAAATAGTGCGATATTGCCTGTCCGCGTCCATGCTATTAACTTTCAACGTATTAACAGTGGAGTTAACGGTGCGAGCCTTGGAGCTCAATTATCGTTCGATTAAGCAACTGCATTATTCTTAGAGATATGACTTTTAAAAAGCATAGGTAAGTGGAAAAATCGTTTGCAAAAAGTTGTACTAACTAGCATTTGCTCGCGGCTTTGTTAGCATCGACCGTAGAAATTATTATGGAAAGGGATTAACTGAACGTTTTAACTTTATTGGTACAATATTTTCTAAGGCCGATACATCTTTTTCTTATTTTGCAATACATTCTATTTCCAATCACTTCGCTTTCCCCTCGAATCACCAATCAGATTGTTTAACTGTTGTATAGATCTACTTACTGGACAGATAAAATGTTATGTCAACTCCGTCCTATGCCAATTTCATTCGAAAGGTTTAACGCCAATTATGTTCTGTTTAAGTCCCTGTGTAAAACGTAAAACTTTAGAATCTGTTGTGTCTTGAGCATTAGGAAGTGTAAGACAGAATACGTATTATGTAGTTATGGATCACTCTATTATTTTTGAGCAAATACACATTAATCTCATCTGTAATTAATTTTATTTGTAACTTCCATTAGGTGTATCAAAATACTTTATTTTAAAAACGTATTTATTTCTTCCCGACCATTAATAGTTTACAGCTGTAACCCCGCATGTTGTATCTCGCATGATAATTATAATTTTATTGCCGCATTTATTTTTACACTGCGTTCATCCCTCTGCTAAGTGTTATTGATTGTCGACCAAGCAATCATTCCTTCTGCCCTTTCTGTTTCGAAGGACTTGCGCGATGCGTGCGTGCCCTGCCTCTTTCTAACCCTTAAATAAAGGGCTCGAACGACAGAGAGGGCAATAGCATGATTTATTCCACGGATGCTGTGTCGTGTTTATGCCGTAGGGTAGTACTGAGTTTTTGTTCTTATTTAGTTTAATTTTCATTCCGGCTTTATTTACAGCTTTCTGTTTTTTTTTCATTTGAATTTAAGAATTGAATTAACTTTTTATTCACGTATATAAAATTAAAATCTTGGAAAGTAAAGGGTTGCTAGCATAAAGGTTTAATATATTTAAGTTATGAATATATGGTCAGTTTAACATACAAATAGTCCAAGCTGTCCAACCACTGACGGCCTGGAACTGACAAGAAGAATAAGGCAGAAACGCAGTGACGACGTTTTTATTAGCAAAAAAATTAAAACTTTTACTCGTCTATAACAATAAATTTTATTTTAAAAATTCAGTATGCTTAAATCGGAATGCAGGTTATTTATAAAGCGTGATGATGCACACACAATTAGAGTAGTTTCGTAAGAATTTCCACAAAGTGAAAACGTGTTTCCAAAAGTAAAACAATTTTCTAGCATGAAGCTAAGTTGCGTCAGCAAACTAGTTTATTTTGTCCAGATTATTTCTTAGAATTGGATGTAATATTTTCATATGGCATGCGTAAAGTAGGATTTAAATTGCCTCATACATTTTATTATGTCATGTTGAAGACAGTAATATTCATTACGCTGCTGTGTTGTAATGTAATTTTTTTACTCGGCAAAAGTTTTAAATTGCCACTGGTTATTTTTATGTGCATATTACGACTAGCCCTTTAGTAAAGCAAGATGTAGGTAAGACGTAATACTAAATCGTAAAAAAATGTAAAGTACGAAGACTAGATAATTTTTTTATGTAATACCTATTATTTATGAAGTTTGTGCAATTGAATAGCTGACAAAATAAAATAAGGTGGAGCTAACAATAAAATACAAAAACTACTTATATACACAATTATTTTAGGACAATATAGTCCAGTCTAGGACATAACTAAGCGAGAGTGATCAAATTAGGAGTTGGAATTGTCTCAATAATGAACTTGACCTTCGCCTGGCTCCCTCTCGTGCACCGCCGACCACTTTCCCACATGCTCTGCTCGAGACCGGAGTACCGGAGCCCGGCACCGGCACCTCGTAGAGTCGTAGCGGGAGTTCGGTACGGAACGCCGCGGGTAGCGTACTACTCACGCAAACGCTTTAAACACGTGTTGTGATAGTTATGTATATACGAATACAAACCAGGATTTATTACCAATTAGGTACAAACAGATTCAACATTGGCTTTTACAAGCGATTTTAGAACGAAAGAAGAGAAGTAGGATCGTCGGAAGAAAATGTTGTAGCCGGTGAAATTGTAGAATTTTCTCCGTTGTCCTGTTCGAGATAAGTACGAGAATTTATACACAAAACAGTGCATGTCAATTTGTAATTTTAAGGGAATTTGAAGGAGTTTGTATTTTTAGTCTTAATCGCGAATTCTCATTTGTATAGTATCAAGGAGTTTGTATTTTTAATCTATCGCGAATTCTTATTGGTATCGGATATTGTCATACGAGTCTCGGTCCATTAGTGATGGTAGTTAACGTGATTGTGATATTTGAAAACTCATACAACGAACTGTAAATTTATTCAAGTTTAAAATATAAATTTCTGTTTAATTGGATGGTGTTTGGGAACGTGAACTTGTGGTAAGTTTTATAGTTTTATAACAACTATTTTTATGATTATGAGCCTTTGTTTATTTAGTTCTCACTCCTTAAGTTATGTGTGTAACGCTATTTAAATTTTAATTTGCAAAGGACAAATGTCATTCACCTTGCCATTTAATTTTTTATTCATTTTTATTGCCATTTTTTATGCCAGTAAATTTTTCAAGTTTCAATTTAATATTTTTTTATTTTAGTTTCATATATTCAAATACTATTAGGCATAATGTTTAAGCACATAATATATTTCGCAGACCTCATGATAATGTTACGTGAATGCTATCTTATCGCTTGATGAACATTCTGCAAACAAATGAACGATATTTACTGCTACGCTCATTGTAAATTTGTACTGATAACGTTAACATCGTGATATTTTTGCTTTTATTAATCACGATATAACTCGCCGTCACTTTATGATTTTGCACAAAAGTAAAACGATATGTAAATAGGCAAAATTCCTAAGATGGTATTCCTCAGGGTTCAAGCTCGCAGAATTCAACACACATAAGAATAAGATTATTAAGTAGTTCCTTATCATCAATCTTTTAATATAATCGCTCGTGTGGCGTTCTCCAATTTCCTAACATAACCGACGGACCAACAAACACGACAAAATTTAAACATAGGGCTCTGTAGGGAGCTATCCAAATTTAAAAATTAAATACACTGACGTTCTCGTACGAGCGACTTGGCGACTGGCGTGCGACATGGCAAATAAGACAAGACACAGGGTACTAAAGATCTAGTTTCGAGAATAAGACACAGGGTACTAAAGGTCTAGTTTCGAGAATATTGATAGAATTGTCGAACCGCTTTTCCTGTTTTAACATCCTTAACAATATCTTTCAACTTGTCCTTTCACGACTTCCTGGTCTTTCTATGATTTTAAAATAATAAGTACATAACTACTCATTTGAACCAATATTAAATTTATTATCACTTTCCAAGAGAGTTAGGTAACTATGTATTAATTCACAGATGAGTAATAATGAGTGAAATCTGAGCGATGTCCAATTAGCCTTATAACAACGGTGTCTCTGGAGTAATTAACAAACTTAGGCCAACACTAGTTAATTAACATTGTTTAAGACGTGGCGCTGGGGAAAACGGACAAATAATAGACCTAAGTGGTATATACAAGATAACATTACGATTAATACTGCCCGGAGCGACGATATGGCTCTGATGAGTACTGTAGAATTAAACTAAAGCAATATTAATGGCGCCACGAAGTGTGGAGGAAAACCAATTTCCCGATAACGTTATCTTGAACAGCGGCGTTGGAATAAAGCTGAAATCGTTTATAAATTCCCATTACTGGGAAACAGCGCATTTTTACAAATTTTTCCATCACTACTATTATAACACAAAAAATGTTCTATACTACCCCGTCATAGTAAGTGATAAACTTAGACTCGACACAAAAAATAAAACGTATCTAAATGTTGTATCGTAAACCACCTACGGCGAATTATAAAAGCATCACGAGATGTTACATAATAAAGAAAAGAAGAGAAAATCTATGAGAATTTTTCCCTCAGATACTCAGGATGTCGGGACGCATTGACAGTACAAAATAGAACTACAAGTTTAGAAATTAGCTATCGTTTATAGACAAATCGATCAATTTTATCACTTTCATTGATTATTTTCAAGTGTCTAAATCGGTGTCAAACCTATTTGGTTAATCCGGTGATTACCTTATTTACCGGCTTTGTTCACATAATGTTATCAAATTAACGTAAAGGAAATTTTCTCACTACGCATCTTATCTAGATTCGAATATAAACAGATTCGCGAATTCGAATATACTGCAATTAAGGTTTATTAACTTCCATTAAAATAAATTACCGACAATAAACGGTTTGGACCTTAATTACTTTACATTACGTATTTTTGTCATAGACATCGTTCTTATTGCTTATCGATATTAAATTTAAAACATTTTAATAAATTTATAAAATTGACCCTTAATAAGTCAATTTCAATAAAAAAGGCCCTTGACTTTTTAAATTCTAAATACTCACGAAGTGTTTTAAGTTCCCATTAAATTTGGAAAAATGTGAATATTTTTTTAATTTAAGGGATTTATATTTAAGGGGAGTACAATAATGTTAACTTACATTTTTGCTTTATTTTTAAATTTCTAATAAGTAAACTAGTGGAGTAACACTGAACTTTACACCAATTATAAGTGTCTGCAATTACCATCGGTAATGGCCATTATCTTTATTGGAAATGGCCTCAATATAATTGATATTAATGTAATTTAAATGAGAACGAGGTACTAGGCGCCCATAAATCTGCAGAGTGCGACAGACGTGCAGGCGAAGGCGACCTACAAGTAGCGGGCATTTCGAGGTCGCGCTGTTGACCGCCGCAGCACGTCCGCCGTGGCGACCACCACCACCCGAACTGTACCGAAACTTAAAACAATAGTGTGATTTATGGAGGAAATTTGATATATGAATGGAATGTTGGAGCGATGGCTTCCTGTTTATAAAAATACTTGACTCGAGACATAATAAATTTTAAATACTCTCAAACATGACATCATAACTTTTCAATTCAATTCATTAGGTATATTTTCAATATGATTTAAGAACAAATGTAAGATAGGTATTCCTTAACAGTTATCTCATAGCTAATAGAGATATTAATAAACAGCTTTAAATAGGTACGAATCGATATCTAACTGGCTAGATAAAGAGCAATGAATATACAATACGATCACGTGCGTGTTACCGTTACTATGAACTCCTTATCACATTTGCTTTAATCATCGATTAGGTTTTTGCTAGCGAATAGATTTTCTTTTCTGAGTCACGTAAGTTTATTAAAGAGGTATTATCACTAGAATTGGCTAGCTATATGCACATTTATGTAAGTAAATTTTTTTTTTTATGTCTTCTTAATATAAAGGGACACATAATAATTATATTTATAGTCCATTTTTATAGTCTTTCCCTACGGTTCTCTGAGGCTTATTCGTAGGTAATCATGGCAATACTAAATACTATTACGAAACGAAAGAAAACGTTTTTAAAAATAACAACACGTTTTAATTAGTCATTGAGTTTCGTGTCAGTTGAGTAATGTATCTACGATTACTTAATTAATTTATTGTACAGTCTGTTAATTTAACTTAATTTTGTCCCTAATGAGTGTATGAGTACTTTACATGTAGACATTATTTTGATATAAACTTATTTACATTAGATAAAATTAATTAAACAAAACTAAAATTCAACGTAATGTAATTTTTTACGTTTAAAACGGATCGGGCCAACGAAAATTATGATTTCACCTCTAGGCAAAGTACATAATAATTTCCAGCCAAACCTAAAAATCCAAGAAACACATTTATGAGTGACCACTAGTGGCGAAATTCATGAGCGCACAAGTGCTTCGGAGAGCACGTTAAGCCGTCGGTCCCGTTTTGTTATCGATACCGATACGATAGCAGTCGTTAAACCTTATCGGAGACCTTTTGGCGGTTTAAGAACATCCCACACGGGTCGGCCGCTAGCCCACGGAGAGACCCGTGCCCAATAGTGGGCAATTAAAAAAGGGTTGCGGCCACGCTACAGTACTTGTGGTGCCGAACTGCTGAAAAGAAACAATTCGTAAAACGTTCCTTTTCCTTTCTCTAGTAACTTCTTTCATGAAGTTACACAATACGCATCTATATTTGAGTTGTACATACGACACCGACACACACACATACGCCATGCACAATGGCCGAGTAACCGTTGATAAACACTATTATGTGGACGAGTTTGTTCGGCGTTAATTACGTTACATTACGAGTACATTACAACGTTTCTCAACATTTTGAATCCGACCAAAAATTATAATAAAAACCTTGCATTCGTCGAAAACCGATTATTTACCAAGTAAACAATGTACATAGACAGGCCGCTGACTCCTTTAGTAAATGTCCATAATTCTAACGCAAGAACCCAAAATGCTTTAACTAGTGAAAATTGCTAGTATGACAGTTTTTGAAGTCTAGAAGTTGACTATCAAAGGCTGCTGGATTTTTAATGCTGGAACGACTTATATGTTTGAGATACAGTGCAAATAAAATAAAAAAGAACTGATAATATTTGATACTCCTCACCGTACTCGTAAACTTACAAGATGACGTATCTCATACCAATTAAGCCAAAATGTTGCTTTGTTAAAATATTGTTTTTATTAGATCTCAATATTTCTTATAACATTACAGGTAGCGTATTTGCGCAGTCCTAAGTGTTCCGTGTTTTCGAGATGTTAATTAAGATAAGTCCTAATTGCACTTGGATATGCTAATTCCTGATCTCCGCGCGGTAATATCCTGTATGTTATTTCTTGCTACTTGTTTGATCTAAAAAATTAAAACGTGTTCATTGGTCAAGTAGTTTTGTTGTGTTACGATAAGTCACTGTAATAGACTTGATATCTTAAAACATCATTATCATAATCATCTGAGCTATTCGTAGTCCACTGCTGGACATGGGCCTCCCCTAATCAACGCCACTCCGCCCGGTCTAAATAATTCTCGAACTCATAAGTGTAATTAATAATTTAAAAGTTGGTTATCCACCCGCATTTGGCGTGGTGGACCATAGGCCCACATTCCTCTCATCGTGAGAGGAGACCCGACCCTGTAGTGGGTCATTAATGGGTTACTGACAATCGCCATACAAATTGCATACGGTTATTGGTCCAGTCACGTCAGCGGCGAGGTCGGCTTGTCGTGACCGCGTGACATCTCAATGGCTGCAATCTCTTTTAATTGTTGAACTCCTAAGATCATTTCTTCATTGTTATCAGTCGCGCACGCCGTGTGAACGCAATGATTGATTGATTGAATGAATGAGTTAGGATTGGGTAGAGTTTGACTGAATACGAGAGACGATAGACGATACTTTGTCTTCATGAAGTGCTATGAAGTATTTCGACGAAGCGCGCTTCTCTCTGCGACCTCTAGATCGCAAGCGATCGAAAAGATTACTCGTAAATATCTACTCTGGCGTGGTCATCTGGAGAAATGAGTGGTTCGAGGCATGTAGCTCTTGTATTACTCTTATGGCGACATGAATCGTTTATTTTTTATGAAAAGGAAAATCGTATTGAGATATCGATAACGAATTGCATGAGCGTCTTATTGGGGACTCCGTAGCACCTTAACCTATGCTTAGCTTAATACTTGTTAATCTCCACTTGTCTCATCGTGTGCAAATACTATCCTTATTTTTCTCTTTAACTCGCACCTCGTTTAACGCTTGTAGTGAAACTGTTAACGAGGCCTGGCTACTAGTAACACGTGAGCATTACCTAAAGGAATTTCGAGAGGCGTACCGAATCGCGTAAATGCGAGCGATATAATGACCAATGCGGTTCAATCAGCGACCTCGTGAGCCGATTGAGCCTTTGTGTACCCATCATAGATCATACAAGATTAAGAACAATGTAGCTAGTTTTATTAAGTAGCCATTCATTCAAATTTTTGTAGTACCCTATACTAACTTTTGGAGTAATTGAGTTTAAGGTTTTTGCTGCAGAATAGCTTTTTTAAGGTCGCAAAATGTCTAGATAGAACGACTGGTGAAAACTTCTTTACCGAAGGAAGGATCAAAAAAAGGAAAAATCTGTTTTCTCGAAAAAAATCCAACTTACAAATTATCGAGAAGTCCTAATAAAATATGTTCTAGAATAGCTAGGCAAAGAAGCTACAGCAAGGAGAAAGGAAGAAGTACAAAAGTGACACCTATCTACTATTAATTATTAATCAAACTTGAAATTATTACTCATTTAACCGAGGCCGATGTTACTTCAAGTGAAATAAATCTTAACTAATCAAATTAAGTAAGCACGAACGAAAATCAATCAAGATTGAATACATAAGTAACAGATATAAATAAGCACAGCACGTATTGTTTATTAAATATTTGGTAATTTAATTTATAACAACAACAGTAATCTACCCTAGATTAAATAATACTATAACCTAGACTAAATAATTATATCTATTTCTCTAAATAAATCTATAAAATTATATAATTCAGGTCATGACAGGTATTGTTTAACAGTTTCGACCACGTTCAGTCCCCGGAAGTCACAATTCAGCAAATATAAGTGCATTACACAAGGTGTTGCGAAACCACTCAAATGACTAAAATGCTATACTTTAATCAACTTTAATTACCGCAGGTTCTGTTACACGTGCGATATGCTCGTTAAAGGCATTTCAATTATACGCTGCCATTTGTAATTGGCACTGCATTTATTAATTAAATTGGTGGTAATAGGTATTCAGTTTGCACAATTCTTCCTGATTTATTAATTCATTGTTTTTGGATGGTTAAAAAAAAAATTATTTATATAAGGTGTTACTTTTTGAAATAAAATCTTGTTAAAACAGCTGAAAATGGTAATCAAAGCATTCATTTTTGTACAATTTGTAAAATGTAATAAATGCATGTTGTAATTTTTAATAGGTTTTTTTATAAAGCAGTTCAACAATATTGACAGAGAAAATAAATTACAACCAAACATCAGACCATTTAAATTTCTTCAATTATTATTATTCGTAGCCTTTAAAGTGCGCCAAGCCTGAACAATTCGAATATCGGTAGTCGATCTCGTGTGGTGGCTAAGCGATAATTTAGCGAATCGGATCGAAGCCTCATATGGCAGTCGCATTGACCACAATATAACTGCATGGAGGACGGACAGCGACTCACCAGCAACCAGTAACCAACCACTAACTGACCCAATACCAATACTCACACCACCGCAGCGATAGCGATGGTCCCCGATTTATACACCTAATGCATACATAATTACATAGTGAATTTCGCAAGTGTGCGTGAATGGGGATTTCCGAAACTCATAGCAAAAAATAATCAAGGGAATATGGGGACCCGATTTTGATAAAAATTAAAACTGCATCGTTGCATTTTTTTAAAATCATTATGCCTAGGCATGGATAGAATCCATTGGTTTTGAAAAAAAGCAGCCCGTATTATTACACCATTCGAAGGAACTAATTCTGAAAAGTAATGACATACGGCAAAGTTATGGCTATTTATTGTTCCCAATGTATATTCGTAGCTGTATTCAACGTCTCAAGAATTGCATTTAAATACTTAAAATATTGTGACTTCCTTACATAAATTAATCATTACTTAACACAGTCGAACATCGCGACACAAATAAGGCGTCAGCATACGATTGACACGGATCGATCAGAATGCAAAGTACAGAGCAAAGTCGCCGCCTTTAACACTAGCAGTGAAATAAACAAGGACTTTGCATTTTATTTGCATTCATGATCCGTTTCAGTTGTACAATATTTAATCGGCACGTTTTAATTGACGAAGATAATACAAAACCTACTTACTATTGCAGTGTAGTAAATAACTAAATAATGAAATTTATCCAGATTATACATTAAAATTAATGGTCTATTTATACTTAACAACATTGTAATTAAATGCGGTGATTGCCATCGATTCCAAGTTTTATGCAAGCTTTTAATAGAAATAAAATTAAAATCATAAATCACAAACCCAGCACTAGATTCCATTATCAAGTAAAACCTAAAGTTTATTTTTTTTTCTGTTATTCAATCCAAGTGATATTGAGCATCTGCATAGAGCATGAAATTTGAATTTGGATTGAGAATACAATTCTGAATTAGATGAAAGTAACAGTTATTGCGCTAACCGAATCGCGCTTCCTTCTTTGTGGATTTAAAGAAAATTGATAAATAATGTCTCGCAAACTGTAAACTATTTCGTTATGATTGAATTGCCATTTGGGTTTCGGTAACTTGGTAAAAGTTTGTGTTAGTAACAACAGACAAAAACATCTTCAGCATTATTCCCAAAGCAATGCTTAAACTACGATTAAAATTTAAAATGTTATTAAAAATTATTAATGTAACATTAATATGTATATTAATATGGATCTCATTTCAAATTCTGCTTATCTGTTTATATCTGATATTGAAATTAAGATTCACCGTAAATTAAACAGGTAAATCAAAGGTTAAATTAATTAATTACATTGGTATTTAAATCAAGTTAATATCTAATTAAGAAACGCTAAACAAAGAGGAACAAAAACATCCATTTAATGCTCAGATAATAAATGGAAATGAACGTGGAAGTTGATATTTTCTCTGCAGCGGTGGATGGCTTTTTCTTTTTAATTTATTTTATGGCAATGTCCGCCCGCGTTTCGAATGGAAATAAAGGTATTTCAGGAAAGTTATGTTTATGTATGGAATGACCGCAACAATGTTTCGTTGGCGCTCTAATCCTTGTTTTGTTTAACTTTTTAGCATACATTTAGTACATTATGTTCCTTTTATTACCAACTACGACTTTAATGCGTAAGGCGTAAAATATTTGTACAGAAATGTGTGAGTGTGTGTGCGTGCGTGCCTGCGTGTGTGCGTACGCATGCATGTACATACGTAATACACGTTAAACGTATTAAAGTCTAAAAAGTAAGTGAACTTCTTATTAAATTATTATCAATAAGTATAACATACAAAAGAACTAACGAAAAATAATTCAATGCCAAAGTCGTAATAATTCACAAAGCAATACAACCTACATAAACATGTAAAGAATAAGGATTATTTGCGATGTAATGCAAAGACACCAATATTAATTAATTACGAGTTCAAAAAGAAAGATAAATCTGCTTTCCGTCGAGAGAATAAGAACAAAACCTCGATGCTTTCCACGGGTTCTTCTTATGATAAGTAATTTATGCGACATATAAATTATAGGAAACACATTTTGCTGTCGATCGAACCGACGCCATTAGGCGTAGATGAGGTTCAGAAATTGTTGCTTCCTGCTGTAATTTAATCATCTGATGGCACCTCACGTAATCTTCGTATTAATGATTCTGAGATCTAAGTCCTTATCCTAATAGGCTGACAACCAACCTGATATGAAGCTGTCCAAATTGAAATACGCACTGACATACGACAAAATGTACAAAATGACGTCGTATGAGCCACTTTGGAGTGCGGCGGCAATTAGGGCAAAAGGTATTACAGTAAAACGTTGCGTAGCAGTTTTAGGGGAATCTAAAATAAAAATACGATTATAATTTATAACTTATTATTTTTTATTATTCGTCCATCACAAGATTGACAGTTCTAACTTCAACACCTTTGTTCTTTTTAAAAATATGATGCAGGATTAAAATTTCTCCAAAATGTTATAGAAGACGTGTACAGACTATCAAACTGTGAACTTAGGATAAGAATAACGTCTATACCGGAGCTTATACTTCAAAGGTTAAAAGAAAAATCTGTTTTGCTGAAAATCGTTTAAAATTTAATCGAAATGGAACTCATTTAGTGGCGTCGATTAGGGGAGGCCCATGTCCAGCAGTAGACTGCCAAGGGCTGAAAGGAAGGAAGGAACTCATTTAGCTAAAGTAACTGTTTTCTAAAAGTATCAGGTAGCCTCTTCGGTTACAACCAGATCATTAAATAAGTCATAAACATAAAATATTCCAACTTAAACGCGTTGCACGAAAGAAATTCGAATCGTGACTGTAGGCAGATTGGAGATCGGCAATTATCATTCTGTTATCTAATATTACCATGTTTTCCCGATATCAGCTGCATCGTAAACAAATGAAAGTGAAAACTCCTTAGCATACCAGCATATGGCGATTTCCTATAGACCCATCATAAACCCACACGCGACTGGTCTTCTGAATTATTCAATGCGCATGGGATTTCGTTTTCGGTTGCATAATACTTTCGTTTGGTGCTTTGGGGGCACGTGGCATCAACGGCGCCACGACCAGCATTGACTGGGTTCAATCGATATAAAATCGATACGTTATCGATTTTCCGTTTCGATAAGCTCGCTCAATAACCGTAAACGTTAATTCAAAAATACAAAATTAATCAACAAAGGTCAGGTATAATGTTATCGGTTCCACAGATAACGGGCGTGTATAAAAATAAATTATTAATGATTAGCTGGTCTGATAATGCATTAATGAAGTTTCACTCTCGCCCGTCGCATCTCACGGTCAAGGCAGACAAATTACAGAGAACACAGAGCTTCATAATTATATTATGTAGAGTGGGCGCGTTTGATTTTGTTCCGAGATTTCGTGCAACCTTTTTGGAATATAATTAATATATTTATGTACAACTGAAAAATCCTGATATAATATATACAGTCCGTTTTTTACTCTTGTCCTATTTCACATGTCTTTTTACTGCGATTTAAAAATAACGCAACAGAATAGAAGTTCTTTCGAAGTCTTGCTACTTACTAACACTAGGATATTTACGAGGACCTTGGTTAAGAATAATACAACCACACTTCGCCAAGCAAAAACACAATATGAGCAGAGTAGCCTATTAGGGTCTCAATGGATTTACTTGAACTACTAAGTTACAAAATGTGAATGAGCAATTTCTTTGTGAGTGGTTCTTGTTAATGCTCTCTATAAAACGAAACTTTTATAAACTCTATGTTTTGTGAAGCAGTTGCTTCCAAGCTGTCCACACGCGCTTGATAAGCATAGAATTACCTTAATTAAATGTCTGCTATATTATGTTTGTATAATTTCGTTATTTACTTAAATTTTATGAAAAGATTTCTATTACGAGACTGGTTTTATATATTTTACGACTGGTGATGATTATGATTATTATGATGATACTTATAAGGAAAGTAAGTTAGAAGAATCCTGAAGAAATTAGTAAGTGATTTTCCCTACACGGATTTAATATTCTAAAACTTATATATGTAGATCATTAGCTAACACGTTGGATGAAGACCTGAATAATTTTTGACATTTGTCGTATGTAGTAAAAAAAATTGGCATTACTTTTTATTGAAAAAAAGTTTAAAAATTGCTTTAAAAATTATAGTTTTTTGCTACAAATTTGTTTCCGCATTAAACTGCAGTTTGCTTTTTAATCTTTACAATTTTGTGTCTATAAAATATAAAAAGACATCAAGAGTAAGAAAAAATGTACTATAAATCATTGGCCCTAGAATTAAAGCTCAGGACCGAGTGGCGTTGACGTAATGAGATAAAATATTGAAGAAAAACCGTCACTTAACTCCACATTTCTTGTATTCCAATGATGAGTTATCTTATAATGATATGTCATTGAATTAGATGACATCGAGTCGACCGATAGAACATGACGTCACGTCAGACACCGGCTTATCTGACGTCACGTCATGATCTTATAATTACTCCGACAACGACAATTAGAAAGGCCTTAATTCTGAAATAGTTAGTGTTAAATGATTGGAAGAGCAACAAGACAAGGCAACAAGGCAAAAGACTTCGATATCACACCCAATTGAAAGATTTCGTTTTCAACATAAAATTCATGGATAAAATACTACAAAAACGCGGCACAATTAACATGTCAAAGGACCCTCATGGAATTGTTTATTGTTTGATTGAAAGTAATGTGAAGGGGAGTAGATATAATCGTTGATTAATTGCTCATTGTTAGCCTGTCCTTGGTCCTGTGACCAACCTCGGGGGGAGGTCCTTGGCACTCCCGGCTTTTCAATTGAGTTAATGTGTTAGAGACTAGGTACCGCTACTGCGCACAAATTTTTTTTATCTGTATTTTAAGGACGTGGATGGCACACAAAAATGCAATTAAGCACCATAGTTCTATTGATTTGGACGAGAAACTTTAAAAAACAGATAGATCGAATATTTTCGAATTCAGAATTGTTTTCGAACATTTGGAACACCAACAGTGCAATACCAAAATGCTCTAAACACAACACCTTAGATATCGAAACAATTGATGTAGTATTTAGTGGAATTTAACTCCATCATAAGATTATTAATCAGTTATTTGTTTGTTTCAGTTCGCCATCGTGCTCGTTTGTAGAATGCAAGCTGTGCTGTGAATTTTGGCAAGTACTTATTTTAAACTATCTCTCCTTGTTTATTAGAAAATATTCAATTTTCTTCACATTTTTCTCATGATCCAATTAATATAATGTTTTATCTATTTATGATCTTGTTACGTTCATTTTCCTGCATCCAATTTTTCTAGGCTCATCTCTTTTCTATCCGTCTTGCAAATTGACACCTGAGTTGGTTGTCAGTTTGCGACCTATTTTACCCGTGAACAAATGCATCCGTCATCTGCACTTCGTTTTTTTAGTGTTCAGTTTCTGGAATTTTCGGGATCATTTTTAATTTGGCAGGTTGCCGTTCTTAAATAGTTGTTTCATCATCAAACTGTAACGTTATTCTGATTTTGGAATTGAATAAAGTTTCCATATTTGTTGTCATCACTGTCCATTGTATCTTTCACCAGAAGATAGTCTTCAAATTAATTTATCCTCTGATATGGACTATGCTAACGTGCTTATGATACCTCATAAATTTTTCTTCCTTCTTCCTGCTTCCTTTTATTCCGTCTTCGAATATGCATACCGCTGTGGTATATTACTGCTTCAACGACTGTCGAAACATGGCTGACACGGTAAATACGCCGTAATGCTATTAATTGAATGCCTGTGGCTTGCGGCTACGCCACAACCAAGTTAGAGCTGGGAACGAACATATCTAGATGCTAGTTCTCAACTATAGCGGTTAGACTTTCCCAGCTGAGATTAGAAACCATCCGCTAGTTGGCTCAATTATGATAATATTACCGTTTATCATGATATATTAATATATATGTATATGTTAGAGAGGAGGGAAACACACGCGTTAGGTGTTTGGTTTCACTAAAGCGGGGTTTAATTCACACTCCCACTCACAGCTCCCCTGTCGCGTTGCTTAATAATTTGAATAACTTACGACAAGTTTGTATAAAATCTAGTTTTTTTTGTTACGTGATAATTCTCTTAAATTTAATCTAAATCGGCAGCTACTTATGTACATTAAATTAGTTTTTTTATTGGCGATTCATCAATGCGACGTGAATAAATTGGCTGTGATACATACATAATAATTTAATTGATCGTATCGTAAACAGAAATAATCTAGGCTAGACGCAAACTAGTTGTCAAAACTATTGCTAACATGTTCAATTTCGGTCAGCGACGTCAGCGCTGACAGATTCAGGTAACGTTAGCGTGTCTGCACCAACTAGTTGGCTGAATGCATTAGAAATGGCATTACTTTCCTTAAAATGTGAAGATTATGCAAGTGACGCATAATCTTACGGAAAAGGAATGTTACGGAACCCACAAAAATATAACAGTCTTGCTACATAGGGATAAAGTCGAAATTGTATTCGTTTAAATGGGCGACTTTCTAGGCGCGCCCTGAATAAATGGCGGGCTATGCGCTTATCTTCTTTGCTTAGTCAGAGTCGGAATGGCTTGTGCGCCATTTTTGGCCCAATATACTACCGGTCTGCTAAAGTTCATGGCACATGGTGACATTGTATATTTTATATCATAATGACCGATATGTTGGCGAGTTAACGAAGATGAATTACCCCTTTCCTTCAAAAGGTCCTCTGCTACTGTGGGCTTTTTGAAACAGCATCAAAAGCCCTTACAAATATTTTTGTAAACAGTGTGACACATTTTGCCGCGGCGCCCTAAACATGGCGGCATAGAAGCGTCTTTTAGAAAAATACTTTCCACTTTCGCTTCCCATAAGATATGATGATTATTTGAAAAAGATTTTGAATAAACCAAAATAAACCCCTTCAAGTGTTGGGTTGTTTGACTTGACTGTGAAAAACCATGTAGCTCCTTTTGAAATACGAGGAGTAGCAACTTTACTGGTTACTACTCAATCAATTTTGAAATTCAGACAGTCTATCAAAAGACAAGTTCAGCTGAAGGTGTACAACAGACCTTAGGCTGTCCGAGCCATTTTTGGTCCAAAATAATAAGGCCTACCGAGTGAGGGATCATTGCACCGGTTATGAGCTCACATTTGGATTGTCGCTCGTTTGAATACCGATGAATGAGCATGACATTTCAAATGGAATGAGCACCGTGACGAGCTGTAGTATTTGAATTGATCATTCTCTAATACAACCGCGTCGGGTTGGCTTATCGATGCGTTGGCAAGAACCAGGTCCGATTCAGGAGCATGGCGACAGAATAGTACCAACAATTCACATTGAAATATTGTCAGTTTGGGAACGTCATCAATTAAAGCATGGCAAATAATACCAACTCTTGATTTAGCCAGTAAAATATACCGTGTACTCCTAACTGCCCAATGGTACTTTGTGCTGTGTAAGTATTATTAGATTATTACCATAATGCTAATTCAAATGTTTTCACACCACATAGTGCTCCAAGTCCATTCTGTCTGTGACACATAAGTGAGCCATTGCTGGATCTGGTCTTCTCTCACAATAGGAAGGGTGTAGTCATGTAGGCTTTAGTCCATCTCGCTGGCCTAAAGCGGGTTGGTGGTCCTTTCATTCACTTTCCACACTTCCTGTCAATTATGAAGGATGATCACACTGCACTTGATTAACCTGTATTTTTCGGACTTGGAATTCAGACGCGATATGGAGAATCAGAGCGATAGTATCGTACATACTCGTATGTATGGGTATAGCGGATTTATAAACCGTAGTGGAATGTATGATGTGCGTGTCTGTATGATGTCTGAAGATAATTCGCCTGTGCGGAAATGATGGGGCCCTTTGTTCGTTTGCTCCATACATGTGACGGTTCCTGACAATGGCTCGAGGATCCCTGGAGGCGCGGTAGTTAGCTTGCTTGGTGCGAACATTAGAATACAGAGGGCGCAAGGCATACTCCTATGTGTCGGTAGGTAAGTAAATGGTGGTAACGCATGGTAAGATAAAGAACAGCAAAAGATGAAAGAGAAAGACACGCTTGAAATTAAAATGGAATTGTGACTGATTTGAACTCTAAAACTCGTAAGTTTTAGATGGTTAAAAATTACATGTTTATATTGTTTTCTTCAATCTTATAATAAATATGGGCCATTTTTCAATCCTGACTATTCTAGGAAAACAAAAAATATTAATAAAACAGTTGCATTGATTAAATTTCTTTGAATTTAGAAATTCCGGAAAATTCTTATGGACGGATTTTGCCTCCCCCCACTTCAAAATGTTTAAGGTGTGTATGGTTTGGTTGAACACAATATCTAAATTTACTTACCATTAAAAGTAAATCAAACTTATTTAGATTGCATTTAAGCCCAAATAATTAATTTTACGATTCACAGAAACTAATATACATTCAATGCTAAATTAGTCACTAAATCAAATCGGTGTCCGATTATCAACTTCATTGTCAACAAGTGTTGTGATTGAGTAACACTAATTAGCATGAAATGAGATGCGCTCTCTGTGGTGGAATTAATTAGGTGCACCGTGATTTAAACTTGAATTTTTAATCAGACAATAAATATTCGAATATGAAATGCTACGATTTATTGAGGACAATTTAATATGATGGCACCGTATAAATATGTTTCTAGATTTATATTACTGTATCTATTTGTGTATCACTGTTATATTCAATTTTTTGGGTTTTTAAACGTCTGTTTTTTCTCACACATTGGATACATAAAAGGACTTGTATTCATTTTATTAACTGCGTAATTTAAAATTGTGTATTAGAACAACACGAATTTCAATTAGATACATGCTGTGTAAAGTTAATAGGTTTGATATAATCTTCGAAATCATTTCAAAAAATCCAATAATAAAAGATTAAGTAGATATACTCGTAGCTATCTTAAGGCGTTAGTTAATTTTACTATCAAATCCACGAACACCAATAAAATATCAAATAATTTATTGACACTAAAGTAATTTACAATTATTAATTTTGTATATTTATTTTAACTTTCATTCATAAACATTGTCACCCGTGAATATACGTACTCACCTATGTTTAATTTGAATAGTTGCACAAATAGATAACAACTTTCTAATACGTTTTAATATAACACGAGACGAGCATTATAATGAGTAAACAAAGATTACCCAAGTTTGTGTAAATACACCTCAATGTTCAAAAAACGACTAAAATTTGGTTTGTCTGTTGGTACCTATGGCATTTTAGTTGCCTTAAAAGTGACTTTTCTTCAAATAGTTCAAATTCAATCGAAACTCAAATATTTTAAAAACTTTTGAGTTACGGATAGGTCTTCACATGGCTTAAACAATTTGTTTTGAGTCACGTAACAAATAACCGTGTATATCATTTCAATATTTTAAGTTGATTTTCAGAAGAAGGTTGAAAAGAGGTTCCTGGAACTAAAACTATTCCAGGTAGAAAAAAACTTACGTGATATTCCATGCGTAGTTTGGTTTAGATTCTTTAGATGAGAGGTGTGGCTGAGTAGAAGACTCTTACTTTCAAGCATCATCTCAGTCTCCATGAACAGTTCATTCGTTTGCTTCATTAGTTTACTTCGTGTGGCTTCAACTTTTACCGATCACTGTTATTAAATAGCTGTTATGGCTGTTACCATAGAAAACAGATACTATTCTGTTTTCTATGGCTGTTACTAAATAACAAAGTACGTTTTTGAAATTTCTCACGAGGACATGATATATTTACTTCCCGAAGTATCTTACTCTAATTCTGACAATTTAGACCTAAAATGAAGCATATAAATACGTTACTTACGTATATACGTAATTAGTTTAAATTAAACCCCTAAAGGTATAAACAGAGGTCGCAGAATTGAATTCGAAAACTTAATTCAAAGAAGCCAAAACCTCGAGCATATAGTGTAGTCCTGTGCAAATACGGATCTTGCTTGCTTTCGTCAAATAATCGTAAAATTTTAATAATTGACTTACAGCAGAAGTCGTCTATTACAAGTGTAATAACAACTGGATTTTGCTTCGTAAAATCATACAATTAATAGAAAATAAAGAAATTGTAAGAAAAAAGTAACAAATATTTGTTGTATTTTCTATTTTAATAATAAAATAATAATAGTGGAAAAAATAAAATTGGCTTTAAGTCTCGTCTTAAAGTGATATTTCCGTGGAGTTGTAGGGATGTACCCGTTCGCTGAGAAACCCTTTTCGCGGCATATCCCACAAGTAGGACCCAAAATATACGTAGAGACGGCAAAAAGGATATCTTAAAGTTTAAATGAGGAACAAAAAAATAGTTGAAAACCAAATCGTGTTAAGAACGATAACCGTGATCGCGATTACCATAAACAAGCACGGTATAGGGTCGCGTCAGTCGTCACGGTCGGCGCGCGTCCGACACGCCTGTTGCTTTATCTACGGACATTACCTACGCTTATTCTAATCGAAGGGTAGTGTTATTGGTATGATTACTTGGTAGGTGACGTTCGTAGATACCGTTTTAGTTTCATTTCACTTGATTTGTGGCTTAACCAGATAAACTTTGGTAATTAGACTTGCAGTCTTGTCTGTTTTGCACTCTTTTTGTTAAAAATTGTTTAGATACACCTATTAGATGGTTGCCCTTTATTGCGCTTCACGTAACTCCAAAGGCGTGAGTGACCCCGCCGAGAGGTCACACTCGCAAATGAGCGCCACGCGCGCTCTAAATAAATAATCAACGCACCGGCGGTAGTATGATTATATGATTCACTGCACACTGCCTTTTGATAGGTTGTGCACTACTCCTTGTTGTATCTGTTGTAACCCAATTGTACAGAAATGTAGACATTTGGACCCTTAAGTAACCCCAGACGAATAAATCCGTTCGGGCGGGACCATTAAGTCATTTCATTAAGTGTGTATAAATTGTACCTGATAATGAATAAAATATTTTAACTTTGATTTTGATATGTATTTCATGACCACTGCATCAGGTTGACCAAATACAAACTTTCAGTCTCGTGATCAATTTTAAACACGAAACTGCACTCAAACTATATGAACCCGTAACTCAAAAGGCGTGAACTCCTCAAGAGAGGTCAAACTCGCAATAAGCGCCACGCGCGTGCTCTAATACTCGTAAATAATGATCAAAAGAAATTCTATAATCATAGTACCGGTGATTATGAGTATATGATTGACCATGCACTGCCATGTTTATGTTATTAATTATGAAATTTTCTGAGATTTCCAAGACATAACCCAAGGTTGGGGTCAAAACTTGTCCTTAGAAATTGATTGATGCTGATTTCCTAAAAATCTGATGTTGTAGTTAAAATCTCTTTTTAATATGTTAATATCGACTCAGCTTAAACAGAGTTTACAAAGTTTAAAACTTTTCTGATAATAAAATAATAACTGACCACACTCAACTTTGTAACCCCAAAAATAGAACAGTATAATTTACACGCAACTTCCAAAACACCAGTATAAATAGTTCAGGTCAGTTGAAGTGACGGATCGGACGGGTCATAATGTGACACGCGCCACCAGCATTACCGTTATTACCGTCATTATTCATTATCATAACCGTCACGGACGGTCGCATAATGGTTATGCGTTATGTATGAGGTATGGAAATCATTTGATTATCCTCTTCATATTCATGAGTTGTTGTCCAAGTTTTTGCGGCTTGCAGATTTGCAGTTATGCTTTCCTCTGGAATGCCGCTTATTTCTTTCCCATGTATGGTTTCACGCATTCACGAATATTTTTCTGGTTGGATTTATATCCGTTGGTACCTTTATCTGTTTTTATATTTAAGATAATGGTTTGAGAATTGACACCTAATGCAAAGAAAACTAAGACCAAAGCACTAAGAGCAGTGATCGTCGAAAATAAATTTCTACTGAAATTTGAAGACTAAAAACTTTATTAATGTTCATACTTTTAAGGGAACAAATTTTTGTTGAAGTGGAAAGTATGAAATATCAACTTAGAATTGCTCTAACTAAGTCATAAGATTTCAGAATAATCGTATCGTTTCGTGAAAAGATTAATTTTTCTATACCTATTTTGGAACTTAAAGGAAATTGCATCTAAGTTCAGTTAATGTTCATTCGTAATTTAAATTGTGACCCGTATTTCTTTTTATCGTGGTACGTTTACAATCATGTGTAGGGGACTATAGGGGAGGGGAGGTTTGTTAAGGGTGCAAAAGGGTTATGATGACGGATGACGGGCCCCACAGACCCCTAGCGCAGATTACTTCTTGGGTTTTGAAATTTCGAGGACTCGTGAATAGCCGACTTTCACGCGTACCTGAGTTTACAGAGACTTAATTTCCTTCCTTCCCTCCTTTCCTTGCCCTTGGTAGTCCACTGCTGGACATGGGCCTTCCCTAATCGTCGCCACTTAATTTAATTAAGTTGATATTAGTAACATTTTGTCTACATGTTACTAATATCAACATGAGGTTGTAAGCTTCTCTTGGGCGCTAAGATGATCGCCTAAATGGGTATCTGCATACATCCCAAATGAAAACAAAAAGTCAACCTACTCATAAGGCGGGCTAAGAAGACGGCTATAGCCTCCAGTGTAGAACTACAAGTGTTCCTCCATTTCTACACGAATCACGAATTGCACGTTATTTACACAAAAAAAAATCTTTTACCTCTCTCTCTCTCTCTGTGTCCTCAAGTTATAATCCGTCCTAACTTCGCCGCTCGTTATGGGCAAGTGACCTAGTTATTAGTACTTATTCATCGTATGTCAGCAGTTGGTCAGTTGCGTAATCCCCATCGCCATGAGACAATGATCTCATAAATCGTCCGCCTAATGCCTAATTAGCCGCTTGTCATACTCATATCGCTCTCTGGAGAGGTGACACGGTAATCCTAATTGTTATGCGTATGATAGAAAACTCCACTGACTTCATGGAAAGCAGAAATAAATTCTTTATCAAACTTATTAACGATTTCCTTGGAAATACTTGAGTCTTTATCCAGTATATCCAGCATCAAGGATAGAAGGAAACTTTCCTTTCAACCCTTCATATCCACTGCTGGAGAAGGGCCTCCCCTAATTGACGCCAATCCACCCGGACCTGAGCCCTTTAAATTCAACGGATTGCCGCTGTCGCCGCTACTATGTCTCTTAAGATAAACACCACCTGGTCGGAGTTCTTCTTCAGATCATCAGTCCACTGCTATACTATTTCTGCCTCATAGTTTGTTAGTCCTTCTAACGATGTGGCCAGCCCATTGCCACATTAATGTGTAAATTTTGCGGGCTTTGTCGATTACAGATTGCATCATTTCAGCTATCAAGTTTAACATCAGCAGTTTTGATACCCAATCGTTACCTGTCACTTTCTCGCCATCCGAGCTGTTCCTGACCCAGGAGTCCAGATAGGCACCGTGACGTAATCAGTTCCGCTTTCCGCCGCGCGCCGAATTTCATTACGCACACTTTCACAAGCACGCGCACGCGCTGCGAGGCTTCTGTAAGATCTGATTTAGGAACACTGTGCTGACAAGTTGTTCTGGGATACACTTGAACTTAAAAGGGCATTTCAATCAATTCTTTCAATTGTTTCATTAACTTTTCGATACATTTTTACAGACATTTTGAGTAGTTTTGTTTGTGGAATTATAGGCATAAATTCCAGAATTAGAAGTTCACATATTTGAAATTAGTAAGAAAATTAACGGACACTGAATTCATTCTTATTTTATTAGAATCAATCTTGCCGAACTTTTACCTTCTTATCTAAAGCAATCAACAACAATCAAAACCCACATTCAAAACTAACACTGCAATAATGTCGAAAATCAGGAAAAAATAATATCCCATCAATAAGACGACTGCCATGTTTCAACCTATCACATCAAACACATGGCTACAGCACAGAAATTTACGGCTTCACGTTTTAATAGGTGTGGTGTGTAATATTGTATATGTGTCGTACAGCGTGGGTGTTCCAGACAGGTGCGGCCGGCGGGACATGCCCCGTGGGACACAGCATTAACTGAGGGGGTTAATTTGCTAATGCTTACGGTTCTAACTGTGCCCTGCTCCTCGCAATTTTAAGCCATGCCTCCATATTGGACGAAGTAAGGGGTTAACTTTCAAATGTCCAGCAAACTGCATGAAAACATGTAGATTTATATTCATTGGGTTTTTGTAAGAATACGATAATATCTCCGATTGTGAAGGACTCGAAAGCAAAAATAGAGAAATTATGAGATAATAATCAGTCTTCACAAGCCTCAGAGTTCTTTTGTCTTGTTGATCATTGAAATGATTAGACTTAAATTTTCTTTTTCCAATTTAAAAAATCTACAAAAAATTTATCCGATACAAAACCTTTCGTTTTATCTTCCGTAAAAGCGAATTTATTAACTCTTCATGTATCTTTTTCTTTATAAGCTAGTACTGTGCACTATATAATACGTAACTTATAACTTATCTGTCAGGCAATCAAGGAGCAAGAACAGGGAACATGAGTAACGATAAAACATTAATAAAGGCGGTGGTTATATGAAAAGGCAGGCAACAAGAGGAGCTAGAGATGTCCCCTGCGGCACGCTACACTTTGTTATTAGAGGCCATACGTTATGCGGCGTAATCCCCGTCTAGACGACTGCCCATAGCTTATGTCACGACGATATTAACTTAGATAGTGATCGTTTCTTAGCTAGTTGGCATGCAGGGATATTGACCGTCATATGGAACCTACAACAAGCCAGTGTAAGTTCGCTTTGTGTCATAAATATTGTCAATGGCCTTGAAATGAAATGAAAAATGATAAAACCTTATTGTACATAAATTATAACATGCGGGTAGGCTTAATGCTGAATGGAATTTTATTACAGCCGACCTTTGGTGTAGCGGTATCAAGATGTCATCTAGACAATAGATTTTGTTGAAGATAATGTGAACCGAGAAAAAATAAACGACTAAAGCCGATCTTGGTGGGTTTGATGGCGTATTTAACAAATTGTGAAGAATTTATAAGCTAAATCTAAAATGGTTAATTCCAGATGGACAAGATTAGTGACTTTTCCCTATAGATAAGTTGTAAAAGTTGTTGAAAGAAACAAGTGAAATAAATCTATCATTTTCTCAATATTTTTTTTATCATTCATTGTCTTTATTGTCCGGCTCTCCACATCCTTCCAAGGCTTATCCTTCTCATTGTGAGAGGAGACCCGACCCTGCGGTGGGTCATTAATGGGTTACAAATGGCCACCGCTTGGACCCGCGTATTCCCAGCCGTTTCAATAATAATCGTTATATCAACTGCACCGGTGACCATCATAGCAGACACTCCACGTTCAATTTCTCTGAGTGCCCTCAGGAGTGGCACTGCTCTGATGTGCTGTCAAACAATCGACCCACATCCGCAAACCAATACAATATGAGCGGTCACCGGAAACTCTTAGTGTGAGGGTTCCTGACTTATATTCAAGGGAACCCTTATCACTTTTTTCGCTTTTGTTTTAATTGGGTCTAACTCTAAACGTTCGAAAAGTAAAAGTAGGTCCTTGTACGACTATATAAGCGATGCAATTTTTAATTTTTTTTTTTAATTTTAGATTTAGATGATATTTGGAATACAGATTTTATCACGGTCTGAGGCAAATTTGAAAGTCCTTGCAGACAAAGTCACGGACAGAGGCAATACAAAAAACAAGCTGTCCGAGAGCCAACCAAGGTAGCGGCAAGCGTGGCCTTGCATCAACTATTTAATAGTCGATCGGACCAATGTCGTGCACTAATCTGCTTTGCATCTAGCCACTTTAACATTGTTTATAATTCCTCTCGAATGTGACCACCCGGCTGACACTAAGCGCCTTTTAATGTCGCTAAGTCTTGTTTAATGCGGAGATTATTGTTGTTTACCATTTAAAACAACAACCTTCGATTTCCATGGTAAACTTGATTGACAATTGATTTGTAAAGAAGGCTTTTTAATGCAGCCATAAACAAGCAATTCATTAGCCAAGTCAAGCAGTAAACGTCAAGGTAAAGGTGGTTGAGCCAATGAAAGGGAACCTACTGAACTTAACTGATGTTGTTAAACCCAGAAGACTCAGGATCAACCGAAATGCCGTGGATTATCACAACTTCATACATGGGTGCACGGTCTTGCTTACAGGAGCCGATTACCTTACACTATTAGTACTTAACGTTTGGTTTGCATAAAGCTGTAGTAGAGACTATTATTTTAGCGGTGTATCAAATAATGGTGTGTGCATTTATCTGCATATTATGAACGAGCCAGACGATTTCTAATGATACTTTACGGTTAAATATAACACACTGCAGCGCGCGTCTATTGCAAGTTAATTCTATTTTATCGCCAATTCGCTATAAAGCAACAAATTACTTGTGCCAGTTCATGTTCATGGCAAGTTGAGTAGATTCTCATGTTAACGACCAAACGAGACGAACAAGCCCTGTGAAACAGCAGTTGTCACTTCAGATATCAAAATAGAAAACCACGCGTTCGGCGCGTTAACATCCCCGGCCACAGATAATAAAACAATCTCATTTCCGTCGTAAAAGACGCGTAAATGCGGAGCTGCACGCATCACGACTTATCGTCACCATCGGTTATCTCACAAAGACTAGAAAATCCACCCATTTTGATTCATAAAACCTCGTAATAAAGATCAGTCGGCGCGCCTTTGTGTGATGCAGCGATGGTAATATAATTTGAGCCAATTAAAACGGCCATATTTTCTCTGGAAAGGCAGAAATTATCGCGGCTTATCTGCCCATCGTAGCCTACATTTATTATCTGTGCTTGGCTGAATGTCCGCTATTTAAAATAAAAAGCTCGTTTCGCAGATGCGAGAGGAGACTATTTGCATCTTTACTCTATGGTGATTTATTTTTATGCATTTTGTGCATAGTAGGTAGTTTGCGTAGTATGAAATAAACTTATTAAACCGACGGAATTTAGATTGATTCAGTGGGTCAAAAATTAATATGTTAATTTCTAAGTATAATTTTTTTTACGTCAATGAAAAAACTAGATGATTGCTGTAAGTAAAAACTTTACATTGAACCTTGATACGATGTAGCTAATTATTTTTAATTACACATAGGAGAGGAGGTCGTTACTGCTGGTACCGTAAACCAATTTCCTAGATTTGTTTTTGTAAGGAAGAAAAAATATTGCAAAATCTTTAAAAATACTGTTCTTTACTTCATAAACGAAGTAAGCCAATTGTTTCAAGTCTGTAAAATTATAATAATCTTTGAGAATTCATCGACATTTGTAGTCGAATTATCAATTTATGCATTCAATATCTATTAAAATAATTTTGTAATCAAAAAGGAAAAGACTTATGTATATATACCAACTCTTCTTACTTAATAACAACTATACGTAATCCTCGTTAACTTAATTACATCTTTGAAAAATCTCTCGCTAATTGTATTTGAGCGTAAAAAACGAAAGAACGTAACAAAGACACGATGCTCTTATCTGCGGATCAGATTCAATAAATGAAGTGTTTATTTGCATCACAATACAACCGCAAAGAGCACAATAAGCGCAGCGACGTGATGATAATTCGGAATCGGACCGAAAGATCTCCCGTAAGGCTTCGATCTCATGGAGCATTCAATTAATGTTAAATTTGTTTATGTTGTAATCAGCTTTTAAGTTCAGTTTTACGTCAAAAGTTACTGTCATAAATTCTGTTCTTCGAGTGTTTCTTTGCGCATTTGATTTAGAATTCTTTTCCTGTTGGTGGATTGAAGTTTTATTTGCAAATAGACAGACGGGCCATTTAAACTTTGACCGTTCAAAATTTAGTCAATGGTCAATTTGGTAGTTGGAAACTCGTCGGATACATTAACGAAAATGGCTATAACTTTTATTGCTAACAAACTGTGTTACCTATGTAGTCACGGCCTAATTGTTTTACAATTTGGATAATTTCGTCAAATCGCCACGTAATACTCGCGCACCGTGAAATGAAAAACTAGACTTTTTGCGAAATTGAAACTGCTAGTGAAAGTCACATTTTGGAAATAGCATCGTTTCGCACATACCGTGAAATTTGATTTTCAATTTCTATTTAATTTTTATTGAACTTGTCAAATTATATCGATTTGTTTAGATGGTGGTCAGCTTTTGTCTATTAACATTTTTAAAATACTATTGAAATGAAATGAAATGAAATGAAAATCATTTATTTGCACGAATATGGGTTAGTTATTGGTTTTACAGGGCATTTTGATCAATCCATATTCACCTTCTCAGGTATGCAAATTATATTCGTAGAGCGTTTTGCAAAAAATTTAGTATTAACTCATCAAACTCAATGAGATGCTTTGATTGAGCATTCTTTTCCTGTGTTCAATTCAAAATCTTTTCAGTAAATTAGTCATTTTTATGGGAATAGATCTATCTCAATGACCGAGGTCATTCCGCTGGTCTTCCAATGTAGGATGCAAGGATTTGTGGAGGTTTAAATCGACTTATAGATACCTCATCAATAACACTATTACAGATGGTGTCAGCGATTTAAATAGTCCTTTTGTCCAAATCCTGTTCGCACTCCTACTTCCCACGTAACCAATACAACCTTCAAGCACAGTTACCATGATTCCGCTCGGTGACATCACTGACTGCATGTACCAGGGCAATAGGTGAATGAAGAGGTTCGTATGCGCAACGGCCACCGTGGACGTAGATCTTGATTTATTAACATGTACTGTTTACCAAGTAGGTGTGTATGCGGACATACACATTTTTGGACCAATCTGATTATTTCCTTACTATAAAATTTTTCATTCTGATTATATTAAAATATCAGATTTAAAAATTTTATATATTAAAATATTATTACATTGGTACTAAAATTCTCTGTACCTTCACGATCCTTCTTTGCCATTTAATTTAAGAATTTGATTAGGTTTTTATTCATTTGTATTTTATTTTTGTTTCAGGTAATTATGTCATTTTCAAAATTAATACGAAGTTCAGGTAGAATAAATCCATTTAACCTTATAAATTTTATTTTAGAAATCCATTAAATTTGTTTGTTTAATTTTCAAAATGTCAATTTCCAAACAGCTACACGTACTAGGTTTGCATAACGCACCACAAGCTGAGTACCAGGACTACCAGGGCAGTAGGTGAGGCGCGGTTAGTAGGCAGCGCGGGAGCACAGAAGGCACAGATCGATCTACCGCTTTCCTCTTCATGATCGTCCGACCGTGACTCGTGCGAATTATGCCGCAGCGTAGCGCCCGTAGCGCCTTTGATACACAAACATTGATTAATTAGCTCTTGAGTTTTATTTTAATTAATAGGAGTAATTTAAATTTCTCCTTAAAAATATAGTTTCTTCTTTACATAGGTATTATTTTTTAATAGAACTAAGCCGCACTATTTTTGTCCTCCAGTCGATTAGATATTACCTACGTCGTATAGTAGTACGACGAGTCGTATAGTAGTACCTACTAGGCACTTTGGAAGTTTAGATATCTCAGATAGAAAAAATATGTACATTGGTCATAAAATATAATTCCACATCCAATCCCTGTATTTTTATTTTTGTTTGTTAAATTTATTCGCCAAACATTCGCATCGTTTCTTGGGAACACGAATACGAATGGCAAAATATATGCGAATATTCGCGAATGCGTACATCACTAGCTACTTGCTAAGCAGAGCAGCTGCTAATGTTTTAATCAATTTGCACGCAGCATAATGAAACGTCTATTGTTATACGATACTTACTCGTTCCTCATTTCAGATCTGACATCAATCGGGTCGTTATTAATATTCCACTTTCTTAAAATATAAATCTCATCTGCTATAACTCGAGTGTGTTGTGTCAATGGGTCATTTATACAAAAATAGTACTGATAACAAAACCGTGCGTGCAAGCGTGCAAGCGTGCAAGCGTGCATTCAGAGCGCAATACGCACTTGCTCGGCTGTCACGTCAATTGGCGAGCAGCAGGCAACAGGGGCATAACTGTTTGATGGGCCATTTCCCTGTTTCCCCCGATCTAGAGAGCGACACTACTGTCTATTAAACCCGTATATACAATGACATATTAGTAGGCTGGCCATACGTCATAGCTCATGTTATATAATTTGAGTTACTTTCAACTTAGGAGCTTAACTTTCAAGAACTGCTGGCTGCAACAATTCTTTAGTGGCAGATGAGTACGAATGTAGTATAAAGGAACACAACAAGGATATTTAAATTATTGTTATAACGACTGCTTACTTAGCAAAAGCACCATTAGATGATTCAGAATACACACAAGGTACATTAAAATGCGCAACCTATCCAAGATCCAGAGACACTCCGAAAACAATAAACACAGCACGTAATAGAATTACCGGCGGTGTTTTGACAACAAACAATCAGTGTGGCCTTAGAAATAGTAAGCAGATAGAACGGGCATGCGAGCGGAGCAGGCGTTCCCCTAGATTCCGCTAAACTAAGCGCAGATTAGCTCGTTTTATCACTCTCATTCCTACTGTTAGTGATAGTGTTAGAATGAGTTTGAGGGTATTAATGCTGTAGCGGAGCTAGCTAAAGTGGTTTTAGAACACTAATGAAAATGTAATGTTATGTTTTACTAGTCGACCCGGCAGGCGTCGCTCTGCCCTTATTTCTATCTATCCAAATATATGGCGTAATCATTATTTCAAGTAGGGGTTTTGGAAGGATCCCTAATAAAAAAAATATAACCTATGTGTTGCCCTGAGTTTTCCTCTATGTAACAGTAAAAATTGCATTCAAAATGCTTCAGCCGTTCCTGAGATTAGCATGCACAAACATATAAAGCAATTGGCAACGATGTTATTACATGTATAAATTTGATGTTATTATTTTATTCTTATTTAATGGTTTGAAGCACTATAAATTGGACAAGATACAAATTACAGTTTAATCAGGAATCTTTTTAGATAGGTTACAGCTTATTTGTACAGGTCCTGCTTATCATTGCGGTTCTATTCACTTATTTCCGTGCGTGTGGTAGACACACCCTCACCGACAGTGTGGGTGTGCTCCTCCAGCCCACAGCCACTCCACACAGCCGGCGACCAGTGACCTGTTCGCAGAAATAGCGAGCTGAAGAGACATATTGTGCAGGAAATGCATACTTACTCGAAATAACACGTCAATCAAACAGTAAATAAATAATGAAAACGGTCTTAGGCTTAAAAATCTACATGAACTGAATGCAAAAGTAATGTGTTTAACGATGAAAACTATGGTGGGATACCATCATCATATACCTACGTCTATTTAAATCTACGAGTTACGAAGGAGTTGCGAAGTGCCGTTAGTTCAACATGGTTTACCCACATACAGCTGGAGCAACAAACGCTCTTTATACGCGAGTTAACGTGAGTTTATAGCGTGGAAGTGTGTTGCAGTAACGCGTGTAGCCATAACTGGGCAGAGGCCCTCAATCAACTGATTGGAAATTAACAAGGAAATATTGGTGTGGTCAAACTATTAGAGCTGCTGAAAGTAACTCTATGAAGTAGGTACCTAACTCAAATACTTTACGCTAGTCACTTGATATAGAATTCAAATACACATATCCGAAACACGTATAGAAAAAGCAACAGACATTACGGTGACGACCTACAGCCATAGGCCGCCCTTATTATAATAAGACCTAAGGGCGCTTTACAACTTACAAAATCCTTACTAGTGTCGCGTCGTCAGGCCGTGTGATTTATGGCCGGCTATGTACCTACTTATGTATTTCCCGATTCTTCCGACTGTCTTATGTAACACTAGCAATGCAGTCACATAATAAAGGTAATGTCAGATCCTTTTCTCGACTTTCAAGGAATTTGTTCTTTACATGCTTTGTATTCTTAAACTTAACGGTTGAGCTCGTTACGATATTCCTAGTGTTGTGTACTAATGGCTCAGGTTGAGTGCCGCTGTGCCGCCATTGATCGAATGCACTCGATCCGTCAATGAGCAGCGTCCCGCGCGCTTCCGCTGCCTCGCACGCTCTAAGTTACAAGCTGAGGCGATTGCAGAATTATAATAATACTGCAATCGTTTTAGCTTAATACATAATGGGCTACCCTCTGGCTAGATAAATCTATCGCTAATCAACTTTGACATTGTTACGTTAGGAGGGTAGTACCACCTACGAAAGCTGTAGTAGGTACCTACTTAGGAAGAATTAACGAACTTTGATGTTTTTATTTTACTTAAAAGCGATAACTATAAACTAAAAAAATAATATAGATTTATAAGTTCTATAAATTAGAATGATTATTACATTTACATGCCTAATGGCAGGCTAACACCGCCTGTGGACATCTACTACACTTAGTTATTCACTGTATTAAAAGACGGTATATTATGCCTTTTAGTGTCAAAAGACCGCGATGCTTGTACTTATTAAGTTACATAAACACACATAAGGCAAGAACACGTCACATTCACATCCAAGCTTTTCGACTGCGCCCTACTGGTCAATATTATTTTTAAACCCGCCAGAATCGTTTGACTTGAATTCGAGTCACTTCCCTCCATTGCACACAAAGCATATTTAAACAAGCGCATAGAATAAATATACTAAAGCTTATTCTGTTGTCACTAAAGTCCATTTCTCCGCATCAAAGCTTCCCCGTGGGAGTTCATTCAGGCGTACTACTACACAAAGCCACATATTATAAAAACGTGGCATCATGCCAAGTTTGCGATACCATTAGTCATGTTGTAGACATCAGCTAGGTAGTTTATAAATTGACGTAATATTCAAATTCTCCTTCACTGTGATCGCCGAAACTATTGAAATTCTCATTTTATCTTATGTTTAGGAAATTGAAGTCACAATACGATCTTAGGTTTACTTCGATCATGACGACTGTGACTGTTTGAAATAAGACTTTCAAGTTGAAACTTTTCCCAATTATTTAGACAGAATTATTGCTATATTTTTTTAGAAGTTGAAAAGATATCTATCTAAAACTCTAAATGATCGTTTTACGATAGAAGAAATAATAATAATAAAATGATTTATGACCATAATGACCATAGGCACATGCAGTTTTCATAGAACCCTTCCCAAAGGAGCGTGAGTTATGTGGTCCAAAATATAAATAGAAGAAAATAGGTAACTATTTAAACTAGGACCATACACGTATTTTTTTTTCTTTGTAGGATTTACGTGGCAAAGATGTGGTTCAAGAGTGGTGCGTGTGCCAGACCTCGGATCTGTTTATGAATGCAATTTGTTTTTGACGCATCACGCAGCGGAAGCGTTTTTTGTTTTTTTTGGTTTTTGTTTTTGTTTAGTTTTTTGGGCGCGTGTACAATGTTATTCGTCCTAACACCACCAGACAGGTAGATCATTACCGCCGTGTTGCATTGTTTGTTTTTTGTTTACAGAAAAAGTCGGTAGTTAGTTTTTTGTGAATACAACGACACGAACGACAGATGCGTAACTTTTAAAATATTTTTTCGAAAATATCTATGTTTGATCAATTCACTTATCAGTGTTGCAGCAGTCTGATATATGCAGCGGATTTGTTAAGTTTTTTTAGCATTTTCATATTATTATATTTAATAGCTTGAAGGACCTACCTAATTAAAAATTTTACGTATCTTTTCAGACACAAAACTTAACTCCAAGCAACTAGATTAAGCTGACTTGTAAGAAGCTTGTAAGAACTCCAATACAATGACTATTCGAGTTCCACAGGAAGCTTTTTCGGTCCACTTCTGTTATTCAACTTTTATTCATTATCAGGACGTGCAAGTTGTACACGTTAAATGAACGCCAAAAATAAAACGTAAAAGATAATCCGCTTTCATTACCTTTCGGGCTACCCTAGACTGGAAAAAAAAGTGACAAAATCTCAATATCAAATCAACCCTCTTTCGAAGTAATTTATGAAATTCATAGCACAGTATGAATTAGTTCCGGTAATGAACATTTTTAATGTACCTATGATTAGCAATGAATATTGTCGTGGCTGAACAGTTCTGTACGCATTATCAAGTTACCGGTGGTCCGGGCTTACTCCAGCCGGTAACCGAACCCGCGAACGAAAGCGACAATGGCCTGCGGTTCGAACGGTACCGCGCCGCAGACAGGCTTCGGTAAACACGAGAACTGCCCCACACTAGTAAAGACACTAGTTGCCCTACACTAGCATAGACACTAGTTGCCCTACACTACTATAGAAGGTAACGAACAATTAACATGAGTCGGAGAAATTCGCTTTATTAACTTGAGATGTTAATTACAGTGAAATTCCCATAAGTGTAAACTTGTTATTAGCCACATTATGTACCTACATTGCTTTTGCTGAAAGTAGGTACTCTGTAATACGGCTGTAAGGTTTCCCAAAGTTTTTCTTTTTCTTTGTTTTCCACGTTTCGTTTGGGGTTGTCTCTGATCCGGGGTCTGAATCCGCGGGCAAAGGCAGTAGGTATTCCAAAAAAATAAAGAAATAAAATAAGATGAAACCATTAACAACGTGCTAAAGAAAGATTTACTGCATAGTCTAATGTTTTGATTGTGTAATTGCACAAAGTTTCGATAGGGTTACATAAAGATGGATTGACTTACGATAGAAATAATAAAGATAAATGACTTGACAATGAACAATGTTTAGTAAACACAGCAAAAAAAACAATTTCGGTCCCTCATCCCTTCCAACTCCAATTAGAAGAACATAAACGTAGCCAGGAACGGGATAATCTATCCAATTGGCAATTGGTCAGATGGCCAGTCTACGAGCGACAATAAGTCTGAACGACCGCGTCCCATTCTTCCCGGGTCGACGACCCCGGCCTGGAAGTGGATCCGTCACGTGTACTGCGAAATATCGACGCACGTAATCACGAATGATAACAAAGGCTCTACGGACGGACTTCTATATACTGTGACACTATAAAGGGAAATGGTAAAGGTGGGTTCAACTAAAAGAAGCCCTTTTTGTTCTCAAAGACGCTTATCTTTGAAAACAAAAAGGCCCTTTTTAGACACGCCATAAAAAGGAAATTACCGGAAATACATGGGAAAATATATTGGCCGAGATTATGTGTCACTAAAAAGTGACATGACAACAGTCCTGCCAAAATCTCCAAAAAAGTGACCAATAATAATTTTTTACGCTAATTTCAGAAGTCTCATTTTGACTTCTGTGTGACTAATCTAGTTCGCTCGCTTTTCATTTTTATTTGATTCGTCTTCACAGTTTCATCGTTTCTTGTGTTGGGTTGTATAACTAAGTATCGGGATACTTGACGAAAATTAGACTGAGGTCGATAGTTGCTTTGTCTTTGACAACACAAAATCCATCTGAATAACGATTTGATCCAAAACACAAAACAAAACTGAAAGCCATGTAGGTTCTACGGATATGATTTCCAAAACCATAAGAAATAGTATGTTATAAAGCTTCCATGTCTGAATTTCTATAATTCTATTACTACTGTTTATCAAAAGTGTGTCAGTCTCCCTCTCAATTTGACTAAGTAACGTCCGGGAAACATTTAGCTCTACTAATTCGTCCGCTTGTAGTATTTCTTAAAGACGTTGTAACAATTTGTTCGTTCCTTGTACGGTGCGTGCAGAACATAATTGTCGAATGAAGCCGTCCTGGCAAATAGTCCATAAACTACTTACTTAATTCTAACGCATGTCATCGTTTCGGCAATTTTTCACTTGAGTGTGTTATAGTTCTAGCTAGGAATGATGTCACCGACTCTTCTATGCCGCCTGTCCTGATGATGAGGATTTATTGATGTTTAAGCACTTAATTCCATTAACAATTTCAATTGAAGTCTGTAATTGCCGTTGAATTCAGTTCTTACAGTCGAGTACTTATTTAATTTCCTCTCACTTTTTTTAATTGAATCCAAATTTTCCACTGCTATCAATGTCGTATCATCAGGTTTTAATGATAAATACAGCGAAGTTATCGGTCATGTGTCTGTTACCACAACATCCAAATCTCAACGTGATTAATGAGTTGAAAGTTACACGAGGCAACTTGGAAGACATTGCGATTGCGTTGCGCATCCTCTTTCCTCCTTACCATCTATCATCCTTAATTTCAGACATTTCCTCTCTTAAATAAATACGAGAGATTGTCAGTTAGTCTTTTTTTCACGAAACGATTTAACAATAAATTGAATTAATTTTTGCATATTTATGTATCTATTTTCATAGGGCTATTTATGCAGCCTTGTCCAAGACTCTTTAACTCTTATGTGTGTGAGGTACAATTTTACTAATTGTAAGATTGTTGATGTACAGCATTGCTTCAACACGCAATACTGCATATGGAGTAGGACACTTGGCTCTGGCAGTAATGAATTCCGGTACAAAATTTGAATTCAAGTTGGAAAATGGTATGACGAGTACCAATAATCTTGTTTGATCGAAGGCAGACGACAGCCACGAACAACCATAGCGTGTTAGTAAGCCGAGCTGGGCCCGAAGACAGCCACTCGATCAATAAGAATTCTTGTTACACAGCAGTATTTTAACGTCGGATAAAAGTAATTGATACATTGTGCATGTGTATCTGAATAACTTAGATTCTGCTGCTATTGTGCTGATAACAGTGTCGAGATGAATTACAATGCCCCTTATCCTAATCTCCAAGGTTTTCGACGACAAAATCGGTCGCTTGCGTTAGTTCGTGATACGACAACGTCATTGCATACATTTTTCGCATGTCAGTACGTATTTCAGTTAGGACAGCTCCAACCAGAGTCCTGTATTTAAATTCTTTCGTGTTAGTTGGTCGTCAGTTATGTTATTCAATTAGGACAAAGCCCGAGACTCTATTCTCTCCATGCGAGCAACGATAAACAGACTAATCTAGGTACTGAGCCACAGGAGGACCAAATTTGGAAAGCCGCTGATAAGCTGAAAATTACTCTGAAACTTTACCCACAATAGACTCGACAACAATGGACTAATTTCAAAATTAACTTTGAGAAAGTGAGGCGATAATAAAGCGTTGATTAGGAGAGGTCCAGCACCAGTAGTGGACTAAAAAAGCTTAAAGAAAGAAAATAATGAAAGAGATAGAGAGAGAGAGCCTATATCTTATAAAGTCCAGTCTCTTGCGATAAAAATTGTCGCTTCTTTACTTGCAAGACGCCAAGAATGCGTCACCCCAACCACTTTCCGATAATTTTGGACATTGACGTTTAACACTTGCACTAAATCAGGCTGTAATTAAGATAAGAATGTTTTAGGTTACTTACACTTAAGATTGAAATCACGAATCACTGTGTCAAATAAAATTGCTACTCAACACTTCACTTCATGCGATAAGCGCTATCAGATTTATGACCTGCACTTGAGATTAAAATATCAAATAACCATAACGAGTTGGTAGTACCAAATTATGCATCATATCATCCCGTCCTCTATGATGAGATTACTACTTGTTAGTACCCTGGCAGCATCCTAGAGCGTCACACTTATTTTGAAGACTCTGAAAAGAATCTTAAGAAAAAAACATAGATTATCTTTGCCCTACCGCGCTGTCATGGCTGCCTGGCAGGTTCTGTCAAACCTCATGTCATTCTTGTGTAAGTGTTCGAAAGCGTCGCATTTTAATTTTCGCCGCATACTAGAAAAAGTAGTGAAATCTATAGGATTTAAGGTGAAAATTGTTCACAAATGGATTCGCAATATAGAAAAAGTAAATCAAGGAAGAATGGATGAAAATACAAATGTTTTCTACGAAAAAATTAAGTACTTATGTACCTACCGTTACGTATTCCTTTGTCTCTTTGTCTGTTGCCTTTTAGGTAGTACAGAACTGTTTTATACAGAATTGTTTTGTAAATGAATACTCGGCCCACCCGTGAGGTGAGGCGGTGTTGGAAACATTTCAAAACACAAAAACCCAAATCGAAACCACGATACGTTTTGTAAATGGACACTCAGGCCCATCTGCGGGATGAGGCGGTGTTGGAAACATTTCAAAACTCAGGAGCCAAAAATGAAACATTAATGTTTTGACGATGGACACTTAGGCCCGCTCGTGGGGTGAGGCGGTGTCGGAACCCTTTTCAAAGCTCCATAACAATAAATGCAATATGCCCTAACAAAGAAAATTCAGGCCTACTCGAGAGGTAAGGCAACGTTGGATTGATTCAACACATACTTTAAAACATATCAGTAAGTTGGTTTTTTGACTTATTAATATGGACAGTCTAGTACACCCTTGGGGCGAAGCATTGCTAAACCAATTTGATTAAAGTTTTTTCCCACCATGTGTATTCTTAAGGAATATGATGGAATTGGAAGAAAATATGCAATATGTTTGTACACTCAAGTACACCTTCAGGGTGATGCAGCGTTGAGTTATTTCAATCAATTTTCTCCACCAGGTATAGGTATTCTTAAAGAATATAACTTATAGTGGAATTGAATGAAAATTTGCATATAGTAAATGTTCACAAAGCGAATCCTCCCTACATCCTTAATGGATGAAGATAAATGAACTATGAATCTTATCTGCACTGCTTATGAAGAGCAGTATAACTGAAATAGAGACTGGAAGTCTCAATGAGAGAACAACACGATATAAAGAAAATACTACTATTGGATATAGTAAACAAGCTGTTACTAATTTTAGAATCAAACTTACTAGGAAGTAAAGTTTGATGTTATTACCAACCTTCGTTGAAGAGATTTAAAAAATGCTATATTGCAATGGGGTTTATTAATCAGTTATTTCGGAAAAATGCAACACATATCGACTTAATACTGACCCATAGCACTCAGTATAACCTAATATTGGTTACTGAGTAACATTTAGAGGTTCGCTTCTGTGAGATACTAATGATTCTTATCGTTACAACCTTTTATATCCTACTACTAGGATTAGCATGGGAAAGCAGTGAAAATAAATCACCATGTTGCTTTTAAATACACAGATAAACAAATATCTGGTAACTCTTGGTAGACCACTTATAAAAACCATAATAACGAATTATTTTTGCACATCAATCTAAAATGGTCAAGATGCAATTTATATACTAACCATTATAAAAATCATAAAAATGCAGGTCATTACCATAAAGCAAGCAATACTCATTTGCATATTGAGGGCATCTTTTGTTACAATGCCTCAAACTCTGTGTGGTTTCTTTCATGATGAAAGTAATTACTTTACATATGGGGTTGTCCCTTCAGGGAACAGTAAGTTAATCTGTTTCAGACCTCAAATACAGAATTTTGGTTATCATAACCCTTAACCGATTCAAGCTTTAAACTGATGGGGCCCTTCATACCACATGACACCGACAGGCAATTGAGAGGTCATATTATACATATGGCATTAACTGAATATTATGACAGAGTAGACTCTGTCATGACTTCATGAGGTAAAATAGGTACCTCATGACAGAGTAAATATGGTCAGACCAACTTCCATTAAATTAGTGGATGGAAATAGAAACATTGATTATTAATTATTGATTAATAACTACTACTTAATTATATAATTATTTTTATATATATTATATAATTTATGTTTTCGGTGAGTATTATCCATGTGGGTCCCAAATTCAATTTGATGTTTTGTATCACTTCAAAACTCACTTCTCAGATACTGAACAATGGTAGGTCATTGCTCATTATCTAAACCAAAATTAATAACATTAATTATTGGAACAAACTATCATTTGTGTCAGACATAAAGTATTTTTATACAGAAAATATTATAGCATGTAAATTTATGTCTATAAATTATAGTATGAAATGGTTTTAATACTTTCTATTGGTACTTATATATTAAGTATCTAATGACATTGCTTAATAAACAAAGGAACTGGGTTTTTTGGAACTCCCGAATATTCATGTATATTACATTGGATAACGACAGAATCACAGTAAATATGCTACTGTACTTCATCAAGATATCCTCAAAATACTTTATTAATAAAAATGTAGATAATAGTGAATTGGGATAATAATACTGACAAGCATAACTTTATGTTCATATTTTATTGGATAATGTGAAACATTTAAGGATTGATACCTTCATTGTGTTGATATCAATACACCTGATAGATTAAGAGTTAAAACTTGTTTACTGTTGGGGTCCTGGTTGGATTTTCTGATAATAATTTTGCAAACATTATTGAAATGCCAAAGTGCTGGGCTGAATATCCTTCTAATATGGTGCACGGGTTGAGGCTCATCACAATCTGTAGTAATTTGCAAATGTTGTTGAGATGCCTGGATACTGGACTTAATATCCCTGTAATGTAGTACATAGGTGGAGGTTCGCCACATTGTACTGTGTGTGATGAAGGGGGTGTTTTCTCAGCTTATGAAGCGTGAAACCTGTTTTGAATAACAAGTGTTTTTAAACAATCACTTAAAAAACTCTGTCATTTGAAACTTGAGATACTTGAAGTTTGTTTGGAACAAATTTGTATACCTCAATCGTGGAGTGCAGGGAAAAAGAAATCCTTAATAGCTCATAATCCCCTTTTTTGCAAAATTGTGTAATTTCACAAAATTGTTGTTGATGTGGTTCAAATTAGCTGTGTCTGAATTGAGACATCATTCTTATATAATTTTTATCAATGCCTACAAGAGTGCACTGAGCCTATTTGCTTTCCCGGAGTGGAGCTGAAGTCTTGCATTTTATAAAGGAGGATGAAAAGCATGGGGACATCGGTGTTGTCCTAATTACAATTCTTATTTGACAACCCAGACATGCTTATTTTCCAAGCTTGTATTGGTTGTGTAAGCTGTTAAATGTATTTGTGACTAATGGAAAATGGAACTATAGGGTACCCAATAGATGATATTTTGTGGTGTGCAAATGTAATATAATTATTATGATACTTGATATCACAGGTTTGTGTTGGTTTTATGAAGTTTGTCACTATTTGTTGAATTCAATGGCCTAATTTAAACATATAAATATTATGTTTTATGCATTATTGTATTTGTAAAAACACAAAAAATACCATAATTTCCATTGTGGTGTAGATGTGATTCCTCACTAGACCACATACTAAAACTCTTCAATGGAATGTACAGTTTTAGTAAAAGAATAAAACATTACATACATTACATAATTATATTTTCAGAATGTTGAAATACAGTTAAGATATTATCTACTTATACTAATAAATATTATTATGTGAAAATACATAATAAATATTTTATAGGTACAATGTTCCTTATGTAAGTAAACATGTTTAGTTAACCTCCTTAAGGAACTTTTATATGAGATTTTTTTCAGAAAACCTGCAACTGGAAAATAGTTAAGGACATTTTCTGAATAAGGTATGAGGTTTAAGATGCTTGATATGTATGTATGTACACATGTTCTTGCATACGGACTGTATTTGTATTACATTTACATTTGACAGACAAAATTTCATGAGTCTTGTCCGTTTTCATAAGTTGAAATTTCTCTCACAATACCTCTTCAGTTGGGTTTTTTCATTCAATACGTTATAATTTGTTATACTCAAGCATGCTCAAGCATTTTCGAAGCCATATTACAACACTAAATTCTTAATTGGGTTTACTTATTATTATCTATGAAAATAACTAAGCAAATGGAAAGAAATTTTTATCATACCACAAATGCAACTTGTTATCTGAGTTGTATTGTGTTGTTACAATAAATTTTACTATTAATAGTGTTATAAAAATGCAAATTTTTTGTTTCTTTATAACAATATAAAATGAATAGTTATTCATTTAATACTGTGTTACCTATTGATTCTACAACAGGACTTTAAACATCTAACAAGTAGTAATCTCATCATAGAGGACGGGATGATATGATGCATAATTGTAAAATCAAACGAACTTACCAAGTGAAGTTCGATTGTAATTATGCTTCATATCATCCCGTCCGAAGATGATGAGTCCCACCCACCCCCACAGGTAGAACACCTGTTCCCTTAAGTTGTAGAATCAATTTTTACATCACTTGTCTCTGTTGTGGCACAAGATTTGTACCAACAAATCTTCCAAATTAATAAACCTTATTATTAACAATTATTATTTATGCCATTAAAATTTTTTTTCAAGCATATTAATTCCACTAAAGTAAAAAATAATTACTTAAATTTAGCAATTTAGCCAAGTTACCCAAGTAGCTTAGTAGCTACATTTGTGATAAGTCAAGCAGTTATAAACTGCATTTTTTTCATGTAAAATCTAAAATTATAAAGTTTTGATTATTGAAAAATAATATGTACATCAGCTGGCTATTGACTATTGAGTCAAGTGATGTAGATAAGAGTAAACTACCTACTCTATTGTAACGACTGGTTAGCCGATACTTTTTTATATTTAGAACTTAACTTTAAACTGAATGACATGAGGTTTGACAGAACCTGCCAGGCAGCCATGACAGCGCGGTAGGGCAAAGATAATCTATGTTTTTTTCTTAAGATTCTTTTCAGAGTCTTCAAAATAAGTGTGACGCTCTAGGATGCTGCCAGGGTACTAACAAGTAGTAATCTCATCATCTTCGGACGGGATGATATGAAGCATAATTACAATCGAACTTCACTTGGTAAGTTCGTTTGATTTTACAATTATCTCATGCTTTTATACGTAAGCAAGACTTGAATTAAACTTTATCTGTCCTGAAGTAAAAGATCTGTTTACCAGTTAAAAATCTCTACCTACCATCATAGTAGTCTTTAAACAATTGGGCCTCAACTGATTTAAAGTAAAAAAGAAGGAATTTTAAAGACCTTTAATGCTGTCTAATAATATCCTTCTGGGGTCTTCAGAATCTTTATTCATAGGCAATGTTCACGTCGAGTCTTCTATGTGGGCGGGCGCATGAGGACTTCGCATCGTACTCGCGTACTATAAATTTGCAAGATTTATGCGAGGTATTGTGCTTTGCCTATAAATAAGGTTGCTGTTATGGCTGTGGAACTTTGGTATGACATTAATTGTTTTGGTGTGCGCTGTAATGAGGTAACATAGCTTGCATTCCTAAAAGCTGTAGATGTAGGAACGTAAGTTCAAATATTCGTATCGTTAACTTATGACTTCGACCAATGACGTTTATAACTTTTTAAAACATCTTAGACTTCGACTAGCTGTCAAGTTCTGGAGTCAGATAAAACTAATTACCAAATTTTTCCAAGGCAAAGAATTCGTTTCGAATTTCGAATGCCGATTGGTCAACATGTTGAGTTTTTAGTTTATAAAATCGTTTTGAAAGCTTTACGGAAAGTTCAGTTTCTCTACCTAGCTTTAAATAAGTTAGTCAGTTTTTTCCTCAACAATCGATATTCAAAACTTTGATACCATTTCACTCTAAAGTCTTCATTAGACTAAATGAACTGGAAAACGAATAATTGCAGCGATTTATCGGGTTTATTTTCCGAACATTTTTGCCGTAAAACTTATTCCAACTTAATGCTAGAGAACAAACTTGGTTGTAACTTTTCCCAACATAGTTTACGCATTAAGAGTTGCACTGAAGTCTTTAAGTGCCGACACCGATAGGGCCTCGGTGCAGTTTATCCAATTAAGGAGTCGCCGGGAGCAACGCACTGAGATCGTCCGTCCCCAGGCGTTGGGAAACGCGAATCTGTCAAACAAAGGAACTAATTTCCCAACTTCGTGATGCGAAACTTGTTTCCAGTTCGAATCGGATAGGAGAAATTTGTTCCCTTTTTTTAACTTCCCACTTTTTCTTTATTTCGTTTGATCGATGGCAAGTTCCTTGAAGTTGGTTTTTCGTGTCTTTACAACTGGGACTTTTGTTCAGATTTAAGAAACATGTAAATTTCATTTTTTAACGAATATGTAGAGGGAAATATATTAGAGATAGGATGATCCAAGATGATAGATTAAGTAAAAGCGTTACTATTCCGGAATTTCAATTTCATTATTCTAGTCAATTGGTTTTCCCGACATCAAGTATCCCCAACCGTAACCGTTGGTAATTGGTCACTTAATTTTGTTTTTCAGACGTCAAGGGGGGGGGGAGGGGCTTTGACACAAGTGAAAAGAACATGCTGCTACACGAATACCTTATAAGAAAACCTTCCGGGGTGAACAATCTACTCTCTTTTAGAACAATCTATAAAACCCAGCTCGTCTCACCAACAGGTTTTCCAATCATCAATTCCTATGCCGATAATGAACTTGCCACAAAAACAGTAGCGCTCTATCATTGAAGGGCAATTTGCGTAAATTGACGCTTTTCTTGCGCTCGCTCAACTTGACCCAAGCGTGGGCCCGACCGGTACCGGCCACGTGCGGCCACGTGCGGCCAGGTGCAAGTCATTGTGTTCCGTATTCCGTGCGCGTAAAGCCCCTAAATAGCATGCATCATTCATAAGCATAGCAAGCATGGGAGTTACGTATAGAGTAAGCGAGTTATAGAGTGAGCCTCTGTTTTTGGAGTTGTAAGATTATTATTGTTAGCAGTAGAGTTCTTTTAGAATGCCTATAAATTATAACATACCGTAAAGTAGCCAGTACTGTCTTGTTTTTCGGTTGGTTGGTGAGGGTTGTTAAAAATAAAGTCTCATGAGACCTCATCAGAGACACTTCTTTTGTATTTGAGGTTGATAGTTCCTCTACAAGTGTTAGTATCATGGCTGTTTGCGACATGAACAATGGACATTTTATGTTATTTAAAACATTTCTTTGAATTTTTACTTATCACTTTTAAAAGTTTTTCAACTCAGTTCATACCCGTGCTGCCAGATCATGCCTTCTATTCACACACACTCTAAGTTACTTAGTTATGTATTCTCTGAGGATTTACGTTTTAACATAAGCCCGAGAGCACTTCGTGATGGTGTCGGTGCCGTCGACATTCGCATCAAGGGCTCTGCGTATCGAAACAATGCTGTCTGTGTGCATACTTTAACACTTGGAGCCAACTTGTAAGGACAAACACTTTCTAGCTTTACGCTTCATTGCCAGAAAATCCATTCTTTCTTAATTTCTATACGTCTTCGAATTCCTTTTCTACGATCTTATCAATTTTATTAAGAGGTTCCATGTTCGAATCCCCGTGACACGAACCAATGACTTTTCTAAGCTTTCTGCGTTTTACAAAAATGACATTTCAGTTCGAAAGGCGAAGAAAAATAGTGAAGAGGCCTGCATGGTTGAGAGTTATCATCAATAATTATTGTATGGCAGGTATTTATTTGATGTCAGGCCAACATGGCGGAACAAGACCTTCAATATCCTTCTCATTGTTAAAGAAGACCCGACGTTGAGGGGATCACTTAATAATTTAATGCCAGGAAAACGAAATAAATATCTGTTAAAATAACCTGTCAATTTAATATGGAATCAACAAATTTCCATAATAATTGACACCGTGAGAACTTAACTAAGTAATTATTATTTATTGACCGAACCAAACTGGTTGGTTGACTGGACTCAGTGCATTTTGATAATGATCAAAGCTTTGAATTATTTACTTTAATTAATACGACTAGTAGTACGAGTCCTTATCGTGAGCGCGTAAAGTTTCAAAGCAACTTTGTTGCAAGTTAGTTAGTGGCTCTTATGCAAAGTGTGAGTAACTGACTTATAAGAACCTTTAAGAATAGCAAAAAACAACTAAACTATTTTGGAAGATATTTTTATTGATTTGTTATCCGGCCATAAGCAAAACGTTTCATCTTCATTTGATCCAAATTATCGTACGCAATTAATATTTTTTTACCTTTAACTTAATCTAAATTATCATATCAATTTATATTTTTAGCAAATAAGGTATGTTCATCAATATGCTGATGTTTAATTTAACGAAAAACTAGGCATATTGTAAAAGATTTCATAATCGTTTAGAACTCGACGAATCAAATTAATTGTTTTAATAGACCCAAAAAATTTCAACCATATAGAAAGGACGATTTTTAATCTTAATTATATTTATTTATACATGTCTTATAGTGTTTTAAAACAAATAGCATGCCAACAACTTAAAAATCAATAAAAGACAAACCTAAACGAACCGAACTCATTGTAATAAATCTGTGACCCCCGCCACAGACCTCTCCCGCGCCAAGAACAGACCGTCTGAAAATTAAACCTTACCCATCTGTTAGCAGAGGTGGTTTTCACTGGAGGTTATCATGCAAATATTGGTTAAATTCAGCGGATCGATTTTTATGTGGTTTCCGCGTTATTGTAGTGTGGGAGCGGTGCCGGCCCGTCCCGGTTCATTTTTATGTTCATAATTTTACTACACTTCGGAACAAACGACAAGCTCGACAGCGATTGACCGACTTTTGTCTTTTTTGGTAGTCACGAAACTTTGCACGATGTACTTACCTACTATTTGTTGTTGTTATTTTGAAGTGACCAATGAAGGAGAGCAAATCTCGAATTCGATAGATGTCCCATTATCAGAAGGATATGTTTGTGATACCAAAACCGGAGAAAAAACTAAAATCCTAGTAAAATGTTAGCAGCTAGAGTATTCGATCAACGAAAATTGAACCTAAATCTAGTCTCGTCTTGACCATTGTTTCAGCAAAGCTTACTAAATACGTTAAGAATTACAATTACAATCGTACGTTTAAGCTTGGCTACTGATAAGTTACCTAGCTTCCCACAAAACTGAACACAAGACAATGGTGTCCAAAAAGAGCAAAAAATAACGAAATGTACATAATCGTGACGAAAATGCGGAGTTTCTGATTCAAATGGCCATTTGCGGAGGCTTCGCGGCTGATCAAGGCGGTCACGGCGCTGGCCCACGGTGGGTCACGATGCTACATGGGATTGATTTTAATTGTATTCCAAAGAAGTGCGCATAGCCCCGCTGCTTGAGCAGATCGCAAGCGATAGAAAAAGTTGGAACGTCGGGCGCGGTCAGTACCTGGATTGGTGACGCTTCCGTGCTTCAGAAGGTACGTTATGCCGTCGGTCCCGGTTGTTATCTATACGATAGCTGTCGCCTTGTCGGAGGCTCTATGTATGTGCGGTGTGAAAACATCCGACACGGGTTGGTCAATTGTCCGTTTCTCCACGAATCCGCGTTGGAGCAGCGTGGTGGAGTTTGCTCCAGGCCTCCCCCAGTTGTGGGGAGAGACCCGTGCCCAACAGTGGGCCATAAAAGCCATGACTTCACTTACTTATCATTAACAGATGTACTCGCAACTTATTTTATGCATTTTTCATTGAAATCATTTCAAATTAAAGGTTTTAGACTTTAAATAATTGAAACAAATTTTTTTTACCATCAGTAATTTTTTGTGATGGTATGCTACATCGATCCAAGAGTTCGCATCTTCACGTTCTCACGAGTGTTGCGTATATGGGCATCCTCTGATGTGCCGGCTCCTTTGCTCCTCCGCCGCAGAGCTCCGAGTTCAAGGCGATGCCATATACGAACCCGGACGTTATGGAATAGTAAGTAGCTGATTGTGTCCTGATAGCTGATTCTTAGACGATAGCCTCTGAGTAGACGATGTTCCAGTGCTCACGATTTCAGAATTACGCATGGGACTAAAATTAATTTATCGAAGGATCTGAAACAGAATGTTCAGAAAAGATGAAAGTAACTTCTTGGATCGTTCAGTTACCTAATTAAAATTAAAATCGATTTCAAACGTTGGTACGATACAGAAATGTGGCATAACTTTCTTGCAATTAACTAAAACGTATGGCACAGTTTTCTGCAATAGTCAGTCAGTCAATGAGAAAAAATAGCGCAAAACGAGAGTTTTCCAGAACATCGCAAAACATCCACTCAACTCTCTCAGTAATTACTTACCGTACAGAATAAAGCTAAACCAGACGACCGCCGAGCGCTTCAAATAAGCACCTGTCATAATTAACGTTCAGCCTCAGATCTGCCCCTTTGTGTTTTAATTGCGAACCATCAGACAAGCTCGTCTCTCTTCATTCGTTTCTGGAGAAAAATTAAACAATATGGCCCTTGTTCGACATGCAAATGAGCCGCCGAAAATTGGTTGCTACGATGTACCTGCCATTGTATCGCTCGCTTCGTATTAACACTGAAGGTCGGTAAAGTATTTCTAAATTTAGGCGCGAGGTCCGCTAAAGAAGTCATTAACAATGATGTCACTGTAAAACGAGCCCATCATGATGAGACGATAAAATGTTAGGCTGTCGCTATAAGTGTTATTGTGCATGATGCAGCATCACGATTTCGATTAACTCACGTCAACAAGAAACAATATGCTAATGTGACGTGTTATTTGTTGCAGATCTGTGAGCCATCATGGCGTATTACCGGTGCGGCCCAACAGCGATCGGGAGCAGGGCGTCCTGGTCGGTCACGAGTCCCATGGAGCCCAAGAGTTTCGAGAGGCCGTTAAGTGGGAACTTCGACAGGATCTTCAATGCCTTTGAGAGGACGAATGCGTTCGAGTACGTCCGCAGCACGTTCGAGGCCAAGGAGGAGGAGGAGAGGCACGTGGGGCACGGGGACATCGTGGTGAACAGGAAGATGAGCAGCAGCTTCGAGCGGGCGGACTGCGCGCTGGCAGCGCAGACGCCCTGCTCCGACGACGAAGACTTCTACCGGGAGAAGATCCTGTACTCGCAGGCGAGGCAGCTCTTCCCCCTGCAGGAGGATTTGGCGGATTGGATCAACAAAACGATAGGTATGTTTTTGCTGTAGTGTAGGAACATTGATGGGACAAATCCTGTTTCAACTTGACATGTTTCAGTTCATTGTTGATCTATGCATAAATTTCTCTTTTGCCTTTCCTTTTTAGAAGTTTTAGGTTCCGTTACATTAATGTTTTGTTCAGCTGCGAGTGTACCAAAATATGTAAAGTTCAATTTTCCACACATCAAAAACAATAGTACGTTAGGTGCACGTTGCGTTCTAACATCCAACGATAAATGAGAAAAGAAAGAGGGGTTTCTCCGGACATAGAATATGCATTAAAAACTGCCTTTGGACACATTTTCTCGATTTGTTCTGCAACGAATATCACCAGCGCCGTTGTCACGGACACCGTGGAAATTACCATCGTGAGTTTCACCGACCCACTCGTCTCCAAGTAATGTCTCGTATTTGCTGTAAAGTATTCGTCACAGCAATTTTGTAATAGCTCGCTTAGATAGATAGTTATACGTGGTTTGTTGGATCATCTATCATGTAGCTTGAGCAACCGTATCATGAGTTGTGATTTTTTCTATCGCAGCGATGACAATTAAATTACGTGTTGCTGAGATTGCATTTTTGACTACTTTGTTGATTCGATGTAGCTTATTTTGTAGTTGCGATATTTATCTCTCTCTGGACAAAATTCTATAGTCGAAGCTCTGCCCTCTGGCGACTACTGGCGATGTATGGCCATGCTGTTCTAATGCGCATTGATAGCGTTTTCAACCCGATCATAACGACTGCTGCGACAGAAGCGCGCATGTAATTTGCCACTTACGAGAAACATGCATGGAAGCATTGCCCGCGCCTGACACCACTAAACTTTATCGATCGCAATGTGCGCTTCACGTCGTGAAAAAATGTTTAAGTTACGTATAAATTTGGTGCCTTTTCTTGACTTCATCAAGTTCCTAGTGCTTCATCGAGATGTTCTTTAAAATTTTATCAACAAAACAAGCTGTCAAATGTTGTAGGTATGGAGTCATCGCAACAAACATTAGATCATTATCGTTCATTCATCGGCCATCAGATGGAACAATAACTGGCCAACACGTGGATCGTGGAGTCGCGATTGTATCACCGCTCCATATTTGTGCCAGTTTTTGTGTCATGTTGCCGACACGTGTGGGCGAGGTCTAAGCCACATGTTGTATTGGTCTCGAGTAACTGTAGGATAGCTGTACTGGCTACGATGTTACGAGTGGCTACTGATACATATGAGGATAAAAAAGACTACCGTAATAAACGAAAATAAAGGAATAGCCCGTTAATAATGACGTTATCTGGAGCTGATTGATTGTACTTAAAGCGCCTATGGTGGGAAAAGACCCATACCTAGTCGTGGGACCAATGACGTTTAAACAGATAGACACGTTATACCCCAACATTAAAGTATTTTAAAGTGGCGCAAGGAGTAGTCTATACATACACACAGCCGCAAGCTGTATGTATTTATGACACTTAGCGCTAATAGAGAAAAATGATGGGGCATGCCTGTTATTAGAAAGAGATAAACATACGTAGTTCGTTACGTATTGATGGCCTCTGAGCGCTCATTGGCGCGAGCGCGTGACATCATGACTACGGAGGACATTGGGCAAAGTGGAGGCTCGATTTTACTAGTATAAAATAATAAAAACAATTATGAACAAAACGTTTATTTTTTAAATACACACTAGCGACGGGCGATTATTACTAAAAACAATCGAGTATGTCGATTGTTCAGTTTAGTAGTTAAAAGTCGATAACAATCGATGTTATTCGATTGATGTTAACAACCGAATCGCGACGACTACTACGCTACGGTATTACTTACTAAGTACTAACTTTATCGACTGATTTGATGATTTTGATTATTCGTTCGTAGTTGAGCACTACTTAAAAAGTAATTACTAAAGATGGTGCGATGGACGGGCGTGCGCTGCGTATTACTTATTACTTTTTAGGACTGTTTAGTAGTCAATCCACCGATTTCACGACGTCCATTCTTTCGTCGTCAGTAAGGTAATCTAAAAATATAAACAATACATGATAAGTAATATCTATTCGCTTCATTGTTTTCTAGATTGTATTGTATTATCATATAATCTGAGCAAAATAAGATTTAACATACTTGACATAAAACAACATTAAGAAATCTGGGTTCATAGTTTAATTTTCCCCAACTTCCGCTGAAACCGGCCGCCACGTGACCGCGCTAACATTGTCTCTTTTACTCTCACGCATAAAACATATTACATCTCGCTCTATAGCCTACCCGTGTCAGCCATTGCCAAATTATGTCAAAACTAAAACATTTATTATGTTTTAATAATTTTAAATGAAAATACTGTACTTACGAATGAAATGACACGTTTTTCTTGTCTCTAACAGTTGCAGTGTAATTGGTACAACTCCTAAACACACAGGAAGGCATTTTTGCCAGGAAATGCGAAATAATTTTAGGCGCTGTCTTGACGTAAAGCCGTAAAGAGATAGCGTGCCCGACTGAATGCGCTTCGGGCAATTACCTGCCTTTCGTCTAGTCATTCTAGAGCGTGTAAGACGTATCTATAACTTTTTAAAACATCTTAGCGTGGGACAAAAAACTTTTTTGCAGCTTTCTTAAAGATAGCGACCGAATCCAAAACCTCAGCCGGGTTACCAATATTAGCTTTCGTTACTAAATTAATTTTGTTTACAAACCAAAAAGTTGAAAGGCTTCGTTTATCATAAAGGGTAGAGAGAGATTCTCTTCATTTCCATGTCACTATCATTAGACCATAGGTGGCCACTGACAAGATTAAGTTAATGATAAGAACAAGAACGTAATGATTATATAAAGGTTAATTGTGCTTTAATTAAGTCAATCTTTAGATCTTTTAAATGTCGATCAACTCTAAGAACATATCAGCAGTTTCAATAGTATTGTTTTGTTTTTTTGTTCGCAGTGAGACAAGATAATACACCATCTTGTAAACATGTTTTTGTCGTCGACTAATAAATTTATCTTTTCTCATAGATACGTACTGGCTATGACATATTTGCGTCCGGTGCAATTAATCGCTTCAGTGACTTCGGGTAATTTTTGTGTACTACGTTTTATATGTAGATACTCGTACGTCAATTACGATTGTTAATAGACTGTTACTGTTATTGCATATTATGACATTGATAAACTATAGTTGCGTTCAATAGCTTTAACCGCTCATTTGCTTCAATGTACAAAGTTAAAAATGTTTAGAATGAAAACAGACAAAAACAAACTCTTTTTCAATTAAATCATAATTTGTTTGTATTGAAATTAAATAGCAAAACTTATTGATTTGCTACTACTTGCTACTCGTGAGAACTAAGACACTTCAACAGAGTACTCGTATATCCGACGACCACACCTATCAGTCCGAAATATAAGACATGAAGATGACATGACAAGACATGAAGAATGCCGCGAAAAAAACGAAACGAACAAAACGAAAACGATATATTTCTAGGAAACTTTAAATTGGCAGTAGTAATTAATGCAAAACAATTTGAATACTTACTTATAGCGATTTGTATGCAGGCCTACAATTGTTAGCGAAATAATCTTTAGTTTTATCATTTTGCCCATTTGTAGATAGAACATGCGAAGTCTGATGTTTTGACATGTAGATAATTAGAAATGTCTCTCAAAGTAGGAATGATTAAATTTGCTGAGATCGTTGAAAGATTACACTTACAGTAACCTTCAAGTAAATTTGTTAGACAACTGATATTAGTCATAGTTTTTATCCTTTCCACCGTAGTTTCTTCCAAAAACATTTCTTAGAACATGGTCATGAGAACTTGTATACTTAACGAGAAAATATCTCCCAAGGAGCTATCTATGTAGTTCAGATACTTAAGATGAAAAGATGTGACAGCTGGCATACATTAACTGTTCACCTCTTGAGGACTAGCAATGCGTCACTTCGACTTTGGTATTTGCGCTGTTGCTTGAAAAAATGAAATGATACGATGAACGAAGGACCCGCATAGCTCTCAAAGTTTGCAAATTAAAGTGGCCACATCGTTTACAGGACTGACAACTGATTTGAACCGATGGACAAGACAAATCCAGGAATGGCGACTATGTCTAGGTAAAAGGCACGGTTACTCTGGTTCATCTACGTACTTACAACAATATAGTACTGGTAACAATACTGACTACGTTTGGTATTAGAAGTGATTTTCAACAATAGCTCATAAGGCGACTCCCACGCCACCGCGTGTCGCCGCCACGTGCGAATAATTTGAAAGCCCAAATTTATTGCTGTTTTGTACCTAACGCCTTTTATAATTCACGATACGATAGCGCAGATACAGTAGTTTTGATCAAAATACCTATAAATAAATAATAAATAAACGAATACAATAAATTCGTTGACACACATTTGTTTCATCTAAGCTAATATAAAGAACTCTTTCCGAAGAAGATTTCCGCACGATGTCTTCCTTACGCACATAACTTTTTATAAAGAGAGTCATAGAAGAATGCCACTGGGATTTCGAACCCGGATCACTCTTAAGTAAGTAGCCGACGTCCTAGCCTCTTAGTTATCAACAATGGCTTCAACCTTTCTATGTTTCGATGATGGGCACGGGTCTCTCCTCACGAAAGGAAGCATACTCCACCACGCTGCTATAATACTATTGGTGGAGTAACTATTAAACAATAAAGTAGTAAAATTCAGCTATTGTCGTCGGTTCTAAAAGACACTTTACTGGTATGGAATTACCGTCATATTTGAGTCATGGTGGTATCGCGGCATCCATCACCGAACGAGACAAAAACATGTCGCGCTGCCAACAGGCATAGCTCGCGGGATTGTCTCGGCTAGATGGTGCCTGGTGGCAACGGATGCTGATGTTGCCAAGTGTTCGGGTCTCATTAGGCTAATCCTCGATCAAAAAGAGGCGTGTTTTTACATCTGATCTTAAAAAAATTACAGACGAGAGAGAGAGAGAGTATGCGGATGCCTGTATCGCCAAAAACAAAACTGCTGACACGTCTTGTATGTAAAGAAGCTAGATAAATATACGATTCGTCACAAAGTTCTCACAGGCAGTTACGACGAAATAAAACTGACAAAACTAATCTTACTAGTCCTACCAATAACGAATCGTCGCTAACCACTTAACTCTACACACAAAAGTTGTTTTCTCATTATACTGGATCCCAATAACTACGTCGACGTAGGATTCCTGGGAACTGAAGTATTGTGGTCCACTGACTGAATAAATCTATCTCTCATATCGAGTGTTTTATCGAATTTTTTCTCTCGATATGGCATGCCGATGCTCGCAATGTGGCTCGCGGGAGACCAAAAAGACGACCGCAGTCTATAAAGGGAATCTAAACAGACTAGCAGATGTTACGTATTTGGTTAATTATATATAGACTGGCGGTAAGTGAAGCATCGGTACTTTCTTCGTAAGTGGGTTACGCTGGTTAGGTACCAACCTATTTATAAATTAGTATTTAACACAAAACTTATTACAAATTTTACTTTTATTGATCATGCTTACTGCTGACTTTGCGTCAATAAAGAGAAAAAGAAACTGATGCCAACCGCTGAAGTTGTCACTGTCATACCATTTCATAAAAGGGTAATTTCCACCATAACTCATTTCCTCCGATTCACGTTAGAACACCTCTTATTGTTACAAGAGGCCTGAACCCAGGCATTACAACGTAAAAACTTTGTAACCATATTATTTCCGAAACTTTCCCAAACGGTGTTTGTGTTTGTTAATGATGGTTCTTCTGGCCAAGATTTCAGAGTCGTTTCTGGAACCATTTAATAATCCTGCCTGAATTCCTACCAGGTCCTGCGTCCTGCACATACATTTAGATACAATATTTCTAACTGGTTGAAAAATGTTGAATGTGTAAGTTAACAAGATAAGTTACGTGTAATTACAAATTATATTCTGCTGAATGAACAGCCAACGGACCGTTCACCGCGATGTTTATTTACGCATCGCCGCCTCCGATGTGTTAACATAAGAAATGAGAAACCGTCGCCCAAATGCTTCCAATTAGGCGGTTTTCTTGAAAATGTTTACCATCTGCAGCCACATATCGTAGCTTGATCTTAGATTTTGATTTAAGGTTTACTTGTTTCATATAGTTTTAGCGTGATGAATATCCGTGTATCATTACATTTCACATGCATTAACAGGAATTCTCAGAATGCAGTCTGCAGACATCACTATGTTATCAATGCTTCTAATATTATTAAGAGGAAAAATTAGATTTTGCTTTTTTAAAACCAGGATTAGAAAGTACTGAACATATCCTAAAGTTTCTTTTACCAATAGAAAGCTATGTTCAGTCTGAGTAACAGTAACAGGTTGGCTATATTTCCAAAAATATTTGAAATCCCTACGTAAACTTCAATCATGTGATCCCACGTACAATCTATATTTAATAGCTAAACTAATTGAGTCATGCAAATCTGTGTTAGAATTTCACTACATTCTCAAAAGCTGGCTTATTCAAAATGCAGTAAGTAGGTACCTACTGAATATTAATATTCATACAATAGATGCAAAACTACCAACTTAGCATCTACTCTCCGATAATAGCTTATTGTGTGCGACAAAATTCGAAATTAGTTAAAATACATTCGGAGGCACTACAAAGCTTATTCAACTTATTGCATAATACCCAACTCTGCTGCACTCCAGACAGTGGTTTGGAACTAACATAACGAAAAACTGAATTTCATTTTGTTGGAAATATTTTAAGAGATCATCTTAACACAAAAAAAATTGTAAATAATATTGTAGATATCAAAATTTGGTGATATTTTTAGCCTTATAAACCTTCCTCATTTAAAGAAAAAAACATATTATGGGAACGTAGTACAAAAGTTATCCTTAAGAGGGGATCGCTGTAAATCGCTGTTAAATCGAGATAAACCAAAAATAAACTACTGGTATATTTATGTAATCATAACTTTCCTAATACTCAAAACCAGAAATTATTGAGGTTTCATTAAAATATTACAGTCAAAATTTGACTGAGCCAGTGGGGCGGTATCCGTATCGTACTCGTATCTCGTATAACCAATGAAATTAACGAATTAGTGGTTTCGGTACAATCGCAAAGGATTATCTTACCCCAAGGGTTCAACTCGTACTACTTTCCCCTTCATGTGGCATTCAAATCTCCTCAGAAAACATTTCCTATTAGGAGAATGTCGCTAAAGCATTACTAACACACTGTCCAATTTGTCAGAAGCCAGCTCAATCTGCTAAGCCGATTTGGCCAAATGAGGAGTTGTTACGTCGCCATAATCCCACAATAACGAAGTACCTCATGGTACGATATAATATATATTTGAAGAAGTAGCTACCCCATGGTATTAGCTTGCGGAAGTCTGAAGGAAAGTTAGAAACCGTTTAGACCCAATTCGTCGACAATAGTCCTGCATTCTAGGTGGCTGTAGTTGTAGGTTAAGTTTACAAAGGTTGTTCTACATAGGAGATTATAAAGATTTCTTTTTATGTAGTAACATAAGGGGAAGTTCGTTCTAGAAAACTTTGTGGGTACGTAGGTAGGTGTTAGTAGGTACTTCCTTCATGCCTGGCTATGGTCATAGCTAACCCTGGCGAATTGTAATGGTCCTTCCATCTACAAACCATTGTCATGACTGCAACCCATTAGTGACCCCTTGAGCCAGGTCTTATTAAGAAGAATATCACGCCACGCTACGCCACGCTAGGCTATTGCGGGCTGATGGACTATAAAACATAGTAAATATAGTTGCCGTCACGAGTGGTGAGCAGAACTTTCATTGGTCGGTTTGACATTGACTGCGCCGCGGTCACACGAATTGTTCGTCAGTGTGCGTCGTCCATTGGTCCAGCACGTTTTTCGGCTGCTGTGCATTGGCCGAAAGTGTACAATATCCCTACCACCGATAATCTGTGCTTACGATTCATGACGGTTACTATAAGTAGTGTAGCAGACGTGGGCACTACTATAAATTTGACCGCAAGTAAACGAACCGGGTCGCTTCATGCTCGCATTGACACATATTCCGCAACCTTCGACAACTGCCCAAAAGTCTTTATCAACATTGTATAAAATTTAAATCGACAAGTAATTACGATGCGGAGATAAACATATTATTATACTGTCAACTAAAATGGGAATACGGTGCGCTAACCTGTCCAAATATATTTCATGAAATCATGACTTTTAAAAGTTCGATCATTATTGTTTTTAACATTTTTAAAAATAAATAAGACTGGATACCAAAATAGTAAAGATAATATCGTACAAGATAAGAAAGTCTACAGTCGGGAGATGCAAGGAAACTCAAAATTACTTAAACTTAATTTTAATTATAAAAATCTATCTTACAAAAAGACTCATTGCTTTAGGTAGTAAACAATAAGTGTGTCAGGTTCTGTGAGAAAGTCGCGGGTTACACATTTCTGCAACGCGTTCATTCTACGAGGCGGCACCAGGGGCGTACTCTTAACAGGGCCGTACTCTAACATCTCCCCCCGTAGATCAGCGGCTATTCGAAAATTTCTTTTGAGAAGGCAGCTGAAATATTTGAATGATCCACCCTTATTTCGTTTGGATTCGCATTTCTTGATCTAGGGGCAATAACTGGATCAGGAACTTTGGAGTCCGGGACCGGTTTCACACTCTGACGTCGGTGTCGTACTCGGCGGTAAATGATTACTGTTGCAACAATGGCAGCTAGGCTCAGCAAGATGGTATAGACTGGGATTGTGGTGTGGTATACAGCTTCATTGGCGGCAGTTTCGAGAAGTACCGGTGATTCCAAGGCTATCTGAGAGTTTAGTGAATGCAGGGTGTTAAGATTTGGAGAATTCAAAACTATTGGTGATGGATGCTCAATTTGCCTCGACTCGTCATACTGAGGCATTTCCAACATTTTTACTACTTGTCCTTTAACGCGATCATGAGAATTAATTATGGTGAATCCTGGCGTTCTCACGAAGCAGTTCAGTGGAATTGATACTAGGTAACTTCCTTGAAGGGTCCGATATTCTTCTTGGCCACAAGATATTTTGACTTTAGTTGGAGTTGGGAAGTTTAATGCATAATGCTTATCGTCGAGTTCCTCGTGGTTAACCTCTTGATGGGAGATCAGTTGCTCGACGCAATCAGGTTTATAATGAAGTCCATGGTTTGATTTAGTATCGCAAAGAAACCATAAATTTACCTTCGGACATTCTGTCTCCATGTACCTAGAGTCTTTTCCAGAAATTGCTATGAAGGGTAAGGTAGGTATCAGGACTTCATGGTTTTTGTTTGGGACGGTACAGAGTTTATAAAGATCATTCAAGAGGTTGAGGGATAGGCAATTGGAACTTTTATAACAATAACTATCTTCCTATCTAAGTAGAAATATCCTAATTTAATAATATCATAATAATCTCTATAATCTATGTCTAGGACTTCATCCTTTAAATATAAAGTCCTAGTTTTATCTATAATATTCTTAAGCTCCACTAAATTAATAACGGAATGTGGAGTGCTTGAAGTTCGAATAAAAGCTAAAGTATATTCTAACCTATGCAACTCATCTGCCAGATCATCGACGTTATCTCCTAAAATTAATAAATGTTGAGCCATATGGGCATATTTAACAGAATCAGTTACCCTATTAGTATTAGCGTTTACTCATTTTATCTTGATTTTGAATAATAGATTCTATAATTTTAGAGTTATTTGAAATCCAGTTTTTATTTAAGCTAACATGGTTATTTAGTTCTACTTGTAATTTTATTTCATTATTCTGGAGAACTTGTATCAGTAGCAGTACCCTGTAACAATGTTGAATTCTTAGGAGGTCGTTTTAGTCGTGATTTGGCTACTGGACCTCTATTTCTTTTTGTATAGATGTGAATTGGAAGGTCGGCGATAACAGTGTCTTGGGTAAATCGCGGAGCAAATTTTTGTCGAGCTGCTAATGGGTTTCGAATAAAAATTTGACTGTCAACTGCGTATTCATGTTCAGGGTCTCTTAGTCTATTTCTATTTTCAGTAAGTCGGGTCCTTTCGCTACTACAAGTTTCGCTAATAAAATTATATATTTGTTTTAACCTTTCCTTGTGTGTTTGCAGGTATTGTTGGAGAAGATGTACAGATATATCTATGTCAAGTGGGTCACGAGGATCAAAGTGTCCTGTTATTAAATCTAGGGGTCGGCATTTGGTAAAGCTGTGGATAGAACTATTATATCCGAGCACAGCATACGGCATGACATTGACTACTGGTTCATTTGGCCTTTCAAGTTTTAATATACGTAAATGTTCAAGAATGGTGGAATGAAACCTTTCGACAATACCATTTTCATTGGGAGCATGAGCTAAGATTTTGTGGTGGTGAATTTTATGAAGTCGAGTAAATTCGGAAAATAATTGATTTGTAAATTCAGTTCCTTGATCAGTCACTACAGTCAAGGGAAAACCATGATGTGTGGAGAAAGTCAGAAAAGCTTGTAAAATACTAGGAGCCGTGCCATCTTTCAAATGATACGCCTGAGCGTATTTCGAGAAAGCATCGACCAGCGTAAGATATTTCTCATTTTGAACTGTAAAAAGATCAAGATGAACTATCTCAAAAGGTTTACTTGGTGGTGGAACAACGTTAAACTTCTGTCTAATTGGATGACGGTCATATTTAGCCTGCCCACAGATGCTACATTCATTTATAAATTTCGTAATTGAATCTTTCATTTTAGGCCAATAATACCTAGATGATAGAGATAAATAGCATTCGGTTATACCACGGTGGTTGGTTTTCCCTTCGTGGTACTTTTTTATAATATCCTGTTGCTTTAGGTAATCGTTAACATTTTCTAATTCTATTTTAGTAAAAACAAGGTTCATAGCAGAATTTTTAAATTTTTGTTGAAGAATTGGAATAATTTTATACAAAGCCGAAACAGGATGAACTATTAGACCGGTCTTCACTCTGGGGTTAACATGTTCTTTTATAGCATCGATGACGTCATTTTCTAGATTAGATTCAGATAACTGTATTTTTGTACGGGTATGTGTCTCAAAAGGTTTTGTTGTAACTGGTTTCTTTTTCAGGTCACCTACAATTTCAAATCTAATCTGTTTAGTGAATTTATTTAGAGGGTAGTCAGATATTGGAACTGATAGAATGGGGTGTTCTACACTTGTATGAACTGTACCGGCCGATGAACTAGCTGTCAACGTATTGGAATTAGCCGTAAGAGTAGCGGAATCAGCTGTGTCAGTTGTGGAACCAGATAAAGATGGTGGTCTTTCAGAAGGATTCACAGCTATAGAACTTATGTCTTCGTTATTAATTTCAATGCGAGATAATGCGTCAGCGTTGCTGTTAGCTTTACCCTGCTTATATATCGTGGTAAAATTATACTCACTTAATCTGAGTCTCCAACGTGTGAGTCTTGAACCAGGCTCTTTTAGGTTCATTAACCACTGCAAGGGTTTGTGGTCAGTTACAATTTTGAATTTTCTGCCGAATAAATATGGACGAAAATATTTCGTAGCCCAGACAATAGCCAAAAGTTCCTTTTCAATTGTACTGTAATTAATTTCAGTCGAATTCAAAGTCCTAGAAGCATAAGCTATAGGCTTATCACTTCCTATTGTGCCTTGTGAAAGTACTGCTCCAATAGCAAAGTTAGATGCATCAGTCGTAACTATAAAGTCTTTGTCAAAATCGGGGTATTGTAGTATAGGGTCATTTATGAGTAAGGTCTTACACTTTTCAAAACATTTAATATAATTAATGTCATCTGGTATAATTTTAGAGCCTTTTTTCAAACAGTTCGTCATTGGTTTGGTTAATTTAGCAAAATCGGGAATAAATTTTCTATAATAACCAAGCAATCCTAAAAAACGTTTAATTTCAGTGGGAGTCTTGGGCAGGGGAAACTTTTGGATAGCAGTAATTTTGTCAGGGTTTGGTTTTATTCCGTCTTTACTAATTATGTGGCCTAAATATGCAGTTTCTAATTTTAGGAATTCTGATTTATCCATTTGAATCTTGAAGTTCGATTCCCTCAAACGTTGAAAGACCTTTTCTAAATTGACCATATGCTCTTGCAGGGATACGCCAAATACAATGATGTCATCCAGATAAACTAAGCAAATTTTGTTTTGGAGGCCTCTGAGGACATCGTCCATAACTCGCTGAAAAGTAGACGGAGAATTTTTTAGTCCCATGGGCATGCGTAAGAATTCGTAGTGCCCATTCTCTACGTTAAAAGCTGTTTTCGGAATATCCTGTGCGTTCATTTCTACTTGATAGAATCCGCTAGCTAGATCTAGCGTCGTAAAGTAGTGACATTTTCCTAACTTATCCAACACATCATTAATATTGGGAATGGGGTACTTGTCATCTATTGTCTTTTCGTTTAATTTTCTAAAATCAACAACAAGACGCCATTTAGTTATACCAGATGCATCCGGCTTTTTCGGAACAATCCAGATAGGAGAGCTCCAGGCAGATACTGAAGGGCGAATTATTCCTTGTTTTAACATATTTGAAATTTGATCCTGAACTTCCTGTCTGTGAACGTAGGGGTATCTATAGCTTTTAGTATAGACAGGTACTTCATCTGTAGTGCGAATACTATGTTTAATTTTATTTGTGAAGGTTAGAGATTCTCCGTCAATATAGAAGACATCAGCGTAACGAGCGCAAAGATTTTTTAAATTTGCCTGCTCTTCAGGATTCAAATGGTCAGTTCTTAACTTTGAAAGTACCTCGGTGGAACGGCAATGGTATTGTTTTTGTTCCATATTAGTTTTAGGTGATGCACTTTGAAAATTATACAGTTCAGCTTCAATTGGCCTATCCATCGAGAAAACTACATCAAACCGAGTCGGATTTGTGACTTCTACGATTCCGCGGCTATTTTTTACGTTAGTAATACAGTCACGTACATTACATTTTGATATTACTTGTTCCTTTACAAAAACGTCACCGTCATGGAAGTTTATTGGAACTCGAATTAATTTTGAACTATTAGCTGGTATTATATCTTCATAAAGATTGCAATTTTTAGAATTATACATTAATAGTGGATTAATAGATTGTCGGGTGACTAAAATTTTATTTTTTAAATCAATGCTAGATTCTAATTTTTCCAAAAGATCGTAACCAATTAAGCCGTCGAAATAGTCATGAAATTTATAAATATAAAGAGTTATGTCTATTTTTTCATTAAATTCAGGAAAGCATGGTAAGTTAATGGAATAATAATTTTTAGTCGTCGCATGTATATTCGTAACTTCGAAAGGGGTGAAGTTGCATGGTACGTTTGAAAAAAACCGACCTACTGCGTCAGGGCTTATAAATGACTGGTTGGCACCAGTATCTATGAGTAATTTTAGAGGTGGATTTTTAATCTCAATATAGGGTAGTTGTCGCTGGGTCTGTAAGTTTACTTCTATTTTTGTTTTTTTATATCCTGACTTGACTGAAAAACCTGTGAGTCTGCAGATGTTTCGTCGTGCTGCTCATGCGTCTCCTCGATAATCACAGGGCTGTATCGTGAGTCAATGGGTCGCTCATAATTGTCATAATTAATTTGTGCGTATCTGTCATAGTGGCCCGATAAATAATATTGAGCGTCATAGTCACAGTAGTCGTCGTGATAGTATTGTTGGTCATTAATTGGTAATTGTTGGTCATATGAGTCGTTAAAATTTAATTCACGGGCTTTGAAATAATTTGTGGGTGGTGGATTGCCATGTTTGGTCCAGTCGTGTTGTGATCGAATTGGAAGCGACTTCGCTACATATGGACTGACGCCACTCATAGGCCGTGGGCCAGTCACATTATTTGATTGGTTATTATCCCTATATTGTGGCATCCTAAATACTTCTCCCTGTCCCTGCAATCTGTAAGTAGGCAAAGGAGCTCCAAACATTTGCTGAGTACGAGTTGGTCCGCGATTAAAAGGCATTTGTGGTCTCCAAACCGGCATTGGGTTCGTGGGTTGTAAATTATATGGTCGCGAGGGTCCTGGCATATTCGCGTTTGGCATAACAAAAGATCGCGAGGGCGTTAAAGCTACTGATTTTTTCTCTGGCAACTGTTCATTCCTACGTTGCATATACATGACATTTGACTCCTCATGAACAAACTCTAAGGCCTTTTCTATAGATTCGGGTCGCATGCACCTAATTCTAAAACCTAAAGGATCGCGAAGTCCACGTAAATATGCCTGAAGGGTCAATTTCTTGTAAAGGGAGCGCTTTGCCTCAATGGTACTCTCGACGGTTTCATGCAAGCTAACATATGTCATGATGGTGCTGAACAAATTTTGACATTTTTCGTAAAATTCTTGTGGGGTCGCGGTGCCTTGTGTGAGGAGTGCTAGGTCATTATATAGAGAGGTTTCGTCCCGTTGATCAGCAAAATTATTAATTAAGGCACTTCGGATACCATGCCAGGTTTGAGGGATGCCATTTGAATTAATAGTGCGGGCCGCGGGCCCCGTAACTTTATTTAAAATACCATTTAAAAGTGACAAATTACTAAGGTCGTGCCCGGGTTCACTTTTCACATACTGCGTTACTAACTGATCGCATAACTTTATAAAACGAGGGAGAATATTTGGGTTCCCGTCAAATTCTGGAAGTAGCCTGAGTGCTTTATAAATTTGATCCACTAATGTATCGGACATCGTAACTGATTCTGACAAATTACTATATAAATTTCTACTAGAATCAAAATCTAAAGACCTACGATCTAACTCTAACCTAGGGTTCCGTGATTGCCGTGGATGGAAAATCTTGGAACGGTTATAGGAACACTATGTTAATAAAGGAAAGCAGCTCTAGATAGATCTAGGTACTTACATGAACATTTTGGTTTCCCTGCGTAAATCGAAGTTCGGATTTTCTTCCAACTGCAGCCTTTTCGTAGATTCGAAATAGTAGTGCCGGTGAAATTTACTGACTTTTACTACTATCCTACCGACTGCGCCAGATAAGAAAGTCTACAGTCGGGAGATGCAAGGAAACTCAAAATTACTTAAACTTAATTTTAATTATAAAAATCTATCTTACAAAAAGACTCATTGCTTTAGGTAGTAAACAATAAGTGTGTCAGGTTCTGTGAGAAAGTCGCGGGTTACACATTTCTGCAACGCGTTCATTCTACGAGGCGGCACCAGGGGCGTACTCTTAACAGGGCCGTACTCTAACATACATAATTATAGCAGAATTAAAAACAGAAAGTAAAATAACTGTTTACTACAGTAATAGTAAATAGCAACATCACTTGGTTTAGACTGCAGTGTCTGACTGAACTACACTGCACGAATTACTTATTGAAAAGTCGATAGCAAATACTGAGTGCAGTCCCGTACACGTTATAACTTTCTCTGGGATCTTCAGTCTTTAAAAATAATAAAGGTCTGAATTTTCATTTTTTATTTATTATATTATTTATTATTTTTTTATTTATTAACTTTCTTACAATAAAAAAGTGTTTTACTTTTACCGTACATCGTCGTCAAAGAGCTTGATAAGCCGCTCAAACAAATAGCTCTTTAAAATTCTTAACCTACATTATAAATAAAAACCTAGTCGCGAAAATGTTATTCGCATATTAATTGTTTAACATTAAGCAAGAACACTTAAAAAACATGTCGGATTCCGATCGTTCCTGGCTGCGCCCTCTGATAGTGTTCCAACCACGCTGTCCTTTCACCCACAGCGAGCCAACCCTGTCCTTGCATACTAATATGTATAATTAATGTATAATAATTAATGTTTAATAATATGTATAATTAATATTTATTATATTTTAACAATATAACAAACACCCTTCATCCGACCCGCTTATTGTTGAATAAAAACCCGGGACTGGTTTTACTCACGGATATCTTTAAATCTTGTCACACGTAGGACTTCGCTTTGTGTCTTTGTTCTATTTTAATTTACTTTAAGTGTATATTATTATGAGCAGCAAACGGGCATACAGACCAATCTAGTAATATGAATGCCGTCTGTTGATTTTCTCAAGGGCCTAGGCGAAACACAAGACATGAAAACAGCTGCTTCACGGCGGTTCAAGAGGATGCCGATAAGGTTCCTCTCCGGACGATTCTGTGGCTCAGTCAAGTACCTATAAAATAAATATTAAATAAACTTTGTTGGTTTAAAAGTGTTTAAGTTACTCCTATATTATTTAAAAACCAGAACTGTTAGTTCTCTTACGAGTATGTTACATCTCGAGACACGTCATGGTGGAAACTTGGAAATGTTGATGAATTTTTATGAGTCGTAACGAGAGTCGGCCTTTTGCGCAGTACTCCAGATAATGACTGCGAAAACGTTAAAAAATCTTTTTCTGTTGCTTCCTTTGCTGAACATTGTAGTGTTTTGGGCAAACAGACTGAAAGTGCAATTTAAAAGACTTTTAAAAATATTTTGAGATGTAGAGCGTAAGAGCACTTTGCACTTCATCTAGAGAAATTGCGTTTTAAAGTTTGTCTTTTGACTTTTAAAGCAAGCTATCCGATGTTAAATGGTCATTGCGACCCATTGGCAGATTATTGATTATTCGTAGACAGAAGCTGTGTAGGGTACGGCCTGAAATCGTAAGTGAGGAACCTCTGACTATTCGAATAGCAAAAAATGTTGATAATATCTTTTTACGTTAGTATTTTTAAATTACCTATATGTTATTATAGTTAGTATTTTTAAATTACCTATACAGACTGCTTACTTTGCAAAGTGCTTTGATTTTTGTTAAAATAGAGTCACTGGTTTAATTACAAAATGCAATATTAAATAGGCAGCTATAACTAAAATAAACAGAACTATTCTCGTTTATGTAATTTATAGCAGCGGTGCCGGCGGTTCACGAAACGTGAACCCATTATTGCCATAAAAGTAAAGCTATATTTTGATCGGAACTTTGATCATGTTTATATGAAGTGCCATTTCGCTACCATATAGGGCACTGGGAGTTTACGAGGTGGTCTTACCACAGTATAAAGATTGCACAGTAGTGTGTCTTCACACAAAACGGTCGCAACGCGAGCATCACTGACGCGAATGCGCCGCAGCAGTAGCGAACGAATTCAATTAAACTTCTTATCCGAATGCGAATTATTTATACTATTAAACTGAACTGTAAAGCCGTTCGTACTTCTCAGTCGAATATTTTTCAGCACCTATCAAATGTACGTATGTTTTTTTCTTAAGTTAAAATAAATGATAAAAATACACAATTAAAAATTTTCTATTTCAATTAATAAATTTCAATCACGTTTCAAGTACATAAATTACGTACTTGAGTAGGTATATGAACTTTTCTATGAACTCTTATATGAACTTTTCTATGATGAGAAGGTAGATGAACTTAAAATACTGTAGGGTAGCAGCCCTGTCGCTTAACAACGAGCCGCGCGGCTGTAAAAAATTTTTCAAGGACTAGGCCGTGTCACATTACTGTATAATCTTTATACTGTGGTCTCTCGAGAGTCTCAAGGCAGCCGATAAACGATTCAATTCTCAGGACGGCGTGTAATTAAATGAGCAGATTAATCATCTGTGGGCAACCGCCGCCGCGCCGGGACAGTTGGTGAAAAATGTGTGAGGCAGGCTCGAATAAGGCCAACGTAATTTACTCGAACTACGAGTATGTTCTACGGCGATAGTTGGGACGGATGGGATGATGGGTGGATGGATCCGTAACCGAGGGACAAGTAACCAAACAAGCAAGAAATCATCAGCCCGGGTTTGAATCTCAGTGGCAAGCACCAATGACTTTCTTAAAAGTTATGTGTGCTTTATTAAATTAAATATCACCTGCAACGGTGTAGGAAAACATCGTGAGGAACCGTACATGCCTATAATGTTCTCAAAGGTATTTGAAGTCCACCAACCCCCATAGGCCGGCGTGGTGGACTAAGATCTACACTCTACATCCTTCTCATTGTAAGGGAACAGTCGATCTTGCAATAGGTCATTAATGGTTTTAAGACATGTTTCTGTCTTTATGCAGTCTACAAAAGCATTCTGGTGGAACATTAAAGCATGTAAGTTCCTTTTTTATTTAATTATGATGTTAAATAGATTAACACTCGTTGCATGAACAGCTCGTTAAAAATATAGCTACAAGCACGTATGGGATACCATATAAACTTATTTTACGTGCACAGAAAGTAAGCGACCTCGGTCGTCAATAAGAGATTGATTGTCCACTTCAGATATTTGACTTTCGCAATCATAAGACCTAGATCGCACTCTAAAAGACCCCTAGATCTAGACGTCGAGATAGCTTGGAATGCTGTAATGATACGCTTTCTATAAATATTGTTGCTCACTTTGATTATCCTCTCTCAGAAAGCGCAATAAGTACGGGTTACCTTAATGCCTTCAAATTGTTTAATATTTACAAAGCTGGTCGTAATTTCGTCAATAATTCGTTATAGTTTATAAGTTACTTTTGTATCTTCAAGAATATTAAGTTACGCAAGTTAAGCGTTCAAATAGTAGAAGTTACCTATTATCACAGGTTTTGATATTTTTGTTTATGGAGTCGTCTAACTCTTAACCGTCAAATTCTCAACATAATTATGTATTTATAGAATACAACTTTATTAGTTTAGTACCTAAAAAGACTAAAGTGATATTGTGTGTTGATCTAAGGTATTATCACTCATGTCTATCTATGTACCAAATTTCACCCGAATCTATTTAAGAGATTGCGTAAAAAACGTACAAAATGTCACATTTATAATATAATATTAGCAGGATCATAAAGTTTTTATCGATGTTTAAAAAACACAGAAATATTGTAAAACTTTGGCAAGGAGGACCGTAAATATCAACGAGCCTCTTCCCTTCAATGATATCTTTTAATACAATCGTGAATACGTTTCAGTAATAATTACGAGTAAATGGTTGTCCATGTATCATTCCACACAATGCATATTTTAAGAGCGTTCTGTGTAATTTATTGAAGCTATTCTCCGGTAATATATCTCTCGGGTTATGGAGAATGTCACGTGAGATCGCCGTGAGGGGTGGTCCGGTGCTGTGAGCAGTGAGCAATATTTTCTTGCTCATTTATTTCACACGGTATCTCCGATGCTTCCCTGATAGAAATCTTAAAATATCAATCTCAAAACATAATATTCAGTGTAAAGAGAGATAAGATTAGTTAGAAGAATTCCAAAATTATAACAATTATACGTGTATTCGATAAAATATCGGTTATTAATTAAATTATTTTTTAGGGACATTCATATTCATTCATATTCATGTTTAGGTGTTACGTTTAACTAGCCGTGAAAAAGACAGGATATTGAATTTCTGTTTGGGCAGTGTGACTCCTCAGGAAAAAACTTGATATTCTTACAATCTTGCCGGCACATTGGCCTAGATTTAGACCGAAGTTGGATGACATCTGCAGTAGGCAGTGTTAAATTATATAAGATCAATTGTTCTGTATGCTAGATTGCCTCATCTTTATAGAATATTAAAAAAATAAAAACATTTTAAGCTTCTAGCGACGTCCATAACTAAGACTGATACCTTTAGACGTAAATATAGTATCCATACTTTGTTTTGATAAGCGTATGAATACCAGTTACATACTCGTAAATACGGAAGTTGCTAGAGATAATAAACAGTTAGAATCTGTCTTAATCATTGCAAATCAAGCGGCCTCACGATGGCACCGGACCGTTGAGAGCTGTGGTGATGGCAACTCAATTATGACGGTAACGGTGGTAACGGCACGTGGCGTGTAACTCTTCACGCCAAAAAACTAGGAGACTACCAATTAAGGAAGCTGGTACATGCACTACACAGCTCGTTACGAAGGAAAGTTGCAAAGTAATGGCCTGGCTTCTAATGGTAACCTAAAAGATAATAATAATTGTAATGAAGATGTGTAACGCGGACTAAGAAAAGAAAATTTTGCTAGTGACATTAACGTTACATGAGATAGAAGGAAAACTACAACTAAAGGTCTGCTTTAGCCGAAGACTTCACGTAAAACATTTATAAACTTGTTTAAACGTTCTAATCTGAATTCTGAATCAAAGTAGCCTTACCGCGATTACACTACTGAGTTATAATTGTCTTACTAAAGAGACGCTCTGGTGACGACTGTTAATATTAGTCTGATTGGACGATGACGAGAAAAGGAGGATGGTTATTCTATTATTGAAGTACTTACTAGTAATTTACTAACGAGCTGTACCTATCGGTTCTTATCGGTTCCCACAACATAGCGATGTTATCGAAGAAAAACGTTTCACGCTTCGCAAGGCAAATAATGAAATTATCTTTGCTAGTAAGTATAGCGTGTTCTAATCCATTAGCTTCCCGTTAACCTGTGTGATGTGGACTCGCCACGAATCCATTCCGCCAACATGGTCGCTAGATGCGTGACTGATGGTTAGAGATGAACGTTATATGGATTACCATTTCGCAATATTTTGCGCATTTTAATTAGCCTCGCTTCAGTCGACTTTCGGACTTACTGAAAGGCAATACGTATTATTACCGCTTTTGTTGGCATACTACATTAACAAAGTTCTACGGGGTTTAACACATTATCGCAAATTCAGTTGTTCTGGTTATTATTTATAATTCATTTGTTATTTCTCGAGTTCCAGTTGTGTCTCACGCTTCGTCAACTTTACAGTGTAATTTTCACCAGTATTTCAGTTATTACCGAGTGTTAAATGATGTAGTTACGAGTAGTTTCTGTTTTTGAAATAATGATCTTTATTTTAAATGTTTCACACAATAGATCTATCTATATCAATAAAACCAGCGTTTCTAATATTATTCTCTTCAAACCTGTCCAGCCTGTCGTTAAGAGTTTCAGGAAACTGTTTCATTCCATTCCATTTATTTTAAAGTAACCTACCTTTTCCAGCCCTTTGTATTCTACTGCCTCCCTTAATCGACGCCATTCTAGCCCATCTGGGGACCATTGAATCCAACGGTCTTCCGGTTGAAAGAACCCAACTAGTTTTCCTAATTGGATATACTATACCTACCTCATTCATTTTCGTTTTTATTTTATTTCATGTTATGTTTACGGACCATTTAAAGCAGCTTCTCAAATGGAAGTTCATGGATGTTTTTCCTCTGTCTACAGGAATAACCTATTTAAGCGGGGAGAATTTCCTGGACGTACTGGACAATGGCGCGGACCTGTGCCAGCTGGCGGCCGTCATCCACGAGCGCGCGCGCGACGCGCTCCAGAAGGGACTCATTGTGGGGGTTAGTATACAATCAGCTCCTCACTGAAACAGAGTGGCGAAAAGCTCAAGGTATACAGTTACTGCTGTGGAAAGAGACTTTTGCTTAGAAGTGGGACGCGAAAAACGTTACTAGTAAGATAGAAGTTAACGCGTAAATTCTTCAACGGAAAAATAGCTTCTTAGTAAGTTGAAGAAACGAATAGGTATTTCAATGAGGTTCAATGGCTGATAATTAATTGGTAAACTGACGTAGTATCTTATGTGTTTGATAAGTTACCCCGAGATTCATAGTTTTTGATGTAAGTGTTGGGTCTCATCAACTCTGATACCCATGTTTTTGTTTAGTTGAGTTTGTTGTTATTAAACTCTTTGTGCTGTTCCAGCCGGTGCCCGCTATCAGAGGGCGCTGCTGGCAGCGCGCGGCGCGACGCAGCTTCTTCTCTCGCGACAACGCCGAGAACTTCATCACCTTTTGCCGGGAACTCGGCGTGCACGAAAACTTACTGTTCGAAAGCGATGACCTTGGTATGCATACCTAATTATATCTGTTACCATCTTCGTTTTGATTGAGCGGTAGAGCGTTATCTTGTCAGATTTGGACATACTTGGAGGGCGTTCGTTCCTCATGAAGAATCATTTGAAAAGATTTTATTTTTTCAATGATTGCAATCATCACCAATTATTGGACAGTATCAATGATGTATTTTCATTCCATATCGATATTTTTAATTAACGATTTTATATTGAAGAAGATATTGTATTTGTTATGGGAGAATGAAAACTTTAGGTAAATTGATTAAAGTAAAATGTCTCTTATCGTCCTTAGCCCTGAATTCTTTTTTATTTCTATAAGATTTGTAATCTTCATTTCAAAAAACTCTCTTTTTCACAAGTGCTAATCCACGCCGGGCTACTTTAATCATGGAGTTCATTACCCACGCTTCCAAGTCTTCTATGATCATAAATGATGACATTACTCTTCATTACCTAATGATAATTGGTATATTTTGATTTCAGTGCTGCACAACCAGCCGCGCCAGGTGATCCTGTGCCTGCTGGAGGTGGCGCGGCTGGCGACGCGCTACGCCGTGGAGCCGCCGGGGCTGGTCGCGCTGGAGGCGGAGATCGCGCTCGAGGAGCGGGACTCCGGCCTCGACTCCGCCATGTCGGGCGCCGCCTGGCAGTTCCGCGACGCCTCGCCCGCACCTGACGCTGACAAGTGAGTACATTTAAGGCTCTTTTCACGATACCATGCGTGGTGATAGCCCCGCTGAAGGGTGCATAGCCCAGCTGCTCGTGTAGATCGCAAGCGATTCAAAAAGTTAGGCGTCGGGCGCGGTCAATACCGGGATGGGTGACCGCCAGTGACAAATTAAAATGCGCGCTTCCGTGCTTCGGAGGGCAAGTCAAGCCGTCGGTCCCGGTTGTTATCAATGTCGTAGCAGTCGTTAAACAATCGGAGGCCCAGTGTGATCTAAAATTCTGCTATTCTAATAGTACCTACCATTTTATAAATGCTGTGGTTTGTGAGGATGGATGGACGTTTACTGTTCCATTCTACAAAAACGGCTGAACGGTTTTGGATGAAATTTAGTATTCATCCCCATCTCTAGATCCCGAAGTCCAAGGTCGCGGGCTGGAAGTATTTGTAGATAATGATAGTTAAAAAACGGTTGTTATGAAATTTAGTATACCTCTCTCTCACTAGAATTCACCCTGAAGTCGCGGGCTGGAAGTATCAGTCAGTAAATGAACCTGAATACGAGTATATGAAAATGTTTGATAAAATTCTCTTTCAGATCTGCTGCACCAGAAGCTCTACCACTGTCGCCTGAACCTAATGACAGTGAGTGATAGACGTCTATATCATCTTAATAGAAATTTATCTTTAGTTGTCAGTACCCATTAATGACCCACTACAGGGTCGGGTCTCCTCTCACAATGAGAGCGATGTAGGGCTTAGTCCACCACGCTGGTCTACTGCGGGTTGGTGGACTTCACATGCCCTTGAGAACATTTTTTTTATGAACTCTCAGGCATGCAGGTTTCCTCACGATGTTTTCCTTCACCGTAACAGCAGGTAATATTTAATTTTATAAATCGCACATAACATTTATTACAAAGTCATTGGTGCGTGCCATTGGGATTCGAACCCGAACCCCTCGATTCGAGGTCGAATTCTAAGCCACTGGGCTATCACCGCTGCATCTTTAGTTATCAATATTGAAACATACTTTGTTGTATGAAAATATAAGACAATTTCGTTATTGTGTTAAGCTCTTGTTCGATAAATTATAATGCCTTTATTCCATTGCTTTCAGATCAACTGTCAGTGCCGGACAACGTGGACGCAGAAAGCACCAAGTCCGACGGCACAGCCACCAGCACTGACTCCGATGTTCCTCTCAAACCTACCAACGAACTGGATAAGAGAGTGAGTCCATGGTTATTTCTTCCATGTTTTCAAAATATCAACAAATATAAAAATTCAATTAATTTGTATGTATGCTTGTTGAAGATAGTTAACACCTGATGTTAACATCAACAAATAGTTAATGTAGGGATTGCGAAAATGCTTCAACGTAAAGAATAGTCAATATCAGAAGTACCTAGAAGATAAGTCTCTTCCTCATCGGTTGTGAGTATTTCGAATGATGTGACTAGTCGATTACCATTACATTTTGCAAATTTTGAGCGCGTCTCTGTCGCGTACAGAAATACCGAACTTTCCATTGGTTCTTTTGATTGAGAGGTTAATATACAAATTGTGTAATTGTATTGTATGTCATTGTATGTCATTTTGTAGTATACACTATTCCTGTATTCAATTTTCTATACTTTGTCATTTCGTGCACCCTACCTACAACTCTCTCTTCATGCTTTAACTCCTTACCTAGATGGTTGTCTGGAAGAGATCGCTCGTAGCGATAAGACCGCCAATTGTGTTTTTCTCTCTTATGTTTATTGTAAATCTGATTTTGTATGTATGTGCACAATAAAGAGTATTGTATTGTATGTCCAGGTGCAACTGGTGACGCGTCTGATGGAGCGCGGCTGCAACTGCGGCTCGGGCAAGTGCTCCAAGCTGCTCAAGGTGAAGAAGGTCGGCGAGGGCCGCTACAACATCGCCGGGCGGAACGTCTTCATCAGGGTTAGTTCGTTTCTTACGTTACTTATGTAAGTACTTTAATAGAAGTTTTGTGTCGTGTTTCTCCGTTGGGAAGGCGTGGTTGCGAAGAACCTTAGCGTATTCACCCGCGTACGTCAATTCTTAGAGAGAATTTCTACCATATTTCAGGTTGGACGTAGATGATCATGGGTGCAGCTCAGCCGTGATCGAATAATATTAGGTGGCCTGCATGCCCTTTTTCTACTCAATTACAATTAAAAAAATCTGCTCTCAAATTTATGATGTGAAAATTTGACATGAGAAATATCTTAACATTGCAGTTGCTGAAAGGGCGCCACATGATGGTGCGCGTGGGCGGCGGCTGGGACACGCTGGAGCACTTCCTGTCGCGCCACGAGCCCTGCCAGGTGCGCCTCGTCACGCCCGGCCGCCGCGACCTGCTGCCCGTGCCCCCGGCCCCCGCACCCCCCGCACCCGCACCCGCCTCGCCCCCACCCTCCCCCCGCAAGAGCGTCTCCCCCGCCAGCAGCAAGGCGTCGCTCAGCAAGGAGCCCTCGCTCGACGGCACCGTCTCACCCGTAGATAGCAAGGCCTCGTCCGTCAGCGGGAAGGCCTCCCCGGTCGACCCGAAGCCGCGGCGCCCCGCCCGGCCCTCCCCCCCGCACCCGCGCACCTCCACGCCCACCAAGCCGGTCATCTCCCGCAGCGCCCGCTCCGCGCTCACCCTCCCGCTGAAGGACGGCGACGGCCGCCAGCCGCGCTCCCCCGGGGGCCGCAGCCGGAAGCAGTCCGCGCCCGCCAGCTACAGCACCCCCACCACCCCCACCACCGCGCGCGCCGAACACCGCAAGTCGCCCCCCGCCATCGCCCCCCCGAACGTCCCCAAGAAGTCGAGGAGCATGAGCCTGGCGCTCGCGAGCGGCGACAAGAAGCCGTCCTGCGGGACGGAGCGGCCGCAGCAGGCGCGACGCGTGAAGAGCAGCAGCGCCGCCAGCACGCCCACGGAGCCGCGCAGCCCGGCGCCGCGCAGCGCCAGGAGCCAGAGCCTCGCGTCGCCGCACAACGACGAGCCGCGCAAGCTCGTCGCGTGCGCCGCCGCCGGCAAGAGCGCAAGGAGCGTGAGCCTCGCGACCGCCGTCGACTTCCCGAGGCCGCTCAAGAAGAGCGTGTCGGTGAGCGGCGGCCCCATCACGCAGGCGGCCATCGAGGAGAGCATCCGCCTGTCGCTGGAGGCCTCCATCGCGGACGACGGCGCCTCCAAGAAGCCGTTCCTCCACATCAAGGCCAAGTACCGGAGTCCGCCGCCGCGGGAGGTCCCGCCGAGATAACGCCCGCGCTCTCATTCCATTAGAGTAGAATAGGATACTTATTTATTTGTCACGAAAGCAGCACACGCATCGCATTACAAAGTTATTTTTAGCCACGTAACGATTTAAATATACATCATACGACCTGATGGGCTGCATCCATGTGACAAAGGAGACTCCCCTCGAGCCTCGAGGACGGTGTTCGGGTGTCAGTATGAGTACTGCCCGTACCCAAGCCACTGCACTTCGAACAGTTCGAACAAACACCTAACTTATGCGTTTGTTTTATTTTAGCCCGACAAGTTTTACAGGTTATGTTAAAAGATAATTTTCCTTTCGCATTTTTAGCAATACGTTGTCGATGGGCGGTGCTGCAGCTCACGACGCCCGAGTACCCTCCTCAGTAGTAGTTTTAACGATTGACTTTGACAGTTTGCCGCTACCGCACGCAGGAGGCCGCTGGCCGCCGTCGTTTCGAGCAAATTAAAGTTCAATTAATCTTAAGTTCGCCGTCGATGAGTATTCGTTAGCATTGTTTAGATCTCGTAAGTAATCTCTTATCATCTCGTAGTGTAGGCGCTTCCGAGTATCTTCTTGTATTCGAAAACACTCCGATTATGGGTGACTAGTCATAATGAATTCGTTCTGTAACCGTAATGATAATTATCTAATTATAATGTAGGATAGTAATTAATCACCTTCCAATTGCAATAATGAATCTAATCTTATTTTTAATTTTAATCATGATTTTGAATTATTATTTTGTTTATTTTTTTGATGAGCAATAAACCGCCATAAATACGTTAAGTTAACGTCGATAGATTATTATACTACTCGATGAATATTTCTGGACAATTTTATAATATTAATGTAGTCGATCACATTCTATTGTACACGTATATCACAATAATCGATAAGTAGCTTAGATGTAAAGAATCGTGGCCTCATATACACTAGCGACCTCACGGTGGGTACAAAATTGTTTTAGTGTTCACACAATCTCTATTTTTCATATTGCAAAGTCGATCTAAGATATTTTTGCACTGACATTAGATAGAGCCGTAGCTAGCAACGTAAGTAATTACCTATCATCACGAAGGAGCAATATATTTGAGTAAGTGATTCGGTTGTGATATACTTGCAATGTCGGCAAGACGTGTGTTCAGACCAAGGCGGTACACTGAGAGTTGGTTTCCAAGCTATGTTCCAGGTGCTTGTTAACATTAGCATTAAGACCTACATACAAATTGCATTTTTTATTTCGTCAATTATTTTTAAATAGATAAAATCTCGGTAATATTATTCACGATTATTATAATTTCTATTATGAAACAATCATATTTATAATAATTAATTAATATAATGTTATGGTTAATTTGCTATTAAATCTCACAAAAGGATAAATTGAGAATCGAATATGAGGCTGGAAAATGTTTAATAGGTTGACAATATTTATTAACACCGGTAAGCGCTAGAACATTGCATTAATTTATAAGTCCTATAGCTAGACGGGTATCCAATTGATTAGATAGAATGTGGATGATGTAAAGGCGCCTCTTTCTCGTCCACTCCAATGTTCAATGTACAACCGTTTGGTAGTTACTTAGCACGCTAGTTATTAAGATTGAACTCCAACAAAGGCTGCTTTTCACTCAACACAATGGGACTTTCTGGTTAAGAAAAATAAGTTCGTATTACCTAATGCATATTGAGTTTTAACTCATAAGAGCTCTTGTCATTTTAACAGCAACGAAATAATCGTTCAGACTCCGAATTGAAGGGAAATCTGAACTTGTTGCCCTTAGAATTGTTAATACGATATAGATATGTATAATGCGAACTTATTTCTAATATTAATATACAAAAAAATAACCGCACATGTAATTACACAGTATGTACTGATAAATTCGATGGTCTTGCCAGAAACGTCGTGTAAGCTTTAAAAAGTAAATAAATCCACCATAGAGCTTATCCTGTTAGTTACTGTAATGTAAAAGAAATAGTTCCATAAACCACGCAACTTCCGCTCTGCCAACATGTCTTCAATTTTGTGCCAACAGTTTAAATATTGTATGTTAATAAAAACTTTTTTAATAATCAAGCTGATGTTTTGCTTGCCATCCACATACATTCTTTTGCCCCTTGAGCCTAATATGAGTACCTATTCTTATAGTGATTCCATGTTATAACATACTGGTACTACAGGACAAAACATTTTCATTCACCTCAAGGAGATATAGGTATCGAATGTCACTGCAGGACTTTTAAATTGCCACTTTGGGAATTGGTCAAATGAGCCTAAAAACACAGAGTATTCTGTGATCTTCATATCATCGCGGTTAAGGACATTATCCACCATACCACTCATATCATTTTATTTCATTACAAAAAAAATAAAAAATGCACATCGTTCAAGATTACAAATAAGTGTAGTAGCAATAGAATGGAAAGAGGAGTTCACTTGAGGTGTTTGTTGTACAGAGCTTGTAGTGTTGTTGCAAGTATCAAACCACCTGCACTACTTGGACACATTGAACGCTTCAAGCGGCTGCCTGGTAAGGAAATAATTTAAAATTTAATTAATTTGTTACTCATGTGATTTCACCTTGGTAGTAGTTTATTTAGTAGGTAGTATTTTTTTGGTCTCGATATTTACTGCTTAAAAATACTGAGAATTCTTCATTTAAGTACTTGGAAAAAAATGAGTAAACAACATTGATTTTATAAAACATTGACAATGGATGGTACTTCCTGGGCTCTATCACAATTGAGTTATAATTTATAATCATATCATAATGGTTTCATTTTGAACAAATAAAACAATTGCTATACAATTTGAGAGTTTTGGTGAATAACGAAATTTTGACGTATCTACTTGTCGATTTAATTGACCCCCCCCCCCCTTTGTAGGCAAAGATTTACTCTATAGGGAGACAATAATATCTACAAGGGTTGCAGCTAAGATCGTCATCTGAATCGTCATTCAAACAGGACTGAAATTGAATTTGAAAGGTTTCATAATAGATTAAGACCCCAGGGCCGCCAGACGCGTCGTATTTTCTGACGAAATGTCGACGATCGAGTAGTTTCAGTGTGACTCAGTAGGAAGATAATAATAAGATTGCCTTCATGTGTAAAGCATGATTCGTTGACACATTCCAGTGCCGCAAGCCGCAGCCGCAGCCGCAGCCGGCGGTGCGGGTGCCGGTGCGCGCGTCGGTGACGCCGCACAAGCGCCGCTACACCTACTACAACCAGATGTTCAGGCCCGTGTGCTACGACCTGCCTCACCCGCTCAGAGTGTCTCTCGTCTGACAACTGTGACACCTGCACACTGCACATCGTAGACCCGACTGGCTAACTTGGAATTCAGCTAATGGATTTGCTCACATAAAATGTTCAATTGTAACTTTACAGTACTCAAGTAGCCAATAAAACAAAAGGTGAATATACTTTAATACTTTATTCAATATACTTTCTATACAATGATTCAAAATAAAACATAAAAGTAGACAAAAAGGAATGAATATTTAAATGCAGTGTGCTTCCGGCTATTGTGCACTCCGAACTAATTACAAACTTGTAATTATAATTATGATGCTCAGAGAGCAGATTAAGAAATCGATAAGATACAACACAATAGATTGTAATACATCCTACAATACACAAATCGTATTTTTCTCGCGTCGTATACGAACAAATAAAGCGTCACAAACTCATATTTGAACACAAACCAGCATAAATAATACAAAAATAAGATCCGAATTGTTAACACTGCAAGTTTTTCCTTGATAAATCTAGTCACACAGAATTACTAATAAAGACTTTCCAAATATTCTGTTGTTTTTTTACTTTAAAGTTTACTATATTAATTCAACTATAGAATTTAATGTTTTCACGCGCAATAATATATTAGTCGTACAGTTTCATTAAGTCTTCTATTCTATGATATTAGACTTCTGATTTCTAGTAACTTCGAAATGGAATACAATCCTATCTATAGTAAGGTAAAAATAATACATTCAAGTAAAAACATTAAATCAGTGCCACTTACAAATTAAAGGTTATTGATGAAACTTACCCTAAGGAATAATATAAATTAAAATTTGGTACAAAATATTACCTAAAGCTAAGTTCGGCTAAGATTCCAGGAATAACTTACTTAGTATACCTGCTTAAACCAAGGTACTACCACACAGTATTCGTTATTAAAAATAATGTGTTCGCAGAACATTATAATATTAAAATATGTATTCATTACATAGAGAGTTCTATAGTCTACCTAGCGTTAGTTATAGTGGGAGCGTCTTCTTTGACACCTGATAGTACCAATGGGTACGGAAGTAACGTATTATGTCTCGAGACTACTTGGATACGAATGCTTCAGTAGTGACATCTGATATCAATGTAAAACCCAATTAATTCCTACTATGTGTAAGATCTCTAGATTCTCAAATAGTTTTAAAACGCAAAACTAAAGAACTAGAAGAACTAACTAGAATTGAAAGCTACGATAATCTGAGAAAACCTTAACAGATTGTAACATTGATAGCAAATGACAAAATTAAATGTTAGGCCACATTGTTTTGTTTAGATCAGGAACAATGGAATACGTTTGGAAATGAGAGTTCCTCAGTTGAAAACCTGTTTTTTAACAGTTAACCCCTAAAGAAGACAACCCCGGAAGTTCCTCGTCAAAGGAAAATAAAAGAGGGGAACGGGGAGGAGCTCCGTGGCAACAGCAGTAGGAGTCAGTCGGTGTGATGCTCTCGTGACTCGTGATGTCTCGCTGCCGCGGGCTCCGGCGCGAGGGCGGCTGCTGCTCTTGCAGCGGTTCAGGAGCTTTTGCAGCAGTGCTGGGATTCTTATGACCAAGACACACACACATACTAACTAGTAGTACTACATACACGTACAACTAGTAGTATTTGTGTGTGTGTGTGTGTGTGTGTCGTGTGGCTCAAGGTTTCTGTGGCTCAAGGTTTCTAGGGGTAGGGATTGCGGTATGTATGCATAAGTGTGTGTGTGTGTGTGTGTGTCGTGTGTGTGTGTGTGTGTGTGTGTGTGTGTGTGTGTGTGTGTGTGTGTGTGTGTGTGTGTGTGTCTACTTCTTCTTGCTCTTGCCGAGCGTGAGCGTGTGGTGCGGCTGCGCGGCCTGCTGCTTGCGGCGGTTGAGCTCGATGGTGTCGTCCTCGATCTTCTTGCGCAGCTCCTCCAGCCGCTTCTTCTCCTCCGTGTGGTCCTTCTTCAGCTTGTCGAACTTCGCGTGCAGCTGGCGACGTAGCGAACGACATACGTGTCATATATGCTTAATGTACACCACAGTAATGTCTACTAATAAACAACCAAAACTCTAAAAACATATTTGTAACCCACTGCTTCATCCCGTCTATGACAAGAAGCATAGAACATTATTAAGCCTTTTACGCCAACCAGGGGTCTGATTCTGTAAGTCCCAAAAGATTTCGTGCCGATATCGTGTGACATCAAACCGTACGTCATTTCATGAACTCGGCACGACCTTAACGTCTATTCTATAAGGCACACAATAGATTGTCACGATATTTGACTTTGAAGCCTTTTTAGACTTTTTATCTTTGGTAAGACACGACACGACATTGCCGCAATACGAGTGTGAATGGTCATACAGAATCAGGGCCCAGATCGATAAATATTGATGATAACACGATGACAACCCCCAGATATGAAGTAGAAACAACGAACAATTCTTCTACTGTCAGAATACAAAGTGAAGTCTTCTGTTTTGAAGCTGGCCTCGTTCAGGTTGATAGACATCACATGCGTTTGATGAAATAACAGAGAATTAAAAATGTAAATAGTCATGTTTACCTTGAGGCCTTCAGGAAGGTACCTCACCGCCTGCCCCCTACCCCGCGCCCCGCCGTGAAGATGAATAACCCTTGCATCTTGTGCTTCCATAACTCGTAATGTAGAATGCGGGAGCGGTCTCAAGCCATAATCTACATAATATTATTATGTCCAGATTTCAGGATTTTCAGTGTTTAGTATATTGTACACTTGTAAATAAACACATATTTGTTTTAGTATTAAATTGAGGTGCAGACGGATCGCTGTCTTTGTGCAAAAAAAATATTACTGCTTTTGAAAAAAACCGGGTTCCTCGAAAACCCGGTTCTGTTTCAAAAACCCGAAAACAGAACCGGTCTTGACGAGTATTTGGGACGCACCTCCCTCTCGGCGTCCTTGAGCTCGGCCTCCTTCTCCTTGACGCGCTGCACGAACATCTGGCGCATCTCGTCCTCGCGCTGCTGCAGCTCTGCCAGGTGCGCGCCGCGCTTCTGCTCGAACGTCTGCTGGAACGACACCTGCGACCGCCGACCGACACCACACATGAACACATACACATACACACACGCACATACGCACATGACGTTCACTCACTCGTTACTATAATAGTAGTAAACATCACGGTGTGCGTGACCCAAGTATAAGTAGCCTGTTACAATAGACAACTTTGGTCACGAGTATCGAATACTATTTTATAGCGAGTGTGACATGAACCCGCCCGGAGTGGAGCGGGCGGAAAGAGAAATAGGCCACTTAGGTCACGATAAATCGTGCGTAAATTGCGGGTTTAGGCCACACTGTGCTATAAAATTCTATAAATTACTTATAGGCTAACTTCTTCTTTATCAAAACACTCTTGTCAAAGTGATTGTGGTCATCATAATTTAATTTTATGTAGTGCATCTGTTAGGCCTTACGAACACTCGCTATTTCTCACTGCTTGAAGAATCTGGTACACAGATTTTATTCAGTTGCTCCATTGTATGGGAGACGTGCCTCATTGGTCTTGTACCTTCTACTCTTCCTTGAATAACGAAGGAGGGATATGGAGAGCGCACCATAGAAGTGTTGCGTTCATGATTATGGGGAGTGTAAGTTAGGTACGAATGGCACGTTACCGGCTTGTTGTCGGCGTCCACGTCGGTGAAGCCCATCTGCTGCAGGCGGCGGCGGCGGTACAGCTCGTAGTGGCGCGCGTGCGTCTTCTCGCGCATGTCCTCCATGTTGGTGCGGATCAGCATCTCGCGCAGCTTCACGAAGTCGCAGTGCGACTCGTTCTCCACTGCGCGCACACAACCAAATGTTTTTTTATTTATTATAACCGTTCACACTCATAGCCCGACACTAGGATTCCCTGTGTCGTGGATGCCACGGACACACACACAAGATGCGAACACAACACACCCAGACCAGAAACAGAAATTCACAAACCTCTGCTCTCCTGGGAATCGAACCCAGGACCCTCCGCTCAGTGCACCGGCGTTTTAACCACTGCGCCACTTGGGTCGTTGGGTCGTGAAAGTTGTATTTATATTTGTTTGCAACAATCCGCACACGTGGAACTTGTTTTGGTATGGACCCACCACCCTCCCTTATCTCTCTGGGTGGGTATATACCATAACAACTTATTCCAATAGCACACGACACGTGTTTCGCCCCAAAACGGAGCATCATCAGGTGATGTGGACTCTACAACGGTTGGTTGTCGAGTGAAATGGATGGATGGAACAATGGATTTCCGCAAAGTAACGCCTGATACAATAAAAAGCAAATGTTTTGTCACGTAAGCCTACAGCACTCGAGCCATAGCCCTCGACCGCCAGAGCCACGCCATACTTGGGATGAGTTATTGTGGCCATTTGATTTTGTCACATTTTGAGCATAAATTAAATATTTTTACAAAAATTTCCCACCCGTTTAATAGTCCTTTTTATTACAATTCATATCCTCATTACAATCTGTTTTGGCTTTCAGTTAGTATATTGCGGCGTTTAATGCCCACATCCCATTCGGATGCTACCTTCACGCCATACAATAATAGGCTATTTAGGACCCTCGTATCCACATATACCATTATAATTCAATCCAATCAATGTTTGTAACATAATGGACTGAACAATAAAATTTCCAATACTTCCGACTCCATATACTCGTACCATGCCTCATTAAACATTGAAACATCAGCAACCTCATTAGTTCATTACACATGCAACGCACGCAATGCTAGAAAGTTAGTCGGTCGGTTGGTCGCTTGGTTGACTGACATTGCACTGCGCCCCGGGGTACTTTTTTATTGTTTGTATATACAATAAAACTGGTTACTGGAGCCACTCATATAAACAATAACTCAGATAGAGAAGAAACGGTTTGCATTTGGCTTTACTACTCATGAGAACTAGGATTATTTCAGTCCTTCGTTGCCCACTGCTGGACACGGGCTTCCCATCGACGTCACTACGCCCCGTGATCCTGGGCTCTTTGAATCCATCATTGCCAAGGCTGACACTGTAGCCACAACAAATTTGCAGAGAAAACGTTATCTCAATTCTTATAATAAGAAGCAAGATATTTACTTAAATTAAAATGTCTTCGGCAATCGAAACACTAGACACGAAGACCACACTGGTTGCCGATGGTTCGAGACGCTTGCGATATGCAATGTAAACGTAAAAGCCGGTCTGACCTTGCACGGTGCCCCAGGGGTACTGGCGGGCGCGCGCCGTCTTGTTGCCGATCTTGACGAAGTCGGTGCTGCCCACCACCGCGAAGGGCAGGTGGCCGTTCATGCCCGCGTTCACCTCCGACACCGACTCGTCGTCCACCGGGAACTGGTAGATCTCCACGCCGTTCGCTTGCAGCTCTTGCATTATCTTCGACTGGAGTGCACGGGAGAGGGTTCTATTAGCGTTTGATACTATTCAACAGTACATGTCCACCGATCCGCGCTAGGCCAGCGTGGTGGACGGCGGCCTACATCCCTCTCTACGTGAGAGGACACCCGACCCTCTGTGGGTCGTTAATGGTTTACTGAAAAGTATTGAATAATGATGTCACCGCTGATCTGCCTTTGGACCAGACATCTCCAACCAAAATTCCATAACCTCAATGATACAGAACCATATAACCTCAATAGGAGTGACTACTGTAACCAGACATCTCCAATCGAAACGCAAAACGTTGCTATTTTCATTATAGATGAAAAGCATACAGGCGATTAAATTTATGTAGGGTGACTGCAGTCAATGGAAAAACAATCATTAAAATTTTCACACCTTTTGCTTGGTATTTAGCTCTTGCATTATCTTCCACTAGAATTCATGGAAAAAAGTTTTTCATCATTTTATAATGTTGAATAAAAAACGATAATTTTACTCTTGACAATGCCTCCAACAACCAGACATTTCCAACCCAAACACAAAACTTGCTCCTTGCATTGTAATTGAAAAGCAAACAAGCATGTAGGCCGGATGTTAAATGGTTATTGCAGCAAATACAAAAATAATCAAATATAAACATTATATAATTATTATTAAATAGTCTTATTAAAATGAACTATAAAATATGCTATTTCTCTTAAATGTACTTGGAAACTAAGTTACACTTGCATTCTATTTACTAATTAGCTCTTAATCATAAGCAAACTGTTGATATTTACACCGATACATTATACAAATAACAATACAAGTGCCATGCATTCCACTGGCTTTACCGTATACATAAGTATCACGCTCCAGGCATTTGACCTAATTATGTTTCAATATAAAAATCTTTGTATATTCAAGGACGAACTGTAGCTACGGCTGCAGTTGCGTGGATATTCTACGTAACATAACGGTAAGCGGCTTGTAAATACCTTTCTTCAGAATTGGGGTGGCAAATGCAAAATTATACTATATGATTGAGTTAAGCTTTAGATATTACATCAAAGTTTGAAAATAGAAGTGGCAATAAGCTGGCCGAATACTCCGAAGGACTGGCAACCCTTGGGGAAGAGAGGTGACCATTATCATATATGCAAAAGGAATACAGGCCGCTCTTCCACAAGGTGAACTGATGACCTGAAGACAGATGAAAACGGTTGCATTCAAAGGACCCAACACTGGGTGGAGATTGGGGGACACCCATGTCCAGCAGTGGACTATGTAAAGGAAAAAGGCTTTAGAAATCAGTTATATAAGACATAATTATTGTATGCCCGCATAGGGTAGACTGTTCTAAACTTATTATAAATTTTTGTAACATCTTTCTCATGTAACAGTCAACAATAAACGTATTCTTTTCTTTTCTTTTCTTTTCTTAAAACCTGTAAAGTAAAGACACAAAGTAAACCTGGCCACATAACATTCTGATTGAATAAAAATACAAAGTTATCAAAGGAAATTCAAATCAATCCAAAAAATTCCTCAGGAGGTACTTTGCTGAAAAAATCATATAAAAACTCACTCTTTGTATAAGGATTAAGTTTACATTACCTTGAATTTCTGCAACTCCGTTTTGGATATAGTGTCGGCCTTGGCGATGATGGGGATGATGTTGACCTTGGTGTCCAGTTTCTTCATGCACACCAGGTCTATGGACTTCAGCCCGTGCCCTGCAAGTGTGCCCACAGGTCAATCGGTCATTCCTACAAACATGCACGTCTATGGATACTGTGTGCTTTGGTGAAATGATTGCGTAAACTGATACATGTCCAAATGTGTTATGGCACATAACTAATTATTGATACATCAGATTAAAATACATTCTCCATTGTTTTACTACACTGACTTGAAAATATTATTATATGTCTTATTTCATGTTATTTAATGCTATTATTATAACTAAAATTTCAATAGAAAACCCAAAGAAGAAAGTTGTATGACTCAACAGTACTGTTAAATATGAATATAACTAACAGACAAGAAAGACATAAAAACTGTAACCTACATCTACCATTCCCTTCATACACAAACCTAGCCTCTTACGTTCATGCCAGTAAGTGGCTATCAAAATGTTCTAGTAAGAAAGTAGTGTACTATAAGAGTAGCTATCTATATGAGACTGTCATACAAGAAGGTTCGCTCGCAGCTCGCAGCTCGCATGAGATGACGGTCTATCCGCACTAGACAATACCTACTTCACTATCACAGGATGTCCTTCAATGAGTTACGTCAACCATGAGCCATGACTGGCATGCCGCCAAAACAGGCATTCAAGCGTGTGTCTAGACCCTCGGTCCGTTCTGCTGACTATGAAATAGAACATTAACGGAACGTTATTTAACACTAAGAGATAATATAGGAAAGTACTTACTATAAGCATTATCTGCCAGCCAAAAAATATCATATATTTTAATATACAGCTTACAGTTATTGTTCATTTATTGTATTGTGTGACAGATAAAAAATATACTTATGTTCGCTTAAATCTAAACTGTTGATTAACCTATCGTGTATACCTATGGGGTGTAGAATGAAGCTGTGGATTGTTGCACTGTAATATTTTTGAATTACAGAGCAGTAAATTATTAAATTATGCCCTGTCCGAGAGTAATTTTCTATCTGATTATTTAGTAAGTCTAAGCATATTAGGTGCACTTGCACCCAAAGTAAACAACTAGTTTAGTGTTTACGACTGAACATTCCACATGATCGACTTAAATGGTTACAACCAAAAGTGGGGAGGTGAAGTAAAAGTAGGTCCCGTAGTGCTGTGGGCTGTGGGCTGTGGGCGCGGGCGCTCAGACACTATGGGAGGACGTACGTTTTTCGTGTCGCCGTGTACGGAGCGCGCATAGCAATTATTATATTGCGCCTAATGTCAAGGACAGCCATAAACACTCAGTAGGTCACTTGTGGCGTGCTGGTGATCTACATTTGAAATGTCGATGGCCTGAAGTGAAATTTCTTATTTACATGACCCTTTCATTGGAATAAATGTTTAGGCAATTTTTTGGCAGAATAGGTGAATACTTTGCAATTATTGAATGATTTCCGATATATTTATAGGAAATTGGATAAACATATAAATTATTAATTTACACGGAATGTGAGAAATTTGTGAGAAACGAAGATTAATGTGTGTAAAAAAAACGTACTCCCTTGTGCGTTTAAGATATTTTTAGAAAAAAAAAATTTTTGACAAAAATTTTTGTTAACATGCAATAAAATAATAAACCATTGTTGTGATAATATTTGTTTCTTGCACGTGTTAACGTGTAACAGTAAGGTTCTGATCAAAATACTCAGAGATGTAATACTGTGCTTTCATAAAATGAAAATCATTAATATACATATAGCTAGACCAGGAATTTGTATATGATACATTGTGAAAAATGTATATGAACTAATTTTGCCACATACATGTGTCCTAACCGAGATGATAAATTTTCCTGATCTGGCCATACTTAGAATAATTTTAAAAATGACACCAAGTACCTCCTACTCGTAAATTGGTATAAAAAATAATGACTTCTCTAATTGGTTAAGTAAGATTTGAGAGCTACCTGTAGGGCAAATGAAATACAGACAGACATGCAGCCTGCTGTCATGGTAGGCGGGCAGTGAACGCTTGATCTTGAGCTCCTCCTGCAGGAACGCCTCGAACTGAGCATCGATGTAGTCCACCACGGCCTTGAAGCTGTCCTCCTTGTTCACCTGGTCTCCATAGCCCACCGTGTCGCAGATTGTCAGCTACAGGCAGACAAATTAGTTACATTATTGTTTTCCTTAGTTGCCAGTCCCTTGCCGTTGTTAGGAAATACCACGACTGTGTAACTATAAATTACAATGACAAATAACAAAACTCTAGATCACTTCCTCATCAGTCTAACACCTGTATTAAGCCTCTCTTGAATATTAAATCCCAAGTGGAAAATAAATCACATAAAAAATTATGAAAAAAACATTTACAATTTACAGTATTCTTAAAGGGTGTAAAAAGCTGTCCTTCAGAGGCACTGGCAATTCCCCTGATGTTACTTGTGTCAGTAGGATGCTTATCTTATTAAAGAAACTGCTGGCTACTAAACTGCAGATCCCAATTTGCCAATGATAAATTAGCATGACATATTTATGCTCCATGCGATGAAGGTACTGGGTTGTACATAAAATTGAATAATTGGCTTCAATTGTATGCATTTAAATCATTGTTGCTTTCCTGTGACTCCATTTTTATATCACTGGAAAATTATGTATTTTTTAATATTTAGGAGAATAATGAATTTAGAGTAGATAGCAAATATTATAATAAGCCATTTGGACAACAGAACATTACAATGTCTGCTATTAAAACATGAAGTAGAAATAATCCGTTGAAGTGGTATCCACTATTGCGAAAACAATAAACTGGACTTGTACATAATTTTTTATGAATTAAATGACTCCTAAGCTAAAATTCATAAAGCCTATAAGGCTATAGTGTTTCATTGAAATACATAAAATTATATGAACATGTGCATACACACACTCTGAAGTCATTACATCCTCCTTCTGATAATAAAACATATGACATACCTTTAATCGAACACTGCTCTCCTGCAGCTCATATGTGTGCGCCTTTAGCTTCACAGTGGGCAGGTTGTGGGGGCTGGGTGTGGACTCAAAGTTGGTGTTGAACAGCGAGTCCATCAGCGTGGACTTGCCTAGACCAGTTTCACCTATAAAAAATATATTTTTGTAGGGTTTCCTGAGTTTTTATAAAAAATGCAACAATAATAATATGTATAATATATGTATAATTCAATTTGATACAACAATGTTAACATATCCAGACATAGTTATTATCATCCAGACATAATTATTATCATACTTATTATATTTTTCCTCTTATAGGAATAACATTTATTCCTACACATAATATGTACATATTTGCTATTTATGACATGGGAGGTAAAACATGGATTCCAATTAGGAAAATGAACACTGAAATTTTATTAGAAATTTCATTTATTGAAATAACATAATAGGAAGTTCCGTAAATTAATGAATAAGCTGAGGGGCTGACTACTATATTAGTAGGTACTTAAACATGAACTAAGTAAATATCTACAACAGTTATTATAAATAACTTTAGGTTATCATATAGTTACTTAACTAACTTCGCTATGTTTTATAATTTAAATATAGCACCGACTACAATAGACTTCGAGAGATAAAGAAGACAGATGTGTAGTGTAGGTGATTAATATAAGTTTAAGTGCATTGCAGTACGCAACCTACATAATGTAGGCGCAGTGATTCACTACTCACCTATGCAGAGGATGTTAAACACGAACCCATTCTGGACGCTCTTGTTCACCAGCTGGTCAGGGAGGCTGTCGAAGCCTACATGCCCGGACAGCTTCAGAGTCCGCATGCTCGACTCCATCTAAAACACCATCATTAAAATTTCTGATACACATTCACAGTAAACAGCGCACTCGAATAAATCACGCTCCAATAACAATGATTTGTTTGCAAAACACCGTACGTACGACGAAGACTAATTTCCTTTAATTATTGTAATCTATTCAATTCAGATGCAGTTTCGCAGGATGTCCCAATGAATTTATAAACAGAGAGGGAGAGGAGAACGCCCATACCGGAATCACTGGTATAGGACAGAATGGCGCTGGTTTTATACGAAACACTGTTCTTCTCATCGTTAACATACGAATTTTTACTATTTATCCCCATTTAACTTAATTTTAACATGAAAATTTATTTCAATACCTTTGGAGGATCAACGTCAATCGCCGCCATGTTTATTCACAGTCTGTGACTAACGCGAAGTGAGTGAAGTGAGGTCAGTTTGATATTGCTTCGAAATTAAAATCGTTTGAACGAACTTCATTTGACAATGCTGGCAACAAACTGAGATTCAAGTTCGGCTAAAGTAAATTATTTTTTGTAATGTTTTATTAACTAAGTACTAGATAATGCGCAGTTTAATACATTAAGCTTTACTAAATTAGTTTGAGTTACTAGATATCAAGCCATACAGATGAGTATAGAATTATTAATTAAATTAGATTTCTAATTATATGAATATCAAAGTTTAAATTTAGTTGTAATGTTGGCAGCATTGAACATTGTTACCCAATGTTGCTTAGAAATTATGATTTCCCAAAATTAGTTGGGGCTTATTAACAAGAAATAAAATCTGCCGGATAGAAATAAATTTGTTATTGCATAAGTACTTTAACCCAAATACTTTGAGGACAGTATAACTTTTCATTAAAAGTAAATAATATCGCTTAAATTTTCAATATAATCTTAAAGAGTAAAATTTGTAACATTATTGTTTTCACTTTCTTTTAATTGGTTTTTAGTAAAAGTCTCTTCCTCCTTCTCTACTAACTCCGTTAGTGCAGCCGTAATCAGTTTATGGAAGTTTCTTCCTAAATATGTTACGTCTATCGTCTTCCTTACGTTCCTTTAAGTGCCAAGTAAATTCAAACAGTACAATCCTGGAACAATTACATTATTTGATTCAATTTCGTATTTGAATTTGATCCCCTCTCTTGATTTATGTTTACGTTATAGATGTTATTGTAATTTTTGTTTGTATGATTTTTAATTGTTAGTTACTATATAAGCAACTATTCACAATAGTTCTATAAACTAACAAATAAATTTCTTTGAATTTGTTTCAATAATAATTTTAATAAAAACAAAATGATTTTCGTCCAACCTCAAATATCGATTAAGGGTGAATTTGAGCATGGATTTTCACGGAGATGGCAACACTAAGATTAATTCCAAAATGGCAGAAAGCGACATTGGTGCGTTATCATGTGAGCCGATGTAATAATGTTTTCTTGAATTTCATCGTCGTGAGTGAATATTAAAATTGTGCATTTGTGAATTGTGACATATTAAACAATGGCGGACTTAAAATCGCCGCCGTTTAGTGATATCAAAAGACCTGAGGAAGTCGTCAGGATGACGACGACCGATAGCCTGAAATTTGCAGTTCTTATCGGGCTGATTGAAGTCGGACAGGTGACCAACCGCGAGGTGGTGAACACCGTCCTGCATCTGGTAAGTTCCGAGACAAATGTGTGGTTAATTGCATCACGATTACGCCAGTGCGCCGTCTCGAATCCAATTGGATTCGTCTTGGAAAGGTTATTCTAAACATGTCAATGATTCTAGTGGTGCGCTGTTTTCATGTTTTATGGATTCAACGGAGGCTAAGGTGGCGTAGAGTGGAGAATAACACGGTGGCTAGTGGTGTGCGGCGTGCCGCGTCTATTTTCATTGTTTTTATCGATCGCGTTTGGTGGTGAATCGTAGGATCGCGCGACCAGCCTGACTGGCGGGCGCGAGCGGCCGGCTGCCGCCGTGTTTGTTTTGATCAGTGATCACATTACGGTCGCCCGCCGTTCACTTATTTTTATTTTATTTTGTCTTCAAGTTCAATCGCATTTAACCACATCGTGGCGAAATGTTTTTACTACTACTACCTATCGTTAATTCTAATCTTTGTGACCATCTGGTTCTTCTAGGTTTAAAGTATTATGTACGTCGTCTTGTATTTTCACCTTGAAAATATTGTTCAATAGATTTATTGTCTTCTTTGTAAATTGCTCTTAGGCATAATTTTTTTGCAGTAGCAACAAATAACTAACTTCTTGATTGTACAACTCTATTGGTCCTGGATTCTGGTTGTTTATTAAAATTTGGTTATCAATCTCTGGAAAACCAACCAACTTATTTGTAAAATTTAAACGATAAACGCCAATTCCTATACTTAAATTCTTATTATTTAAATTATTTACCTACTTTTGATATTCAAAATAAAGCCTCTTTGATGGAAATACTTTTAAAATTTATTTCCATTACAAAGTGTGTTATTATGTCAGTGGGGCAACAATATAAATCCATACAAGTCCAGATCGCATGTAAGATAGCTGAATCTGACATACTGATAACGAAGATTATGAGATTTGTCGTGATACTAAAACCAACTAATTGCATGCCATCCGCACCTGTGCCTGTTTATTTACTAAGACCAAAACCTTATCTGTTAGATCATTAGATGTTAATCTAACACTACATGTAAAATACTGTTGAGCTGATGACTATCACTTAAAAACAGAGGATAATAATTAGGTATATACCTAAACTGTAAAGGATACATAACTATAATGATTTGTATCTGCGATGTTTCGTGTACTAAAAAAAGTTTTGCATAATCGTACGTCGCAGGTAAAGTAAATGTTCTAGGTAAAATTCTATGACGAGCTCACTTCTCATGGCAGTGTTAATAACATCTTATATGAATGTATTAACACAACACTATCGGTTTATACAAAAGCAGAGTTCTTGAAAATATTGAAAATGTGTAAGGTCACAAATATTATTCCGGTTATTGCCAATAGAGACTTCTACCGCAGACCTGTGCCTGGGAATTGATAAACGTTTGTATAAAATTGCGATGGGAGAGGTTATCAAATGAGAAATAGATCCACAATAGAGGACAACGAACCTGCCTGGCGCTAATGGCACCTAACCTATAAATTTTTTTGAATTAAAATTTAAAGGCTCCCTATAAATTGTCTTAGATTAGGGCCCTAAAAACAATTTACGTATTCAATAGGTTTCGAAATGTTTCTCACTTTCCGTCGAAATAAGCGGAAGCTAAATGTAGGAACGGAATCATAGGCCTTCACTTCGCATGCCGTTTACGCAATCCGTACCTACGTAGGTAGTTCACGTAGGTATATGTATTCTGTAATATGATGCCACTAAATCGCCGTTTCGTTCGACCTATGAAATGAATACGACAGCAATTCAATCTGTTCCCGACTTTGTACAGAGATTTAAGTGAGCTGTCATATTGGTAGTTTCTTTAACGCTGGTTAATATTTGATACTTCGGCTTACACTTTTTTATAAACATAAAAATGATGGTAAATTAAGATTTGGTTGGTTTATCTGATTAGGTAATATGTTATTCCATAAGTTTATCTAAGATTATTGGATCAATAAAAGGTTTTTGGTTTTCGATTGTTAAGATAAAACCTATTTCATGTCTTTTAAAAATATTTAACCCAATAAGTTTGCAAGAACAACCTTTTCTCCTAAACTCGATTTTATTTTTTCTGCATCGAAATGATTGAATTGATACGTGATAACAATGTCAATAAACCTGCATAACCCAGTGATCGAGCCACTATCTCTATTCGAGATATTGCATAAACATTGATACGAGGTGTATAAAAAACCATTAAACTGCATTTCTGCAGCGCAATGCCAATTGCAAGGACGATCCACTCCCAACAGGAATTACAGAGACTTGCACTTGGTAACTTCATTGGAGCAACATGACAGAGTGTATACCGGGCCTCCCTGTCTTGTTCCCTGGAAGAATGGATTGAAATTACGAACTAAGTATTTTTCTCGTAGTATTCATCGGCAGTCACCGTCGTCTATTTTCATCACAAAAGACTAAAATGACCGTGAATACACCTATGGACCATTACAGGTTCGCTTTCAATCTCGTACGAGTGGAATACGATGCAGGTTGACCAGAGAACACTTGCATTTAGTCAAATATCAAAATCCAAACCCAATGTTTTTACTCGCGTAAGTTCAACAATGACAGTTTCCGTAAAAGCGGTAAAGTCCCTGCGTCACGCGGCAGTCAAATATAAAGTAACGTCATTCAACCACCATTAGTATGCAACGCTGTAGACACTAGCTCGTTTAAGCGTTCGTTACCATAAAAAATGCGAAAACCTTACTACAATACGCCGACTTTTACCCTGAGCGAACAATGGACATTCCTCCAGCTCATATACCTGCACTTGTGTTTAATAAAAGGGCAGACTCATTGTTAAATCAGGTGAAGTTATGAATTATATTAATTACGCACTTTATAAAAGAAAGTGCATAACAATACTAAGCGGTTGGTTAGTAAATTTTTGCAGTGCATATTTATAGCCAGTAGTTAATCGATATTATTAAAAATGTTATAAGCACAGAAATGTATCTGTGCTTATATTTCTGTGCTTATAAGTTACTTATTGAATTCAGAGAATTGCAAATCCAAAAAATATCGCGTCATTAATTGTAATTTTTCCTTCCTTTTAATAAAAGTCGCTTGTTGGTAAAGGTACCTAAGTAAGATCTTGGGAACTTTTAAAGGACTAACTACTAAATGTCTATCGTCTAATCTAATCGTTTTATAAAAAACCCGATTAATAATTTAGCCTTAGCTACGAACAAGTCTATTGTCTAATTCAGAAACAAAATTTCCGGTAAACAATTATCCTACGTTTCCGGGTCCATCCTGTCCAGAGCGGCGCGCGGGCCAGTGTTCGTGACCGCGGCCTTGCGACGCCTCGCCTGCAACGCTTTTTGTGCACAACCGGTCCTAAGGTCCCGACGTAATCGATCGGTGCCATTTTGCACTCGACTGACTTGTTATTTTTTGTAAATATAACAGTAACAAGGGCGTGAGGATCAAGGAGTAAAGTCCTGTTGAGATTGTAAGCATATGGATGTGTTGCTTGTTTTGATAGCTGCGATTGGTTGCAATCTTTTTATGGCTCATTGTTGGCCACAGGTGTTTCCCTTCAACAGGGGGAGGCCTAGAGCGTACTCCACCACGCTGCTCCAATGCGGATTGGTGGAGAAACGGGCTCGTAGCCAACCCGTGTCGGATGTTGTCAACAGCCCATAGGGGCTCCGAAAAGGTTTAACGACTGGTATCGTATCGATAACAACCGGGACCGACGGCTAACGTACCTTCTGAAGCGCGGAAGCGCGCTTGTAATTCGCCACTCCGGTCACACATCCAGGTACTGACCGCGCCCGTTTTCGATGGTTTTCGATTGCGATGGTTAAATCCAGCCGATATATTATGAGATTTTTCCTGTTTCAGGGCAGTTTTACATGAACATCAATCGTTCAATATATTAGGAAATTATCGCTGCTCATTTTGTATTTCGCCCAAATGTTTCTCCAGCGATAAATTGTTTTCAAAATTATGTATTATTAATTAGATATTTTTAAGACACCCGTGATGAAGTAGTAGGACTAGTACCTAATTAATTCGCGGTCCATACAAATGAAATATTGCAAGCATAAAATAATTGCTGTAGTTGTTCTTTCAAATAATTCACGTAAGTTGTGATATTATTCTGACTTTCTAGATCAAGGAGTAGAAAGTTTTTATCCGCATTGGCAATTGATGTGATCCATCCGGTGCGAAACACGAGATATTGGCGACACGGATGTAACCACATTACTGCATTAATTTAAATTGCAAACGTACGAGCAAAAAGTTGAATGCCATCGACTGACTGAATCAACTATGAAATTTTTATATTGACCACCTTTGTAGTGCAGTTATTCTCGACGGAGAGTCCTGGGTTTGATTCTCAGTATATTTTGCAAGTTTCGCAATAAATGTAATGGTTTTTAAATCTTAGATAGTTTGGTTCCGTTTCAGTTTTTAGGTGGTCATGGGCAAACCACTTAACATCGTCTGGCCAGTCTCATAATAAAGCATCGGTTGTATTAACTAGCGCTGCAAGCACATGTTAAATAATTTAAATATCCTATTCAATGCCATTTGTATGAAACTACACAAGTTTTAAAAGTACCCACTTAATTAATATTATAATCAGTAGTACTCGTACGTTGAACCAGTTAATGAGTAGATTTATTAGCACTTCGATGTAGATAAACTCCGAAATAATGACACATAACACCGAGCAAATACTTCACAGCCATTCGACTGTGAAATTTGAGCTCCTAAACAAATACAATTCCACCAATCCGCATTTGAGCAGCGTGGTGGAGTATGCTCCAGGCCTTTCCCAGTTGTGGATATACCCAACAGGAGGCCATAGAAGGGTTGCACCTAAACAAATACAACAACAACAACAAACACAAAGAACTACAAATTGGTTCACAATGGTTCAACAACACTTCAACACCTCCCTCATTGCACCACTTCCGACTCGTTCAAACATCGATTAACATACCGAGCACACCGTCTCGAGTTATGGAGATCATAACTAAATGCTTAGCCATTCGAGTGGCCCCAAGGTTCACCATCGATCGGCCGGCGAACGTCATTGAGTGATAATCAACTTAGCATAAGTAAGTGCCGAGAGAGGGATGAAGTAATAACGTTTCTAGCCTCAAAGTTGGATGAAGGGTGTTTGTTTGGATCCTTTGTCTTGACGACTAACCTTCCCTGCCACGTGTAACTGGATTTTTCTGCAAGCGATTATATTACGCGCTGAAGTCATTATCGGTTCGCTTTTTTTTATGAAATTTATTTTCCGATACACATTTGTGTATCGCAAATGTTACATACACATGTATATATTGGAATAGCGAATATGCGTAGCATGAAATAATGATATCCACGCATTCCGCTTAATATAGACGTGGGCCCACGCCATTGTGGTATGCTCCGAATATCTTAGAGGGGAACTATTTCAATAATATGTTGTAATTACTCGCTAACATACATATAGCGGTGATAGCCCAGTGGCTTAGAATTCGACCTCGAATCGAGGGGTCCGGGTTCGAATCCCAGTGGCACGCACCAATGACTTTGTAAAAAAGTTATGTGCGCTTTATAAAATAAAATATCACCTGCTGTTACGGAAAACATCATGAGGAAACCTGCATGCCTGAGAGTTCACAAAAAAAATGTTCTCAAAGGTATGTGAAGTCCACCAACCCGCAGTAGGCCAGCGTGGTGGACTAAGGCCTACATCCCTCTCATTACGAGAAAGAGACCCGACCCTGTAGTGGGTCATTAATGGGTTACTGGCAATACATGTACACCACCTACATATTGTGCTGTTGTTTTGATAAAACATTGTAATACTTACCTTGTTCTGATAGCAAAGTGGCGAATCCTACCTCCCGATCGTGATCGTCGGGGTTTGAATATCAACGGAACCTGAAAGTCATGTGCGTTTCAAAAAAATCTACTGTCACCTAGTGTAACGGTAAAGGAAAACAAAGTGAGGAAATTTGCGTTTACGATACATATTTACCGTTTCTGTAGACATTCTCCAACCCGCATTTGGTGCTAATGTGGTGGATTAGACCTGTCATATTGTAACAGAAGATCCTGTGTGTGTCAGCAATGGCCTGCAAATAATACTGTGCCTTTTTTGTAAACTATTTAATTAAATTAGTGTTCATCGTTCTAGTGATATTTCGGCCGTTATTCAGTGCCTACATGCGGGAGCCTTGTCTCTGAATATATGACGACATGGCAGATACAACTGTGATTTAGGTACTGGTGCTAAGATAACAAAATGAATCACATTATGAACCCTTTTCATTAATTTGGTTCCTTCATTTAAATACCAAAATGACGGTGATGTTACTATGTTGTTCTTACTAGTGCTGTTAATATTTCTTTATTAATTTATTAAAACTATCTTTAAAATAAAATTAAATTTTTTTGTTCAGATTCCTCTCGTGGAAAATTGAAACAATCAAAGAAACGAAGTAAGAAATACTAGAAACCTTGACAAGATGACATAAGAAACGAAAAGTTTACACGTACACAAGAGTAAGTTGGAGAATTTCTTTCGTCCCGACCGAAGTAAGAAAAAGTGGTATCATTAGAAAAGTTGCTAACTTGGGTTCGCTACATCGGATTGAGTAGAGCGAGAGGAACGTTAAGGATAATGTAAGGGACGGTAAAAACCGTTCCCGGGATGGATTGGATCGGCGCACTCGAGGAACGAATGTAGCACTCTTCGATGTTGCTTGATGATTGCATGTTTCTGGATTTATAAATGGAAAGGATTTGAGGGTGGATGGAGGTTTATTTCATGCGTACACACAGATGAAATTAAAATTTTAACTAAAGAGGGCTTATCACTACTAGGGCGTTATATTGATCAAAAATTGCTTTAAGATTTTTATCATTTAAAGGACAAACCTTTGTTGACTTATTGTTCCATCGTGCAAATCAAGATTAGGTAATGTTATATTATTCGAGCATATATTGATAATGAGGCAATTTTTGCCCGTTCATAATATCATTTATACCTACTTTAGTTATTATAAAATTTTGCTTGGATATAAAGAACTTTGAACAGTTTTATGATAATTTTACTTTAATCTTCTAGCATTAGCATCATTAGCATGATATTTCCTACGACGTTTGATAAGATCTCCAGTCACTAAGATCAAGCTAACTGGCGTAGTCCCCTACGCCAGTGGGGCTTAAAGTCCCGTTTTTAAGTCAAAAGTAAATTAACTCTAGCATTTACTTAAGGAGAGTAAAATTAAACAACATAATGTAAATTTGATTTTGATTATACCCTGGTTTAGCCCCGCTCTCTCCTACTAAGAGAAAAGCCTTTGTTCCGAAATATTTATAGATATCCGTGGGCCGTGGGTATTCTCGAAGATCATATAAATAACCGTTCGACAATCTTATTAGCTTCTGTGATTTGTGTTCCATCTATCAATAATAAATATATAGTTAAATATAGACGCTAGACGATGTGTACGTGAGCCGAATACAGACTACGGCTACTGATACTTGTGTATGATGCGAGGTCGGAGTCGCCGACTAGATTTATCTCGGAATAACTTGAATAAATTATTCCTTTTCGAAATTATATTTCGGTAAAAGAAAATCGGTATTTCTCTACGTGACAATTCCGAATTAGAAGGTAATCGACATAACTCTTAAAGTTTGTAAATTAAAGTGGCTGGCTACATCGTTCGCAGGACCGATGGGGAACAAAGGTCCTCGAAAAAGCACCCACATACAACCTCAGAAAAATTTCTTCCGTATTTAATGTTAGATGTGGGCTGCGATGACCACTTATGCGCCTGCATTATACCCGTTTGCTACTCAATTACTATAAAAACCTAAATTAACTACTGCCGTTACTTAAGTTAAATAAGTTAATAATATAAATATCCTAATCTACTAATACTACTAAAATATCCGAACTACAATGTAATTTATATCTTAAACGGTAATATTTGCTTAAGAAATTGTAGTGTAAGGCCTCTTTTCCATTACACGGTTTCTCGCCGTGAAAATCTACGGTTAATTCGCCGCGTGTAGGCACGGTCGTCAGTGTGGTATGGATCACTATATGAGCTTGTCGACATGCACGGTGGCGCCAAGGCACGGCGCCGCGGCCGCGTGCGCCGTGACTGCCCCTCGGCGCGCCGCGTCTACGCACGGCGTGATTTTCACCAGTGTTGTATGTAGTGGTTTGCACCGGAGAAAAATATTGCCTCCGGTATTTTTTCACCGGTTTTGACAAATAACCGGAGATTCTCCGGAGATTTTACCACTAAATTTAATTTCAATAAAAATCAATTGATTGTTGTTATTAAAAATGTTTAATAAAAGATAATAAGTTACAATAGGTAACTAATGTAACTATGTATCCATATATCGCATCGTAACGGTATCGAGTACGTTTGAATCGAGTCTCGATTTGCGATAATTTAACTCTTCTTCTTGTATCAACATAATATATCGTATCGTAACTAACGTTAATCATATTTGACGGCAACGCAAAGTCCAGAGATCCAAAGCGCAGTGATATCTCTCATCACCAACAGCAATAAATTCAATGTTAATAACAAATTTGTTATGTTGCATGTAATATAAATTTGGAAATTATATAAAAAATGTTGATAAAGTTTGATACTATACATTAATGCGATATTTTTATGTTAATATTTTGTATTGAAGCGTATCCTATAAATTATAATCTATAAAATATCGTATTAAATATTGATACACGATATACTGCTGTATCGATATTTCGTAATGTAATAATAAGTAACGAACGGTCTGACGTCCCTAGCAATACCACAGGCAATATAATGTTCAATGTTGCTATTTTGCATAGAAAACGTGCATGAGACATGACGTAACTGGACTATTTAATGTACTCTTAAGTTTTAAATAAAATGATTAAATTTTCGGTAGGTACTATTCGGAAAAATACTGCAATTTTTTCTCCGGTGATTTTAATAAAAACCGGAATTCACCGGTTTTGCCAATCTCCGGTTTTTCTCCGGTGATTTCGGCTCCGGAGCAAAGCACTAGTTGTATGGCAGTCTATCGGGGTGTGTCGACGGTGCCGGACGTACGCACGGATTCGTGACCGCTTATATACGCTGTTTCGCGATTTTATTATAAAATGAACATAAATCAAGAATTATTAATTACGTTGATTCAAGAAAGGCCTGTAATATGGGATAAGACCATCGACGATTATAAAAATAAAACCTTACTTCCCTTTTTTTTTCTATTTTCTTTTTCCTATATATGTAATAAGCAACTATAATCTTTTTTTTCGTAAGAAAATTCATGACGCAGCACGTCCTACACAGCCCGAGTAAAAAGCGCTACTAGCCAGTACTTACCAATGTCTCGCGCGGTGATTTTGCCGTATCATGTACAAGCTAGCACGTTTTTTCAACCGTACGGCTTACACACCGTACGTTTGAACAACCGTGTAATGGAAAAGAGGCCTAAGGTAATGAATCAATAATATGGCGGTAATTAATTGATTAAACAAGGTTCATTAAGCATGCTTACGTCCACCGTATGTGATGTGTTCCGAAGATGATTGTTAGCTTGCCGTTACTCAGTTGATGGTATTAATTAATACGTGTGAATTATTTTATCATTCGTAATTATTGACAAATCAAAATCAAAGCGTTGGTTTGGCAACGTCGCTAATTAAGAGGAAGAATGATAGAGAATTAGAAATAAATACTTTACTATGTACCTATATACTGAGTATTAAATATTCTTGTAGCCTGTAGGTACTGAGTATTAAGGTTACAACTTAACAGATACAATACGAGCATTTATGTCTAACGGACAATACTCGCGTCGGCTTAGCGTGATACATGGGATTAAAATTGTTATAACCATGTTATAACTGAGAACGCCTGATGACATCAGTGTTGAGACGTAGATGTCGAAGTGCTTCATTGAGGAGAGGTTTTGATTATGACAGTCATGGTGGTCATAAAATAAAATTGTTTGTCGTTTTACCGACGGAAAAACGCAGGAGGTCTTCCTCCTTTTTTCTCTTTCTGACTTCAATATTAGGTACATGTTATTTCTGGAGTCTACAGTCGACGTAAACACTACAAAAAGACCGTGATAAAAGTGTTTGTAAATTTTTTTCTTGCTGTTTACTTGTTACTGAAATTTCAAATTTTTTCATAAAAATATCCAGAAAAATATTTTTTACAAAACTACAACAGACTTTGAAGTCTGAAAAAATGTGAAATTTCAGTAACGACACTTTTTAATATTTTTTCCCCAGCATGTGTAATTAAAAAAAAATGGCCTCCATCGATAGCTTTTTAAATAAATTGACTCCGTCATTTCATTTTTATATTTTTTTATTTGAATAAATCGGTTGTTATTCCGTTTTTATTAGTCTCTTGAAGTGTTTCGCTCTACGAAAACTTGTTTACTAGAACAATTTTGCAAAGATCTCATTTCCATCGAGCTTAAAGCGGTGATAATGAAAACTCGGCAGCGCGCCAGAGGCCCGATACTTGTTTTTGTTGCATCCACTTATTTAAGAATTTAGAAATTTCCTACGAACCTTCTTTTTGTTCAAGAGCGAGGTGAAACGATGAAACTGCTGAAGAGGCCTTGCTGAATTTAATGGAATCTGTTGGTAAATAATGTTCCCTGCTAATCGAATGGAATGTTCTCTTCATGTTGTTTAAGTTATAAATGCGAATGTTTGTTGAATATTATTGAAGGATATTTTTCTTCCTCTGTGTCAAAAATTTTAAGTCAACGCTGAAGATGAGGCAATCCCTAGTTTAGTGTGCCCTATTTGAAGCCAACAGTGGATTTGAAGACCTTCGATTTTGTTTTGTTTCTGTTCTAGGATTTGTTTAGTTGTCTTATGTGTGTCCTTAGAAGGTACACATGACAAGTGGAATCCTATAGGTGAGACCACGAGAATTATTTATTTATGTCTGGATCAATCTAGATGAAACCAATCATATCCAAAGTTTCACAAAGGTCTAATCAACTATTTTATGGATAAGTGCAGTAGGTTGAAGATCCATGATAATATGCTTTGAGCTTAAACCTAATATTTGGTGTGAAAAACCCTAGTGCGAAAATTAGGTATGCCTACAAAGACTGCGAAAGTAGCGATGATAACTTCCAGTTGAACAGTAACAACACGTTACGGAGAAAATAATCTTCTGAGAAATGTAGCAACTCAGTAACCTGGCGAGTTTATACGCACTTGAGAACATTATAGCGAGTTCTCGGATACGAGTTACATCAGGATGTTTTCTTTCTACCCCAAGAGCTGGCGGACGTTTTTCGAGAAGTATTTGAGGCATCATAAATAGGTACCCGTACATGTTGAATGGTTTCCGAGCACAAAAAATGCAGACCTGGTTGGCGTGTAATGGAATTTAGTTTTTTGCGAAAAAGTAGTGAGGCGTTTTGATATTTTAATATTATTAAGTTAAGTATGTAACTATTTAAGAAATAAAAAATAAAAAATGAAGCCGTTGGTATTACAGGTCGAGTTTCAGTCGGGTTTACAGAATTATTAAAAAAATCTTAAATAAGTGTTATAAGCACGTTGAATATTTTTGAAACAGAATACATATTTGTAAATAAAAATAACTATTTTTAGACCAGTTGGCGGAATTTTCAAAAAAAATTTGATGATTGAAAAATGTCTGCCAGCTGTTGGCCTTATTCGTCGTTAAACCCAGCTTACGCTCAGTAAAACTTTGCAAATTCAGATGCAATATACTAAAAGCAGTTGCGGCGTAAAGTTTGGCGTCTCAGCGCAAATATTTTTAATTTCCCCGCCCGTAATCTCGCTCCACGAGGGAACAATTTAAAGTTGTACTGTGCTTAATTTAATTTGCTTTGATTTCATAAAGCTAGCACTAGCTGTTGGAATGTTATGAAAATTGCTGCCTCTGAAACTTTACTACAGACTTAAGATATAAATGTAAAATTTATTATTTAAAGCAAAAACTTTAAGTTTGTCTGTAATAAACTCTTATTTAACCAAAGTCATAAAACTGTCTTTATTTTTTGCTTTATAAATTTTGCCGGTGACGGTATTGTTCAAATTATAAGTAGAGTTCTCAGGCTTATATACTAAAGGCAAACGGCTCGTGAAAAGACGCGATCACAAGAACTGGGTAAAATATTTTAATCTTTTTCATCTTTTCTTTCTTTAGTGGACAAACGCTTACTGGCTATTGAATACATGTGACAGACGGAACAGTGAAGTGTTTAAGAAAGTTTTCACGGAGTTTTCAAATTAATTGTTCGACCTGTATCTTGTTTTTCTTCTTTGGCAGTGTAAATTTAATGCGTCTAAGCAATAAACGTGCCAGTAAATAAGTTTATGATTTCAGCGTCATGTCATGACTAAATAAAGGAATAAAATATGTATAATTATGTAAAAAGTAATAGTTATATAAGATTTAATAGTTCTTAATATGTATACCTAAGACGTGTTAAGTAACAGTAGTCGTAAGAGTGATTTCACGTAACTCGGCGGGTGGCGATCCCCTTTGTCGAACTATTTCTGCAATCTCAGTCGCTCAGCACACGAACTATTGACAATCTGTCGAATCATCGCAAATGGGCGCAAGTGATTGTTGAGGGGATCTCAGCAGGGGCTCTCGGGGACTGTGCTATTGATATCAACGTTTTATTCAATTCTCTTTCGATTTGTTTTGTTTGGCACGTGACTGCAGTCTGTGCGCTGTACGAGGTTGTCGTAGTATTTAAGTTGTATTTATATTTCTTTGCAACAATCCGCACACGTAGAACTTGTTTTGGTATGGACCCACCACCCTCCCTTATCTCTCTGAGTAGGTATATACCATAACAACTGATTCCAATAGTACACGACACGTGTTTCGTCCCAAAACGGAGCATCATCAGGTGATGTGGACTCTACAACGGTTGGTTGCTGAGTCAACCGGTGGGTTGTTGTCGTAGTAGTTTCGCCTTAACTTGTACGTTAAGTTCCAAATAATGGTGTTAATATTTAATTTATGTTGATTGTTTGCTATTAACAAAAAATATAGGTTAATGATGGTCAATCTTAAAAATCTTTGTGCAAATAACGTCGTAAGTAGCAGTCGTTAGATTTTGTCGGAGGGCCTCCGATGGCGGGCGGCTTGAAAATATATCCGACACGGGTTGGTCACTAGTCTCTTTCTCTACCAATCCGCATTGGAGCAGCATGGTGGAGTATACTCCTGGCCTTCCATTGTTCTGGCCAGAGATTCTCACCTAACAGTGGGACATAAAAGGGTTGCAGCTATGTAAATGACGTAACGTAACAAACTGCACATAACGAAACACTTGGCTCAAAAAAAATTAAAAACAAAACCACCTAGATATCTAGTAGATATTAGGTTGGCTCAGATTCGACTAGTGCAACATTTTTGCCGCAGTTTGTTTAAGGTTACCCTATTCATAAAGATCGTTGTTTTGCGTCACATCCCCAACCCTTTCAGTAATTTTGACGCTTTCGCACTTCGATGCAGCCCCTTGTACTCATAATGCTTTCACCGAATCGGGGTTCATTCAACCGTGGGGTGCTGAGACTGCTGAGCCTGGCACATGTTTAACCTCATTACACCGTTACACCATCTCCCTTTGACTTCCAACTGCTGTTACACGGTGTAACTAATGGGGTACCTTGTAATTGTATGATAGCAATCGTTTTGTCCCATCTTACTTATTACACCTTTATGTGATGTTCTTTTTAGGCGTCGATTAGGGGTCGAAAAGCTTTCAAACTATTGCTCTTAAAAAAAAAAATCCCAATCTCAACCCCTTAATGTTGTCTTACATGAAAGTCAGCCTCATACCATCACCACATAATTAGAATATACCTACTCATGTTCATAGGTCGAATTTTCATTATTTGATTGAATAGCCTGAAAACGTTCTTTCAGCTTCTCTTCTTAGTACAAAGTGAAGTTTTCCCATAACATTAATAAAGCTTCACAAAATATATGTATACGAGTATGAGTAAAAAATCTAACTCGTCCGTATTTCCAACACAATAATGCTCACTAATGTACTGCCGAATTTGAGGGATCCTTTAATGACTCTTTGATGCTCTACTCCACAGTATCTCTGAAGAATACCCCAGAGTTCAACAGCTTATCATTTGCTGTGAAACGAATGGAAAAACCTTTTTGCTCGTTCCGGTGTTGTCTGATATTGTATTTGTATGTTATGAAAATTGTTTTTCTTATAGTTATTGTGAAGCAAACGGATATGTAGGCCACCTGATGGTAAGTGGTCACTGCAGTGAACCTAAACGCCTAAACACAAGACATGGAGTACACGTTGCGTTACGACATATTAAGAGGCTGGCGGTGGCGCTAAAGTACCCAACTCCCCTGGCTACTGACTTGGAATATCGATGACGTTCAATGATTGATTGACGATGAATTCGGGTCTATGTTTAGATTTTGTATGAAGAACCCGGTGTATGACGACGTTTTTCGTTTTTGACGGTGCAATAAAAGTATTGCAATTGACTCAGAGTTCTCATCCGAATTTGTTAGTTGCTGAGGAGCGTATCTAAACAAGCGGTATCTATTAATTCTTGTTAGCCTAGATGATGAATAGGATCCCTAGCCGCAGTTGAGCGGCACAGTTCGTCGAGCGGTGAACGATTGATCTATGTGCTGGCGCGGCCCGTAACGCTGGCCGACTGGGGCGAAGTAATTGGTTTGTTTTATGGCCATTTGTCTGTGCGTCAAACGAGGTCCCGCAAGGTTTTTTAGGAAAAGAAATAGGAGTAAAAAAACAAATCTCGCAACTCAGTTCGTCTACTGTAATATAATAAGTTCTGAATCCATGTAAATACCAAGTCGGTTAATTTATTTACTCCCTACTTCAGGGTCTTCCTGTCTTAAGTTATTATGTAATTAGCTATCCTAACAACATATTACAGTGACCATATCAAAACTAAATTTCATAGTATTTTAGACTTAAGTTTTGAAAATCTTATAACTCTCCATGCTGTATTATAAATGTAGTCCAGTCATTTTGAACATTCAAAATCGAAAATTTAACAATAATTCCAAAAGTTTTCAAACTTCGGTCAAGTGAATGGTACATTGGGACGACAATAAATCTCATTTTGCAACCTTGTCCGCAGTCCGGAACATTGCTAAAATTGCAATTAAATTAATTTTTGCTATATGGTCGTGAAAAAAATTCCAAAAGTTCTGCAAACTTGGAGTGGTGTTAAATATATTATTTTACATCACGTGTCAAATTTGCAACGAATTTAAGTGTACGGAACATTTTTTTTTATTAAAAATTAATGTTTTTCTTTATTAAACTGAAGGAAAACGTTCCAAAAGTTCTGCAAATTTGACAGATATATCGGAAAAATATACCGAACGATTGTATAAATTTGCAACCTTTTACGTTGACCGGAACATATTTATTTATAATTCTTTTTAATTCGTGGTCATTTTTTCGAGTAAGGTGGTCTCGGAATAATTACAAAAGTTTTGAAACTTGGTTGCAAACTTCAAAAACATCTATTCTGATGCATTTGCAAATTTGCAACCTCATACGCGATCCGGAACTTTATGCAATTTGCAAAAATGTAATAAGGTGATAAAATTAAAAAATTACATTTTTGCAAATTGCATAAAGTTCCGGATCGCGTATGAGGTTGCAAATTTGCAAATGCATCAGAATAGATGTTTTTGAAGTTTGCAACCAAGTTTCAAAACTTTTGTAATTATTCCGAGACCACCTTACTCGAAAAAATGACCACGAATTAAAAACAATTCAAATTAGATGAATAAAAAAATTAATTTGTATTGAGGTTTTATCTTTTTAATAACGTTTATTTTGTCTTTTTCAACCATCGTTTGAGTTTATCATTAAAATTTGTTTCAAATTAGATTACTACTATTTACACTACCATTCCAATTAAGTTACGTATTAGTTGCTAGGGGAAAATCTAAAATATGTACTTAGATTTGTGATATCCATAAATTGATTGTTAGTGGCTAGATGACAAATAGCTAACCTTCGAGTCGGCGGAACAGTTTGGCTAGCGGTCAGCGTTTGATCGATGCGGCGGGCGCGGCGTGGCGTTCGTCGAATGGGGCGAAGTAATTGGTTTGTTTTATAGCGCCCGGCCGCGTTCTCTTATTAGCGTGTTTGTCTGTGCGTCGAACGAGGTCCCCGCATGTTGGCTTTTTGTTTTGGGCATTGATTGGGTGAACGTGCCTGTTCCGTGTACGTGTAACTAACCAAGCCTTCGGTCAATACCACTTCGTGACTTCAGTGATGATGTTCCTCTGTCACAAGAGGCATACCAAGCTTTGGAACGGTGAATCGTCTAAGTTTTATCAGGAACATATTCCTGCACACTCCAAGTCATAACATGGGGTTTTTCGAAAGAGAGTAAAGAGAGTTCTCAGAGAGATTGCCTGTGTCAATAGGCGACGGTTAACACTTAACATCAGGGAGCCCGTAGGAATACTTTCTTGGACTTTTATTTAAAAAAACAAATGATTTATAGAAAATGAGTAAAGTAAAAGAGACGCAGGAATATAGTGTGCTTACAACATAATTATGCTACCGAATTTGTGACATGCATCCATCTGTCTATTCTCATCACAAAGTTCACAATTGTAATACATTGTAATAATAGAAGGGTTTCGAATAGGTAATTAGGTATTCCAAATTCTAATAGGTTTGGCGGCAGAAATACGCGGTCGCAAACTACATCGTTTGCTGATCATACATATTAGATGAAAGTCCACATCATTTCAGCCTGAATACAATGAATACAAAACCAGCTGCAACATTACCCGCGCTGAAACAATGGCGCTCGCCTAATTAGTTGGCGATCTGCTTTGCATTTTAAAGAGCAGCTCTTAGCGTCCTCGTGTGAGCCGCCTAATTAGCCGCTCGAGGGCTCATTGATCCGGCCCGATATTTCATGCAGATGACGTTACATTAGTAGCTGAGCCGATCAAAGGTTTTCGCTTTGATTACGCATGTAAGGCTCAAGTTGACATGGAAGTAAAGGGAATGAGAATAAAGGCTTTTAAAGATGAAATTAAACAAAACATTAAGATGAAAGCTGAACTTGACCGCGCGGATTTCAAGGTTTGGTCTAAAGAGAGATAAAACTTTCTGTACCTAACTAAACCAGTTTTCATCTTTACCTTCAGTAGTTACGGAACGAAACACTAAGATTCTTAATATTGTTTTGTTTTAATTCATATGGCAATTATTATCATAATAATTCCCGCATGAATAAATTATTTGTTTAGTTTCACATGACTTACGACCTTACACAGAGACGTCATTTAACGTAATGTTTACAAATTCAATCGTCTTTGCTTGTGTTAATACAAGTGTCATCTTTATTTTCATAAGAAACCGTTAATGAAAGGTTAAGGTAAATGTCTGTGAACGGCCTAAGTACCTAAACATTAAATCTTAGTTTTTTTTTTACAAATTCTCACTACATAACAGCCATTTTCAAATCATTAAAGTGGTCAATTTTGATTTGACCATGACTTTTGAAATTGAAATATTCATAAGTTAATCAAAAACATTTTGCTATTTTCTCATTTTATCTGTATTCGCCGTATGCAAATGAACCTGCATGATATTGTTTATGTAATTTTATTTTCTCGGCGACCAGAGCACAATTGTTGGTGTGTGTGGATTACTGATGTGGAAACTAAAATTTGCATAATGCCGTAATAAACATAGCGCTTCCATAATTAGAATGACATAGTATAATAATGCCCCAGCCACCTGTAGCTACAACAATAGGCAACTAAACTTCTCGTACACCAATTTAGTAAAGTAATAGTTTAAATAGTGTAATCTATTATGCTTTTGTAGGTCGACATTGAGTTTCCACTCCGCCAACCTTCAGCGCCCGGCGTGTAGCAGCAGATCAGTGCCGTGTACCGTCTTCGTACTGTAAACGTTAGTCATTAGTGTGTCATATACCAGCTTGTCTGATATCTTCCCATACTCATGGCACACATTACGAATACTTTGACGATAGCGTTCATGCTCCGGGCACAATTAACATGTACACCTGTGGCGGGAGCATAAAGGATGAAGGAACACAAGTCACAAAGTACGAGTATTTGTACTGTAAACGACAGTCATTATTATGTTATGTGTCAGTCTGTCTGACATCTTGCTATACTAATAGCACACTAATATTTTGACGATAGTGTCGGATAGATCATGGCCGGGGCACACGTGCCTCGATTTTTAGGACATTGTCACATCAAGGCTTTGACTTGACCGCAGGGTCAAACTAAGCTATTGTAATTCCGTCTCGGACACGCCCGCGGCTCGCCAACTATTTAATCGCATTAGTGACCTTTGAATAGAATTAATTCCCCTAATTAGGTAGTCTTTACTTGGGAGTGGGAAATTTCGGCTAAGTCCACCACGCTGACCTGGCGCGTCTTGAAAAAAGTTTATTTGCATGAATAGTTACGGGTTAGTTTAGGGTTTGATATGGTTGGAACACTTTCTAGAAAAAAATTCTGATTTCGTCATCCCGTTTTACCTTCTTAATATCCAGATTGGAAATCTTGATTTAGGTCATGCGCTCGTAGTGATAGGGGTATAGCCTACTGGTATTCGATCAGTGCGTCCATCGCTAGGCGTAATTGGGTCTAGGCCGGCAGCGTGCAGAGCCGGGGACGATGGACACTGATATGGAAACTTCAGCGTAAGCCTATCTGGGAAAATGATTTTTTTCAGGCCTCTTTTAAGAGTAACTTTTTAGCAAAATTTTAATCATTTCGGAACAACCGAATTTCAATTACTCGATTGATTTAATCTAGCGGAATCCAATAAAAAGCAAACGTTGGCGGTGCACTCGCGTCACGTGACGTCACGTGGCTGGATCGATGGCACCCGGGCTCGGCAGGTGGAGTGACGCTCGCCTAGGGGACAGTTATTGGCTCTAATCAAAAGTCCTTTTAGTCGTGCAATACATTAAGGACTCTCGGAGTGGATGATCCGTTAACGACGTACTTACTGTGAGAGGTTAATGTCTTTGTTTGGAAAGAATCAGTGAAATAGTTGATCAAATCAGTTCGATTTTAAGAAATGTAAACTTTACAACACATGTGTAATGCAAGTTTGACCGACATTTGGCTAAACAGTCGAAATGTAAACTTAGAGACAGATGAACAGTTCAATTACCTTATAGACCGCTCGCAGCACGAATAATATAAGAGTGATTACCAGGCATAGGTATTGAGAGACACACTCGCATTTTAATTCGTTATAATTAAGATAAGAGATGAATTGAGAAATAAATCGTGAAGCCGGGATAAGAATCGAGCAAGCTGACGTTGATTTCGGGAGTCTTGCCGTAAACTTTACAAGGCTACAATATTGATCGATGGATTTTATATGTAGGTAAAGTACATATAAAATGTATTAAGCACTAAGGGCTGAAGTGCTGTGGATCGATACCGGAGGGCAGGCGGGTAGGTACATATAACGACGGTGTGGTTTCATGTACGGGTCATTGCTGCCGGTAATTAGGTAGAGGTTGGCGGTGTGGAGGCTCAGTCCTCAGTGTTTTCAAATTAATTCCAGCAAATGAAATAACATCAGACGGTAATTGACGCTATCGATTATGGTGTGCCCACCTACTGAGGGCCTTCCGATATATTTCTTTAATAGACTGTGCCCAAAGAGCGATAAAAAGTAACCTATATGTTAATTCTGATTGTAAACTACGTGCATACCAAATTAAGTCCTAATCTGTTGAGCCGTTTTTGCGTGAAAGAGTAACATCCACCCATCCATCCATCCATCCATCGATCCATCCACCCATCCATCCATCCATCCATCCATCCACCTCCATCCATCCATCCATCCACCCATCCATAAAAACAAACCAACCAGCCCATATAACCCACCCACCCATCCATCCATCCACCCATCCATCCATCCATCCACCCATCCACCCACCCATCCATCCATCCACCCACCCATCCATTTATCCATCCATCATCCATAGGATAGATCTATTCCAGTTGTCGTACATAAGAGAAGATAAAGCAAACAAAAGCTATTGATGTAGCTCGATAAATTTTAATTTTTGATTTCATTTTAAAAATGAAATTGCAATGGAAATATTACTATACCGATGTTCGGCTTTGTGTGTTTTAAAGCCAAAAGTATTTTTGATGAAACAGCATAAAATGAGAATTTTTGATTGACCGCAATAGGTTTTCTACGCGTGAATAATAAAAATTAAATCGAACATAACACATAAGTTTCGTTCTAATAGTGAATTGATTTAAAAATTAATAGCAAAAATGTACTTATGAATAGTTAAGTGTCTGAATTACTCAATTATTCAATATTACATTTTGTTTATATCTAATCGTAATACGTTGAAATAGGATAGCGTCATTTAGACGTCATTAGCCTAAAATTTTTATGATTGAACAATTTAAAAATTCTTACATTGCATTGTATCTAGAGATAAAAACTAAATATTCCTTTCTTTGTTTCAGGTAAATGCTACAATATTTTCAGGCAGTTGAACTGAAACCTACAAAGTGTATCAACTGAGTCATTTATTTTATTACAGACAGATTATTCCTTCTGATAAGTAACAGGCGGTCTAACATGATACCGTGAATTCTTGATACTGATCGGAACGGACTTTCAGAATAAGTTCCTTTTCGCGGTAAATTCAATCCGTATAATATATTGTATCAGGCGTTACTTTGCGGAAATCCATTGTTATTTAAGTTGTATTTATATTTCTTTCTCAGCAACCAACCGTTGTAGAGTCCACATCACCTGATGATGGTCTGTATTGTACGAAACACGTGTCGTGTGCTATTGGAATAGGTTGTTATGGTATATACGAGTACCTACTCAGAGAGATAAGGGAGGGTGGTGGGTCCATACCAAAACAAGTTCCACGTGTGCGGATTGTTGCAAACAAATATAAATACAACTTAAAATTCAATCGTGTCGTTTTAGTTCTTTTTAATCCAATAAGTACTTTGTATAGTTAAAATAGATTTCCCTTTTAAGAATTGATGTTGCTTTGGTTTTGAACGCTTTTAATCAGTTTCTAACAAGGCCTTTGTGCTCTTTGTGTCTCTATTTTGTGTTACGTTTTTGTTATGTTTACTTTGTTTCTTTGACGTTTTGTTTAAATAAATAAAGTTTCCCAATAACGTATGATTAACCTGATTTTTTAATAAACCAATAAGTTAGGTTCGGACTTATAAACTGATTTGTAAATATTAGATCTTCAGTTCCTCACAAAAGCATTTTGACTTTTCGTCTCTTAGGTCTGTTTTGTGATAATATCTACCCAAAAAGAAACACACACACACACACACACTCACATACCAACATACACTCGACCTGTGAAAAGCTAAAGATAACATTTTACTAAAAGTGATTAAAGAACAAAATATACAATTTCAAAAAGAAAACCATTTGCGTGAACAATGAACATATCGTAAACGTAAATATTAACAATTGTAGTTATGATGTAATATTTCAGCGGTCGAGAACACTTGTGCACTTGGATGCTTGCGTATGTGCCCGTGACCGACATGAGACTAATTTGGTATGCAATTTGTTGCACGCTTATTTACTCATGTCTTACAGCCTTTTATGTACTTATTCGATCCATGCATAACACGGTATTATCTTGATTTTACCCTTAAAAACAGATCTGTGCCCCGAGCATGACACTGTCGTCTAAACATTCGTATAGTTTACACTATTAGTATGGGAAGATGTCAGACAGACGATACATGACATACTAAGACTGACGTTTACCGTACGGATAAACTAATCTTTAATCTAAGGACTCTTTAAGGACTAATCTTTTAAGATTAGTATGTAGAAAATCAAGTAGGTATCTAATGTTTTGAAATAGTGCAAAAATAAGTATTATTTTCAGCAGTAATAACTTGTGAAATCAAAAACGAATTTCCACCAAGACGAAAGAAAAATGTAATTGCAAACTATTTTAAGTAGGTACCTTTTAAAGAAAGAGAAAATCATTTGTCTTTTAAGCGAGTTTTAAGTGCCTGTCATAAAATATTTTAACTAAAAGCCAGTTCCAAATAGACTTCACGCTCAATAATTCGCTGTAACTACTGGAAGTTTAAAGTAAAAGTTCTTGTACGTGAAGTTTGCACACCTTGCAGATCGTACGTTCGGCTCCCAGAGTAGCAGCTCTCGTAACTCTATCAAAAATCTCCCTTTATCTTCCAAACTTAGTTGCCAAGTTATCGCTACTACTCATGCCTTACGTATTGCGGGAGAATGGATGGCATAACTTTACGTGGAAACGCTCCGCCGTCAGGAATTTGTAATAAAAACATGAATACCTCCCTGGATCTTTCATGATTTGAATTTTTACGGCATATTGTTAAGGATTATCGTGTGTTTTAGATTTTTTGTTGCTAGGCAAAATGTTTAATTTATTTCTACCTTTATTTCGAAAGTAAATACTATAAAGTTACTAGACGTTTGATTATTTCATCGTATCATGTTAACAAACATTTACGTAAGTTAAGAAACATTTTTTCATCTAAATTGAGAAGAACATGTCAACATTTGCATATAAAAGTTTTCTCACTTTGAAAGGTATTTTTCAAAATAATAAAATTTATAGCAGTAGCTCTATCATTATTTTCATACTTCGCAAATGGAATGAGAAATAGCAAGCAGTAGACACGCTCGAGAAATTTATGCTCGCGCAGAGAAACTGGAACAAAAAGAGTAAGATAAATCCGAGATGCGAACTTTTCTACATTCAGACGTGCCAGTGTGCCAGCCATTGGTTGTCGATTTGTGTACCTAGAACCTATATGCCTAGAAACTTTACAAATAATTAAAAAAAATCATCGTATCCTATTGAAAACGCTTCGTTATGTAGATCCTAAGAGATTATAAATAAAATAAACATATAATGCTTCACACTTCTAGCTTCATACTAGGTTTTTTGTGTCGTTGTTTTATCTATTTATCTAGGTAGTAGTGCTCGTTATCTAGGCTTTTTTACTAGGGCATTAAATATTTTATTTTCCTTAGCTCTAATATGTAGGTACACAAAAAGAGTCAACCAGCCCGAGCAGTCAAATCGATTTACTCGTAAAAGCAACAATAGGGGAGTTAATGGTATATAACATTTTATGTAAACACCCAACCCTGGGTGGGTTAATATATATTTTTTAAGTCTGAAAGGCTTACAGTAACTTAGCTATAACTATTAACACTTTCAGTAGTAGGAAAAATGGCCGTAGACACGCTCGAGAAATAATTCTCGCGCCGAGAAGCGGTAACAATAGGAATAATATAAATCCTCGGGCGAGAACTTTTTTTGCTCTCAGACGTGGCAGCGTGAGCCGATCGCCGACGGTAATTTGTATCCTTCACTACGCCCAGAGAACGATGCCAAAAAATTTTGTTCTACGTTCTGGTATTGCACCTTATCCTGAATAAAAATGATCATGTTTTTACTTCATAAAATATAAATCCACCAAACTTCAGCAATAGTGCATTATAACTGTTCCCTAAATAAAATAACCAGCAAGCTATACCTTGCACAATGCTCCGAATTGTGATCCAAAAATGCGTTATTCATTTGCGTATTGTTATTTTCATAGCACCATATCAAGTTATTGTTAAAGTTTGAGACTATAGCAGTAATAAAAAATACAGTCAATTACAGACCGTTTCCACTGTCTTTAAATAAAAAAGCAGTGTCAAAGGAACCTAAGAAGCCTAATAAAAGGAACGATTTAAGTCTGAGACTAGCTCGCTCACAGTATTCAGTCGCGCCCTCCTGCCCGCGGGCAAGCTTCGTCGAGCCCTCTCCGAGACGATGCGATACATGTATACATTTATAAGGATATAATAATTGTAAATTGCAACTAGATCTTCGTGCCTTTCTAGTCCGATAATTTAAGTCTGAGACTTAGCTAAGACTAGACTCTATACGCCTATAAGGATGTGAAAATCATGCATTGGCACTGAATCTTCGTGCCGTCCTAGTCCGTCAAGGATCGCATAGATCTGCAGAGATTCGCCTTAATCAGGGGACGTGATACAATTACAAAGCGCACATTACTTTTATGAAGAGATTCGAACCCGGACCCCACAATTAAGAGGCAGAATTGTGAGCCACTGGGCTATCACAGCTTATCTGGTTTATACAGAAATACAGGTACATAGGGGCTAGAATATGAAACAATCTAGAAGAAGCCGCCAATAAAAGGGAAAACATACAATTGTTCACAAGGGTCGCAAAATCACTTTGAACTCGTCAGAAAGTAGCTCAATCAAAAAGTTTGAAAAACTCCGCTGTAAACAAAAGTTAGGGAGAAGTCATGAACTTAGGTACTGTATTGGAAATTGAAACATTATAGGAGCAATTCAACCCAAAGCGTTTTCTGTTCCAATAAAAATAAGCAATATTTCGGCAACAGCGAAACTAACATTTCAATTCGAGTCTGCCGTAAGTGAGTAATAGACGATCATTATTCATAGGTTTAGCGATCTGCAATAATTCCTCATATGCCGTGTGTTGTGAGTGCATGCATTTCCAACAATAACGTTGACGAGATAATTAATTTAAAGCTGGAGTTTGGAGTGCGTACTAACGTGTATGTCGCAAATGAGCCGTGTTGAATGCCACTCGAACTTGTGAATACCACTTGAATGTGTAATACGCACGATAATAGGTCTCTGACAGCTGTCTATTGAAGTAAATTATTATAGTGTATCTATCAACTATAAATGCGTATTAATATAGGCTTTCTTTTGCAAATTCAGATTTTCAAATACTTATACTTGGATGTAATAAAATAAATACATTATTATCTAGTAATATGGAGAACCAGTGAATACGTATCGACGAATTGCTACAATTTTATTAATTAGCAACTTTCAGCAGAAGGAAAAATGTAGTGTATTCCTAGTATGCAACTGATGAACTTCAGGACTGCATTTCCTCTAATGCCATAGAACATTGGAATAAATGCAGCTCTAGAGACTAAAAAGCTTCGATTTTGCTAGATTTACACGTTTGATATCATCTGTGTTTTTATATGGGAGAAAATAATAGTAGATAGCCTGTAGTGAAAATTTCAAATTACTATGTGAAACCGAACAATGCTTTATTGGTAGCAATAAAAACTAATTCCATACTGTCCAATAAATACCCGGTTCGATCTGCGTAACGACAACACGTAGCCAATAATTCCTGCCACGCCAGCATTAATCGCTGTGTGCTGACCATTCGTTTCATTTGTGTTCGATAATTCCTCCGAACCAAACCTCACTGTTTGAATACATTATGGAATGCCGTCTCACCCCGTGTCCTTATTAGTGTTGATGAGGATTCCTCTTCGTCTGCCTCTCAATGAGGAAGTTACGGATTTTTTGGTACTTTCACATCCTCCTTCGCTTCCTCTTAGGGAAGGTTGAAAAATTCCTCATCCTCTTCCGCTCTCTTAAATTAATTTATGAGAAATTTTGTGTTTCCATGGTTGACACGTCAAGAATGTCTCATACAAATACAGATATAGGACAGCAATAGGTCCTACAATCTACCCTACCTTACCCTACGATCCCTTACAATCTTGTTTAAAATAACCCTAGAATCCTTAAAAATCTTTTATATAGTCACAATATGTGTATAAACATGTGGCGGAAATTGAACAATGAGGCAAAGTTATTTGAATCGAACCTTTACATTACCGGAGTAATAAATTGTACCAACGATGCTTCGCGCTCTATTCAAAATAGAAATCGCGCACGCTGTAATATACCTGTAGTATGTATTTCCTGTCATTAGCCATCGCACAAAAACCCAATCATTAATTGGTCTATTCAGGGCTTCTATTTCCATTTGCGGTGGTCGTTAACTCGCCCACCAGCTAACCTCTAGTGTTTGAATACTTTATGTAGATGCGGTCGGGGCCCGGGAACCAACTGGGCGGATCGGCCCATGCTAATCCCGACGGAATAATCACGGGTCTAGTTAACGGATTTCGTGACCGATTCCACTGGATGATTTTATTTCTGTTGATCTTGCCAGTACGTTGGGCTCGAATCAATCACTTAATAACTATCATCAATGTAATGAATCGGATTAGAATTACGTTAATAGTCTAGCTAGTTTTTGGTGAAATTGCAATAATTTAGGAACAGAAACTAGGCGTCTAAATTTGGCATACCTATGATGCCGCTGCGAGATATATACGTATGTATTGAAAGTTAGTAAAATGTGGGTCTGTCAATCGATGATGAATTTGGTAGGATCGCGACCCCGATTGATCGATTTCGTAGGGTAGACAAAAGTTGTTTGAATTTTGAATTCTACAATCTCATAATCCTCCTTGGGTAAAAATTAACCAAAGTAGAAGCCTCTTTAAATAGTTATAAATCAAGAGATTTTAAGAAAATTGCTAACAACATTCCGAATTTCAGAGATTTGCTGACCGAATTCAGCATTGACTAGTCACACAATATGTATGTATGTAACATAAAGTGGACGATGTATAGACACATGTAGTGCACATTTACTGAAACCACATACGAATGGCGCTAAAGTGAGTAATGTTGGCGGAACGGAACTGCATTAGGGCGTCTCTGGGAACGGTTCGCGCCGGTTCTAGCACACAAAGGATCTTGCACTCTCCAGCTGAACGGTGACGTGAAAATGTCGCTGCTATTGGGAAATGTAATATGTTTGTAGAGAAGTTGTAAATCAATGTTATATCATGTCTATAGTGGGTGTGTCTAAATTAAGTAGGTACCAACCAAATTTAAGGGAAAATAAGGGGTTACGATTAACGGTGTATTAAATGACTGATTGGAACATCCCAACATTTATTTCTTGTTGTGGCAAGTACGGTTTTGAGCAGGCTGTTAGTATAATAGCAGCAAACGGGTGATGACCAGGTTCTGATGACAAGCTCTTGCATCCCCTTGCTAATCTTTTAGTTACTACAAGAATCTGTGGTTGCAAACAGATGAATTGCTGCTTTTGAGGTTTTAGTATGACTATCGTAGTCATTTAGGCGACTAAGTCGTCTAATGTTTGTGTTTTAAATTTACCGAATCAATGTTTTCGATACTAATGCTTTTATACAACAGTTACAGCTGAGACTTACGGGAACTTAAGTGATAAAAGTGGCGATTGCGCGTCGCAACCCGGGCCATTTCGACTGAGTTTAGACTTTGAATACCGGGTTACTACGAAGCTACGTCGGTGGCGGAAGTCTGTACGACTGCAGTAGGTACAGTATAATGTGGCGACAGGTCGAACTAGGTTAATACGGGTCAGGGGTGAACCCCTTTTATACATGCAACTTCATTTGAATATCTTCACCATCTTTGTGCTTGGATTGATACGACAATTATTATGCTGCACAAAACTTCCGCTCGTGTTTCTGACGAATATTTCGGCTTTTAGAGGAAAAAGTTCAACCCTCACCACCTGGATCTGAGGTGGTTCTCCATGGTTCGTTTTTGCGCACCTTCTTGCCTTATACGAGTCAACTTTGGAACGAGAACAAGGGGCGTTAAAAAGGAGCTCCTTTAAATCTTACCACACCATTTGCCTGTTTGATTGCTCTTTTATTAAATATCGTGAGTTGGACTGCCGTCTATCCTTCCTTATGATGCGTGAAACTTCCATAGGTACTTGTACTACAATGTGTGAGCTTTACAAACCGTTACGAACATAATGGAAAGAAAGATGATTCGCAGGATTTTTTACGATTTTCCCGCCATAGGGCTATGATATTGTTGAAAGAAATAATGGAAAAGAGGAATTGTATAAAATAATAATAATATTACCCATGTAATCTCATGATATTATTATGGTCCCGTTTAAACTGAGAGTTATATGTGTCATAAGTATGCATTTGTGACAGCATCACATGTTAACTATACTTTCATAGTGTTTATGTTCGGGGCACAGGTCGCACAAGCGACACACAATTTCGTATACAATTGTGGACAAATATTTATGAACGTGTGGTCTCAATGTCTTTAAAAATCTGTGTATGAGTGTTTCTTATATGTGATATACGTTATAATTGTTGCCCATTCCGTTCGTAAAAATGTAATAACGACCTAATAGGCAATTTCGCGATACGCCAGGATAATCAATTAATATCACTCCCCTCGGGCGCTGATGCTCGCCATTTATATAGCGTAGTAAATAATGTTCGTCCTGGTATCACACGTTATGTTATTAGGCAACCTTTTGTACGAATAATAACGTTTTATGTGGTGAAGATAACACAAGGATGAACCCTTATTTATCACAATATAGAAAAAAGAAGTTGAATAGTCACTGCACTTTATGTACAACTGTTATTATCCATAGGATGAAGAAAGTCACCATAATATGTCTCCCATACTATGAAACTTACGAGTATAAGCGTTTAGCGATTAAACTTTGCATTTTTATATAGACTTGATGCATGTTGGTGGAGAATTGACCTATACTAAGATAACTTCTGTCGTTAAACGTTTAAAGATCTGGTAATGGTAACACATTTTTCGCCAAAGATTACCTACATCCTTTATCAATATTTTAATCTGTATCCGGCTTTGACCGTTGAATATGTAAATCGTTTAGTAAATGCAGTGCAAACAGAGAAGCACGATATGAAGTGAATGCAGTTAATTAAATTCAAGGCTCGCCCGCTACTTGGCTGAAACGTCGCTGCGTGAATGACAGCCGATAGCGGTGCCAGTGATCTCCTCTCGGCGGATGGCGTTTATTCGATTTTCCATTCAAAGGTTATCTAGACTGGAGGTTTATATACTGGAATGCCACTGTCCACGCTCAAATGTTTGTGACGTTTTAAACTTAACATGCTACTGACGACGATCTGGCTTGTGTTTCTGACCCAAACTTCTTCAATCCCTTCTTTGCAGGCCTAAATCAGTACCTTGGTGGTACCTCCCCGGATATTAATACGATCTCCTTACACCGTTAACAACGATACTTGTTACAAAGCTTCAATTCTGACTTCAATAACCACCCCGATTTTGCATTCTGTCTGCCACGACTCCACGAGCGACCCCAATATGTCAGAAAAATAACGCTGAAAACCGTTTCAAAACCACAACATAACGTTGGCTCAACGGCTGAATTCGACATTCCGCCAAAAAAGCGTTGTCACAGTCCCAAATTACCATAATCTGTTAAGCCCAACAGTAAAAATAAAGCGTACAAAAAGGGCAGGATCCCAAATTGGCGGCGGCGATGATCGCGTCCGGCGGCCCTTTGTCCTGCGGCTACTGGAAAATGAATTTTATCGGGATACCAACTTGGAAATGCTTTCGCGATGCGCCCACAATACGCGCGGGAATCTCGGAAATTGTACCCGCTTTATTGCTACAATAATAAAACCAATAAAATTTGTTGCCAAGATTAAAGATGGGACTTTCCTTAGTTCGTTTATCCTATAATAACTGGACATAATGCAAACACCAGTTTCAATTTTCATGTAAGGAAATGCAAATTTTCAAGTGACACAAGCTGTTGATTTAAGTCACAGTTTCATTTAAACATAATGTTAGTGGCTACATAGCGACTACGTTCGTGATGTTGAAGAGACTAGAAATCCTTTGGGAGTAACTAAATTAAAAATATTAGTTTAAAATACTGGAACATAAAATGGGATGCTTCATAAAGTGTGCCACTTTATGCGACGATAAAATAGATAACCATAATTCCCTTGGGTTTTAAAAGTGGCTTCGAGTAAAGGAGGCAAACTTCTTTTGTTAAGGAAGATGTCGCATAAAACCATTTACCTTGCGGAAAGAAGGTGCCGCTGTTAGTACACTATATTAATGATCTGGTGATGATGATGAAGTGCTAAGAAATTGTTGCAACTCAGTCATTTTACTGGTTAATTAAGAGTAGATTATAAGGTGATTAGTTTATGGCAAGTAATTATAAACTTTAATCACCTTGATCTAGGTTTTTTTTTGAAAAATTAATGAGTGAGAGTTCAATTTGGCGCTGATTTTTGGTAATAATTTGGTTTCGCTTGCAAGATTTGACCAACACTAACTGACAAACACGGTAAACTTGTAAATAATTAGAAGTTGTATATACATGTTACATAGTACAAATATGTTATTATTTGTATTATGTATATACAATTTATATTTATGTGTATTCTGTACTATGTGCTTGTCTTCCTTTTTTCCAAGTAGGTAAAGGTATTTTTCTTGTAAAAATACTTTTGCTTTTTATATGGAAATGGTGTAGAAATAAAGTAGTAAAGAAGGCCTGACATATGTAGGTGATCCGCGACGCAAACAACGTTATATATGAGAGAATATTTTATACTTTACGGCTTGATCCATTATTTGTGGGGCACAATCTATTTCGCCCAACAGGGGACTCTATACTCCGTAGGAACCTAATATCGTCTTATTGTTTATAAATGGCGATTTAAATTTAATTGGTGCATCTATTAATAACTTTCAACTTCAAAAATATTTTTGGATTTTGAACCATGTCCCTAATATTTTTGTGTTTTATTAAATTCAACTATGGATGCTCAGAAATTCTTACAAACTAAAAAACGCTTTGTTTTTATATTGCGAAGATCTCCGTAGAGGCTTGACATTATTTAGTTTTGTATTTTAGTTTTATCGAAAACGCACATACGGTAAAACCCAAGAGAATTCATGTTTACACCTTTCACTTTAACGTTTGCCTTCTTGTAGCGAAGTAAATAAAATATGTGCATAGTTTGTTAAAGGCTCATGATACATAGGGAACAAATAAATACAATCATATTGTGCTGGGTGGGAAAACTTTATTCTTTGAGCCGAAGTCTTTCCACAAAGGAAAAGCTTCGCTTGTACAGTCACGTGTAGTGAAATGTATACGCCGTTAAGTTTCTATTGAATGTAACCACAACACGTTGCAAATGTATACGAGCTTTGTTGCAAATTCCAATTCAATTTGTTACATAATTGTGTTTGCATACTTTTTAAATTATAGGTATGGTGTTGATACGATTCAAAAGGGAGATTAGAGTTTGATTATATTTATCATTTTTGATTATCTAGGCGTCTTTAGTATTACTTCGACAAGCGGCCAATCAGAATGCCCCTGTCAATTCAATATTCTAAAATGACGATCGCTAAGAAAAGTAAATACGATCGATCAATCTTGTCAAGTGGTTTAGGTACCTAATTTGACTACTACATATTTTTGTTAGCGAGGTTGTACACAGTTTTTTGTAAGATGTGTTGATATGGTCAAGAAACTTGCCCATGAGTTGAGTGTATAGATTTAATTGCTGGTGACTGTACAAGCAATATAATAGTAGTAAGGTGTCGGGTATCTGTTGTCGGAACCGTTAACATTCCGGCTGAACGAACAGCGCCCTAACTTTTCTTTAATGTCGGGTACTAAGGATATCATCGTGGATTTCGCGCGAGGATAATTTCCTTTTAATACTTGTTTACGAAAATATAAATGTTTTTGTAGGCATGTTCGAATTTGATGCGTGTTTTATAACGGTATTGGGTATTTGGAAACTTTCGAATATAAACAAAAGGTTGAGAGAAAATTTAAAAACGAAATAGTTTCTATCAGGTTTTTTTTAGTTGCAAAGAAAATAGGTTGAAAATGGTGAAAAATGAAGCATTATAATTTGGCTGCAATCCTTTTCATGTCCCACTGACTACTTTCTCTACCTAAAGATAGGCCCGTGCCTGTCTTGTCTCACTTTCTTTCAAAGTGGATTAATGGAGATTACATTAGGTACTAATTTAATAAAATGATCATCTCGAATAAAGAACTAAACATATATCTATGTTGTTATATCTATAGGGTGTCAGAGTCTAACATCCCAGAACAACCAATCCTGACATTTCCCCGAGTGTTCCTTCGTAACCCGAGAGTGCGCTACTATACTCCGATGTAAAGGCCAAACTAGTGCCGATAATGTCGGTACTGTGTTTGGTAATGGGCTGCCACACAAAGCTTCATACAATGTGTACCTAAATAGTTGTGGGCTCTGAATTTTTGCGCACAATAAAGGCCTTTGATGAGGCTGTGTTTGATGTGGGTTTTTTGTGTTTTCTTACAGGCAAATAATCAAGTAAATCAAATCGAAATCCTTATGACACAGGTATATACGAGTATATCCGTCTCAAATTTACATTTTATTCCCTGTAGTACAAAGGACTGTTTGAATCATATTAGACACCGAGTTAGCGAAACAAAAGAAACCTAGATGACAATGTATTCAGTTGAATCGCCAGGAATATCAGAGAATTGAATTATAGATTGCACCGTATATCAATTTGTTCATGCGTGTAGATACTGTACGAATATATCTTCTGTAAGATTTTTAGATAAATTAGTTCTCGGGAGGAGTAAAAAGAGGTTGGTGGCACAGCAACTTACTACTAAGGTAGTTTTTACAAGATGCAATGTAGAGAAATTTCCAAAGTAGATCCTTATTGTCCCATTTTTATTGTTTGTAGCTTCTTTCTGAATATGTTTGTAGACAACGAACTTTGTCTCTTCATAAGCGGGTTTAACTTTATTGTGGTGAATTTTTCTAGTTTAAAAATTTAAAATTCCTTTTGAGAGAAAATTTAAAAAGCGAAACCTACGACTGCACAGACCGTGCACGCATGCGGATAATATACGCTTAAGTTACAAAACTCGTATGTAACGTACGAGTACATGGCCCTCGCATTTCCCTCATAATCGTCGGACTGCCAGAATTCGAGTGCATGGGCGGCCACACAGACAGGCCGATTTATGGAACGTCAGCCTCTACCGCGACATTTTTCGATCAGAGGTTTTGGTCTATCATTTTAAAAAGGTCTGGTTTGGACTGAAAATAAAATTTATTTTTTCTGCGTTTAATTTAAATGAACTCTTAAATTAATAAAGATGAGGCAGTGCTTTTTTATTGCTGAAGGCATTTTGTTTTTTTAATGTTTTTATATGTTCTATTACAAGTGTGGACAACACTGTCGTTGTAATTGCCATGTCGCACGCTAGAGTTGCTTGTACGACAATGTCATTGCATACATTTTGTTATGTTAGCCAATTAGGACAAGGCCTTATTGTTGCCTTACTGTTACTAATAAGTAAATTGTTTTAAGGCAATTTAAATCCAATAAGGCACAGAGAAGAGTAAGTTAAAGAAAATTAGAAATGATTTAAAATTCAAGACGTAATTTTGTAATGACGTAAAAATAACCATCTTACTATAAAGCATACTTAGTATTACTTAGGTATGCAAATAAGCTCAGTGAGCCGTAAGCTCCCAGTGAGTAGTGGCGCTTAAGTGAAGTTCCACTAACGCTCCGAGTTCAGTCCCGGGCCCATTATCTGTTCTGCGCGAACGGAAATAGCCACTCGAACCAACTTTCAGTATTGGAAGTTTTTATTGTAAGCTATTTTTAATGGCGTTTCTTATCTGAAGGTCTTTTGTTTTCTTTGATGTTTTGCAGAAACTAGCGCTTGTTTATCTTGTTTAATTAGTTCTTGAATGAAAATGATTCGCTAGCGATTGCTGTGTTACCCACGTGCTTTGTAATTATGTGTGGGGGTGGCTGCAACCCTCTTATGGCTGTCTGTTGGCTGGCGCACCCTCCGCCATGCTGCTCCAATGCAGAGTGTTGGATGTGTGGTGTTAGTACACCCAATATATACATATGTAAGTAGATTGAACGGGACACTCTACGCATTTTTATGGGCTTTTAGAATAAATATTGTGGCTTTCTGATCCCAAATTAAGTGGTGTGCCTATAGTAGAATAGCTACAGAATTGGTATTTATATTTTATTCCTTGACAACCTTAACATAATTTTCTATTTAGTATAACGCATAATTCGCTTAATTGAGTCTAGTTTTTAAAAGACAAATGAACCAATATATTATTCTGTTGACTTCAAATATTTTAAATCATCAATAACGGTATTCTTCCATCATTCAGTAACATAGTCAAAAACATTTTTGGAGCAAAAATAGCAAGAATCGTATACCTACACTCAATTTAAAGCAAGTAAGAAATAAGAATAATTTAAAGCACAGTTATGATTTTCGGTAAGATTTAGGTGTATATTTAAAGCGAATAAAAGTAACGATCTCCCGGCGTGTGATATACAGGGTGGAGCGGCGTGATTTACGCGCGCGACGCAGGCAGGCTCGCTTCACCGCTGACGTATTGCCTCCAGCTCGACGCCTGCTCGACGTCGCTGGAACCGGCTGAGATTATGCGCCTCCATCCGTATGGGCATGTGAAAGCTAATTGTCACACATTAAAATTGCCCGACTTTGGAAGTCGTAGCTGTAAGCTAGTAAGATACCTGTAAGGATATCGTAATCCTCCGAACTATCAAAGCCAGTTTTTGTAGTCGTTAAATGGACTTCGCGGTTGATAGCCCAGTGGGTGAGAATTCGACCTCTTAATCGAGGGGTCCGGGTTCGAATCCCAGTGGCACGCACCAATGACTTTCTAAAAAAGTTATGTGCGCTTTATAAAATTAAATATCACCTGCTGTTACAGTGAAGGAAAACATCGTGAGGAAACCTGCATGCCTGAGAGTTCAAAAAAAATGTTCTCAAAGGCATGTGAAGTCCACCAACCCGCATAAGGCCAGCGTGGTGGACGGCGGCCTACATCCCTCACATTGTGAGAGGAGACCCGACCCTGTAGTGGGTCATTAATGGGTTACTGACTGACTGAAATGGACTTCTAGTGTTAAGTAGTGATCTAACAGAACAGTGAGTGGAAATAGAATGGATATTATATACATATGTATGTTGTGTTGTGCTATTCCATGCCACACATAAATATAAACGTGGTCTCCTGCAACAACCGCTCCTCCACAAGGTGATATACCTACGTGATTTGCAGTGCTGAGGGGGCAGATGGGGAGGATTCCTGTTTGGTTTATACCGGCTCTACTACCTACGACTCGTTGGTATTAGTACTTGAAGTACTGAAGTAAGTAGTACTTAAAGTGGCTAATCGTAGCCGAATCATTTTCATAGACTACGAAATGACTGGCATAAAATAGAAGATACTCGCAATTGAGATGTTTTAGTAAAAAAAAAAGAAGTCAAAGGGCCCAGGACCAATTGGAGTGGCGTCAAGTAGCAGAGGCAGAGATTGGATTAAGAAGGATTGAAAAGAAGAAGAAGAAAGAATCTTTACCTGTGCTTATTACATGAAGGCTAATTACACTTCAGACGATTACTTATTATATATTTTATGTATGTTATCTGTTCTAATTGAATGCGATTTAATAAAACTTTATTGAGTACTTGTGCTACTAATTAGAAGTATTGAAGTACGATCGCAAACAGCATACGTCTAATTATTTAACAGTTGAACGGAACGTCTCGATTACAATGGCAGTGGGTGATTCTTTTCATTTACAGATCTTTTGTCGGCGTTCGGTAATGGAGCGTGCGCGAGATAAAAAGATCCCAATCTATCCCGTTTTACGAGCAATGGAGCTCATATTATTTGACGCATTTCGTGTTGATTGGTGTTTTTTGTTCTCATCTTTTTATTCTGAACATAAAGAAAGTGGATGGTTTCCACTTTGGATTTTTATTTCATAGTTAAGATATTTTTAAAGATTTTCAAAATATACATTAAATTATTAATAATTAGTGGCCTAAACGAGCAGTCCTGGCAATGTACGACTTTTGGTGTTGTCCGTGTCCACAGACAATGGTGACCACGTATGCCTTGTTGCATGGTTCTACTTGTTATATCAAAAAATTCATGATGCTCGATTCTGAACGATGTAATTGTCGGATTTCCTAAAATTACACCAATAAAATCATTCAGAAAGTTCATCAGAAAGTTCATTTCGACCAATTGACCTCGAGTCACATTAAAATAAAGCAATATGTAGTTGTTTGTCGAAACTCGTTAATATTAATACAATGCGATGACTCACAGATAAAATTTGCGCCGTTTCGTGTTCACATGCTATATCGTGGGCGGGACACGACATTATCTATAGCCTTAACACTGCTAGTTTATACCATAATTTAGTTCTTTTATGTATGTATTTTCACATGCAAGTTCTCATTTACATTAAGTGAATAAAGCCGAAAGTACGAATTTAATAAGCTATCTGCTACTAAATTTTTTGCAAGACAGATATAAAGATAAAGGAACAAACTCACCTTTTCTCCTCCCTCGAATCTTATTTTGCGAATAAATTCTCTTATAAATGCAATTGCAATCTTGAGTTCTAAGAATGTCCGTAAAGAATTCTAGTTCTACTAAAAATAAATTGCACGTAAGAGATACTCTACGAGTCGTTGTTTTCTAAAAAGATATATTATTTGCTGTAGACATTAATGGCACAATTGAAACAAAACGACATTTTTGTCGGTTACCCCATTCACATGCTACGCCGTAGAGGTGCTACAGCGTCTACGTGCTACGTATTTGTTCGTAGCTGCGGCCATCCTTTGTCGTCGTGCATTATGTTCACAGTGAAGTGAGTCGCTCATTGTTCCGTGTTTTTTCATTTTAAACACAGCTTTACAATTGCGACGAATGTACGAAAAAAGAAATTCAGTTAAATTATGTTTGAAGTGAAACAAGGCGATGTTTAGCGTTTTAGAAAAATCTCTTAAAGGATTGAATAAAATCTTGTCAGCACTGTATATAAAAATGTAGGATTTTAAATCAATCGACGTATTCGCCATTTTTGTGTCGGTGTCAAAGGTACAGGTGTAAACTTGTGTAAAAAGTCTACAGCAGTAGTAGGGATTGTGATCAACCGATAGAATCGAGGGGACAATAGCAAAGACTTTTGAATTAGCCTACTTCACCATTTGAAATGAAATGAAATGAAATGAAAATCATTTATTTGCAGGAATATGGGTTTATTGGTTTTACAGGGCATTTTGATCAATCCATATTCACCTTCTCCGGTATTAAGGTTGAATAGTTAAATAAATCATGTTTACATTTGTACAAGTCTAATATACGAGCACATTGGTGCAGTGTAGTTATCTATGCTCCATGTTGGCCTGGTGAGACCCGTGCCTAAAAGTGCTCATAAAAATACATTTATGCCATATATGATCGGTAATTTTCATCTCGACGCGCTTTTAATCAGATTCATAGTTCCGTTCCACTACAAAACTATGAATAATTTATAAAATTCTCAACAAAACGTCATATTCATGGCATAAGTAGGACGACGTCGTTTATCGTGAGATGAGTTCGCGTTCAGTTTCACGCTAAAAGGTTTTCTTTCAGAATTAATTCAGCAAATGTTTATTTTCAATTTCGCAAATGTTATAATTTATTACCGCTCCTACCATTTTGATAAAGTTATATTAACATTGTCTCGGCTTTTAGCGACGATGTTTCTGTTTGTCACAATTATATTTTAATCCGTATTTATGTCGTTGTGAATGTAAAAGCACTAGTCGGGGAAAATTTTACTTTAACATTTTTTTTACAATAAGGATAAGATGGATTTCACTAATTTTATAAAAGCTTAGCGTTATGACTAATTATTGAGTAAATATGTGGTAAACCCATAGTAGCTAGCCTAAGGAGACCAGAGGAGAGAGTATGTTGTTCATGTGTTTGGATTGGGGTAGTGTAGTTGTCGATGATACAAACTTACTACTTACTTAATGTTGATGATGAAACTACTGATGATGATGACGACCCGAATGGCGTAGTGGTTGAGATACCTGTGCGCTGCGCGGAGGGTCCTGGGTTCGATTCCCAGCAGAGCAGAAATTTGAATGATGAATTTGAATTTCTGTTTCTGGTCTGGGTGTGTTGTATCCATGGCACCCACGACATAGGAAATCCTAGTGTGGGGCTATGAGTGTGAAGCGTTATTTATTTATTTATATTTATAAATTATACTACCGACTATATTTACTTTTAACCCTGAGGTTTCACGTGTCTGAACACTGCTTGGGTTTGATTGAGAATACGTAATTTTATTCTTGAAATTAGTCTTATATATTCATCAGCTGTAATTACCATTAATAGTAGGCGTCCAGCACAATAAATAAATAAAAGTATTCACATACCTTTCCCATTTTATGTCCGGAGGGTTTCGTGTTAAATACCTGTCTGTTGACGTCACGCAAACCATTGTTCGTACTAATGATCTAAGTGATGTGAAGGTGAAGATCTCTCCGTAATTTAGATGTACCTACGATATTTAGGACAATATAAGCGTACAATAATAAGCATCGGCGAAATAATAGGAGAAGGGGAATAAAGATGGAGAATATGCGATGCAGTTCACTACATTCGTATGCGGCCAGTCATAGAGTCTGAAAGCTGATGACAGATAAAAAGAGACGCCTTTGAATGGTGGTTCTGGCGACGCATGTCGAACATCTCTCCGACTACTCGTGCCAATGTCTCTATTATAAGAGCATTGAGACTTGAAAATTCTGTACGTGCGACTTTGCTGGCTTCAATGAGTACCTACTCAATAAAATACAATCGGATTGTTTCGTATCTTAGACACCAATAAACGTTATTTTCAAACTGCACCAATGGGGTGTCAATCTTCAAGTTTGGGAATATCTTAACATAGTACTTTAGTTCGATTAATTTTCAAGTACCATTGTTATTAAAGTCTGTCTACAGACTTTATTGTAAAGAGGTATTAAATTAATACTCGTATGAGTTGCTAAAACAGTGTAAAGGGGCATCACACAGGGGTGAATGCCCTCGCCTTATTTCGGGATTTATTTAGGGCCTATTTTGTGCAGACTTTGTCACACCCGCTGTAACCATTACACTACGTAGCGTAATGAACTCAAAGGGGGTCAACGTTCGCCGTGTATATTGTAAAACTAAGTATATTACGGCGAGACTAGGGTTAGAAGAAACCCTCAATAATAATAACAAATTGTGGTTGTAAAATGAAATGTGATTATTCAACGCTCTTTGGAAGAATTTCACGCCCAAAACATGTTTGGTATAAATATTCATAAATGCAAGGAATTTTCTTAGATATTGTTATGAAAATAGATAACGTATAATAATATGTATTTGCTCGAATACAGTCAAAGAATTTTACAATGAACGCGTTATGGTCAATCGACCTCAACATTTATCCTATCAGGAATACAAATTAAACTTAAAGGTTTTAAATTAAAGGTTTTTGCTTCACAATAAGGAATGTTAAGAAGGAAGAATTTTCACTTATGTTTTCGGAGTGACCTATATTATCCTCCTTGTAGTACTCGTGTTCATAGTTTTTCCATTGCAAATATTGTCGACCGAGCATAATATTGTCGCAAATATTGTCGAGTTATTTCATTGCAAATATGTCAATATTTCCTAACAAACTGTGCCAGTGTTGTGATAGTCACTCGTTCACTTCGACATAAAGGGTTGCGGTCATGACATAGAACCCCAGGAAAGGGTGCAGTAAGCCGAGAACTTTAACGTAAAGCATTGTTCGACCTACTTTGGACTAAAAAGTTTCGTACATTTGGGACTCGTACGCTCGCTACAGGGCGCTTACAGTTTGTTTAGACTGCAATGGAGGAGTGTAAAATACCCGCATGGAGTGGTCACGTATTTGCACGCCATTTGTTCTGGAAATGGACTTTTTCGAACGGGAATTGGACTTATTTGACAACGAAATGTAGAGAACTGAAACTGAAGTATATGTGAGTCGCTTAATGTTATATACGGTAATTTAATTTAAGTGGTCGTAAAAAGAGGTCCAGACCGACGACATAGATACATAGGGAATGTAAATAGAAATGTTTTGTGTATCTAATACTTGGTATTTGTACCTGGTATCAGTACTTGGTATTTGAAATTGTCTGTTGATAACGTAGGTCATCAAGAGAAGCTCCTTGTATTTTGGTAGTGATTGGTTGCCATCGCTTCTCGACCTCTTGTTTAAGTCAAAGTGTGATTGTCAAAGTGTGAAAGGATGATTGTGTGAAGTCAAAATGTGATTGGTTGCCGGTAATACAAATAAAATTAACAGTAGGTACTTAAAGAGTACCAAACGCTTTCCGGTAGGTTTCACAATACATATCGGGCGAGTTAGGATTCCTCTTATCACCAGCAAATCCTATTTGAGGTTGCATGTGGATATCCATGAACTGCGGTGCCGTTCTATTGTTATTTAAAAAGGACAATCCTTAGCGTAGCCACTTTTGGTAATGACCTCGGCGAGACCGGCGTGTGTCGTCGCAAGAAGGCGGTGCATTGCTAAGACGCAAGCAAGCGGAAACTGCGCGCCTCACAACTATTTCACTCTCGGCTCATGTCTAGACACTACGAGTACATTCTTCTGGTGAACTCAACTCGTAAAATTGTTTTTTTTTTTTACATAATTCAAAAGTGACGATGTTTAGTGGCCCTGTAAAATCGCAAAGACAACCAATTGCTAAACCATGTCAGTAACCCATTAATGACCCACTACAGGGTCGGGTCTCCTCTCACAATGAGAGGGATGTAGGCCGCCGTCCACAACGCTGGCCTACTGCGGGTTGGTGGACTTCACATTCCTTTGAGAACATTTTTTTTGTGAACTCTCAGGCATGCAGGTTTCCTCACGATGTTTTCCTTCACCGTAACAGCAGGTGATATTTAATTTTATAAATAGCACATAACTTTTTTACAAAGTCATTGGTGCGTGCCTCTGGGATTCGAACCCGGACCCCTCGATTCGAGGTCGAATTCTAAGCCACTGGGCTATCACCGTTGCTAAACCATACGCAGACGATTTCATTACAAATATTCTACAAAAAGTAACCATACGCAAGAACTCGCATAAACAGACGATTTCAATATATAAAATAAGCCTTTCTCATACGCGTAGGTATCTCTAAGTAGTAGATACATTATTTATTAGCCCTTTTGTTTTAGCACTATCCTTCAAATTTTGAAGTATTCCACACAAAAGATAGCAGTTTCAAGTCTCTCGGACGGCGTAGATAGAAGTCTATGTAATAGTTTTTTTATTATCTTAAAGCCATATTATTAAGACGTCTATAAACATTTGTGAAAACTCTTTAAGATATAAAAATGCGGATTTGAAATATTGTAGTGCAGTAATACCTAACATAAGTCGCAACTCGAACCGACAATTTAAAGCGGAAGGGATGTGTGCAGTACTGTACAAGTGTACACCGTTATACGAGCTCGAGTTATTTTTAGGACCTTAATACTCCGTAGAATAAAATTATGTTGGTTTTAGATTGTGTATATGAATATACAAGTTTTTAATTAATTTTGTTATTGTTTTAACATTTCGTTCGCAATTAAATGAGGCCGACGCTTTTAATTTCATTTTGTTGTAAATCGCTTGGTAATTATGATTCCCTAATAATGTTTAAAAGTACTTTGGAACTTTTTAATTTTGAAATACTTGTTTAAATTCCCAGGAGGTGCCGACGCGGCTCTGCCGTATGTAGTCATAGGCTCACATTCAGTTATCTCTAAGGTTTAATTTAATTAGTTTATAATAAAATTTCTAATATAACACACGAGGTTGTAATCTTGTGAAATAATTCACTTGTATTAAAGCAATTGTCAATAGAAGCACATATTTCGCTATTATATCTCTAAATAACATCAGACAAACGTAGCCGTATGATGATTGATATTTTTTATGTAAAAAAACTTAAGTATTATCGCTTCTTGAAAAGCGCTTCATTAACAAGCCCGGACCAATAAGGGCCCCGGGATCGTAAATACCTCAAAATAATGTTAATGAATGCTGCCGGTCCCTGTTCAAACATCCCGCGGGAATCGATAAGCCTCTTGTCCAATAGCCGTGTTCCCGCTCTTGTTCCTGAACGCTATAGCGTTTTATTTATAAATTAACAACAAATTCCACGAATACTGATCATAGTCTTAAGTGATTGTGCCCAAAAATGAGCGATTTTTTCAATAATGTTTATTATAATTACAACAAAATATCGTGCGAAAATTTAGTCTGACCCAAGGGTCAGAGTCAACACCTTCAAAGGCGACGCTAAATGCGGCTTTCGATATGGCGACATCAATATCGTTGTCTACAAAGTTGTCAATTTATTTTTTTGCTAGTTCATTGGCTCACAAATATGTCATTAACTCATTATCAGTATTCCCTGCAGTTGTCAGTGAAAAAAAATAGTTTAAAATATTGCGCAACATGGCGAGGTGTGCATACCTCCGTTCGGTCGTACTATATAAATATAAATATAACGCTTCACACTCATAGCCCCACACTAGGATTCCCTGTGTCGTAGGTGCCATGGACACACATAAGACAACAACACAACACACCCAGACCAGAAACAGAAATTCAAATTCATCATTCAAATCTCTGCTCTGCTGGGAATCGAACCCAGGACCTCCCGCGCAGCGCACCGGTGTCTTAACCACTGCGCCACTCAGGTCGTCAGACTATGTGTCAGACTATGTGTTAAAGCTACCAGACTTTAAATGATCATAAAATCTAAGGATAACTCTACTTTTATAGGTGGACTTAGGTGGGAGAGTACAGTAGCTCCCTGGAGAGCGAGGGATGTTTTTCAAAATTTTATGAATGCTGCGTCAATTGAAGTTTATGTGTAAGACGAAATGTCTTTAATTGATTCGCTAGTCATTGAAAGTTTAATCTTTTACGTATCTCTTTTTATCTGAGCCTATTGAACACTTTTGGCTCTAAAAGATTAATGAAATAAGCTCCGAATGAGTATAGCTGTTCTAATTTCGTGTCTTTACGAAATAAAGGCGAGTATCTGTTTAATTAGAAGAAATTAAGGTCAGTAACAATTAGTAGCGACAGAGTAAACGAGTTCGAAGTGATCGATGGCTTGGAGGACGGGCTTGTTCGAGGGGAATGAATGGAATCGATCATAATTATTGATTTGGTAGCGATAGGGAGTACCAAAATCGCGAAATTTAAACTTATATTTCTACTATCATGTAGGAATAATAAATTTCAGGCCCCTCGGTACACTGACATAGCTTCGTCCTTTGAAACTTGGAAGTTGAAATTTACTAACGGAGATTAATATCCCCTTGCCAAGACGTGTTGTGCAAAATAATATAGCACCAAGCAAAGGTACTCGTAACTTTGAGAGAACATTTCCACCGCTCATAAATTTAAAGTTCATTCAAGATTCACGCATCCACCGTTCCCGACGCCCCCTCTCCATCATCGAGATCTCTGCTCAGGTACGAATAATCCCTGTGCTTCAGTTTTATACGGCCAGTTTTCAGTCTCGCTTTAAAGAAGTTGGGATTTGGCCTTTTATACTACTCTACAGACTGCCTCGACAGGTTACACGTAAAGCGCTCCCGTTTTATGTCACCCTGGTACCTGCGACCTACTTTAAATTTACTTTTGAATTAAAGTGTTTTGTAGTAAAGTAATGTTTCGACTGAAAACATTTTTTGCTACAAAAATACAATTAGATCTAACACCGTTCAATACATACTTATTTATTTTATTTCCTTTGTCGCGTGTCAAGAATATTTTTCTCCCTCTCTGCAGTCTTTTAATATTTGAGCGTTTCCCACACTCAGTGGAAAGGGTTTATCAATAATCCCTTAATAATCGAACATGTTATTTACTGGTTTATGTCAATAAACTGTATTGACGAGGGTTATAGGATGGGGTAATTCGTAGAGGTTGGACGACTTTGTTTTATGATTTCCTGGTACAATCAATTATTTTGTGAAAAGGTTACAACGAGTTGAATAAATTAATCAAACTTTACAAACCACTGACCCGACTTGACTCCCTCAAGGTTCCATTGCTATCGTATCGATAACAACCGAGACTGACTGCTTAATGTGTCCTCCAAAGCACGGAACGCGCATTTAATTCGCCCCTAGGTACTGACCGCGACATTGCTTAACTTTTTCGATCGCTTGCGATGCGATCTACTCAACGCGCTTCACATAGAATAGTCATACAATTTTTTGCAGTTGGCTTTACGAAATTCTACGGAGCCTTCTCGTAAAGTCACAGTCAAACTGCATTGGTTTCTGCGGCGTCTTCGATTCCAATAAAGATTTCATATCGAGATTCAATATGAGGGCGGATTTTCTCGTGTGCCATAATCTGTCAGCGCTGTGGCGACGTAATGCAATACTTGCCACATATTTCGATTTCATCGTATTTTGACGTCGCTTGATACGAGCTGAAATGAAATTTTATTTTGTGTCGACGTATGAAATTTCGAAGATGTTTTCGTGAGAATGTGGAGTCGATACTTATCAATACCTCGTTTACATCATTCAAATTTCTGCTCCGCTGGGAACCGAACCCAGGCGTTTTAAGGATTTCTGTCCTTTTAGGTATATACAATATATAATATCTTTGATTTCAACCCGGGATTCCAGTCGCAACGGGGCCCATAATACAATAATTATATGATTCTAATTCATTAAGGAAGCGCTTTATAAAAGTAACGGAAGTTGAGAAAGATTTCTCCGAATGTTCGCTAGCGAGATGGTATTTGTGATACCTGGAACGATTTGAAAAGAGAAGATATCCACAAGCAATCCCAGCGTAAACGTGTTCCCGGAAAAGCAATAATAGATTTATTGAAATAGTTTACTTCTTTCATGTCTCCAGCGAATGCGCCATCAACTTATTTGCGCAGAATCGCGTATTGTGAAAGGTTAAGTTTTTTTTGTTTAAGAAAACATTTGTAACTTTCAATAAATATTACTTTAGTAAAATAGTAAGTAAAGTCAAAGTATCTCCTTACACCAACCACAAAGAAAAAATAACGGGCTTCCACTGAGTTGAAGTGTGAAAAACATTTTATGAACAGTACTCGTAACATTTTGGGAATCTAGAATATTCTGGTCACGTTTTGCTCTTGTAGGTGTAACAAAAACAAAATGTCTAAATACAGACAAGGAGGATCATAAAAGATTTGGAATGATGACATTCTCTTACAAAAACCTCTGAAATATGTATTGAGGGACGAGAATTCTTTTTGTTCGTTCCAAAACTGTTATAAAATAGTCGGGACGTTTTTCGAGTTTAATTTTAAAGAAAAGGAGGAATCTTTGAACTTATTTTCTTATTCTTTAAAAGTAAAATAGGTATTTGCGCGTCCAGGCCCATGAATTATGTTCACATTATGTGAAAGCTGAGAACTGAAATAACGGCCTGAAAATTATGTTAATTTAGCAGTATGAAAAGATTCACGATTAGCAAGGGTTAATTGATTTAGAATGAACCTGACAAACCGTATCAAATTGTGTGTGTGCGATATATGAAAACTTCGAATTAAGTTCTGTTCATCCAACATAAAACTCACTTATGAGTGCTCATGATACCTCAGGGAGAAAACGTGTTCAACAATTTATGAAGCAAATGGAAAATCACACGTTTCGAACTCACCGCTCAGAATTCACTACACGTATCGACGTAAAACCAGCCCCGGAATGCTGTGTTGTAAGCACAGTACAGGTCTCCTTTGGTAACATCGGCAGGTAGGTAAATAGACCCATTTTGCTGAAACACCACAAGGTCGCGACACTTACAGCATATTTTTAGGCAATACGAATTCCATATACAATGTACCTACATCTTAGGGTGTCTTTCCCCTGAAATTGTTGGCAACTTCTGTTTCCCATCATAACCCACTGTGTGTGTATACTCGTAGTATTCATTGAGCGTGTTCGCCGTAGTCCAATTAACGTGCATCGGAGGCAATTTCCCCGGAACCGTTGCTTCTGGCGTTAACTCTGCGCTGGGAACTGCAGCCCGTAATACACGCGGTGAGTTCGGAGCGGAATTGTGAAGTACCTACACACTATGTCGTTATGCCCTGATGATATTTCCGTGTGTTTCGCAGGTAGTTGTTGTAAGAGATTCTTTAATTTTATTTTTCCAATCGTGTGCAATGTTCCGCGCGCATTTTCAAAGGGTTTTACCAGCCTCAATACCATATTCATGATACTGAACACAATATAAGATTTGAAGAGTCCATAAATAGTTGCGGGTATATATTGAAAAGCCGATATACCTGACACCTACACCCGTACAACTTTTAAATTAATAATATTAATTTGTCGTAGTTAATAATACCTTACGTACAAGGATTACTTAAATTGATAAATAAAAACCTTCGATAAAGCTCAGTGAAACGTAGATAAAAGCTAAATGGTTCGCTTAGTATTCGAGATTAAAATGCCAACATTAAGCTGAGGTAATCTCACTTAACGTTAACTGTCCCTTGTTAGTTTCGCGCCTGAACATCCGGAGCAGTAGAGGAGAAAAAAAACAATTAAAAAAATAAATCGACTTCAAAAAGTATGAAATAATAAAATAGTAAGCCTAAAGTATGTAACCAATTTTATTTCATCCTTTGTTGAAGTCGATTTAATTATTTTTTTCTTAATTTTTAGTGTTAAGTACATATTTGAGAAAGTACTGAACCGATTTTAATGAGTTTAGAAGATATGCGAGGACAAACGTATCTACATACACACACAAACACACACACACACACATGCACAAGCGCGCGCGCACTTGTTTGGACGGATTGAAATAGATTCAAAATATCAACATTACACCCCTTAAATCGATTAGTTGTGTTATTGTACCGAGTGACGCGGTTGACACGATCGCTCACACACAAATCATGGCTTCCGATAAGCTCGGCAGCCGGCGGATAATTGCCTCGGATATTGTCGCCGGCTCCATTAGCCCTCGCCGGTACGTCGGTACATGCGAGCATAAAACTTCGTTAGCAGTTCATCCCGGCCTTCCTTCGCGGAAATTGGAAAATCTGTATGGTTAGTTGAATATTGATTGTTAGTTGAAAATCAGCGCTGTGGGCTTATAGCCATAGCATTATGCTGAGTGAAATACCTTTCGGACAAAGGAGACACGGCTATTTAAGTTGTTGTAAAAATTACTTATTAAAAGTACCATATAATCTGTTATGTTGTTTTGATCCAAATAAACGATTTTACTTTCTTCTCTTGAAATGTTGTTGATTGCTACGTTGATCAGTTAGTTACTAGTTACGACTTTCTGATGTGGACTGTCATATCAGTGCTTCTGCAACCCATTAGAGACCCACTCCAGGGTCACGTCTATATATAAAAACGGATGTCATTCCATTCATTTGAAATTCAAATTTAGTTATATTCGTCGAGTACTACGGTTACGTTTTATTTCAAGCATACTCGTACGTCCTCAATGTATGTGCTACGCTGCCTACGACGTAGGCCCGTAGCTCGTAGCTTGTAGCATTAGTACGTAACTTATTTAGCTCTAGTTTTTCGACCTAGAAACCTTAGCGCGTGTTGCAACTGCCCCGTTTCCCTTTTATTACTCCACCACACAAATATATTATAGTATAGTATAGTATTCTCGGCGTTTTATTAATTACGTCACGATAACCCAACTTTTAATTACCTACTTTTAAAAATAAAAATCGAAGCCTTTTAATGTATAATAAATTTTATTGGCCAGTATGGAACAAATTGTATTGTTATTTTTAAATCGGAAAATGATTGTTAATGATTTTAACAGTTAAAAGTTAATTGAGTAACAGATGGATATGCATTTCTGTTGTTGGGTATTACAACGTCTACTTTCGAATGTATTAATCTAATTGTACCAGGGCAGCACGCGATGGATGGAGGCTAGCGAGATTGAAGCGACGGGTGACTGATGATCGCGCGCGGACACCGTGTAATAGAGCTGTCAGCTAGCGGGACGGAGGTAGCGCTGGGTACTAATAATGATGCTAAGTAATTAGTCCTGGTAGCCTGATAGTGGCTACAATTATTATACCACCAATAATGTTGATTATAAAATAAAAGACTAACTGTATCTTATTGTGCCAGTAACCCATTAATGACCCACTACAGGGTCGGGTCTCTCAGAGAGAAGGTTGTAGGCCTTAGTCCACTAAGCTGGCTAACTGCGGGTTCGTGTACTGCTCATACTTTGAGAACATTTTTTTGTGAACGCTCAGGCATGCAGGTTTCCTCACGATGACTTCCTTCACCGTAACAGCTGGTGATGTTTAATTTTATAAAGCGCACATAACTTTTTTACAAACCTCTAACTGTTCGGAATTTTGTACCCAGATAACTAGTAGGTACCCCAAATAAGGGTGTAGGATCCTTGTCCCACCTTTCTGATCCCAATTTTTAAACGAAAACGAAGCTGCGGCCTTACTACTCTCTATTACATGCTATGTTACCGTTTAGATGAAGTGTTCATTTATTTGATTGATGCGGTCACCGTGTCCCGTTAGCAGCGTCTGGGAATGATTGTTTGGATTACTTCAGATACTAGGAGCTCATAAATATGGAGAAGGTACAACGCGTGTCTCCACCGAAATTACAAATCTATAACTCCTCTTTCACTTAGGTTGTGAAGCGTATATAATACTCAAGTTAGGATGTAGCCCTTGTATCGAGGTTTGTATTGGACTAGGATGACCGATTTCTGCTCCTTAAACTCCTGAATAGCCCAGTCAAATTAGGATTACACATCGTAAAAATTATAAGTAGCAATTTAGCTTTATACAAGTATCTGACATAGCTTTCGATGTCAACCCCGTTAAATGATCAAATTCGATTGGGCTAAATATCATAAGATCGGAAAGGGAACGAAATTCATGAATACGCATGTTTAAAATTGCAATCTTTTTAAGCAGGTTCTTCAAAACAACACGAAAACAAATAAATGCTGCAAATACACTCAGCTAGGAATTAGTTTTGGTAGTTTAAATAGTAAAAGTTTAGTAGTTTACTACTTCGCAATAAAGCCTTACCATAACCCGCACCGCAGAGATTGCAGTATTAACACGATACTTCGTAATAGTGCTCTAAAATATCTCGAATGCGAGAGAACACATAAAGAGATCACATAAAGACATGAAAAACTTTTATGCGCAATAAAAACTGCTTAGTGTCAATCGGAGCCAAGTCGACATTTGAGAGTCAATGGGCGTTATACTGCAGGGGAGGGTAAAGGCAACTCGAGCAATTTGACAAAAGGGTTGAATATTATTTATTTGGTTTTACAAATGGAATATTGATGTATTTTTCTTAATTAAAGCTTAATACTCTGTGTAATTAGCGGTGATAGCCCAGTGGCTTAGAATTCGACCTCGAATCGAGGGGTCCGGGTTCGAATCCCAGTGGCACGCACTGCTGTTACGGTGAAGGAAAACATCGTGAGGAAACCTGCATGCCTGAGAGTTCACAAAAAAATGTTCTCAAAAGGTACGATGTGAAGTCCACCAACCCGCAGTAGGCCAGCGTGGTGGACTAAGGCCTACATCCCTCTCATTACGAGAAGGAGACCCGACCCTGTAGTAGGTCATTAATGGGTAATGGGGGGGGGGGGGTTACTCTGTGTAATTTAGACGAATAACACTGGCCATACATGGGCCAGTGTAGCAGTGTAGGGGCCGTGTAGTTCGTTCGTTGGGGAGATAGGTATAGGATATTCTTCCTGTGTTTTCGTTACGGAGGTACAGGTACTTCGATTTCGGGTGTCTATCCTATTTAAGTGCAGTCCGCTAGAAGGTTAAGACGAATTAAAAACCTGTGTTGTTCGTAAATGGTAATACTACCTCTTTAATAAATAATTAATTTTGCACATAGTGGCTTTGTGTTTTAACACTTGCCTTTGTCGTTAAACGACACGCTGTAAATTTTGTGGGCGGCGGTCGCGTAAAACAACACTTAACAAAGTGGACTACATTGTGAAGTATGGGCACGAGCATGGGCACTAGGTACCTACACAGTGGCCGCTACATCCACACTGCCACTGGCGCTAACTTTGTTATGTATTCCGATTCATTTCAGGTTCCTGCTGCGTGGACTGTGATACTTTCTGAGACTTTCTTTTGTCTTTAACTGTATTTTGAAGACAAAAAGTATTTGTTACAACATTACATTTTATTTTTGAGCAGATGCCAAGATATAAGATTACTTTTGTGTAAGACTATTGGTTTTGATAGACGATTAAGATGACTGTTGTAATAAAATAAGACAGTAATAAAATGAGACAATGTGTTGATTTTTTTTTCAAACTTTCTTTAATGTTTCTAGAAGTGTGACAGTTGAAAACTTTATTGGGTCTATGCTAAGTTGCATTTGCTAAGTTACATTTTGCTGTATAGTATAGTCTAAGCCTTCCGACACCAACTTTCAGCGAAATAAAAAACAAACTGTCGGGCGTCCCAGTGTGGCATTTAAAATGTTAACGCGCGTCGACGCGGTCCGCCTCCGAAGTGGGGCAATCGCGCGAAAAGGCACCGCCGACTGCCGCCCACTGCCCTCGAGACGTGTTCTAGGCCACGTAAAAAGTGACATTTGAATTGTGTATGCGTATTGTGTACCAAGAGCGAATTCCGCACTGTTGTACGTTTTTGGAAGTGGTTTATATGGGGAGTTACTCGTACATAGACAGGGGAGGACGGACTGCCTGACGGTTCTTTATCACCCCACTGCTGGCTCTATTGGGACTAGGACTGTGAAAATGTTCACTACTCCTTTTATACTGCAGGGGAGTTCAGAAAACTCTTGAGATGTTGTGGTTATGGTTAATAATACATAAAATAAACGGCTTCCCTAGTGCTCCCACCAAAATTGAAAAGGCACTTTTAAACCTCAAATTGGCAATCGTAATCAGCGAAATTCGAAAAGATTTCGATAATTTAAGGGTGGTAATAGAATATATTGTTCAGCAGTGGACGACAAAGGGCTGAAAGGAAGGAAGGACATAATATTTGGCATTTAATAAACTATAGTTAAGGGCAGCTCGTAGATTAAGCTAGTGCAAAAATATACGGAGATTTTATAAAAGTGTCTCATTTAATTTGTTTTACAAAACAAACTTTCAAAGAATAGATTGCTTGTTCAATGTCCCAAAAGTTTAAAGAATTCAATACCTCTACCGTTGTGAGGTACCTACATCGAGTGACATGAAGCGAGCCGAAGAACGTCGATACCGCGTTACGATGAACCGGAGATGGCCAGCCAATAAACCCCTTCCATAAAACCCTCGCCATAAAGTACTCCGGCGTGGAAACTCCGTGATAGTGAATGTACGAGTATAATATAGATGAAGAAATAAATTAATATGACTGAGAATATATGACTGAGAAAGCTAATGTTAAGTAATAACTCATACTATCGGCAAAGTATTCGTGTAGTTATCGTGTGTCGTTAGTATGGGAAAGAGAAAAGCATCTACGTCTTGACGTACTAATAACACACTTTAACAATCCGAATACTTTGACGATAGTGATCATGCTCGCGGCACAAGACGGCTGGGTCTCGAATCGACAACGAATCTAGAGGTCCGGTTTTGTATCCCAGCTCTCAGTGACTTTTTCTAGATCATTGAGATAACATAATCTAGAAAAGCAAATCAGTACTGGTTTAAACCACCGAAAAGGGTGACAATAATATGAACCGTAGAACATCGATCCCGTGTTACGATAAGCCCAAGATGGATCCCAATAGAACCCTTCGATAAAACCCTTGTCCATAAACTACTCTCTAATAAAATAAACGAATTGAAGTATGTAGTGTAATAGAACGCTATGATGCTGCTGCTAAAAACCTCTTAAATGATTTTATTATCGACTAGATCGACGTTGCCGCGGCTTCGTTTTGCTCGGCTTTGGTTAAAAGCTATATGCTATTTATTTTCTTTAATAATCTGCAAACTAAGATTAAACTGAAGTCTATACCTAGTCATTTTCAAAATGGATAAGTCCCTACAAACAATACATGAGTTAGACAATATTAATATAGCGCATTGTGTTCAATGTAATACCTCAGATCTGTACAAACACATAAAAATTAATAAAAACGACCTTACTATTATATCTCAGAATATTAGAAGCGTTTACCATAATTTTGACGACTTTTTAATATTATTATCTAGCTTTAAATTTGATACAGATGTTATTATTCTAACGGAATGCAGATTAAATTCTAACAAACCGGTACCACAACTTAGTAACTACTCCTGTTATACTACTACCTGTCAGATGAACCAAAACGATGGCGTAGTTGTTTATGTTAAGAATACGCTAAAACCTAAAGTTAAAGAAATCAAATTAGCTCAAGCATCCTGTCTCCAAGTAGATGTACTGAATAATATAATTCTAGGTGTTTATCGCTCTCCTTCGAACTCGAACGCCGAAAGCTTTATCGATTCACTTGATAGTCACTTAAATACATTGATATCACAAAAAAATATAGTCATAGGAGGAGATATAAATATTAATATAAAATCTAAATCTACAGAGTTATCGAATGACTACAAGAATCGTTTAAATTATCTTAACATGTTGTCCACACATGGAATTCTTCCTGGTCACAGTTTACCCACCAGGGAGAAAAACTGCCTGGATCATTTCATGCTTAAAATTAATAAAAAAAAGATTTCTGCATTTATAGCTATTTTATACACGACTATCACTGATCACTATACTACATTTTTGTCATTGTCTAAAGTTAAGTACATTGCAAAATCAAATAAATCCTCAGTTACCATTGATTTTGAGAAAGCACTCAAACACTTACAAGAGCAGAACTTGAAAGATCTTTTATTTTGTGACGATCCAAATTTACTAGTTAACCAACTCATAGACCGGCTAACAATTTCAATAAAAACATACACAACATCAAAATTAATTCCTTGTAGTAAGCGTATTATTAAACCTTGGATAACTCCGGGAGTATTACGTTGTATAAACAATCGAAACAATTTACAAAAAAAGACTCGTAACGATCCGTATAATGAACCCCTAAAAATTACTTACACTCGGTACAGAAATTTTTGTAATAGTCTTATAAAGAAATTAAAACGTAAATATGAGCGGGAATTACTTGCTCAATCAGTTTCTAATAATAAAATGTTGTGGAAAAATATTAAAAATATAACATATTGCAATAAAATTAGAGATGAAAACACAGAATTATTACATATAAAATCATCACCTTCAGAATCAACTAACTTCATCAATAATTATTTTGTTAATATTGGTAAACATTTAGCCCAGCAAATTACTTCTACTAATAATAATGTACTTCATCATAAATTACCTGCGCAACCTAATTCTTTTGTACTTTTGGATGCTGACGTAAAGGAGGTAGAGAGTATCTTAATGAGTCTTAAATCTGACAGCGCTCCTGGCTGGGACGATATCTCCACAAGATTTTTAAAACATGTTAGGTACGAATTAATCCCAGTTATTACCCACCTTGCTAATATATGTTTTAAACACGGTATCTTCCCGGAAAAACTAAAAAAATCTGTAATAGTGCCAGTGTATAAGGGAGGAGATAGAGACAATGTCACCAATTATAGACCCATATCAGTTTTACCAGCTTTATCTAAAATACTAGAAAAAATACTAAACATTAGATTACTAAAATATCTCAATAAATTCGACATATTATCTCCTTTTCAATTTGGGTTCAGACATGGTAAGTCTTGTGAGGACGCAGTAGCATCTATGACGTCATTAATAGTAGATCAATTAGATAAGGGACAAAAATGTTTAACTGTGTACTTAGACCTCAAGAAGGCTTTTGATACTGTCTCTGTTCCAATCCTTATACATAAGCTGGAAAAGGCTGGAATAAGAGGAACAGCGCTCAATCTTTTTAAAGATTACCTCTCAAATAGGACACAACGGGTTAAGCTATGTCAGTACACTAGTGATGACTTGGTTGTGTCATACGGAGTGCCACAGGGTAGTGTGTTGGGCCCTTCACTTTTTCTGGTGTATATTAATGATTTATGCAATCTTAAAGTAAAAAATGCACAAATAATCTCATATGCTGATGATACAGCTATAATTTTCACAGGTAAATCTTGGCAGCAAGTTAAAAATAGTGCTGAATTAGGAATGACTCAAATCTCTAGATGGTTAAATTCTAATCTGCTTACACTTAATACAACAAAAACGAATTTCATTTGTTTTAGCATCTCCAATCATACACAACCCTCAGATGACTACAAGATACGAATACATACATGCAATAGTACTGTTAATTGCAGTTGCCCAATAATAAATAAAGTTACACACACTAAATACTTAGGAGTAATTATTGATCAACGACTGTCATGGCACTCACACATTGAACACGTTACAAACAGAATTGCCAAATTAAATTGGATATTCCGTACGCTTAGATATGTAGTACCAAAAAGTACAGCATCTTATGAACCAATGCAGAATAAGCTTTTAAATGATATTTATATAGCATTGGTGCAGTCTATCTTAGGTTACTGTATAACTATCTGGGGAGGCGCAGGTAAAACTAAATTCATACAGCTAGAACGAGCACAACGGGGATTAATCAAAAGTATGTATTTCAAAAAAAGAAGATTTCCTACAGAAAGCATTTATTCTTTAAGTAAATTATTATCCGTTAGAAAAATTTACATAAAATTAGTCATATTAAAAAAACATAAAACATTACCCTATGATCCTACTTACTTACAAAAGAGAAGAAAAGATGTTGTAGCAAAAGTTTTACGAGTAAATACAGTTTTTGCTAGTATGCATTTTACTAAACGATCGACCCAATTATATAATAAGATTAATAAACAAATTAATATAAGTAATATGACGTATTTCGAATGTAAAGTCGCAATTACTAAATATTTACAACCTCTCAACTACGATGAAACCGAATCACTGCTTGAATCTTCAAGAATATAGAGAGACAGTTACACACTCACACAAACGCAGATGCACACATACACACACTCACTAACACACACACACACACACACACGCACACACACACACACACACGCGCACACACACACACACACACACACACACACACGCGCGCATACACACACACATGCACGCATATGTTTATATTTCTATTAAGATAAGTTTTGATTGTTTGTTTAAATAATAAGAGAAATAAGTTGTGTTTTCTTTTTTGAGTTTATGTTATGTTTGTATGTGATTTTATTTTATTTCTGTAACTTGTGGAAGAGCGGAGGCTCCTACTACAGGCAAAATACGCTTAAAAGGGGTCTCTTGCCACATACTAATTGTCAATTATTTGTTGAAGAAATAAACATTATTTTTTTTTTTTTTTTTTTTTTCGTACGCGTGGATTTTAGTACTTGGTCCAGAGAGAATTGAAAATTATTCTATTGATCGTCCAGGTTATAAACAACGTGCATGTCAAATTTTATCCAAATCTGTTCAGTTGTTTTTGCTTAGAGAGAGTAACATCCATCCACCCTCACAAACTTTCACATTTTTAATAGTAGTAGGATGTATTTTTATTATTTTTCCATCACCTTTACCTATACCCTATGTATATAATCTTTCGTGTCTTTGTACCTTACCCTGTTAATCCACCTTGACGGAGTATGATCTTCATGTCTCGTATTTCGGTCGAGTAGGTGTATTATTGATACCATCGATACTTTATACTACTCATGTGGTTACGTTTTCAGGTAGCATTTCCTACTACTAAACTTATTAGCCATGCAGGCTTAAATGAGAATGTATTTTCTCATCCATTCTTGCGTCTATCCAATTTATTAGCATTAGTAATATTCTATTAACACCGAGCAGAGTTTGGCAGCAGCCATGAGGCGAAACAACATCATATATGTATGTACACATTGCTAGAAGTTTGTGCATAAGTTAGCAACTAATACAATGGTAAAGTTATAACCCACAGGCATTGGCAATGATTGACACATAGCGAAGTACGGGAACAGGCTAACCCAGTTTGCCCTTAGTTGATTCACGTCAATATCGTAACACGGGTTAGATTGACGCTCCTATCTATTATTCCCTTTAGGAGTCGATTTATATTTTTTATAAGTTTATAATCCTTAACACGTAAAACCCTACGACAAACGTGGCGTGTCATGGACATATTCATGGACATGAACATACAAAAGACAAGACTAGTTACATACAGTTATTTGTTTTAACACTTGATTCAATAAAATCGTATTGAAATTCCACCCTCATTACCAGGATCCGTGGCGGTCGTTCTTATTACATTTTTCACGCACGTTTTTCCGCGTGCTAACTTAGGAACAGTGTGGAGCGTAAAAAAGCTCCCCTGCGAAAACGCAACACATTTACCTGGCCTTTATAAAGAACATTCTAATTACTACTCCACTGAGAATGGATGGCAATACCAGGACTTCTTGCTGCATTACACTTTTCTACACCGATATTTGAGAGTCTGACCAGATGGTTCGCAGGTTGAGATGAGTAGCTCTTTGTCAATTAGCAAACAGCCCTTGGCCGTATGTTCTTGGCAGTTTCAAGGAGATGTTGGGAGACATTGTTGAAGATTTTTAACTTTGATTACTTTTTGTTTTGACAGATACGTGAAGGGCCTTTGATGTATCGTAGGTACTAATGGATTTAAATTTCATGTAGACCTATACTTTTCAAAGACAAATTTAACTATCGTTACCATATGATTTCTTCTTATTATTATCTCGCTTGATTGTTTATAGTTACATTGAAACCACTCATTTGTTACTTCTATAGAAAGCAATAAATAAACAAATGTAGGCTGTAAAATAAATCGAAACGAATGATTGAAGTTTCGCGGTGCATACTTCAGTACGTTTCCATCTAGTCTCACTGGGATTTGTAATTGAATTTTTATAGTTACATGGAACCGATTGCTCTCGAACGCAATCGGAACAAACGTGGAGAATGGAGCGGGCTTCACTCTGGAGTGGCTTTCTCTAGGGCTCCAACGAGCTTTTGACACATTTACTTTTTGGTTTTCATTCGAAATATTGGTGAAAATGTTAGACGTTTGGTGAGTATTGAGTAGGTAGGTATTCCAAAGTCAAAGTTAGATTTTGTCAATACCAAAGTACTAAATTTGTACCCCAGGTTCGACTAATTTAGCGTAATTCAAAGAATGAATGATTAAGAGAGTCTTCCCCTTATCGAGACTGTGAATGATAGAATGATTTTAGCGTCAATGCTGCTAGTTGAGATAGCCACAGTAGACAAATTGTTATTATTGCTGTTCTATTTACTTCCCTTTTACTTGGCTTGTGCATACACTTGGTAAGAGTTCATGGAAGTCAGATCTGTAATTAAAAATTCAAGGTGAACCCTTGAGTTACATGGAGCTTGTCAATTTTTTTTTCATTTCATGTTTAAGCCTAGAAGTTTGTTGTTTTGTTATTCTGATTAAACGTTGGAATTAATCTTATATCTAATCTACCATTTAAAACTGGTACGATATTCAAAGCGTGAAAATTCTTCCACTTGAGTGTCGTTGCTTTTAGACTTTGGCTCTCGATTAATAAACGGTATATAAAGGTTACGAAGTTATATTGAACTTGTTTCATCGCTTTCGTCTAGTAATTTCCTTCCAAAATATTTTCGAGAAAGTTCCCGTTCAAAAATTACGACTTCATCCGGTGAGTATCTCTGGGGCCGGGGGCAACTGCCAACCTATTAAAGAATATAATTTGAAATGTTAATTCTCTGAAAGGAAATAAACTTCTGAATAAACTTGAAATAATTTGCGTCTATGCTCTAGGGCTTACCTACCTGTTTTATAAGAAAGTTTTACACGTGCCCAGTGGGTAGGCATATGGCATATGGAAGCAGTATGGAATATTCTGCTCCAAGCTTTTGACAAGGTTTGACGACTGCTATCAATTATGTACAGCCGCGGCGAAACGCATATGATATTCGCCAATAGCAGTCACCCGTCCAAGTATACCTATTGCCGGAATGCTCCTCACTTTTCTATCGCTTGTCTAATTTCCAGTACCCGAGCATGAACACTATTGAACACTAGCGTCAAAATATTAGTATAGTTAACGTGTGTCATTAATATGGGAAGAAGAAGAGACAGACCGACATATGACATGCTAATGAGTGACGTTTACGGTACTAATACTTTGACGATAGTGTCCATGCTCACCCCACTGTTGTCAACACAAAGGTTGGCGATCTTTCTTCGATGGAGACACAATTTTATACATACCACACATAATAATTCAAAATAATTCAGTTTACGTTTGTTTAATAGTAGCCGCGGACTACGAGTTAAGCTCCTTATTTGGGCGAGGGCAGTGAAATTCAGTAATTTCCCCTGTGTACACCGGCTCTCTTGATAGAACACGGAAATGGCTAACGTACACGTATTCTAACTTTATTTTAAAGTTTCGAATAGTTTTGCCTTTAGTCACAGACTATTACATTACAGATACTTATGCGTACGTACGTGTACTTAATGCGCCTACAGATAAATGCTGTACATTTGTAAATGCCATAGACTGATTTAATTATATCGCTTCGTTCAGATGGATTATTATTCAGGCAGACAGGAAGAAGAAGACTGTTGAGGATCAAAAAACGAGCTGATATCTTTTTGGCAGGCAATCGGTCCTTGACACCTCGATGGTTTCAGATGTCCATGGGCGGCGGTGACCACGAATCATCAGGTGGCCCATCTGGCTCCATCTGCGTGCCATTTGGCATAAAAATGGGTGTGATCTGTTTTAGGTCTGATTGAAGTGTTGTTATTAACGATTCTCCTGAGTTATTCAAACATATTATAAATAAGTTATAAGTTAATTTTAAAAAAAGCTAAATAGTTAAATAAAAGATTTTATTTCATATTATTCATTTTCATATTCTCTTTATTGTGGACAAAAGGTAATATATAGATGACAATAGTTTCATATGATCGTATAATATTATATAATACATAAAGAACTATAAAAAATAATTTAAGACATTAATTAATTGTATATACTTAGTATAAATATTAATGAACCACATTTTACCTAAAGATAAATCAGACCATTTGTCAGCAGATAAATTTCTTTTATTTATTTTAAAGTAGTAAACGGCTGTGCAATCCATGTTATTGCATCAGTTATTCCGAGAATTGGTATAAGAAAGGGATTTTATTTAGAAAAAAAAATCTACGATTCCTTCTAGCTTTAACAAGGATGACCACACCTCGCCGCCCCAGGGGAGAGAATCAACAACTCTGATCCACAAACGTGTTTATATCTTTATTTACACGTAACACGTTCTCGGAGGAAACTGTTCTCTACTTGCTCAGAAGACTAATTTCCCCAGTGTGTGAGGATGTTTGCTACATTCGATTTTAGTTACAGTGAAGTGTTGTTATATTTTGTGAGATTAATGTTATCGTGTATTATTCTTTGCCAAATTTAATTTAGAGATCGATGTTTGTTATTCTTCTTGAACGTAAAGACACCGCCCGAAATGTTGAACGGATTTGAATAAAATTTGCTACAAAGGTACACGTAGTTTTTATTTCGAATTAAGGTATGGGGCCTTTTTGTTTCTCTTGACCAAATTTAAAGTCTACGCTGGCGCAGCCATGAGTAGAAGCATGTATAGGTATTCTAGTTCAAAATTAACGTGCTAGTTATAGTTGGATAGTTGCGGTTGGTGCGAATTTAACTCAGTGGATTTCGTTATCTGTTTGCGTTTCTTCCCCAAATCCCTTCGGTCTCGGAGTCGGTTATTGGAATTTAGTTGCCCAGTGTTCTGTAACAGTTCTCCGCCAAGTTGGAGCGTGACGAAATTTTGCGTACGCGTAATTATATTTAGCGGTAGAGTTGATGTAATCTACGTATATCTCAGCATGTTAATTTGTGATTAGATCCCGCGCAACGTGCTTAAGGACATTACTTTCATTAGGTATATAATTGGTGTTTGTAATTAATCGTTGTTATAACGATGGTAGCGGTGATAGCCCAGTGCCTTAGAATTCGACCTCGAATCGAGGGGTTCGAATCCCAGGGGCACGCATCAATGGCTTTGTAAAAAAAGTTATGTGCGCTTTATTAAAATAAAATATCACCTGCTGTTACGGTGAAGGAAAACATCGTGAGGAAACCTGCATGCCTGAGAGTTCACAAAAAAAAAAGTTCCCAAAGGCATGTCAAGTCCACCAACCCGCACTAGGCCAGCGTGGTGGACTAAGGCCTACATCCTTCTCATTGTGAGAGGAGACCCGACCCTGTAGTGGGTCATTAATGGGTTACTGACATAACGATGGTAGCTCAGTGGTTAAGATTAGCTTCATAATCGAGAAGTCCGCGTGTGAATCCCAGCGGAATGCAACGCGATTTTTAGTAATTTAATGTCACCAGGGGATCCATCGTGAGTCAACTCTTAAGTTTTTATGCGTATGTACTAAAAGTAAGACAATTACCGATCTGATCAACAATCTAAAATCTAGCGCATTTAGATAAACAGCCACGTATCATAAATAAATAAGCGTAAATAGCTTCTGATCCCTTTGAATAATTTTAGCGCTAAACGGTTTCATTAGGCTGTTAATTACAAAGCTGAAAGTATAACGCGTTAGCTGCTTAACGGTATAAATTGCCGCAGGCTTTGTTGATGCTCGGATTTACTCGGCTGTATAAATGTTTGGCCTGTGTTTACGTATCGTATTGGCTGTTGCTGAAAGCGATATTAGATTTATCTTTGGAAGAACAATGCTACCAATACTTTTTTAGATTGATTTTTTTCTCAATATTTTTCGTGGAGCTAAAGATATTAGTTTTATCTTTAGAACATTTTTTAAGATTGAGTTTTTCTTCTTGATATTCCAATTAAACTTCGAATTATAACGTAGCCCTAATTCACATGTAAATCTATTGCATGCATTTTTTGCAACCTATAAACGAACCACTGGAGGGCTCGGTCATACCTGGAGATTCCTGGAGGAAGAAACATAGCCAGCTTTTTTGAACCATTGTGCAGCCGTTACTCTTGTAATTCAATAAAAGGGTGAATTGTTGGCCCATTTAAGTCATAAATAATACCCAAATGTTTTAATTTATCTCTTAACATTTAAACATAAACTAATTAATCAAGTGGAGTAAAAAAGTCGATTCACAGTTCCAGAATAATCGCCTGGCGTCTGCTTAAAAAGCTATTTGGTCTGAAAGCAAGCCGCCCCTCAGCCTCCGCCAGAAATACCCTTTGAATATTCAAATGCGAATGAATAACTTCTCTCCGCGGGGTCTTGAAATATTGGATTGTGCCGGCTTTTTATATTCCATGAATGGATCAGATCGAGGGAGCGCTGCATCGTTTGTTAAGCTTCCCGTGTAATGGTTTATGAAGCGAGCTTGGTAATTCAAACCTCACCTGCTTTTGCCAATCTTGCTCTAATTAGGCTCGGACGGCTTCTGAAAAGTTGGGTATTCCCTTGTTAAGTAATGTTATCAATTAAAGAATTGAATATGATTTAAACAAACTGAAAATTTACAACATGCATCATTTGAAGATGCAACATTCGAAGCGATGAAATACTTAAGGAGGCCGAGTAAATAGATTTTAAAGAAAACTGAAGTGGCAACGGCTGGTTACATGGTTCGGAGGACTGCTGGGGAAGAAAGATTCTCGAAGTACAGGCCGCCCTCCGACCAGTTAGACCGAAGACCTGAAGAAGACAGCGGGAAACCGTTGGATTTAAAGTGCCCAGGACCGGACGAGTGACAAAATTAGATTAAGAAAAACATATGTCCAGCAGTGGACCACAAAGGGGAGAAAGATAGAAAAATTGTATTTTAAAATATACATAGGTACATGATAGGATCGTAGTCCGGAGTAAAATTGGGCCCCTGTATTCATGTCTGCGCATTTAATTTCCGTGCACCGTTCCTGTCGTCGAATGGACTCAGTAAATACGTGGTGTTTGCTTTTCGCCTGTCGGTAATAAAACTGTTATGTTTGCTGTCGGTCTACTGCTTCTTTATATTTTAACAATATTTTTGGTTGGGCATTAAAATTATGCATACATTTATAAAATAATATTTAGGTTCTCAACGCGAGGCCTTCATATAGGAATGAACAGATTGCTGACGATACTTTTGAATAGATTGATTGTGACGCTCAATATAAAGGTATTATTTTCCCATTTCTTTACTTTAAACTTCTTTAGCTATCTTTTAGTTTTAATATACTCTATTCTTCAAGGATTAAATGCCATACAATGCCACTTTACTTGATTATATACTGTTCAGGCGTAGATTCAGATTATGCATGGAACATTTTTGAACATAAAACCTTTTTACTAACCTTCGATAAAACTTGTAAAAAGATCTAGATGACTAGGAGAATATGAATATAAGGTTTACTAAACATTTGGGACCTGTATTACAGTGTCACATTAGTCCTACCCTGCTTAAACCCTCCACCTGTCACTCCCCTGGCCGAGCACGTGAGGGGCGACAAACGACCCGTTGCGGCCATTTTTGTCCCCGTTTTTATAGTGTTTTTTATTTGAAGATTTATTTTCGCCCGTCAGTTTCGGACCAAAAGTGTGATGAACGCGAATGGGTGCGTTTGTTACTGTTGAATTTTTAAATTATGTAGGCTTTTCTGTTCCGAGGTCATATTTTCCGGTTGAATATTTTGACTGTTGCGGTATGATTTGTTGTAACGCAACGAGCACCTTTTTATCTAGTAACAATCGGCTCTGCAGTCTTTTGAAAACGAATACAAACCTTTAAGACGGATACAAATATTTTGAAAACTAATTCAATGAAAGAAAATTATTTCAGCTGACCTCTGTTTTATTACTAGCCATTATGCCCTGACTTGAACCGCGGCGTGCTCTGAACGACTGGTGCCATATTTCTGTAATGGCTTCCACGTAATTTATCTCAGGCGAAGATTCGCTTTCAATGTTTCTCAACCTTTTGCAATGTGCGACCTCCTAACGAGTTTAAAATTCAAGCAAAATCAGGCGACTTCTATTGTCTAAAAGATTTCTGCATTAACCACATGCCACTACCGTTACCTGTATTTTATTTATTCTATCGTATGTATAAAAAAGTAGCCTAGCAAAAGCTAAGGATAGAACTTTTTATTCTATCGATTCAACCTTGTCTGCAAATAAATAGTCTGTAGATGAATAAATAATTTATAGAAAATTGTCCGAAAATTAAATAGGTGCTTCTGTAGAAGACAAATAAGGTTTATATCTTCAACATGACATTGGCCTTGAAGAGGTCTTTTTTTAAGTCGATTAAAAACACATAGTTTTAATATTGCACGGTGGTGCAGTTCACTCCGCTTACACTCCGTTCGCACTTGGCTGGTATATTGTTAACCAGCCAGTCAACTTTTGGTGAAATTAATTAACGAACCTATTTATTATGGTCGCGCCTGCCGTTCGATCACACGGGTCCACCAATCCTCGCCACACCATAATGATATCAATGCCAGTAAAAATAGAGTTGAATTTGCGTTGTGCCGTGTTAATTTATTGCTTGTACTTAATTGATCGGGTATTAAAATGGGGAACGATCGACGTCAAGTGGGATTGTGCAGTTACGTGCACTTTGGAGTTCATGCTTTCTTGGTAGTTTTTTTTGTGAAAAAATTTTTACTGTCTTATTTTTATTTAGCTCAAGTTATAAAGACATTTTTTACGACCGTGCCGCTCGATAACAGAAAAAAAACATAAATTCAAATATATCTTGTTTGTCGTCATCGTTTTTCCGAATGTAATACGGCGCTGACGGCGACTGCCCAAAAATATTCCGGAAATACCTTTCGAATAATTTCCCTTACTAAGCGTACCGAAGTCATTAATTCTGTGAACTTGAAACATAATTTACATTGAAGTTCCGATATGTTTCATTTGGGTCGAATAAATTGGATTCAATCTAAACTCCCGTCCTTCCCGACTCGCATTAAAACGATAATGTGATTAATATGTTCACATTCCAATCCGAAATTCGAATTTTTTTTGTTTATTTGTCCCGTTTTTATTTTATTTTCAAATGATTCATGTTCAGGATAATCATTAAGCAAAGTATTCGAAGGGTTAAAATTTATGATTCGCTATAATTATTTGAAAATGAAAATATATGCTGTTTCTATCGGCTTCACTCCCAAGTTATTTAATAAGTTCCATAACATTTTTTAAAGAAAGACTCCCTTAGTGGATAAGGCAGTAAGAGCAATTTCAGTTTTTGATATCTTTAACCGACCTTTCATGGAATTTGCGAACCTCTGAAAAAACAAAGAAAAGCCTATGACAACATATATTAAAACAAAATTATAGCGGGTATATTTTGTGAAGTGCGACATCGAAGATCGGTAACGTTAGAACAACTGCACATCGCGAGTGTGGAGCAAATGTTTACCGTCGGTCCCGCGGGCGTGTGCACAAGCCATTACGTCGAGAGGACCAGCGCTGTGTATAGATTGGAAAAATTGATACTTGAGCGCCGCGAACAAACGCTGCTTGATATTATGTTAGCAACCCCGTAAGTGTTTATGGTATCCTGGTAGCCGCGGAGTGGTTGCATTGACATGTTTGCTAATTTTGGTTTTTCTGTTGGTTTATTTATTTTTGAACCATGAACTATCGTCAAAGTATTCGTAAAGTAAACGTCAGTCGTTAGTACCTACGTCATATGTCAAGTCTGTCTGACATATTCTCATACTAAAAGCAGCTCGATACGATTTCTATACGAAACTGCTAAAGTTCACATTCGAGGCATTATCGAGTCTCGGTTTTTCTCGAAAGGAGCTTTTGTTAAACCTCTTCGAGATCCCTTGCTTAAAGGCATCCGACATAGATTGGCCTCTAAGATTGTCGCTACTAACTTGTCCTAAACAAAAGCATGACTGAAACTGAATGACAACAGTAGTTAACGTGAAAAAACACGTGCATACTGTAAGTATGTAGGTGCTTATTAAAGATTAAGATAATTGAAACACATTAGAAGTCTCATTAGAATTCTCAATCTAAATAAAGAACTAAGCAAAAAAGTAGCAAATACAGACGCCCTCTCTATAGACAATATAGTCAATTTATTGGCTCAGTATCTTTGTGGAAGTTTTCAATATTTCGCCGTCTCCTTTATATCGGAAAGCCGGCTAAAAGGTTTTGCGAATTGGAGCCCAAAAGGTAAATGTTTGAGGCTGGGCTTGAAAGCGTAAATTTAAAATACGAGTAAGTAGGTATATATCGGCAGAGAGCTTTGCGCGGCAACCTTGAAGGTCTTATTCAAGAAAATATGAAAATAGATTACCATTTTGCTAGACTCATTATAAGGTGTAACTATCGAAGTGATTAATTTTAATTGGAAGCCAGTTTTTATTGTCATTTAATTGAATTTGAATGAGAGCTATGAAATTGACTTATAACAAGATGTTTCTCTGGAATAATTTGATTTAGAACAGTAATTTGAGTTGCTTATTAAAATCTATAGCTTCTACCTTTAGTTTTAAAAGTTTTTTTTAAGTTTAGAGGTCGGTGTGATTGACACATAGCAATGGATAGTAGTGACCACTTAATATCAGTGCTTCGAGCATGAAGTAACGCAGTTTAGTATGGTAATCGAGCCATGCCATTAGTATGGGAAGATGTCAAGACAGACTGACATGTGACATACTAACTCACGGCACTACTCAGTTGGAAAATTCGAATTTTTTAAAATACTGTTCGAAGTAAGATATTATAGATTCCAATACTAATTGCTTGCCTCGTCCGTGCGCGGCGCAGGGATGGGCAGAACTTATAATAACCTTGTCTGCTGCAGCCAGAGCGGCTTAAATTATTTTTAATTTGTACTTTTAATCTTTTCACTAGGGATGTTAAACAGACTTTAACGGAAGGGAGATTAAACTTTTCCTCCGATCCTCGGGCACGAAAAATTTAAAATTAATTTTACTTTTCACTTCACGACGTTAAAAGTAACTTTACAAAAATAAAAATTAGTCATAGTAATGAAATGAGTACTTTAGATTGGATACGTCGTTCAAGGTCCATTTTAATAAAATCGAATGTACTGCACAATGTCAGATAGTTTTGCGTGGTACAACAAGTATTAATGAAGCCATAAATCGCAATTGGAGACTATGTAGCTGTCGTCCTGTACCGTACATCTACAGCGGATTCCCTCCAACTGAACCCTCGTTCTTTTCATTAAACGTCGCCAGCCATGAATTACAGCGCCGGCCAGTGTTTGGCAACGTTTGCTAAACGTCGCCTTGTCAGTGTAGGGCTGTCAGGCAAGAAAAAAAAAGAGTTTTGCAATGTAGGTTCTCTAATACTTTCATTATATGCTTTTAATCACAGCAATATTTTCTAGAAAAAATACTGAAACGTGAATAATGAAAAATATGTGAATGGAATACTCATGAATGACGTGAAAGGTTTTGTTGTTATTTTTCAGTCTTAACTTCGTTTTTCAATAATATTCGAATCTGAGCAGCTGTGTCATCGTTGGTCTAATTAATATGAGAGTCGAGTTAAAATGATGAAGTAATATTAAACGCGTCACCATCTCCTCGTAAATAGTAGAAGACACTACAAGGGTTCTCTAAAGGCTACTTTTTCTGCAGTTTACTTACTTATTTATTTTTAAATTTATTTTCTCAAATACAAAAAATAAAACTATACTTATTAAATCGTGCGTTCTAACGCACAATTAGTAAAACATTAAAAGTAATATATTATGGCAGTATGCGCTTGTTGACGACCTACAAACCACTTGACGGTTTTTAACCGCGATAAAGCAACAAATAGGGCGATTTTGGTCACACGTTTAAAAATTCAACTCTACTGTTAAAATAACTCAGCTTGTAACCCTAGCAGTTGACTGGGCGGGCAGGGGCAGATTAATTACATTTCGCTAAACACAAGGAAATGTTACGTCATTTTTATTGCGCCCCCCCCTTTAACCCTCCGACAGCTTCCGAAACTTTTGATAAATTCAAATGTTTCGTGTTCATTCAATTACCAATGTAATTTGTTGCAAATTTGGCTTTGAAATATTTTGACTTATACTGTTAGGTAGTTACGTGTCTGAATTTCTGAAATTAACTGTTTTCTGTTCTTTAATTCTTCGAGGGATATTTTTAAATCGACACCAAGACCAGATTAGTAACATAACATGACTGTGCTAGCGACTCGTAGTATAATTTAAAATGAGAAAAAATTCAGCTTCATTGGAATAGTTGGAAAGTATTAATTATATATTTTTAAATTTATGACATTGGTACACACAAGCTAAAATCTATTAAGATTTTAGGGCTACAGAGCTTTCCAAACAAATTTTCAGGTAGGTAAACATACCTATAATAAAAATCATCTCCTATGGCGCAGTCAAGTGAAAAGAAATCTTTGAGCCCAGAGGTTTAAAAGAAGCTCGTAATTCAGTATTAAGAACCGTTAATTAGCTCATTGTTTTAGCGAGGCCCGGGACCTTTATCGCGTATGGAGCCTTTTCTGTTTAAAGCCAGTTTTATCTCATAAAAAGTTTTTTCAGATGTCTTAGGTAGATAAGGACTATGCAGGTTGCGTTGTTTAGTGTTTCAAATGTCTGAAATCAGAAATAAGTAGCAGGTCTAATTTCAAATAGGATGGAAATCCTATCGCTGCTCCACTTTAGAGTATTAGTTTTGAAGACATTTATCTTAAAGCAGGATGATTTTAGCGCTTCTTGCATTGTAGTGTAACTAATAAATTTGCAGTCCAATATTTTATAATCAATATCATTATTTTGTATTTTAATAATGTATCTATTATCTTTTCAGGTAAGTCGCGTCGGCATGTTTTTCTCCCGAAAACACTCCGTAAGATTTAAATTCATTAAAATTTTTAAATAAATCGTCACTGAATGCTCTAAAGACCAGGACTTTTGTATTAAGTTGACTCAAAAATTTTCTTATCAGTTTTCCAGTACAATTGGCACCGTACAACTGCCCCGTTCCTTCGAAATGAAAGTTATATCGGTTGGAGCAGACGTAATTCATTTTTGACGTCATTTCCGACGACGTTGCAATACTGAGGACTCCGGCAGAAGTCGGACGTGGGTTCTTTTCTTCGTAACTCTACGAGAAAATTGTATAGTTGTATTTTCCTAGGCTAAAGAGTACTTTTAGTTAAGTATGTTTTTATTTTAAAAATATTTGTTTTATACTTAGTAATATTAAAAATTGTTTTAGTATTTGTTTGCATAGAATTTTAGATGTTTCTTTTTATAACAACATAATATAAAAGTCCTTTCATAATATAGACCTTTTCTATCTACTATTGTGCAGCTGTTTTGTTCCGTGCCATTAGCAATTAGCTAAATTAGACGATTCACAATCAATGCCCTTCCCTTTATATCCATTTGAAACTTAGTACAAGTGAAACTTGAAAGCTCGCATTGATAGCTTTGTTGTGAGGAGGGCGGGCGGATTAGGCGGGATCTTAAATACAACTCACATACCAGACTTTACCACACTTCGAAATTAATATCGGGAAAACAAAAGTGAAAGTTGCGTGGGCTTATGAAATTTCACTTTATGAAGCATTGGTATCAACTTAGCTCATGAAATTTCACTTTATGAAGCATTTGTATTAACTTTAGGCGTTAGTGGCTAAATATTCTCAGACCTTTATATAGTGACCCAAAACAGGTTGAATGATGGACTGATGAATGTCAATGAATGATGAATTTGAATTATTGTAATTTAAAGTTATGACTGATTGTTAGTGTCAAGTTTAATTTTTACTATGATTACCTACAGCAGAAAATAATAATTTTACAGTTCATTCAACAACGTAATCCGACTATACTGTTCTAAACTATATTTGTACCTTACATTTGAATCTGATGAATTGTTAGCGTGGAACAGTAACAAGCATCCGTCCATCTTACAAAACTTTTGCATTTACACTACGTATTAGTAAGGTTTTGATGCAAAATAGTAGATAGTACCTACCTCAACTTTGAGGCGGTGTGTCACTGTTACGCTCCTAAAAGCTGTTCTAAATTTAGTCATTTAGCGTTGCCTCCGAGGATTAATTTTAAGCCCGCTTCGTCATATACTCGCGAAGTTGAACCGAGACACTGGCGTACGTACTTAATTGTTGTAGTATGTGTAACTACACATTCTATACTCCTAATTTGTATTGAAATGTGGCTTAAATACACTTAGGCGGGAGAACGTACATATGTACATGTACTCACAAAGAAGTGAGACAGAATTAAAAAGTGAACTATATATCTAAAGAAAATATTTTTGCGAATTATTTCAATGGCTTTCCATGTCCCACAGTTAGACATGGGAAGGCTTGAGGCATGTTTGAACGCAGATTGGTGGAGAAACGGGCTAGCGGCCCACGCGTGTTACATGACGTTTTCAAACTGTCACAGGGCCTCAAACAAGGTGTTACTCAACAAACGGTTACGAGTATCTTACATAAATAAATAAAATCTACTTGACTTGTTGGTCAGCAATAACGCGATCATCTTTCATATGACATTCATCGGTAGCCATAAATCTCCCAAGTAAAATGAAACAAATATTCAAAAATCTAGAACAACATTTTTGATATGTTCAAGAATGTTTTCTAGAACATTCTTTGTGTGCTTTACATTTGCGTCACTTATCTTAAAACAGCCGCTTCGTTGCCTCCCACTAGAATGTCCTACTTCTCTCCGCTAATGCCTGTCAAATTACATCTTCCTGCGCTTATGCAACACTGCTCCACTGCTCGCGTCAATGCATGTCTCATCACGATGGAAAATGCAGACGATTATCTACTACGAAATATTCGCTGGTTTGAATACCGGCGTTTCACTCACGTTGCTCCAGATTCAATTCTTTATACATGCCAAGTATCTAAAATGTGATAGATTGAAGTAGCTATGTATGTATTTTTCTACCATTCATTTGTATACCTACAATACCAAATAAGGTGGTCAGTGACAGAATAGAGTTGAGATATGGTGGGAGGAGTGTGTGAACCATGATGTCAGTAAGTTCTAGGCAACAATCCTCAACTTCGACAGCCTTCGTTCAAGGCAGGCTATTCGGGCGACAAGGCCTTTCCGATTCAATAACGGACGTAGCACTCATAAGGTTTCATTAAAGTTTTAGAATAGAAAATTAATTATTATTTTAGAATTTCGGTGTATGTATGTATGTTTGTATGTAGATATGTTTGTCCTCGCATATTTCCGAAACCAATTGACGGATCGAGTTCGTTCTTTTTTGTTTGTTTGTATTTTGTTCAACTTAGGGAATGGTAAAAGTTTCATCAAAATCGGTCCAGTAGTTTTCGTGATATGGGCTTAAAACCAAAAATTACGAAATATGTAAAAATAATTTGAAAAATTAAACCGACTACTGTCTTTAGTATTCTGTTTCTATTTTTAAATTTTGGCGCCAACCTCAAAAAGTAGTAGGCCTTAACTATGTAAGAAATTATATCTTATACTTTGTTGATGTCGGTTTCATTTTTTAAAATTATTTTTAACCAAATTAATACACGGTCTTACTTACTTGGCACAATTCTAACACGGACTCCCTCAGGCGTAATCACCTGGCGCGAGATCTCCCTTCTCCAAACTCTGACCTTACAAAGCCTCTCAACTAATGTAACACGAAACACAGCGTATACATGTTAATCTCCCTCAGATTCGATTCCCCCGAGCGTCAAACAGAGAGCGAACACTTCCCATTATGACGTCACCTAGCGGAAGAGACAGCTTACCGTCTGCGTTATTAGTTTATCCCTGCGCTAACTTTAGAGTTATAGAGTTTGAAGTAATAGTGATGGGGATACATTAAAATTTGCTCACGCATCGCTACTTAAATTCAAAAGTACCACAAATCAAAACTCTACTTTTTTGAAAGAGAGCAAATTAAAGGGGATGAAACTGTTTTTTGCCTCCAGGTACCTTATTTTATATCAATATTTATATGTAACGTTAATATATACACATGAATATTGATGTAAAATAAGGTTACGTGTCGCCACGCGCATGTACAATTGCTCTTGTAAGGATTAAATTGTTTTACTATTTCATTTTCTTCATATGATTCATTGACTTCATAATTTTTCAAGAAAAATTGTTTTACTTTTCAATACAAAATAGTTTCCATGTTACTCAAAAAATGAGCCAGCTCAACTTTCCATAATCCTCGTGTGCTCGAATTTTTGTTGCTCTTTCGATGTAGTCGAAGAATACAGTACATTTTAATAAATAAATTGGAGGTTGAAACAAGCTTTTGTACATGCAGTTTGTTCGAGATCGGATATTTCCGGCAATTACTAGTACGTTGCTTACGAATGACAAAAATTGTAAAATTTTTGCCGCCGGGTCAATTAAACGCTCATATTCTGTCTTTCGTCTATAACTTTGAAAAGGTCTTTGTAATCCCGCCCCCAGTTCATGTTTAGAAGTGCATAAGTCATTAGGGTCGCCCCCCACGTGACAATAAAGTCAAACACTTGAATGCCCTCTGTTTGTCGGAGTCTTTAGTTGGTGTCACGTAGCGTTGCTACGCCGTAGCCGTATCTCTACGACGGCAATACCGACGTAGCACTTTTGTTGTAGCGTTTCATTCATGTGTCGTATTTGTTCTTTTTTTTGTATTTTGTTTCATTGTACCTACTGTTTATATGGAGTTAATTTTCTACATGTAATTGACTTATAAAAAACAGTTAAATATTTATAAAATTCTTATGAGGTCAATTGCAATTGATTTTGAATCTTATCATTATGATCTTCATCTATATCTTTGAGCATTTAGTTGTTATAATCGCCTAAATGTAATTAAAGATTAAATACATTTAAAGCTTCTACGTTTGGGGGTAGTAAGTAATTTGTATCGTGTTGTTCGAGCAATGTATTCGCAGTTCAGTGACCGAAAGTTGGGAAAACGTAGAGATTTTACATAGATTTTATCCCGCAAACACCCGCAGGGAAGCAAAACTAGCCGGATCGTAATAGTTTCATCGGACAGCACTCGCAAAGTTTTAATACTATACAATAACTAAAGGTTTTGACTCCATGCCAAGAGCGGCCGCGACTGTGACCGGACAATGTCTCATTATAATTATTATTTTGGTGACGTAGGTACTACTACTATACCGTTTAGTTGTTTCATTTTTAAATACATTTACAGTTAAAAATTACACTTATACTACTAATACTATTTTTATATAACTTGACCTTAATATTTGCAAACTAACTGATTTTAAGCTAGTAATTGTTTTGTCCCAACGCAGACTGAGTTTGATGCTTCTTGATTATGGAAGTTTCACTGACAATAAGTGAAGTTCTGGCTGCAAAAGTACATATATGAAATTTTTAACACTTATTAGAATTAAAAACAATAATTGTTCTTTATTTAAACGGTAAGTTCTACAAATCAAATAGGTTTTTAGTTTTAATTCATTGCTTGATTTTGTCCTTTTTGTACATAATTTGTAGACGCACAGTCACGACACTTTATACTTTGTACTTCCATATTTATAAAAAAATCTCGTTTTAAGGCACCAGTCAAAGACTTGCTCCACACACTACGTAACTGGCCATTCATAAAGCTTTGTGCAAACTTGCGCTACGTCTGTAAATATATTTTTCTGTTGTATTTGTTGTTGTGGTGTAAAGCAATTTTGCGTTTTTGCTATCTCTTGTTATTCGTTGGTTTTCGCTTCGCGTTTAACTCGACTTATTTGCTAACGGTTACTTCAGATTTGATAGTTAAGTATTTAATGAGGGAAATAGTCGGATTTTGAAATTTTGTATAGTTGTTGATTAGGAAAAAATATTAAAATAAATAAATAATTGGACTGCTAAACGATCACAACTTATTTTAACATAATTATAATATAAAATTTAGTTTTAGTTTTTTAAGATATAATTATTGTATGCCCGCATAGGGTAGACTGTTCTTAACTTATTATAATTTTTGTAACATCTTTTCGTGTAACAGTCAACAATAAACGCATTCTTTTCTTTTCTTTTCTTTTCTTTTCTTGTAATGGTTTATAAAGGATTTTTCTCTTAGTGCCATATTGAAGGCCTGAAGCACTTCATTTTTAAATCTTCATAAAACTCAAATTTATAAGTACGATTACGAAACATTTTGTAGATGAAATTTTTGAAAATCAATTTTATAATAGTCACAATAAAAGGAAAATCAGATTCAAATATAAAACCTCTGAGGTTTTTACTGCGACAGTCGATATTTTTAAATGGTTCATGGTCAGTAGTGTCTTCTTTAGCACAACTTTTTCAACTAAAAACTGTAACTTACAGCATGGCCGTATTAATGCCAAATAACTCTTACGTAACGCCTCTCAGTTCCACGAAAGTTTTGACTCTAAATTTTCTCGAGTGCCGAGAAAGTGTTCGTGGTTTTCTCTCAAGAGGAGGGTGATGAATGTCTCCAATATGCGGGAGTTTACGGAACAGTTCGGTACCTAATGATGCCGTCGATCAAACGCGCTCATTACCGCCGCTGGGTGGCTGGTGGCCGGGTGATGATAGTTTGGCAGTTGAAGGTAATGAACTCGTCGGTGGTAAGACTAATTATTAATAAATAACGTTTGACACTCATAGCCCCACACTAGGATTCCCTGTGTCGTGGGTGCCATGTACACACACAAGACAAGAACATAACACCCCCAGACCAGAAACAGAAATTCAAATTCGTCATTCAAATCTCTGCACTTCTGGGAATCGAACCCAAGACCCTCCGCGCAGCGCACCGGTGTCTTAACCACTGCGCCACTCAGCCCGTCAATTGGTGGAAAGGTGGATATGGGTCGATTAAAATGCCCTGTTAAACCATAACCAACTATATTCGTAAAGGTGTTTTTCTTTCTTTCTAGAAAGTACTATGCCGTAAGCATAAAACATTATCGTCAAAGTATTCTTACGGTAGACGTTAAATTATTCTTTCTGATGCAGTTGTTATTTTATTTAAAAAAAGGAGAGTTGTATAATCAATAAATGTAAACAATACTATTCAGTCGTTATCACCTCTTCTTTATGATAACTCGAGCGTGTGTACGATAAATACAGTAGGTATATTATATTTATGATTGCAAAAAGTACTTTAATCCGGCTGTAAAGACACATTCTCAGTGAATATCCACTTACGCCTCCGAAATACTATCACTATACGCCGTTATGTGAACCGCCTACCCCTTTAAATACAGAAATTATAGATACGTAACTATTTTAAAAAATATGCAGGAGCCCCTTGTCTTATTCGTCGCTCGCGTCAATTTTAGTTCATTTCTATCTCAATAGATATTTAGCTTGTTTCATGAACCAGTCAGCTAAACCGCCGCCATTTCGTATAATTTTTCGCACACTAGCTAACCCAGCAGACGTCGCCGGAATAAAGAACTTTCATACTACTTTTTTTTACATTATTTTCAAATTTTCTCACCGTTTACTTAAACTGTTCTTACTTACACGAACATTTCGAAACCTAAATTAGGCAAATCGGTCTCGCCATTCTTGAGGATAGATAAGAGAGAGGTAGGTAAGAGATAGATATTGGTGGTACGCGTACCCCACTTTGAGAGGCCCAGGCGTAAGGCATTGCTGCCTGATGTCTATTCAATAGTTGGCGGGGTTGGGGTCGGCCGCAACAATAGGCATGATGACAGTAATCAAGTATTGCCAAAATATGTATCTGATCTAATGAAATAGGATTCAAAGATTTTGAAACATGTATTTATTCTCTTATTAATGTCGAGATTAATAATTTATTTGTTAAAATAAATCTACAAAATACAACAATCCGCCATGATAGCTAAAACACCCATCAGATCGAATTACGTCAAATTACGTCACGTCTTAGTAAACGTCATTTTTTTCGTAAGCATATTATACGCGATCTGGCATTTTTTACTGAGCCGTGGCGCAATGACAGACGCCATGACACGGGCGAGCGTTTTGGAATGAATTTGAAACTTAAAATTTAAATGTACTTTTATTACACAACAACCTTAATTTTCTACAACAATATGATATATTTTAGACATAATAGAAACTTCTGAATATCATAGAAGAGTTTTTGAAAATTAGTCATCATGCCTATTGTATCGCATCAGCGGATGCTTCATAATGCGTAGCTTGTGAGGCTTCTCTCTTTAATTGCGCAATGGTGTTCGAAATAAGCGATGTCTTTGGCGGGCGGAGTTATTGAAGTTTTCCCCTCGATTAAAAGGTTTTGAACTGGCGTTCTGCGCGGATTTGTTTGTTGTGGCTTTTGTTCGGAGATATTCATGTTTGGGGTAAAACTATTGGTTTCTCGATGTTTTATAAACATCGAATCAAAAACCAGCCTAACACATCATGATTTCAGAGCGTAATTGCCGGCACTGACTCTATTTACATTACGGATTCCTTCATCAATATTTCATGGGAAGCCAATATCGCCGGCGTGTTCGTGTTTTCCTATCCTTTTATCCCCTCTTTTCATCTTTTTTCCCTTCAGTTGCTCGAAGGTTATTGTTTAAACTGCTTGATGGTCATATGATTGGTTATATGATTCTCAGTTTCGTAACGTGATCCGAAATATAATTTCTCCAAATACGTTTATGCGGGTTTAAGTTTTAAGTGGTCCCGCAATTTAGGTATATTCATGACATTATTTAATGTTGTTATTAAACTTGTCTAGTGTTTACAACCTTTTCGTATAAGTAAGTAGTACGTACGTTAGGTTAAGATCGTAATCCGCACATATAAGTTTAATACTTAATCCAACCTTAGTGCATGTGAGATGTGAATTGTGAGTGAGCATATATTTTTAGTTTGAGTAATTAAAAATTAGAAGAGGAAGCTTCAGATTGCACGAGATTTAAACGATATTCATTAAATTACAGCTATTATCGTCCAGGCTTGTGTGTATTCATGGCACCCAAGACAAAGATATTAATCGTAACTAATGCTTATTTTTATTTGTTACGACATACATCCCTTACGCTTTTGTGGAAACAGGAGCTAAAAGCCCTAATGTATTTGCTCTATCTCTATCAAGGTATAGTTGGTAGAGTCACTACGTCACATTGTCGAAGGCTTTGAAATTCAGATAGCGGGCCGGGACGACCCTTAGTAAATCGGAATAGCATTACGGGCCATGTGGGACCGAGATTCATTGGATTCTCCATTGTTTTGCGGAATAGCTCGTCTCTTGGAACATTGTACACTGTACAGGTAGAGGTGAATCTGTAGGCGTCTATCTTTAGACGTGTTTATAATAGTTGGGGGTAGATTAGATTTATTATAAACTTATCTATATTCCTCCCAGGGTTTATATGGATTTTGCCCAATGATTTTTTATTTAAATACCTATAGGTGCAGTAAATGAGTCCCGAGTACTAGAGGTAATAGCCTAATGAATTAGAATTCGGTCTCTTACTCTAGGGGTCCGAGTTCGAATCCCAATGGCACGCACCAATGAGTGGGTCAAGGTCAGGTGAGAAGAACTGAATACCAGCCACAGAAAGCCTTGGGTGAGGCTTCTGTCCAGCAGTGAACTAGTGTAGGCTGAAAAGAAGAAGAAATGAACGACTGTACATGTAACATGATGTTAAATGGTTCATGCACCTACACTAGAATATTGCACTTGTCATGTCAGTACCCATTAATGACCCACTACAGGGTCGGGTCTCCTCTCACAATGAGAAGGATGTAGGCCTTAGTCCACCACGCTGGCCTACTGCGGGTTGGTGGACTTCGCATGCCTTTGAGAACATTTTTGTGAACTCAGGCATGCAGGTTTCCTCACGATGTTTTCCTTCACCGTAACAGCAGGTGATATTTAATTTCATAAATCGCACATAACTTTTATTATAAAGTCATTGGTGCGTGCCACTGGGATTCGAACCCGGATCCCTCGATTCGAGGTCGAATTCTAAGCCACTGGGCTATCACCGCTGCATTTATTGCACTTATTATCCATATATAGGTTAAAGTACTTATACTCACGATAACTGAAATTCCCGTAAAGTTGTACGTAGTAAGTTAGAACGGTTAATTATATAAGATAACTAGATGAATGTAATTAACAGCTTCGAGTTTATATTAACCTACATTGACTAAACACGCCGGATCCCTTACGCGTGTGTAATCGTGACTAAATTGATTAAATATGTAACGTATATGGGGCTCTAATTATGTTAGCTTACAGCATAATAAGGCTGGCTCTTTGTACAGATACATACTTAGTGCTCACGGTATGCTCGGATTCCCGTATAGCATAAATTACAAGGATAGTACCTACACATCCCTTCTACAGACCTGAAGGCATATCCCAAACCTCGCTGAAGGACTTTCTAATTAAATGATGATCAAAAATTTCTACTATTTTGTGTACTTAATATTGCTGTAAACACAGACTATCTAATCATCATCTATGTGTCTTAAACTTTCTTTATATTCAATTTCTAGCAAAAAGTTCTCTCTTTGTAGCAAAAAGATACAAATGAAGACTAATGTAATTTTATCTTTGTCTTTCTTAGTGTGATTAAGATTGTTACACATACAGCCCTCGTATGAGCTGTAGGTATAAAAATAACTGAAACGAATTTTTTTCGTTATATGTATGATTCAATGATACAATTTTTATCTAGATATGCTGCCAGTTCCGCAGTTGTTAAACTATTTACTGTAACTTACTATAGAATGAGTATGAGCGGAGATAATATGTATAGCCAGTGAATACGGTCGCCCCTACACTAACGCTCGCAATACGAAAGGTTTTGTTTGACCTACGGATTGGTTTTGTTTAATGTCGCGCCGGCCTGCCTTCGTTTTTCAGTTACACTAGATTGACCCTTTTTGAGCGTTTTCTTTAACTTTGTTTGTACAGTTCTCAGTATAATATAATATTCTAATAACGTTATTCCTGAAGTGAAATACGTTGAGATAATATGGACCTATTGAAATTTTTACATTTTCCTAACAATGCTTCTACGTTTTCAAAATCTATAAAATTTTTTCACTATCCGGCAAAAGTTGTACATATTTATTATAATAAAGTTGTACTGATACATCATTAATATAACATTATATTACATCTGCTTTGATCGCTCCTCAGGCTAGCAGACCGGAGGAAAAAAGGGGCGGAAAATACTTCCCGGCTCTCCTTTCTCCCTTTATTCCGAACTTCTTTTAACTACGCACATAAATTTTCGTGTTTGAAGGCTCCTACAATTTGAATAACTTTACGTAATTAATTCTCTCATTTAATTTTTATCAGCAGTCTCAATTAATTCTGATTGTCTTGCAGAATTATAAGTGGGGAACAATAAATCCCCAATTTTCAAAATACAATCCATTGAACAAAGCTCACTGAAGTCTCTCGAGGGGAACTTTATACGTAAAGGTACTTTCATTTAGCTTTGGGACGGTACGAAAATTGGGCTTGTAATTTAATAAATAATTCGTCACGTTCATGATACATTATTACAAAACAATAATTAAGGAATTAATTACCTACATTAATATAATTATTTTACTATAGGTAAGCTTGTAAGGCAATTAATTAATAATTCTCGATGGTTCAGATTCATATAGGTTTGTTTCAAAATGTGCCACTCGTCCGCTGAATAAGCTTGATGATAAGCTTTTCCAGTTTTTCATAAATATTTAAATATGATTGAAGTGGGTTCGTAATGGTATCTAAATACACGATATAATGTCCCGTTGAGTAACTAAATTAGAAGAGGAGGAAGACTTTATTAATAACATACGTTAGGGAAATTACTATTTGAAAATAAATATACAATTTCTTGTACAAATTCTTGTACATTTTATTATAAGGAAAAGTTCCATCTACGCTTTTCTAGAAATGCGCCGTAAAGCACATTTCTTGCACAAACAAAGCCGCCGAGCAGAAGAATCCATCCAATATCTTGATCTAATGAAAGTCTTGTTGGAGCGTTCCTTTGAGATGAGAGTAAGTCGGCAATCAGCGGTAAGTGCATCAACCTGCGCCGCGGCGGTAATGGCCCCGTGATAGGATTGCACTGTTTGCCCTCTGCCGTACTGCATCCGGCTGCATCGCGACATATTTCTACAAGTTGTAAAATGTAGTTTTAGGGGAATCTGTAATAATAAAACGAAAATATACTTATGAATCTTTTCCATGACAGTTCTTATTTTCAATGTCTGTGTTCTTTTTTTTTCTCTACGCCAGCCAGTCCTAGCTCTCGAATTAACCGTGAAGGCCCTAGCTTCAGTACATCTGTACATCAGTACATCTGTACATCGGTACATCTGTAGCAACCGCTTACCGCAGTAGTTTATAGGTGGTAAATTTTCATTTTTTTTTTCCTATGACAAATGGCGGAGAAACTAACAGATGGGCTGATGATAAATGGTCAACGTCGCCATAGCCATGCTATCTGTTCGATATTTTTTATTGTGTTGAGTTAAAGTATCAATCACACAGGCTTACGAGCCAACTGCTGGTATAGGTCATCGTCATAGGCACTTACAATCTCAGAAAATACATGCCCTCTTTTCATTAGATGACGTTTATTTTAATGAATGAATGAATAACGAATAAGTCTTAGTATTACCTAATAACTATTGTGGGAGTTGTAGGACAAACTCAAGCACAGCATTCTGACTCATAATTAGACGCCAAGCCTGAGCTTTGATAATAGTTTGATAATGTACCTATTTGATTTTTTTGTTTATTTTAATAATTGTGTTCATAAGATTAAATTATTATTTAAAACTCTAAATTGCAAGGGGCAGAAGTTGTTTAAAAAACGCATTTATTACAATAAGCGCAGAAAGTAAACGAGTCTTAATGGTTCCTTCATCCCAGAAGTAAAAGAAAGTTAAAATGGAATCAACCACTTTCATCTGGAACTTTTCAGCCGTATTACGGTTTCTTTCTTTTTCTGCGCATCTATAGAATATAATAGTGAATGTTATAGCGAAGTGAATAGAGGTCATTTTAGCCTGGCCATGGCACGTTAACGAGCGGTCTTGAGAACGGGTGATTGCTCTCGCCTGCCCGTCTTGCAAGTTTTCTTAAAATAAAATGAAAATAGCTAAACAAATAGAAAAAAGCGTTCTATTCATTTATACACAAAGCTCAATTTCAATTGGCCGATTTAAGGTCTGTCTACGACGCTTTTGGAGTACCTATGTCTCGTAGAGCAGCGCGATACAAACTATATAAAATGTGTTCTGCGTCGTCTCTGTAGAGGTCTGACTCCATTGGCAACTGGTGGGTGAACGTTCGGACCCGCTCATTGCACGCGAAATAAAGCTGTATTTCGCACGACATAAAGTTCAAGTTTAACTAACCACATTTTATACGTTTATCATTGCTCGATTCCGCGCGACTGGAGCAAAAAGAATTACATAAATTGAATTGTCTTCGAAGGTGCCCAGAGGTTAATTCAGTTTGGCTGGCTAGAGCTTCTGCAGACCGACTGACCACGGTGATTTATTTTCTTTTCTCTATCTTTTATCTACTTGCCTACTAGATATTAAACTGTGCACTGGACAGGGTCCCATAGACACACACAACACATGAATACCCACACCTAGACCAGAAAAAGAAAATTTAAACTCATCATTCAACTCTGCTCCGCTGGGAATCGAAGCCAGGTCGATACTCGCAGCGCGCCGGCGTCATAACCACTGCGCGACTTAGATCGTCACATTATTAGGTACCTAAATTTATGATATCTATATCTTATTATTATCAATTCAAGGTGAAATCCCTTAATATTTAGTTGAACTGATGCGTCCACGTCCCGTCGATCACCATGAATTTGATGACGTATCTGTCCTGAGTAAAGCAACTTATCGAAGCGGATTATTTGCGTGATCGAGATATTCGTGTGTTTCTGCAGACTATATTGGAATAAAGAGATGCTTCAGAGCACACCTGCTCCACTTGCCTACCTACACCATGGTTCATAAGGCCTCGTGAATGACCTGAGATCAAAGCTGCATAGACTTCACTCTTGTCACCATTTCCGCCGAAAATACAAAGTATCGTAGGTGTATAAATACACATGTTTGTTCTCGCATATCTCTGAAACTAAAACACTTGTGTCCTATAGTGATCGTTCATTTTATGGTGACTTACTCGTACATTTTTTCAAAGATTGTTTTAATCTTCAACAAAAATATTTCGCGTCTTTGTTATAATCCTTCCTTCCTTCCTTCCTTTCAGCCCTTAGTAGTCCACTGCTGGACATGGGCCTCCCCTAATCGACGCCACTCCGCCCGGTCCTGGGCCCTCTGAATCCAACGGTTTCCCGCTGTCTTCTTCAGGTCATCAGTCCACCTGGTCGGAGGGCGGCCTGTACTCCTTTTGCCTAAACGTGGTCGCCATTCGAGGACCTTTTTTCCCCATCGGTTGTCAGTCCTGCGAACGATGTGGCCAGCCCATGGCCACTTTAATTTGTAAATTTTGAGAGCTATGTCGGTCACCTTCGTTCTTCTACGGATTTCATCATTTTTGATTCTGTCTCGTAGAGAAATACCAAGCATAGCTCTCTCCATTGCCTTCTGGGCGACTCTGAGCTTGTGGATTAGGCTCACAGGCTCACAAAGGACCACGTCTCGGCACCGTAGGTCATCACTGGCAACACACATTGCTCGAAAACTTTCGACTTCAGGCACTGAGTTATATCGGACGTCAAGACGTGTCGTAGATTCCCGAACGCTGCCCAGCCGAGTTGGATTCTTCGAGTGACCTCTCTCTCGAAGTTGGACTTACCCATTCGGATCGTTTGTCCTAGGTAAACGTATTCGTCAACAACTTCGAGAGCAGTGCCGTCAACAACCACTGGTACGGGTGTGACATGGACATTAGACATGATTTACGTCTTGTCCATGTTCATCTTAAGACCCACCCGTTGTGAGGCACTATTGCGGTCGCTGATTTTGTTTTGATAGTAATAGTTTGCTATGATAGTAATAGTTTATAATTTATAAGTGTAATAGTTAGTTATGTACATAGTGTAATAGTGTTAAACCCGTCAATTATTGGATTAATCTCGGACAAACGGATTAATTTCCTTCGGCGTTAAGCTCGTTAATCATTTATTAATGTAGACAAATTCGCTAACTAGATATCTCAGTGAGATCAAATTGGCGGGTGTGTCTGATCAGTGATTCAAGATAGATCTCGAGTGTCGAGCTGAGCTGACGGGGCGTGATGTCGTGATGTCGTGATGTTTGCTATGAATGTTTATCTGCTTCTCTGCGTTGAACGTCTTGTCTAAGCCGAAGGTACGAGTATTTATATAATAATATAGACACTGTTAATTTATGCGAATTAGGTAGGTACATTATTTGCGTACATACCTACAAATGCTAAAACCATTTTAGTCTATTGAGGTAGGCGGTAGAGTCATAGCGGGTCCAGGCAGGTTCCTTGAGAGAGCCTAGGCCACGCTATATGTAGTGGATGGTGGCTGTAGTGACCATTGTAACATGTCAAATATTAAACAATATTTATCAGGTGATACATGTCCCTCACTATACCTGTGTGCATATAGCAACCTTTAGTTTATTTCTGAAATCTATTTCAGTATTTTTTTGACAGCTCGCTACTTTTTATTAGTAAAAAGTGGGCAACAGTCAATATTAAAGGGCACTTGCCCTAGGTACACAGTCTGACCTAATTTTCGTTAAATTTCAAATGTTATATGTGCCGTGGAAATGGGCTGTTCAGGGTTTCGTCCAATTAGCGAAGTTTAAATGACCGTCAGACGCATTAGCCACGAAGTCCCACCGGTCGGCGAAGGTGGGTGGGGCGCTGTATCGTTTCGCAATTTTCCTATATGAATATTTTAAATTATTTCGTGGCATTTTGTTGGGGTTTTGTCGCACCCATTAGGGTCGTGGGTTATATACTAGGTTTCTAGGTTAAGCTTTATTTAAAACACTAAAGTTAATTACCATGAAACCCGGATCGGGGTTGTTGTTGCGGCACAGTTTTATGGAGACTCATTTTCAGGTGAATAGTCTTCAGTGTCCCTTTACACTTCATTTAAAACAGTATCTAAGTCGTCTTCTAGATAAAATTTTTAAGCTTTCATAAAATTTTCAGCTTGAACGTTTATTTATTATTTTTATTTTCCTAACCTGCGAATATGTAAATGTAGGGCAATATACTTTGCCCCTCTGTTCATGTAAAAGGGGTACAAAGTTTTCGCATCACGTATTTATATTACTCCATCGCTACCTCTTAACTAAACCGTCCAAATTTCCACAAACTACCGTTTTATCCGCCTTCCAGTTCAATAGATCAGTGGGTAATGAAAACACACGCTTCGGCGACCGCTTTTCGTGAAACAATAGGATCGATTTAGTCGATCACATGTTATGCACCCAACGCGTTACAGAGTCATGTATGCGCATGTGGAATTCATCATGGGCTCATCTGTGATTTTAACGTTGTGAATACTTTACAACACAAATTCGATAGTTCGACACTGGCCTGCAAATGTTTGCCGGATTACCGTGTACTGTATCCACTGTATTTATATATGTATATGAATCTCATTTCACTGAACATTTTCATAGCGAACCATACATAAACAGATAGAAGTTCCTAAAACAATGCATTGAATGCATTGAGCAAAAATATTCAATTTCAATATGTAAGTGGAAAGGAAAATAACCTTTGCATTTTCTTTTACTCCAGCTTCGTATAAGATTTGATTATTCAAAGCATATATAGATAGAGATACTGTTAACTGGAAAACATGATTACTGAAATGATATACTTTTCTAAGCGGACGAAGTGGCGGGCAAATTCTTGTTTCTTATAAAAGAATTATAGAATTCAGCACAGTGTTCCTTAGATATAAGAAAACCCATCATAAAAAGATCTCAAGCACCAGGGCGACATAAAGTTCGTGAAGTTGACGAGTGATTGCGGGGGCGGCAACTCGTTAGCGCTGTGTAAAGGCAATTCGCTTAGCGCTCGTTTATTGTCACTGATGAACGCAATTACCCACAGACGGAGTCGGAACTGAGTTAACAGATTGTAGAAATAACATTGAAGATCTAAGACTTTTGCTCCTCATCGTTGAGATTATTTACCTGTCTTCTGGGGGCCTAGTCAACTAATTTCCCGTTATAAAGCCAGTCCAAGTAATAAAATCCATTGACATTTTGCTGAAAATGCGTAATCCACATAAATTACCAATGGGAACGACTGTGTTTCGGTATTGGTAAATATTGAATTGGATATCCAAAACTGTCAAATTTGACTATCATGGATTCAAAATGAATCCATCATGATGTCATTTAATAGTAAAGATTAAACTGTACTTAAGATTCTTGTAAGAGCTTGTTATATCCAGTATTTTGTAAGAAGCTCGAAATTCTTTTGCGATATTGGAAAACATTTTATATCGTCATTTCGGCTCTGGGACCGTAGAAGAACATCTTTTCGGCAAGTTTCGTTTATTTTTTATCCCTTTATGAAGGGCGCGGAGCCAAATCGCCACGGGACCGTTGACGTTCATTACAAAGGCTGTAAGTAAACAAGCTTCGCTAAGCCCATTTCAAATCTCAATCTTTAAGAAAATGTAGCCAGTTGCTTGAAAAGAGCTTTTATAGAGCATCTCAATCTGTATGGACCCGTTTTATGTGGTATACCTTTAGAACCGGTACAGGCTGGTAGGTCCCATGGGATGCACCGCACAGCAGGTCACCTACATGGTTGCTCGTTGTACAAGCTGTAAGTATCTATATACTTGCACTTACTTACTGAAGCGCGCATAACGCCGCTGCTTGAGTAGATCGCAAGCGATCAAAATCAAAAATCAAAATCAAAATCAGTCTTTTATTCATTCGTTGTGTACACTTAATGAACGTCATACATGATAGAATATTATCTTACATCTAACATCCGCTTTCGGTGCCCCTCAGGCTAACATAGACCAGGAGAAAAAAGCGTTGCGGAAAAAACTCCCGGCACTCTTTTAAAATCAATTATGAACTAATTATATTGCAGTGTGATTTTCGACCGATAAATGAGCAATGCGTGACAGCAATCGCGTGTGTCAGTATCAGTATACTGTCGAAAAGTCAAGCAACATCGGATGCGATCAGAGATCCGTGCCCAGCAGTGGACCATAAAAGAATTGTAGCCAAATTACTGAATAAATGAAATTTATAAAATCTATATCTAAATCGATGTAATCGGAAATAACCTAAACATTCACATTGAAAACATATGCTTAGTAGATATGTATTTTAGTCGACTTTAAAAAATATATTAAGTTTTATTTTAAGGTTTTGAGATACTTAATATCTAAGGGATGGAGTATAAAGGATTTTTTAAATTATTTTTACTAAATTGAAGTCTTGATGTTAAAAATATGATGCTTTCGCAGTAGAAGCCTCAAGGAAAATGTGACTTTCTTGGCTTCAGCGTTTTTAATTAAATTTGTTTAAGGGTGGAAAGCAAGCATCATAAACCAAGTATTTTTAGTATAACCTTCCGTTATCTGCGCTTTATTAAGTCGTTGTTTATATTTCCACTGGCAGGCAGGCTACGGCAGGGCGTTGTGGGTAAGGTCGATCAGATAGTGGCGGATTTATCGGCGTGCTTCTCGTATAAAGCTTCAATGTCGATAATATTTTGTAAAATTTAAAAAAAAAACTAGCTTAAGATTATGTCAAAGATTTTTGCATTGAAATATTTCTGTTTAGGTTTTAACTTTTTAGGTTCAATACTGATACGTATTCTTAAATTCTTTAAGAACTTTTATTACATCGATATAAAAAATTGTATGTACCTATTCGGGAAAGAAAAATGAAAAGAACATCAATTTTACCTGCCTAAGAAACGACGAATTAGGTAATAAGACATTATTTATTATTTTAGTTTTTTATTTTACCCAGGCCTTTTAATTTTAGATTTACTAGTCTAAAATCATATTATTGTTATTGCCGAGGCATCCGTTAATTTAATATATTTTATATTAAATTTGATAGGTATATTTGTTAGCTCAGACATATTGTTATTATAATTTTTAATGTTTTAATGTAACCTGTGTTGGGTGTCCTAAAATAAATAAATAAAAGTTGGTTTTAGTTTGTTAAAGCGTCGTGGATAAAGGAGGTATTTTAAATTTATCTCCCTTTATCTGCAGTTTATTAGGTTATCTATAGTAGGCGCGTTTACAGCTTCATCCGTTACAGGTGGGCAGATCGATCAGATAGCCGGAGGTTTATAGGCTGAAAGCTTTCGTATAAAGTCGTTATCCGAGCTATGAAGGTTTTACGACGGGCATCGAACCTGCGATGTTATCTGTCGCGCGAGCCCGTTAGCGGGGGGTAAAGCTTTCTGTTTTAAATATGTTTACGTCACCGAGTTAAGTGGTGTCCGAGCCCCATGGATGGATAGGATTATTTTAGAACCTCTGATTTTGTTTTGTTTCTGGTTCTGGTAGGTACCTATAGACGCTGTAGCCCATGTTTTACCTTATAATTATGGACTTACTTCTGGAGTGGTTCAATGTCCGCTGGTACTTAGACGTCTTAGGTGGATACTTGGCACCTACATATTATACACACAGTGGATAAAGTATAGCTGCTATTAAACATAATATTATGCTTTCTATCATGAGCTTTGGATAGACCTTAAAATGACATTAAATTCAGCCACCTAACTGAAATTACGCCCAGCAAACGTTAGCAATATCAAAGTCATGTAACGAACGCCGTGCCGCGATGGGTTAATAAAAGTTATAGTGTTCTCGGTACATTTTGATGGAAAAGTTGTGGATTTTGGCACGGCGCGGCGCGGAGTGAACTTTACAGGTCGCGCTGACCTCACCCTCCACAGGGGTTGGCAACGCTACCCAACTAACTCTTTCATTAGCTCATTAATTAGAACGAGAGTTATCTCATCAATTAATGTTCGTATAGGATAGTTTATATTTGTATAAACTATGATTTGTCATTTTATTGATTTATTCCTTCCTTCCTTCCTTCTTTTCAGCCCTTAGTAGTCCACTGCTGGACATGGGCCTCCCCTAATCGACGCCACTCCGCCCGGTCCTGGGCGCTCTGAATCAAACGGTTTCTCGCTGTCTTCTTCAGGTCATCAGTCCACCTGGTCGGAGGGCGGCCTGTGCTCCTTTTGCCTAAACCTGGTCGCCATTCGAGGTTGATTTATTACCCACACTAAATCTATCCACGAATCCGCTACGGTGGATCGTGGCGGTGGTCCCTAAATAATGAGATGGATGAAGAAATTATCATGAGGATTAAAAAACATTCATTTGAATTCTCGTGTTTGTTAGAGATCAAGCCCTTGATCCAAGGTAGGCTTGTATCAAGGGCTTGGTTCATTACCTACCAGTCATATCTACATTTTTATATCCGAACAGAACAACATTACAAATAAGCTGTTAACTTTATGTATTAGCTCTTGGGCTATTTGTACCATAAATAAAGCTTGGATCATATTATAATGGTAGGGATGGGACGCTCTTAACCTATAATTTAATGGAGAAGATAGAAGCATTTTTATGAGACTGAAAACCAAAACAAATGTGCGTTTGGAGCTAAGAGCCACTAGAGTATTGCAGTCAACTTACGGGCAAAGTGCAGCTCATGAATTTTAACTTAGGATAATATTTATTTTTAAATCAACCGTGAGGTTTCTTTATAACGTAGAAATAACGAACTTGAACCATTGCAACTTTATATTAGTAAGATGTTCTGATTCGTCTGCCCGGTCTTAAGTGGTCGAAGCAAAGTGGATGATGTAAGTTGATGCGTTTCTTCTTCAGCTATACATATACATACGTAATTGCTATTCAAATTGCTGCCTCCACAACGCAACAGTCTGTACTATTACATTAAGTTTTTCAAAAAGGACATAAACTAGTACACCTTCAAAGCCGGACACGCACTGGCGTCTACTCTGGTGTTGTTAATGAGTTTTATTTTTATATAAAAATATTAAAATTTGTGTGTTCTTCTCCATATAAACTTTATTTGTGCCAAATTTTGATCTGCTTCTTTCGCGTACCGAGCTTTAAATTGTACCCAAAATTTGCGCTTCACATATTAATAAGTACGAGTATTAAGATTTCTATCCCCTCGTAGTTTGCAGTTTTAATGACTTTTAAAACACATTTCACATTAAATTTTCCTTCCATTGTGGAGCCTTTAATTCCAGCGTATGGAATTCGCTATAAAGACGGAATTAGAGCGGGTAATAACTTTAATTGCTTCGTCTCCGTAACGAAACTGGGGGTAATTAGAAGAAGTCGTTTAAAAATTTGGTCTTTTACCCGGGCATGCGGGATATTATTATACGGGAAAAGAGGGAAATTAATTTGTATATTTTCTTCGTTTATAAATCTTGAGGGACCGTGATGGAGCACACGTTTCTGTTTTTGGCTGCCTTTGACGATTGCTTTATTAAGTGATTAAAAGGAAGTTTATTCAGTTGGATCCCTGAACAACCCTATCCGCTAATCTCTGCTGCTGTGAGCGCGAAGACACGGGCCCTGATGGATGGGCTCCATTAAATCCGTTGATTGATGAGTCTGCGTCTGCCCGGGGTTCTCGTGCGGTACGACTAACAATGATTCTTGACTATTTTCCGCATGTCGAATGGGTTCTGACAAAGAATTTGAAATTTTAAGACTCACTTATAGGTATGTTGACGCATAGATAAAAGAACTTGAGCTAAAGCCGTGAGAGTTTGCAAGCAACTGTGTTTACTTACAGTGTCAGTTGTATGCTAATAGGCATAGGTACCTATGCTAATAACTCTAAGGAAAGCGAGCGAGGCAGATGGCAGATGTGAAAATCTTTCCTTCTTGAAGATTTATTTGTAATCAAATCGTACTTGCCATAATGGTGGAGGAAACATCGCGAGAAACCCGCGTGCCTGATGTTTGATAATGTTTTCGAAGGTATATGAAGGTAATTAATCCTCGAGTGACCACTATGAGCTACAGATGGTCTTATTTTTTTATTTTTATAAATAGAGCAAGCAAACAGACAGACTAGCCACCTGATGGTAAGTGGTCACCGTCGCCTACTGACGCGTGCAACACCAGGGGGTCGCCGGTGCGTTGCCGGCTATGAAGGAGAGCTTTTTTATGCCCTTCTTGAAGAACCCCATGTCATAGTCCTGCGGGAATACGTCAGCCGGAAGACTGACTCTTCTGACTCTGAAAGAAGACCCGACCCTGCAATAGATGTCCAAATTAATGTCCAAATTAATATGCGACGCACGTTACCCCAGCAAAGATCCTCGCTCCCCAACATAATTGACACTTGACAAGACATTTAACGTTAATTAGTGTAAGCGCTTAAACCTTAAAGGGCTAAGGACACAAAAAATCTCAACAAGTGTTCGCGTCAACTCATGACGGCGTTAAGCTATAGGTAGAGCGATACGATACGAGGGTGATATAATTAAGGTAAAAGATTAAAAGGGCCATTATTCAATTTATTCACGCGAGATACCCCCGACATGCGGTCCATGTCGTCTCTTATTATGTCATTAGTCGGTTATTCCGGACCTCGCCTTCTATTTGTATTTGAAAAACGGCAAAAGTTTTTCTTAAAAAGTTACCTACTTTTAAAAATTAAATATTAAAAATATTTTTAAATTATTGAATTTGGACTCTTGAAGGTTAAATATTGGGTTTTTGTTTTACTTATCATGTAATTCAATACATTTTTCTGATACTTACGTAGGTATATTGTTTTAATTTTTTGATTTTACCTATAATAAACATTAATTTCGGTGTTTTATCTTTTACAGGTAAGTAATTCATCGTTGTTATATATGAAACCTGGCAACAAATACATCTGTTTAAGGTAATTAAAAAAATTTACACGGTATTTCAAGTTTTTCTGTCTCCTAAGTTACAATTTTATAACCAAAACAAGCTGTAGGGGAGGGGGACGACTGTGCAAACATTCTGGTGAGCAGCGCCATCTCTCAGTAAGTACTGTAATTAGATCTGCAAGTTCCCTACTACCCTTCATTTCGTTCTGTTCGTGAAAACACAGAGGGCGCTAGCACTGTGAACTGTGAACTGGAACACTAGCAGTTTGTGTTCGTTGTAGTTCCGTAGTACATTCATAGGTGGCGCTGTCCTTTGGAGCTCATGTGCCATCTCGTGGTTGAATGAAGCAACATTTAGGAAAATAAAGTTCTCACATGAAGTACTGAGGTCTAGATACGAACCCTAGCCATGTCTTGGTAATGCGAAGAAAGTCGTATAGATGGACCTATCTCAAATTAATAATTGGTACTAGTGCAGTGTAGTGTAGCGTACGTACGGTCCTGAGATTACGAACATTTTTATTTGTCATGATAGTAAACAAAATGCTAATGAGACCTTTTGATTGAATATCGAATAAGGCTCAAAATTTTTGTTTTAAGTGGAGTAATCACTAAAAGCATTTGTAAACTCATCTTTTTGTTTTCTGTAAAGCAAATTTTCTTTAGCCCTTAACCAATAGGTTGCTCTAAATACATTAAGGAAATTATGTGGAACAAAGTAATATTAGATAATATTCTATTGATATATTGACTACCAAATTAAAAATGGGTATTAGGATCACATTTTTGGGTTGTTAAGGTGGAAAATGACACTTTACGATTGTTTAAAGATGAAAAATAACAATATCAATTGTATAAAGGTGAAGAATAACAGCTCTTGTCACGCCACGCGCCGGCGGGGTTCGCGTGCCACCGCCGGGTGACATTGTGAAAGGATCCTCGAGTATGCTTTATGCTCTTTGTCATTTCTGTGGCTCTGGTACTCCAACTACTACTCCAACTACTATTTAGCTTGTGTGGAGATTTTTTGTGTTGTTGTTTGTTTCATTTTTATATTCGTCACTATTTGTTTGGCTGACATAACCGACCGAGTAACCAACACGACAAAATTTAAACACAGGGCGGGATAGGGCATTTGTATTGAGCTGTCTGAATTGAACATGACACTGACATGCAACAAAATATCGTACGAGCAACGTCTGCATTCGACATGGCAATTAGAACACGGGGTTAGCCCATTAAAAACAAGTCATTAATTTGTAAGCAAGTAAAAAGTAAAATTAAATTAATGCAATTCTCATGACAGCCTGTTTTAGCACACTTTCACGTCATAAAAATTACATCAAACGCAGAACAATCGCTTTAATATGCAAACATTCAGTCACTTTCTTCAAAAAGTAATGGTCATAGGCACATTAGTTTCGTATTACGAGCTCTCATTCCCGCCCTACAGCCATCGTCGCCCGTTTACAGTGACGGCTGAGGGCCAACCGTGCGTGCGTCCCTTTTTGTAACCGAGCATACGCCCGGGGCTTTGCGACCATTAAAACCTGCACAACATTATCATGGCTATGAATGCGGATCTGGCTTGTATTTCTGCTTGGAGTGAGGCATACGGCTTAAGACTAAACCCTAGCAAGACGCAAGCTATAATAGTCGGTAGCTCTCGCCTATTATCCAAAATAGATAGGACCTCAATTCCACCTATTTTACTTGAAAATAATATAATTCCGTACACCGACAAAGTAAAAAACTTGGGAATTTACATAGATCAGAATTTATCATGGGGTCCACAAATCACTGAAGTTAGCAGGAAATTGTTTGCTGCAGTGGGCAGCCTCCGTAGATTAAAAAATGTCTTACCCATACCCACCAAAATATCGCTTGCTCAATCACTGCTTCTTCCATTACTTGACTATGCTGATGTTTGCTATATCGACATTACCGAGGAGCAATTAAACAAACTTGAGCGTCTCCAAAATTTGTGCATACGATTCATATTTGGTTTACGTAAATATGATCACATTTCCGAATTTCGTGCCAAGCTCAAGTGGCTCCCAATTCGACTTCGCCGAAACGCTCATATTTTATTTTTTCTTTACTCTGTGCTATTTAATCCGTCTGCTCCCCCTTACCTTAAAGAACGTTTCCAATTCCTTCACATGACGCATGACCGATCCCTCCGCTCGTCCAAAAATCTTATCCTCTATACCCCTCCTCATTCCACTTCCTTCTATGAAAAGTCCTTTACTGTCACTGCCATCCGCTTATGGAACTCCTTACCTAAGTCCATCCTTTCGATTCCTTTAAAAACTTAGTTAAGGATTACTTCCTTAACCTATGACCTACTATACCTATGTGTATCCTTCTGTCACACTTTAATCCTAATTTTTCCCTATCTCTCCCTATAATTCCTTCATCACTTTATTCATTTATTTCTGTCTTTCTATTTTTCTGTCGTGCACTCTACCGTATTCTTTATCTGCTTGACTCCCACTGAGATGGTTGTCTGGAAGAAATCGCTTTTAGCGATAAGACCGCCGTTTGTGTTGTCCTATATTTTTATGTTTATATGTCTACAATGTGTGCACAATAAAGAGTATAATAAATAAATAAATAATAAATAAAATTAGTTTCCGCGACAAAATTCAATTCCACCCCCGAAACGCCCCGCGAGACTGGTCCGATATCGCCGCTCGTTTTACGCAAAACCCTGTTTTTTCTCTTTAATGTATTCTGTTTGTGTTTTTACGTTACCATTCTTCTGTTATTTTGATCGGCAACGTAATTCGGTATTCCGAGTGCTTATTTACATGAAAGCTTCAAACACGCTATCTTTAAATAACTTGCTTTTGCGTGACCATTTTATTTATTTTTGGTAAATTAATGAGCCAAAAACGTGATAAATTTCACTTTTTCACATTCATAGCCCCACACTAGGATTCTCTTTGTCATTGGTGCCATGGACACTCACAAGACAAGAACACGACACACCCAGACCAGGACCAGAAATTCCAATTGATCGAACCCAAGACCCTCCACAAAGCCGCCGGTGTCATAATAAATGGAGAAATTCAGGGTGAACGCATTGATTTATAAAGGAACTAATTTTTCATAAGATACATAAACATTATCACTTTTCAGCTGGCTCATGCAATCACTCCAATGATTCTGAGTACAGTCAAGAATTCATTCTCATCTAGTATTTTGCATTATTTGAACCTTGTAGACCTCACAGTAAGGTTTTTCATTTTTACTTTTATCATTTATGTTGAAATGCCAAAACAAAAGGAGAGTAAGCCATGCCGTCTGTCAGCCTCCCGGGGGTATTCTCTAATAGGGGCAGCTGCATTATTAGCGTGGGTACTAGGACGTCAGCCCGCCGAGGAGGTCGAGTCTCCTTTGAGAGCGAGCTTTGTTAGCGACGCTCTTCACAGCTAAGGCCCGGCCCACAGTCCTCGCGAATGGTTTTAGTTCTGCGCTATTCAACATGTTCTTGCTTTTCAATGCTTTTCAATCTTAGAGACTAAGCTTCCATATTACTTCGGTTGTAATCTATAATTATTTGTTGTTATCCGGGTGGGATATAACTTTATCCTTTTTTATTTTCTTCGAGAGGCTATCAAGCCGGTCTATGAAACGTTAGTACCGGTCTGCCTGTAATTCATATCCGATAAAGCAACATTTCTGTTTTGGGCAAGTGTCGGTGTTTGAGGTTTATGTGCTATTATATCAATGGGTGGAAATCTTCGGTAAATACTGCGTCGTGTTGACGGATGTGTTATGTTAATTATGCAGTTTGTTATGCATTTTTAGAGGAAAACCCTTTCAACTAACATAATAAGAAATAAGAAATTATTTTCAGCCTTCGCTGTCCCAACTAATCTGCCTTTTGCAAATTATCTACATGCTGTATTTTTGTTTTCTATTATTTAATTTACTTACTACTAAGTTGTCAGTAACCCATTAATGACCCACTACAGGGTCGGGTCTCCTCTCACAATGAGAAGGATGTAGGCCTTAGTCCACCACGCTGACCTAGTGTGGGTTGGTGGACTTCACATGCCTTTGAGAACTTTTTTTTCTGAACTCTCAGGCATGCAGGTTTTCTCACGATGTTTTCCTTCGCCGTAACAGCAGGTGATATTTAATTTTTATAAAGCGCACATAACTTTTTTTACAGTCATTGGTGCGTGCCACTGGGATTCGAACCCGGACCCCTCGATTCGAGGTCGAATTCTAAGCCACTGGGCTGTCACCGCTTTTGGCTACTAATAAGTATCTTACCTGATACCTACTCGTATATTATCCGTGAATTCCAGTGATTCACTTAAAGCATAGCCAGAAAAGTCCATTGCTCCATTGCGTTGCAAGTAAGAATCATAAAGCTCTCAAACTAAAGCTCGCTAAACTTTGTAGCCCCATTTATCATTTTAGTTATTGTGTTCTATTAATAAATAAAACAAAACCATAACTTTCCCATTTTGTGCAGCGCAAATGTTATATTTCACGCTGTTTCCGGCCGGCGTTGGAAATGCGATATGTTTTCTAGAAAATATGTGATACAGAATTTATATCATATTATGTTTCCTAGACGTCTTATAATATAAGAGGATTATAACTCTTTATAGTACGGATATTAAATATCTTTTCGATTCTTTCTCAGTTTTAAAGTCTTAGTGCCTAATTCCATAAAAAAAATAATGTTAAATGCAATTTTTTTTCGGAAATAGGTGCTTAAGAGCTTAAGTAATTCTACTACTAAGATATAACATAGTAACCAAACATCAAAATACAAATATCGATCCAAAGTTTGATTACTGAAATCGGCCATTAATCTATTAGACTTAGAATTGCATCTAGGGTATTATTAGATAAAAAACACAAAACATTGTATAATATTTGCTTTGTTTGCAAAAAAATGTTTTGGAGGCGCCGGGTATCGATCCCGGTACCTCTCGCATGCTAAGCGAGCGCTCTACCATCTGAGCTACGCCCCCTGTTGGGAGTACTACTAAATTTTCTCATTACAATCGGTATTAAAGTATGTCCGAATCCCCCGAGGCTAGGACTGTCGTTATTGAGGCCTTTCGACGTCGCCTTTCACTTTGACTTTGATGTAGCAAGTAAAGCGGACTTGTCGATATCTTTCAAGGTATCAAAGGCTTACAAATCCTTTCATTCCGAGACTATAATAAAGAGATGTGGCCGTATTAAATTTAAAATAAATACATAGGATTCATTCAAAATGTTTTCTTTATATTTTACGGTAAATAGAAAGTTTATATTGTCACCTACTCTAACTTCAGTTAAAACATCTTTCAGTATTTTACGTTTAAATATCGTTTGTGATATATATTTTACTTTCACAGATGTTTGTAGGGTTCCTTGGTTTTTTATGTGTAAAAGCATTTGTACATTAAAAATAAATCCAGACAAATGCGTATTAGCTAATATTCTGTATATAAAATTATTTTACCTACCTAAATGATCAAAAGTGTTGGTCGTATATGGCCAATAAAGAAATGTGTGCAACACAAGAAGGCTGACATCTAAAAGCTTCTCCTCACCGGTATTAGTACTAACATTTTTGCAGCAGCCACTACAGATAGACTATTGCGACACGGATATAGATCTACATAGATCACGCAAATGTTAGTAGGTACTTCCGGTGTCCAAATATTTGAAAACGGTTGCGCATCGCGCAATATCTCGAAAACACGTGATATCTCGAAAACTAAGCGAGATATCGAAAATTTTTATTCTTTCATTTCGTTTTCTTTTGTCGAGTTCTATAAGAATCAGATTGCGGCGCCACGGACACAGCAGTATTGCACATTTGAAATAATTAAATAACGAATATTTGTTTGTGGCATTTGTAATAATTAAAGGTAATGTCTGTTTAATGAAGCATGTAATAATGATCAGAAAATATCTGTCAATACTTATTAATAAATCCAAAGATATCGTAAAAGGCTTACTCGTAATACGTAACTCAATCAAGTACAAATCAAAAGTACGAGTACATCTAGACGAAGACGAAGAAACCGCTCAAACAAAACCCTCGCGCCTAAAATGCTCCCTCAAGAATTTCAACGAAACGTAAGTCAGTGGAAGTGTTGGATAAAGTTAATTAAAAGCTCGTAACTATGTTCTGGCGCCATAAGCGAGTGCGTCGACTCCGATTTACATTAAATGTACAGGCCCTGCAGGATATCTGACGAAGTAAGAGCGGAGATCCAATTTAAGTTTTGTCGGCTTTGGGCGACTTTCTTTGCGTCACGTGCGCGCCTGTGATTCATGAGCGGTGAGAGGTTCGTTTCATTGTTTCAGCTGGCTTTAACGTAGACGGTACTTTAAGAGATGTTTCGCTAAATGGGTCTAAATCTTTTTAAATATTTTTATATACAAGGCAAACTGCACTGAAATACATTAAGAGTAAAAATATTTGAATCGGTTTACGATAAATCTGGATCAACAACTCCGTTTCGCATTTATTGAAAGCTTTTTCATTCATTGATTGATTAAAATCCAATAAATTCCGATTGCTAGCTTTAGTATGATGGTTATTTAAAATATAGTACCTACCTATCGTTATAGCTTTCTTAACCACGTCGGTGTCCCATGATTCACATGTCATAAATTGCCTCAGCTTGCTGGTTTAACCCATAAGAATACCTTCTATTTAACTTTTGTGTGTAATATTATCAGACCAGCAAAGTATTAAAAGTCCTCGTATTCAAAGAAATCGCCATCCCTCGTGCCTTGGTCCCCCCCCGCAAAACGGCGCGATTCTGCCAAGCAGGTCGCATCTACTGGCGGCCTTTCCGTTATTGAGCTCGGAATTGAATTCGCCAAGTTTCTGGTTTTGAAGGTCAATTGTAAACATTGCGACCGACACTTGCCAGTGAACTGGTGTTTGTGAATAGTGTCTTTATATTTTTTTCACTTTTTAACATGACGTTCTTTTGTTGTGAGGTAATCGATCACGCAAATGTAAAATCTACGCGTGTAAAAATATGTGAAAAGATTGCTTAATGGCCAACCATCGTCGTTATTTCATTAAGTCCTTTCATTGTTCACACGGGATGTCAGATTTATTATTCCTCTAACCCAATAACTCGAATAAAATCGATATTATTCGAATTTATTCGAATGATGATAATTAATTAATCGAATTATTCGTACTGGCTCTTTTAACTCGGCTTCGCGTTGATGTAGGATTCCCATCACTAAAACGTTCTAAAGTACGAGTAGGTTGTTGAAAAGCGGCACGCTTGGTCTTCATACCGATGAGCTAACATTATCTATTTAGATTTACATCTGTGATAGGAACGCTCGGATGATAAGTGACGTCATCCGTCATTACGCCGGCAGAGACAGCGAGCGACTCCGGCGAGGATGATAAATTAATACAGTTTATCGCAAATGTACGAATATCTGTAGATTTATACGGAGATGCTCTACTTTATTTATGAGTCGCTGAGCTTTGATACGGTGAAGCAAGTTAAAAGCTTGTGTTAATTAGTCGACAAGTGACGTCAATTTGATGTTTTTCCTTGCTTGCATGGCGGATAAATGGTGTTAGTGTTATACGGTAATAATCTTTGCTTCTACTTCGCTGGTAATTCAACCCTGGAATCTTTTATCGGGGTATAATCTTAGAACATATCTTACAGATAACTTTTGTGATACCTGTAAAGACCTCTATAGCAGATGATCAATGATGTCCTCTCCACATTTTCACTGTGGCGACTTTTGCCACTCATCATGCCATGCGATGGCGACATAGGTTCCTGAATCACGCTATCGAAGTTTTCTACATCGCTGGCATTTATACAACAATGTCGACATAACGTAATCGGAGCGCGGCCGCACCCCAGGTATGACAACCTCAGCTGGTGGGAGATCAGCCTTTGTCAAATTGGTGGCCCCGATAAAAATACGTCCCTTCTGATGAAAATGGAGTCAACACCTTCGGCACCAGCAAACTTACCCCTCATGGATGAACAGCAACATCCCTTAGAGCGGCGGAAGCTTCCACACCACTGCAGGGCTCGATTCATTTGGGATCGTAGTTTAGGCATAGAAATCTTTCCTTAAAGTTTTTATAGGCTGTTTCCAAACTACGTTCTTTACGAAGTGATAAACTGTGTAGTACCTATCATTTGCAAGTATAATTAATACTAACGTGGTAATATAGAACGTGGAGTTATTAGATATACGTTACGAACATGTGAACCGCAGTCTGTCGACGTATGAGTTCTCGTATGTATGATTAATAGAAAACGCTTATGGATTCACTCTCGGTCGACGTACTACTCTTAACTCATGTTTGAGTGAATTGTGTGCGACACAAATAAATTGTTATGAGATGTGGGAGGTTAAACGAAGGATCTATACCTACGTAAGATTTATCTTTGAGTTATAGGTAGTGAGTTGATCTTTTACGAGCGCCTTGAGATACACTATAAAACTAAGGCCTTCCTTTATCGAAGTTACTGGAGTTTGAGCTCTGGGAATCTAATGGGAACGATCCATCGTAATGTTGCAATTAAATGTGATTCGTTTCTTATACACATTTACAAATAGCGCAATAAAAGTAGGAAATTTGGAAGCCGTGGTGAAATGGGCGGAGGAAGTTTATAACTTGATTTTTTTGTTGGAAAGGCTAAGTCAGAATACAGCAAAATTAAAGCTGAGCATTAAAGACCATAAGCATTAAGAGCATTAAAAACCTTAAGCGCAGCGTCTGGGGGCACGGGAGTGCCCCCGCCAATTCGAGCATAAAATATTCGACACGGGCTACATTTCTCGACATACCTATTTGCTATCATCTGAATTCGGATGCAAAATAATGAATTATGTTCTAAAGCTGTATGTAAAGGTATTCTGCTTGTAGAAGTCTTGCAACTGCTCACATTGAGTATTTTTCTCTAAAATGTAATTAAGGACCTAAAGAAGACAGCAGTAGACCGTTGGATTCAAAGGGCCCATGACAGGGCGGTCTGGACTGCCCTTTGCAGTTGAAAGCATACAAATTTCTTAACTAAATCGTCTTGAGGTCGTAATCGATATATTGGACGCCCGCAATCTAGCAACTATTAATAGTCCAGGAGTCTTTCGTGAATGTGAAACGCTCTAACTAACCAAACTAATCAAGATGTGCTCATCAAAGGGCCTTTAATGAGCGGAGCCGTGGCCCACCATGCGCGCCAATCAACGGGACAAAACGTCTCCGCGATGGGCTGATACGGTCTCTTTCAAACCATTTCTATCAATCGCCGAGGTGGGAGCGGAAGGGGTCTCGCGTTTAATCCACTAATGTAAGACTTCCTGACGATTCCAATCAGGTTCGTAGGGTTGATTTACTAAGTCAACAAACTATCTCGCTCTATTAGATTGGTTTTGCAGTATTAGGTACTACCGTTATTATATATGTAGAAAATAAAACTTGTTATACCCCATCGTAACTATTTAGTTAGGAGTGGTAATTTAGTGTTTTTAAACGTTTTTTATGATTCTGACAAACCTTTGAAAAATCCTAGGAGTTGGAAATTATTTTTATTCTTATTTGTCAGCATTAAACCTACCTACCTACTTTCTGATGGTAAATAGTGATCGTCGCTTATTGGGCTACATCAAGTTGCCAGCTGTCGTCAAGTCGTTTTTTATAAGCACTCATACATAACTCCGAAAGAAATGGGTGAGGGTGATCTTCAAGTATCTAGAACATGTCTACATCTTGTAAAGGCAATCTTTACATATTCACTATCTCATCTAAACCATGGTTCATAGCACCTTAGCAACACCAGCCCCAGAGATTTAGGCTCACTTCGACATAATTTTTAGACGTTTTGCTGAGCGCAGTGAAGGGAAATAAATATGTTCTTTCACTGCCTGCGTTTTGGTAACGTTTATCCGAAATGAAATCTCAGAAACTTTTCAGCATTTAAGCTCGGAAAGTGAGTTTTTAGAATTCGTTAGCAAAGGGTTCCGGTTCAATGATAGCTTTTTACGTCGTGTTTTAATTTTAGCTCGCCCCGAGTTTCGAACACTTTGGGAACATTAACTGCTTTACTGAGGCTCACTGTGAAGGTTTTGGAAATAAAATCCACCGCTTGATTAGTCAGTATTTTCGCGACTTTGTAAAAACGACGACCAACTAGATTATTTTTGGGTCGTATTCTCGTACTCATAAATGTTAAATTTTTGTGGAGGCGTGGTTGGATTGTTTTGGATACTCTTTGGCGCAAAAATGTCTGAATAAACACGAACATAGCTTTTATCTCCCTGAAAAAAAAACTTCGGTCAACGTTCAAGACGCAAAGAAGCCAGTTATTTAATGTTTGCCGTATCTGAAAGAAATTGTTTATAATTCTCTATGTAACTGGTGACATCATGGTTACAGTAAATATGTAAAGAAATGACAATAACTGTTAACTCGGTGCTTTATTTTCTTTATTTTCCCTGTACGCAGCAAATTTTCACAGTGGTATTTGAGCATCTAAGTTCTATTGATCGGAAGTTCAGTGAGAATGAAATCTACCTCATTAGGCAGCTAATCTACTGCGTCTGATGTAAATTAACAAGTAGTTGCTGCGTACCTCAGGCTCCGAGCGCTCCCCGGCCTCCCCGTGAATAACGCACAAGTTGGTTTGTACCATTGAAATAGGAAGTAGGTAGAACGGCTATGTAGGCGGGGTTCGCGTACCTTAGAGTTTGCTAAACTGTTAGTGCGTGAGATAGAATGAGTTTGGCGTCAGCGTCAGTACCTTTAGTCTGAGTTTTAGCAGTGCCGAAACGAAACGCAGCTTACCAGACGAAAATGCACAGTGTAATAACCAACAGAGGAAAAAGATTTTTAGAAGAGTTGATTTATTTAACACTCTTTCAATGTTTAATAATATTAATGAAACATAATTTTAATAACCGTGAATGGCCTTAATGCACTGTAAAATTTCGACCTAATATTATCCCGTAGGTATTAAATATTTGTTTGTATTATAATGTCTAACGATAAGTATTCATATCTTTCACTCCAAAAAAAAATTTGAATTTAAATTTTTTAACTCCTCTAAAAATCTTTTACCTCTATTTGTTATAACACTGTGGACTCCTGTGTAGTAAGTTACGTATCTATCCGAAACGAAACGCACAAACGTTTCGTTTCGGTATCGCTAAAACTCAGACTAAGGGTACTGGTATCCTCTCACAATAAAGAATAGGTTTCCATCACGCTGCCTTAGTCCTCCACGATGACCGAGTGGTTGTTGGTGTGTTGGAGTTGGTGATTTTCACATGCCTTTGATAATATTATGAAGAACTCTCAGGCATGCAAGTTTCCTCGCGATGTTTTCTTCACCGTTACAGTTAGTTTTATAAATCATAAGTTGTATAAGAAAGTATCTAGTGCGCACCATTAAAAATTCGCCAAAGACCTTAGCCTCTGCTTCAATATTATTACTGCCGTTCTTTTAATTTCCTTTTTCTATGGCCCGTACTTTGAAGGTCTGCAATTGCCGGCGGAGTGATATGAATATTTAATGCGGTGCGAACTTGGTGCCTTCGTTTGTTCGACGGCTCCTGATGGAGGCCTGTACAGGGAGGCCTATTTAGTAGTGATGCTACGGTTTCGACTTTAACGAATACTGAATTATTTGGCATTTTCCAATCACAGTTACCTTATACCAAATACCATTATAAGTATTACGAAGAAATTACATAAGACGTGTCTCGTCACTCGTACTCGAAAGATATAATTTATGAATTTCAAATTAAAAGCAGTTTAATGTAAAGACTTACCTCCTACAGTTTTTGCCAAAAACTTTTTGACGACGGGCGGATTTTGAAAGTGAGTTATTATTATAATACTTATCAAATGGACAGTTGAAAAGGAAATTTCTATGAACTTCTGAAACTAGTCGGGCGAACCCCAAAAATGCTAAAGTTACATTAGGTACTTGAAAAGGAAATTTCTACAAGGAAATGTTCATCAAACACCCAGTTGTTTAATGACAGATGAATACACAGAGTCATATGGACTAGAGGACGCAAGTATCATTACCTGTAAAGAACCAAGCGTGCCATATTTATAACAAAATGACTTACCGACGAAAGGAAACGTTTCGGGTATCTCGTCCTCCTTTTTTGTGTAGTTTTTACAAATTAATATGTATATTACAACCAGGCATTTTTCTCTGTTTTCGATCTCGTCTGCGTTTGAGAACGGTATGAAGTGGCGCTTAAAGAAGACAATTTGTCTCCTTTGTTACACGCGAAGTACATACACTAGCGTCCTCTAGTCCATATAGCTCTGTGTACGACTATTTAGTATTTAAAGTCGCATCACTAGATTCGAAGTAGAAGGCGGAAGGGCGTCCGCTTGATTTGACACAATTAAGTAAATGTTTCTTAGAAGTCCGTAAACTTAACAACATCGAGTATTTCAAGGCGGACAGAACTCTCTCGAAAATTATTTAACGAATTCATTCTGTGAAGCCGGGTGAGCCTAAAGGTATGTATAAATTTTATTTCATACTTTGAAGCTAATATTTTATTTTTCGTTTATTTTTTACACTTTTTATATTTTTGACCGTATGACTTTATCTTATATGCAATAGCACCTGTAAAAGTATATCTAATAGGTATAAGGTGTTGGATAAGATTTGTTATTGTTAAGGTTAATTTTAAACGTAACTAATTTAGGCTCTTTACATAATCCGACACCCTTTTTCAAGCTTGTTAAAAATATTTTTTTTCTTAATTTTGCAAAACGAAATTAACATCGCTTTTAAGGTCAGTCGCGTTATCCGGCCCGCGGCAAAATCTGGCTAAAGAGTTGAAAAAGCCGCAAAATATTATCTTTCTAATTAACCCGCTAATTATAATAACCCGTTTAAACTTTTCAGTCGAATTCAAGTATCTAAATATAATGGGGCGTGGTTTTATTGAAGCTTTTTTTAAAATAAATGAATAGCAAATAAGCATGTACTAACTACTAGTCCAGGGCGTTGCGCACGTGTAGTTTGAGGTCGTATGTTGATGTTATCAAGATTTTTTTATTAATTGCAGGCATGTCGGGTTCCTCACGATGTTTTCCGTTATCGTTACAGCAAGTGATATTTAATTTTTATAAAGCGCATATAACCTTTTCTAAGAAAGTTAATGGTGCGTGCCGCTGGGATTCGAACCCAGACCCCTCGAGTAAGAGACCGAATTCTCAGCCACTAGGCTATCACTTTTTTATATATACATTTTATATATTTGCCAGGCATATTGGGCGAGTTAACCTTGGGTCGGTAATACGGGATCCGTTACAAAGTAGGAAGTTCGGAACTCGAGTTGAGCGACTTCGCCTCGTGATTAGTTGGACAGTATTTTAATTGAGTTTTTGAAGGTTTCCAAGAAAGGCCACAGATTGTTATTTAATATAGATCGCATTTTAGTATTTTGTCCATTAGAATTTAAAACGCGGCAAAAAGACTTACTAAAGTAAAGGAAAGTAAGAAACATAATATTAAGAACGTATGAAAGTAAAGGAAAGTAAGAAACATAATATTAAGAACGTATGACTTTAGTCATGGTTTATTTATTTAGCCAAGACGCGTATGTGTGTGGGTGAGGCGCGTGTATGTATGTTCTTGTCTAGTGTGTGTCAAATCGTCTATGGCACTCATGATAAGGGGAATCCTAGTACAGAGTTATAAGTGTGAAGCGTTTTTTATTTTAAGCCTTTTTGATTTAACAATCTGTGGACACAAACACTAATATACACGCTGTCTATGAAACAACTATCAGCTTCCATATGGTCCTAAAACTAAGGGTATTTAAAAAAAGTCGATAACAAGTTGGCAAAGCTATCGAAACTTGGCTTCATTAACAGTGTCAGCTTCAGATAGCCGGTGCCCTTTGCAGCCGGTGACGGGGGACGCGTTTAATTTGCGAAAAGCCGTAGAAAATTCTAGGAAAATGCTTATGCGAGTTAGTGTGCCACCAGCGAGATTTTTTTCATTAAATTTTCAGTTCGACACTGTGAGAGGCAGTTTTCGCGCGATGATGTTTTAATACGGCGAGATTCGTACAGAATTAGGTTCGAACACGTCAGTAACAAAGGTTTGATTAGCTTTAATATGACGAAGGAGCGAAATGAGGCGTTTGTTTTATGAATTCCTAAATCAACCTGCGTTATGGATATGACGGTGAAAATATCGTTAAGATGTAAATTGATACAGGGAGGCCTGGAGCATACTCCGCCATGCTGCTTCAATTGGTGGAGAATCAGTCATGTGGCCAAGCCGTGTCGGATGTTTCCAAGCAGCCCCTCCCTAGGGGCCCCGGAGACCCTTCTCCGACAAGGATTACCGACTGCTATCTTGTCGATAACAACTGGGACCGACGGCTTACGTGCGCTCTGAAATACGGCAGCGCAAATACTGACCGCGCCCGACGTCGCTCAACTTTTTTCATCGCTAACGACTTACTCAAGCAACGGGGTTTCCAAATTGACGGCATATGTATATTAAAAAGGGCAATTTATATCATAATAAATATGTAATCTCATTGTCAAGGCGCAAGTGTCGGTTAAACATGCAAACAATTTTCAAAGGCGCCTCTTAGCCGTTATTTATGAAATATTTAAGGCAGTTTATAACGTGGCTGGTTTCTTTCCACGTACAACATAATGGCACTCGCCGGCGAAAGGGGCTCGTTGTGTGTATTGTGGGTGTGAGTATGCAAATCTCTATTTGCGAGCATTTTACGTTTGTGTTTGTCGACAACAGTGCTTTTGCGACGAGAGGCCGCCGCGTGGGGTTCCATAAATTTACTGACTGGCTACAATATTTTTACTATACAATGCTGCACCAATGCCCCATATTAACCACTTTGGTGTCTCGTGAGTCATGTGTTATACACAGTACATACACACCTATAGTGTCTTCTTGTGCTAAGAGGTCACCTGCAACCACGCTGCTCAAATACAGATCATTGGTGATTGTTTTCCCTATAAAATACAATTCTGTTCAAAAGAAAACGATACGATTCGTTCCGAAAACATAAAAGTCCAAGGATTTATTATGAGGAAAACATGGTGCTATTACATTATTCACGTATGGTGTTATTCGGTTCGGTTTCCTCCGATTGCTCGTAAACATATATATGGATTCCCTAATCCCGACCCGGAATAATTCAGCAGCTTTGTGCCCCAGCCTGACACTCGCCGCCCGAATGTACTAATGTCCTCTGATCTCTATCTGCTTACAAAACGTTAGCTGACGGAGAACCCACTTGGAGACATAGCCATGTTTCTTTTATCGTCCTACTATTATAAATGCGAAAGTTTGTGAGGATGGATGTATGAGTGTTTGTTTGCTACTGGATGGCTGCCTTTGCATGAAATTTAGTAGGTACTCAGGTAGATTGTAGCCCACGTTAGCATTAAGGAATTTTATCAATCTCTTTGAGACTTCATCGTGAGCTTCCGCGTACGATTGTGGGCGGAATCTGGTTCGAATTATTTTAGTTATCCGATATTTGACATTCAATTTTTCTCACCTTTCAAAGGACGTTTATGTCTTCGTAGTTTAATTTTAAATAATTTCCATAAATGTCTTTCAGCTAATTGCGCAATTATAAGGCTGTGTATAGTATGTAAAATTCAAATTTCGTGTACATGCCCATATTTTTAGTTGAATTCTTTGTACTCCATGCGGGTAAAATAAAATAACATTTTTTATTTAACACTCAAATTATGAAGCTTTGATCCTACATCTTTTACCCACAATACACAGAGTGCAGAAAAAAATGCATTCTGACCTATTTTGTCACATTCTGTGTTATGCGTAGAAGCGTGCTAACGACTGCAGTCACGCTCACCATTCGAGTTGAATGCATGCGTATGTTCAATGCACGCACCACGCGGAGGCTTTAAAACAGTTTTTTTACCCGAGTGACATGCAATCCAGTGCATGCCGGGGTCGGCACTGTGTGCGCCTGACAGATCTCGGCATCAAACAAATTCCTCACTCGAGCGGGAATTTTCCGCAGCTTTTTTTCAAACTCCCGGCAATTTATTGGTTGTGAAACCGGAGCTGGCTTTGAAGTGTTTCTTTTTTATCTGCCACACATAGCAGTAGCTAACGGGTTTGTAGGATAGTACCTGACACTGATATATAGCTTAATAGATAACGCAAATTAACCTATCAGTATGAAGACCGAACGTGTCGCTTTTCTACTTCCTTCTGAGACAAAGCAAGATCGATTTAGTTATGGAAGTCTATATCAACGCGAAGCCTAATCAAGATCGACAATGCAAATAAAATAAGTTATTCAATTACTCATCATCATTTGAATCGATTCGAACAAATCGACTTTATTGGATTGGAGGAATGATAAATTTGATGTCCCGTGTGAAGAACGGCGGAACGGTCTACTGCGGACTAAATAAACTAATACTAGCAGCGATTTTTGCGCATTTCACAAACTTTTCAAATATTTTTATGAAAGAATCATGTGCGTGATCTATTCAGATCTTTATATGTTGCATCTGATGTTAAGTGGTTGTTGCAGTATTTTGTAGTTAGCAGGTTAGTAACAGACTGGATTGTGGAGCGGTTTGGTGGGCACTTATCACCGGATGGTAAGCTTGTTTGCTACTTCCGTATATAAAGAGAAACTTTTTCATTAGTTATAATGTCTCGTAAAATTGTACCGTCCGTCAAAGTAAAAAGGATTTTGCTGAAAATTGCTTCTGGCTCCACGTCTGATTTCAAAAGAACCAAAACAATATCTGAAGCGTTACTTTAAGTTACTTTAAGCGTACTTTTAAGCATGGTCGCCTTAATTTACCATTCAACGCACGGCAAGTTAAGGGGCAGATGGTAAGGTACCTCGCCGAGCGAGTAATGTATGGCTGTCTGTATGTATGTGATTCAGTTTTGCTATATAACTACGCCGTTTTTACTTTGATATTTTTGGTTGTAGGTACGAAGGTACTACCTAAAAACTTCAACCACGTGTGTCTGTGTTGGAATCCTCGTTACTGACTTCTTAGATATACTGTCATAGAATATATAGATATCGTAGATATTTCTCAGTCCCCGCGGTCTTGTAATGTTGTTAATTGCCGACTGTCCCCTGAAGCTCTGACTTTCGGATACTTTTATAATTACGTGACGAGGGTTCACAACCGGTAAGTTATTTTTATGTTGGTCACGGCATCAAACAATCGTATAAATTAAAGATAATGCTTAAATGTGATGGCCAATAATTTCAGCATTACAATTAGACATTGTACATACAAAAATTTAGTTAAACTTTCGTTTTGAAGTCAGCATTGCGTGCTATAATATCAGCTGTAAGTCACTTTCTATATCTAAAAATGGTAAATATAGATTGATCAAAATTATTTGCTACAACTCTATGTTTATATTTGTGCAAATTAACGTTGTCTTGCTCTAACTACGAGAATCTACATTAAACGTTCACATGTGATATGTACCTGTTGTTTAACTTTTGTGACAGGTACCTAAAGAGTTAGGATATTCTAAGGCTCTCTACATTTTAATAAACGACTCACGTGAACGGCATAGCATCAAACTAATATCAACATCCCTTACGATTTCCCGTAGTCGGGTAATAAATAAAAAAATGAACATAAATGTTTCGGTATGAGAGTTGTTTCAATGTTGCCGTGTGTTTGTTCCGACGGGAGTTTGATCCGGCGGGCGTCACTCGTTACAAATGGCGTTGTGTAAATTGCGTGATGTCACTTTTTACGTCCCTTCGTATTAATTGTCGGTTGCGTTGATAAAACTCGCGCCAGCCCGCAATGGACCCGTCTTACCCGTAGAGATGGGCTGAATTCTCTGTATTTACCCCATCTCTCGAAAAATTTATGTTACAATTGCCATTCTATTTTCTTACTCTTTCTATGATTAACCTCAGATTTGGGGGAAATCCCATCTGTGCCCCGAGCATAAACATTATTGACAAAGTAGGTTCGTATGTGTTCGTATAGTCCTATAAAGTCCTATTCGTATAAGTAGTTAACATGTGCCATTAATATGGAAAGATGTCATACAAACTGACATATGACATACTAATGACTGAAGTTAACCGTATGAATATTTTGATGATAGTGATCATAGTCACGGCACTGAAGTCGTATGTGGGTGCGTTGTCACTTATAAGGACTAAGATTGCCCGCTTCAAATAATGCTTTATTTACTCTGACAACCACTGCTACTCAACGAAAACTCAAGGCACGAAGAACAGGTTGCTTCACTTCGAGTTATTAGGGTGATGGTAATCAGTCGCATGCCAACCGTACAACAAAATACAGAAAACACATTTTTCAAAATATAATTAGCTATTTGTTTTTTATTGGCTATACGACACGTTCCTAACGGAGTTTGTCAGTCAAATATTTATTCGGGAGAGGTAACAATAAAAATGTTTTGGAGGTTTTGTAAAAAAAGTAAAGCGAGCTGCTATTGTTTGGATATCATCAACACTGGCCGGCGAACAACGAATGTAGCCTAACCTGTGTAATGTGGCTTTGTTTGGGCGACAATTTACATAATTATTGTCGGGTTGGTGGACTTCACATGCCTTTGAGTTTTTTTTTACTCAGGCATTTTTCCTCGCGATGTTTTCCTTCACCGTTGAACCAAGTGATATAAAATTTTAATAAACCGCACATAACTTTATTTTAAAGAAAGTTATTAGTGCGTGCCACTGGGATTCGAACCCGGACCCCTCGAGTTAGAGGCCGAATTTTTAGCCACTGGGCTATCACCGAAACATTGACTAGAAATCAAACGGTTCATTGAATTTTTACGTAATATTAAACGTAGTGTGTGTTCAGGGACCAGAGCTAAACAATACTGGTATTAATTAATGTTTGTTTGAGTGTAGAATGAAGGTTAAAATGTTTTGTTTGTACACATGTTGGAGGCCGCATTGGAAACGTGAACGTGAATCGCTTGTCTATTACTAATACTCTGTTTCATACATTACATTTAATTTTAATTGTTCATGAAGCCGTATCTATTGCGAAATGAACTCATAGCGTAATTATTTTCTAGTTTATGTACACGTATAATCAGTTCATGCTTTTTTAAATCTGGTCTATTGAGGATGATCAATATGTAATTATGTGCTACTATTACAAATTAGTAGGTATGCCATGTTATGTGTGTCTTGGGTATGGGAAAGAGATAACATAGTACAAATGTTGATCCTTCCCATACTAATGACACACGTTAACTATATGAATACTTTGACGATATTGTTCGTGCTCGGGGCACGGGTTATGTCGTTAGTTTTCTACGTCTCATCTCCCGCCAAGGATCTCGGAGAAAACTTCATTATCCACCGTAAATTTAATCCGCATTCAGTAGAACTGAAAGCACAATATTAGCGAAAGAGAATTCTATATAGGTATACATTGTTAAAGCAGCAACGCGCTTTTATTTTTCGAGGAAATTTTAAAAATAGTTAAGTACAAGTCATTATGCCATACTAATGATGCCCCTTTCGAAGAATACTTGTTTGATAGTAAGAAGCACGAAGTACCCTGTGTATTCGTGCTCGCCATGTAAATAAATAAAATGTGTGGATGTTTTGGTATTTTATTTGAAGTTGTGCTTTATAATAATTGAAAATGAGTGAGTCACTTGTGATACATACCCATTCTTTAACTAGGTTATTGTGTCTACTTATTGGGCAGGCAAACTGTATTTATGTCCTTCATTTAAAATAAATTAGTGACAGATTGTCGTGATTGTAACTCGTCACCTTGCGTGAAGTGACAAAATGAAATAACAAATTGAACTTATACTGGTTTAGATCTGTTTCTTCCTTGCCTCCTCGTGTTGGTGTCCTGTACTTAGCGGTAGGACAAAAACAGAGAAGGCACCTCGTTGTTGCACCTACGTCAAAGGAATGTTCTGTGTACTCATGAATTCTCTAATTTATACAGAGCAACCATTTCTCTCCTTTTCTCGTGCCTCCTTTCTCCCTCTCTTTGTATTTACGAGTACAAATAATCTATTATTCATATTCAGCCACGACTGTACTTCCAACCTAAGAGCTACTCCTTCGCCGGAACAAACCGTTGGAATGGAACATTATTTTTCTTGAGTTCACTTTCTAAGAAAATTCTGAAGATCGGCTCATTTATAAACGATTTATATTAGTTACGAAGCAAAATGTTTTCCGAACTGTTGGAGGGTAACAACTCACACGGCTTTGAACTTTACGACCTATCAAATAAAGCTTAAAGTCATAACTTAGTGATGTAAGCGCCAGTCATGGGCGGGCCGCTCGTAACTCTTTCGCATACGAGTATACGTAACTGGAGCGGTGTATACTCGGCAACGTGGGTTCTGAACTATTCCGTTTGAGTGTCCATTCTATTTTGGAACGTAATGCGTAAACAATTGAGTTTATATTGGCGAAGGGATCAACACTAGCGTGAGTGGAAGGTGGATGGTTGTACTCAGGTATCGGCAATCAGTCGTCATACGTGGGGCGACTCGGAATGGTCGTGGAAGCGAACATCAACTCGATTTTACTGCGCGCGCTGTAATGGCGGTTCCGATGTTTTTTGGCGGGCAGATGACCGTTCTCCATCATCCCAGATTACTTCAATATTTAAGGATGATTGGCGGTTATTTTCCAGATAGTTTTTTTGGACTATCTGTTCACTTTCTTGTGAGGACGTAAATTTTAAGCATACTTACATATTTTATGTACATGTCGATAAATATTTAATTCATATTAAATTAAACCCACGGTATCAAAAGTTTATGATCTTTGCATTTTACCTTACTAATGGTGTACGATTATAAAAAATTGTACACTCTAAAATAAAATTCATAACTGCTTAGGTTCTGTTTGAAAACGTCGTAGCAGAGAAAACGGTTAGATTTTAATCCCAAAGATGTATAGAGTATCTTCTTACTCGTGTTTGACACACGGACACGTCTATGTCTCGGCGAACGTATTCCGGAGTACGATATTATAATATGATTAAAACTTCGTCTTATTCAGAAAAAACTGTTTCTTTGACCCTCCGAATCTATGTACATGTAGCTCGAGCATATCCCAAAGCAGCTTAAGACATCACGTTTCTGAGTGTTAGACTATCAAAGATTGTAGAGAGAGTGATTGTGAGATAGACATATGCCTGTCCAATCTACGTCACAGTAGTTTGTGAATTTTAACACAACTGCGATTTCCAATAGTTTCTAGATGCATTAATGGAATCATTTGTGATGCTAAGTTGTTCCACGGCTCGTTTTGTTGTGGAATTAGCACTCGCACTGAACACACATCGAACCGCTATTGTTTTGTCCTATTTAGAGCCTTACAACTGTTTGTTGGTTTGTTCCATGCAGCTGTGGTGCACTTTATGTATTCCAATGGATTTTGTTACGAATACTTGGGTTTACAATATTGATATACAGTTTCGTCTTGGGTAGGTCCGGATTCGAATTCCAGTGGCGCACACCTGTGACTTTTCAAAGTTATGTGCGTTTCAACATAAGTGAAGCTTAGCTCTTGTAATGGTGAAAGAAAAAGCGTGAGAAACCCTGCGTGCCTGAGAGTTCTTCATAAAGGCCAGCGTGGTGGACCAAAGGGCTAGGGCCTTTTCATTGTGTGAAAAGACCGCGGTGAGTGAAAAGGTCTATAATAGATTGCGGACACCTGGATTATTTTAGTGAAAATTATTTTGAATATTTTTCTTTCTGTGGATAACTTTCAATTTCATACCGTAATCTGTAGACCAAATTATTGCTTGCTAGATCTATAGGAAACGGTTTATTACGAGTACGTAGTCTTTATTCCCTCACACTGAACTATGTGAGACGAAACATACTTGTTCTGGCTCATCCAAGCATACTCAGTCCCGTTTCTATTGGTCTACGCCGCACGCTCCAACTACACAATATCGAAAGCCTTTCAACAGGATGGCCAGGTAGGCAGGCGCTCTAGGCATCACTCGACAATACTCGTCCCATCGTATCGATATGCCACGAGCTCACTGAGGGAATAGCGGCTTGCCAACGGAATTTTCCTCCGCGCCTCAAATATTCAACTCGTCGCATTCACTCGGCCGCTACTCGTATATGTTGCCCTGGTATTTCGGTTTAGAAAATGTTTTTCGAATTTGAAAGTTTTTTTGTTGCTTTAGAAATATTTTACGTTTTATTTTTGTTTAGCAATGCACGCAATGGTTCTAAGCTATGTTTGGGTAATTTTTGTTTGTTTCGTTTTGTTTTTGCAGTGTTTTTGTTGACACAAGACTTCTGCCGTAATAATAAAAAAAAGCATGTATTGTTGTGTGTATCGGTATATGACTGACCGATAGAAATGTGATACACATTTTTGTTTTGATTAGCCCAAAATTTGTCGATTAATACCTTCCTGCTACAGTGCAATTAGTTGTGAACAAACACATCATCTAAACCTCACAGTAATGGTTTGAAAGTTTCTCGCGGTTGTAATGAGACTGAAACTTGTGATCGTCGAATTAGTAAGTTTCCGAGAAGTTTTTAATGAGTTTCCGACATAGGCGTACCTTGCAATCAATATACAATTGAGATTTGAATTTAAATAGGTACAGAAATTGAATGCGTGAATTCAATGTTTCGATGACTGACTGTAAGGCGTTGCCTTTTGTTAGGACCAAAGTCATATAACTTTTAAACGGGGACTTGGAAAGAAAGTACTTCGTCATAAAACTTCCAAAATTGACTAAAGTTGAGGCAGCGCAAATAAGATTTTAAGTGTCTAAGTTCGTTTTGCTGATTTCAATGATAAATGGTGAAAGGGTTATCAGAAGGAGTTTGAAATCAGTTTGCTGTTAATATAAATATATAACGTTTGACAAGTTTACTCGGAGCGGTGGCTCTGTCAGAAGTTCGACAAAATTTCGACTGGAACAAATACATTTTGTAGACCATCATTTAGGTTCGTGCTTTCGGAATTCAAATGCTGTACGAGTATGTTGTATTTCGTAAAACCCTATTGCGCCACAGTTACAGGTCCGTATTTTGTCATATTCACACAGTCGCAGGTTTAAATTGTAATTGTTGCAGAAACGGTCGACGCGACGTGTCCGGGGGTTGTTTCAGGAGCATACTTCTGGAAATATTGCCAGCAAAACTGTGCAACGTCCAATTTCACTTGGAGATTACTGCTGCGAATCTACGTAGCTACGTGCCCGTTCTGACTGCATGGTTGCCAGGTCCGATGGCAGAGTTACAGGCGTGGCGTGATCATTTTCTTTATAATGTTTTAGCAATGCAGGTCGCTCGATAACAAGTTGTAATTTTGATCCATTTTTCGAACCAGCTGAGTACTCTTACCGTAACCTACGAACCACTGCAGAAAACCGCATAATGCCACGTTTAAACTTTTTCATTCTTCAACCCACTTCTAAGAAATGGAGAAGCAAGGTTATACGTGCGTGTCTAATCCTCTGATAAGATAATCCCACAAACACTCAGATCAGGAACAGATATTTAACCTCATCATCCAATTTTTTGCCCTGCTTGAGATTGAATCCGTCGTCCAGTCAATGCAAGTCAATTAAGATGCAGCGACATATTTATTTGAGTTTAAATTAATCAAGTTTCAAAGGATTTACCTCCAAATCTTCAAAGTAGTTACCAATTACAAAGTTCCTTTGTGTGAGAAATCCTGCGATCTAAGCGGTGTGGTCGCCGGAACATTTACACACGCGACGTGCTTAGTCTTCAAGAGTAGGAAACTAAAGACTTGTTCTAAAGACTAAACACTTGTTTACCTTATATGAATAACAAAGAAAATGGAAAAATACATCCAACCTGAAACATTAATAGAGGACCGACGCCTTTATATAATCTCTTAAAGGTATTTATTTTCAGCTATTTATTCGTGACATGTCACTCGAGCTCCTGTTGTGTCTAACAGTAGATTTAAGTAATCTACTCGGTAATGTACACTTTGTTATTGTACGGTAATGTACAAATTGTTTGGCTGTATTTGAAATAGTTGAACAATTCATCATTTTCTCCAATGTAACGATGTATTCGTTGCACCTATCCATAGCAATATTTTTCGACGTGAATAACGTCACGGTACACGTAAAATCGAATCTATCGTTATAACTTGTGGTACGTTAATTATTCTCACCAACTAGACTAGTCAGCCCTGTCGCTCCTTGCTCAGCAAAGTTAGATTTGCAGAACAACGGTTAAAACGGCGCATGAACTGGACCAGTTATTTCACAGTTTGGATTTCATGACACAGGCCTGTATAGTTTTTACAGAATTGTTTCAGGAAATTCAGAGCGATAGAAATAACAAGCATTTACATGAATGTCGCTGATATATAGCTTGAATCCAGTCTAGATTTTTTCCAAGGAATATAGGCATCTTATGACGTGTTGTTATATCTAAACGATTCTATTAGTAAATAAAAAAAAACCATCTGCTGTAATGACGAAGGAAAACATTGAGAGGAAACCTGCATTCCTTGAGAGTAGTACAGTAAGCTCTTAAAGGCATAATGAGTGCACCAACCTGGTGAGCGTGGTACACTAAGATGTGTCCCATTGTAAGAGACTCTATCCAGTGGGTCACCAATATATACGTATATTGATCTAAATAATCTGTAACAACTCTACGAGTATACCTATATTTGTGCAAATAAACGTTTCAACTTTGTGTTTGTAGTCCATCAAAGATCATTCAAAACAACACCGAGGACGGGGCGAGGCGCTAGTGTCAATTATAAAAGTAAGCACTTTTAATATTTATTATATTACAGACAGAGGGTTATGTCGGTGGTTTCCAATAGCTCGAGTGTATCGTTGACGGTTTTTATACGTCCGCCGCGTGCCGCGGGTCAAACATCCTCGACTCTTTGACCCTACCAGCGTTTATACCCCTCGTAAGCTTTTGAACCTTAAATTTATTTATCAACTCATCTTAAATGGATAAAAGAGGATTTACAAAGGACCTCTCCATTTTTCCACGAAATAACGCGTAATGGGCGCTGCAAGTAATGTTTTGTTTGATCTAAAATTAAAGCAATGTTCATAAATGAGTTAAGGTTGCCTTTTTGGATTACAAATTTTCTCCTTTGCTTGATAAATGTTACGATCGAATATACGAAACGTTTCCGACTTTAACAAACTAGAATCCAGCAATTACTCGGGACACATGACTGACACTCACTAATAGCTTCAACTTTCTAACTACCATTACGATGACACGTCGAGAGAAGTTTTATCCGAACGTCAGGTTCCGAAGTGAAGCCAACTTAGCGTCGTTAGATATTGCATCTTCGATTCGAATCAACGCCGCGGCGTCCGATGGGTTTGGCGTTTGGTCGTAGCCACGGGAATATCAGACAACGATCCGGTCGATCTCGTCTCATTAGCTTTCCCAATAAAATAATTGAGAGATTCTGTTGCGGGGGATGAGCTGGGGGTAGCGGCGCGCGGGGGTGCCCGGGCCGCCTCCAGTGATCGGCCGCCCGCCCAGGCGACCGCACGCGCCCGCCCGAGTACTCCCCGCGCCGAGCCGTGTGTAACCGATTACCAGGACGACATGAATATGGAGTGATAAGTGTGTACGCATGTTGGAGTTTGAGTTGACATCGGTGTTTGATGAGGGTCGCGTCCGGGCCCGATTAGCTGCGAGCCTATGACATCCCGGTGTCTCGTGGTACGTGTCGAAGCCTACCTGGCGCTCGTCGACAGGTGACACGTAACACGCCACTCGGAAAGCTTCTGTGAGTCGATCAGTCATCCTGTCGTTCGGGGACGTTGATAAGATGCTCGTTTCTAAGTTCGTCTTTAGCTTCGTTTTTGTCGCGAAACCGCTCTCCTTACATAAAGCGCCGGGAACACTCACGCTGTCTAGACTTACATAAGAGATAAAAACAACGTTTATGCTTATGAACATAATGTCTCTTGAGACGCTAGAGTACAACGTGAGCGCGTGACGTACGCGCTACAAAATATTAAACAGAACTGACACAGAAAGACTGCCTTATGACTGAGCTCTCTGTATATTTTTATAAATTATGCATGACTTAATACGTATAGCGCAGCTAATCTCGGATTAGGCACTTCTACCTCATTCCCTATGTATGATCTGTCTTGAAATATGATTTCCTCGCGCACGGCGTATCCCGTCGCAGGATATGAGCAACCGCAGCGCAGCCGGCTTCGTATTTATGATGAAATATAAATGCTAAAACACGAAGGGCCCATACGTCTGTGACGCCGGCTTGTGACAGTTGCAGGTCAATCTGTGACTAATTAACATGTCATTTCGGGATGCCTTTGAAAATAATCAGATATTAGTATTAGGTAACTTTTAGAAAAACTGATATAATTGACGTGAATTTTATAAAAATTCAATAGGATACCGATAGTCAGTTAGTATTTAATAAACGATTTTGAGTGGGTACACCTCAAGCAGCCAGAACGCTCTTGATCGGAGAGTGATCTTGTTTTGGTCGCATTTCGTTGTGGAGAATACATATGTACGAATACAAGTATAGTCTAAATGATAGCTTCGGGTCTGTATATGAAGATCCACATATAAGATTGATGAAGTCATGCACTACAATACTCGAATCGCTATTGAAGATAGATATTGAGTAGATTCAAAAAAAGACTCTAAAGGCGAAGGCAAACTTTGTATCCTGATAACTTAAAACATTTTTCTCTTAGACTTGTTATTTCAGTACTTCTTTTATCTTGAATGTTAAGCGTCAAATGAAGCCTTAAAAAGACATTAACATTCCGTGAATGTCCATGCCTTATCCTTCAAAGGCAAGCTCATTTATCAATCGAATTTAGCGCTTAACAGTCACGTTTCCCATTACGCGCGAAAAGGAATTGTTTTCAGGATAGGTTTTAGAGAGAGTTATGCTCGACATTTGTCTACCGGGGGCTGACGATCTTTTGCGGTGAAATTCTAAGAAAAAGTGTGTTTTGAAGGTGGGTCATAATCATCGGTGGATTTACCACAATTCGTACCGTACAGTCATTTTCTCATTCAATTTTCCTCTTATTTTAAACAGTTTTTTATTTTCCACTTTTATCAGTCATTACACTGATCTCCTTAACAATTTAGTAGAAGTAGCACTGCACACGACCAAGCACCTCGCGCCTTGACCAAAGAGAGTAATTTACAATAATGGGATGATAATTATGTCCATTGAATAACTAAAAGGGTTTTTGCAAAATTTAATGTGTTTTATCGCTCAAGCCACTGAAACGCGCCGAATGTTTGCTCCGAAATTACACTGAGTACAAAAGCGTGTAAATGCAGTGTTACGCAGCAGCGTCCCGTCAACACCCATTAATTTGATGCCCCGGTGTTGCCCGTAAAATGCGTTGATGGGTACATTTTAAAGGTGATGATATCGGCCATAACAATTTTACAAGAGTACCCCAACAGTCAGTAAAGTCGCTGTAAAGTCATTATTCCGCCATTTCTGATGCGGCGTTTATGTTCGTTTTCCGGTGAACTTTATTTATATCTCAGTGTTTCTAATGTTAAATTTTTTTTTCATTTTTTCCAAGTATAAATCTACGTTAATCTTACAAAATGTTAAGACTACTATGGAAAACTTTAAGAAGCACGTAATGTTTCGGAACAGTCTTCAGAGATAGCAATAATACAACAACAAATAATTATTTAAATATTGTCTAATACTCGTGTACCTATCTAACGTAGCGTAAATTTAGGGGCGGTATGAGTAAAATTCGTAATTAAAATTTTTCCCTCTGGAAATTTTATCACTTTTCCATATGGGTATTTTTTTTATCGCAGAATATGTACAAAATTTAGATCGGCCGAATAAAAAATATGTATTGAACGTTTAATATAAAACAGGTGTGGTTGTTGTTTGCAGTCCAATAGCATAAAGGTGTCACTTCACTTGACTATGTGGTATTTGCGTATTTGTACCTATTATCTCCTTATTTACATAGTATACCTACCACAAATTGGCAAATAGATCGTCGTGACACACATGGCACTTAAATAACAAATGCAAAAGCGTCTGACAGTATTTAAAAGGAAAATTGTGTAAAACACTGACAAGTATCTATAACGCAAATATTATGTTGTAAAAAGCATCGACACATGGCGATCGTATGATACCAAATATCCCGTATAGGCGCACACAAATAGCCAAGTGAAGTGCCACCGTATAAGCATGCCCCATATATGAATTCACAAAACACGTGCCAATGTTAAAATTAATAAAAGTAAGTTAAGGTTACGTGTTAATGAATTTTTTTCTCGCACACCTCCCACGAGGATATCCATACATGACGTCACACGTATCGGGTGTGAGCTTTTAAAAATGATTTATTAATTTTAAACCCTGAAATAATATCTGTGAGCGCAGTGGTTAAGCCGCTGGTGCACTATGCGAGGGGTTCAAGGTTCGATTCCCAGCGGAGCAAAGATTTGAAAGATCAGTTTTCATTTCTGTTTCTTGTCTGGGTGTGTGTTCTTGTCTTGTGCGTGTCCGCCCACGATACAGGGAATCTTTAGTGTGGGGCTAGTGAGTAAATGTGGAGTGTTATTTCTGTATTTGTTTACCATAAAAGTTAAGTATTTGACTTGCAGTGTCTTGTTTCGTGACTTTGTGGGTACTGTATATTATATATAATATAGTTGTGAGACTTGAAAGAGTTTTGTTCATTTCGGTTGCTGCTGTATTCGTAATGTTGAAATAACATTCGCGAAGTTTCGCTATTTCCAGGAATTGTTTTATGAATTCACAAATGAACCATGAATTCGTAAACCGTTTACTTGTTTTAAAATTTAAGGTGCTTGTGTAATGCTTGGGTTTGTTTTTGTTATGATTAAAGTCAAGTCGTCCGTGTTACCTCCCCGACCCTCTTAACCCGCCGTGAAGAAGCATATTTTTCATCTCTTCTACTTCGAAATACATGTAGGTACTTTATAAGTTTAGTAATGCAAGACTTAAAATTGAATACTTTCGTGATGAAGCCACGCCGTAGCGGCGTAGCACTATTGCTACGGCGTATCACTCAACATATTCACTCGTTTAAAACTTGTTCAAACAGAAACTTAAGCTGTATTTAAATAATGCGCTTAGTAACTGTTTATTACCGCGCGAATTGGTGGAATATTTAAATTAAAAACGCTCTTTCCCTTAGTTTAATGTGAGTGAAAATATTTTCTATGATAAAATAGAACACTCTTCATCGTAAAAGTTTATAAAGTTTACCATTCAACGATAGGTAAACAGCAATAACGCCAATAACCTATTGTTGAATGGTATGGATAACCGAAATTCTGGTATTTTTAACTAGACGTTACTTTATAGCGACGAGATGAACTTGCCCTGTTTATGCATCAAGTTTAATTTGAGTATAATAATACAAAATTATAATACAAGAATACACACATAATGTTATCAATTTTTGGTTTTGAAATCAATTGACTTGAAGCATCTCGATTTAGTGAAAGTGTTTTTAGTGAATCCAAAGATACGATAAGACTCAAAATTATTTTTTGTATTTAGTATCGATATCGCACCCTCCGTCGGGTTTACGAGATAAACGTCTATCTCTTCTACATAAAACGTTCCTTGAACCGATTAAGAGGAAACACTTGGGCCTTATCTGTGACCCACATCTCGCTGGACCCGCCGCTCCCAGCATCCAAGTTTGTATCTCGACTTGTATTTTTTATTTATTTCTACACTGCGAATCGAAATATCTTGTAAATTTATTCAGTAGACATATTTGAGTTTGGGATGAAGGCGCAAATAAGGCTTCGTTAGAAAATGTCGATGTAATGCGTTAAGGTTATAATTGACCGAAAATATCGTCGCTTACTTATTGAAACGAAGTTTCTTTACACGGCAGTCACGCAAGAAATTGATTTTATTCCTCAAAAAATATTATGTTGGGTGACCGTGATAACAAGATGCAACCTAATTGCAAAACTCAGCAAGCGACTTATAGATTATCCAAATCTATAAATCACATCGCACAAAGTTATCTTAAATTTAACTAAAAGAAAAATTATCTTTAAAAAATAATGATTGCACTAAATAAGACAAGTTAGTAAATTGTACTGCCTCGAGCAAGGCTCTTGAGATTTTAATAAACATCGAATTGAAGTGGAATGGCACCCAATTCCGTAACCTACGAGTACATACGCCTTGTGGAGAAGCAATATTACCGCGTGTTATTACTTCCTTCATAATTTTAGAAGAATTTGGGATCAGAACATTTCTTATTTTAAACAAAAATCATAAAAAAGGATCATTTTTTGGTTTGTTTTAGAGCAATTGAGTAGCAAAAGGGCCTACAGACCACCAGATGCTAAGTGGTCACTGCAACCCATGGACGCCCGCATTCAACCTGAAATAGAGAAAAAACTATCTGAGGTTGTATGCGGGTGCTTTGCTACTCACGAGGACTTAGATGTTCGTCCCAAATAAAGAACCCCCGCCAACCACACTTCCCCAACCGACACACAAGACACGAAGGACATGCTGTTTTACGACGAGTTAAGAGGGTGGTAAGCTACCCTTGACGAGCTAGTATATCTCACGCACCTAAATAATAATGTGTAGGAAAATGCTTTTTATATTCTTCATTATATTAGAATCTGTCGCGTTATATTCTAAGTGAAAAAGAGATACTGTGACGTCATGAGCTTTTTAGATAAAAATAGATCCCGCCTCGTTATCTAGAATCTCTTTGTACAAAAATAAATTACTTTACTTCAAAATTTAATACGCTTTCAATTTGTAAAAATGTCTTTAAACTTGAAATAGCTTACAAAAGTCTAATAATATTCGTGGACGTCTTTATTTGAAGCGCGTGTAAGTCTATTAGCGAATGTATTAAATATAACCACCGATTTGGGAGTTCGTCAGAGAACTTGGGGAAAGTATGAATTGTTACTTTATGAGTTGGGTTCGCGGGCTGGTTACACCGGGGCATTATGAGCTCGTCAGTGGCGGTGCTTCTGCAAATAAAACTTTGACACTCATGAAATATTGCTTCCCAACTGTGTGTACCTTCATAAATACGAAAATTGTAAGTTTTGTTTGATTTATTGCACTGAGACGACGTGTCGTCGCGATTTGTAATAAATATTGTATGGGAACATTTATTTTATTGATTTATAATATAAATATGGAATTTAGCGATCTTGTCAGAATCACGAGTAGTAACTGATTTTGGTACATTTTTTTATTTTAATAGTAGTCGTAATCGATAGTACGCTTTGTTTTCGTGACATTAGTTTTAGACATTCGAGACATCGATTTTTTTACTATTTAAATCTATACTAATATTATAAAACTGAAGAGTTCGTTTGAACGCGCTAATCTCAGGAACTACTGGATCGATTTCAAAAAGATTTCACCAATGGATAGCTCTCTATCCCCTATATATGTCCCTGAGTGCTATAGGCTATGTATATACCACGGTTGAAGCCGGGGCGGACCGCTAGTTATCCTGTAAAGTCATATGATATTATTTAAAGTATAGTTATGTAATATTATTGAAGTACAAGAATTGTACTTGAGATCAAGCAAAAGTTCAGAATTATTTTTACAGCGTTGTTTATAAAATGACACGGTAACTAAAACAAAGTAAACTTCTTTTTGTAAGCTTTATTTGTGACATATCTCCAAGTTAATAGGTATCTACTATTGTAAAATTTGTTTAGTTCAAGTCCTAATGTTGTCTTCATTTAAAGTCAATAGAAAGTCTCAGTCCCAATTGATAGTAATGGAAGCAGAAGCGAATCGAATCAAGACTGCAGGTCATTTAGTATCGGTTCCATCGCAATATCAATTCACTTGATTGTCGACGAGTCGAGTGATTCATTTCGCCAATTGACAGGAGTGCCGGTAAAATATTCGCTCGTGAAAACTTGCGCACACTCCATATTATCGTACGATCGTCGGGGATTTACGAGGGTTTCCGAATTGAAGTTCACTAAATTAATTGCCTCGGGCTCTGTTTGATTGCAAATATGTTAAAAAGGGATTAAAAATACACGATAACGGTTAACTAATTTCATTTTTGTTGGATATTTCATTTTTTACCATCTTTATTTATCGTCTTCGTCACGTGACTCCCCGTATCCTAATGGCTATCTCGAACGCTATGGTGGCTCGTGCGACGACGTCATTGCATACATTTCGTTGGATGTCCGTGTCATGTTCTATTAGAACAGCTCTAAGATAGAGCCTTGTATTGATTGGTCAACCAATTAGAACAAGGACTTGGGCGATTTGTGTAAGCGCCCTTTTTGATTTGTTACTGTAGTGTTAGTGTATTTGAGTTGATTACTACACCCACACTATGTACCTATTTGTCCTGTTTTTCACCTGTACGCTTAGTCTGAGTTTTAGCAGTTCCGAAACGAAACGCACACATACACAGCTTACCAGACGAAAATGCACAGTGTAATAACCAACAGAGGAAAAAGATTTTTAGAAGAGTTAAAAAATTAATAAAGCATTAGATAAATCATCACAAAAATTGCTTTATTTTTAATTTACACTCTTTCAATGTTTAATAATATTAATGAAACATAATAACCGTAAATTGGCCGTAATGCACTGTAAAATTTCGATTATTATCCCGTAGGTATTAAATATTTGTTAGTATTATAATGTCTAACGATAAGTATTCATATCTTTCACTCCATACCAAATTTGATTTTAATTTTTTTAACTCCTCTAAAACGTGTGGACTCCTGTGTAGTAAGCTGTGTATGATCTACGTATCTAACGTTTGTGCGTTTCGTTTCTGTATCGCTAAAACTCAGACTAAGGGTACTGTATGTGAAATCTTTTGAATTTGTTTAGACTGCGTATTGGTTGTTTACTCGTAAATAATAGTTCGTAGAGTATTACTACTCACCTATAAATTGAACTACGACTGAGTCGCGGCCGAAGTTGCGAGACAACTGTGTATAGTTTGGGAGTAGTTAAAAGTTCCAGTTATAATAACAATACCGTCAGTCGGATAGACTTCATCTCACGTGCAAATAGACATGTTTGTTTTAAAGGATCAACAACCGAACTTGCTGTGTGTATGTTAAGTTTCGGATATAATAACATCTGGGATTTGCGGATACGGACCTAACTTTGTTTGACTGGTGTATCGTTTTCGTCGCTTAAGATTCTAAATTCAAAATCTTTAATCATTTTAAGGTACATTTCTTTAAAGTACTCCATATTATTTCTATGAAACAACAAATATCTGAAATAGAGCATAAATTCCGGCGTTAATCAAAGTCATGCATATAGCGTTATAATAGTGGCACTTTAACATCAGCTAGATAACTGGTTCATATGCTCTTCCATTAATATAAAGAGTACATGAGGAGCTAATCAAGATTGCTGCAGTAGTTGGAGCTGAGCGCTCATACGTCATTACCAACTTAACGGCACAGTTTCATGCTCTAGCGAAGTCGTCAAACAATTCTCATCCTTATCCCTCTCGTCTTGAAGATCGCCACAGAAGCCGCTCAGATGTATCGAGGCATAGCTGGCTCGTAAAGCTGTGAGGTAATGTGAGCCGTTTTATTCCAGACTTGTATTTAAAACGTGATGATATAGATAAGTTTAAACGTCGACTGAGATCTCCCTCGTTGGAATGAGCTTGCTTCTATAGGTATGGGTATGTTTTAAGGATGTTAAATGAAGTTTTTAAACATAAATAACTCAACATCATAATTTATTAAATCAAAAACTAAGTCTGGTTTTCCAACATTACTTACTAAGGCATCATTTTTCTAAAGTTTCAAAGTAGGTAATTGTTTATGGTGTCATGATCGACAAGTGTTAATTTTTAATGTGCTGATTAATTGTGTGTTACAAATTATCTAGTAATAATAATGCTTACAATTTTATCTAATTCCTATATTTAATTTAACAATTGTTGTTGTTGTTTTTAACCCATTAATGACCCACTACAGGGTCGGGTCTCCTCTCACAATGAGAGGGATGTAGGCCTTAGATCATCACGCTGGCCTACTGCGGGTTGGTGGACTTCACATGCCTTTGAGAACATTTTTTTTGTGAACTCTCAGGCATGCAGGTTTCCTCACGATGTTTTCCTTCACCGTAACAGCAGGTGATATTTAATTTTATAAATCGCACATAACTTTTTTACAAAGCCACTGGGATTCGAACCCGGACCCCTCGATTCGAGGTCGAATTCTAAGCCACTGGGCTATCACCGCTGTTTAGCAATTAGAAGTAGAAATTCGTCACGAATCCATTCAATACATTTCACCCTTTTTAACGAGCTTTGTTTAAACATCTCTCTAGCGTGTAACCAATGAATTAAAAATTACTATTGGCAATTTCTTTGAACGAAAGAAAGGATTAAATTGAAATGATTTGTAAAAGTTTTCCGACGGTTACGCCTGATCAATACCTATCGAGTGTCCATTTGTCTGCGGCTGGGCTTATCGATTGGCTAATATCAGACTATTTTTGAAGAAAATATCAAGAAACCTATTTATTGTTGTATAATAGTTTTTGTTTCGATAAAAAAAGGGAAAAAGTTAAATGCTTTTCTAATTTATATATTTTCATTTTGTTCCTTTTGTAGGTCTATGCCGCGAGCATGAACATAGTCAAAGTATTCGGATAAGTGTGTCATTAGTATGGGAACTAATAACTGACGTTTACCGTACGAATACTTTGACGATAGTGTTCGTGCTTATGGCACTGTTATCAGAAACCTGCAGAATAATTTGCAGCTTAAAAAATCCAACACCTAGCCTATTAGCCTATGATGCCGACGCTGTTTTTATTGCTAAAATGATTTGAATAAATTAATAAATGAATTGTTTGTGGATAGTGTTGCAGGATCAGGAAGTCCAGTGGCAATAAATCAGTTTCAAATGACCGGCTCTGTTGCCGGAATTGCCGGAAACTCGCGGCAATTGCTAGTCGCATCCGATTTGCTAATAGCTTGGTGTTAAAAAATTTGCCTTACTAACACTGTTAACGTGGAAGTTTTAAGGGAAGGTGTTTTTTAATTTCTGACGCAAAAACGTCTCAAGTATCTTGTCCCTTTGGCAATTAGTATCTTACTTCATGGCGGGTTATAAAGGTTGTGACTGACATTTCCAATTTGAAAATATTCTATAGGCTATAAAATGGAATATTTATTTTAAAAAAAATAATGACTGTAACTATCCGTAGTCTTTACATAGTATCCACACATTCTGTTGAACTGCTAACTTTCAATTACTTAACCCTTTAAATCAGGTTTTATGTCAAATTGTACTTTCAAGAGACCTAAATCTAACCGCAAACTTTAGTTTTGGAACAATGAGTACATATACATATACACCGAAATAAACGCTACGTGGTTCACATAAGGTTATTTATTGCTTGTAGTGTTTGCTTTGTTGTTACTTTTAGGAGTTTAAAGTGAAATAAATCTTAAGGCATTCGTGTAAGGTTCATTTTGGCTGGCTGGCTGTGTTACGGCTTTAGTGCTATGATAGTTTGTTTACACATTAGCGAAGTACAAACCTAACAATTAAGGCCACGAGTCGTTAAATTGAAAGGATTATCGGGAATGGTTTAGCCGATTTATTATTTGTTTTAGGGGTCATCCAAAAAACGTCACATGAATTTCATGATTTCTTAACCGCTCTCCATTGATAACAAGGACATTGTCACAATGGCATTACATTTTTTGCAATTTTACACCTGCATTAGTAATACAGACTATACCGACAGCTATCCCGGCACACTTTTTTTCGTCAAACATATAAATTTCTACTATTCTTACCGTTTAAAACTTCCTTGGACTTAATACCAACATTTCAAAAATGAGCAGAATCGGTCCAATCATTCTCGAGTTTTAGCGAGACTAACGAACGATATATTTTTCATTTGTAAGTATCAAAGTACTAGGTGTTTTATGGCGAGAAATATAACATTTTTTAATGGCGAGAAATATATTTTTTTAAATGTGTTGTCACAAAATTATACTCAAATCTTGCCTTCGGTGCTGAGGTAAAACAAAGATGCTTAAAAGAGTAACCTGCCACCTAAATAGAGCAAAACAAGTTTCGTCATAACAGTTATATTCTTTTGAGCTTCACCTGTGCTTTAACGTTACAGTTGTGCGAATATCACTGATCGTACAAAGAGATGTTACAGCCAGCAAACGACTTGTTTTTTATATATTTGTCGCCCTTCCGCCTGCCCTTTTGTTCGCTTCAAATTTATTGCGAGGAAATCTGTATGTCTGAAACTTCTCCATAATTTTTTCAAAGGCATGCGAAGTCCACCAACCCCTCTTAGACCAGGGGGTAAACTAAGCCAACGTGAGAGGTGAACCGACCTTATAATGTAATGTAATGTAATGGTCACACTTAATTACAGATAAAATTCATTAAGTTTTTATAATTTCACCGAAACAGAACAATCAAACCACGTACATATCTGATATTAATTAACAATGGTGAAAAATTTCATTTCGATACTAAATTCTTAATAAACAAGCCAAGTGCATCAATCAGTTGGGGATTTTCTGAGAAAAGCAAATATGCAAAAGATTCATGGCTACTCTTTATCTCAGCTTGAAATTCACTTTGATATTTCAAACTGAAGCTTTTCGAACTAAGAGGAGAAAGAAATTTATTAGCTCATGAGAGGTCTTTTAACCACCTTAAAACGTCTCAACAAAACACAAACCTTTTCGCAATTTTTGCAAGCCAATATGGTTAAGGGCCCTAATAGATGTCAATATTTATAAATTGTAGTTGTAGATAATGATGTTTTCAAACTGGAATGCTGCTAGTGCTACTTAGTTCTGCTGTGAATAGAACCCAGGATCCTTCGTGCTTCGCACTGTGGCATTGTTTTTTACATTTCAAAGAGGCCAAGGCGTTTAAGGGCCACCTATTTAGATATTTACTTAAAATATCACTTGGGAATAACATGTTGGTATACCCTGTATCATCAATAAGGGACATAACAGCAGTGGGACTTCATCTTGATATATGAAAATCTTTGGACACGCATATAAAATGCTATTGCCCTGAAACTTATAATAAAAAATCTAGTTAGTCAGAAACGATTGTGCGACGATTATCAATAACAATTTCTTCCTCGTCTTGAAATGTTCAGAGTTTGTAGCGGCGGATTCAAGAGACTTATCCGCACGTAGGATCGTTTTATAACGGCGGGGCGTCGTTACGTTATCGCATAACGCCGTTACGAGAGGCGAGATGGCCTACGCAGATAGAGATAAACTTTCTTAGCATTTCTTGTTTTAATACGAGTACGTTTTATAGTTTTAAAATAGTGCTTTTTTATTCATCGCTGTGCTTAAAGTAATTTGCAGTACAGGCTTTCTCTATAATGAAATGAAAAATGTTTCTCTACACGAATATGGGTTAGTTTTACGTTCTACTTTCGGATATTTCGAAACAACCTAGCCTTAAAGTACCGTAGTATGTCGTTTGATAACAACGAGTTTTTTGTGATCAAAAATTCGGAATTCGGTCTCTTACTCGAGAGGTCCAGGTTCGAATCCTAGTGCCTTTTTCGAAGTTACGTAGATTTCACAGAAATTATTTGTTGTTAACGGTGACGGAATACTTTGTGGGGAATACTTCGTGTAAATAAACGTTTTTGTTCTTGTTTGTCTTTCATCCTTCACTTTATGAGAGGAAACCCAACCCAGTAGTGGGTCACTAATGAGTAAAAGTACTATCGTTTTCATTCAAGTACTGATTGTGTCTGACTCTGCTCGCGACTCCCTCAAGTCGAAACTTTTCGACTTCTTGCGATTTTAGACTACAGAGAGTACTTAGAACAAAACCGGCTTGACGTAGCTAGACGCAAGTCCGTCTGTCGGGTGTCGAACGCCCTTTGTTGCGGCGCTTCCTGCCTTTAATTACGCCGCGCGGGGCGCAGCCTCGGGCTCGCTTGTTTCTTTCGTCGTAAAAAGATATGTATATTGTTATTAACGTTGGCAACGAATAATATGTTTCTTGTGCCTAAACCCAGTTTTTTCGACAGTCTTTGTCTATAATTTCTCTGACAGTACTTCGACTCTACAACTGGCGGGTCCGTGACTACTTATGTTAGATCACATTTGTTTTAAATATAAAATGATGTCTTTAAAATTAGGCCGCCTTTAATTTCGAAAAATATTTTTTACCACATCCGTTTAAGTACTCGTACATAATATCAGGTATAAAAACCTTTGTAACCTAAGCCTTTGTAAACCGTTTGTAACCTTTGTTTTATCACTGTGGATTGAAAATAGTCCCATGTCTGTCTAAAACATGCCAAGTTGAGAAAAGATTTGAGAATATTAAATGTATTGTTCTTTTCCAATCCAGACGACAGCCTGTTTTCCACCGTATATAAAAATCTATTTAAATGTGAACAGTTTCTATTGTAATCTGTTTCGCATGCCTCGTATTTCAAAGAAAGTCTTTTATCGCATACATCCAGATTGTCCACTGGCCTGGAAGCGTGTGTCTGCCGGGAATATTTAATATTTTCTTTCTCAACTCCATTCTTGAGATTTGTGTAAGAATTCATGGCACTGTAAGCATGCAACGTGCATATTTTTCACTGTCGCCGTGTCCATGCATTAGTCGAATTGCAGAAAGTTTGAGAATTTCTGAGTGCATCATGAACGTAGTGGCGTACTTTTTCGAATTTAAATATTTACGTAATTTCCACAATCTTTATATTTGGTAGCCTGAATGATATTGTAATTTTCGTTTCAACAAAATCATTTAGTAAAAACTCGTTCTAATTAAGGAAAACGCGTTCTATCTAAAAACCAATGTTTAGAACTGAAACATCTACTATATTTCAGCTATAATGAAATTACGCAATTAATTATATTAATCTCACAGTACCAGGGGAGCAGCACGCACTTGGTAGTGTCCTACACTCGCTCAGGAAGTGCACTAAAGCGATCGCTTTGTGCAGTTCTGATTTACATACCACTAGTCGTCGCCTTGTTTACGCGGCGCAACTATTGAGTGTTGTGGAATAACCGAACATTTTCAACCGTATTTATATAACAATAGAATTGCAAATGTGTGCAGTGTCCTGTTTCCATCGTGGTTCGCTTTGTTGGGACGTCAGAGCTTTGAATACCTATAACACGATAGGGAAATTGTATGAAAATTTGTTTTCGTATTACTATGCAGATTGTATTCATACTGTTTCAAGCCAAGAGTTTTTAGATTTTTCCAATAGTTTCTATGAGATGAACGAAAATTTTGAATGACAGCTGGTTGTTACCCAAATTGTTCCATTTTATGTTTTGATAGATCTGCACCGTTTTTATCCCATTAGTGACCTTACTGCGGGGTCGGTTCTCCTCTTACAATGAGAAGAATGTGGGCCTTCGAAATTGCCTCCCATTCGAAATGAAATTCGAACCCGGGCCCCTTCAGTAACGGGCTCTTACTGCTTACTCTTAGGCTTAGGTTATCACAGCTTTTATCTGCACTGCCTTAAGAATTTTTCCGCCAAAAAATCCACATAATCTAGGGCAGATTCCCCATGGTCCTCATCTATCAAGTTACCTGTGACGTTGAGAGAGCGAGGGATTTCCGGGTTTCCACGTGACAGTGAGTGACAGGGAGTGGAACAGCCTCAAAGCAAAATGTGATGTGACATCGGAAAACAATCTGAGAGGTTGAAAGGACTAGCAACTAAATAGAGGAACTATAATAAAATCTATAGAAGACTGTTTTATAGGGGTAATTTCAGTTATCCTTACCACGAATTGGTGATAATATCGTGTGCACTACATCTTTATTTTATCTTTTCAGTTGCAGTAAGGTAAGACAGTAGCTCCTTTTGAGTTGTCTTATTTTTTTGTATGTATATACAGTAAATGAATACGTATCTAAAGTTGTACACGGACGCGTTCCTTCAAATGAATGCTATTATATATATAGTGAGGAGGTTATTTGTGTGTGCGAAATTTCCACAAACCGCTTTTTTGTTTTTTGATAAATGTAAGTACGTATGTCCTTTTGTTACTCATTTAGGTAGTGTTAAAAGAAGGATCCTTCCTTCCTTCCTTCCTAAGAAGGATACATACATATAAATGTCATTAGTACGACGTTCAAAAAATTTAATACCTACTTTTTGTAGATTCGTAAGTAAAATAATGAATGTAAGTGGGACAGTTTCATCTCACAGATTCTTAATAAAGTGAATAACAAAGAACTGTCGTCTATTTCTCCCAAGACGCGATTATTGTTATAAATTGAGAATTTCTCGGCAACGATATAATGATCAAAGAGATTAGTTTCTGTGAATAGCCTTCCAAACAATAGTTTCAACAATTTATACTCGCAGATTATGAACGTAGAGCTCCATTGAATCCAAAGCGATTAGGTGTCATTCAATATAAATTATTATTTATTTGATACTGGATATTTGTAGTTATTCAGTTGTAGACTTTTTATTTCTTACCTTGAAATTATAAATACATTCAAAAATATGTATCTTTAAATGTGGCTTGTTCAGAAAACTAAACGGTTGGTTTATTAAAGTTGCTGACTTTAAAATCTTATTGTAAATTGAATTGTAAGCTACGAAAAATCTTCTATCTATGTAATATAAATGAATTGCTGTTAGTCTCGCGAAGAGCGTTTGGACCGATTGGGCTAATTTTGATTTTGAAATATTGGTGTGAGTCCTAAGGGGTAAGAAAATCTAAAAAAAATGCCAGGAACAATGTAAAACAACAATTTTATTTTCCCATATTTGGTAGAGCGAAGCGTGCCGGGTCAGCTAGTTTCCCAATATTATTCGGACAGCGTAATGCTTATGTAAAAAATTTGAGATAATAACGCCAATTTTTAATAACGTGAAGGTAAATCTATTCAAGATTGGACGTATCCCGAGAGTAATATACATCGAAGACAATAGCTCAAACGAAGCGATCCGAGGACGGGACAGATTAAACGTCCCTCATTTGTGAGCCAACACGATAGCCCTTCAGATGATACGGCCACATCGCGGTGTCGTGGCTGTTGTTATGGGCAGTCATAAGTGTGTTATAGTAACCGTCACGAGTCGTGAGCACAGGTGATTAGTGGTAGGCAGGGTACACTTTCGGCCAATGTATACAAGTCAAAGAACACGCGCTAGACCAATAGACGATGTACAAACACCGACGAACCAATCGCGTGATCCGACAGCGCAGCCAACGTCAAATCGCCCAATAAAGATTGTCTTCACGTTTCATGCCAACTACTATACCTAGTTCCTTCTGAATCCGGACAGATTAAAATCAGTAGGGAATTCGTAACGCTTGAAAGTACGGTTGCAATTCTATAAAAATGTACTTATTGTGTCGTCGCTTAAAATCATTAGACACTCGAAACACGGTGCTAATCGTATATGAACTGTGTAGAGATTAAATAGTGTCATAAATTATCGGAATGATATCGAAATTCTGCATACTTACATGTAAATTGTTAGATTTATATTAAGAGTAATCAAGGAGAGTAACCTAGAATCTAAAACTTTTACTTTAATATAGATAGTTTAAAAATAAATTCATTCTTATTTATCTGGGACAGTAAAAATCATTGAAATCTGTGTGGCGTTTCAGCGTTAAACACTACAACCAAACATTCATAACATTCGCATTTGTTTCCAAGAAATAGTGGAGTTGGATGTAGCGAAGGCGGCATTGTTATCGTGCACATACTCGTATAATCTTTCACAAAAGATTTCCGTGTAACAAACAGGCAACGATGCTCGTCTCTCCTTCAAGATGGATCAGATGACATTACTAGTTACTACAAATAACGAAGTGGGGAGTTGTGTCAATAATGTGTGTTTCTCTAAAGCCTGACACACACGTTAGATGAAATCGTTACGATCGCACTGTACCGTTTAAACTGCACCGAATCGAAACGTGTGTGTGATGAAAACCGTACAGTTTTTACGATTTTTCAACGTGTATGGTCTGTAGGGACGTACGACTTATCTGAACAGTTCGACTACACAGTTTTATCATACAGATGAAACTGAACGTGTGCTGTAGGCTTTAGGGATAGAATCTAAAACAAAGAAATTTGTATGAGGAGTAAAGCAATATAATATATGTACAAAGCTGCCAACCTGAAGTGGTAATCTGCCATTAAGCAAACGGCTTCTAGATCGGTGGGAAGTAATAAGTAATTGAATGTGAAGATCCCAATGCGATCCCAATCTACGTTTATCGTTCAGAAGTGGACTTACGTCGACTATACACACGCACACACACACACACCCAGAAAAAAATAATAATAACGCCCTCCAAGATGAAATTCGTCACCTTAAGATCAATGCCTCCGTCCCGCCCACACTCGCAGACGTAGCGACGGCTAATTTAGCTGCTATATTTGTTTCTGTCAAAATAAAGCCTAAATAATAATATTCAATTTGGGCCCTTTAAGTCTAGTATATTGTTAGCGCTAAAGTCGGTATTAATTCTAGAATTAATTATTAGTAGTCTGAAAAAACATTCTCTTATCGAAATTTAATATCTGATATTGCTAGTAAAAAACGTTCGGTTTTAGAATATTAAATCTTTGACGAAACAAATTAATTTTTGGTCACGAAAATGCATTGAACTCATAAAAGGTTTCGCAAATTTATTTTTCACTTCAATTTAATTTTGTAAATTTCAGAATCATTTGCCTCAAAGTATGAGCCAATATTTCGACGTCGTCTACACACTTAAATTTTTAAAGGAATATTTTCGTAACGATTTGTTACACTATTACAGTATTTTCAACGTGAATTTTCAGAAATGTAACGAGCGATAGATCTTGTTCATTTGATCACATCGAATAAATTTCTAGCAATTTTACTGGAAATACAAGGAAATTGATCGACGATTATATCTGAACATTATCTTTAATACTTTCTGTAGTGAAAAAATAACAAATTAAATCGACATTTTTAATCATTATTCACATGACCTAAATCGCGACCTGCCACGGTGTGACGTCATATAGGCATCACGGCTTTGAGAGTCGTTTACGACTATTTTGTTTTAATGGTGACAGATGACAGTATGACGTCACCAGAATAGGTAAAACAGCATTTTCGGAGGGAAAAAGAAGTTTTTTTGGCAAGAAGGCGTGTTTATTTTACCGAAATATTTTTGGGTGACTTTTCACTATGAAATTAACACTTTAAAGTACATTTTAGGAGAATACCCTATTGTTTCCTTGTTTATAATGGTCCTACTGTTCGTAGTTCCCCCGCCACCCTTATTTATTCAGCTACACCCTATAGTTATACTAAATTCGTACATATAATTCAAACAGTAATGGTAATCTGTTGTGCGATACCGCAATCGGCGGCTCTGTTTGTTTGAGTTATTAGGGACATTAAAGGGGTTTATATCGTAACCCGAATGGCTGGCGGTGCGACTGAACGTATCTGCGAAATCGTATTCACTGACTGAGAGTCATACGAGTAGCACACTCTACGACTACACTGGTGGATTCCGAGAGAGATTTAAGGCATTTTCATAAGATAGTAGCTATATCTTAGGTATATAACGTATAGGTTTTGTTTACTTTAATAATACTGAATTGTTTTAATTTAAGCAGGACGTAAAAGTGTTGCATCTCAGAATTGTATTTTTTTCTTGTCATTTAAACAGATGTTAATTATGTAGTAATCTAAATTCTCGCAAACGAATGATTCTAAGTAATGTAGTGTTTAGGTAGAGCGCGTAGAACCGCTAGCCCCGTTGTTTAAGTAGATCGCAAGCGAGCGCGTAGAACCGCTAGCCCCGTTGTTTAAGTAGATCGCAAGCGATGGAACTTCACCAATCCTCATTGGAGCAGCATGGTGGAATATGTTAACCTCCCCCTGTTGTGGGAAGAGGTCAGTGCCCAACAGCGGGACGTAATAGGGTTGCAGCCCTAGGGTAGGTAGAGCGTCATACTCTTCGTAGATTTATTAATTAAAAAATATACAATTAAAATGTACAAATAAATAAATTTGCTTTCGCCGACATTCATTCGCTCCTATGACTGAGCGTAATTCGTGGGCGCACGTGCACGATGCTGGCTTCTGACCTTTAGTAACTGACAGATTAATGCTAAATATAGCAATCGTCACAAATTGTCGAGACTATAACTATGACCTTTATCTTAAAATCAATAATTTTCTTGAAATCGCGTTATAAAAAGAGTCGGTTCGCCTAAGGATTAATCGCTGCTATATAAACAAAGAAAATAGCTTACATTTTTTTCCCTTTTAGGAGGTAGGGTCATTGCAGCTCGCCCTTCAGATTGGGGAAGTGTGTTACCGGTCATAAATTTTTTGATATATATCCATCTTACATAATAATTGGACTGCTAAACAAATATCATAACTTATTTTGTCATATAATATACAATTAAGTACTAGTTATTTAAGACATAATTATTGTATGCCCACATAGGGTACATAACACTGTTCTTTACATATTATAATTTTTGTAACATCTTTCTCGTAAAAGTCAACAATAAACGCATTCTTTTCTTTTCTTAATTCTCCATACTTTACTGCAACAAAATCTTTCCTACAAAAAGTGAACATACTAAGATACTAATGTCAAATTCAAAAATTCTTTACCCACCTCTTTTATGTGACATTCAACCAGCAGTAACAGTAGGTGCTAGGCCTCAGTGTCTGGAAAAGGAAATCGTGTCTAAAACATAACATTCTCATTCATTCACTAACTATTCGTTCGCCGCACGCTCTTTGGTAATGAAGTGTCATTCGCGGGTACACGTGCGCGTTGCCACTGGCCCCTGACCTTTTCGCTTTCGATATTCGTGTTTCATGACATTTGGTAGATCTCATGACCTTTTGCAGTTGACTTTTAAAAATTTCCCTCGCTTTCTGTTCCTATCTGCAAGTGAAGTGCTGAGCGGGGCTTGATTCTGTACCTGTTAAAACGATGCTTAAGAAGAGAACTTTGCTTTTGTTTGTTACTAATGAAAAGAAGTAGCGTGGTTCGTTTTGTGAACTTTGAAAGTTGGTGATGATTTGACTAATTGCTGCTGGGAAATTTGAGGTTGGAAGTTTAAATGTGTGGGCTGTTTCAATATTTAGTAAGTACGTTTTAGGTATTATGTAGGACATTTTAAAATGCCATCTGTTGTTACCGACATAGATTTTTATATGTCAAGATGGAGTGTCAGGATACCAATATTGGGGCAGATAAAATTAGCGTCCTTTATAAGTGAGGTCGATTTTATTTTGGCGAGAACTGCTGTCATGTCACTTTTTAGTTGTACAAACATATTTTGCCCAAGTGTTAGGATATTTTCTTTCTCTGGAGTGTCTGAAACGCTTAGACGTCGTTTTTATTTTTAAAGACGCTAAAACAGTTGAGCTCACTTTTAATTTTTCCCTAGTATATTATCACTCCATCTGTAGAAGTCTTTGGCCGCCGTTTTATTAGAACACTCATCGTACATTCATATCAGTATCGAGTACGAGGCGTACGTTTCGGATTCAATGGCAGTGATTGAGCGGTGCGAGCCGCGACCGGCCCGCGAGACCCGCGATCCCGGGACAATGAGCCCAATCAGCCGTTTTAGCTTGTTGTCATCTCCCTCATAGCAAAATAGGAGTTAATACCCACTAGATATAGAACTGAATAGATAACGCAAGTTCGCCTATCAGTATATAGACCACGCGTGCCGCCTTTTTGTCGGCTAGTGAGGTAGCAAAAACGTTTAAGTGATGGCAATCCTACTTCAATGCGAAGCCAATAAACTATTCGATTCCTATGCGATTGTCAGTCGTCTTTCGCACTTTGCCAGAACCTGAAATTAGTGCGTAATTTTTCCATAACACGCCAAGGTTTACAAAAACAACGGTAGGGCTACTAAATATGTAAGTTTTTTTTTATTTCTTCTTTTTATTATATGAGACATTACAAGGATAGTTCAAGTGTAATGAAAATTAATCAATCCGAACATTAAAGGTATAAATATTTGTTTAAAATTAAACGTGTATTTCGTTTTAACTTGGCCTTGATTGAGGGTTGTAGGTGGAAGAAATCCCGCGAATCGGGACAATGAAGCCAACCAAGTGAATGAGTTTGGTGGCGCGACCCTAATTCCCTTTGAGGTGCTTGAGAGTTGAGGTCTCCCGTATCCGAGACGAAGACCTTTTGCTGCTACGATTTGTTATAACACATCAAAACTTTTACAACGTTTTTTTAATATTTTACAATGCTAAGACAACAATATTATTGTATGTATAGGATTTCTAATGTCTGAAAAGTGTCCACGTCCCTTCCTTTCAGCCCTTTGTAGGGCTTGGGCTTCCCTACTCGGCGCTACTTCAAGTGGTCCTTAGAAGATATTTTTTTATAAATGGCGCCCTTCAACAATTATTCTTGTGGTTTATTTTGTGGCCGGCGACTGACTCAATCAAATAATTTATTAGGTGTCTAACAGAAAATTCGCAAGAAATGTCCTATTAAGTGGTTGCGGCCCTGAGAACCTTCAACGTTTATTGGTACTTTGCAAACCGTTAAAATCGTTTTGCCAGAGGCGATATTAAACGAATAACGTTTGTTAAATTGATAGTGAAATTGTTAAGGACACTAAACTTATACTCGTTGGTCTATTTTTTTCATAAAAGTTCCGTATTCTCTTCTGAGATTTATTTGGACAAATCTTTTTTTGGTAAAACGAATATATTAAATTTTGCTTTAAATCAGACGCCGTTTATTCAATTCACGTTCCACTTTGGACGGGTTTTGTAATTTGCAATCTTGTACACCGTTGATCGTTCGCGTGTACACAAATAAATAAGTTAGATCGATTATTCCGTCCCGCGGAGCGCGCGTGGAGCAGTCACATGTTTGTAATGATTCCATTAAAGCGGCCGTTGTCACACCGTATGCAAATCAAGCGCCCCTGGTGATCGCATATTAATTGCGGACATTTGCGGATGATCGGAAACGCGACTGGTCACATTGGTCGGTCGTGGCGCAATGAAACATGTTATGTAAATTACAAAACCTCATCTGCGGCTTTGACCCTAGTCTACGATTTTAATTAAAGAAAAGCTTTTTTGTTATTTATTAATGGTTTCGCGTAAAACGGATTTTTTAAGGATATTTTGTGACAGTCGTGCGTAGTCATCATTATCAACGTTTCCCGAATTAAAGAATAATTAGGCTCCTTTCGGTTTTGCATTAGATACCAAAAGTATTGATACACGGATGTCATAGTCTGCGCACATTTTTTATTCCTCTCTAGACATTGACAGTTACACCGATGTCAGCTAAAACGAGAAGATGTGACGTTTACCCGTGACTAGTGTCGGAAGCTTACCCAGCCGAGTACATGACACGATGGAAATATACCTGTTCATTGGCATGGCGGTACTCATATACAGCGTGGTGACGTTCCTCGCGAACAGTGACTGCTGGGCCGCCGAGAGTCCCAAGTGCCACTGTGAGGAGTGCAAGAACCTCTGCGCTGGCGACGAACGCGAGATCAGCGGCTCCATACGTTCGGTTTCCTCTCGTGTCGATATCGAGTATCCTAACTGAACGTTTGTGAAAGTGACCGAGGAGTCAAACGTTAAGTGTCACCCTTGTCGAGCTTAAAAGTGTCAAAACTCTGCCTAAATTAGGATTAGACAGTTTACAAGAACTTTTGCTAATTTATGGATATTATCTATGAATATTAATTCCTTTGATCTTCTTTAAAGATTAAGTACTGCTCAAGTAGTTTACCGTTTGTTTCAAGTTTCAATATTATGCACAAGAGTGATACTAAAAAGACCTGAATAGGCTTTTGCTCCCTCGCAGTCATATTCTCAACGAGGCAATCGGACAAATCAAACGGCAGCGATCACCATTTCAATCATCAAGAGTGATAGCAACAATAACCGAATAGAATAATCTCGCTGCCACAGTCAAGTGTAAAATATTAGTGAGGCGTCTGTGGACGAAAGTTTACAATTTCAGTTCGGCACAGACAAGTGTTAAATCTCAGGCAAATACACTATTGTGAACGGAAAAGCGTTCAATCTCAGTTCGGCAAATCCACTGACTAGCGTGGATAGAAAAGTGTAGAGTGCAATCAAACATCAGTTCGGCAATTGTGCGTATGGCTCGTGTATAAGCTGGTATAAGTGAGTAGGCAGTGGCAGCGGGTGTGATGGTAGTATGGACCCGCTAGCGCGGCTGATGGAGGGCGCGCCGCTGCCGGGCGTGCTGGGCGCGACGAGGGACGCGCGGCCCCGGGGCGCCCTGGTGCACGCCAGCCTGGCCGCCGCGCCGCACCTGGGGGACAAGAAGGGCCGCCATCTCACTGGCACCTTCTGCCTGACGGGGGACACCATGGAGGGCATCATCCAGTGCCTCGTCTTCCTCAAGGCCTTCTCGGTAAGTGCTAACATTAACGCTACCCACTCGTACCCCACACTACGATTACCTGTGTCGTGGGTGCCATGAACACGCACAAAACAACAACACAACACACCCAGAACGGAAACAGAAATTCAAATTCACCATTCAAATTTCTGCTCTGCTGGGAATTGAACCCGGGACCCTCCACGCGGCGCACTGGTAACAAACAAAGACGGTAATAATAAAGATCTTTTCATGTTGATAATGTAGCCAAAAAGAGAAAGTAACATTTATATCCAAGTTGTGGCCCTCAATACTTACAACACGACAAAGTATAAATAGCTAACTAACCTGTATCGTTGTCAGTGGCATCGGCCGTCAATTAGTCCGGGAGGCATCTGGCAAATTATTATCATGTTCATATTGCACGGCGTGACGGCGCGTCGGTGTCGAGTGAGTGATGGCCGCGGTCGGTGCACCACGGTTGCACGCTGCACGACTATCTGTACCGAGTGTCTAATTAATCAATGTTGGCTCACCTCAATAACATACAGCTTCATATGTTACGTGATTAATGTGTGGTTGAAAGTGACTGATATTAGTTTTGTAGGGATTTTGGCAGTTTGAATTAGATTTAAGGTCTCGTACTAATTGGACGTTGACGTTGCATATCATTATATAGAAGTCATAAAAAAGTTAAAAAAAGTTAAATTTCTTAAGCAATAAATAATAATAATTTTAATAATAACAATTTATTTTCTTTATCAATTATGTGTAGCAAGTTATTACAGTAAGTATTGTAACATAAAAGAATTGTTAATTTTTGTAAAAAATGTGCGACGAACATAAGTTGTATGTTGTAACACTTCGGAATTACTCGTAGATTCAAGTAAATCTTGTTACAGTAGTGTTGGAAATATGCCAAGGTGTCGAATGATATTCCGAATAAGTCACAAAAAAGACCCGCAAATAAAACATTTCCTGATTCCGAGTAAAATATTTTTGCTTCCGTCATCAGTCAATATAGATTTCCCTCGCTCGCGCTGATTTAATAAAGATTCCATTTCGAGAAATGACAAGAAGAGAAATAATCTCAACGACACAATAGTAACACGAGGTGATGGAACACCACGCAAACTTATTACCGTATGTTCACATCTGCGCCTAGACAGATTAAAACGTCCAAAAAGTAACTAAATTGAAAGTTTTAATTTATTTTGTACGACTTATAAAATTCATGATTTTTTTATTAGACCTATTGATTGGAGCTATTCGAATGTTTTAATTCAGTTTGAAGTTACATATGTGTCTGAAGCCCATTAATGACTGCAACGATGCAGGTAATTAAATAATAAATATACGATTAAATTTTGACCTTTGACCCCGAATAACTGTCGTAGTACACTTGGGATCGATGGGGACTTTTGGCACTTTATTTGTAATGGTAAACAAAAGTGTCTACGAAAATTTGGCTCTGTCGGAATTATTGTTGTTTTAATTGTCTTAATTGACCGTATTAATAAGCAACTTCAAAAAATATTTTAAGTAAGTACTTAGGTTTTCATTTTTGATCGAGTGGTTTACGATTTTGAAGTATTAATTTAGCTTTCCAACTTCACACCAATATAGGTTAATTTCTGCTTACGCACTCAAATGTAATGAATTCGGGATTAAACCTGAGCGTTAAGTAGGCTGTGCGATTAATTAATTTGATCTAGATTGAACGCAGTGGGACCGCGATGCGGCCGGCTGGGTTTCTAGCAGCCTGGTGCTTGTCGGTGCTGTTAATTAATTAATTAACTCTAAGTTTCGTCGAATCGAACAGCTTGTCGGTAATGTCTTGATTGAATTTTACGCGTGTGGTTAATGAATTAATCGCTAACACTTTTGCTAATGTCATGTTGAAAGTGTAATGCGAATTTTCAGCTTTCACTTCAATCTACAATTATTGAACATGCCATTATCGCCCTCGACTAAATGGACTCTTGCTAAAACGAAATGCTCCCTTATTGTCATGAAATAATACCAGTGGTTTCGTGTTTTACCCTTTTTCTCTGTTTACCGTAAACAAAAACTCTGGAACGCACAATTTGCGGGGTTACTCCGGCTCCTTTGTTCCGAATAATTATTTACGGTCAATTTCGTGTAGGGCTCTTAAGTATATTCTCATGTACTCGTGCCAGGGAAACAAGAGATATTAAAAGGCCGAAGAGACGGGCGGTTGGGCATTAAAATGTGCTAAGAGCTCCCGGGCGAGCGAGCGTGAAACCGCGGCCGGCGGCGCCCAAACGATGGTAATTCAGTTAACCTTTTTCGAGTGCTGCGCTCCTGATACGCGTTTGTACTTTGGGACTTTCTTTTTTCCTACTAAACTTTTGCAGAGTTGTTTGTTTAGTTTGTAGTTATATCGAAACGTTTTCCACCAAAAACATTCTATCTTACAAACTAGCTTGTAACGAAAAAACTTTATAAATTGTTTGGCAAGAAAGTAATTACCGCAAGCAAGATAGCGAGCAAGCCAAATCGTGTCGAGTAAATAATTGCGAATTTAAACCTCCACGTAATGCGCCGAGCAATCTCCCCCTTTCTTGAGATTAAAATGCTAACAGAACATCGCTGCATTTAGTCTTGTTTTTGCGAGAAGACTAATATATTTACACTTATTCAGTTAAATTAGGGTTTTTTTAATTGTAAATGAATAACAATGAGCACTCAGAAAACTACTGGTGCCTTAGGTAATAGGTGCCTACGACTTTCTTTTAAATAGATTGGAAGTTCCTAAAAGCAGTGAGGCCATTTTTTGGTGCACTGTTAAGAACTGTTTCCTGACTGTGCTCTTGCCTAGAGTCGTTTGGAGAGGTGGTCGCTACTCGAGAAGCATTGTTACTCACGACGACTAAAATGAAATGATGAAAACGATGCCTTAAAATGAAACTTTGGCAGGTTAATAGTTCATTTGGCAGGTTAAAATAGTCGTCAACGTGTAACTCGCCTTTCCAATCTCTAACGGCGGCCCATGTCGAGTCTTGAGGGTTTGAGGTAAATCGTTGACATTTTGAGCCATTCTCAGTCCGCCTCGAAACGTCTCAAGACGTCGCGGCGTCGAGTGAATAATTGCAAATTTAAATGTCCATTTCAGTTCACTCACCTTCATTCGTCCGTGGCCTCGTCACGTTATTTGTCATTTTGAACAAAATTGTGGGCTGCAGCCCCTTTATGGCCCAGTGTCGGGTACGGGCCTGGAGCTGGAGCATACTCCATCACGCTGCTCCAATTAGTGGGGAAACGGCGGAGAATGGCTAGTGGCCAGCCCGTATGTTTTTAAACCGAACAAGGTTTAGCGTTATCGATAGATTGAAACCGTGACCGACGGTTTAACGTGCTCTCCAAACCGACCGACGCTAGTAGCGGGTATGCGCGCTCCGCTAGTATCATTGTCAGTGTACTATGGCGTAAGTTGATTGTAGTCATTCTGTTCTTTCATACACGTGCCCCAAATGCTCGTTTGTTACTTAATTTCAATTAAAAGAAACACATAAAAGTAGTAAATTCGCAAATAATAATCACTGCAGTCACGTCTGTAATGTCGCTGGTTTTATTATTTTAATACCAAAGGAACGTGCGCGCGCGCCCCTGCCGAACCCTGAATATTTCAGTGCTTTTAGTTTTTGCAACATTATTCTTCTTATACATATTTAAGATTCAACAACCCGTTACCTTTTCTTCGTTTCTTCATTTTTCGTATTTCAATGGAAATATGCAAAGTGCCTACGCGAGTTTTTATTCAAATTACGGTTTTATGTTGCTCTTATTTGAAAAACCCAATAATAATTATCAAATTGCTTTGTCGCTAAAACTGGGCTTAGATTACTTGGCAAACTCTAAATATTTTAGAACGGGAACTCGCACTGTCGCAACTCTATTGGGTCACCCTTAAAACCGTAATATAGGAACCATTCGTTCTTTGTGCCCCGTTCCATTCATTCGTTCTTTCATTTATCCGCTCCCGGTCCGCTCATAATACGCAGCGGACGAGGCCGCCGCATTCGGGATGGTAATCCGTTGACTAGCTATAGAGTTTCGAGCGTTTCAACCATAAATAAATAGTCACTAAATACTCAAAAGAGAACTAAGTGCACCTTCTTATATTCAGTACCAAAAATTCCTTAACTATATTTTACTGTAAATATTACGCTAATGCGCTTTGCTAAGGAACGTAGGTTTGATTTCTTGAGAAAAAATATGTATGGTGAGAATATGTGTTTTTACGAGTACAGCTCCCACGACATGTAGTAACTAGTATACCTAGTAACCGTCACAAGTCGTGAGCACAGATGACAAGTGGTAACCATATTGTACACTTTTGGCCAATCTACGAGTACTTGTACAGTAGTCGAAGAACACGCGCTAAAACAAAAGACGACGTACGCTGATAATTTGGTGAAATGGTTTATTCTTTTTTATAATTCGATGCTCCATTGACATTTCTTGTACAGTTATATGTCTATGGCAGCAGTTTTACTTTTACACAGCGCCTGTAATGCCAAGCTTAGCATATTTTCACGAACAATGCGGCGGCCGAGCGCCTTCGCCACCAGACGCTGGATAAACTGCTCGAGTTGCGAACGAATTGTTTTGCTACAGTTGTACAGTAGGTACAGCATTTTGATTAAAAAATAGGAGTTTTGTAGAAAAATCAAGAGTTATTACTCGTTTTTATACAAATCCAATTAGTAGCAAAAACGTAATAAATCAAGAAATTGTTTAATAGTGTAAACATTTCCTATTTTTTGTGAGATGTGTCATACCTATTGATAGAATACTTAGTCTTAACGCAAGAGGAAATTATTACATTTTCAATTATCTAATGAATTTTTCTTGTTATGTACATCTTCGCGACTGAAACGGTGAATTATTATTTTATAAAACAGCTAATGAAAAGGCTCAATATTTGAACTACGTAGGTAAGTACTGCTAAAAGCTATTTACAGGCCCCACTCGTATATCTTTTGCTTTAAAACTTTTCAAAACAGTTTAAATATACCGTATTCAATTTTCCGGCTTTAGAATTCATTCAACATTTAAAATGGAAACACTTACAATTGAATGTTACATAAAAAAGCATGACTGCAGTTTTCAGCCGGTTTGTAAGGGATTGCAGTACCTACTTAGGTACTTACCTGTTTTTCATGAAAACGGTTATGTTCAACTTTTTTATATTGAGATAAAAAAGTTGAGATAAAAACTACGTCGACCTCAAACATGACCGGCCGATATTGCTTCTCGGAGCAATTAGATACTTTAGAACAGGTTATGTTATGAGATTGGCGGTAGATCGTTACCTCCTGTACGAACTGCTATGGTTGTACTGTTGCGACTCGTCAACAGATGGCGGCACGGGTATCCCAAATCACGCTATCAATGTTTTCTAAACATATGATATATTGTGTACAAATCTCAGAGCAATATCACAACGGCAAAGAGTGGTAGAGCCGGGGAGGTACGAGTACATTACCGCTACCCGTCGTAAAGCAGCTTGTTGTTCATGTCGTGTTTCGGGTGGGGAGGTAAGGTTGTTGAAAATACTTTATTCAAGGCGAGCCGCTTAGTCCTCATGAGTAACAAAGCACCTACATACAACCTCAGAGAGGATTTCTTCTCTGTTGAAGATTGGACTAGGGCTGCAGTGCCTGTTTAAAATCGGACGGCCTGCATGCCTGTTTGCTACTCAATTATTATGAATAAAAAATCGAAGCGCGCTTCTTGTTTATGCATCACGTAGCCAGTCTGCAAATTTGCCTTTGCCACTAAATCACCTAATGTCTTTAAACATGTGCACATGCCACAACTGCAAAGCGACTAGGGTCCGTGGTCGCGAGGTGTGAACGGCACCGGTGAGCAGCTCGCCGGGGAGGTCTGACCTCAATTCGAATTCACTCCGCCGGGGTTTTAATGGACTCCTGCCAAATCGCTGTTTTGGGAGTTCTTACTCGGATTATGAATAAAACATGTCCTCGAGGGGTGCGACGCGCTCCGCGACAGATTCCGAACTACTTAAGAATAATCCACAGACAATCCGAAATATTAAGCTTGACTATAAATTTAAATGAAAACGCCCGTGCACGGTGCTGTACTCAGTGGCCACTGTGGAGTCGTTGGGAACATTCGCGTTAATATTAATTTTAATCTGAAAGATAAAATAGAGTTACCACTCACTTTGACTACGTACCCGCTACAAGAAGTTAGCTACTGAAAGTTTGTTCATTGTAAATTGAACGTATCAATTTTATATATTATAAATTTATGTATTTTTACTTTCAGCCTTCTACTTCAGTCTACACTTGTATTTTAGTACCTTAAATTCTTTCAAGATAGATACTCTACAGTTCTGTAGAATGTTTTTTAATAATTTATAATTATCCTCAGAAATCATTTAGACTTGTAGTAAGTAAGCAGACGTTTTATAGTATTTGACACATTGGGCAATATATTTAATAATCACATAATTTAATTTCAGAAAAACATATTTAATTATTAAAATGAATCAATATTTTACCTTTTCTTGACTTCAATCATCCGAAAATTGAATTCTTTTCATTAAGCGCAATGTATTCATTGTTCAAATAATATAATAAGCTTAATGATATCGTTCACATCTCAAACTCGATGTGAACGGATTTATTTGTACGCCTCGTAAATTGCTTTTTAATTTCACTCAACACTGAACGCGACTGGGTCGCTTAAATCGAGATGTCTCTTTATAAGATATTTTTCTAATATGGAATGCTACTAAGTAGTAGGTACTGTAGGGACACCCTACTATAATAATGTAACGATCAGCATAAACGACTGGCTGCGCCAGTCGCTCCCTTTCTCTCTTGACGAACGCTATACGCTAGGCGCTAGCAATATAACTAGAGTGATAATATATGTATTATGTTTATTATAATATAGACTTTCATTTCCAACCTTCTGATAGACATTAACATAATACTACCCATCCTCTAAATTGGTGACCCCGACGTGATCAACCGACGTGATCAACCAACGTGATTGACGCCCTGCTGACGACATTTCAAGGGTTCCAGCACCTTCATCCACGAAGTTCCATCCTGATGTCTCACCAGATGATATCCGTCTCAACCGACGTGATTGTCCACATCATTGGTGTTCCTCGAAGTATCTGACGTCCTTCAGCAAGTACAAGGAGTCATGGAGTCAAGCCAGCAAGCAAGGAGCATACTGTCCAGGTTCCACTAGCAGCCGCACAAAGCGCATTGGTTCCTGCAGCCTTCAACGCTCAAGTTCAGCGATCCGCAGCACGCAGCAGAGGTTTCTGGGTTTCCCTCACCGTGACTGCGCACGTATCGCACCATTCCGGCAGACGTGGCCGATGACGACACTGGCATATGAGAGTTACGACATCATTCCAATTGGAGGGGGAGTGATGTAGCGGCGCGATACCTACAGTAATATGAGCGCGCGCCTCACATGAAATGCTGACCACGCATGACGACGCAAGCATCGAATGTAGTAAACAATAGAACACGTCACACGCGTCATACCGAACTGGCCAATCGGAAGACGTATCCTCAAACGCGCTATCAAAGTTCTTCAGAATCTCTGCATATATACAAATGGTCCGAAGTCAACATTCGGACCGCGGTCCCCAGGCAGTGACATCGCCTGGCGGGAGATCTCCCCTTTTCCTCCAAATTGGTGACCCCGACGTGATAGACATTAACATAATACTACCCATCCTCTAAATTGGTGACCCCGCGTTAAACTTTTTTGGACAATAAGTGACTGGGTTTGGAAAATTTGGGAGCGACTCATTAAAATAGCGTCTTTAGTGTTCGTCACGCTAGCGTTCGTCCCGCGTTTCGCGTTTAACTCGTTATAGTGCTTATCGGACATTATAGTGCAATTGGACAGTAAAACAACACATAATTATGGAGCCTACAACTGCAGTGAAAGTGGAAGACACTGGCTTAGCTGCTATTTCGCTATCTTCCCGAATTCCTGAATTTTGGACCGATCAACCTAGAGCCTGGTTTATTCAATTGGAAGCAACGCTTGCTCCACAAAAGCTTGGAGACCATGCCAAGTACGATCTCACAGTATCAAAACTTAGCAAAGAAGTAATTCTACAGATTACCGACATCCTCGTCAGTCCACCGGAAGAAGGAAAATATATTGCTCTAAAATCGAGATTGCTGTCAATATTTGAAGAATCTGAGAATAGGCAGATACAGAAGTTGATTGGAGAAATGGAGCTTGGCGACCAGCGACCATCCCAATTATTGAGACGTATGCGAGACTTAGCGCGTAATAAAATCAGTGACGACACGTTAATGGTTCTATGGCAAAATTTATTACCAACTTCGGCTAGAGGAGTTTTGGCAGTCATCGAAACTAAGGACCTTGACAAACTGGCAACCGTAGCAGACAAAGTCCTAGAAAATTCTAGAAGCAGTCATATTTCGGAAGTCTCACCCAGTACATCAGCTAATAACATGGAGGCAGAGATATTAAAATTAACGCAACGGATAGCAAATTTAGAAAGAGGACGATCTACATCACGCTTCAGAAATAATTTTCGCAATCGTTCCCGTTCTCGTTCGCAAGATCCTCAACATCGGCGGAAGCACAAACTCTGTTACTATCACTATCGTTACAAAGTGAAAGCACATAAATGTATCCAGCCCTGCGCGTGGAAAAATCCTTCAGATGCTGCTCCGGAAAACTGAAGCAGTTGCAATCTCATTCGGCGGATGATTGCAACCATAAATTTAATCGCCGTTTATGTATTTTCGATTCCAATAACAGACTTCGTTTTCTTATAGATACAGGTGCTAATGTATCAGTTTTGCCGTATAATTGTAAGTTAATTGGTAAGAATATTTGTAAACCATGTAGTTATACATTATTTGCTGCAAATGGCACACCTATAAAAACTTTTGGTTTAAAAACAATTGAACTTAATCTTAACTTAAGACGAAATTTCACTTGGACATTTATCGTTGCAGATGTTTCACAACCTATTATAGGTGCAGATTTTTTGTACAACTTTAAATTATTAGTCGATTTACACTCTAGGAAATTAATTGATCAATCCACGAATTTATCAGTTTCGGCTAACGTAATTTATAGTAAGGAGATTACAGTAAAAACTATTGATGAATCGCATCCTTACTTCGAAATTTTAAAGCAATATCCTGACTTAACTAAACCAATTTCTTTCAAGGAACCTCCTAGTCACACAGTATTTCACTATATAGAGACTACAGGTCCTCCGGTTCACGCCAGAGCCAGACCTCTACCTCCAGATCGTTATCAAAAGGTACGTAAAGAATTTCAATTAATGCAACATCTTGGTATTTGTCGCCCATCTAACAGTGCTTGGTCTAGCCCATTACATGTAGTTCCTAAGAAAGACGGTAAAATACGACCCTGTGGCGATTACCGTGCTTTGAACGCAGTTACCAAGCCTGATAGATACCCTATTCCTCATTTACGAAATTTTACTTATATTTTGGCGAATAAAACAATATTTTCTCGTATTGATATAAATAGAGCTTATCATTATATTCCAGTAGCTCCACAGGACGTAGAGAAAACAGCAATTACTACTCCGTTTGGGTTATTCGAATTTCCTTGCATGTCTTTCGGACTCCGAAACGCCGCTCAAACGTTTCAACGTTTTATGGATAATACTGTACTAAAAGATTTTATAATCGAATCCGAGATTTCAGACGGATCAAATTTTATATTTGCTTATTTAGATGACATTCTAGTAGCTAGTTCTAACGAACTCGAGCATAAAATACATTTAAACTCTCTTTTTGAACGATTAAATAAATTCGGTATTACCATAAATTTATCTAAAAGTAATTTTGGTCAGAAAAATGTAGAATTTCTAGGTTACGAAATTTCTACCGAAGGTTTAAAGCCTCTGCCAAGTAAGGTACAGAGTATATTAGATTTTCCTAGGCCTGAAACAATATCACAACTTCGTAGATTTTTAGGAATGTTAAATTTTTATCGACCGCATTTACCTAATGCTGTTTTAATTCAATCAGAGTTAAATAATTATTTGCGTAATTCGAAGAAAAATGATAAAACTGTTATTCAGTGGTCCGAAAGTGCTATTCAAGCATTCAACGAATGCAAAACTAGCCTCGCCAACGCAGCTACGCTCGCGTATCCATTACCGGATATTCCATTAGCGATTATGTGCGATGCATCTAATAATTGTATAGGAGCTGTATTGCAACAGTATGTTAACAACAAATTTATTCCTTTAGGCTATTTTTCTAAGCGAATGTCAGAATCGCAACAAAAATATAGCACATATGATAAGGAATTGTTAGCGATATACCTTTCCGTTCAATATTTTAGAAATATGTTTGAGGGAAGAGAACTCATTATTTTTACGGATCACAAGCCGTTAACCTTTGCTTTTTTAAAACTTAATTCTGATAAGGAAACACCTAGACGAACTAGGCAACTTTTATATATTAGTGAATTTACCACGGACATTAGGCATGTAACAGGCAGCAACAATATTGTTGCTGACGCGCTATCGCGCGTTGAAACCATACACTGCCCAGGTGCGCTCGATTTCGAAGAAATCGGACTCGCACAGGATACTGACTCAGAATTAAAACAATTGTTAGATAGTAATAACAAAACATTTATTTTAAAACAAATGTCATTTTTAGATAATAAAAAAACTTTGTATTGCGAAACATCTACTGGTCATATAAGAGTATACTTACCAAAAAATTTTAGATTCTTAGCTTTTCAGACTATACATAATTTGAGCCATCCAGGCATACGAAGTACTAAGAAAATAATTAGTCAAAAATTTTTTTGGCCGGCAATGAACAAAGACATCGGCATTTGGTCTAAATCATGTATACCGTGTCAGAAATCAAAGATACAAAGACATACTATGTCTGAATTAGGTCATTACGAACCTGTAGAACGTTTTGAACACATTAACATAGATATAGTAGGACCATTACCTACTTCGGTAGATGGTTATAAATATTGCTTAACCCTTATTGATAGAACTACTGGTTGGGTAGAAGCTTTTCCCATGCGTGATATTTGTGCATTAACAGTAGCTAAATTAGTCTATGAAAACTGGATTACACGTTATGGCTGTCCTAATAAACTGACAAGCGATCAGGGCAGACAATTTGAAAGTAATCTATTTGCACATTTAATGAAATTTTTGGGGATTAATAAGAAACATACTACCCCTTATCACCCACAGTGTAACGGTGCAATTGAAAGATGGCACCGATCTCTTAAAGCCGCTTTAATGGCAAGGTTAAACTGTAGTTCTTGGGTAGACGAGCTACCGACGGTATTGTTAGGTTTACGTGCAGCACCACGATCCGACACCGGCGTCACTGCTGCAGAGTTAACCTTTGGCAAGACATTGAGATTGCCTGGTGAATTTTTCGAGCCATCGAATAAACATTTTTACGTCGACGAAGAATACGTTAATAATTTACGCAGTACTATAAGTAAATTAAAGGCTAAATCTGTAGAGCACAGAGATTCACGAACTTTATTTGTACATCGCGATTTGCGCTCTTGCGATAAAGTTTTTGTTAGAGTGGATGCCGTGCGAAAATCATTACAACCGCCCTATGAAGGCCCTTACAGCGTCATAGAGCGTCATGAAAAATATTTTATTATACAATTACCTAATAGAAAAGTTTCTATTTCAATAGACAGATTAAAACCTGCCTATATATTAAATGATTATAGTTCTTTAAGTCAAAATACGACTTCGCGTACATCGGAAGTAAATCCTACTTTAGATACTAAATTAAATGATAATTTAAATAATTTCCCTAAATCTAGTTTAAAAACTACTTCCTCGGGTCGCGTAATACGAAAACCCGTACGTTTTATGTAGTTAACTTTTAATGTTTATTAAGCACTAACACAATTTTAGGTCAACTTAGTGTCAATATAAACACTTAACCATTAATATTACATACAAACTTTATTTAACATTACAACAGGTATAACATTTTATAATAAATTCACTATTTAATGATAATCACTATGGGCAAATCTCAAAGTAAGGAAGTTGTCATCGCCCAGACAGCAACCACTGGAAGTCAAGGAATGGAATCCCATATCCAGCAGTTGCATATTGTTACTATTGGTATTATAACATTGCTATCAATCTTCGCATGCTATTTCCTTTGGAGAAAATGTAACTCGCGTGCTAAGAAGTGGATCGACCAACGAATTTCGGTACGTTATCCTGTACAACCCTTATCTTCTGTAACAACAGTTCCCGTGCAACCTGCACAAACACCAAAACCTGTTATTTTTACATCTTAATGTTATTTTCATTTTCTTTTTTATTGCTATTTTTAGCCAAATGTATAATTTTTTATTAACTTGTAACTTGTAAACTAAATATGTGTATAATTAACATTTAAAACTTTTTTTACAACATTGTAAAGTAATTTACAGCATTCATTGTAATTGAATTAATTTCAATTTTAAAGGTCATAGGTAAAAATAAACTAATAAAATAATATCATAATTTCGTCATAACATAATTTGATACTTTTGTTTTTGTAAACATTCAATGCATACCTTTCGTTTAATTGTAATGCGATATTTGATGATGTGTCGTAATGTTCTTACAGCTTAAGGCTTACTATAAGCGATAAACTATAAGCGATACTTCAGTTTAATTTTTTTTTTGCTTTGTATAACTTCATTTTTTTTTTCTCAAAAGAGGGAACCTGTGTAGGGACACCCTACTATAATAATGTAACGATCAGCATAAACGACTGGCTGCGCCAGTCGCTCCCCTTCTCTCTTGACGAACGCTATACGCTAGGCGCTAGCAATATAACTAGAGTGATAATATATGTATTATGTTTATTATAATATAGACTTTCATTTCCAACCTTCTGATAGACATTAACATAATACTACCCATCCTCTAAAGTACTAAGTACAGGCCACTTGATGTAGGGACGTCACTGCACCCGTTGGACAACCATTGCCTTCATTGACCTCAAACAGGAACAGGATTACCTACATTTGGCGGACTAGTGTGTATACCAGTTAAAACTGTTTGTCATGAAATAATTATGAGTTTTTAGGTTTAATTAGTAGTTAAAATTGCTCTCAGAATATGTAGCGACGTTATTAGTAGCCGTGTGGACCTTTTTAACTTATTGTTTAAAAATCCTAATTTTAATGACCCTAATTGATCAAAATATAAGTTGGTATCTTAGTACATCATAGGATCTGGCTGGAGCTTTCTTCTGAAGTGGATTAAAAGGGGTCTATCTCCAAAATAATAATCACTGTAAAAGTTGGACGTTTATAGTTGGGGTTGTTGATTAAAATGCGAAATGTAGTCTACTCTACTCGCCATTAGGGGGAATAAATGAAATGTCTATCAAAAGTCTAGATCAGCTTTCGCAGCCCATCAAACGCCCCGGGGACCTTTAATTTGGCTACCGTTGATAAAATAAATGTTTGGTAATATAACGCTCAAAGGGGTCGAGTAACTTTGTTTTATTTAGATGTCACGTAAAAATTCAATATCGTCTGTTTTTAGATAAAGCCGCCGACGTGACATCCCGTCGAAAGGCACGGTGAATATTATAATGTGACGTTACTACTGTATATTTATTAGAAATGTTTCCGGATCGACGGAGTCGCGATCCGTAAGGCGGATTACGTGTGTCCTTTAAATTTTTATCTTAAGTCGCCCCGGATTAGAGCATCGGCTTGGAATTGATGGATTAGTGCATTTGCATTTAAATTCGCGTACTTTCCTTCACTTTTAGTAGTGCGATCCTTTGGTAGACAGCTAGTATTGGTTCACATTGATAATTCTCATATTTCAGAATCCCTTTATCGGGATCGCAGCACCGGTGAGGAATCCGAACCCACTATTTGCCGGGGTCGCCTTTTGAGATTTATGAAATGTGACCTCATTGATTTATTAACAAGGGTCGGGAAAGGCACTTGGGGTGTTAAGTATACGAAAAGGACGGAACCCGTCATCGTCTAATACCTCAGGATTGACGTGTTACAAGTCTCATCTCAGCTATCGCAGATTCACGAAAAGAAACGTTCGCAGATTGATTGATTTTTTGATTAATTTTTTTACGTGCGTCATCACCGTGTCTCGTGAATTTATTACAGTAAGGGGCGGTAAAGATATCGTACAATCTAATAATCGTACGACGTAATTTGTAAACGTCATCTGCCTGGGAAGGTACCGGATTGCTACTCCCCTTAAATACGTTGCAAAGCAGTGTGTTCTTCATGTGTTTATGTTTCAGTTTTGTTGCCGGCCAGTAGTTAGATTGTCGGAGACGTTTTATTTTAGGCGAACATCTTAATCCTCACGAGTAACCCACACGGGCAGGTGGCGTGGTGGCCTACAATCCTACATGCTTGTTTGCTACTCTTTTACTATTATTAAACACACGACATTTTAATTCAATTCCTCAACCCCTCAGAGTATTCTCCATATTTGTTTTGTACTCGCGTGGATTGTGTACACGTATAGTATACGGACGAGTGTATTGCGGTGTTTCGTCACCCGAACGAGTATTCCATTGAAAGCGAATCCTCTCGATTCGGGCATTTATTCCCCCACGGGAAATTCCCCGACACCCGCCTCGCTCCGTGACTCTGATGCCGTTTCCTGTTTTTTTCGGCATATTGTATTCAATTGCCGTCTAATGTTAGCGTCGGTTGCGATTTGTCTGTCATTTATTAGTCATAGAAAGTAAGGAGTAAACTACCTCTACGCAACCTGGTATATCAAAATTAAACATAAAAAACCTAGCTGTCTTCAAATCATCATTAGGAAGGAATTAGTCAAAGGGAGCTTTTTTATCTTTCAAATATTTTTGGACTTACAGAATTATAACGTGTATTAATTTTGACAATATCTTTTTCGTCGTATTATTTCATCGTGTAATTTATTACTGAGAAAAGCTGACTTTTTATGACTTCGTGTGGTTTTATCAGTAGCACGTGTTCTATTATTACTTTTCTTTGTGAAGCAAATCCTCGAAAGCAAGCACTAATTTGGTCCCCCGGGAAATTCCCCGCTCGCGTCGCTCAGGGGTGGCAGGACGACATCGTTTCCGCTTCCTGTTTTTGTTTGCCACATTTGTACTTAACCTCCTACTTTGGTGTTGCAATATAAGATTTAATAAATTAGGTTTTTGAAATACATGAAATTCATCAAAAAACACGCCACGCACATTACCATAAATTCAATTTCAATAAAAGTCGAATTTTGTATACTTGGTGATCTCTAGTATGCTGAACATTGGTCGCTATATGTAATTTTATATTTTGAAGAAATAAAGGAGAATACTTGTGGTATTTACCAGGATTGCGATCACCCAGCCATTACGTCAGACAATGGCCGCTAAAACTCGGACGGCCTCGAGAGGAGTGCGTAGCGGTAAATAATTCGGGACTTGTCACTCGAAATCAAATTACGTCGGTCGTCGGCGCGGCAACTTCCAAAATTGTGAATGGGAAAATATTTGCAGGAGGCCTGTCGATGACAGTTTGATTGTATATTGATTCGTCTTCGTCGGCCGGATTATCCGGGCCGAGGTTTCAAGACAAGTGTCACTGGGTTCGGTGATGAACGGTTTGGGACACGCTGTAAAAATGTTTAGTTAGATTTTAATGATATGACGGCTTGATTTTATGGCTTTAAGCTGCCGAGAAGTGTCATTTACACCCAATGTATGAAAATTTAAGTAACCTGAAAATTCCAATGAAAGATAGTATTATAATGATGACCTAAAGAAGACAGCGAGCGATTCAAGGGGCCCAACACCGGGCGGAGTGGCATCTGTTAGGTGTCTAGCATGTCTAGCAGTGGACTACGAAGGTTCACTTAAAGTACTCAAAAAGGCTGTGTTATTTGACGAATAAATTTCGCTTAGATAGTACCTATACCTTACTATGGGTATCTCTAAACCTTTACTTTGAGGTTGTACGGTGCAAGAGCAAACTACAAGTTTAAGTTGACGTCTGTTTATTATGAGTACAGTAGAATGACTGCCTATTCATACAACATATCTATCACATTATACATAGGTTAGGTACATATCAATTTTGCTCCCAAATATGGATACATGCAAATCAGACTATGTGCACACGGCACATACCTCTACATTTTACTTCATTTAAACTTCTCAGATAGTTGAAACTATATACGACGGATGTCTGGCGACAACATAATTCTTGATACAACAGAAAACAGTTTTTCCAGTACCTAATCAATAAGAGATTCAGTCAAGTCAACTAGACTCAGTCACTCAACGCAAGCACACGTAGCTGTTAAAGCCAATTTCCTGCAACCCTTCGCAATCGCGGTTGAAGAGGAACCAATACGCTTCTCATTACAGTCGCCGCCGCCGTCTTCTAATGGCGCGGGTAGGTCGGCCCTCTGTGCTTAGACCAATGCAAACTTATCACTAAGCATCGGTTAAAAATATGAACTCGACTAATAAATTTCTCTGTCAATTTATGGGTTCAGAAGGCCTTCATAGCTTGATAGAGTTACAGAGTTGGAAGGTATGACACGTTGGCTGACACGACTAAATTGCTTTTCGTCACGATTATATTACGTAGATAGCTCACATACATTGCTCGTTTTGACTTGTTGCACTACCGTTAGAAAGTGATTAGGTATTGTGTCACGTTGCTATTCGGGCCATCAGCTAATGGAGAACCGACAAATGGACATACTGGCTTTTGCGCATAGCAACGCAACGAGATTGGTATCGCTAGGTAGATATTGCCACGTCGAATAGGAATACCAATCCAATATAGTTCTAAAGCTAGAGAGATTCTCATTCAATCGGTGGCTGCTGGCTATTGCTTTGAAGTTTGTCAATCCTGTTGCGTATTTATTTCGTTGCTTTGTTGTATTGACTATCTGTCTTTGAATGGTGTAAACAAACTACACTAGCCCTACAGTCATATTTACTAATAAGGCCTCCAATATCGAGAAGCATTAAAGCCATAAATTATTTTTTGAATCATGTATTAATTGTTTTTTTTATTTTCAGGTAAGTGAAGCAAACAAGAAATGGAACTTGATTTCGAATTAAAATGCGTAAGTTATTTGGCTGAATACACGACGTATGGAACAATTTTATCTAATAATACATGTAATACAATTTTCAAGTGCTTAAATTTACCTCAAATGTTTACGTAACGCACTGAATATCTAGATCTACGCGTACTAACGGGATTCGATCGTCCCCTGCGGTAACTTAGACACAAACTGCTAGCAATTTCCTACTAAAACGCTATCCAGTCAGTAAGTAGGCGCCATCCATTGACACACATTCCCTCGTGTTGACGGAAGGAATTGGAAGCCCGCTCAGTGCGTGGAGTGTTTATTAACTGACCCCGAGGGTGCTTGTACCCTTCAAGGGTCCCCTGTAGGGGGACTGGGGAAGATTCTACATTACTTACATTTTTCGTCAGAACTAACTAAAGAGAGAGTTGTAGAAAAAAACGCATTTCAATTATGGCTGTTTTAAAAATAAATGAAAGTCTCTAAAATTAACGAAAATTTAAATTGTTCGATTTTCGAACTTGAACATTCCAGATGAAGCAAGTTTTCAATGAGGACCTCAGGGAACATTCGTCAAGTGACGTCGATGTAACAATCTCTTTGTGGCGACTCTGATATAAGACTAAGCCTTATGTGCATTTTCATACCAGTCATGCACGTATTCGTAATCTACATAACTCTGGACTAATGCTCATAGAAATAGCTATTCAACTAGTTTTCTTTGACAGTCCACTTGATGAGGGTACGCGTGTTCAACTTTAACCATAAAATTTAGGAGTCTTATCTGACTAACCTCGTCGTAATCAAAAAAATTAAATAGTGGCTCTAAACCAACATATCTACATCATAATATTATTTTGTTTAAAATCTAGTTAAGTACCTACACAAAGATAAATTTTGATTTTAATTGAATGTAATTAAAAATTGATTAACATTGTTGTAGTAATTAACTTTTGGTAGAGACTGGATCGTATAGTGTAGTTAACTGTTACTAAATTTTTTTGTAGTTCCTTTGATTTTTTTATTTTAAATCTTCATTATTTAATATTAGAGATTATTCAGCCACTCTCCTAATTGACAGCAGGAGGCGCGCGAAATTTTTTTCTTTCATCCCAAATTGTTCAGTGTAATCTTGTCTTGGAGCGCAAAAGATTTTTTCGAGCCCTCTATCAAAGAAAGTAATTAAATAAGAGAAGCACGCCGCTCCGTAGCAATTAATACCTTCCCATTGCAACGCCGAGACTGTTTCAATTAGGGCGCCATCTCTGAAATTAATTTTTATCGATTTCGTTTCATCCTGATGTTTCTTCAAAGGTTGATGCTATTAGAAATCCCGGCGCCATTACGCTTTGTCAGATTTGTGACGAGACAGATCTCAGAGGGCAGGCGCTTATCGGATTTCATTTTACGATGATAACTGTTCCGAATCCTTTGTATTCCGAGTGCTTCATCTCTTTTGACAGTCAAACGTGAAAAGAATTTTGACATTTGCTTTTTCGTTCATGACATGATCCTATTTCTTAAGCAACACTCCACACTTCTTTACACAACACGCCACACTAAGTCGTTCCTACAACTAATATAATAATATAAGTCGCACACAGTGTGAGTGCTGCCATACGTACCTACGTATACCTACGCAGGAGGGTAATTCGTACGATAACCTAAGCGCGGCCTCACTGTAGGCACATACATACTTGTCAGTACCCATTAATGACCCACTACAGGGTCGGGTCTCCTCTCACGTAGAGAGGGATGTAGGCCGCCGTCCACCACGCTGGCCTACTGCGGGTTGGTGGACTTCACATGCCTTGAGAACATTTTTTTTGTGAACTCTCAGGCATGCAGGTTTCCTCACGATGTTTTCCTTCACCGTAACAGCAGGTGATACTTAATTTCATAAATCGCACATAACTTTTATTACAAAGTCATTAGTGCGTGCCACTGGGATTCGAACCCGGACCCCTCGATTCGAGGTCGAATTCTAAGCCACTGGGCTATCTTTTCTATTTTTTTTTATTCCTTTACTACATTATTAAAGTCCCTATTTTTCACCAGTAACACGCAAAGAGCCACCAATATATGACTATTAAAACGGTTCGATATTTTTTCCATTTTTAAAATAGGCGCTTACTTCGCTTTATGGAAAGTAATCCACTCAGTGACGTCACGTCAAGCTTGGATTCCTGCCAGCGTCGCCAGGTGAGCCGAGAGGTCGGCGGCTCCAATCAATCGGCAAATTGAACGGGGTTCGAACCGGCCGGCAGGGGCGCTTCTGTTGGCGGAAAACTGTGTCCGACTAATCCACTTTGTTAGCGTGAAACAAAGCTCTAGTTAGCCCGTGGAGGAAAGTTAGTTTATGTGTAAAGATGTTTAGATGTATCTGTATGTCATTAAAATGTCATTGTGTGCTCTCCACCAAATAATATATGATATTTGTTTAAATATAAAGAGGTGCTCTATTTGGTGATTAATAACGACATTTAATCATCGGTCTTCTTATTTGTCTCGTTTAGAAAGGCTCCCTTAAGGGAAAATGGTGTAAAATGATGATTAATACAGTTACTGTTCATCACAAAATATATCGTTTGACTTAGTTTGTCACCAAGCAACAACAGTCTTACCATAATTGGTTGAAATATATGATTATTGTCCTGATTGGATGTTCAACTTTGACGATGTGATTGATGTGAATTTCTCTACCAATCCTGAACTTGCTCTGTTTGACTCATAAGTGTCATTACTCTTTGTATATTTTATTTATAGTGTTATTTTTATTTTTCCTGTATATTTAATTAATGATTTAATTTAAGTTTTAATTTTTTTTTTTAAACAATTTAGTTTATTGCTCTATATTACGTGTATACATATAATATATGTCAAGTCAATCAATCCTATCCGCAGGTAACTGTAGCCAAATCAGCAATGTATCACATCGTAGTACAATTTTAATGCAATGCAATCAGTGTTCTCAACCTCGATTCTTTAAAGGTACAAAAGGTTTAAACATACACATTGGAAAAGTCCATAAAGATATTTCTCATAATAGTTTAAATATCCAAAATTCACAATCCAGTAGTCAGGTTCATAATATACCAAGTCAATGTTCAGATAACCAGTCTTCAATATTATCTTACACCTTAAGCCGTTTGAAGGGTTCTGTAGCAACGGTGAAGCGAATCCCTCGCGGAGCGCGTATCACAGTAGCTACATGCCTTTCAAGTGTAATTCGAGAAGTCGTCTCTAAAAATTCTGTGGATAGTTGGAAACACTTGTTGACATTCGCTTACTTTAAACTACATGCAAAGAGGGATGGTCGCAGCTCTCTTACAAATATCATAAAATCTAACTGTTATAATTCTCTCACCCTACTTGATGTTATTTCACATAGAACATTTTCCCAGTCTGACATTCGTAGAAAAATAGAACAAAAAGTGAATGATGGAGATTTAAAGGGCGCTGCGACTCTCCTTTTTTCTTGTGATACCATTGCACCTGACTCTCCTGAAACCATTTCGGCACTAAAAGATAAGCATCCATCTCCTTTAACAACAATTCACCTTCCAGATCCTCCTTGCAATGATGACGCTTGCCTTCAGGTTAGTAAAAAAGAAGTTTTGGCTGCCTTGATGTCTTTCAAGGGTGGTTCCGCTGCTGGCCTAGACGGACTATCCCCGCAACATTTGAAAGATTTAGTCTGCAACTCCACGGGTGAAGCAGGCGTGTCGCTCTTGGAAGACATCACTAAGTTAGTAAACCTAATGTTGGAGGGTAGGGTACATCATGAAATCACAAACATCTTATATGGTGCAAATCTATGTGCCCTCAAAAAAAAGGATGGAGGAATACGTCCGATCGCCGTGGGGTGCACTTTTCGCCGCCTTGTTTCTAAAACCTGCTGTCGACATATAAATGCAACAGTATCTTCAGAGTGCTCACCTGTACAGTTAGGTTTTGGAATCAAGGGAGGCTGTGAGGCTGCGGTCCACGCTGCTCGTACTTTTTTGTCAAACAACGGAGGTGAAGTTTTGTTAAAGTTAGATGTGAAAAATGCTTTTAACTCCGTTGATAGGGGCGCCTTGCTACAAGAAATTAAAAAAATAACACCTTCAATTTATAAGTACCTTTGGCAATGTTATGGTTTTCCTTCTAAATTAATGTACAAATCAAATGAAATTTTTTCTTCCGTTGGCTGTCAGCAAGGCGACCCTCTTGGGCCGGCAATATTCAGTCTTGCAATACAGCCTATTATTTCGGGTTTAAACTCAAAATTTAATATTTGGTATTTAGACGACGGCACCATAGGAGGTGAAGTGAGTTCTGTTCTCAGCGATTTACACACAATCATTCAAAAATTTTCTTCAATAGGTCTTGATATTAACCCTTCAAAATGTGAACTATATATAAATGAAGCATTAGATGATTTTGAAAAATCAAAAATAGTTCAAAAATTTTCTGATGTCACTCCAGGTATCAAAATTTTAACCAAAGACTCACTTCAACTCCTAGGTGCCCCAGTTTTTTTGGAATCCATCACACCTGTTATCGATCGCCAAATTCAAAAGTTTAATCAAGTTTCTGATCGTCTTTATAGTATAAATTCCCATATGGCCTTTTTTATTATACGAAATTGCCTTTTTGTTCCAAAATTCACGTATATTTTAAGATGCAGTCCCACTTTCAAATTTTTTACTGTTTTGAATTCAGTTGACTCTCTTATAAAAAATACTCTCTCCAATATTTTAAACTGCCAACTTTCGGATCGTGCCTGGACCCAGGCTTCCCTTCCCATACGCTTCGGAGGTTTGGGAATCCGCAAAATTTCCAGTGTTTCTACACCAGCTTTTCTCGCCTCAGTACACAGGACGCAGCCTCTTGTTGATGACATTTTGAGTAAATCATTTGTCAATAATATTGAGGTTGCGTTCTTAAGTGAGGCCCGAGCTGCTTGGTGTTTGGCCTGCCCAAGTGAACATTTCCCAACTTCAAAACACATCCAGAGGCTTTGGGACGAGCCTATCTGTTCAAAAATGTTTGATAACATTTTAGAATCTTCCACAGATCAATCGGAACGGGCTCGTCTCTTAGCTGTCTCTGAGAGGGAGTCAGGTTTTTGGTTACAGGCATTACCATCTTTTTCTTTAGGTACTTTTTTAGATAATACTTCTTTTTCTATATCTATTTGCTTGCGGTTAGGTTTAAAAGTGAATGAGCCACACCGCTGCCCTTGCGGCGAGAACGTAAACGCTCTCGGACATCACGGACTTTCGTGCCGTCGTAGTGCTGGTCGCTTATCGCGTCACGCCTGCCTGAACGATGTCATCCGGAGGGCCCTTGTCACCATCAACGTACCGGCTTGTCTAGAGCCGAATGGTATTGTACGTGATGATGGCAAGAGGCCCGATGGTATGACACTCGTTCCTTGGAAACAAGGCAGGTCGCTTGTGTGGGACGCCACTTGTGTGGATACCCTGGCTCCGTCCCATATTCCGGCAACCGCTTCACGGGCAGGCGCAGCGGCCGAGGCGGCTGAGAGCGCCAAGAGGCGCAAATATGCAGTTCTAGGTGAGAGCTACATGTTTGTGCCTTTTGGAGTTGAAACTCTGGGTCCGTGGGGTCCGGAAGCTAGAAAATTTTTTAAAGACTTATGTTATCGGTTAAGTCACGTTACTGGGGACCCAAGAGCTGGATCCTTCTTTGGACAAAGAATAAGTATTGCTATCCAAAGGGGGAATGCAGCCAGCATCTTGGGTACCCTGCCGCAGGACAGTGGTTTGGAATCATTATTTTATTTATAAAATTTTATTTTTATTTATTTTTATTCTATTCCCTTATTTTGTTATAATGTTATGTACATATTATAGTTACGTTTAAATTTTAAAAGATTGTAAAATAAATGTGTAAAGCTATTGTTTGTTATGTAAATAATAATAATCCTTTTAATAACTACTATGGGAAACATTATGGGCGTGTAGATTACTTCAAAACAAATCGTTTAGCCCTAACCAAACCTCAACGGAATTCGAGAAATTTGAGATTTTGGACTAGTGATGACAATCTTTGTGTATATTCTGAATATTGTAGGTAAAAGTATACAGATAACAAATGTGCCTGCATTCGAGTATGAAATGTGGAATGCAGTCCTCGCCTTATGTATTTACAAAATAGCTTAATAGTATAACAAAGTAAAAATATGGATTTTCGGCTATTTCAATTAGCGAAACGCACTTATGAGGGTTGTTGGGTAAGTTAATTAGGAGCGGAGTTAGCGTTTAATAACTGTTAAAGTTCGCTTATAAATTGCCGCGTATGGTTGCCGCGATTAGGGAAGGCTTTTAGTTTAAAAATTTAGCGAACAACACTTTCGTACAGTCGACGAAAGTTATGCGATTCCGGGGTAAATGCACTTTTTAATTTGATTTTTAAATGAGAGTATTGTTGTGGGTAGTAAACTTTACTAGTTAGTTCTGAGGTTACTCCCAGCATAACTTACTTAAATTTTGGCTGAAGCTAATATTTAATGTTCCAGGTGACCTTGGTTCCAGATTATCTTAGTCTTCTGGAGAAGCTAAGTATTGACTAAAAACCTATAGTGTCTTAGGTTCTTCTATAGGCAGACAGACCTATTTGAGATTTTAACTTATTGATGTTCTACAAAACGTGGCGTGTTTGTTCAACTGATATGGCCTTCCAAGTTTCAAAATAACAATGACTATTAATAAAAGGTCATGAAAGACGAAGATTGACGCAAAGAATCAAAACAACACAAAACCTAAAGTGGATGATATTGTCAAGGTTTAATAATAAAATATTAAACGTTGTACAAAAAACGTTACAAATGGCCCATAATTTGCGAGCAGCTTTATCTCTCGGCGAGACGAGCCGGTAACAACAAGAAAAATGACTTCGCAACTCATTACGCCACTCGGGAACAGTTCACTTGATAGCCTGTAATGGATCTTCAAAGACTAGTTCCGAAATTCACGACACAATAACGACCGTTTGATCGGTAGACATCGGTCTCATCAATTGTAGGAAGCGATTTATATGCGCGATATTTAAAATGTGAGTCGAGCCTGAATCGAGGTTTAAACTATTATTTTAATTTTGTTAAGGAATTTGCGTAGTTTTCTTAATACTTGATTTTATTTATAACGCTGCATGCAGCCTGCCCTTAGTTTTTAATAGGCGCTTCCAAACTTTTTGGTCAGCTAATGGTGCTCCCGTCTCTGGGAAAAAGTGTCAAGAAATAGCTCAATCCAAATGACTCCGTCTACTAGTCGGTCGTTTAAATTGTCTATGGAAATTGACTATTTCTATCAAGATTGACTAAAGATTTGGAGCCCTTTAGCCCAAGTCGGGATATAGGCTATCTTTGTGTGTTCTACTATATCTGCTGCTTAGGTAAATCCTCTGGTGTTGCCCATATTCATAGGCAACGGTGACCATTTTCCAAAAGGTGGCCTGGGCATTAAAAATTCCCCCGAGGAATTGCGCAAAATTATACCTTCACTGCTGCCTCCCGTTCTCGTTTATTACCCGCAGACAGGTACTTATTCCATTCGCACCATGTGGACTTATGGCGGTTCTCCACAGCCCCTCAGGTCGTATCTTTCGTATGCTGTGTGCATTTTGTCTTATAAGGCGCGGGCCAGCAGAAGAGACTTAAGACGAGGACGCGTCGCGGACAGGCGCACACGTGAAAGCGTTGCGCCCGCGCGCTTCGTCACTTCTGTATGTTTTGCGTCGCGACGCTTCTATACATTTTTTATGAAAGGGACGCGGTAGAGACAAATGTCCGCGACCCGTCTGCGTCTTACGTCTTTTCTGTGTGTTCAGCGCCTAAGATGTTGATTTGTGGCGAATCGTCAGTGTTACGACTGGTGGGTGCCTAACGTCTAAAATCCGATCGTTAAAAAATAATACGAAAGATCCTTAGGACATCGTCATTAGGAGGCACTAAATGGGAACTTGATAATACCGGCAGCGTTTCGCCTCATTTCGCCCCGATGTTCTCCCAGTGCCCACTGATAGGCTTATCGGCTCAGGACAAATTGTTTGGATTTCATTTCATTTGATTTGTTTATCGAATTTACGGTCTTTAGGAGGGAAATAAAACCTTAGAAGGAATAACATTTTTATTTATTAACGGAGATTTTTTGGGTTTTTTTAGACAATCATGTTACGATAATGATCTATTAGGGCTTTCGAGCAAATATACAAAATTTATAGGTAAATGTAAGTCATCGTATTTCTACGTAATTAGTTATCCGACGTGATCAGGTTTTTCCTCGTAGGTACAAATGTAACTAAGAGACAATGATTAATTGTAACAATTGTTTTCACATTTCAATTAATGTAAGCATCGGATGCAACAATGTTACACAACAAAGTGTAACCCTACAAATGTCGGGAATGCGAGGAACCTCCTGCGGTTGGTCAATAAGACCGCATTTAATTATATTCTGTCACAGCGGGAATTATTTTTGAAATCGATGCTTGCGTTGCTTTGTGAGGTTTATAATGGAATTGTATCCCATACTGTACTGTACTACTATATATAATTATATTTTAAATTTATAATTAAAATAAATTTCGATTACGACGACCTGAGTGGCGCAGTGGTAAAGACGCCGGTGCGCTGCGCAGAGGGTCCTGGGTTCGATTCCCAGCAGAGCAGAGATTTGAATGATGAGTTTAAATTTCTGTTTCTGGTCTGGGTGTGTGTGTTCTTGTCTTGTATGTGTCCATGGCACCCACGACACAGGGAATCACGACAGGGGAAGTGAGTGTGAAGCGTTATTTATTATTAACCGTTTATTTCGAATGAGCATACTATTCGGTTGCGGAATTCATTAATGAAAAAAATGAAATCTGTATTGTAATGTAAATTCTATTAAATGGAATGTGGAAACGCGCGTCTAAACAAATAAAGTATGTGTACCAAAACCTGTGTCGAGAGTTTTTTCCTCCGGCTTTTTCTCTCTTTACCCAGCGATGGGTGGCACATAGGCAGCCGATGAGTTCGATTAGGTAAAATTACAAAATAATAAATGTAATATGCTAAATTGACAAATGAATTATTGTACAAACTTGTCAATTAAATTATGTATTAGTTATAAGTTTTCAATTGTAATTAGTACTAACATTAGTTTTTATTTTATTTTTAAATTATTAAAATGTAATATAACTTTATAATTTGCATACCTGAAAAGGTGAATATGGATTGATCAAAATGCCCTGTAAAACCAATAACTAACCCATATTCGTGCAAATGAATGATTTTCATTTCATTTCATTTCAATGAAATGACACCGTTGCCATCACAACCCGCCGTGGCATAAGGCGGTAGGTACGTATACTTCCGTAATGCTATTTATAAAAGCATTCAATTTAAACAATCTCTTATCGGAAACTTATTTATCACACGGTCAGTGACCAGATAGTTATTTATTATTCCTATGCCACAACATTATGAAACAAGTATGCCACAATATTGGAATATTGGATTTATGGGTCGGAATAAAAAGGCCCAACAAATTTTTCCATGAATATCTCAAAGTTTCCCGCTGATCGAGCGCGGCGCTCCGGAATGTCAATGTATAAAGGACTACAAAGATAAAAAGAATTTTTCAATTACCAGAGGTTCTGCCATACAATTTAATAAGCCGCGAGGGAACTACAACGGCGTTTACATCGAAATCATTGAAACATTTAATGTTTACTACTAAATATATTCGTATAGCTAATGATAAACTCTACGACTTCTACGAGGCTGAACTAACACTAACAATGAAGGATGTCACTGTGCGTGTTTAAAACTTTTAGTAAAGCTCACACTGAATGTGTGCACTAGGAAAGCATTTCCGAAAAATCATTCCTACGAGTGCCTCGTTGAATGCTTCTTTTCAAGTAATTGTTAAGTGAAAAATTGAGACAAATCTATTAAAATATCCCAAATATAACGTATAAATATCTTCTTTTTACAAACCTTTTAATGTCCAAACACTGTTGGGCACTGGGGAATCCTATCTCCAGTGCGAATTGGTGGAGAAACAGGCCAGTGGCCATCCCGTGTCGGAAACTGCCCAAAGGACTTTCGACAAGGTTTAACGACGGCCTAACGTGCCCTCCGAAGCACGTACTGACCGCGCCCAGTGTCAATAGTTAAAATGCCAATATAAAAAAATACGTTGTTAACTAAAGACAAAATCGGAATAGCGTAATTATGACATGAGTTTAAAAGAAAACAGAGTAAAGTTTTATAGAATGAATTATGTTTGCATTGTAGGAAAATTTGAGAAAGGCACGGTGAGTCGGCGCTACGGGCCCCGCGAGACGCGTCGCGCCGCCGCCGGCTGATTGACGAGCGCTCGCCCCCACTTTGTCTTAATTCCCTTTTTGTAAACATCCATCCATTTAGTCGCCGAATTGAGCTGAAATGCTCTAAGTGGAACGCATTTGAGTACCGGTTGAAAGTTTTTCAGACGGTCGAATCAGGGTCTTATTGTAATGTAATTGTAGACGCATAAACTCGTGTATCCTTGCAAGTGTGCAGCATTGTGTAGCAGTTACGAGTACGTCGTCCGCGCAACAATTTTTCTTATCGCTTTTTACTATCACACTCACACATAACACCGCGCGCTGGTATGAGTTATAGTGACTATACAAAACGTTATTCCATATTGATCACATGTCTTATGTCTCAATATGATTAATTCAATATGACTCATGTTTGTCTTTAAAAGTTATGGTTTTGAGCAAAGTTTTTGAGACACACTAGTTAATGTCTAAAATAGTAAGTCTAGTGTAATGTTTAAAAAGTATTGGTATGCCAGTACCGCATTCACAAATTAATAAAACAGATGTTGGTATAGGAAACACCTCTATTAATATTATACTTTACTAACCTATCCATGTACAGCATATAAAAACGAGAAAGCCAATGAAAACAAACCGTTTCTATAACAAAACCGCTGTAACGAATCACGTAAAGAGAAAGCGTGATTCATGACATCCGTATACGATTTTGTACATTTAGTACACTCCCTGGAATAAGGACTTTATCGTTAAAAATGTATAGGCAATCGTAATAATAAATGCGAAATGGCACTCAGCCCCGGGAGAGCTTTTGTGGCAAGGCGTATAATGAAATTATTAACGAAATGAATGTGAAATGCTCTATGTACCTACACTCATTATGCGAGTTTATTCATTGCTTGTGACTTCTATAAGTGTTAAATATTCCGAGATTCGTTTCCTTTCACACGAGTCTTAATTTCTCAATTAAATACTTTTTAACACGCTTTGAATCTATAAAAGAAGAAGAATAATTGAAGCCCATAGATCTAGATAGGTCGATTTAGTTACGTTTAGATTATTATATAAAGCTTTTTCAGTATAAACTTTACGAAAGTCGCTATGTACTGCATACTATGTCAGACAATGTACATACGTAGCCCACTTAAACTGCATAATATTTAATATGAAAAACAAAAATATTTCTTACACTCTACGAGTATAATACCTACATAAAATAAAAAATCATTGTTGGGCCACTGTAAGATTGAGCTTAAAAACTGTGCTAAGAAACAAGCAATCTGATAAATAAATAGATCACAGTTCTTAACTCATACTAATGTAGACAATTCGCACACAGACACAGAACAAATACCCGTGCTCATCAAACAAACATTTTCGCAGCATAATTTCCTAGGCATATGCGGGGTGGTAATTATTCTCTGATTAACTGAGGAGATATTATATGAATAGCGCTTATGTATGTGTGCAGTGCAGTCTTGTCCTAATTAGTTGTCGCAATACGGTATACCATTGTCCGTCCGCACTGACATGCGACAAATGGAGGAAATGACATTGTCGTACGAGAAACTTGTTGCGAGCGACCGATTTTGTCATTAAGGACAAGGGGTTAGGTCTTGTCCTAATTGGTTATCTCAGTAATTTAAACTCAGCTCTTTGAACGGATTTGTTCTAACCAACAATATGTACTGACATATAAATTTTGTTATCAAACAACTTGGCAATTAAGACTAGGCAATTAATAAGGCGTTATTTAATAAACAATTTGCTTTATCTTATTCGACTTGAAGGCAAAACACGGATGTATGTAAACATCAGACACTTTAGAATGTAACACCATCTAGTTTCACGAAACCAGAGTGCGGTGACGGGGTGCGTACACCTGTTGTACCCTAGTGTAAATAACACATACATTAGACGGTGGTTTTAACTAATCTCAAACAGGTGTAAGTACGTGGTAGTCATTTTCCCGCATAGAAACATTGATAGTAAAATTGTAAAGCGCAGAGGATTTTTATATAATTTATATTTCCACTCACTTTTCCTATATCCGTTTCTTCAATTGGGTACTCTTATAGGTACTCCATTCCCCGTTCTATATTATCTTTTTCCCTGATTAAACCGTGCCTACCCCGTACTTGTGCCCTAACTAAATAATATTACTGAGGATGTGCCTTCAACAAACACCTTACAATATCAGCACTCAATACACTCTTTTGTCTCAACCAAATAATAATATTATTTGATTTGGGCCTCTGACTAAACACCAGAATATCAACACTCTCGCGGAGCCTAGCACTCAAAACACGAGGATCGCGGTATTTCTCGAGTGTGTTCGTGTATATCGGTTTCTCGTAATGTGTTTGCATTACGTTCTACAGCTAGCCGGCGAAGTGGTTTACATCAATCGCGTTTATTTGCTCCCGAGATTTGAATTAATGTGAAAACTGAGTTTATGTAATACATCAAACATCCCTACGGTTGTTGTTTGACAACGATAAAGTTTTACCTCACTTTGAATACAGTTGAAGCTGTTTGTGAAATTCATTTATTAGCTTCGGCCGAGGTCAGCCACATAATTTACCAGTACCACTGAGCCGTGTCATAAATATAATTCACCCGAGCCTAACGCGGACACCAGGTAAACATGAATCCGAAATACATCTCCATAATATTTTCAACCGAGAATGTCATACTTAGTCCCTTTCATGCCACGTTGATGAGGGGCGGTGCTACGTTTTAAGTAAATTATGCGTTCAAACGTCCTAAAGGTTTCTGACGTCCCGGTACTCGGTACGATTGTGCGATAATGTGGTGGTATTAAACGTAAATAACTAGATTAATACAACATCTGTGCCTCGAGCTTACGCAGCTTCGTATATTAATCGTATCGAGCTGCCATTAGTATCGAAAGATGTCAAGTCATACTGAACTGACATAATTATGACATACTTATGACTGACGGTTACTATACGAACCAGTATTGCTCACGGCACTGCTTTGAAATCTGTTGCGAAATTTCCGCCTTCAAATGTAGCTTTCCTTCGTTAGAGGTATTAAGGAAACGTTAAGATTTAGGCACGGTTAGTTGTTATAGGATTAATTTCTGTTATGTTATTATGATTTATCCTTTCATTAGATTTTACAAAACTAAAAATTTTAGTTTCAGTTACACTTTATACAATCATTAAAGCGGCGAATAAACGAACATGAACGTTCTTATCAACCATACTGTTATCCCAAAGTTGTCAAACTGTAATAAATCACGCCTAACGTTGAGCTATGAGTAGTTTTCACATGAAACTTCAAATTAACACCCTCACTTCATCCGGTAAACTTGCGGACAGGTCACAAGGGTTTCGGGGGCGCTTTTAATATTTATACATTTGACAATCAACACTAATTGCCTAAGAACTGGTAGACATTTTTGAAGAAGTGTTTGCGGCATCATAAAATCATGTTGAATCTATTATTTAAATCAATAATTTTTATTGATTTTCGTACACCAAAAATGCAGATTTGACTGACTTAATTCAAAAAATAGTGCTTGGGGCGTTTTGATATTTTTGTTTAAAATCTCGCCAAATGGCCTGAAAATAATCATTATTGTTTACAAATAATAAGTAGCAAAAAATTTCATTGTCCTTTAAAATTTTTTTACGATTTTTTAAAAATCACCCGCCAACCATGTCTGCTATTTGGTGTTCGGATATTACAAATAATAATAATCGATTCCGCATGATTTTATGATGCCTCAAATACTCTTCTAAAATTGTATGCCAGGTCTTGGGCTATAATAGATAGTTAACGTTTTTACTTTCACCTTTTTAATTCACCTTTCAAAATCTCGAAACTGTAAATCAAAATGAACCTGGTATCTTTGATGATTGATCACGATCTCTGATTTTCAGTCGGAGTCTGTGTACGTAAGCTTTTGATCTCCAAAGTCAATTTGGATTGAAATGCCAATGCAAGAGATACGTGCAACACCGAGCTATGATGAGCAAAAGAGATTAGATCGATCCTTTCCTCTGCGACGCTCGAAAATGCTTAGACGCTGAAATCGAAACATCACGTTGATTGGCTAGAATGTTCAAAGTAATGGAATCAACTTACGAGTACAGTAATTGCATCGTTTCTTAATCATTTCTTTGCTTTTGTCATTATTTTCCTTGTAGGTACTTACATGAATTGATGACGTCCATCAACCCGATATTGGTCACCGAGGTAGAACTCGTAGAACCATTTTTCTCCTTTCAAGAGGAGACCTAACCATAAAGTTACTCATGGGTTTAAAACATCCATCAGATTTTATACATACGAGCACTCCCGTTCTACACCTCATGGTTTTGCCCACATTAGGTTTTTTACGGCTTTTTTGAATATGTAACTTGTTTTATTTTTTAATTTAAGCTACTACTAGGCTTAATCTGCCTCGTATGTGAGGAATATAATTATGTATGTGATTGCTTCTAAAAAAGTTTAAGTTGTGTAAATTTGTTGAGTAAAAAACAATCGAACATGTACAAACTTACAACTTTATAAATGCTTACTTTTCTTTGACTTTCTTCTACTTCAATGGAATATCAGTTCGATAACAAGTAACACTAACAACGCTAACAAGTGGCGCAAAGTTCAGAACCGAAGCGTTTTGGAAGAGCTTACGGAAGCAAAAAATACAGTTCCAGACAATGCATTGAAATACAGTTACAATTCATTGTTGTTTCCGCGCTGCCTCGCTCCAAACGGAAATGTCACGACATTTCATTCTTAATGCTTATTTCTGCCCATCGTGCATCGTAGCAATATTGACTTGGTGCTATGTTGAAAGTAGATACTAGATACCTATACTCTCTATTTATTTTCATTGCGATATAAAGTATATTTAGCATATAAATATATTTACGAAATTTATCGCTTTTAAAATCTTCATTACAAATATTTTATAATGACCTCCGAATTTCGACCTCGATTTAATAGGTACTAACAGTTTATCTAACAACTTTTTAAAATTGCAAAATGGTAATAACCATAGCTGTCATATTTTGTTCAGATTTTGCATACTCGTATTACTTCTGATAAGTGCGGAAGAAATTGTGCAACTACAAAATTAATGTTTCCTCTTTTTTCGAACTAAATAAAGCAATTTTGATTGAAAATCTGTAACTCTGTAATTTGACCTCTGCACTAGCTTTTGTTGTGGTTATTCGAGGCATTTTAGAAACGAAAAGAAATGAAGAATAGTTGCCTCCACTCATCGGCAGTCTGAATGCTTTGAAAATACCTCGTTAGTACTTTCATTGTACTGTGATTTCGTCATAAAAGTTGAACTGCTTTCTTTCTTCGTGCATTTCGATTTTGAATAGAATGCATCGGATAGTATTTCTGTGAGACTATCTTTTGTTGTGAGATAACTGTGAAAGATAAATAAATAAGCTTTCATGTTTTGAATGTGGTAAAAGACGCTTTATTAAAACGTTGCCACTGCAAGATAAATAAAGTTATAGCGGGTTATTCTATTCGCCGTCATTTGAAGTTTTCAATAATTATATTATTCAAGAAATTAACGTTCCCAGTTTGTGGTCTTAATTGATTTTCATTGCTTGTTTTCGAACCGTTTTTGTTGGAGTCAAGGGTATGAACCCTCGACCACTTGAAACAACTTAGGGAAAACAACTTTTGGTTACGATTAAATAAAGCGTAGCACCGTATAAAAAGTTTTTGGAAATTAGGCCAAAGAAAGGTGAAAAGAATTATGATGGTGAAATGACTGTATGGTTATTTTTTAAGTGTATTCATAAACTTGTTCACTTGTTCGCATATTGCCAATATTAAATCGTGTGTCCACCATCTCACCACCATCTCACTAGTCCATCATATTGCGTCGAACCTGTCGGTTTGATGCGATTCTAAGCGCTTATCCAATATCCAGCCTATCCATGCTTAAAATGGGACGATGTCAGCTTCATATTATCACCTAATTATTGAATAGAAAATATCATCTGTCCTCATACAGATCATGTAACTGTATCGTTTTAATAACGTTACCACCAAGTTCAGCTCAAATTCAGTCAAGCTCTTAATATTACTATACGCTCTTCAGTAATCGGCAATACATTCTTGTTTTTCATAAACACACATTTTCGAGCCATTCAGGGGGCTGAGATAATGGGAATTGAATGGCGGTGCGGGGCTGCGTTGTTCCTCCATACACAACACACACACACAATACCCATACACCCGCACCACGTCCTCACGAGTCGTATTATCATACAAATAACCGGTAATGTTACTGCGGCGCGATCCGAGTATGTAAAAGGTGAATTTTAGGAAGATTGCGCCACAAAGGTCTGGCGAGACTGATTATGTATGGACCATTTGGTTTTATTCTGATGGAATGAGCTCCGACAACACGTTTACCTTAACCTACACCGTTGAGAACGGTTATACAAAGTCATATAGTCTATATGCATACTTTATAAGTGGAATGTGCTTTTGAATTAAGTATAACCGATGATTGAGTATAAAACGAAATACTTGAAAAGCAGGTTAGCAAGGTATGATTGCCGGAGATACTTTATTTGAGGAGAACATCTCAGTCCTTATCAGTAACAAAGCATCCGCATACAACCTCAGACCGCAGGCAGGCAGAAGCGACCACTCAACATCACCTGCATTGCCGTTTGCTACTCAATTACTATTTAATAAAGAAAGCAGAGATAGATGATTTCTTAATAAAGAAGTAGAGTTGCTTTCTTTATTCCTCGCAATAAATAGGGTATCATCAGTATAAAGTAGTAAATAATTCGTGGATGTTAGCCGAGTAATTGCCATATTTGGCACAGAGCCGATCTCTGCGCGAAAGGTTACACCGATAAGAACCGCTGGCAAGAACTCCCCGACTTTTTTTCTAAAATAATTCATGAGTCTGTTGTGCTAATAATTGCCAGTAAATCTTGAAATTTCTTGTTAATAAAAATACGTGTATATGGAAAGGAACAATGGAATGAAAAACATTTAAGCACGCAGGCAAGCGTGCTCCATCGAAGGCCGTATCTAGCTTTAAAAAGATATATCTTATATCTTTCGTATCTTAAAAAAGATATTTCAAGTAAAAAAACAATTTTTACATTAAATTGGCTATTTTATCGGATGATGTAACTGTTGAATTTTACTAGAAACTTTTGGTCCATACCTATTAAACCCCACCGAAGACAACTGTGAGCATGACTAAAGGATTCGTACGAGACGTCAGTCATGAATGTCGTTAGAAATGTCTTATGTCAGTCTGATTGACATCTTCCCATACTAATGGCAGCTCGATACGATTACTGTATTATTACGGGGCGCCGGGTATGAACAATTGAAGTTGATTTATTTGTTGTGCCTAGGTGCCGTTTGCCAATATTCGCCAAGATTTATACCGCCCGGTATTGTCCCAAGCTGGAGGAGATATATACCGTGTTTTGCCCACATCACTGTCATCGTGTTTATTTATGCATGCTGGGGCCCTACCTCATTTCAATATTATTTATATTTCGCGTAATCTTCCTTTACTTGAGTATTTTTGGACGGTCGAGATAACAAAGATTTATTAGGTTTTTCTTGCTAGCTACTTTAAATTTTTAGCATTCTTAAAGAATTTCTAAAAAGAAGAAAAAACGTCTTTAATTAAAGACTTTGTTTGTACTTATAACTACAAATAAATAAAATTGAATGTTAAAACCGCTCACTTTATATTGAAACCTACGTGATACTTGTTTAAATAGCAGAAAACGTTTTATGTTATTCTTTAATTTTTATACGCAAAAAAATGAATTGTTATTAAGAAATAAGTGGAACTATTTATTATTTTTATAGGAATTTTCAAGTTATAAAAGTAAAATAATACATGTCGTAGTTTGATACGATACGATATTTTAAAGTAATACGATACATCAAAACGTATCCTATGGTCAAAATATTGTATTAAATCGATTTATCGTATTGTGTTGTATCGATATTTCGATATATCGTATCGTAATGGGCATCCCTACATCCATTTGCGCCGTGAAATATTCATAGTTTTATCCCTTCCTCGTGTCGGTGTCGTCTATTTATTCGCCTATTTATTTACTCGTGCGGCCGTGCGGCCTTCGCGTCACGTTTTTCTTACATTTCCCTCCGCGTCAAATAATGTGACGTGCCGTGGAGGTATCGCTGTGTTTATTAAAAAGGATGTTGAATGAATAACAAATTTAGGTACATATAGAGGTGTCCCGTAATCAGTGACCCTAGTCTTTTGGGTGGTGAACACACTCGTCGAATGTAGTTTAGCGAGTATACCTACTCGCTAAGCTACATACATTACATACATACATACATACACTCTATAGGAATGTAGAGGGAATGAATGAAGACCCGAGTGGGGGAGCGATGACCTGCGCGGGTTTCTGGGTTCGATTCCCAGCAGAGCAGAGATTTGAGCGATGACATTAAATTTCTGTTTCTGGTTTGTATATTTTACATGTGGGGCTGAGTGTGAAGCGTAATGAATTATCCCGGAATGCACTAATCCGTGCGTGCAATGAAGTGAGTCTGCAAATGCAGAGCGGCTGCAGGCGTCCTTATTAAACAACGTAATTGCGATCTCTGCTGCAATTCCCGATGCATTCTAATGCAATAATGGAATGGTAAGCGGAATGCCTGGCCGATACACCGATTCCGGAATGAGGAAATCGGATCGAGGACTTTATGACAACGCTCCTGTTGGTTGATGATGTTTAAACTTGCGCCAGTGTCGAGAAAAGACCACTTGCGTACCTCTAAAGGTTAATATGCTATACCATATTCGTGCAAATGAATGTTCTATTTGAAAACTTCACATGCCTTCGAGCACATTATGAAAAATTTCGGGCATGCAAGTGTCCTCAAGATTCTTTTTCACATAGGTACCTACTTATATATTCAATTAGTCTTTGGCGCTCCTGGGTCACGAACTCGGACATAGCGGAGAGGGACTAATGATTATTATTAATGTTTTTTTAGTATTTTATGACCAAAACGGATCTATACATAATATAGAAGTAAAAACAGCTGGTGCATTTTGTGTTTCTGAAAATACTTGAAATCTGATCTAAGATTAAATGTAATAAAAAGTTTGCTTTAATATTAATGTTTTAAATTTAACCACAGGCTGAATACGCCGTTACCTTTCAGTAGAAATGATACGTCACCATTTTCCAAAAGCGACAATGCTATAGTTTCAATTATTTCCATTTCCGTTCACAATTCCGAGCACGCGTCAATGCGTCTCAAACAGAATGTGTTGGAAGTTTGAGCTTAGTTAATTAGGCTAGATCGTCCGTCGTCCGGTCGTCCGGTCGTCCCTCGCCCAATATACCAAGCTACAGTATACTTATAGCAAATAGAGCAGTGCACTCGGACGGCTGGCGGCCTACTCATTAGCGAATAGACGAATCCTTTGACAGCACCGAATAGGGTTATCTTCGGAAGTCCTGAGGTCTGTTTGTATAAAGTATTTGTTGCAAGGATGCGATTTCCCTTTACAGAATATGTGAATTTCGATCGATTTTCTAACAAAGTAGATTGTGAACCTCTGAAGTAACCCTCACGTGTAACTTGTTTGCGGCTCCTTTCACTACACGCTCAGATTAATTCCGCCTAAGTACGCCTCTGAGAGGATCAAAGTTTCAATATTTTAACACAAGAGATTCCTACTCCATTTTATCCGTTTGAACTCCACATCATAAAGCATCACTAAAACCTTTTGGAATATTTTTAATAAAACAGAGTTCCATCCACTAATCAGCAAATGAACCTTTGAAGTGGTCATAGGTCTTCTCGGCGCCATTCCCCCTAGTTGTGGGTCATTTGAACCCAATGCTTTATCGCTACATTTGCCAGGAAACAGGAACAAATACAGAAATGTAGGTACAATACTAGATTCTGGCGGCGTTGTGCGTGTGGTAAGTTTTAGTAGTACTATATAAACAATATGTTAATCCAGAGTGTAACAACTACGTGCACTACGCGCATAAATATGTACCTGCGATATTTCATCCGAATATTTGCAGCCTTTTTTGCTCAAAAGAATAACAAACATCTATTCATCCATTCATCCAAATATCCATCAACCCATACATCAATCGATCTATCCTCGTAAACTTTCACATTTATATTAGTAAGTATCCTACATCCTAGTATGTATCCTACATTTCTACAACCATTCTTTACTAAATTTATTATACTATTATTACCTATACTATATTATTTAGTTATTATTCTATTATTTAGTTAGCTTAGGGCATTGCATAGTAAGTAAAAACAACAATGAATCTACACTTTGTATAAATTCAACACAATACACAACATAACGCAATCATCATTAATCAATCAATTTCAACGAGGGATTTAAAAAGCCTGTAGTGACTATAAAATGTATACATAAATACATAACGCTTCACACTCATAGCCCCACACTAGGATTCCCTGTGTCGTGTTCACAAGACACACATCCAGAGCAGAAACAGAAATTTAAACTCATCATTCAAATCTCTTCACTGCTGGGAATCGAACCCAGGCCCCTCCGCGCAGCGCACCGGAGTCTTAACCACTTGTATTCTAGAGTATAGAATACACTATGCATGACACTAAATTAAGTCAATTTCAATTGTAAGCAGCAGACTGTTGACTGGGCGTGGAGAGATATAAGGAGGCGGATGAAGCCTCTCTCGACACGAGAGTCTAATTGAGTCTGATCCGTCTCGTCTTAGATGAAGCGTAGCCATTTAGTGAAGTTTTAATTGCCAGATTTAGTTTCAGTCGTTTGAAGGTCTGTGAGAGAGCGTTATTAGAATAGAGAATGAATTCATACGTGATGTAGAAGTCTTGCTCTACGGAAGATTAAAGAAGTAAATTAAACACCGTTTTCCTGTATCACACCAAAGTGGCATTTAAGCTTAAATCAAATCATTTTCTACCAGCCAATTGAAAGAGTATAAGAATACAAAAGTGAGAAAAATTAAGTAGAATTGAGAATTTGTAATAAAAGAGTCTCGTCTGAAGGGTGCAAAATATACTGAAGAAAAAAAAATACTATTATTTATAGAAGTATCGTATACAAAAGAAAAGTTATTATAGAACCTATCGTTTTGGTCTTCAAAAAATCATGTCGTGAAAATCGTCGCTCCTAATTCTAGTAAAACAATACAACAAATTTAAAAATTGCTAAATATTTCAAGTAGTTTAGCATCACTGTGTTGAGGGTGTACATAAATTTGAATAACATTCGATTTTCCCTCAATTTACGGCGCCAGCTATCGAAAACACCGCCATCCGTCACAGTGCACGCGCAATTTCCGCAATCGCCCGTAGATCATGGCTAACGGCGTGATTCAAACGTATCGTTGGCTCGAGGAGTGCACTCGGCTCGAGTTGGCTCCGATCGCCCACTTGTTCAGCGCGGGACGGGAAACGAAAACGATTTTGTCACTTGTATCAGCCTGAACTACAATTTGAAGACAAAATGATGTTCAAAATGCGTACCTAGCGACTTAGGTTCTACCTCAAAACGGATTTATTTCTCGAATAGAATACGAGATATGTCGTAGTAGGCGTTTGTTTACTGGACGCGATCTCCTAACATGACTAGGCTGTAAAAAAGAAGCTATCTGCTTTTAAAGAGAGAGGCAGGTGGTAGGTAAACTCAGCGTAAATTCATTCACACGCCCGAACTAGGTATATCATAATAAATTAAATACTCATACACCAAGGAAACAAAGCAACATAGAAGTGTTCACAAATCACATCCTCTATAAGCCTACATGTCGAACAAATCCGGACCGCTTAGATTATGCTTATTGTTATGGAGGCCGGGTACCCGCTAGCCCTTTATTTGTACTCCACCACCGACTTTACATCTCTCCATAAAAGGACCTTATTACTTGTGTATGAAAGAGCATATTCCAACTTTGCGGTAAGAGGTTTTGCCTCGCTGACCAATTCGCTCAAACATCAGCAGATTGTTTCCGCATGAATATTTCATTATTAATACTGGCTACCTGCTCGGTGTACCTTGCAAATGAAAGGGCCCCGTTTCGGTAGGTTAACGCCTTGTTATTTTTGCTCTCCTAGTATTTTTATTGCAGTTTCCGCAAAAAGATTTTCAATAAAAACCTTTCTTTACCCACACGCATTTGAAGTACCCATACGACTTATACTATAAGGACCCATACGGCCCCTTCCTATTTGGCCGACATAACCGACCGATTAAGCTGTACGACAAAATTTAAACACAGGGTAGAACACTGTATGGAACTGTAGAAATTTAATTACTCAGTGACATGCGATACATTTTATACAATGACGTCATCGTGGAGCAACTTTTGTAGGTCACGCGGTAACATAACTAAATGACGACTCAATCGATGTACAAAATATTTGCACATAAAATTTCAAAGGACATCGTCGAAGTTTGGCCAACACGCGTGTCATGATTGATGGACTTATAAAAGAGCTATGATGTATCACGCATTACCCTGATGCGTCTATCATTTCCGATAATGTACGTCGGCCTACATGTTTGTTTTCTCATAAATCACTTGTGGCTTACGAAATCACTCTTCGTAATAAGAGATTCAGTGGACAAGAAATGGGATTTACTTGAGATAGGGAATTCATTTGTTTCTTGGATGACGCCGTGTCCGTTCCACCTCGTTTATCAAATATTGTTATTTGCGGGACGCGAAGTAATTTCTTAATGAAAAAGCAGCTCGGACGTTGTATCAGGGTGGATTTGGACGAAGAGAAATGACGAAGAAATGCAAATGGAAATCGTAGGAGACGGAGTCTTACCCCGTGTTTTCAGCCGGTCTATTTGCCATGTCGGTCGTAAGAGTTCGGAATAGCCTGACGGATACACACTCATATACACACACACACACACACATACACACACACACACATAGAGTGTTTTGTTTATAAGATATGGAAGAGTGGGACACCCTGGCACAGGTAAATTTTTACTTAAAAGGATGTCCCAACAACAGTTACTTATTGTACCTACTCACTTCATGTAACAAATAATATTTGTCATTTTCATTTTCAAGAGTTGCTCGTTTGACAACGGTATATTATTGCATATATTATTTTGTGTCATGTCAATGTGTCATGAGGACAGCCCCAAATAGAGGCATATGTTAAAATTTTGTCGTGTTGGCTTGTCGGTGGGTTATGTCAGCCAATTAGGGCAAGGCCTCAGTTGTGTGCTCTACCGTACAAGTTTGCGGCATACGAAAAAACAACAAGTTCTAAAAGCTATTTTAAACGTTATGTACATGATAACGGCACTTTACTCTCGGAAAAAAGTTTGAATTTTATCGCGTTTGTTGGTCGGTCAGTTGTCGTCGATAGCCAATTAGAACAAGGCCTTATTGGTCGCCATCATTCATTGTGTTCCAATTAGAAAAAGCTAAAAGGCAATACTAGCACATTTGTCGAGTACACGCTCGAGAGTTCTCGTGGGAAGCGACGCACCTACCCGACCTTATTTTGTCCTAGTTTGTGGTGTACGTTGTTGACTATAATGACTACTTCTGTCTTGTTCGTTAACTTTAACCTTTGGACTTCTTTTCGATATCCTATCCTATAATTAGAGCTACCTATCCTGAAACATGTACATGAAGTGAGCCATAAATTCAATAAAATGTAGAACAATACGCAAGAATTTTTTTAATAAACTAGGTTACGAAATGTAACGAAAAGTTAATAAACTATTAAATTAAAATTAAAAACATACTGTCGAATTAATAACCCCCTCCTTTTTTGAAGTCGGTTAATAATACATTACTATTATTACCTACTGTAAGTATTATACACTGTACTGCTAATATTTCCCGTTTTGTAAACTAGTATCTGGTAATACTGACTCCTTGAAACGTTTTAGCTCATATGTCGGCGCCGCGTACGATATATCGTAGCTATCTCGCGGGGCTAATTCCAACGTGACACCTTGCGTGACAACGCCGGCGCCGCACGTGCCGCCGCCATTTGTAAAGGAGTCACGGGCCGTGAGTGCCGTGACACGGCGGAGTGACGCCCAAATTGAACCACGTGCTAACTTTGACACCGATTCTTTCAGATGGAGCATAGAAAAAGTAACGGCAGTAATATAGGATAGCGGCATTGTCGCCCAAACCCATTCTATCACACTTACTCACAATCGCGGTGACAGCAATAGAATGATCTAACATGCGCTCATTCGAGCAGAATGTAGGGTACGTCTGCCCCGGCCACATTGCCGTTCTGGGCTCTCTGTTGCCTGTTCTTGTTGCTGTTTACTGTTGATCTTGTTGCCAAAGAAAAGACAAACTTTTTTCGGTTAATGGCATTACAATTACGAACAACTTCTGTTGTAACTTTAAATGAAGCACGACAATCCTAAAATATTCAATCAGGTCATAGCGTGTTTTCTGTCGAGTAGGTACTTTGGTTAGATTGCATTGGACGCTAATGGAAACATGATTACAAAGTGTAAGGGAACTTAAAGGGATTACAATCGGTTCTTGTGCACTTACATATGATGTTGTATACTTTTCAGCTACGTAAAGTATATTTCTACCATATGTACCGACATGTAACTAATACAAAAAGCACGTTTCGCTTTAAAACGGATATATCAAGGCAAGCTAATAAAAACTGTGGACTCAAAAGTTCGCCTTGTGTGCGGTTTGTTTGTTTTGCAGTCCAGCTCGGCTCGGTAGCTTCTCTGAGCGCCTGGTATGCACGGTCAGCAAACATGACGCGAGTTACACGCTTCCATGAGCACGAATAACTTAACGGTGAGCAGACGTCAGGACCAGATCAGAACTCTTCGAAGGGCTATGCTTAATTACTTATTTATCTACAGTAGTACAGGTGTTACAAAATATATCTGTGAAGTTATTGAGTTGTTGAGCCCAAATTGCCTGAAAGAAGGTTTCACTTCGAAATGTGGACTATGCAATTGGTTTGTCTTGCTATTTAAAGTCCAGCTCGGTTGTTTTTCTGGTCGCCTGGTCTTAGCTCATTGAACACAGCAGAATTTACGCTCCGATTGACTCGAATAGAAAGAAAATCGACCGACCAATCGAAAAGCTTCGACGGTCTCTAAAAGTTAAATCGTTAATCGTTGGGAGTGCTGCAGTTGGCCTGAACGATGAATTTTATGATGGACTGTTTGTGAAAAAAATCAATCGGAAAACTATTGAAGGGCCGTTAATTTAAATAAAAAATACTGAATAAATCGCACAAAAATCAGGCATTAAGCATTTTTAAAATAATACTGATTAACTGCAATCTGATACGACTACATGCAGAGACCTAAAATTATCCTTTCAAAATAGGTTCTGTTGAATTTTGAGGCTAAAATCATACGAGACATGAGCAACTAAGAATTATTGACGACGTGAAAAAACAGTTTGTTTGCCGACTTGCAGGCGTTTCTGCACAGCTAACCCTAATGAAGACATCATTCCTTTTCTACTGCCTCGGGACGCCGGTTAGTTCTCAGTAATTGCTTCGTTACGGTTTTCGCTTGTTTATTTCCCAAATTGCCGTTTTCTTCAATCGAGCCCTCTACTAAAGACTGGGAATCCAATAATCCGTTTTTGGCACTCCAGGAATCCCTTTGAGCAGTTCCTAACGATATAGGGCCGGCGATCTCTGAAATTGATCGAGGCTCTTTATATTTTCGATAGACCTAAAGGTACCGGATAAATCCCTAGGGCGCTTGAGAAAAGCGGTCCTGAATTCATAAGTGGATTCCTTAACTTTTTGGCGGATATTGTTAGGTTTTAGAGGACGAATATTAATTTTCTCAAAATACCTATGAATTCTATTCTTATTCTTCTATAATCATTAAAATGTTAAGTTTACCAAATGATTTAAGAAACTATTTATTGATTAATCTTTTATCGTGATTATGCTCATAATATTACCGAGGAAAATACAACAGCGAACATAAAATAATTACCTTATTTTATCTTTATTTTTAAAATGTCCTTTAGATGCTTAGAAGCAAATTTACAAGCCATAATCATTAAGTCATTCTCCTCTATACATATCTACTAAAAGTCGCTTTCTGCCTTTACAGCCGTTTCGCAGAGCGCTGTTAGATGTTCTGCCTCAATTAAATAGCCTCTAAAGTCAAACCATCAAAGAGCATACATACATTTATGGTCGCTTTCCCGTCCGACGATCAAAGTAGGTATACTGGGGGACGTAATACCAGGGAAGCAGGAATAAAGTGAGGCTCGCTGGATCCTCGCTGCGGCCGGAACCGGGGGAGCGGCGGTCGGCATTTCACGCTCATTGGCCACTCTGACGCACTCGCTTTGTCTTCCTGAAAGACTCAAGATGAAGACTGAAATGTTGGACATGTTTTTCGTTGCTTATGAGTTCGTAGTATTTGAATATTTGAGATAGTGGAATAAAATAAAGTTTTCTCCAAAAATATCTAAATTATTAAAGACCACTCTTTAAGAATAATTTTTTTCTGTACGATAATCATAATTTTACTCACGGCATTTTTAAGTTTTGTCTTCAGTTTATTAAACACAACTCCACATCATCCAGTCTCCTCTCGGTAAAAAAGGCTGCGATCTAACACCCTGACTGGAAACTAAATTAACCTCAATATGAACCCGAATCTCTTGATAAAGAAACTGAATTCCTTGCCACTGGGCTGTCACCATTTACTTTCCGGGTATAACGGTTGAAACCCTTAATAACTCGATATTAGAAGGTATGTCGGATGTAGCGCGAAAATTTAATTTTTCCGTCAGAACGAAATTAATATCCTTCGTCGTTACCCGTGTGTCGTGAACCCGCGCTGGGCGCTGGTGCAGGGCGGGCGGGGCGGGCGGTAAATCAGCGAAGGTGATGCGTGGGATTGGGTGATTGATCGTTTCCTTTAAACTTTCCGTATCGCGTGTCGCTGTCGACGGCGGGGATCCACTTGGGCGACGTTTATGTTAATGTTGTACATACTTCAATACGTTCTACTTGTACTTTTCTTTCTCAAATCACTCGTGAGGCTTCAAGTTTGTTCAGTACAGGAGTTTTTGCAGAACCGGTCTACCTATTTTATATTCTATGGATTATTTTCTACATAATACATAAAGTCGTAATTTTCACTCAGTTTGTAGTTTTTTGAATTTAATGCATAATAAATTCCACACAAAATATTTACCAAGTAAGAGGATCATACTAAAATACTCAACAATTTGTTCAGTAGCGCGCACTCCGAAGTTTCCGTACCTAACTCAGTATGATGCACGGCATACCTGCTTGAATAATAAGCCGCTTATGTCATAATAGCCTGGTTCAGATGCAATACATAAACCTACATAGATGTACACTAGTCCTTATACGGAGGTATTCTATGCCTTCCTTTCAACCCTTCAGTCGGTCCACTGTTGGACATGGGGTTCTCTGAATCCAACGATTTCTCGCTGTCTTCTTTAGGTTGTCAGGCTATTTTTGGTATGGCGGCATACTTTGAAATATAATTGAAAAGGATCTTGTTATGGATGTTCTGGATCCAAAACAATTTTTCCGATGTCCATCTCTTTCTTCGTTAGGAATTGTTCAAGAGAATTGATTTTGGGACTTCACTTACACTTCTGTGTAGACTGCACTGTCCTTTAAAGCTTTTCGCTGTTGCAAATTCTCGAGCACATCGATGGGATATCAAAAACCCTAGCAGCACTATGCAGTAGCCTCATTAATATTCTGGCATAAAAAAACCTCAAATTTAATCCGTAATAAACATTAGCAAGTACTAATGAGTTTCTTAAATAAAATAGAATACGAATATGAATTCATACGCCACCTACCACATCAATCTGAAACAGGATCGAAGTACCTACTGTCTTCAGGAGACTACGAATACTCTTACATCCACAAGATATCAATAACATGCTGCTTTACGTAGCAGCAGTAGTAACCTCTCCGATTATACTCACGGTTCTTCCATTATTAAAGCTGCTATTAAACAAAGCATCACACGAAGAAACTTAAATAAAATTAAAAAAAATCGTATCACATCAAGTAATAGATGGATCTGAAAGACTAGGTCCGATAATCGTAATGACGATATGGAAACCACTCCTCCGATAGGTGTCGCCCCGGAAGCTCATTCCGTCCGCAATCTTCTAATGGAACAGCACGTTACACGACAAGGGAATATATTGGCGCTATCTATCCTAGTATCGATGTATGTGGTCTGAATCAGCGATAAATCAAACCTCTGATAGTGGATATATTATGCTGAGGTGTATTGTCACGTTTGGTAAGTAATTAGGTATCACAGTTGTGATCGATATGGATTAAACAAATGCTTTGTACTATCTTAAACTAATCCGTATTCGTGCAAATAAACGTTTTTGTCTTTGTCTTTGATTTTGAATGGAATGATATAGCCAACAGACAAAGGTCCACCGGATGGTAGTTCATGTAGCTTATGATAAATGACAAAACTTGAAAAATTGCCGGTTTAGTACTACCTACTTCTACTAAACCGGCAATTTTGAGTGCTTTCCTTAAGCATTTCTTATCTTCAGGCCATATAATCCAGCTGTCACTGTCGCTTCATGCCACCAAGTAACTTGTGAATCTTTACAACTAGATGTAAGCGTATGAAAAGTGAGTCATTCTACCAGTAACTTTGCCATGAGCATGAACACAATCGTCGTGTTCGTTTACTATAGTAGTATAGTTTACTATAGTACTATTGTATACGAGTATAGTTTACTATAGTAAACGTCACGCATTAGTATGTCATACGTCTGTTTTGACATCTCCTCGTACTAATGGCAGCTCGATACGATTACTATACGAAACTGCGTATCATGCTTGAAGTACTGATGTAATAGACTGCAGCGAGTGTCTAGTGTCTACAAGAGATCTCGTCAGCTACATGGACCGTAATCCCGTAATGGCGAGCGCTATCTCCTATGCTCATTCCGATAGCGCTCTTGTGCACGAAGCTTTAACTTTTATCTACGGATTCTACAACATCGTTTTGAATGTTGTCCGAAGAAGACGGTTGAATTTGGATTTTTGAAGTGATAAAATATTTTTTGGCTATTGGAATTTGGCTTATTGGAATAGAAAAGTCTTTGTTTTCCATGTCAACTTATTGTATGATAATTCAATTTCAATTATGAAGTAAATGAGATTATCGGGTAGACATAGTTACAACTGTAAAATTCCTTAGAAGATGTAAATAGGCAAAGTAACGTAGTAAGTTTTTGATTAAAATGCTCCTGTAAAATTTGCTAGTAGCCCTCACGTGAAGTAATCTATTTTCCTGGTAATCCGGTAATGGATCTCTGAGCCGACCGGCGGCCATTTGCCTCTTGTGTGGATCTTTCCTTTTTATCCCCTTCCTTAGTATCGATAATGTGCCATCAATGATATGCAAATGTGATTCCTTGCTCGAGACCACTCGGCTTTGGCCTTTAATGGGGAAGAGGATTCTTATGTTAACATCGTCGTTTGCTAAATTAAATGTGGGACTTTTAATAAATATACGAGTAAGAATCAAACGCTGTTCAAAGAACGATGAAAGATGAGGTAAAGCAGATGAATACGGGATAACTAATTAGACTAGCTTTTCGCATACAAAATACCTTCTAATTTAACTATGTATGCCTCGTGTGATATTTAGTAATCTTGTCTGAGTATCTGTATAGAATAAATGTTTTCTAATTTGTATTTGATTCCTCAAACATTTCACGTTGTAGGAAAACCGATAAACATGTAAATAGGTTGCCTAAAATAAGAAAAACGCTTCCGCCGCGCGCAAGCAAACCGAGTTACCGAAATTTCTTCGACAAGTGACACAGAAATATATGAGCAAACTTTATTTATATTCCGCCGCGTCTTTTAAATTTAGATGTCTCGCTGCTCGATGAACCAGGGAGAATTTCTCTCACGGCGTCAACTTTTTTTTGAGGAGATTGGAAAAGTTTCGTCGATGACTAGAAGTTTAGGAGCGTTTATCTCGGTTCAGCGTTGCGCCGATAATGTGGAATCATCCCACTATGAAATGAAAACGTTCGCACTCGAAGGAGGTACCGCGACTTTACAGAGGGGTTAACGAACATCACAGTGAGTCGTTATGGCGTCGCGTGAAAAACGATAGCGGACAATGGGTTCGCGCGGAGCATCTCAATCTGAAAGACGTTCGAAACTTTTGAAATAAAATAAATGGAGTTAGCTCCGTTGCAGGGCGGAGGGGCTATTATTACTTTGCGCATTCATTCCGAGCCGCTTCAATTTGTAAGTGGCATATCCACCCCTTTGTCAACTTTATTATGAATGCTCCCTCGAAGCTCGTGACTTCTCTTCCTAATAATTGAATGGGATTTTATTTTTATTTTATACATAATGAGTGCAAGCTTTCTATAGTTCGCTTAAGGTTATAAAAAAAATCTTGGCCACGTTATCAGTCTTTCGACATCACAGCACAATTTGTGCCGTATTGTTTTTGTGTGTAATAGAAGAAAGCCACATACCGTACCATCACACACCACAGACGGGTCATCTGATGGTATGTAGCCATTAGGTAGAACTCTTAAGCACTGGGCCATTCACTGGGCCGTGTATTGACTTTATTACAGGTTTATTTACCGGTTCTTGAAAACATCTTCCTGTTTTTTAGATTTTTTTCTATTTCGTTGAATATCTTATTTCTCTTTGTTAAGTAGTATTGGTTATCAACAGGTAAATAATAAGCATACGGTAAATGATCTCCTCTCCGACTTTCCATTTCCTTTTTGCGCGAATCGCGGAAATATTTTCTTTTTCGGTTCTAAAAAAGGACCAACAGAGACTTGTAAATTGAGAATACTTCGTCGAGCGTAATTACATCCCTCTAATTTCCTGGTGAAAAATGAAATATATCAAAAGGAGCCTTTTTCTGGACGTCGCGGAGGAAATACGGTGCGGTTACTGCGATGCGACAAAATGAAATATCTGTCAAACGTTCCCCTCCTTCCCCTTACGCTTTGTTTGTTTGTTTTTGAACCTCCGTATGGTGTGATTGATAAATAATTGTTTATTTATTTCATGTGGTGAAATCGGTTGAATTCGAATTTTACTAAACAAGTTTTAAATATGCGGTTACGTTGCTATGGTTTCACCCTATGAAACTTTAATTATGTTATCCGGTTAATTTCAATACGATTGACTGAACACAACGTTTGGACTAATTGCATTTCAAGTATCGAGACCAAACTAGCGTGGTTTATAGCTTAATATTGGGCTGGAATGTCCATCAATGTGTTGTATTCTAAAGTTATTTGAATTAAACTGATCTAACAAAATTTGCAAAATATACATATATGAGTAGCAAACGGACTTGCGAGCCATGATATTAGGTGGTCACTGCAGCCCACGGACGCCCACAACCTATCTAAGGTGCGGGTATTGTTTGCGATGCTCATGAAGAGTTAACCTGAAATAAATTGTCTCCGATACCCATACATCCCCCCCCCCTCTCCGGGCGAGCAACTATCTATGCCTCCACCACTTATAATCTTCTAGATAGATAGACATACATATAGATTAATCTCCTTCGAGCTGTAGACGGTGATAACACCGATACATCTCGCACGAAGACAAAGCTCAATTTACGAACATGTCACCCAATTTACAGCATCACAAGCAGCTGTTGTGGTCGGATTAACGCTGGCAGTGACAAGCGATCGGTGGCACGCAGTAGCTCGGGTGCACCCGGGGGATTTACGATGTATTGGCTGTTGCATCTGTCCCCTTAACAGATCCATCTCGTGGCTAGTACGGCGCACAGCCAGATGTCCCGATACCTGCGTCCAATCTCGAAGATGGTGTGTGCAATACGAATTAATCTGGATGTATGGACGTGGTCGCACGGTTGTAGTGTAGGTGCTGTTACGAATGAACAATATCGATAGTGCTCGCAGATGGATAGTGGACAGCGTTGCTTCGGAAATTGTTTGCGATCTGGTGGACGCGCAAAACACAATAAATTGAAAGTAAATAACTCGCTTTCCCTCGAATATGAGCTAGTAAAAGATACTACGGCAAATTTTAACAATAAAAATCTAGTATCTAGATTAAAACCAATGTTTGGGATATTTTTACATTGAATGTTTTACTGCAAAGTACATGAAACGCTTTGTAAATTGGCGTTTAATATCGTGTGTAAAAACAAAAGTAAACAGACCCTTCACATTCCCTGCTGTCAAGTTACACTGTATACGAGTATTGAATGTTTGTCACATTCTTTACTGATAGTTACTGTCACTTAAGTTTGAAGCGCGCGGCTAGAATTTATATCTGCCTACTGAAATAGGAAAGTATGTAATTGATTTATCTATCATTCCTTTTAGCTTTTCGTAGTCTACTGCTGGACATGGGCCTCCCGTAATCGATGCCACTCCGCCCGGTCCCAGGCCGTCATCTTCAGGTCATCAGTCCACCTGTCTCACTCCACTGTCACTCTGTCGAGTAGAGAAATACCGAGCATAGATCTCAATTCCGCTCTGTACGACCCTGAGCTAGTGAACAGTGAAGTACGAGTACCACGTCTTGGCACCGTGGGTCATCACTGGCAACACACGTTGCTCGAAAACTTTCGATTTATTAGGTGGTGAACCTAAAATATGTCGCTGTTATTATTTCTGCTAAACTTTGCTGTACAAAGCTATTGGCTACAGTGGCAACAGTGGTTCGGTCACTTACCGCGCGCTGATTGCGCTGAAACTCAACCGATAATGAGACCCGCAATCGTTCCGTAAGGATTGAAAGTGTAGCCCATTTTAAAATGATCGAATAAGCAGTTATTGTTTTTGTATAATAGTTATTGCGTTTTTATGCAAGTTATATTTAAGAAAGAGGTAATTTGCAGTTTGGTTTGTTTAGGACACTCTTTAAAAAGCTTATTAGGCGGTTTCAAAGTTATTTATATCTTAGTTATACGAGTACATGCAGGTATGATCAATTTCGTAATAGCTGTTATCCCAGCCTCCAGAGTAGATCAACTGATTGAAAAATCAAATGCAAGTGTAGTTAATAAAAAATAATAAGTACTTAAATCCAATATTGATTTAATAAATTCTCACATACCTACTCGCTGACGGAGTTATGTCAACGCCACCAAAGTGCAAAGATCAAATTAAATTAGCACTCGAACTCATGTCGCATGGGAAGGATTTTTGGAATATTTGTGAATATTTCCAGGAATATCCAGCGTTCCCGTGAAGTGTCAAGGCAAGTTAGATGAGTTTAGTCGCACAGGGCCGCACGGGGCCGGCTCCAAATAATTTGAAATAGGATGGAAACGCCCGGTAAAGCCGGCTTGTTTGATTTTGTTAGTGTAAGCGAGCTCAGCAAATTTAAATATAGAAAAAAATGGCTTTAGCCCCCGACTGCGTCCGCAGGGGTTTTAAATGAGATTCAGATAAAAAAATGATACCACATGTTAATTCAGAAAAGGAGCTTCGAAGTGAAAATGTATCTCTTGTACGTATTCCGCGATTATGATTTTTCACTTTTTTCCTTTTTTTTTCTTCTTTTTCCTTAGGAGATTAACAGTTTAGGGCCTTCATGTAAAAGCATTGCGATTAAATATTAAGTATCTCAAATATAATATCAAAATGTTGAGAAAAAAAACAGAAGAAACACTGGAAACATGATGAAAGCTGGGTCCGGTATCTATGGTATCGGGACATAATAAAAGCGCTGTAAATCGCTCTAAGGCCGGACGAAAATGAAAAAGTAATAGGTATGCCCACGCCGTAAACTTTCGACTTATTAATTTGAAGATCGTAAAATAAAGGCCCGCTCCCGACGTTTATTAATCTGCGTAATCAGGACAACGGGGCCGGCGGCGGCGCGGAAACTGGCCGTAATAAAAACATGCCCCGATACTCGTCCATCGGACCGTGAAGCGCCCCTTGTATTCATGATACCCGGGTTCGTTACACAAAAAATCGTGTTAAATAGAAAGTCATCTTCCTAAACGATATTCATCTTTTTTCATCTCCAACCCACACCACCACTCTCGTAAAGAAATAAATTTTGAAAAACTAAACAAAAGTGAAGCCAGCGTAATTTTGTGTAATCTTGAAAATTCGACATTCAATCTTTACACGAATAAGAGTTTAATAGAAAAAAATAGCCAAATAACATCACTTTGTCATGAATTCGTCAAACAAATAGGTACAATATGTTCTCCAGCCATAAATCAATTAAAAACTGAATACTTTCGTCGTGATTCAAATTTTGTCAAAGATAGATATTGGATTTGGCTCAAACAAATGCGAAGTATGCAAAGCGATTTAAAAATGAAAAAAAAAGCAGTTGGAATTTCGGAATATTTAGGGTGGCATTGCAAATGCGGCCTGCATTGCAGTAATGTTACGTGATGCTGCGACCCTGGTCTGCTGCTCTGGCACGAGCTGATGTCACGTCGGCTAGCAATATTAGTCGTGGATGTTAAAAATTTAAGAGGAATTTATTGTCATTCAGAGTTAAGGCGATCATCTTAGATCTTATGAGTAGCAAGTCATTCTTTACTATACGATTTCCCATTTAAGAACGTGAATCTAATGGATTGCAAAGATAACTCAACATCGGGTGGCCGGCATCCCTGTTAATCTTGCTTGCTGTATCTAATTTATGCTTCTCTTGTTACAGGTAAGTTGGCACAAAAAAGTCAGCATCTAAAAAGGAAGTGCGCGAAACCAATAAATTTCTGCAATAAAAGTACCAGGACATCATAGAGTGTTAAGGACACGTCGGGATTTTGGCAAGGGCCCGTGACCCCTGTATACTGAGTATTATTCCCTGCATCCCCACGCAGTAGCGCTCGGGGGTGTGGCCTCGAAGTGTTACGTAATAGCCGTGATTGAATTGCCACATCTTCGCCGCTTCATCGCCTCTGGTTTATATCGAGTTAATTTAGCCCCGGCTTCGTAGTCCCTGTACCTACCGTTGTTTTTCCATATGAGACTTGAGTTGTATTTTTTACAGTAAAAAGACTTACAGAATTATTTGTGCATAGAGGTTATACATAATGTGTAGAATAATATGTAGAACGTACGCTGAAAACGTAGGGAGTACATTTGGCAAAACTCCATTCGGAATGGCATATGTTTGCTTGGGTTTTAGAATTCAATGAATGGTTTTTTTATTTATAGGTCGGAAACTCTCTAGTCTAAAATATATTTTACTTTAAAATAGGCGTTATTTCATCTGAATTTGTCATTCATAACGTCAAGATAGCAATTTGTTGGACTAAGCCGAAACATTTCACAGATACTCCCTTTTAACTGTCGCAATAAAGGTCGTTTTACCCGATGGCTTCCACTGTAAGACCCGACTTCGGCCGATTCTTATCGTTTGCAATATGACGTAATTACCTGTCAGACAAGATCCAGACAAATAATATTGGAAGATTACAAACTGAGTTATGTTTCCAAATGACGTTACAAAATTTAGCCCGAGGAGCGCCGGCGAAGTATTACGACTGTTATAGCAATAAACGTTCATACTTCTAATACTCCTTTCTGAGTTTAAAGTTTTAAAAATAAATAAGGCTTGAAAGCTCAGTTATTTAACTAACTGAATTATGTTTTTAACACAAAGAGTAAACAAACCTTTTCGTTAATATTATTTTGTGGACAGAGAAAAGTTTTACTAAAAGATTTACTTTTTAAATTAAATTCCATCCATTTTATTCTTTATACCCTTCCATTCCGTTTTCCATTCCAACTATTCATAATAAAATAATGTGTAGGTTGAAAATCTCTGCGTTATAGTATGAAATACTTTACCTACCTACATACAACTTTTATAAAGTTGGTCTTTCCAAAGCTCCACAGAAAAATCTCGGGGTTCTTTTGTTTGACATGAACACAATGTCGGCAATTTCCTTTGTCATAATTTCATTACGCCCATTACGGGCTACCATTACCAAGTCCGTATTTAACTGCCCTTAATTAAAAATCTTTATTCGGAAAGTAATTTTTGATGTAGTCTTGAATTTTTCTGAATTAATAATTAGGAAATATAATTTTTATTAAAATACCACAGTCAATTAAAATGAATCGATTTAAATAAGAATTGAAAAATTGCTGCTGATCGTTATCTCATGATAATATTATGAATGTCAAGGCATATCTTTTTCTAATGTGAATATTTAAGGTTATATTTTTAATTAAATTTATAATTCCATTTCGTTCTTTTGTTATCTCGAATTTATATTCAAAATGAGATGGTAATGCGTACGACAAGGCAGTGTGACTGCGATCTCATGAATAACAATTACATACCGAAAGTAAATTGGATTAAACATCGATCATTATTTCAATAAATGTTACAGTATCAAGTAATAATATAAGTTCCAATTCATCCGGCCATTCCGAATATCCGTAAAATTTATTGGCATAATTCCAGTGGATATTGGACATCGTTCAAATTTATCTTGTGTTTGCGGCGTCTCGAGGAATATTGTTTGGAATAAGCTTCGATGAATACGAGTTACGAATGATCTAAATTGATTTAGTTAGTAATCGTACAAAGAGGATATTTGAAAGAATTTTTTTTGAAACGTAGTAGAATATCACAAAGAACCTACACGTTTTAGAAATACTGATTGGCTGAGGCAATCGTGAGAGCAAAAGAATTCCCATTACTCATTCAAATCGTGACCGCTCCCCACTCTTGGTACTCGTAATCATGCATCTCTCGTTATAAATAAAATCTCATCTCATTTATTTAACACGCCTTTGTTTTCCCTTTTTTCTCTTTATATACGTATTTTTATTAGCACTGGAGATCTTTTGTTCGCATTATAATTAGCACACTATCCCTTCGATTGTGTGTGTTTTTTTTTTCAAAATTAATGGGTTTGAATCCTGGCTAGACATATTATTGATTTTTCAAAAATTCAATAATGCAGTTTTAGTTTTCAAAAAATATTTCATCGGGTCCCAGACTCCTTTCAGTATTTTTCGCTATTCTTCATAGTTTCGGATTTCCCCATTGACGCGCAGTCCAAAAATTCACTCTGTATACTAAGCAATCCAGTGAGGAGGTGACGATGTTCTAACGAACCAATTTTTCAAATTCTTGCATCTCGTCAGGCCGATAGGTCGCTTTTATTAAACAGAGGGTCGGTTGTTCCTCATTTTTATTCTTGGCTTTCACGAGCCTCCGGTGAAATACGAATGGCTAGTAATGTTTTCGCGCTACTCTCTGTTACGTATTAGAAGCTATATATACTTCACTTGTTTCTCATAATGACTGATAGAATTTATAGGTGTTCTTATACGCGGAACATTAGATGAATTTTGTTACGTATCTAATTGTTCCTATTGTTCGAAAGTTCGATTTCAAGTTCCAACAATTTCGAAACAATTCAATGTAGATTTAAGTACTTAATATAAACTTTAACTAGATTTAATATTGGCTTCTCTGCCGTTCCCTTATGACCAATTAAATTGTTAGGACATTGCAGAATAGGCCCTTTTTGCTTGAATAAATTCATTACTTTTGTATTTTAAAAGGCGGTTGCAAACGTCAAAATCAAGAAATCTCTACAATTTAACATAATTTTCGCCTTGGGCGATCAAAGGTCTGGCAATTTCAGTTCCTTGCGGACTTGTAAATAAGTATTATTTTTTGTTTTGTTAATTGTACTGGCAATTAAACAACTGGCTTTATGTTACAAGTCCGCTGAAGCCGACCCATTGCCTCCGTCGATCCCGGCGATCCATTCCGGGTCTCACTCGTATTTAAATCGCGTCTCGCTCCGTCACAGTCAGCGCCAGGCTTTGGGCGGTAACGGGTCATTAGTTGACTCCTATGGCTTATGTACTCCTCGTCAAATACATTCCATAATGTAAAATAAATTGAATTGCATTTTAAACATCGCAAAGTAATTGAAAGTTCTCTCTGAAACTTATAACTACGAATGCTGATGAATGTTAGTCAATCATATCGTTATCCAATTTTCATAAAAGGGTTATGTTGGGATCCCTTGAATCCTATTAAGCAGTAGAACTGTTCGAAGAATTGGAATTTTGAAGCAAGTTATTTATTGTTCTAGAACTTTAGGGTACAGATTATGACACTCTTTGGAGTATTCTCACTTATTTTAACTAGAGAAAACTTATATTAACTGATTCATAGAAAAATATACGAAAGCGTTTTTGTCTGTATGTCTGTTCAGTTTTCACGCCTAAGCCTTTGAATCAGTTTCAGTATAGGGGCAGTTGAGACCTCTGTAAAGGACATACCTAGTCTTTTTGTTTCAGAAATAAAAACTGTAGGGAGAAAAGTTTGTAAATAAAGCCTTCATGAGCATTATTCATAACAATGGCACATAACGTATAGCTATGCAAGTCTATTTTCTTTGTTCTATCCAAACAGATTCGATCGGAGTCAGTGCCAAGTTAGTGGGCGGAACGATTGATTTGCGGAACAAAGCGATCGGCTCCGAAGCAAGCCACAATGACAAACGTTCCGCTGGCGTCCGGGAAATGAGCGGTCGGAGTGGATACACCGGCGGATCTGTTACTTCTTTATGTTCGCCTGGTATCGCTTGAGACCAGAATTGTGTTTTATTGCCGGACCTACTTGCTAACCGAGGAGACTTCAGTTGAAAATTTGGAAGTCCAGAATAAATTATAAAGGACAAAGAATTAATAAAATAGAAGTAGAATTTATAACAAAGCATGTGGTTCACTTTTGTGAGCTAAACCTGTAACTATGTAATGATCTTTGAACGTAATTTCACTCCCTATGTATGTAGAATTTAACTGAAACTTAACCGATATCAAGGGTCGATGGCAGTAATTAGGTACGTTAGTAATATCGAGCTGATTTGAGCTGAAGATAGATATTGGAACTGAACAAGTAGCCTTACTATGTTTGGGTTAGTTACATTGGTCTTTAGGTGTACTGTGACTGCTTGGCCCTGACACGTGGCTTGATGATGAATCAAGACAAACCCAACCTTTTTTGATCTGAAGGTAGCTACGGTTTTTAATTGCCATAAATAAATATCTAGGTATTTCGTAGCACTTCCGCAGCTGTTAATCACACTGGTGTACATTTGCATAAAATGTTGGCACTATTTACAATTACCTCGCACTGACCAATGTACTCGCCACTATCTAGAATTGTCCGAGTACACAGTGCGTGTATTGTTTGAAGCAAAATATTTGTCCGGCTGTTTGCTTTATCCCGCATACAATTAACCAAAATCAACAATTTCACTGTATCTGGTTATTTTAAGTCAAATTTATTGTGTTTTTAATGTAATTTATACGATAGTGTGTAGGCGCATAAAATTACAATGCAGTCACTATTAAGCACGCGTTTGTAAGTTTTTTCGGTAGATACGTAAATAAAAATGAACTGTTTATATATTGTCTGTAACCCATTAATGACACTGAGATACGAGTACCCTTAGTCTGACTTTTAGCAGTTCCGAAACGAAACGCACATATACACAGCTTACCAGACGAAAATGCACAATGTAATAACCAAAAGAGGAAAAATATTTTTAGAAGAGTTAAAAAAATAATAAAGCATTAGATAAATCATCACAAAAATAGATTTATTTTTAATTAACACTCTTTCAATGTTTAATGATATTAATGAAACATAATAACCGTGAATTGGCCGTAATGCACTGTAAAATTTCGAACTCATATTATCCCGTAGCTATTAAACATTTATTAGTATTATAAATTCTAAAAATCTTTTACCTCTATTTGTTATTACACCGTGGACTCCTGTGTATTAAGCTGTGTATGATTTACGTATCTATGGATGTGTGCGTTTCGTTTCGGTATCGCTAAAACTCAGACCAAGGGTACGTACGTAGTTAGTAAAGTTAGTGGTTAGTATTCAGTAAATATAGGCCCCTAGTAAATACTAATGAAGTTAACGCATCCTCATTTAGTTTTATTATTATTTGGTGTATGAGAAAAATAATTCCTTGATATATTGATCGGTTTTAAGGTAAACACCATTTAATAAATAAAAGATGTAACATTTTTAAGACTTTCTGAAGTCATATTAAAGTTGATTTATAACGTAGCTAGAATACATGTAATATTTCTCAGTGGTTACACAAAACCCAGTAGCGTGGCATGTTCCGTTTCATTTCAGCTTGGATATCTGGTATTCTGGTAATTAGTTTCTCTTTTTAATTTGTACTGGTTTTTGTTTTTTTATTGTTTTGGCGAAGCGCCAAGTCGTGTGTTTTTCAACTTGCAAAACTACTGCAATGTGATTCGGCATATATCTGCAGGCTATAAGTAATTATGTTAGTATTTAACACTTTGTTTTATTATACAAGACATAATACAGGTGGTAGAGTCGTGATTGTTCCTCTAAGAAGGGACCTTATTGCCACCCTCCTTAAAGCAGCATGATCCATAAGTCTTGGGTTGGTGAGGCATGGTTGCCGGAGATCCTTTATTAATTAAGGCAAATCTTAGTCCTTATGAGTAGACAGCTTCCATATTGCTTCTATATGACCTTAGAATGTTATAATGATAGACTTTTATCCTGGCAATGACCAGCTAACATAAGCTCATTTTCAATAAGAAGTTCTACATCACGACATACGCCATCGACATCTGTGGAACGTATAAGTTTGATGCGTTTTGAATTCAGCGCGCGCTTCCCAGAAGCGTGTAAATATCATCGTAGAGCACTCGCGTGCATTACGACGCCATCCGGCTCGTCGTCAAACGAGATGTGCGGGATCCGCGTAACCTCGTGGCGGGAAGGGTGTAAATCAATTTGGGTCGCTCGGGGTCCCAAATTCGATTCCCGCCGCCTGGCACCGGGACCGTCCTTAGCGACAACTCCGGCCGGTGTGCACGCGACGTTCGCAAATTCGATAAAACGTGTGACAGATATTTTTCGACATTCTTCAAGTAGGAATGATAAGGCTCTGGAATATGTTCTGGTATGATTTTTTTTGTTTTCTTGCTATAAAGTGTGATATAACTTGCATCTATTGCTATTCTGACTTGCATCCGAATGTTCTCGAAAGCTTAATATTATGGGCGCAAGAATTGTAGGGTAATAGCTCCAATATAACCGATGTTACGATTAAATTTACCGGGCCCTGCGTCTTATCTTAACATTTTAATTTCACGCTTATGGGCTGCGAAAACGCTTCTGCTACTTAATATTTTGATTCGCAAAGGGTTCGGTTTAACTTTCCCATTTCTGTAAGCAATTTGCCTGCGAATAACCTTCCAAGTAGCTGGTAGTAAGTTTAATGAGATTAAACATTATTGCCGAAGTTGGGCCCCTCGACGTCGTACAAATCTATTGTACAAGGCTCTCAGGATTCGTAAGGAGCTCAACAAAGGCCGTAGGGAGCTCATGTGCGATACCGCGTTGTCGAATACCCATTTAAATTACGCGGCCGTAACCACCCGTCCCTCGCCGCTGCCGGGCTCTCGAGATAAAATTATGTTTGCCGTTTCAGCAATGCTAATGATGCCTATCGAGGATATTTGTGCCTTTAGGGCTAGTTTCTGCTTAGAGCAATTACGGAGCAAATTTGGAGTGTGATTGCTGTTGCGGTTGGAAATCGTTCCAGTGTTCCAATCGTATTAAATGTGACGGAAAGGACGTTTTCCTTCGACCGCTACTAGGACAATAGCCTTAAAGTTTTCATTGCACAGTCTGTTCATAAAACTATACTTTGTAATAGGCGTTATTCATTGGCGCGATGTTACGGAATCACGTAGTCTATAAATAGTTCCTCCGACCGAAACAAAATGATTGATATTTTCGCCGAACATATTTCAGGTGGAATATTTTCGCCACGTACACAGTGAATATATTCAATGTTAAGCTTTATTACCTTCGCTTTTTCTCGGAAAACAATATTTCCCCTGACTACTTTGTCTGAGATTTGCTTCGTAACGCTACATTGTGGCCTTAACATATTTGCTCAATATCAGCTCAGTCACGGATTTTGCGTTCTGCCATTTTACTGCATCATCGTACGTGGAGCATTACCGTTCGCTTAACGTTTCATGCGCTATTCGTGCCGTTATGCAGAATACATATTATGGATTAAATTGTCATTTATTGCGGATCGGTAATGATATTTGGTAATGATAAAAGTGAATGAACATAAAACTAATTTACGACTACCGTAATAAATACAGCATGTGCGACATTAGTATACACAGTGTTAATTGAGTTTCTGCTCAGTACTTTCGCTCGGAATTTAAACGAACCCTCGGGAAGGATGGAGGAATTCTCGTCACGCAAGATAAGCAAACAAAACCCCAAACAAGATTAACACATCGTATTCCGTCGAATGCTATGAAATCAACTGCGTAAACATAAACAGTCGTGATGAATAATTATTCCGTCTTCGTGATTCTGGATTCCGTGTCACTGACATTGCGTTACATGGGAAATCGATCCCGAATAGAGATGAGAGTTTGTCGATAAAGATGAAGTATTCATCATAATACATTAGTGTAGATGTAAGGAATGTGACAGAAGATATGCTTGTATCTTGTATATATATTACCCACATCAATATATCTCAATTCATGTCTGTAAATCGGTTATTTAAATCCACCGCCAGTGAACAATCTTGATGACCAGCTACATTCTTAGTGAATGTGGAATAAAGGCGATGAATATTATAGAACCCCATAGAAGGAGTTCACAAACTATATTTCATCGTTACTGTACTTAGCTACGTTACCGCTATTGTTTCGATAAACAGTGTACCAGTTTAGTGTAGGTACATCATAGCAGCTGAGCAAGCGTTCCTCAGTCGATATTATCCGCAAACAGGGTTCCGTCCGGCACGCAATCGGCTCGTTAGCTTCCAGTCTGCCGGTTTCGGGTTTCGGAGATCTCGTCTTGATGTGGTCGAATGGAACGCGCATTGTAGTATACTGGCAGTACTGGATTTCGCTTTTCTATTCCATTGAACTGTTTGTGCGATCATCGGCTCACACGATTCAATGGTGGTGTGTATGAAAATTTGATTTCGTGGCAACAGCCTTTTTAAATGGAGAAGTTAAACTATATGTTTGTGGTGAGAAAATAAAGATTTATTATTATTATATCAGCAATCAGCAATTAGAGTAGGTAAACTTTAATCTATTGAACTGAACTTTTTAACCTTTTTTTTTACAAAATATAACTTTTTGTACAAAAGTTTATTTTTCTTTCCCAGAATAATAGAAAACCTAATTTCACCAACATTCGCTCTTAAGAAAAGGGTTTGTTTCTGTGGGATAGTGCTTTGATCAGCGAAACCCTAAATATCTAATCACAAGTACCTACCTACCAGGCTCCCATGAGACTGAAGTAAATATATTTTCCTAAATCGGAGTTTGCTTAGGACGCGCTTTGGTCGACAAATGAAGCCAACTCGGTCAGAACAAAAACAATGATTTGATTACCATTTGAACAGCCGCGCTACTCTACTAAAGATTAGACCGAATATAAAGTCAATAATAATGTTCGCCTTCATAATAATATTGGCCTTCACTGAATGAATAAGAATATTTAATATCGTTGTTTTGTATTCACCATCTTTTTTTTATTCACAAGGCTTTTATGATTTAAGAGCTTTATTATCTTGTTTACAAAATGAACTTATTAAGTTAACCTACACTTATCATTTAGCTATAAGACCTGTTTGCGACCCATTAGTGACCCACTGTAGTATACAATCGTAAAATACTAAGTTATGTGCGCTTTATAAAAATTAAACATCACTTACTGTAACGGTGAAGTAAAACACCGTGAGAAAACCTACGTACCTGAAAAATGCCTTCAAAAATGGTTTCAAAAGCGTGTAAAGCCCACCAACCCGCAGGCAAGCGCGGTGGACTAAGGCCTAACTACATCTTTCTCATTGGGAGAGGAGACCCGACCCAGCAATAATGGGTTACAGACATTCGCTGTTATAGTATAGCAAACAGATGATATTGATACGAATATCAATATTCTATTTATTTACTGGAGGCGCTTGGGATCATTTGTTTTAAGTTCAAAGACTTCCCGTTGCAGAGATCGAGATAATACTCGTATTGTCGTCCCCGTATCCAGAGGGGAGCTCCCCGTATTGCATTACAATAACAGGTCGTTAAATGTATTCGGATGTAATGATTTTCTCGTTTAAGATCCCTTCATGTAAATTGTAATTTATATAATACTAGCTGTGCCCGCGACTTCGTCCGCGTGGAATTCTAATATAAAAGTAGCTTAGATTTTTGGACAAACATTTTTTTTATTTTTAGTAAAAAATATTTTTGTTTAATAATAAGTATCCTATATTACTTCTAATACCTCCAAGAATATGTGTACAAAAACTGTCATCAAAGTAATCGTATAGTAAACGTCAACCTTTTGTATGTCATATTATTATGTCAGTCCACCAACCCGCAGTAGGCCAGCGTGGTGGACTAAGGCCTACATCCCTCTCATTGTGAGAGGAGGCCCGACCCTTTAGTGGGTCATTAATGGGTAGATAACTGACAATGTCAGTCTGTCTTCCTCTATTAATGGCAGTTCGATACGATTTCTTCACGAATCTGCGTAAGTTCATGCTCGACGTACTGCCACGTGTAAATTTCTACAATAATTTTTCACGGGTGACTAAAGCCGCACGATTTTTGCCGCACGGCTAAAATCGACCGTCTAAAAAGCAATTCGGCTAGGTCGCATGTGACTATACCCGTGAATACCCCCTGGCGATTTGTGAAGCGACTAGCCGCTCGGCGAAAATCGACCCGTGTAAATCTCTGCTTTAAGAGATCCTCAAGTCATTAATCACAGAAAAAAATGCGTGGTGGAAAGTGCCTTAGCCCTTCTCCCGTTTACTTTAAGAGGATTAAAGTCATTGCTTTAATTTCAATTAAGTGTGCAGAGATGTATCATAATTTTCATTAAAAAATTATAAAAATACAGGCGAAATAGTATTCGTTTGTTGAAGTCTAAACCTAAGCCTGAAAGTTTCCGCTGTTCTTCAGACAAGCCTAACCTGAAGGTTTTCGCCGATTTCTAGACAAGTTAGTAATCTTAAAGTTGTAAGTTTGTCTGTTGTCTTTGAATCAACAGCTAACCGCAAGTCAAGCGCAGTCTGCGGAGTTGCAGCCGCGCTTCATAACTTGTTTCTGTATCTTTGTATTCGGAACTTCTAGTTAGTTGGAGTCAATTTATTTGAACACCACAAAGTTTAGCTGGTCCCGAGACTGAACTCAGAGTAAACCCTAATAATCCTAAGCCTGATTTAATTAATGACGTCACTAATACTCGGTTGTTTCAATATTCGCAAAGCGCCTCGTTCTGCTTGCGAATAGTTGGAATGTTATTTTTTTTATTTATGTTTATTAAACTATAGGCATCTAATGAAATAAATACAACAGAAATAAATACACATATAATATTTACAAAGTTTTTGTATCGCTGGAAACCGATGACAGATGACATTATTTTTGACATAAAAACGGGTCGTTGCTGTTACCATCGACGATTCATTGGATATTGAAACCGGGCGTAGAGCAACAGTTAACAGCGATAGATAGCAAAATAGTGTGCAGAGATGCAGCTGCGCTCCATAGATCGCGGCGGTTATACCTATAATCGTCGGAGCTAATGTCGGAACTTGTACCCGCTTGTTGGACTCAATTTATCTAAGAACTTCGCCTGCTCTCTAGCTAACCGACTTAATAGGAAGTTTTCAGTTTATTGATTTATTTTATTAGATCCTTTAGACGAAGTAATACTTGGGAAAATGGATTGAGTTTTGTTTTTTGCTGCTTTACACAAACTTATTAAATATTTTCATCACTACCTGGACAAAATTTTAATATAATATAAAGAAGTCGAAATGGCTGACGCTATTTGTTTTTTATTTGTGATAAATTTTATATTAACTTGGGTATATAAGAATATTTATGTTAACGAGTTTTCATAGAGTATTTAAATCAAGTAGGTACCTACTTTTTTAAAGATTTTTTTAGATTTAATTCACCGGGTCTTTTTAGATTTCACCTATAAATTGAATATTTTTTCCGAATCGCAATGGTAAAACACTGTGGAAAAAGATGTTTTCTGCTAGTCTGGAATAGTTTTCTTTTAATGCCCTGTAGGATATTGTCTTGTTGACAATTTAATTAGTTATTCCTATTGCTAAGTCTTGCAGTGCAAGGGATTCTCCGCTTATTGAATACTATGACTAATCCTCGTTCTTGGCCTTTCTGGTCATCAAACAAATGTATTTTATTTTAAATTACATTAGTCTAATCTCATCATGTAAGGCAGTCGTACGATACGAGTCGTCACTCTTTAGTAGGCATTGTGAATTTGTTATGTATGCAGTTTTTTATATAGTTGTTAAGTAGTAAACGACCACGCAGGCCACCTGATGTTATGTCATTGGTCACTGTAGTCCATGGACTAGCACACCCGACCAGAAATCCTATCTAAGATTATACGTATGTGGATGCTTTGCTACTGACGAGTATGAGGACTAAGGTGTTCGCCTCAAATAAAGTATCTCCGGCAATCATACCCGGCCGAAACAGAAGATAATAATTATGTATATTAAAAATATTCTGCTTTGCGACGAGTTAAGAGGCTGGCGGTCGAGCTTCTATGACCACCACGTAACAAATTATTTGGTAGTAATACAAACGTTGATCAATACCATCAATACGTTCATCTATAAAACCAAACCACTATTATAATTATATCATTCACACGTGTTAATTAATGCATTGTTCGCCCTCGCGCTGGCTTCTATTGTACGTCGCGTCGCGAACAGAATGAAATAATTCTGTTTTATAATACAAACGGAAAACTCCCGGGACCGCGCGGTGCCCGCTAACCACTCTTCGGAATTCCATTTGTGTAGAATAAGAATATGCATCGGGTTTATGTAAGCCTGGTGTGCTTGTAAACTTGGATGGAGTTGGTTAGTTGGATAGTTGGTTAACAGGATTTTTTTGTTTGTTTGGTTCGTATTTGACGCTCATTTTACTAATATTGAAGTAAGTTTTTAACATGGCACCTGCGGCGAGAAGCCCAGTCGAAATATATGTATACGAGTACCTTCTTGTATAGTAAAAATAATTTTGAAGAATATAATTTTCCGACAAAACGAATCCCTCTAAGAAGGAATTACGAGTACACCTATATGAGTGTACCTCCTGTGTTAATAAGAGTTGTGTTACAAAGAAAATCTTGAAACATTTTTCTCATTCTTTCGAATTTTTTCGTACTTTGTTCCTGTTTTAAGATTTTTTTCTTTTAATTAATGATTCCTTTGGAGTTTACCCACGCTCTATAAATTGGACCGCGAACCCGGCCAGCTTTCAATACAATCGGCTCGAAGGAAACAATGACCTCTCGGAAGAGGCAGTTGGAAAACTAATCGAGTATTGATCGGCACTAGTATTTCATTTATTTTGAAAGAAAAAGCTCTGCTTCTCTCCATCAAGGAATGCGAATTGCACGGAATTAAAACTGGAATCAAGCCTCCGTTAAAGTTTTTAAACCGAGAACCAACGAACAAGAGAAAAATGCTTTTCTATTGGAAAACGCTTTTAAATGCAATCGATCGATTGAACGATTGCTGCAATTTTACGCAGTCTGTTACGAAAATACCGGAACGTTTGAAGTGATGCATACTAACACCTAAGTTCTAAGGGGAGGCGGCGTCTGAGCGGTGAAGCCTTGCGTTATTGTTAAAGTTGTCTACTGTCACAGATGCGTCGCTACGCCTGATCCCGAAGTTGGCACGTTATGAGAAGATATCTCGAGTAAGAACTGCAACACACCAACTTGCACTAATTGCGGGAGTAGTTAATACAGAAATAAGGAGTATCTTGCTCTTTTTTCCAAAACTAATTTTAAAATAGTTACTCGTAGTTATAAGTATTCGTACAAGCATCAAATCGGAGCGGTGATAGCACAATGCCTTAAAACTCGGCCTGGTATCGCGTGTATTTTCAAGATAAACGTTAATACCTTTCCATAGTAAGCTACGATGTCTAGTGGTAATTTATTAATACTGAGTGGTGGTATTTATCAAGCTCTAGTAGCTCGTGCTGGTCTTAGCTCATTGGCGTGCGGGCCACTTATCTCCCCTGGCACAGGTGCGGGTGCGCCCCTCCGACTTATACTTGCCTGGTTCTTTGTTTTATATTAGTCGTATGAAACGTCCTTAAATAAATAATCCATATAAATTTTCATTGTAATTTTAATATGCGGATACGATGACAAATCAATTTTCTTTTCATATTGTTTCTTAATATTCCTCTCTTCTCACGAAGAAAATTTGATTTAATAAATAAGGAGATTCATGTTCACGCAAGTAATATTGGATCGGTCATTCATGCGAACAATAACATGGTGCGTCTCAGCGTGTACCTTCATAAAGCGTGAGTCGCTGCGACAGCTGACTGCGTGCGCCTTCTGCTGCCCCGGTAACCTCCCCGCGCCACTGAACCTCATCGGGACTTCATATACATAATATGTTCGCGGCGACGGCTGCTCCTTACAACAATTTCAACGTTAAAAACAAACTCAATATAACCCCCATACGTGACGCCACCCGACCCGCCACCGACCCTAGCAAATTAATGAGGTATAAAGTTGTCGGCTTGCAAGATAATAAAGACGACGACTGTTCGGTGAGATTTAAGTCAACGAGATAACCCAGAACGAGTTTAAATTTGTGATTAACGTCCGGGAGCCCGAGAGCCCGGGAGCCCGGCCGGCGCGGGACCTCATTTGTCACGTTGCGGGCTCTCAAACCCTGACGCCCCGGATAAATCATTCACCGACTTTATTTATGGAGATGGCTCACATTCTCCCCCTAGGACATCCCCGAGGTTGAACCTAATTCTCTTTTTTATCGCAGAAATCTGTCTAATTCAGAATCGGATGATATCGCGCCGATAAGGCAAAATGAAAGCGACCCGCGTCGGCATCCGAGTGTAATATTCGATTCAGCAACTATTAGATGAGGCGGCCGGCTCGGTGCGCGACAAATTCGCTTCACTAAATCATCGTTCTATGAGACGTGGCAAATGAAGGTTGCCGAGAAAACGACACTTTTTGCCGACTCGTCACTTTCTTTTGTGAGAGAGCTTGGTTTAAGCAAAGTTTGTTTCAGTTGCATTTGAATAGGCGGTTGCTCTCCCTCGGTCATTTCTAAAAACGCAATAAACGTTAATTCTTTCTTCATTTTAAAACGAATTTTTTTTTGTAAATATGAATTAACTTAAACGAAATTTTTCTCGATTTTCTCAAATGCACGCGAGGTCCAGCATTTGATCAGCATGCGTTATCTTTTCCATTCTTTTGAACACCCGACCTGCAATGCTTCACTAATTTTGATTGCAGATAACTTTTTTACGTTACGATTACCTACTACTACTACTAAGTACTATATAAACGCTTGTACTGTAATGATGAGAAAATGTTTACATTTTCTGTCATATTATTGAATAAAAATAAATGTTCCGTCAACAAATATATGGCTCTTGTATTGTATTACTGTAGAAAAAAAGGTAGAGTCAGCACCTTTCCGCAGTCGTGCCGGAGCCCCGGTAATCCGTTCACGCAGACCGGGGTAAAGGGCGAACGATATTATTTATCGCGGCAATTCCACCTGGATGCCCGATACTCGCGAACAGTCTCCGCGTGTGCGACCCCAATAAAATCACCATCTTTACGACCTATTCCAACGTAACTCGACCAGATACACTTTTACACCGATTTGGATTTACCCTTAAAAGCATAGCCCCTTGACATAATTACGACGGTAAAAAAAATTGTTCGTTCGCGACATACGACGATGTCATTGAGTGCATTTGTTGTTATGTCAGTTAGAACAGTTCCATTCAAAGTCCTGTGTTTGGATTTTGTCGCGTTAGTTGGTCGGTTGGTTGTTTCGTATTGCGACACATAACTAGGACAAGGCCTAAGGTACTGGTCAGTTACGACAAGTTTGTTTCCATTTCATTTTTTGTTCAAAGCACAAACAGTTTAATATTGTTCTCGTGAAATTTAAGATTACCAAAATTGAACGCATTAAAAATTTACGCGATACGTGACTTGAAATGTTATAAAAATTTCGAGTTTCCTGCGATATTGTTTTGTTTCTTCAGATTCTTAAGGGCGTTGGGCTAGTTTCTGGATCTGTAATAATATAGTTACTAGGGTCTGATTCCTTTCTGAGTCTTCTTACAACTTTCTTCATCATCGTTCCTCGGATGTCACTTTTGTGATTGCAAGTGACTGATATTTTCTATGGTAGGTACTTACCTACATATTTTTACAGCAAAACTTAATGATGCATACATTTTATATGTGTATTTTTTAGAAGTTTTTTCTCCTTCGGATAATAGCTACTTAACTGTAAACTGATTAATAATAAATATTCTCTTATATATGTCTTGACATGGCAATATCCTTAAACGACATTAATTACTCGTATAAATACGAAAGGCACAGCTTACGATTATTATTTTGAGATCTCTTGGGGTGCTACGGTATTTATTGGTTTAATTCTAGACCTCGAATGTTATTAAGATACTTCGAGCTACTTAATTGTGAGGGGACTCGGTTGACAGAAATAAATAGGAGTAGTTGATATAAATAGAGTTGATTACGAAGTCAATTTCGATTGCTATTCAGTGAGAAAATTGGATCTTTACATCACTGATTAAGATAATAGGGTTCGTTGAATACGTTGGGATTTTCTCGCTTTATGGATCATGGGTTGGTGTGATTATTACGTTAACTTGAGTCATAAACTATATTTAACTTTACACAAATTATATTTGGTGGTTAATTAAGCTTTCGACTTTAACTCGTTTCTATATCAATTGCGATGTGATATTCCATGCGGGGACCGGCATGAAAATGTCATTAACTATATTAAATTGTATAATAGGTAAGACGTAAGCATATTGATATGTCGATATAACCCAACCAACGTGTACGTCCATCTCCCGGCCTTACAACTCTAGTGAGAGTATAACAGTTTCAATTTAGCTTGTTTTCCTCCACGCTCCAACTGCTTTCAATTAGTGCAGATGAATGGCGTGCGAGCGCCGCTCAAACTTCTTAATGACTTTGGGTGCCTGGTACTTATGGTTTGATTTCACGCCGAAAAATAATATACAGATTTAGAAGATTTTGTTTTTCTTAAATTTTTGTAACTACACGATTGCGTACGTCTGGAAACTTCCTTCTCATCAGAATTGAACATTAGCTTGTCTGGGAGCTCATTATGATGACATCTGTCATCCATCTCATAAGCCGAGGTATTCATCACGATGGATTCTAACTGATGACACTGAAAAAACCTTCCATAGACAGACGTGTTTAAGTTGAACAAACTAATGTAACGAATCCATTATCTGGTTCATTAGTCCCTGTTAACTCTGTTTGTTTTTGTTTCTAGTGCCAAATTTAATTTAAATGCTAAACGGAACTCTCAAAAGTGCACCTAAGGCAATCTTGAACATTGTTTTTGAGCTTCCTTAATGTGTACGTTACAGGAATTCCGACTTAAGATAAATCATTTGCGATGAGATCTTATAAGACGCTGGCCAACCGTGGAATATCTGCCTTTTATTGCCGGCCAAGTTAAACGCGGCCGTCACGGGCCCCGCCATAAACGAACTTCAACAGAACGCCCGTTTTTTTATAACTTCATCAAACTTTCACCAAGTTTAGTTGGATCGACTGAAGATATCTCGCTAAAGAAAAGTTTCTGACCGCAGAGATACTTATATAATTTTAATAAGTTACTTGTAGTACTGTTTTGTAGGGAGGTTGCACCTATAGTAGATTCTTCTGTACCTATATCCTTTGTTATGGAAACCTTAAATAGGATATAAATCCTATTTATTATTGCCTAGGAATAAGATGGTAGCCTCGAATAAATAATCTCCGACAACCACTCTTCTCCAACCGAAACAAGAAATGTAGAATATTCTGCTTCACAACGGATTATGAAGGAAAACGGAACATTTGTAAAATTATGTTCCGTTTTATCTCTTTTACAGTTCTTCACACTCATATCCTCGGTTGTGTTATTACTAACACAGAGATCCTTTTTCCGCGTAGATGAAAAATAACAAAAGCCACCCATAATTTAGGTTGCCGTGAAGATTATACGAGCCGTCCGTTTCGTTTGGTTTCGGTCGGCTCACTTCACGACTTTATTCGTGAGGGCAGTTTCGAGTTTCCGATGCCTTTAGGTACTGAGAAGAGGTCAGCGAGGTCACAGTTCGGGGAACTCTGACTGTGTTATGATTGCCTGGTTGTTATAGTCAGGAAAGTAGGTACTAACTAAGTACTTCCCTTTTGTTTTTTTGTTTAGTGTAGTTTGTATTTTAGATTTTGTCGCGAGCAGCATATTTTCCTCTTGTACAAATAAATTCATAGTCTCTAGCTATTCTTCTGGCACTTTTTTACTATTTCCTAAGTTGACCAAAATGCAAACAAAAATACAAAAAAAAGCACGAACACGATCCGTCAATTAGTTTCGGAGATATGCGAGGACAAACATATATATATACAATACTTACTATTACATACAATACATGAAATTTGGTGTTCTTGTTTGGAAACCGTAATAGACCAACATACGTAAAAATTGTGTATTTCTTAGAATATTAAATACATTACGTGCCGAATTGATAACCTCCTTTTATGAAGTCGGTAACAAAAAGAGTGCCTGAATACGACTCTTTGTAATTGTTTCTAGAGTTGTTTTAAACAAATCCGAGGATGATGTCATTCAACAACTTTGCACGACAAAGTTTATTTTCATGCAGCTAGGAGAATTATTTGAAAGCCAAAGGGTCATGCACGCGGAACTAGGCTCATGCATTGTGAGTAACAAAACCGTGCCAACTATGCCTCGTAGGCAGGTCCGTACCGAATGACCCGTGGCTGGTTTCAGCCATCTAAAATAAAATACGAACAAAAAAACTTGACTTTTTATAGTCCATTGCATTTCAACCAAACTGCATCTACAAAAAATATTGGACAGACCAGCTTTATTGCGAAAAGCTGTTTTATGAGTTTTTTAAAAAGTTTTAACAATAGAAAAGTTAATGTTTAAAGTGCAATGAAAAGTGAGTTTTAAACTTTTAAGGTGTTAAGGTAGTCACTACTTAACTGATTAGTTAGCAAAAATATGTTTTCAAAACTTATTTTTACAAATCCTAAATGGTTCTTCAAAATAGACACAAAAATAACTTTCCCTGAAAGCTATGTTCCGCGTTCATCAGAATTAAACGAAGCTCTACGTTGAGGTTTCTTTATTGGCCTGTAAACAGTATCCATATTTATGCCACATATACAAAGCCAACAAAATTAGTCTCCACGGAGCTATCGTGGTACGTAGCGTAACAACGTACGTTCATCATTGCGAAACACATTATTCATTATACTTTCCATGTAGAATGATGTACTTGGTAAAGTTTTCTAAAAAAATACTGAAGCGTTTTTGTAAATGGACACAAAATTAAGATATTTTATTTCGGGTTAGCTGTTATACAATTTATCTACCCAATAATCATTTAACGCATATAACATGTTTGATAACGTAAAAGAAGATGTAATTCGTTTAAGTTCGCGTTGCCTATTTGTAGTATTTATTTCAATGAAGATACTCCCCGTAGACTGTTTTAAAACATTCGGCTTGTGTTAAAAAAATTAAATTTGAAAAACTATTAAGTCCGTGGTAATAACGTAACAATGAATAATTTCGGTTGATTCCCTCGCCCTCCGCGAGCGGCTCAGCCTTCGCCGGCGTAATTAAAAAACTTTGAAGATCATTTTCATTGCCTAGTATCTGTTTCTCCACTCGAGCCCCCCGCTCACGTACAATGAAGTTCGTCCGACAGAAACTGTCCGACGTGAACAGTGAACTTGCGCGAGGCAAAACTTATTGTTTCCTTGAGAATTATGCTACCGAGTTTATCGAATCGAGTCTCTTGTCGTAACAACTAAATCTGTGTTACGCGAACGACGGTCGCTACTGCTTTTATTTTATTGTTATTACGCCGCGCCGCGGAAGGAATTGGGGTGAACTCGCTCGTTCGATGTTTTCAACTCGCCCCGACTCTAAAGTGGAATGCAAAATGTTTTATCCGACGGACGAGATCGCTGAGATTCTATGGAACGTCGAGATATTGAGACTGTGCTGTACAATATTCGTCGGGAGTATAACAGCGCCGGCGTTTTAATTGCGTAACACGAAGCGTAAGAAATCCCCCCGTAACGAATCCTCTCAGCCTATACACGAGTATCGAGGATCGTGCCGTAAACGATTATGATCTATTGATATGCTAAGATGAGGGGTAGGTACATAAGCGGATGTATAGCTGAAGTACAAGCTAGCGCGTCTTCCGGCTTTTAGCGAAGCAAACACGGCTGGCGCTTAGTCTCTTAACTCCTGAGATTTGGTTTCACAAATATTGCCCCGGGATGGACCTGTTTATAAACTTTTCGATTAAAAAATTTGCTGTCGTATATCTCTTGAGAAGACTCAATCTCTATTTAGTTTATTTATTGTAAAAGAATTTGATTAAACGTGGTTATTTATCATCATGCTTATTTAACATCATTTAACTGTGTAATATTGTGCAGCAATATTAGGTAGGGCAGATTTATAAAACACATGAATGATATTCAGTTAGCGTAAATAACAATGTTTATTTTGTTTTTTTTTTAAATAAGTATTTTCACTAAATTCACTAAAACTAAAATTTTATTCAGTACATATAGCAAATATTCTTTTTTCTGAATTTTAAACTAGGTTTGGCGAAAAGTAAATTATAGGCTTTCGAAATTCAACTGCATAGCTCAAATTGGCTTTCTCCCAACTCGTGCAATGCGGAAAATCGGCTCCAAATGCACCCCATTACACCCACCCCGAGCGAGCGCCATTCGTAAACCTTAGCGCAATATATTGCTGTCAATATACACCGATAACAGATAAAATGTTACCACAAATGTGGAAAAATGTTTGCTTTTTACATAATAATTGATATCTTTCAATTATTCCAATTTCGGATCGGTGTATTTGAGGCCCCCGTGTAAGTAGTACAACTATTTAAACGGGGAACACATGTGCAACATAAAATTTGACAGATTAGACAGGCAGAAACGAACCCATAGAGCATTGTTGAGTCTCTCTATTATTAAGTTATTCCGAACATTAGGTACACAATCTACGCTTGAATGCACACGGTACTAGAGAAACATAAATATAAGATGCACCTACTGCACGCAAGACGACGACAAGAAAGTCCATTGACGATCGTACACTTTGAAGATTCATTATTTTTTCCCTAGTCACGGTAGTCACGGTTCGAAATTATAACTTGGTCGTTATTAATATTTCATAATCCCACAATTACCAGGGAATCATACAATCACGGGACGTATACAGGGCGGGATTCTTACATCTGTGTCGTGTCGTATTCTTCATCATTAAAGGGAGGCAGGTGCAACGAACACGCCTACCAAATTAGATTTTTATACACATCCTAAACGTTAATAAATTGCATAATGATCGAGGGAGTTAAATATTCTCTTGAGTTTTTACAATCAATGATTTTTAAAGTAAGTTTCTACCTTCTTTCTATAACTACTAATAACAGAAAAACAATTCTTTGTTATGTCTGTAACAACGTCGAGTCATCGTCGTGTCTGTAGGTATCCCAAAATATATGAATCACATATGAATGATTTTGATTTTTGTCTGAAAAAACGCAAATTCATGCGATTCCATTTCAACTTGGTGTAAGGATTGATTTCACGAATGTTATGATCTTCTAGTAATCCAGGGAATAAGTTATTGAAATATTAAACACTACAGAAGGAGAGCGACGATATAGCTATCCCGGTTCTTTATAGGTGCTCTTGAAAGAGCAGGTGGCTATTCACGACACACCGCTCGTCAGCATTCACCGCGCGACCCACAATGCATTATAAATAAGCGCCTTACGGTCCTGCTCTCCTCGTGGCGGTATCTTAGGCCGCCCATGTTTCTCATATTTCCGTCAAAGCCTCCTTTCAAAGTGGTGGGCGATAAAACTGTGAATTACCTTAACGGCGTCCTTTTATGAGTGCCTGGTGTTGGTTCTTGTTTCGTAATATTGTGATGCTAACCTTAAATTTTTGCAATATTCAAACACCAAAGATGTGAGAACTTATTTCAGACAAAAGTATTTTGGTTCCGTTTAAAATTTAAATACCTAGTTCAGTCTCGTTTGAGTTTTGATGTGTGTGCATTCTTATTCGCTACTTCCATAGTTATAACGAAATTACATATTCTTGTTTATTTCTTAGTAGTCTTTTATGATACAAGGTGACCAAAGCAGATATGCATCTAGAAGTAGCAAGTACTCTTAATTTCGAACTTTCCAACAATTCTACGAAACACATAATTATACAGAGAGGAATTAAGGCTTTAAGTTTTTTGTTGTTTTCGTAGAATACTTAACCTATTTCTATTATTATAGGGAGAGCACGGTTTAAATCCAATTCGTTTCTTGCTGGGACCTCTTAACGTTGAAATAAATTAAATCCAATTTATTGATAAACGAATTCATTTCACAGAAACTACTTTCAAACTTTTTGATTGCAATCCGCCACAAATCATTAAAATTAATAGGAAATATATAATTTGCGTTGATCAGTTATAAACTCATTGATAACTGCTTGACCCAGTGAAATAAAATCACTGCATTATTAAATGAGTTTATGTTTTTAGTTTATTTTATTTTGAACGAAAATTACTTGCAGCCTCGCGCAAGCGGATTCTTATAACATTTTCAAAGTAACGTTTATTTATTGATTTATTTATATCAAAGTTATATTACTTTTAATCATTCATTCAACCTTATCAATTTTCGAATAATAGAAGGGATTGAGATACTCGCAAGTCGTCTCTGTCAAACATTCATTAAGTCTAATTAAATTCGTCGGTTCCGAAGTGGAGGTCAGCTACTTCGCAAATTTAGACAATTCCAACTTGTCAGAGGGTTTAACTAGGCGGACATAACGTTCAGAGGCTAAGTACAATTTGGCGCCGCAGTCGAGGAGAATGCTTAGGGGCCTGGAACAACTTGAAGTCAGCGTGCCAGAAAACCTCCCGACGACTTTTAATTAGACGGCACTTAGTTTAGAACATTTGGGTAATTGTTTGAGGTAAACGGAATGCGATGTCGCATCTCTCATGAATTTTGTAACCTAATTCGAAGACTAAGAGTCTTAAACTTGACGACAATTATGTGTGTGTAACGAGTCTAATAAACTACCCTGAAAGCCTGAAACCCTTTTGTAGTAAATCTTCTCGACCTTGTAGCAGAAAACCGAGAGTTATTTTGGAACAAAGTGCTCATTCGGCATTACGGCTTGGCTAACAACTAACAACGTAATATTCGGCGAAAAGATAGCCCTTCTAACAGAATTAAATTTCAATAGGCAGCTAATTTTTTTCGGGTTTAGATATTAAAAAATATTTTGGTTTTAGTGGTACTTTTTTGTAACAATAGGGGTATAGCTCTAATGAAATGAATCTAATTTGCGTCTTTATAATGCGATATAGAATCATCCAAAATCCATTACAAATGAGTTGTCAATATGAATTATAATAAAACAACACACATTTTAAGTGTTCTGAAAGGCATGTGAAGTCCACCAAACCATAGCGTGGTAAAATAAGGCCAACATCGTCATTAATGGACTACAACTTACCAGGTTTTATTTACTTTTGCGCGTTTTTACCTAAACGTATTACATATATTTTATGTAGGTACTGAATCTTAAGTGAAGAGCCCTGAGAGTTTCGAAGTCTGAAAAGCCGCCGAGAATTAGTTATTTTTATACAAAGCGTTGGTAAGGTATTTTATATACAGTTACATACATATGTGCCTTATCCGAGTATTAGTCCAAATGGTTTTCGTAGTCAAGTAGAGAATGTACGTGGTATCCTTTTCAAGTTTCAGTGCTCCAAGGGTCCCGAACCCCTGTCGTCCGTTTGTCCGTCTGTCATTGGGTTTAAGTGAAATAATATTGTAAATCTTGCGATCGAAAAAGTGAAGGAACATCTAGCAAAGTCATTAACTAGATACTCGTAGCTGATCGCTAGTGGCGAATTACATTTCTGTGCTTCGGAGGGCACGTTAAACCGCCCATTGTTGTCTTAAATTTCCACAAATCCGCATCGGAGCAGCGTGGTGCAGTATGCTCCAGTCCTCCCCCCATTATATACACCTCACAACAGGGGGAGGACTGGAGCGTACTGCACCACGCTGCTCCGATGCGGATTTGTGGAAATTTAAGACAACAAATTTATCGGCAAGTAAGTCATCTTGTAAAGATGATTTTCTCTAGAATCTACTAGAAATATGTAATCATGTAAGTGTCATCATTTCTTTTGCATTTTTTTATCGTAGCCTCAAATTACCTAATAATATTTTAATCACCAGCCCTACTCTTTCCGTTATTTTATCCTCGCACTCTCACACTATAACAATTATAGTAAAAGATATCTTCTGAGTAATATAACTAATGCTATAATAGATAATGTTATCGCTCCAGGCCTAGGGCGAGTTTATTGGCTCACCGGGCAAGTTCTTTATCGCGGGGTATCGCCGCAACTCGATACGAGTTTAATCATCTGCGCACGTGCAAGATCCTACGCCAGCAGGATGTAGGCTCGCCGACTTTGTGTTTGAGTATTAGACTTCCGCCACTGATGGGCTCGTGGGCTGGTTGCGGTCAACCGTGATTACAAGGGTTGTTTAGCTTTTGTTGTTTCAAGTTTTAATGAGATTACAAGTGTTTATCACCGCAGCGGTGATAGCTCAGTGGCTTAAGAATTCGACCTCGAATCGAGGGGTCCGGGTTCGAATCCCAGTGGCACACACCAATGACTTTGTAAAAAAGTTATGTGCGATTTATAAAATTAAATATCACCTGCTGTTACGGTGAAGGAAAACATCGTGAGGAAACCTGCATGCCTGAGAGTTCACAAAAAAAATGTTCTCAAAGGCATGTGAAGTCCACCAACCCGCACCAGGCCAGCGTGGTGGACTAAGGCCTACATCCCTCTCGACCCGACCCTGTAGTGGGTCATTAATGGGTACTGACATGTACCGTACGAACAGATTTTTTGATATAGATTCGTAGACAATTAACATTGTTTTTTTTATCAATCTCAGTGGCCAGGTAAGTGTTTGGCGGATATCGCACGACATGATATTTTTCGCCGCTCTTATGATCCACTGTGTTATACGATAGTTTTAGAAACAGACTAGAGGAACTAAATTTAACTTGAGGCTACTGTGAAATAACAACTCATTCGCTTACGTCATTGCTTCGGTCCTGTTTGAGGTTCCGTTTTGAACCAACAAGAGATTTTATTGGAAACATTGCTATTTAAAATATATGGACTCTTGGTACTCATAAATAATATAAGAGCAGAATCATTTTGCCCTTTAGAAAATCAATGACATTTCTTAGGTAACGATAATAGGAAAACAGAAATTGTAGAAGACTCGCATTTTTTATTGAAGCAATATTAATTTGATTGCTCAGTGAAACATGATTGTATGAGTGGTATTGTTATTCGTTCGTTAAGGCACTTGAGGTCGGGATCGCTGGTTCATTAGTCTCTTTATTCATCGAATAATAATATCATAACAACAATTCGCAACAAAATTGACGGGATCATCGAACGTTCTCGATGTGAATACGTCTGTAACGAGATAAATGTAATATTTATTTAGCAGACCGCGACGAATAAACATGTTGTTTACTGTCAGATGTGCCCAATTCGTTTGTTGAGGTTATTATTACGTAGATTTTTTTTGTAAATAAATTGGTGTTCATTTTGTTACCTGGAGATCGCTGGATTCAGAAGGCCCAAGAGCGAGTGTAGTGGTGTCGATTAGAAGAATTGTAAACGATTCTGCTACTTGAGTGAATAGATTTATTTTAAATAATAAGGCCTAATAAAATGTACAATTTAATAGGTTGACGCCTACTTATACTCTAGTTTTATAGCACGAAGGGGGTGCATAGGCTATCCTGTTACGGATAGCCTATGCACCCCTTTGTGCTGACTCCGCATCCATTCCTACAACTTTAGCTTTTCCCCTCCGCTCAGCCTTCCGACCCACTTAGTCTCATTCCAATTTCCACACCTGACGGTCGCCTTCCAAATTATTCAAAATGGTTTTTTTTTAAAGACCTTCTACCCCAGACTCCTAACAGTCCGTTTGGATTATAGAACTTAGTCCAGCGAGGAATAAAAAGGATCATATGTGTTAATCCAGGTTATAAACTACATAAATACATACATACCTACTAAATTTCATTCAAAACTTATGAGCCGTTTTTGCGTAGAAGAGTGACAATCATTTATTCACCCATTCATCCATCCTCACAAACTTTTTCATTTATGATAGTAGTAGGAAATACGGTAATAACTAACTACAGTAAACAATACAAGATCGATATTTGTGTCATATTTGTTGCCTTTCCTTTTTTAAGCAAATATTGAAGGAATAACTACTTAAGTGCATTGTTCAATATTCAATTGATATTTGATGTTGAACGTTGCAATATAATATGTAGTATAATCTTGCAGCGATATAAAGTTTGAAGAGCTCAAGAACCTCCTCGATGACGTCACGGGACGCCCCGCCGTCGCGGCGCCAGCTACGAAATGGATCGTAGCTAGAGCTACGACGCCTCTACGACGTAGCGAGTAGCACTCAGCGGCTGCTCTAAGTTTTAGACACTCACATTATGGCTACTCAATTGATCAATATAATGATTTGGGGAAAGTATTGTATTCATGATGTAACGTTATGGGTTATATTTCGTTGAGCAATAGTTCTTGGAGATGTGGCTGTAACTCTCTTTACCACTTAAGCGAGTGGAGCATACTCAACTATGATGCACCGCACATCGGTTTGCTGATATAATGTTCAACTTAAAAAGGAATTTTAGAGATGGACGATGAACATTATGCTGTCAAAATAAACGAGGCTTAACAGATATATGAAAAATATACGAAGAAATCTTCAAACATTCTACTCTGTCACAATTAATATGATTTAAAAAAAATTATACCGAGTGCATTATATATAAAACATCACGGGATTTATGAGTTTATGAAACAACATTAAAGTAAAAATAAACTTACAGTTAATTAGTAAATTAAATGAATATGCGGGCTACCTGATACTCGTATCACCTGATAATGCGTTGCTACTCATCACAGTTAGTAATAATGATGGGATTACTGTTTATAGGACTGCATGACTCGATTTGATATGCTACCTAATTATATGGTTTGAAGTCAGAGAACAAGCAAGCTAGCGAGCTATTTGAAACAGCCAACCTACACGCTATTACAGTAGATCATAAGTTAATCAGCTACTCAGCCCCGGCGCCATAAACAAAGACGATGCCCGCTAATGCAGTTATTGTTAGCGCAGCGAGCGCTCGCTAGCAGCGCTTAAAGCGGATCGAGCGCTACAATTAATTAGCTGCAGCGAGTAGTTCCGGCCCGATTTAAGGGTATATTCATAGTGCTAGCTTGCATTTATACCTAATTGCGTAAGTTGCCAATAACCCATTAATGACCCACTACAGGGTCGGGTCTCCTTCTCGTAATGAGAGGGATGTAGGCCGCCGTCCACCACGCTGGCCTACTGCGGGTTGGTGGACTTCACATACCTTTGAAAACATTTTTTGTGAACTCTCAGGCATGCAGGTTTCCTCACGATGTTTTCCTTCACCGTAACAGCAGGTGATATTTAATTTTATAAAGCGCACCTAACTTTTTTATTTTTTTACAAAGTCATTGGTGCGTGCCACTGGGATTCGAACCCGGACCCCTCGATTCGAGGTCGAATTCTAAGCCACTGGGCTATCACCGCATTAATTACGTAAGTAATTTGTCAAAATTAATAAAAAATTCTACTATAAACAAAGCATTGTAAGCACTATAAACAAAGAATGTTGGTGTTTAGGATTTCGTGGAAATGTTAAAAGCGTGTTATTTATATTTAAATTTAAATGTATGATCAGTGCTCACTATCACTATCGCCAAATATGTACTTGTATCTACGGTAATCGTCAATCATTAGTATGTCTTCCCATACTTATGACACGCCTAACTAATCAAAGTAATCGTTACTTTGCCGATAGTGTTTGTTCTGCTCGCGGTACAGTGCCTCGAGCATGAATCTACGCAGTTTCGTATAGTAATCGTATCGAGCTGCCATTAGTATAGAAAAACGTCAAGACAGACTGACATAATGACATACTAGTTACTGACGTTTCCTATACGAATACTTTCACAATAGTGTTAGTGCTCGCGGTAACAGGTTTTGACCGATAATGTCTGTGCGACGACCCTTTTATTAATTCAATAGATACATATAGCCTGATTAATTGCTCCGGCGCGGCGTTCTTTGTCTTGGGAACAATCTTCAGTTATTGAGAGTTTAGTAGAGTTTCAGTTTGAGTTAGGACTTTGATGTTCTTGTTGCTTGAGGAGGCTGCGAGCGATGGATTTACTTTTCATCCATCGTAGAGGCTCGATAATGAAAGGGTGGATGATTTTTTTTAAATTTTTGTTCTTCAAATATCCATTGTAATTTATAAAGGTTATGTGTAATATGTGTATTCACCGTGTTTTATAAAATCCAACATAGATTGTTGTCTGCCATTGAAATACATATTCATAAATTCGCATTGCGTATGGAATCAATATTGTATCGAATGTGATTTGACAGAATAGCCAATTGAAGCGTATTACCCTTTGACGTGGTCGTCTCGATGGCTTCCCCATTGTGTCAATAATTAGAATAATGAATAGGTACAATATTTGCTATCCAACGGGCCCAATGTTCCATAATCAAAGGCCACATCAAACCACAGTACAAAGATTATGCAGTAATGTTTTCATACAAATCACGAAACTAGAAACATACTCTAGTAGGTAAATAGTTAGTTGATGAATTTAAAATACTACAGGTGGGCAGCCCTGTCGCGTATCAACGTACCGCACGGTTGTAAAAACATTTTCAAAGACAGAGCCTATTTCCACTACTATATAATATTTATGCTGTGGCTGTATAGCCACGCTGCTTGCATACTCAATACGAGTTGAAAGGCCTTTGATTCTACAAGGCAAAGTTTTGTTTAGCTTTATTGTTTTTGTGACGAAATTTATCAATCGTTCCGACTGGGGGGGCGTTCACGGCTGACTTGGCGAATGTTGCGGAGGTAGATATTAAATGTTGAAATATACTTTTATGTTAGTACCAGTAGAAATACATTTGTATACCTTTATGATACATTTTAATGATCTTAGTAATTGATGTTTTCTCATATTTAAATATTGATATAGATAATGGTCGATTGACACTCGTTAGACCTATTTGGCCTGAACTAAATTGTTGTTAATTGATGTTGATCGCGATACCTCGAATTATGTTGAAATTTCGATTAGACATCCCTTCTCAGGGGCGGCTTGAATTTACAATAAAAGACACCTTCAATTGTATTCTAAACCAGTGCGACCAAAAATGAAGAATAACGTCTTAAAGCTTATTTATAACCGTAACAAGTTTTTATTGGTTTTAATTTTATAAAAATCTCGACACTTACAACAACACCATAAAATGAACAGTAAGTAATTAAAAGTATAAAATCTTCACCTTAATATTCCTCATCAAAATATTCAAAGTACCCATAAGGCGTTGAATTAATTAAAAGTTTCGTGGACTCATTAAGATTCCTTTCTCGGCGGTAAAAAAAGTTGAATACGGAGGAGTGAAAGCCGCTCGTAATCTGCTTAGAGGCATTCTAATGTATTAATAGCTCAGGAGCTGGTAGATATTTTTCATGAAGTGTTTGAGGAATCATAAAAACATGTTGAATCGATTATTTATTTGTAATATCCGAACACCACAAATACTGACCTAGATAATATAATTGGTAATTGAATTGAACCAAGCCTGAAGTGAAGAAGGAACGATTTTTTTACGAAAAAAGTGTTTGGAACATTTTAACAACATTAAATTTGGTATTTAAGGAATAAACAAAAATTAAGCTAGTACTGAGTCGGGTAACTCATAATTCTAACTGCGGTGTAACTCCGACAGGCGTCGCTAAAATTATTTTAAAAAATGGAAAAAAAAGCGTTTGAGGCATGTTGAATTTTTAATAAGGACAAAAAATTTTTTAGGTTATTTGGCGGAATTTTAAACAAATATTACAACACAGGTCTGCATTTTTGGATATTACAAATTCGATTCAACATAACTCAAATATAAGAAAAATGTCTGCCATCTCTTGGACTATTAGAAGAATTCTCATGTAACGTTGTTTCTTTAACGAGACAATTATTTCGTAGCAAATACTCGACCGCGGTAAACCTTTTACAAGGCAACGGGAATTTCGAGTTTCTTTTTCAATTATAAGTAACTTTTGTAACGTTTTACTTCGCCTTAATTGTTTTAAGCTCCCTTTGGGACGGATTTAACTCACTCCGTTGTAATTGTGTGGAGTTTTTAGAGCTTCGTAACGGAATATTAAAAGTATAAATCAGTACGTTTTATCGCGTCGTGTTCGCACATATTATAAGGTTTTAAATTATCTGAACCGCCGTTAAATGTAGTATATACGAGTATATGTTAGGTATCTCAAAAAACGTTTTGATAGAAATTATTTTAAATAATAATTATACTCGTACAATGTTGTGGAATATGGATATCGTAAATATCTATATTTTACAAAAACCCTGTCATTTTCGTGATTACATTCAAATTTGTTTGGTAATTTCTTTGAGTATGTTTTATTTTGTAACTAAAATGTTTTCCATCACCGTCGCTTTTGTAATATGGGCTTTAAATTTTATAGTTCTCTTCACCCAGTAAATAGTTAATATCGTAAGCTGCTGTGTACTAAGCAGGCATAACGCATGAGGTATCAATAATGTATGTTTGTGGCACTTCGTGGCTTCATTGATTTACAGCCGCGCGCTGCCGCCAAATCCAGTTGATGCGCCGGGATTACATTAATAGAGCGAGGTACGGATGGAGGAAGGATTATGCTTGATACTAGACTAGCCGGAGTACACTAGTTTATTGTTTTGACAGACTGGGATATGTGTACGTATTACGCAGGGTTTATGTTACAGCGGTGATAGCCCAGTGGATAAGAATTCGAACTCTTAATCGAGGGGTCCGGGTTTGAATCCCAGTAGCACACACCAATGACTTTGTAAAAAAGTTATGTGCGCTTTATAAAATTAAATATTACCTGCTGTTACGGTGAAGGAAAACATCGTGAGGAAAAGTGCATGCCTGAGAGTTGATAAAAACGTTCTCAAAGGTATGTGAAGTCCACAAACCCGCATTAGTACAGCGTGGTGGACTAAGGTCGACATCCCTCTCATTGTGAGAGGAGACCCGACCCTGTAGTGGGTCATTAATGGGTTACTGACGACTGACAACCCCTAAGCTGGGGATCATGTGCGCGAATTTCGTCAATCGTTGCTTCTCGGCCGATGACTCGAGGTATGCTTCGGGGAGTAGACCTTACAAGACTACGAGTAGGAAGACCTTTTAACGACACTTCATGATAATTGTAATAGTTAAAGACAGTGCCCCGAGTATGAACACGATCGTCAAAGTGTTCGTATAGTTAACGTGTGCCATTAGTATGTCATATGTCAGCCTGTCTTGACGTCTTCCCGTACCAAGTAGTTCAAAATCCATGATAACGCCGATGGTTTTTTAGTACACAGCGATAATGTAATAATCAGTAGTAATTGTGTAAATAAATGGAGTCGCGGCATCGGAAATGGTATTAAATGAGCGTACAGTTGTTGGTGAAGTCAATGAAAAATGGACATTCAATTTGTGCGCGCTATGTGTGTTCTGTTTGCGGTTATCTGCGAAATGGTTCATTTGTATCGACGCACCTGCAACGCGGCCAGTCATATTGCCACGAAAATGAGAGGAGTTCACGCATCTGTGCCTTTCAATTGGTGCAACGGCGCGGTTAAATTTGAGATAAGTTTTTTATTTGAGACCCTTCATTTTTGCTTATTTGTCTACTCTTTAACTCGTAAGTTGGTTGTCTAGAAGAGATTGCTTTTTCAGCGATACGACTGCCATTTGTGCTTTGTTCTTGATCTGTTAACCGTCTGTTTTTATTATTATTTTTTTCTTATATTACTATTGTCATTGTTTTTCGTCCATAAAGGTATCGCCACCTTCGTAATTCTAAGTAAAGCAAAATGTTCTACATCTCATGTGTTTTGTTTGGAGAGATGTAGAGATGTGATGCTTCTGTGGCCAGGCATGTTTTATTATAGGTTTTTAATCTGCGAAAATCATAGCCCGCATGGATAGAAATGTCTAGTTGTCACAAAGCTTCCTGTTTCCTGCGGTAATACAAAGTCATTTCGAATTAGTATTTTTTATCCAAAACATTCGGTATAACGGAAAACATTAATTTAGAAACGTAATTAGAATGATTAGTTGATCTCATTAGCATTGTGTGTGGACGGTCCTTATCCCCCGGGAGCGTCACTCAGCGGCAATTTTGCCGGCAATATGGGTGTGAATTCGATAACCTCCTAATGGCCGCTCCGGGAATTGGTAATATCATACAGTCGTGCACTATAATGACCGTGATGGCCGTGATGCTTGCGGCTTATAAACCGATTATGCTAGTCATCCGGCCGTGTCGATATTACTGATTGCCTGCAGAATTATGGATACTTTCCATAAACTCAAACTCAAACTCAAAAGCTTTTATTCGTTCAGGTACAATTTGTGCACACTTAATGAAAGTCATACAGATAACTTATACATTCTACATTCATCCGCTTTGATCACATCTCAGGCAAAACGTAGACTGGGAGAAAAAAGCGGGCGGAAAAAAACTCACAGCACTTTTATAAAAGTAAAAAAAACTTAGTCTATAGTGCAGTATGACTAGGTCCAATAAAGGAACACACGTGACAGCTATCGTGTGTGTCAATATCGTTATCCAATTGCCATCCGCTCACAAATAAATATTGTTACATGGTGTATAGAAATAGCCTAGTGAAGTTATTCAATCCCACGCTTTCGTATCCTCTAAATAGTCGTCAGTTTCATAATAGGCCTTTCGGCACAGGACTGATTTGATAGTTTGTTTAAATTTGTGAAAAGGCAGGGATTGAATTTCTATTGGAATTTTATTATATATTCTCAGGGACATTCCCATAAATGACCGGCTCTTTTTATGAAGCCGACATTTTGGAAATACAACATACATATTGGAGCAACTTGGTGGATGAGACCGTTGCTTAGCTATTAGGTTATAAAAATTGCTCGTTCACTATAAATTATTGTTTCACGTGTAGTAGACACGAAGAAGATGAATTCTTTGCTTCAAAACTAATTTAATAGCCTTAGTTTCAATAAAGAATAGTATTAGACTAGATCTTATTGATGTATTTTGATGACCTAAGTGGTGCAATAGTTAAGACATAATAGTTAAGGTTCGATCCCAACAGAGCAGAGATTGAATGATGAATACGAATTTCTGTTTCTGGTCTGGGTGTATTGTGTTCTTATTTTGTGTATGGCCATTGTCCATGGCACTCACGACACAGGGAATCCTAGTGTGCGGCTATGAGTGTGAAGCGTTATTATTTATTAACAAAATTTGTATAAAGATACCATCCATTGTACAACTGCTCGTAGTTGAAGTATGGATTGAAATTACCATAACGCATTGTCACATAATGGCACCCCTTACAATCTCCCAATTGCATATAGGAGCACGAACGCTGACTGGGATAGCTAATCCCAATCCCTTAGCGTTTATATATTCCTGGTACTTTTATTTGCGAATAATATCTATAATATTTTTAATAACGACGATTCAATTGATTGGCATTATGTTACTAAAATATAGTCCTTAATGAACTTGGTGAAAATATCATTATTATAATTTGTTCCTAATAGATAAAGATCTACTAGTAAGCGGATTATGAAATCCAAGAGTTTGGCGCTAATCTGGATTATCCTTTGGGAGTTAATGTTTCTCTGGCGTAAATTCTTTAATAATTTATTTTCTGATAATAATTTGCTTCTACAGCTTAAAATTAAATGATAACAGTACTTCATAATTCTTTAATATTTCACAGAAAATTCGTTGAAGGGAAAACAAAGTTATGACATAAATATAGTCGATACAATCCTAAAACAAATAAATATAGTTATTGTATGAAATTTTATATTTGTCAATGTAAACAAGATGTTTTCTTTTGGTTACAGGTACGTGTGGAAAGAATACCGTTCTACGAAATACAAACAAAAATCAAAAGAATAATTCAGTTGTAGTTTCGTATTTAGATGGATAAATAATGTACATACTTACAATCTTAAAACAATAAATCTACTCACTGAGAGATCGCAATATAGGTAAGTAACGGATGTACTGACCAATGAGACTGGCTTGTTGCTCTAGTGGTTAGCAATTGTGTGATTAGCACTATATTAAAAATATATACATACATACATACATATACATATTATTAGCTATCTAGTTACCATAACACAGGCTCATAGCCTACTTTGGCGTCAGAAAGCCGAATATAAATTACTGAAGTCCCACAATATATATTTATTTACATGTATAGCTATCAAAGGAGTAGTCTTAGTGCTATAAAATGTTATTATTTATAGTGAAATGTGCTTGAACTGTGCTCTCTTGTGTATAAAATGCAGGCACGTAGTAATGACATTTCCGACACTTCCTAGAGCCGAGAAATTATCATAAAAAATTAAAAAGTGCGTGTAATGTCATTAACGCCTGCGATGTCTGCTGCCGAGGAGTTTCCATTAAAAAAGTTAAAACGAGCGTGTGATACACTCATGTAGGGTGCAAAAGATAGAGTGAATATTTATATAGTAAATAACCGCATTTTTTGAAGTCGGTTAAAAAGAAGCAAGATGTAGAGTTCTCAACCCATGAACTTCTATATACGTCTAACCTCAAATAGCATACAACTCATACAACAAGTCATATTTAATTTTAAAAAACGCACATAACTTTGAACCACCCTTCGAGTAAGAGGCTGAATTCTTAGCCACTGGGCTATCAGCGCTCTCCGTTCGAAATTTCTATCGAAGATCTATTAAGCCTCACTTGTACGTTCTAAAGTAGGTGTCACGGCCAAATTATTATTGTGTGCGAACTCCCACTTAAAGTGCTAGCAGTCAAGATCCCATCAAAGTTAGCCGTGTATCGAAACGTGGGAAGCGGGCCGCCGGGGCGCGTTATAACAAAGTACATACAAGTTACGTAGGTGCTAGGTAGGTACTTGTAGGTAGGTAGGGAATTCAATGTTGCTTGTCGTCAATCTATACCCGGGATGGGTATAAGGCTAGTTTTTCTTTTTATGTCTGCTCAGACAAAGTCGCGGGGAGTCGGTAAACTACAAGTCGGGAATGTGACGTCATTGTTTGCGCTCGAAGCGGAAATCGATGTCCGGGAGTGTCCCGTAGTGGACCGTTTAGGATGTTATCTCAATAATGAAAAATCAAAAGTGACTAACTGTTGTATCTGAAAACTTTTCAAAATATTAAGTTCCTGTTCAATTTACTAAACTAAACCGGGGCTTCGTTCGCGTAGATTTAGATTAGAACATCAAAATCTAAAAGCTTGCTATGTGGATATTTCTCGTTATTCTTTGTGAATTCAAACGTCCTTCAACTATAAAATTGTTTGTTGTACCGTGTAATAACAATTTTTTGTGAATACTTACTGAAATCAGATAATATTTCATTAAAAGGGTAAATTAAATGTTTTATTACGACAATAACTTTACATTAGAGAATCATTAATAGAGCATTTACTAGTAAATAGCTTAGTTTATTGCTAAGAGTTTATTAATAACTAATAATAATATAACTTTATATGTCCTTAATAATAAATATCATAACCATCCAAACGCAGCCTGCCTCGTGAGTACCCTTAAGTTATTTTATGTATCCTCTAAATGTTGAAACAAAAAAAATATTATTAATACATAATCATTTACCATAATTAATAATTCATGATAATGTATAATAATAAACATGATTAAATATAATTATTATCAATTAAAATTATTGTATAATTAATTATACATTACACTGGTTTTTTTCCAGCTACCGCTATTTCGAATTCTACAAATGAGAAGACGCCAATATTAATTAATTAGGTGCTTGTTTTATAAACCTGCCGCTTCATTAACTCAGTGTGAAGTAAATTAAATTATGTCTCGCTACGGGTTCCTGGAATTTGTTTGCGTACTTAATGAATTAATTGGTCTCCTATGGACATTTAAATATCTTCTGAAATAATTGGTTTTGTAAAATAAAAATACGTACCTACTTTACATGTAAATAAACAACAAACCTCTCCTTTTTATAACATAAATTTGGACGCACCGTTCAAACCCGAACCCCTAACTGAATGGAAGCCGCATTAGGTTTGTACAAACAAATGTTTACTGCAGCACGTTGAGTTGTCACCGTAACACTTATCTAAGATCAAACCGATCACTGAAAACCGCATCGAAACCGGACTAGTACTTTAGGGAGATAGGTATATGGCAACATTGGTTTGTACAAACACCCTCTCACCCCAAACGCATATACCGTCTGTGTACCGTCGCGGCTAAAAAACCAGGCAAAAATGGCACCACTAAACCAGGCAGAATGTGCTGACCGATGCCTACGAATACAGGCAACAACTCCTTGGCAGTCGCCAGATCGTTGCCAGGTTTAAAAGAGTGCTCTTTTTACGCCTTTCTTAAAGAACCCCATGTCACCTCTGACGAAGATCATTTCGCAGGTACGAGACAGAAACGAACTAGAGATCGGAAACTTTTAGCTGGCTTTATTACTATTTAACAATCACGCGAAGATTTTAATTTGACACGTCAAAAATAGAACAACGCGTGGGTGTCGCTTTGTGTAACGTGAAGTGTCGCAAAAACTTTTACTGCCATCTACATTAATCTGATATTATAATGTCTTTTAGAATAAACGGGAATTGTTCAGAAATTGGATTAGGCAACGCCTTTTCACTAAACTACAATTTATATGGCACAGTGTTCCAAGTTTATATGAAAAAGTGCCAAGTGCATGAAATAAAGTAAATTAAACATAACATAGTTTTAAAATTAACTTCCATAACGTGTTTGTCTAACTATACCTATGACATATAATACAAAAATTCAAATGAAGTTAATTTGAATACAATGATTATAAAGGTACCTGTAAAGTTACGAGAACCTCAATAATGGTTGTACTGAATATAAACTTTTGTTGTATTACCATTATTTCTTTACGACCACTGAACACAATTGCAATAACACGAGTATTAAAAGAAAAAAAGGAAAGGTGTAGTGTGAGTAGATGAAGTGCGATTGGTCACTCGCTCCCAGTCACCGTTTTTATCGTTTTGTGCACCTGCGGTCTGCCTCGGAAAGGGGGGTTACGTGAACGATAAAAAATTGCCTCCTTATTGCTATGGGGCCCTGGTAGATTTACTTTATGTTTTGCATAATTTATTAAAATTTAACGCAGAGAGGGGAGGGAGTTTTTATTTTGTTAAGTAACAGAGAGAGAGAGTAGTGTTCCATAAATTTGTGGTTCCTTTAATTAAACCTCCTTATGTCAAAATTAATTACGCCATTAGTCGATTGGTCAAAGGACCCAACAAAACACGCCTTTGCTTATATAATCATCGGTACAGGCGTATTAAATAGCTTCGATTTTCGATTCGAAATCACATCGGACAAACAACCGTTCTGTGCTTGGTAAATCCAATACGGCTTATGTATACGGCTCGGTCAATTGGGCTCTATTCCATCAAAAAACCTCACTCTCACACGGTATTCTCCGGATATCGGTTCCACGCGCGAAATTGTTCTTTTCATCCGACGCATAGCCTCGTGCGCTACGTGTTTCGCTTATCAAGGAGATAATCTCGGCTCAGCGCGAAGCTCAAGTATAACAAGCTTTTGTTGGGAATTTAAATTGTTATAATGTTCTATTTTGCTGAAACAGTTCTGTACAACTGAAACTGACGTTGCATTACTAACAGAGACATGCGGTAAATTGAACATGTTAATAACATTAATAAAAGTTTAAAAGATTTCTTATTTGCATATCTCTATAAAGGGAATTATTAACAAACATATTAAAGAGAATACATTATCCGAATACTGGAGTTTACTGATCATTTCGCTTCCTTGAATAACGTAGGTACCTTAAATAAGCTAAATATAAAGTAACTAACTAACTTTGGAAGTGGAATTGTATTGTTCTTTATTTATTGACTTGAATGTCATAAAGGATACTATGTATGTATGTATTAGGAATTTGTGCCGTGTGCTGTATTTAGTACTTTCATACGATAATATTCAAGCTTGCAAGCATCTTATTTTCTCATATACCTATATTATCTATGTACCCAAAATTTTCCATTTCTCTCTATTTTATTCCATTTTATGTTTTTACTGACTGTGTCTACAATTGCTTTCAACATATCAACGGAGGATTACCGCGCTCCTATCTTCAGAGTCGTCTTTAGAAGATCTTATTGAAGATATAAAATAAACTTTCGAGATTCTAGTCTGTGACAAACGATGACGATGTAGTTGTTGTTATATTTAGTGTACAATTGCTACTACATCTAAATGTAGTATTCTGGGTAAAATCGTATGAAGGACAAAAATATTTTAAAGATACTGCATTACAAGAGCATATTTAGTACATTGGTGGCGCATACGTTTTCAAAGTACAATTTGTCGGATGTAGTAATTTGGTGGGAACGGCGCTCTATCGGTCGCTCTCCCGAGACGTCGTTTTGTTCTATCAAATTACTCCTCATTTTGGGATGAATATTGAGATCGGCCCGCGGGGAAATATTGTGCCCGCCATCCGTTCTTATCTAATTCTTGGAGGCTCAGTGATTGTGTCATATTTCTTTCCAGGAATACCGAAATTACTTTGATAGAGAGGTCATTGATGAAAATCCTGTCGAGTTAATATTACTTGTAACCTAGGATCTATACCGTTGTCACGGGTTTTTTCTCGAATCTGAACTGATAGACTTATTAAAAACCTAAATTTTCTTATTATAAACTGTAGCGATTGTTAACTACTTTTGGTATATAGTAGTTGAATGTATGATAGTTACGAGCGAAACGAATTCATGCCATTGCTATAAAGTTATAAATAAAAATGTATCAAAAAAGCTCTGAATTGAATGAAAGTTACTTTGTGTGTTAGTGACACGCGTACTCGTATGATTCGCAGTGACAGTTTTGTTAGAGTTCCGTCTATTTCTATTAATTGAACAGCTACGCCAGCTCTGCACTTGTCAGTGTGCTGTTATATACTATTGGATTTAGAGATGTTACCCACAAACACATTTTTAACGTACGAGTAGGTAAGCATAACACTATTATGACGCTATTATTAATGATCTCAATATAATTTAATATTATGAATTAATTAAGAATAATTGCTAAATGATGTAAATTTTAATTTTGCACACCCAAGAGGTAGAACGCACTGTACTATGTATCTTTTATTGTAACACCTTAATACTTACTGTGTTCTAGCAAATAAAGTTAATTTAATTTAATTTAAATTTAATTTATTTAATTTAATTTTATATGTTAGAGCATATCGTAATTGACTGATATAACACACAGACCAACGAACACAACAAAATTTAAGGTACGTAATGAAATGCGACAAAATGATCTTATCGTACGAGCTACTTATGCGTGCAATGGAGGTTAATCCAAATGTATTTATTGTGGCTAAAATCCAAACTCATTTATATTCGTAATTTCTTTTTTAATGTTAAAGACTGTTCTTAAGATTTGAATCAAGATGTATCTCTATGTATGTATACGAGATGCTTCTAAGACGTATGACATTGAGACCTTTGAAAGCTCACGTGAAAGCTCTCGACGAGTCGTTGCCCCGCGCAGGGCGGCTCAGGGCGGTGTCGTCTCGTATTCCATTAAAACTTGGCTTTTACGCCACAATGCATGACAACACCCGTGTTCTTACGCTTCATACGCGGTTGAAAGGTACTAACGGTAATGACCAGGCGCGCAGAAGACGCGAAGAGGCATTGCGCGAAACGAAACAAACGCGTTTGATGCATTATGGATCGTGTGCTTGGCGTAAGATGTGCGTCGCATCCTTTGTGCGAGTAGTATGAAGCCGTGTGGTATTGTGACATCTTCCGAATGATTAGACGCCATTTTTAGAATTTTTCTTTTTAAATTCTTTGGAACGCAACTTGCTCCATAAAATCATAACAAAGGGCGACTATAAAATTATACAAAAGTGTGAGTGGCGGCTATATCTCGGCCAGATTGAATGTAAAACAAAAATGATTGCATCTGAATGCAAAAGGCAGTGCGATACGACAGACGTTCGCATTGAAAACGGTCTCGGGAAAGGATCTAAATAGAAATGCAGATAAATGTGAGATGGTTCCAATCGCTTTGAAAATATTGTGAACGATCGCGTAACGCGTTGTAGATGTAATACTTTCGATACAAAATGTGTTAGTGGAATATGTATTTGGAGGTAAAAAAGTACAATCGTAAAAGTACAAGTAAAGTATTCGTATAGTTAGTATGGGAAGATGTCAGACAGACTGACATGTGACATACTAATGACTGACATTTACCGTATACTTACTGTCAAATAATTCGACGTAACAAACATAACGCACTAATAACATCCCATGATACATGACCCATTCCAATAGTAAATGAGAACAAAATATGTTTAACAATTTCGTGTTTAATAACCATGTAAACTATACATAAACCAGTGATTAAAAGCAATATGACAAACCGATGACTCGTACTTGCTAACGGAAATTATGTTGAACCAAATTCCAAGTAATGCATGCAAATTTAAAGTAATACCATGTAAATGTAGGTATAATATGTCGGCAGGTACACAAACACTACCATACCAACAGTCGTCTAATTAATAGGATGAATATTCTATTAATTCACATTGCAAATCCAGTTAGATCGTATAATTGCGAGCAGTTACCGGGGAATTTGAATAATTTGCATATTAACCACCGAGCTCCATATGATATCATGTTCCTTAATGTGATATTTCTAAGAAATCGGCATATTGTTTACATATTTTCTCCAAACCTTTCGTTGTGTGTAAGTGAAAGGTTTGTACGAGGTGTGCAAAATCTCTGATCAGGTTATAAATGCATTGAGATTATCTATAACGACCAACTAATGACCAAAACACAATCTGCGGGACATATGAACGGTGCTGGCAGGTAAATCCTTGGTAAAAGTACACTGATTTTATCATCACTTTTTACATGAGTAAATAACATGTCGAATAAAAAAGCCACATAGAGTTGGTACAGTAGGCATATGTGTAAATAGTTAACATTGATTCAAACGCGATTTCTTTGAGAACAGCTTTTAAATAAAGATAAACCAACCAAAAACCCAGTTTCAGTTTTTTAGAGTGTTTTTAAATTGCTCCGAAAAGAAAGTGGCTTCCTTATTTGACTTATTTTTCTCTAATTTACGAATCTCCACATTCCGTCGTTACGGCCGGCCGCACGAGGAAACGCTGCAGCCATTCGTCCATTCGTTTACTCTTTATATTTCGGGGAATTTCATTTATGACATCAGGGAAGTATCGCTTTACGAGCGACAATTACCGCGGCCACCGTAAAATTGTAACGGCGGTCGCGTTATAGCAACGTTGACGATGTGAGATGAAACAAAGAATATAAGGGCTCAAGTGTAATAATTATTATTGGAAGGTTCGCAAACATGAATAACTTTATTTGTTGAGTCTATGTACACCTGTTTCGTAATTGCTGTCACAATACTGAAATGATAATGACCATAATCGAATAAAGTTACGGTGGTCCGGTACCTAGGGAATGTGTAACCGTTGCAAAATAGAATACCGTAATCTTTGAGAAAGGTCTTGTAATTCGATGAGTTATCTGGTGATATAAATATTTACAAAGCGTTACCTAAATTAGTATTACGTTGTACTAGGTCTAAGAGCTGAATGAAAGGGTCAACGTCGATTAATAACAATTTACAATCTGTATAAACAATTTTGAAGAGAAAATAGATAAGGTTTTCATCTTCTTGAAATAGAGAAGAACGTCCTCAAAAACGTTCATGCGAGGGGCAAAGTACTTTTATTAAAGGAAATTGATGATTTTGATCTGAATGTATGACATTTCGATTATTTCAAGCGTATTAAACATGTTTAAACGAAAATCACACAAAAGGCCCTGAGTAAAAAATGATTCTTTATCAGGCCTAAGAAAAGCACCCATGTAAGCTGACCTAAATTAGGACGCAAAATGAGTGGCGCGATATTTCACGTTGATGAAGGCGCCGGTACTAGGGGCGCATAGAGATTAAGAGGCGGCGGCCAAGTGAGACTGATGACTGCCACTCCGGCTGGGGAACGATTTTTGCTCTAACTATTATTCTTGTTGTTAGTGAAACTACAATAACTTACTTATTGTACCCTCATCGTAGCTAAGTTAAGCTGTTTACGCAAAACCTGGTATATAATACGCTGTGATATTTTTATTAGGTGGGGCAAAAAATTTGGGTGGGGGTTTTAAGTAATGAAACAAGAAATCTGCGAGCCAATGATAGTAACAGTACAACTTAATTTTTATTTGAAGTAATTTAAACAAATTACAATTAAACAAACCTTGTATGACTAACATTAACAAAATGAATCAATTTGTCCAATAATAATATAGCGAAAATAGTTGAGTACAATTTACAGCACTACGCTAACGGAGCAGTTTGAAATTAACACACTTAAATTGTATATGGAGAAGAATGCACGAATTCTAATATTTCCAATTCAATAATGTCGAATTTCAACTACTTGGCGATCAAAAACAAAAAATCATATTATTGATAGTGAATATGTTGTATGTGTCATGTACGAGTATAATTGTGTATATTAAGAACATCTTTCACCGACGCAATTGTGAATTATGTTATAACCGTCTGACTGCCTCCACTGATTAGATGATGGCAGTAATATAATAATAGTTGGAAGAGCCTCCATTTCCGGCGGCGAGGGCCCCGGAAACCGCAATGAGCCCTTATTGATGGCCGGAGTCTTGGATGCGGTTATAATGCTGATTTACTTACATACAATTGCAATTATGTCCAGTTATATTTGGCATTCAATTACGCAAACGTTTGCACTCATTTGGACTTGTGTGTAACGGTCCTTAATTTTTTATCCTACTGAGTTGTATGGATACTAATGTTTTAAATAACATTCGCTTCTTTGTTTAATTGTGTTTGTTTAATTATGTTGAAATGTTTTCTTTCTTTTTTCTAATTTTATCTTCGCCTATGCAAGGTTATTCAGTCCTTAACGACTCCTAAGAACCTTGTTGCGTTCTTTTTCTTTTTGCTTTCTTATCCAATTTTGAATATGCATACACTTTTATATAAATAATTCTCTAAAGATTAAGAACATCCATTCATCGACCTTTTTATTATAGATCGGAAATAACAAAATATTGTAAAAGCTTCATAAGTTTGCGGCTCATGTCTAGACAATAACCTGCAATATCATGTTTAACTTATTTAAGTGCAGTGTTCAGAAGACAATTTCCTAACCATTGCGAGGTCGCGAGCCATTATTGAAGCTGCAGAATGCATCATGCAGCGCGAACTCCCTCAGTGCACGCCCCCACTTCGTCTGCATATTGATGTATTTGGTATTTTCTTCCCCTTTGTATCTAGAGCTGTCCCAATTGAAATACGTACTGATTTGCGACAAAATGTATGCAACGATGTTGTCGTACGAGCAACGTCGCGCCCGACATGGTAATTAGGACATAATGTATGATACTTGTGAGGGGAATTTACCCCACTTTACAACCATTTGTTACTGCGTACAGGTGCAGGTAAGAAAGAGAGACTCGTATTGCCCTTTCTCGAATGCGTCCTTGTCTGCTACACTGAGCATCTTTCATAGTTTTTTGTGAAGCTCATGAATGAATGTAAAATACTAAAAGAGACAACCTGCCATGCGGAGTAACCAACTTATTTTATGCGCTCCTAGTATACCGAATGTTACACGAAAGGGTTAAAATTCCCTAACGACTCGGGATGAACTTTCCATAAAGCGCAATAGAGCCCGAATGTTCGAATCGAATGGCGTTATCGTATCGCTGCGCCATAGATATTAGTTTATTATTCAAGTGCAGTATTCAGAAGACAATTTCGCAGCCATTCAGCGCGGTCGCGAGCCATTATTGAAGCTGCAGAATGCATCGTGCAGCGCGAACTCCCTCGGAGCACGCCCTCGCTGCGCCTGCATATTGATGCACTTGCTGTAGGTCGCAATTGTCTCTTGTCATTGAAAGTTCTGTTGTCGTGTAAATTTGAACAATTGGTAACTAGTTCAGATAGTTTAGGTTACTTTAGTCCTCATGAGTCAGGATGTAGTGTACGAAATTAAGCCAAAATGGCCAGACGTGGTTGCCACGCCAGTTACATAGCTTCTCGCCATCGCCTTACTAGTCCGAGCTCTTGCTACCAAAATCGCACTCCACTTGATACAAAAGTGAGTACAAAGGAAGTATATAACAATGGGGCAAAATTCACAGAAAAACGAAGCAAAAACAAAATTTGTTTTATACGCTTGTCGCTTCTTGTTTTGTTACTTTTATGTTGCTCTTTTCACGAGACTTATTATTGACACATTTGCAGATAAACAAGGGAAACGACAAGTGACAACTGCCATGCAATACGAATACAATGGACGACAATGTACCAGAGATTTTTCGTTTAAAAAAATTCTAAGGATATTTATTTTAAAAAGAAAGTATGGAGTAGGTGGAATATAAAACTGCCGAGTCATTTTACTGTCTCTGCACTCTTAAGGACGGTTTTATGCAGGCAGACGTTTTAAATACCACTCTGTGAGGGATGCGTTTAAAGTGGCAGCCTACTGCGACAGACGTTCCAGCGGCTCGAACATTAAATAAAACCTTTCTCTCTGTGCTAATTGCTTGCTGTTTAAAACCATAAAGTAATGTTTCAAAATGCCGTTGACAACAGAATTCTTTTGTTAAAATACATGAGAACATTTTTCGACTCAAAAGTTAGTTTAAATGTTGTCGCTTACTTTTTGTTTTCATCTTATTCTTTGAAATAAATTTCCCTATATTGTTTACAGTTTTAACGGTGCTATTTCCATTAGCATCTGTATGAATAATGCATTCCGGACCCTTTTTGAGGCGGCGGCACTTGGTAGGGCGTGTTAAAACATTAGTTGCTGTCTCTTTCCTACTTTACCAACACATTTCGTCCTACAGTATCGAGGTATCTTTCTCCTCGCTTGTACTACAGCCCTTTGCTCTTGCTAGTTTATATTGCCCTAGTACCGGCCAAGAAACCTTTACATGATTCTTTTGTTCATAAAATTAGTAAGTAAGAAATCTTCAAGACAGACTAAAAAATAATATTTCAAGTTTTTGAAGTGCCATAAAATCAACTTGTATACCACGAAGAGAAACTTAAAGAAATCACCTCTTGATATTTATGGACTCCTAGTAACATGGGTGCATATAATAAGGGATAAGTTCCCACGGGTTCTCTTGATTTGAATAAAAAATCGGGCAGCTGTGTTGCTTCGAAGAATTTCATAGAGCCGAGTGTGTGTGTGTGTGTGTGACGTGTGTATGTGTCATTATTATATTAACTTTGACTCGTGATGTTGTAACAAGAAGTTGAAGTCGAAGTTAAAGAGAATTTCTCTACTTCTAAAATAACCGGAAATTTGGAAAAAAATAAAATTTTAATAAAACACATTCATTGCCTGACCCAGATATAAAGTAATAAAGTAATAGAAAAGCGCGAAAAGTAATAAAGGCCATGTTACACCGAACAAATGCTGGTTAAAATTTTATTGACATTGACAGTAACAATACTTTCAATCAGGTTTGCTTCTAACGATTTTATCGGACGGATAAATGATTGACAGGCTCAAAATGTTCGCGGATATTTAATTACTTAAACTTGGCGTTGATTTTGCCAATTTGGTCAAATTAGGATTTTGGTTGCGTCGCTCTCGGCTGTGTTATTTATCCAATAAGAGTCGGTGTTCCAAAATATTGTACATGGAAATATTTTCTTTATCAAATTCATATGTTAATCTCACAAACATTCTAGAAACTGAATTATTGCCGCTTGCGACAAACAGTGGGTTACAATAACCTATGTTCTAATTGGGATTAATCGATTGAGATAGATACTGTTTGGTAGCCAAAATACCCGTTTGAATTTCTTCGACACAACTGACAAGTGACAATCAAACGTCAAAATCCAAAAATAGATTTTATTATAACCGGACCATTAAATGATGACTCCGCAGCTCCGTACGTACTTGTTGGCCGTTCTTATTACATTGCTACAATTACTATCGAGGTAAAGGCAATTTTGCAGTTTAACTTACGTAACCAACGTACCTCACATAGCTTTTGGGCCAAGAATACCTTGCCATTGTTAAAGGAACGCCCACTTTGTCTGCCGGTGATTGGGCTCGTTAGTTCTATGTAATGTTGTCGTCGGCGTGGTATTGACAGCCATTGTTACTGCACAAGTGTTGGGTTAGGCAGCATGCAATCGTTAGGCTTTGTCGAAGTATTTACTGGAAAACAAAACAAATGAGCGCTACAGTAAATATTTTCGCAACACTGTTTTTATTGTTGCTTGGCAAACAAAAGTTTTTATTCCGACAACGACAGCTCAATTTATGTAGGTACCGTTGTGCGTCCTACATCTGTTGAAATGTCAACAAGAACAATACCCTTCGTTTATTCACAGAAGCGACGTCGATTAATCTATCACGTCGTCGGCCTGCGAAAAAAAAATTCATTAAAAATTTTCCAACAGAGTTAATTTCGTATAACTGAGAAATCAATTTGGGCCCGATTCAGAACGGCTGAAAACCGTTTAATTACAAAATGCCTGCGGCTAAAAAACGGCGGATATTCTCGCTTTGGAGGCTCTTTCAAATTTCTCCGTAAACAAGAATATTCATCGGTGAAGTCATACCCGTTATAGCCCTCAAAGGCTTTTAGATGGGGCTTCTTTCAGCGGCGGGTATGGAGCCGTAATTATGAAGTAGGACGGATCTCGGCGGTACAACAACTGCGGTCTGGGGCCATCGACCAACGTTTAGCCTCTCCTCAATGACTCCGCTATTCAATGACTCTTAATTTTCTAAAGCGCACTTATTTCGAAGACCGTACTCGTAAATGATCCGAAATGTAGGAGGAACAAATTTGTAGAGTTTTAACCGTTTTCTTTTCAAAGAAGCTTGCTTTGAAAAATATTTACTTCGCAATTTGTAATTTTTTGTGCTAATAGCTCAAAATTATTTACAATCCCTTTGAATGGCATTCGATTCCTCTAAAACAGAAGAAACTAATGCCATGCCAGAGACGTCTGGACCATACTTCTCCACGCGTTAAAAATATATTTTGGGGTAAGTAATAATTTTTTTGCCAATATAACTTATAATAAATAGATAGATAATCCTAATTTGAAATTTTTAACCATGTTGGAAGGAATTATATACAAAATTTTTGACAGCCGAAATATTCATACAAAAATTAGAGTAATAATTTGTTAATGTTGTTATCTGAATATAATTTTATAATAAGTCAGCCACAGCGGCCCGAAAACATAATCATATGTATTTCATTAAGTTTTCTAAGCTATACCTAACACTAAGGAATAAACGACCTCCACATAACCGAGCCATATACGGGCCGTAAAACGTAAAAATAGAAGGTCGTATAGGTCCGTCCTTCAAAGCCCCCATAAAACGGATACCTGTTACCGAGCTCATTAATTTACCCGCCCCCGAACTTACTTAACGAGGTGTTAGAGCGTAAAAACAATCATTTATCGATAATTGGTTTCCGACAAAACGATGAAGCCGGCTCGAAGCGCGCCCGCCCACGCTCAGCCGCTGTGGGCGCTTCTATTCATCAACGCCCGGGGCTCGCGCAAAAACTAGGGAATCCTTCAACGCAGGGAGTGGTGGTGTGTTTGTTTTTGTATATTGTATGTATGTAGGTATTGTCAAGGATCTAGAAATGTAGTGACCGGCTGCAGAACATAGGACGTCATTTTAAGCACGTTAATTATGTAAAGGATATTACTGCAAAATAGTATTTAAATATAACAAATTATCCCTTTCAATACCATGAATAAATTTGGTTTTTTTATTTAATTTGGTAGAAAAACACTTGTCAATTTGAAATTGTCGTGATGTTTATGTTTGTTTAGACTGCGCATCTTCTTCATTGTATAATTTGTATAATATGGTGTGTCCACCTACCTATTTCAAAATGTCAGTTACTATTAACTTTTAAAATAAATGTCTATGTCTAAAAGCTAATGGCTTAGGTAATAAGCTTGTATACTCAGTCTTCATACTCAAAAGCTTATATTACACCATGGCCACTCAACTATCCTCCACGCTCCGTTTTGTCAAGTCGTCTTGAAATATAATAATGCTTTACACGTGAGCTTTCAGCGCGATCTCTCGAGGCGCGCGATAAAAGTCATAGGTGATTCCTCGACGGTAAGCTCTTATGGAGCTTTCAACTATTCGTTACAAAGAGGAAAACTATTCGCCTCGCGTGACATCTGCACGTTAACGATGCGGGAATGAAAGGCTAGTGGTTCTTTCACACCTGTTACGCTCTAAGTGGAACTTGCTTATTATGTGGGTTTACTCTAAAGATTTTTATGTGTCAAGATGGCGAGTTATTCATCGTTCCAAAGATTTTTCCTATGTCAAGATGATTTTCTAGAGAATAGAATAGAATTTTTATAGTCTAGACTAGATAATATAGAGAAGATAGACTGAATATCAAAAACGGGGCACTTAAAATTACTATATTTTTATTTCTTAGTCGCTTTTATTTGGTGGGAACTGCCGTCGACATTTTTAGCGATTATGTATCGCTAAATTAACTTATTTCTCTCAAGTGTGAGAGGGTAATTTTATTTAAAGACGATAATAACTAAACCCCCTTTTAGTTGTTCTATTGCGGCGGTAGAAAGAAGTCTTGTTATTTTGATATTTCTATGATACTTTCAGAAAGGAAGTTAAAATGTGAAAATTTATAGCAAAATTTATTGTTTCATCTAAGTACATCCGAATAGGCACTTACAGAGTAATAGAAATGGAAACTCGCGCCATGACATCCCGAATACCTAATGCAATATTCTTATTCATGAGATGTACTTGTTCAATGACGGCGTTGCAGCATCGTCGGGCTACTACTGCTTTTCTGGAGCCCTAATAGGCAATCCATAAGTCAGTCAGTCAGTAACCCATTGATGACACACTACAGGGTCGGGTCTCCTCTCACAATGAGGGGGGTGTAGGCCGCCGTCCACCACGCTGGCCTACTGCGGGTTGGTGGACTTCACATGCCTTTGAGAACATTTTTTTTTGGTGAACTCTTAGGCATGCAGGTTTCCTCGGGATGTTTTCCTTCACCGTAACAGCAGGTGATATTTAATTTTATAAATCGCACATAACTTTTATCACAAAGTCATTGGCCACTGGGATTCGAACCCGGACCCCTCGATTCGAGGTCGAATTCTAAGATGAGTGATTAATCGAAACAGAGGAAAACACTCAGCGTTTCAGGGTTCCTCAGTAACGCTCCGCTTTGAGGCGTCCTACAAATTACCATTATTGGAAACATAGTTCTAATATTACTTGATCTAGCTATTAATCTGTTATTCAATGGCGTTATTCGATGGGCGAGATTCAAATCTCATTGCTTCGTTTTACCTTTATTCATTGACAGTAATTTAATGTGTTAGTGTCTACGACTCTATGCAATAAGAAGCTTATGTATTCAAAGAGATTAGATGAAATTTAAAAAGTAATCCCGTGTCATAAATTTGTGAGAAATGTACACAGTTAAATTGAATTATATTCGCTCACGTCCGAGTGTGACCCATTTCCGTCAAGCGCACTCCATTCTGTTATCATTCTTAACGCTCGCAGTGGCTCGTACAGGATTCGCGACCGCGTTCCTGTTATAAATATACTAATGTTCTATTTGGTTCAAGTCTGACATCTCGCCATTTGAATAACGCTGTGATAGAGACGATGACAAAGAATCTGGATGAATACCGAAGACTGCGAATCGACGGGCCCCTTATATTAGCTTCGTAATTATGTGACGAAGTCTCTTCGTAATTGTTCGTTTTGTTCGTAGGTTAAGCTTAAATTATACACTTATTTAGGACCGATAACAATACAATCGATCAACAAAGATATGCTGATGACATTAATTAAGCACATATGTAGGTATGAGCGTACCACCATCCGTTATCTAAATATCCATCAAACATTTTAAATACCGGTCTGCGGTTGAAAATTTCCTACAGCAAGAAAATAAACAACCAGAGAGTCCCCGCACTCTACCTTTGACATGAAAACACTTCACATAATACGACATCCATAACGAGTCCGTCCCATATATGGGTCGGGTGGTCCCATTATGACGCCACAATGACCCACTCGACCTCTGAGCCTAACCCCGACCCTATAATGAGCTCGAATAAATCGGAGTAACCACTCTGCTTTTGCGCGGTAATTATTTATTTGTGTATATGTGTGTGTATAATTGGTTCTCTTTGTTATGGAGGGCTCGTGATTCTGTTCGATCGGGGCGAGCCTTCGGTTGATTTGCGTCTCGATTTACCTTAATTTATTTTATAATTTCCTGGTACTCTTAAAGTGGGAAAGGGGATAACTTATGGCCGGTACAAAACGATTGCTTGCACTTAAATTTTGTTGACAAATCTTGCGTTTTGTTTTTGATAGAGCTACGAGTACTTAGACAGAATTTAAAAGCGCAAATACAAAATGATTTAAAAATTATGTAAGTTTATATGTTACTGATGTTCACTAATGTAAATTACGGAGAAATTTGTTTTAATAACATTTAGTATACCTACACAATAATTCTTAAGAGTGAGCAACGAATATCACAAAAAACCAGTTCAATGATGAAACTTCCAGCATAGTTTGACATACTCGTAGTATATTGACTTTCAGCTTCAAGTCGCAAAGTTGCCAACTTTGCGAAGAGTGTTTCATATGAAGAGTTTCTTTGCAGCGGGAACCCTTTTGACAAGTTTGCAAACAAATCATTCATTTAAGAAAAAGATTTTTGGAATAAGAAATAGATTTATTACTGACTTCAAAAAAGGAGGTCATTTAAAGAATACTTTTACGTAAAATGTATAACGAACTTTCAACAGGCTATTCGTCAGTCTATAGAACAACTTTTTAAACGACTATTTGTTCGCATTTTACCTTTATCTTTTTCAAAAGCTGAAATTAGTTGTGCATTAGAATTATTTCAGAAATAATTCATATTAAGTACCATGTTTTATACTATGTTTTTAAAGTGCTTTATGAGGAGCCGTTTTTACACCACAAAGGCCCATATTTTTTTAAGTAGCTTCAGTGACACGTGTCAGTATCGCACCCTACTTCGAATCCCGGACCACAGGGGGAACGCAGCATCCCCTCTCACCGTGTGCAAAATACCATCTACGTTTTATGTAGCCTTGGTAGTTTTATTGCATATTCATGCCCGTTTAAATTTTGGCAACTCAGCTTGGGTGGACAAAATGGCAGCAAGGAGCATGATCCTTGTCAAATTCAAGCTGATTTAAATGTTCTACTGAGTACGTGGTATTAGTATAATTCTCATAATAAATACATAATATTATATTAGGGCGTACCTACTTATAGTATAGAAAGTTTTTAGAACCTAAAGATACGCCTATCTTTGTTCGCATTTTGCCGATCAGCAGACGAGGGCGAAGTATCGGACCGCTTGATACTTTTGTGCTCCTAGTAAGTATCCTAGCGGGCAAGTTAACCCTTTTTGAAACAAGTTATTTTCATAAACAAACATGATGGCGCCGTCATAAAGGTGCAAGATTCTCTTTTGTTATTTTTAAATTTCGTAATATTTCTTGTTTACTAACAATAGAGTGTAAAGGAATATCTAATCGCCACTACCAGGAATTCATAGCTGAGCAAGAAATAAAAAAGGGTCAGGAACGTTTTATTTAACTGGGGGAATATAAAAAGGGTCTCACAATAGACACACCCTTGCGGACCTCTTGTTAAATAATGCATATTGTAAGGTTAAGGTAGTTTCATTCTTAGTTCAAAATTCACACAAAAAAGTGGAAATCATAAAACTTTTATGAGCTCACGAATAAAATATTAACTTTTTTGGAAATAAACTTACTTACCGTCCGAAAGAAAGTATGTACTTACCGCTTTAATAATGCCATAAAAGTATAATTATGACTGCTTCTATATATGTATTTATCAGTTTTATATTCCAAACTGCTCTAACAATAAGACAACAGGCAATTTGTCAAGCTACATGTCTGCATACGATTTAACGACCGCTGTGTCTTGACGTGTGTGACTAATAATCGCTAATACCGAAATTAGATGTCTGCGCCATTTTTTTTAAATAAAATTCAAATACATGTACTCGTATACGTACTCAGATTTCAGAATATATTCTCGTGGTATTTGGCATTTACAATTTTTAAAGTTTTCAGTAAGTTCAAAGTAACACAGCCTAAGAAGTGACTGAGTGGCCAATGAAGTCGTAAGTTTTATTCCAATATACATACCTACACATCAGTAACCAAGTAGACATAATGAACGATTTTCGATTTCATATCAGAACAAGCCGATGCGAAACGGGAGTGTTTCGCTGTCGAGTAAAAAATAATGAAGCTTTACCCAAATGCAATTTGGTTGTTCCGAATGAAATAAGTGTGGATTTCGTACAAAATTGCGCTGCAGATAAGTGTCAGCAGTCCACCGGCCGGAGTAATGGGCGGGTTCCGGCACGCAGGCGGCGCGGCGCTGCATTACCGGCCACGCGTTTAAATGCGGTTACACGTACATTCTGATAAAGTGGACATTATTGTAACTACATTGCCTAGAGTTATTAGTCTTTTAACTGTGGTATCCAGGTTTGTTAATGATACGTACTCCAATTTCAGAATATATTCACTGGTCTGTTAATTTCTTTATAAGTTGGATGCAATGCAATTCTCTTTTAGTTGCAATTAAATCACTAAGAAGCAAACACGTATTTGATTTCCAAAACTGCACTCGCTAAGTGGACCTTATCACCGCACCATTCACGTACCTACATTTTAATACTCAAGTATTCACTTGATTCGAATTTAAAGTCTACAGTAAATCTAAAGTAACACAAATTAAGGTGACCGGCCTATGAAGTCGACATTCGTTAAATATGAGTATTTCAGTAAGTGTAGACATAATGCAAGTCTTTCGAACGTCATAAGTCGCTATTTGTAATGTGATAAGTCATTACAAATAGCGAATCATTAGCCATTTCGCTAGTTATTAAAAAATAATGAAGCTTTATCCAGATGCAATTTGGTTATTCCGAATGAAATAAGTATTGCATTTCGTACAAAATGTCGCTGCAGATAGTGTCAGCAGCCCACCGGCCGGAGTAATGAGCGGGTTCCGGCGTCCTGGGCGGTAACCGCTGGATTAAATGCGGTTACACATACTGATTTAGTGGACATAATAACCTGGGGTTGTTATAGTTCTTTAACTATAGTTACAAATGTTCAAATCTTTTTTGTTATTAATTTATTATTGTTATTGTTTCAAATCTTCAGTTACATGATCTTCAGTCCTAATTACCTAAGTATACAGTGAAGAAAAACAGCATCATAATATGATGTTGCGTGGGTTGCGTCGTCTCGTTTAAAACTATTCGCTAACATTTTTAAATTCGCCATTGTTCTTTAATATTTCAGTCGGAATCCGTACTTTGGTGATTACCATAAATAAATTCCTGGATTATCTGTGCTCGTCCTTTATGGGGTTTTCGATAATCGGCTGCAATACTGGTATAATTGTTTCATTTAACAATTATTTAACGGTATTGAAATTTTATTGTGTGATTTTTGCTGTTTTTATTTTTGCACGAGAACTTCAACTTAATATTATGAACGGTTTTAATTTACGTTTCAAAAAATTTCTTAGTATCCATTGACTGACAAATTAATGTTTTTTTACTCTTCGTTGTAAAAAGTAACTTCATATAGCTGTAAAAAATAAATTGTCTCAAAAATGTGTTGCTAATACTAACGACCAGTTACAAAATAAGACTAGGGCGATATAAACGGTGATGGTACACGCCGTCATCGCTTTTTAATATGACCACGGGAACATTTCCCGGCGGCTAGGTCGCTGTAATTACCGCTACGGAGACTAGACTCACCGTCAGCTACAAAGCAGATGCGAGAGACGAATCATTACAGTATATAACCGTTAAAAAAACGAATACCGCGCCTCAGTATTCGGCGATTCGTTGATGCTAGCAGCTAACGCATGCGATTGTATCAACAATAACGTCAAAGCTTGACCGACTGCCATCGCGGTCGTTTCGTTGTAACAAAAACATCATGATATATTTACAAAATAATCATGTATTACACATTATAATTCTGTCTATACTGCTGGAGGATAAACAAAACGCAATACAACGTCATTTCGTAACACTGCCACCAGAATTTAACATTCCGCAAGCAAATCTAGACGTTTTGTGAATATTGAAAATTGAACACAACTCGTCTGATGTACGACAATCGGTCATCTAATGTGCGAAATCGCTGGCTCTGTACCTCCATGCCAGCCTGGTAGTTTCACTGGAACAAAAATGGCGGCGGCTGCCTGGCAATTTCATGGATTGCGGGCTCTTACCGTTTTAATTTCGAGCCGGACGCCATTAAATTAAGTAAACGAGTGCAACTAGGCATTTAATTTGCAGAGTTTGAACGCACGGGTAAATCCTCTAAAGCTTAAAATGTATACACTGCTACGTATACAAACACGTACATCCCATTTCGGGAATGAATCCTTTTACCTGTATTTTGTACATTGAAAAGAGATTTATATATTATAATTTCAAAGTAAAATTCCCGTGAGAGCTGTAAAGAAATTTTAAAATTTGGCTATATACGGGCGTGGGCAATACCTGCGTAGATTGCATTAAATCCTCCTCCAATTATTATTTTTGCCTATCAACGAGGGCGGCGACGTGGCTCGCGACAACGTAATTAGCCCATAACCGGATTTTACCGGACCCGTCCGGATATAGCCGCCGGCGATAACCGCCCGCCAAATCAAATTACCGACCCTGTCGCTCGTAGGGCTACCACCAGAATACTGCACAACCCTAAGCTTCCTTCCTTCCCTCGGTAGTCCACTGCTGGACAAGGGCTTCCACTAATCGACGCCACTCCACCGGTCCTGGGTCGTCGGGATCCAACGTTAAGGCAAAAGGAGCACAGGCTGTCCTTCTACCGGGTGGACTGACGATTAGAAGAAGACAGCGGAGACGAGATACTAAAATTATTTCGAAAACTTTGTATTAAAATTGACTGTAGTTTAAGATAATTTTATACGGCATAGTAGTATAGTTACTCCATTATTTAAAAAGACGTCGTCCAAAAGATAAATGTCTAGTTACTGCCGTCAACCCTGCGTCGTAACGCGTTAACGAACGCCACGAGCGGGCGGTCTAGACGACGGCGACGCGGACGATGTGATTATATCGTTAGCGGGACGGCCCCCAGTCTTACCCTTTTTACTTCTCTATGTATTAGTTATTACCTTTCCATGGTCGTTATTATAATTGATGGCGAAACATCTGGAACATTCTGCTATTTGTTTTATTAATGCTTACCCATTGATCCGCTAATCCTCAACGCAGGCATTTACTTTTTTTAATGTATCGTTAACGTTTTTACATGTGCCAATGATCTGCCGTATATATAGTGGCTGATGGTGATAGCCTCCGATAGAATTCGGTCTCCATTACGGGGAGGAATGTGAAGTCCATCAAACAGCAATTGACTAGCATGGCCTATGATATCTTTCTCTTATGGGGAGTAGACTTGCTACTACTTACATAGACGATCTGATTTCAAATTGGGTCTTTGCTACGACAGACGAATAAATCTTCTTGTTGCGAAGAGTCGGGAGTCGAAAAGTAACGACTGCATCCCAGACAATCCTGGTGCGTCGGGCCCTAAGCGGAAAACTCAATAAGAATGTAAAATGCAGCGCCGCTATGACGTGTTTGAACCTTGAAACTTGCATGAAAAGTTCGACCATTCGCTCGCTGTGTGTTTGCGGCGAATGTTCATATTATTTCATGTCTAAAGAAGCTTTGTCTTTTATTACCAGGCTATGTTGCCAATTCAATAAAATAAAAAATCCGCTGAATCCGAAAAGCTGGGTAATAATTAAAAAACCAGGTTTTTAGTGCTTGGTATGGTTCAGGGTTTCGGAAAAATCAGTTTGTATTCCTTATAAAAATCCATTCGATAAAACAATAAAATTATAGTTGTTTGTTAATGCTAATTGACCAAATAATGATAACTATCCAAACTAACAAACTGAAATCCGCTATATTTCTTGTTACATTAAAAGTTATGCAGCTCCCATTTTTCCACTAACGACTGAAGTTTGCTACGTAATAATTTATAATATTCATTTTGCTCACTTTTGGCTTTTTCGGATTTTCAATATATTATTGTATTTATTTTTATTTTTACCTTTTGATATTTTAACACTAATGCATGAATGGTATCAATACAGCTGGCTGGCTTCGTCTCTAACAGTATAGAAAAGATAGAGACAGAAAATTGTAGCAAAAAATTACGAGCATGAGGGTGATATATAACTGTCCCTTTCATAGACAAGGGTCGCTTTTTTGTCTCCCCTCCCATAACGTTTAAATGCGTCAGCGATTTGTTCTTCCTGTTGCGTTATGAAATCCTAGTACCAAGGATATGGTATCCATTGTTCTATTTTGCAGGGTGGTAGCTTCTATACAGTTTGGTTTATTGGCTACATCTGTTATTAAGGAGTCGATGCCTTACTTCGATCAACAATACACTAGATATCGGGTCACGTACAAAATCAAAACTTATAACTGTCCGCGTGAATACATACTTATACATCTTCATTTGTTTACTAACGAAATAAGACAAACGTTTTAAAACAGTTGTAAGTTCAACCTTATTACAACCATGACGCCTAGCAATAAGGTAGCAATTCTTCAAAATATTCTTTTTCTTACGATCATTCGTCACGAAAAACGAGCAAAGCAATAAATTACTCCCGTCACTTAGAAATGAAAAGACATAAGTTAAACAACATTTTATGTGAAATCAACCTTAATGAGCTATAAATAAAGTACTTTTTCCCGCTATTACCTTGCGAGTTACATCCTTTGGTTTCGTTTCAGTTTGCTTCCTCAAATTTAACTACAGAAGGTATGGAGTCGCGTTGAACACAAAAATAATTTAGTATATTATTATGCACGAAAGTTTAGTTAAAATTATTTATATTTTGGGCATCTACGAGTATGTTTGATAGTATACATACATATATGTTATTTATTTTGTTACCGTTTTGTTGTGTGTATGTTTATTTATGTGTATGTATAATATGTTTTTGGCCAAGGTGTCTATCGCTGTTGTAGCTAGTAGGTACCTTAGTATTGTAGTCGTATTTAGGCATACTGTGTACAGATGTGGATGAATGTGAACAAAGGGATTCTTCTGGGTTTTAGGGTATCACAAACCGTAATATTGAAAGTACGGTCGTGTTTAGACATACTGTGTGCAGATGTGGATGAATGGGAACAAAGGGTGGTAAAAGTGCGAATCGACAATAGTTTTTTGTCACAAATAAAAATATCACTAAATTCCACAATATCTTTATATTCATGTTTACAATCTTCATAATACATGTACAGTTTAGTGCAATAATTAGATCAAAATAATAATTAAATATCGGTAACTTTTTTACATATATAATGTAACCTGACGTCAATAAATTTTTGAACCACTGATTTGAGTAAATTAATTTCGTGATTGTGTTTATCTCCTCCAGTGTAATTTTAAAACTGATGTCCATAGAAAGTCGAGATCCATTCTGCACACGTAAACGGATTGCTCGGAAAGCTAAAATAAAAAAAGGAAAGCTAAGTATCTTATGAAAGTCCAACAAACAGACACAAAGTTTGTATTAACCAATTTTAAAGATCTAGTAACAAATAAATTATTACAATACAAATCTACTCCATGCATCTATTGTTCTGTTACACACAATTTTGCGCCAACGTTGGTCAAATATTCCGGGAGCCAGTAACAGATTTACATGACCAAGTTCCTCCCGATCGAAAATTCCTGAGATGCATAAGGGACTTATACTATGAATACTAGTGGCCGTCAGCTGCCACTCCGATGGTGGGTTGGGCCGTGGCATCCTCCCAAACATGCAGAAAAAAAATTTTTTTTCAGTCATTTCCTCTCATTTGAAAATACATTCAGATTATAGTTTATCTAGTACTTTAAAAGAAAAACATCGTCAGCTGACCATAACGCGGTGGATTATGCGTCAGCTGGCTCCTTGAACATGAGAAAAAAAAATTTTTTTTCAGTGATTTCCTCTCAACTAAAAATTTACCTGGTGATAGTTTATATGCTACTATAAATGAAAATTAACGTCAGCTGGCTGTATCTCGGTGGAAAGTTCGTCAGCTGGTACCTTGAAAGGGGTAACGCAACAGCATCTATGACCTACTGAATCTTATCAGCTGACGACTTTTCCCTTGACTTACAGGTAGCTGATGTTTTTTATTATTTACTAGAGTATTTTAACAATTCTCATAACAATTTTCATCCGGGAGGAAATAACGTTTTTTAAGTTATTACCGTCTTCAAAAAAGGAGGTTATCCATTCGACACGTTTGTATGTAATATTCTCAGAACCGCACAATTTTTACATATTATGTTGGTCTATTACGGCTTCCAAACAAGAATACCAAATTTCATAGGTGTATGTATGTATGTATGTATGTAGATATGTTTGTCCTTGCATATCTCCGAAACTAATTGACGGATCGTGTTCTTTCTTTGTTTTTTGTTTGTTTGTATTTTGTTCAACTTAGGGAATGGTAAAAGTTTCATCAAAATCGGTCCAGTAGTTATCGTGATATGGACTTTAAACTTTATCTTCGCTAAATAATTTTAACTGACCATTAGTTTTTTTACAAAAGACACAAAACGACACGTTTATCTTATACTGAACTGTTACTATAGTAACACGCTCATAGAGTAATTAAACACTACAGTTAATTTTTATTCTCTTGTCCTGTATAATATTTGTCCTGGGTGGGAATCGAACCCGCGACCTCTGGTGTAGTGGTTAGGGTCGCTAACCACTATCACTAGACCAACAGGTCAGTCAAATAGCAGTGTTAACTAATCTTCGTCCCAATCAGAGTCGCTGTCGCTATAATTTAATAAATAGTTATCATTCGCGCGCGCTAAGTACTATTTATTGAGTTTGGTGTCTTTAGTATCAAGTATTTTGTTTCTATTGTTATATTTAGGCACCAACCTCAAAAATAGTAGGCCTAAACTATGTAACAAATTTTATTTTATACTTTTTTGATGTCGGTTTATTTTTTTTAATTATTTTATTTCGTATTTTTTAGTTTAAAGTCCATATCACGATAACTACTGGACCGATTTTGATGAAATTTTTACCATGCCCTAAGTTGAACAAAATACAAACAAACAAAAACCAAAGAAAGAACACGATCCGTCAATTAGTTTCGGAGATATGCGAGGACAAACATATCTACATACATACATACACCTATGAAATTTGGTATTCTTGTTTGGAAGCCGTAATAGACCAACATAATATGTAACAATTGTGCGGTTCTGAGAATATTACATACAAACGTGTCGAATTGATAACCTCCTTTTTTGAAGACGGTAATAACTTAAAAAACGTTATTTCCTCCCGGATGAAAATTGTTATGAGAATTGTTAAAATACTCTAGTAAATAATAAAAAACATCAGCTACCTGTAAGTCAAGGGAAAAGTCGTCAGCTGATAAGATTCAGTAGGTCATAGATGCTGTTGCGTTACCCCTTTCAAGGTACCAGCTGACGAACTTTCCACCGAGATACAGCCAGCTGACGTTAATTTTCATTTATAGTAGCATATAAACTATCACCAGGTAAATTTTTAGTTGAGAGGAAATCACTGAAAAAAAATTTTTTTTTCTCATGTTCAAGGAGCCAGCTGACGCATAATCCACCGCGTTATGGTCAGCTGACGATGTTTTTCTTTTAAAGTACTAGATAAACTATAATCTGAATGTATTTTCAAATGAGAGGAAATGACTGAAAAAAAATTTTTTTTCTGCATGTTTGGGAGGGTGCCACGGCCCAACCCACCAACGGAGTGGCAGCTGACGGCCACTAGTATTCATAGTATAAGCCCCTTATGTATTTTACGAAGTTTCTCTCGAGAGGAAATGATTGACCGAAAATGCACCTGGCTCCCGGACTAAAACATTTGTAGCGGTGATATAAAATCGGTAATTTTGATTAAAATTTGATATTATTTGTTAGTTTAAAGCATAAAATACAACTTATTCTACGTGTACTTACCGAAAGTAAGACACTCCGGCCGTTAAATTGTTCCTTCGGGCATTATTTTTGCAACTTTTGAATGCACATTGCGGCATTGTGACACGTGTTTATATTGGCTCTTTTACAAGCGAACTAAATAAAATAAGAGCTCACATTTCAAGTGAGCTGTTATTCACCGAGACGTATTTTTTGCGCCGACCCGAAATCTAGTGTATTGTTGATCGAAGATGCCTTAATATAAATAATAAATTGGTTAAATTGAAATCTTCATTTTCCGAAAATAATAGTTCTGGTGTGCTGACTTGTCGTATAATTATCGATTTTGGTGTTATAAACAAACACAAGTCGTTTCTAAATCAATTTGAGATATGCTTATTCTTATCATGCCATGCGTTGATAATAAATTTCTGCCTAACAACATAACAGGGCAGTGTTACCGTCGGTCACCCTTCACAAAGTCGTACGCCATAACCCGAGTTTAGTCTAGGGGTTTTCTAACACTTCTATTTTTATCATCGCCTGGTACACTAGCACCATAGGGGTAGAAAAGCTATTGTTTTGAGGGTTGTAAAGTTGCATAACAACGAGAGAAAGAAAGAAAGATATGAACTGTATAGGCTGTCTTTCTCTGGCACAGTTTTTAATGTTAGGGAGCTGAAGCCCCACTAACTGTTTATAGGGTAGTGTTATGGGAAATTATTCCTGGTAGTTTATACACTCCTAGTATTTCTAAGATACCAAACCCCATAAAGCTCCCTTCTATGCAGGAAATTTGCTTGTATAATTAAATGTAAATGACCGTTCATTAAGTGTGCACAAATTGTACCTAATAATGAATATAATAAACTTTTGACTTTGATGTTTCAAGCTTTGTTTAATTTATTAACATGCATAAAGTTTCAAGCGTTGCCCAATCTCTGTCGTCGTCATATGCCTATCCTTTTTTTTCGTATGTGTGGTAGCTGTATATTTATGCTCTGAGCGACTGTAAAAGCAGGGTCCTTCGTTACGGGCTTGTTAGTTATTTTTCATGTTCTTGCTGACTCTATTGTCGACGAACACAAAAGAGCCGGGTACCAGACGCACATAGGCTATACAGAGATTGACCGATCGCACAAATTGAATGTCCGTCGAACACGGTGGGGACAACGCCCCATTGTGTCGCGAGCTTTTCAAGATACAGCCAATTTTTCAATCGGTCAGTAAATGCCCCGCCTATAGAATAGAAATGGCCTGGAGAAACCAAAAGGCAAGTAAACTATTGACGATCGAGACCGGGAGTTTTGTTGAGTGGCTTTTGTTTAATGATAGAATAGGCCTGCTGATCGGAATTCAACCTGCGTCCCATTCCTGAGAACTACTTCAAAACAAGTAAATACGTTGAATAAAGACAGTTTGAATGTGATTTGAATAAGTTGTGATTTTGTACCAGTACACATATTTTAATTAATAAAAGTATTCGTTGCCATCGATCTCGAGAAAATTATGTTTAGTGTAGTGTAGTAGTAATGTAGCACACTGACTCTTTCATTTTAATGTGAACAACCGCAACAAAATTGCCTACTTCTTTATTATTTTTCTTTTTCAATTTCACTTCTTGATTGTGTTAGCAACAATGTTTAAGTGTATGTTGTTATAATAAAAAAATGAGCAAAACTTATTAATAGAGTCAACTTGGGTAGCTTTGACGAAAGTTTTGTTTTTAAATCACAATGAAGTCAATAAAATAGTTTTCAATGTAAAAAGTGTCTTATAAAGTGTCTTATTCAGTGTTACCCAAAAATGTTCAAATTTAGGTAGCCAGGTTAACCGTATCGTCATAGTTTTCGTGCAGATAACTAAAGGCTATGTTCGTTGTTTCAGCTGGTGGGCGGCGAGTTCGACATGGAGCTGAACTTCGTGATCCAGGACGCGCAGAACATCCAGCACATGCTGGAGCTACTGGACCACTGCCCGCCCAGCCTGCAGGTGGGTTGCTACTTGCTTTGAAACACTTTTACATAAAAGAAAAGAAAAGAAAAGCAAAGAAAAGAAAATAATGCGTTTATTGTTATTACATTATTACATAAAGATGTTACAAAAATATAGTAAGTTTAGAACAGTCTACCCTATGCGGGCATATAATAATTATGTCTTACATATTACATTTTATATATTAGAGCTTCACACTCATATGAGACGGCACATTGGGTTTCACTATGTTGTGGGGGCCATGGAATTGGACACACATAAGACAACAGCGCACGGTTGCCCCACAGAACATTAAACCCATGACTGAAATACCTGATCCGCTGGAAATCGAACCCAGGACCCTACGCGCCCAACACACGGTTGTCATGGCAACACGTCTCATTGTCGCATATAACAACAAACAAATCATTTATTCACCAAAAAACAAAGGATGATTCTGTTGAAGTCTCTGTTTCTACCTTTTCCTGTATACAGAAATATAGTATCACTCTGACTAGTCGTCATTTTCTTTTCTGTTAAAGGAAATATAACATTTTTTTACCTTCATGGCCCCATTCGATTTTAATAATGTTCATTGTTTATCAAATTTCTATCCCAAAATAGGCTGCTTGTAGTGTTTCTACATTGTACAAGTAAGATTTTATTACCTTCAATATTTCACTCATCTAAATTAAAACGTAACAGAATATTAAGTTCAACTAAATAAGGATGTCCTAAAAACGATATCATTGGTTTCATCGGTTCAAATATCTCTGCAAAAATCTTAAGAGATAAGTCATTCATGTGGCTCGTTCTTTCTCAAACAAATGTTCTTTGAAATTCAACTTCATTTTAATCGCCCAGTGCTTGAGCTTTCTTTTACCCCTTACTTTTTGTTCAACCACAGAAAACACTCTGTTTAAAAGAGACGGGACTATCAATGTGTCTCCTCTGCACAAGACTTTTTGTTTGACTCGAGCCTTCTTTGCTCTCTTTTTTCTGAGACCCGTGAAGATTTCTCCGCCTCCGGACTTATAACGCCCTGGTGCTAAAGTGGAACAATCTTAACTCTTTAGAGTTTTCGCAATCCTCTCATAATTGCAATTTTTATGGAATGGAATCCCCATGCCCCATCTTGTTACAATCATCGTTTTAGAAATCAAACGTTTCTGCGCGTTATTGCGTTAGGTTCGATGGTGGGCAGAGAGTGGCAGAGAGCTAGCCAATGAGAACGAGCCGAGTGTAATAAAATTTAAGTATCTGTAGGTGTGTCGACAATGAAATAAAAAAGCACATCGAACCTTGCCGCAGAATTCATCTACCTTGGGATCATATTCTCCTGGTATCAGTTGGATTTGAGAGAAAGGGTTAGTTTGGGATTTAGTTTTTTTTTTACTTTTGTAAACCGCGGTACCGTTTGCTGAACGACCCATCTGATTGAAGTATGTAGCCGACAGATGCGACTGTTTTCGCGGCCTACATTTTAATTAAGCTCGATCTTTCATTATGCGAAAATTCTACCATACGTGACACGGGATATGTGCAAAATAATAATAAGCTGAGAGTTCAAAATCTCTTAGCAATGACGTTTACCACGTTCCGCAAACGCGAATAAGCGCCTTCCCCTAAATTTCTTGTCGAATTGCGTCCATTAAAACGATTGAATATTGTAACGGAAGTAAAATTAACATTCGTCTCAAATGTTATCGCTTCCAAGAAGGTCTTGTTTACCCTTAGTGCCTTTTCATCATTGTTGTGCCCCTGTTCGACCGCCCCATCGTGTCTCAACTTCCTGAACGCTTCATAATTCACAAGTTTGTGAGTAATTTCACGGGAAACTTGCAAATTATAATGGCCGCTTCGCCGGGAGCAATATTTCCCGTTTTAAGCAAATTTCGCCTTTTAGCACACCTGCACGAAACGGTGTTTATAGAGCAACTTAAATAAAGCTTGTTTGTGCTGGACTGCTATTGCATTTTAAGTTGATAAAATATGCTAGCTGCGGGGGCGAAAAGATTATTTTATAAACACATCTGTTCCTGAACATAAATTTGGGTCCATTTAAATAAGTTTGAATCCTCATGATAGATAGCTTTAAGCTAAAGCCTTAAGAAATAAACTAAATTTTTGTTGTTAAAATTTGGCAACCAAAGGTATAATAATTTATTTGTTTAGGCCAAAAACCATAATTGAAAAGGAAGGTTCAAAGTTAAGAAATTAAATTATCTTAAATGTGGTATAAATTTATCCAAAATTGTTCAAAGTTACTCGAATTGATCCTAATTTCTGAATAAGTATAATTATAACAAACGAGGATACATTAATTAAACAGATAAACCTAGTAACAATTGCCTAAGATACCAGGATAACAGAAACTGCAATGGCAAATAAAAGACGCTGTAATTTCATTACACTCTGCGGCCGTTAGCGAAACAATCTCAGCGAGATTACGCTCGATTCACTTACCGCCTTCGAGGAATGTCGAATGAAAAAATTTATTTCTATTACTCCAAGGAATTACTGTTTCGTTTTAACCATGGAAATGGTGTTTGGAAGAGATCATTTGCAAATAATGGCGCAACATTCGCGTGGTATACCCGGTGGCCTCATAAATCTGCCACGTCTGATTACATTAAAAATGGAAGTGAGTTTTGGTTATCGCTACACCACACCTTAAACTTTTCTGTAAAGTGTGTTCGCTAACGTCAGTTTGTTAAAATTAATTTAAAATTTCTGTTATGCCATTCGTGAAACTAAATTTATATTCAGCCAACGCCGAATGACGTAAAACTAGTATACCTACCAGTACAACATAGCTTAGCATGTTCGCTTCGTAACGTGATCTACGTGCATAATGAGGGCATCAAACTTCTCACCTTCTTCATTTAGCATCAACTCCGTCGACACATTTGCACGACAAAGACATCAGCTATACAATATACCCGTAAAGTAGAGAGACACCGCTGTTTTCGTACGTGCCTAGACCGTACAAGCGTCGTCAACATTCTTATAAAACTTGCCCGACGTAATAATGTTCGGCGCTGTTAATCCATGAACTCTCTTGCGTTCTAAAGAGGGAAAGTTTTGTATTCGTTTAACGGTAACAGTATTCATATCACTAGTCAGTGCTACGGTGAAAAATCATTTGATTAAATGAAATGAAAGAATCAGTTGATTACGACGTTTAATCTTGTTTTTTGTTTCTATTAAAGATATGTAGAGGCTTTACTTGTTCTTGTCAAATCAGATTACCACAATTTTTTTCTTTTCTTTCTTTCTTTCTCGGACTTTGTCAGTCTAATATTGGACATAGGCCTCTCCCAAGGCGCGCCACCGAGCCCAATCTTCAGCCGAAGACATAGCAAAAATGAGACGTGTAAGCAAAGTGCAGTCATCCAAAAACGTATTCTGTTGATAAGAGCAAATACTGAGCTGAGGAACGAATCTGAACGTGAGGTGTTTAATGTGATTACGCAAACGTTAGCGTCGGGTAATGCGGGCGGGATGCGGCCGCGTCTCCGCCTTTGACACGCAAATCAACCTCACGACTGCGAGGTTTTGTTTGATTTGAGGCCTCGTTATCATTCCCAGAAAATATTACGTTTAAGATACAAGCTTTTAATAGAACTCTAGAAAATAGCAAGAGATAAAAATTGCAAGCTCACTGGCTCAAAATCATGGCATTGTCATTGATCATCATCTCTTAACTTGGACAATTGAATTTCAGAAATGAATGTGTTTTACATACTCAGGCGTAAAATAACATAACATAAGCTATAGAAATGTAACAATGTCGAAATTTGTTTACACCGCAAAACAATACAACTCAAATTGTGTACATTTGTGTGTGTATGTGTGTGTGAAAGTTTGGGAGTTGCACGTAATTCTCCTTAAAGGGAACAATGTCAGTGTTGATAAGTGTTGAGTTTGTGTAGATAATGAGGGAACGACGTTCTTTGTCGTGCAAATGTGTTGTTAAGAGTTGCCGCCAAAGTGCGCCAACTTTGACGGGTTCATTACGTAACTGTGACGCGTTGGTATGTTAACGATGTTTTACGGGAAAGTAACGTAATTCTATCAAAACTATTCTAGAGGTCAATCAATTCCAAAATACTTGTGTTTTTGAAAAAAATTTGCTACTTATAAGTTAATCATACGTTGTTTAAATATCACGCACGCACAATTGTATAAAAACGACACCAGATGCTGTTAAGAACCCGTCGTACTTTATGTAGCCTTAGTATTCCTGGGAACGACGCCATCCTTATGGGAATTCCAATTTATGTATAAACCCTCACCCTTCACTACCCGAAACATTTTTTGCTGCTTTGACTGCTCTTTAAATGCTTGATTGCTTTGATGTTGGTTTTACACCTTACTAGGCTCTGTAGCCTTGGTGTTGTTGGGAATATAAATGCGCTCATGCGAATCTCACTCGCAACGATACATTTCCATCTATTGTAATTTGTATTTAAGAAATTGCATTACATACGGATTCACTGTGTTGTTTTGGTATTCCGGAGCAATTAAAATATCTGTGATGGATATGAAAGAAACTTAGAATTACAACATAACCAGGATTTTGTATCTTTGTTTGAAGCATTAAACGACGAGATAATAATAGTCAAACTATGTACATATACGTGACTTATTACGCACACATTCGTGCCTTTTATCACAGATGCTGTTAAAAATCTGTTGCTACTCTCTGTAACCCTAATATTCCTGAGAACATCGATATCCTTATGGGAACTTTATTTCTCAAACCCGCTCCTAATTTTTTTTTGCCACAGCCTCCTCTTACCTGCCTTCAGTTGTTCGAATATTGTATTCCTTGCTAGCTCTGTAGCCTTGGTATTCCTGGGAATATTAATGCGCTCATGCGAATCTCTCGTTTTTGAGAAATACACGTTATATACAAGCAAGAACTATTTTATTCGATGGCAAGTTGGTTGCTTTAAAAAAAAGAGCGGGTTGCACTCCGGGAGTGCCGGCAAAAGTGAAAACTTGAACATGAACGTTGTGCTTTTTTGAATATTTTGGAATGGTTAGGGAATAATTTCGCACGAAATAAACACTCTCCCTCCGTCTTACGGATTTTCGATCAGGTCATGTGTCCTGACGCGACTTTAACATATTTTACCCATCCCAAAAAAAAACGGTTATTTTCTGAGACTCCTACACGACTATGTTTACCTGGTGTCAGTGAGAAAATTTTAACCCTTTCTGACAGGCTTGCGTGCGGCATAATGCGCGATGGTTCATTTTAATGAGGTTAACCCAATTATTATTTTAGTAACCCGAAAAAGACGCCTTTTACAGTCGTCGAGATAATGGGGACAAAAATAAGTGGAAATTTCTACAAATTCTCTTCTAGTCTCCCGACGAAGTCAGCATTTTAAAAGAGTTGGAATATTTAGCGTAAATACTTAAGCATAATTTTCTCTAGACTAAACGACGAACAAGGCGCCTGACACAACATTTACATTTGCATAAATTAAGGCGAATTATGGCAGCACAGCTCCAAGAAAAAGAAATATACTCTCGCTGTAAACGTGACGGGAAAAATATTTTTAGATCACGTCAGCATTTCGTTTTGTTGAAAGCTTTATACCTACCTAAATATTTCGAAAGATTACTTTTTGTAAAATCTCTAGAATCTGCGTACTTAATACTCACATGTATAAATAATTATGTGTGTGATATTTGATCTTTTAAAGTAAAGGCTTATGTTCTTTTTCTAATTATTAATCGTTATCCAGAGTGCGGTCTCTTTAAATTTCTCGAAAGTATGGTATGTAAATCGACTCATAGACGCTAAAGGAAGGTGTGTCTTGGGTTCCATAGACATACACACAAACCACGAAAAGAATTTAAAATCCTGTAATTCTTTGCTCCATCGGGAAAGGAATCCGGGACCGCGCGACACATTAGCGGCGCCTTAACCACTGAGTGACGTAGGTCGTCAAATTTATGAAAAATATAAAAAAAACAAAACCCTTAAAAAGTAGATTTATTTTCAAAAAGTTACAATTGTCCAACGAAAATTAAGTTTTGAAGGCCCCGACAACAGATCATTGTTTTGTGAGTGAGCCGGCGCGTTCGTTAAACGTGGAACTAAACTCCAGTCGTTCGTTGCATTAAAATCGCTGTTTTAATTGCGATCTTGCATAATGAGAGGAATTGCAAGCGAGATTTCTCATTCAATTCCGTTGGAATGGAAATATTTTTATTTGGACGGTCCTTATTTTTTGTGCAAACAGAACTTTTTTGGTGTTGTAATTAAATTGGATGATTGTTTAATTTGATTCAGGCGGAGATATGGTCGGTGTTCATCGCCATCCTGCGCAAGAGCGTGCGCAACCTGCAAGCCTGCACCGACGTCGGCCTCATCCACCACGTGCTGCAGAGGCTGCCCCGGGCTGAAACAGTCGTAGCAGGTGGGTAACTCTTCTACTTACATACCTCCCTGGTACTTGTGTACGACACTTGTCTAATACTCTAAACACACTCACAAGACAGACACAATGTGCATTTTATGGTACAATTTTACGTCAAGAAAAAATTACGCCTGACTGAAAAAAAACTGCATGGTGGCAAGTAAGTTTTTAAAAGGGTTAAAATGTTTCCCATAAATACTAAGGAATAAGAAGCCTGTAGGATATGACGGAAAGAATGACGATATACCGTATGGGATGACAGATGTCACTTGTGTTTTTTCAAATAAATTCCAATGTAAGTTATATTATTATCTTTTTTTAGGTTTCCCTTTCTCCCAATTCTGGGGTAATTACCATGACTGCGAGCTTTTGGTCAAACAGTAATGGTTGATGATCAATAGCTAAGAACCTTCGAACAATCCTACACGTATTTATAATTACTGCTTTTTGCAGGAGAATGTATATTGAACGATTGATGTTGAGTGTGCGGAGACTATTATTATAGTTTAAAAAAACTAAAAAACACGTCTTACATCGAACTAAATACTAGTATTTTTCGTTCCTTATTGTTTTAAACTTATTTTCAAAATTATTTTTTAACTTTTTAGTTCGATGTTATTCAAAGACGTATGTTTATTAGTTTTTTTTAACTATATTTTTAGTAGCTTACATTAGAATTTATTTGAAAAAACACAAGTGACATCTGGCCCATACGGTATATCGTCATTCTTTCCGTCATATCCTACAGGCTTCTTATTCCCTAGTATTTATGGGAAACATTTTAACCCTTTTAAAAACTCACTTGCCACTACTTTAATTTATGACTTTTCTTCTAACTAATAAAATAAGACCACAGCGCAAAAAAAACAATATGGATTAATCAAAGGAGAAGTAATTCTGTCTTTATCGTTAAGTATATCTCATTTTAGCGGTGATAGCCCAGTGGCTAAGAATTCGGCCTCTTACTCGAGGGGTCCGGGTTCGAATCCCAATGGCATGTACCAATGACTTTGTAAAAAAAAGTTATGTGTGCTTTATAAAATTAAAATATCACTTGCTGTTACGGCGAAGGAAAACATCGTGATTAAACCTGCATGCCTGAGAGTTCACAAAAAAAAATGTTCTCAAAAGCATGTGAAGTCCACCAACGCGCAGTGGGCCAACGTGGTGGACTAAGGCCTACATCCCTCTCATTGTGAGAGGAGACCCGACCCTATAGTGGGTCATTAATGGGTTACTGACATATCTCATTTTAAATGTTATCTTTTTTCATTTTTATTAAATTTAAATAACATTGAAACTGTATTTACAAACAATATACGATATGTTAATTGTTGAACCTAATCAGTTTCAATTGCGAACCTTTTTGTTAAAGAATGCACATAACTCGTTACGAGCAAATTAATATCCGAACTCACTTTGTTTGTAAATCCGTTCCAGCCTGAATTAATGAACAGCTTTAGAACAAAGTAGTAATTAAAACTGAGCTAATTTCGCAACGTATTTACGGACCAAAATAGACTTTCCTAAGGTGCCTAAATAAACAAACACGGTCGGCTTATACATTATAAATGTTAATCATTGAAAACGAGATTTATCAGAGATACAAGTGATAAAAATGGCGTTAACAATACCTGGTATTAAAATACATTTGTAGCTTTCTCATGATCGCAAAATTATAGATAGACAAACACTTAACAACATGTTTTTTTTAATTTTGTCATCATTCTATATAAACTCGAAACCTAAATAAATTGCTATTTAAAAGTTTTTTTCATACACGGATTTCATTCTGTTGCAATTTTTATTTCAAAGGTCTCGTTTTCTTTAATAACTCAATCACCATTCTAAGACATACAACCTTAAGTTTAAATGTAAATCACAACCGTTTCGCCATTTATGAATCGCGTTCCTTTTTCAAAAGCCCGTTTACGCGGTAATGTTCTGGGGGATGTTCGCCGCACGCCGTCGCATGTTCATCCCCTCGTGTGCGTCCGAGAGGGTTGTTGTTATTTATACCCCTCATTTTATATCCGTTCCTCGCGGGTGTGATGTTGTTTATTTTCATACAATTTACAGGTGCGATCCGGTAATTCCTTTTCCATCAATAATGTTATCTACTGAGTCTATGTGAGGCTTACCCCGTATTCTAATTGCCATGTCGGCTGTCGCGCGCTAAGTTGCTCGTGCGACGTCATTTCGTACATTTGTCGCATGTTATTGCGTATTTCAATTTGGACAGCTCTGTGTTGAAATTTTGTCGTGTTGGCGGATCGGTCGGTTATGTCAGCCAATTAGGACAAGGCCTTATTGTAATTATTCGAAATCCCAAGCAACGTTACTAAGGCGGAAAATTTTGGAATAAACCAGCGAAAGATTTGTAAGTTTTGGACGTGTATCACAATACGATTGCATGCTATACATAATATGTACGTACGTATTGAAATAAGAATACATTCAATAGCATTAAATCCAAATAGCAACAATGAAGGAATGAAGTTCCGTCGTCGCCTTACACCAGTCGCTTGTACGGCGCTCCCTCAGCGCGCCTATTGTACTCCTACGAGTATAGTTGCCTAGTAGCTCTCTCCGTTGATTTCTCAGCCCTTTATTTTCCACGTAAGCTTTCGCAGTAGGAAACCGGGTCAATGTGCCCCCAGGTGAAAATGAGCATGTTTGTAATGGGCTGGGATACCTGAACAGCGCTGCGTTCGTGCATCTTTCATAGAAATTTGCTCAACTGGTAAAGAAAAATAATAATAATAAATTCTCACGGTTACTAGGGCAAAAGAAAAAGATCAGAGATGTGTGCTTTACGCATTACGCAGCTTTCTTTTTTTACATAAACGTCTCTTTTTATGAAAAGGTCTCCTTTATAAAGTTATTAAGAGCAACGTCGGATCAAGCACTCATAAAGTATGCAGAGGTTTACTTACAGTACGGAGAGCAGAACCGAAAACGTCCTGTTTCTTTAGTTTATCATCATACAAGAGAAGGATAAAAAAAGTAGCATTTCGAAGTTGACTTTTAATTTTATGAAAAAGGCTTGAAAGGCTTCCTTATATTCACACGGAATACTAGGATGTCATAAGACGCTGGGATCTCATATTTTACTCGGCCCTTACAAAAAGGTTCAGGTAAAGAACACGAGACGCATCAAGCCCTTTACAAAAGTAGTCCTTTGTAACTTAAGCTGTAAAAGGCCGGTTTACTCGTAACTAGTGAATAGCAAATTAAATACGATATTATGTAATTGATTTCAATTTGTCTTCATTTGTTTTAAGTATAAAATTAAAGTCATATTGGCACACACTACGATTTTTTTAAACGAAATGAATTTGTACCCGCTATTGATACAAAAACATTCCAATTAGAAAATAATTGGAGGCGCCGGGTATCGATCCCGGTACCTCTCGCATGCTAAGCGAGCGCTCTACCATCTGAGCTACGCCCCCGTTGTTTACGTCGACAGAATTAAGATTCTTATAATTGCGTCCACTACATATTTTTGTTGCTTACTTACTCACTTACTTGCTCATAATATTATTTATCTGCGTCAGGTAAATAAATGTGAACTTATCAATAATATTTATTACATAGTAGATAAAATCAGATTGTGGAGAATTACACAATAAATAAATAATCTATCTATGTGTGGAAAATATTAAGGTCAAATTACTTAATTATGTAAGTATCATAATATTATTATAAGTATAGTACTCGTTGGTACGCATAAATACCTATTTCTACTAAGACAAACATTTTTCATAAATAAATTGATTTAGTTTCGTTATATTGAACTGCTGTTATATTTAGTTCCTTTTCATATGCTTATATTGCACCTTACCCCGTGTCCTAATAGCCGCGTCGCAGGCAAAAGTTGCTCTTACGACACCGTCACTGCATACATTTTGTCGCATGTCAGCGTCAATTTCAACGTGGGCTTCATACAGAGACCGGTGTTTAAATTTTGTAGTGTTAGTTGCTCGATCGGTTTTGGCAGCCAATTAATTTTATGACAAGGCCTGAAACTGTTGACGTAAGAGATAATGGACGATGTCGCATTCACTTTATCTGGTCTTGTGCACAGTGTGGCGATGATTGCAACGTGATTAATGATAATTCAATCGAAGGTGACGTATCTCCTTACTATATGATTTTAAAATACGGCTCGTACGAACAACGGGGGCGTAGCTCAGATGGTAGAGCGCTCGCTTAGCATGCGAGAGGTACCGGGATCGATACCCGGCGCCTCCAATTAGATTCTTTTAAGATTTTTTTATCAACTGCTATAAGTGAGACATGATTGGCCACTGCAGCTTTGCATCTCTTAAGGACTTAAATAGTTGTTTTGCAGTGGCAAGTACAGGCCATATTTTCCTTTACACGATATAGGCACCTTACAAGTTACAACCTATATAAATCCTATTACAATTGGACTGAACCCATTGGCATCCATGTACCTATGTACCTACTTATGCATTGGTTTAATATTCTAATATTAGTGGTTCGGGATTTTTGTCGAGCATTTTGTCAGTAAGCAAAATAATAATATCATTTCTAGTAAATCTTCTTCATATCTCGTTAAAGATTAGCTTATATGGGGATATCTTTACAAGCACGACTTTTCGTCAACATTTCGTTTCATTCATCATTGGTTTCTTAGTAGGTACGTATTGATAAATTTTCTATGTATTTAGGGCTTATACAGTCTAATAACCTAAACTGATTGACCATTATTTCAAACCCTAAAACGGGACACATTGAAACATCGAAAATTATTCCTTATGTAGGTATTAGTGAACTCTTACTGATCGCCATGTGACTGGTAGGTATATAGGGAGTGAAATCTCGCAGATTTTTTTTCGATCAATTTTGCCTTATACTTAATGTAGTTTATATTTGATAAAATCTCGCGTCCGCATTATTGACAACAAAAAGCTCATATTTATTTGTTAAAAATGAAGAAGCGAGATTATTTGACATTTTTTGCTGTTCATTTTACATATTTTTCTAAAACGAGACACTTTTGGTGTCTCCAATGTTCTCGGGGACACCGGGTTGAGTAGCTGAAAACGGGACTGTCCTGCTTCAAGCGGAAGGGATGGTCACCTTATGTATTCCTATTTGCTGAGCTGGCATCGCTACGGGCCGCTGATCGCGCCTCATCGTGTGATTAATTCGCATCGATTAGAGATTTCTTACGCCTTCGGACCCGGGACGATCGTAGGCTTAAGCTTATCTGGTCTTAGCTCACGAGATTTATATTTTGCACCGAATCGTATGAAGAGCGATAGATATAACGGAGCTGTAGCGATAATGATAGATTCGAATAGAGATTGGGGGTTGATGAAATGTCACACAATATTTTTAGGTAATTAATAACAGCAATGTTTGGGATTCAGTCTTAGCCTATTGTAAGAAGTAATCGTTAATCCAATCGGATTATCTTTAGTGAGTTAATCTTAAGTAAAAATAAACATAAAAGCCTCTATTAGTTTCTAAAAGACCTACTCATATAATAATAGATTTAATAGACCGTCCGGCGCGATACCTATTATCATTTGATGTTTTGTTAGGTACTTGCTTGTGTGTGGTGAGTAGGTAGGTTTGTTGAAGAGAGACAGGCGAGAACATCTCAGTCTTCCAGTGTAGCAAGGAGTAGGTATAGTTGACATCAACAGGAACCATTTCGCTTTTATTCGATGTTGTTGTACACTGGTCGCAGTGACCACTTATCACCAGGTAGCCTGTAGGTACTGTTGATTCTTTCAAAGTTATAAATTGGAGCAGCAAACATGGAGCCAATATTTTGACCCAATATAATATCTTACCTTAGTGTCAAATTCGCGAGTGAAAGGTGGGTGCGTAAAACGAGTTATGCGCTACTCAATGTCGCACGTTCGTGCTCTGGGTTTGCGCAATAACTTAAAGCAAGTAATGCGGTTGGAATAGTACCTTGAATTTGTACTGCACTTCAACAGGGGGCGTAGCTCAGATGGTAGAGCGCTCGCTTAGCATGCGAGAGGTACCGGGATCGATACCCGGCGCCTCCAAATTCCTTGTTTTGTTTTTTAACAAACGGGGTTACTTCTCGAGCGTAATCAAGACCGAAGAAAGATTCCATTACAAAATGTACCATATTTTTTTTAAGATTCTCCTTTTTCTTTTTAGTTGCTTAATTAAAACGGCTAAAGCAACAATAGTATAATGATCTTTAACAGTTCTGATCATGTGAAGCGAAGATGTGATCGCTATTGGTGTTTACATATCTCAGCATCCCACCGGATTTCAAAGTTGGGAAACAGTTTAAGTATTTTTTAATTCAACTGGTTTTTTCCTTAAAATAATTTTAAAAATAACAATTTCCTTAGTGAACCTTTGGTGTCGATAAGACACCAAACAGCTGCTTCAAATACTCATTAATTTTCAATAATACAAGTTGCATAAACATTAATACGTGCATTTAGGTAAGTCACGTACGAGTGCGACCCTCAGTCCCTCAGTCAACAAATTAATAAGTTCATTAGGTGCCATTGTTAGAGGAGAGGCGCCGAGAGCGCCGGCCGACGGCTTTGTCTCGTATTAACATGTTAATGGTGCCACATGCTTACTCGTACATTCGTATTTAAATAACCACTCGTCTTCAATTCTCAGCGTTCAAAGTTTCTTCGTGAAAAACTCTATTGTATATTAATTTTTACGAAAATTTATATATCTTAAAAGAGTATGAAATATGTGTTATATAACCTCATTACAGTCACTTTAATCGTAAAGCATTTGTTTTCGATCGCACGTATTAAACGCGAAGAAAACAACAATCTATTTACGTATTTGTTGAATTGATGTAGATTCTAATTCCTGGCTGCACCAAATCATGGAAAACTCCGCAAATCGAATAAGTTACTTAGGGCTTATCTAATATGTTACGCCCGGCCCCACGAATCCACATGATAGCAGGCGACGACTGCGAATTTAATACAATAGTATAATCACGTCGAGTGATTTCCTGGATCCGAATTAAACTCGCGTCCATCGTGGCCCCGGCCGGGACTTTTCTGGGATAAAGCGGGATTAGTCACCTCGGCGACTGCGGGATTACTCCGGGAACAATATGCTCGCCATTTACCGGGGCGCCCAGCCGGCCCTGGCTATGTTGCTCGCTTTTTATTTAACAACAGCCAACTTGGAGCGCAGAGCGACTTGTTGGAATTTATGTAAGCCTGGTATTCTTTGACCTTTTTCTCGCATATTTTGCAGCATCACAAAGATTGTATGTTTAGCCGGATTAGTCGACGGGCAATGTTTATTTCTAAAACAACTTTAGATTGCGACATTTTATTGAAAGTCTTAATATTATCGGAAGCGGTTTATAATTTATTTTTAATGAAACAAAATGCTGGATGGAAGCTAAGAAATATCTTATCTTCACCAATCAGCAATCAGTGCGTAAAACTGATTATATTTAAAAGTCTACAGGCCGCCAAAACAATTCAAAATCGTAACTTTCTTTTCGAATCTGCGAAGGAAAACAATGGGAACTGCCAGGATTCTCGCAGTAGCATTCGACTGGCAGGAATTCCATTTGTGGCGTTACATTCCGCCGAGAGCTCTGCTGGAACGCGGGACATTTGATGTACACACATTCCGTTCAGTTACGAGTTACAGTCGCAGTGGCACTGAATGCTCCTGGGAAACGTATTACTGTATTTTCAGAATTAAGCGCTTATTGTGAAAATGAGACCATAAACCATAGCTGCTCAACAAAATCTATTGTTTTATAAAGTTATAAGAGTTGACAGTTGTGTTGGGAGTAATCAATGATATTGTATAAAACAAAAGGAGTAATAATATTGTTCACGTTTTTCCTCTGATCAATTTACATGAACGTATGATTCCAACAGATGTAGTTTCGTGAATGCTACGAGTAGCTTCGGAAAATAAACCGAAATAAACTTTTTTAAACTGCCTTCTTTGATATTTTTTACGTCTTAAAATTACCTCATAAAAATTCACAATATTTCAATCAGTCAAAGCTTCACCTTTCATATTTTGAGATTTACGCCAGAATTTAATCTTTATCCTATTAGAGGCAAATTAATAATTCAGGTTGCTAATGCACAGACAATACCCAATGGCTTTTACTGTATCGGCCGTATCTAAATGTTGCTGATTCGATGCAAATAGTCCGATTAAATTATGCAAATGTTAATACCAACGTTCGAACGTGGTTACTTTCCCTGGTGTCTGCATATAATAAATAATAATAATATAATTTCTAATTGGAATTACATAGTACACTGAAAAATATTGAGTAGCACACGATTGCCAATAAGAAAATCAAACCTTATGCCTCAATTAAAAGGGTTTCTTGGGCCTCTATCTCAAACATGTTGATCTCCTCAGAGAAAAACGTTATTTTTTTACAAAACAAAAAGCGTGGCACCGATGTTTTTGTTAATACTCGAACCGAGATTTTTTTTTTCAATTTCATATCAGGTAACTTTAAAAATTGGAGATGCCGCCCTTCCTAGTCCATTGCTGGAAATCCGTCTCCCTTTATTGACGCCACTTCTCCCGGTTTTGGGTCCTTTGAATACATAGGTTTCCCGCTGTAATCTTCAGGTCGTAAGTCCTCAGGTTGGAGGGCGGCTCCTTTTGCCACGACGTGGTTGCCAGTCGAGGACCTTTCCCTCGTCGGTGGTCAGTCCTGCGAACGACGTTGTTTGTCCATGACCACTTTCATTTGCAACCAAACCCACTGATAGACAAAAAAAAATAGGGAGAACAGTGATATAACTCATTTTAATTTAATTTCGATTGTTGCAGACCTCCTCATTGAAATGCTTGGAGTTCTGGCCAGCTACAGCGTCACTGTTAGAGAACTGAAGCAGCTCTTCAGCGCCATGAAAGCTGTTAATGGCAAATGGGTAAGATATTTTTATTCCATATTCATTTTCCACGAACATAATTAGCTTTTGAAGAAATCAAAGCTTCGTCAACAATAAACTACCTAAGGATTCCACCTACGCAGCCGTTATTATTGTTGCTTATTATGTTGAGAAACGCACCTTTGACATTTTTACCTTTTACACGTGTTCCTTTTGTATGTTGAGTTTATTTCTTTTATTTATATCGCTTTTACTACACGCTTTTAAATAACTTGTTCAGTTATTGATATGAGTTCTGTTAAGTCAAACTTAAAATATTGCTGTTAAAATGAATAGTGAAATATTTGAACCGCGAAATACTCTTAAATACAAGCGAGGCACGAAGTACCTTCTGGCCAATATTTTCATTTTTGAAACGTCGACTAAAAGACGAACGAATGAAAAGGAAAGAAAGAGAAAATAAAAAGTTGAGAAAAAAAAGTAAAAAAAGTGAAGCGGAGAGCAAATTCAGCCGGGCTACCAGGCAAACATAAACACAAAGTAACCGGGCCGTTTCCGCCGGCTAATTACCATCCGCTGTACGGAGCGACGTAACAATGCAAATTTGAGAAGCACTCGTGGCACGGGTAACTGAACGTTTAGTCGCAAACGTCCATACTAGGCCGCGTATTCCACAAGCCTCATGAATCGCTCCTGCCGCCCTGGTAGGATAAGCCTGGCGTTGCGGGGGTGGCTTAGGAAATTGTTCTCTCTCGTATCTACGTTTCAACTGTATAACTTATTACAATATACTAATTAGAAACTGAGTGCACTTACTAGCTTTGTTTACGTGTGGAAATATTGTTTTCATTCACCTATATCTCTTGTAAATTGAAGATTTGGAATACAATAGTTTCGTAAATTCCTATTTGTAGCACTATCCCATAAAAATTGTTGTAAGATAAAATTGGGCAGTCATTTTACGTGTACGATATATCGTACCTACCTATTGTTTCGCGCAAATAAACGGAACCACTAAGAAACATTCAGCCTTACACGAGGTACTTCGGTGCTGCCAATTAATCAGGCGGTCCCTTCAGAAATCACCCGCAATATACGGGAATGCTCGCTACAACCGAACCTCTATTTTCGGCTCTGAGGAGAAACGCCTTAGCTAATTGACGTTGTATGATTAATACACAAGCACCTATTCATTAGTTATCGCGGTAAAGAAACGTTATAGCCCACAAATTGCGGTGCTATTCCTGTATATTTTCCCGTTATTTCTGACTCCTTATCTAAAATTGGGCGACTCGGAGGAGATCGTAATAAGAAGAACTTAACGGACCAATTTCCTATCATTATTTTCGTTTATCGATTCCCTCGCTAGATAATGGTCGGTTAATATAAGGGTTCTCGAAGGAGACCCTTTCCGAAGTTGTCTGTAGCCGGGTCGCAATAAAACGGCTCGCTCCCAAATGGATGCGAGCCGTTAAAACCAATTGAAGCGAATTGATTCGATGACGACTCGGATCGGATCCACTCCACTATCAGACACCTGATTCTACCGGGCTCTATATTTTGTTGGCTTAAATAAAAGAAGGATTATTAAATTTACTCCCAATTTTAGATAATACATTGCGCCGTTTTAATAGAAAATCTTATAAAGAGAGCTCGGAGACGGGTTGTGAATTGATGTAAAGGAAAAAACAAAACAAAATGATTTTGATATGGTTGTATTAAGATGCTAAAATAAACTTGTTCAAGTTTTTAACTGTTCGTCTACTGAATAATAATAATAATATTTTTAGGTAGCTATATATCTAAGCTATATATCTCATATTTCAAAGCTTTAAATTCACAATTCACCTTTTGTAGTTAAAATTGAATCATACATTATTTATGGAATTTTAGTTTTAGTTTATTTAAATTTGATTTATTTATGATTTCTTTAGGAGAAATATGTAGGTATGTATTAGTACGATCAACCCTTGAAATATGCTAAAGAAAATGTCTTGTCTAAAGTTACTAGCTCTCTTGCTAAAGCCGTAGGAGAAGCCTTATGTTGTGTTTGACAACTGTCAAATGTTGCATGAAACCTAAATAAGATCTGTATGCTAATAAATTTCGTAATAATTCATGTACTGAAGCTATGCGATTGTTCCAGCCCCGACACTCGGCCAAGCTGCTGAACGTGCTGCGTCAGATGCCGCACAGAAACGGTCCAGATGTCTTCTTCAGCTTTCCTGGCAGGAAAGGCTCAGTAAGTCTCCCTTTTGTTTATCCTACTACTACAATATTATAAAATGTCTTGATTGAATTCCTCTCATCAGGCTCGGGGCTCGTTACCGACGCGAACACGAGCACCCTTCGGGCTGCACCGCGACACACTTGATACGGTTGTTTTGGATCGCTGATGCAACACTTGTGCATGAAAATAATGAAATATTCTGACTTGACTAGTGATAAAGTGTTTAATGTGAAATATTAATATTTTGATTTGGAAATATGAATGCACTTCTTATTTGGTGAATTCAGTAGGTATAGGTAATCGATGGCTTTGTCTCAGATGCAAGTTAATTCTGCGGTTGTAAATTAGTTACAGTTTTGTTGAAACCCCGGTGTCCTATTGTCGCATCGCTTGCAAAAATTCCTCGTACGATGTCATTACATTTTATTGCATGTCAGTGCGTATTTCAATTAGGACAGCGACAATTTACTTTAGCCACTCTTGGTCGTATTCGTAATTAATAACCAGGCCAATCAAGAAAAGAAAAGAAAAGAATGCGTTTATTGTTGACTGTTACACGAGAAAGATGTTACAAAAATTATAATAAGTTAAGAACAGTCTACCCTATGCGGGCATACAATAATTACATCATAAATAACTAATACTTAATTTTATATTATAATTATGTTAAAATAAGTTGTGATCGTTTAGCAGTCCAATTATTTATTTATTTTAATATTTTTCCTAATCGAACAAAATATCAATGAAAGTATATAAAAAACATATGGAGGCGCCGGGTATCGATCCCGGTACCTCTCGCATGCTAAGCGAGCGCTCTACCATCTGAGCTACGCCCCCTGTTGAAGTGGTTGTTCAATTTATAATGTTAAATTGTACGAACGGTTATTACGCCCGAAGTTGTTGCGTCAGTTTCAACACGTACGAGTACGTTACAATTACAACCTTACAACGATTGTACAATGTTAGTACTACGAGTATGCTGCGTAGTCAGTTAGTCACGTGTTTGATCAGACTTGAGTTTACGATCTTATTAAACAATCGTAATTTAAAATGTGGGCTTAACAAAACGTGCAACCCCGTTGTGTGGGAAATAGATGATGGCTATCGTTTTGGGGTTTTCTACCAATCTTGTCTGCATTCTTTTGTGAGAAGTTGTCTGATTTAACTCGACTCCTGTAGATTTTTTAAATTGTTATGTTAAGAGTTCGCTTCGCTCCGCATTGAGGCGTGCAAATAATCGTTTTAATACCAATAATTATATTAAAATGTTTACATCAAAATTCAATCGATTTTATTTAATTTGATTGATGATAATTTACAATTAATACTCAAAAATATAACAGATTTAACTCTGTGTTTTATGACAAACAGTTGCATAATTTAATAAATCGAAAATGTAAGAAAATTTTAAAAGAATAATTGGAGGCGCCGGGTATCGATCCCGGTACCTCTCGCATGCTAAGCGAGCGCTCTACCATCTGAGCTACGCCCCCTGTTGAAATAATTATAAAAATTCTTAGTCACTTGCACCTCGGGTATATTTTGCCTGAGGTAATACCTATCTACTGTTGAAGGTTGCTTGAATATTATCAACACTGACACGTACTTACAAGTGAATGGTAGAAACGGGGTGGGGATCAGTAGGTAGTCTGAGTGTAACTGGCCATTTATTTAATTGGAATAAGAAGTATTTTTTGGGTACAGCAGTACAGCCCTCGAACCTAAAATAGAAGAAAAATCGTATTAGGACGTATCATTGGTGGTATTGCTTCTCATAGATTAAGCTCGTCACAAATATTGTATTTTTTGTGAATTCCTACCCTTCTACAGTCAAAATTTAACGAATTAACAGAATAGTATATCCCAGGGCGAGCTACAATGCCTCTTCCACCAAATAAAAAATTGATTAGAGACCCTTTGTGCCCAGAAAGTGAACCAGTAATGCCGGTGTCTTATTAGGAGTAAAACATCCATGTTTATTTCCAGTAAAGGTGTGTGTTTTCAAAACTTTCTTGTAAAGTCCATTATTCAAAAATAAGTATTCACTTCGAAACATCTCTATCAAACACAACATTAACAGAAAAGAACATTACATTACAGATTATTTTCTATTCTTTCCTATTAATGTTAGAACAGAAATTCAAAGACGTTGATTTCGCTTGGATCTAAAGAAAAATTCGTAAATAAAATGTACATAGAGGTAAAGTTTCTGGCAAGTTGGAGCGAGTGTCGTTCGGGAGGAGTTCGCGGGAGCCCGGAACTTCACACGAGTCGCAAAGAAGCGGGAGCGAAATTGAATAAGTCCCGCGGGAACGCTCGCTGGAGTCCCCAGATGCCGCCGATCTGATCGAGAGTAATGGTCCACAATTAACATCTGATTTAACTCATAGTTGTCAGATGAGGTTATGGAGTATAAGTGTCTTAACTTCTACTACTGGTATACATAAATGTAAAAGTCCCTCGCTGGACCAACAGAAAAGTTAACAAAATCAAGGATAATGAAGCCGCCTCATGTGGTTATTTTATATTTTTGGCCGCCCTTAAAATACTTTATCAATAGAACAGTGGCCTGGAACAGTGTAAACTGGAACTTGGTAATGCAACAGTAAAGTAGTAAATTTTAGTACTTAATCCGGATCCCATATCACACCGAAAACAATTAACGAAATGTGTAGAATTTTTATTATTGTGCAACATAATATATGTAGGTAGAATTATGTTGTATGCGAATCGCTGGCGATGGTAATACTCGTTGGCAGTATCGCAGAAAGTTCTGCACAAAGTTCTAAGTCGAGCAGAGAAAGTTAGTAAGAACCGAAGCACGGTGTCGAAATTGAATAAGTCCCGCGGGACCACCTGGTGCGGTCTCGGAGACAATAAGTTGCCAAATGAAGAGTAACGATCGGCTATTAGCGACTGCTTTATTTGTAAATGTTGTTCATATTTCACGCGCCGCAGATGGCGCGCTGTTCCCAGTTTTTTCGCGAAGACATTTGTTTTTTGTTGGGGGTTGCAAGGAATTGAAATGGACTATTTGTTAAATTCCTTCTTTATGTGCGGATTTAAGTGGTGGATGTATGTGCGAGTGTGTTACCGAAAGACTGTTTGATGCGTTTATTTTTAGATGTAGTCTAACAGTCGAAAAGACCTCTGAGCAAATGCCTGCAATAGAGTTGCGTCCTACGAGTCGATTTAGACACTTTTAATGAACTGTCTTAAACACTACCGCTTCATACATTTTGTATGTCATAGTTTTTTCGAGTCAACTGACTAATTTTTTATTGTTTTTACTAGATTAGATTTTCTTAGACTAGATTTTCAGATAGTCGTGAATGCAACTTTTTAGCAGAATAATAATTACATTTTGAAATTAATTGTGAATGGTGGAAACATCACCATTCGTTCAAAGTTTCGCCTCCGGAGCAATTTTTCCGCGCTCCGCCAAATTGTGGCACTAATTAAAACCCGCCGTGGTCGAATATTTGTGTTAATTTATGGTCTCCTGGTAGCGCGACCCTAAGGGCTCTTTTAGACAAAATACGATTTACGTCGTATTTCTCTCTGATGCACGCATTTTTTCTCGCTACATATTTGTGATCATGATAACATTATTTTATTTACTCTTTGGGTAGTTAAAGGAACGAGCTATAAGGTTCGACGTATTAAATTCAAAAGATAATCCAAAGTAATATATTTTTAATGTTAGTGACATTAGCTCTCCTTATTGCCATAGCGGTAATTGACAAAATTTTTTCAAGTACCAAATGACGGTACTCGGTACTATTTATCGGCAACGAATGCAGCTATCGCAAGTCAGAGAATCATAAATTGAATCTTAAGTAACTAGTCTGGCAAAGCCCTAGATGCTGCTAATTAAAACATCCCGATAATGGATTCCTCGAAGCGTATTCCCGGATTCCGTTTCGAGTCGCCACAAATCTGGCCCGCTGCCCTGTTTCCAATTGTGCTTCTGTTTCATTCCAATTTAATATGTATTTCGACCAATGACAGAGATGTTTATAACGCCGACGCTTTTGTTTGGTAATTTTACGGAATTAAACTGTAAATTTCAAATAAAGGGCTTACGAAGTTTAAAGGTCGGTTATGTTCTCGTAATTATTTCGTTGAAGTGGCTAATGGACAGAGACAAAGTGAATTAAGTTATCGCTGCAACTCAGCTGCTGTCCTAGTGCGAATCTGTGGGCGCTTCTTGAATATTAAATAAGTTAGAAGACAATTTAGTTATTAATCAAGTTTGCTGCTTTTCATTGGCTAGCTATTGGCTGCATTCTTTTCACGGCCCGTGCCCAATGGGTGGAGGCGTGGAGTATACTCTGCCACGGTGCTCCAATGCGAATTGGTGGAAAAACGGGTAGGTACTTGTGTTTTAAGAACAGCATCAACCTCAGCGGTCGCGGATCGATAGCGCGGCGGGACGTTTCGGGAGCATCGTTTAAGCTTCTCCCTCCTTATTGGCAATTCTTATTCAAATACGGGCCGTCGGGTGTAATCCGCGTGACATACTGGCCTATCTCCATGTCCGTTTTTTCCCTTTATTTATCGCAGCGCTGGGTGGGCGCCTCCATTTCTCTCTGTCGCCCTTATCCGTAGATCTGACGGCAAACTGACATGTCTTAGCAGTCTCTTCTGCCCTGGTACAGGCACATGTTATGTGGCGATGTATATCCTCACTGATCCGATATGCCGAGCCAGGCTTATGTGGCTGATAAGTTAATGGATTTTAAAATTTAACTGTTTGTTGTTGTATTTACAATATTGTCCTATCTCTCAACTATTGATTTATAAGCGTCAATTAAAGTGAACTATTAAAATTAAGCGGTTCTTAAAATGTTAATTTATTTTTAACCGACTTCAAAAAAAGGAGGAGGTCCTCAATTCGTCTGTGTGTTTTTTTAGTATTAACAACTTTACATAGGTATAACACGTTAAGAAACATTGTTGAGTTTAGTCATAAAGAAATCTTGTATTCATCACTATTCCAAACTCGAATGTCCAGTAAATTTCAGAACATGGAAATACGAGTACGTGATGCACCTTGACTTTGTACATAAACTTTAACTGGGATTTTCTAAAACTTGAAGCATAAGAGGGCTTAAGAAGCAACTTTGTTTACAACGCTGAAGACGTTGCTCTGTTCCTCTAGAGTACAAAAGGATGATGAAAGCAGGTACATTAAATCTTGTTTTACTAAGTTGGCTACTATATTTTATTTCTTAAATATTTTCTGCCATGGTCTAGCCTTGTTTATGATCAAATAGCCGTGTATTATAGTATACTAGCTGACCCGGCAAACGTTGTTTTGCCATTTATAAGTTACCGAGTGTTAAAAATCGACTAGTAAAAATAGGGGTTGGTATATATTTTAATGCCACATTATTGAAAAATAAAAATATTTTGTTCCCATAAATAAAATAAAAATGCTAGGTGTGGACAACCCTTATCACTTAGGGGTATGAAAAATAGACAGTAGCCGATCGGTCAAGATAGGTCAAGCCGTTTTGGAGGAATATGGTAACGAAAACTGTGACATGAGAATTTTATGTCATGAAAAACAAAAGCGAGTTCAAAACAGTGTTTCAATTTAATGAAAAATAAAGTCGACAATTTCAAAAGCACTAACCACTTGTTTCTAAGTTTCAAAGGCGTCGGTCTGTTTTCTCTTACCTTTTCGCTAAAAGCCGAAAATTTGAATCCAAAAATACTTCTTCAATCTTGAAAACGTCTCCTTTGTGTCTCATTAACGTGATGTTGGTAGGACTGCAGCCCCGGAACAATAATGCGGATACGAGCGGGCCGCGGACGACGACACGGCACGAATCGCATTTACATTACACCAGGAACATCTTTTGGTGAATTGCTGATGCTTGTTTTTATTGTGTTTTGGTAACGTGTCGTACTACTTTTGTTTTCGTTGAGCAATTTGGTTCAACACAAAAATTATACAATATTGCTAACTTTTACGGTTATATGAGATCTGGAACCTCTAGCGCCTCTAGGGCCCAACGAAATAAATGTCTTGTTTCATCAGCCCTTTGGAGTTTATTGTTGAGGCTTAGAGCCTTACCTCATTGTTAACCACCTAAGTTTGGGCGGCCTGTAGTCATTTTGCAAAGACGTAGTTTTCAATTGGGAACTTTTCTCGCTAAAAATTAAAAACGAATAATTTAAATCATCTGTTTTATTTAATATACGTTGTTTATTGTTGCGTAATCAAATTTAGCAATGGAAAATATAACGATAGCGCTCGCTCAAGGATAAATTACTCTTACAATGTTACACAATTACATAAAGTTTTAGGTACTAGAACAACAGAATTCCAAGAAATTTTTGAAGCAAACCTTTCAACAATAAAGTGCCTTAAAGGTCTTTTTATTTCGGCACATCTTCGTACTTTAAATTTCGTCAAACACAATCTGCGAAAATAATATTTGACAAGACGAGAGAGAGGGAATTAAAAAAAACTAAATTGGAGCGAATAAAAGTGTGGCTCTGAAGGTTGAAAAATGAATTTTTAAAATCAAAGGTGAAGCTGCATTGTAAAACTCTTTTGTTAACGTTCATTGTCTGTGCGATCTATCTATTTTAGTGTAAGGCTTCATGGGACGACAGTTTTGTTTGTGTAATGATGTTGGTGTGGAGAATATAAAGGGTTACATATATTCTTGTGTACCTACTACATTTCTTTTGTACTTGTTGTACTTGTACAATATAAAGGTACTAGTTGTCCTGTAAATTTTGTCTTTTTAATATGTATCATTTTGTCATTAAATTGGATAATTAACGACAGATTTTATGGGTGTTTCGTCATTAAAATGTTAAAAAGAAGGAAACAAATGAGAGCAAATGTTTTAAATGTCCCTTTTCTGTACCTACGAAAATGAAGAAAAATTGAAATATAGTAAGTTAACTAAATATAGTAGTAATTTAAGTATATTTAAATGTTCAATAAAACTCATCTAAACTGCTGTTTTCTAAAATATCGCTTCCTATTCTGACGCGGCAATTCCCGTAAGTGGCGTGTGGGTATCATGCCTAGGTAGGTACTCCACTTTTGTAACATGTCATCATCAACTGCGATACCTTCACGTACCTCCATATGTCGAAACATTATCTAAATTGAAATGTTCATTTTTAAAACGATGTATCAATAGACGATATCCGGGTTAAGATTAAATAGTTTACCCCAAGCGAACCGTGATAGATGGTCCCGCTGCGCCGGGGGCTGTCGATATTTCACCCCGCACCCCGTCTCGACCTATATTGCAACGCATTATTGTTTTACTCTAAACTATCGATGGGATCCATGATAAATGAAGGTAATATCATACACGCACATCACATATTTTGTGTTACCCATATCATCGACCGGAGTGAGGTAGGTAGGCGGTGTATTCGGAGTGCGATATCAAATAAAATGTTAAAACATAAAATGAAAGAATGAGGTATCTAGAGGCTTTTGTGGTTTGATAGTTTTAACTTGATTAAGTTTCTTCTTCTTCGCTATGATACGCACAGGTCGGTCGTGGTCAATATAAGGGGTCATAGCTTATTGCCGTTATGAGACAATAGGCCCTGCGTCTATTTTCAAGGTAACTCAGTCTGCTCGCCCGAAACCTTACTTAGGCATTTCTAGAAGTTCAGTCCGTCATCAGTTCTATACTCTGTACGTGGAGGTGAAGCGTAAATTTCTATTACCATTTATCTTGAGCTAAAAAATATAAAATATCAAACTCCTTCATTCATTTGCCAGCATCGATCCACTGTACAATACTATGTAATGTAGAGCAAGCAAAGGTACTCGGTAATCCAATAATTTCTGTACACGACCGTCCCATCGAATATAACCCGAATATGTCCTTTTAACATAAATTTTCGTCAAAAATAAAAATAGGGTTATCGTCCCCGCACCAATATGCGGCGCGTTAGGGCACGGCTATATTTCACGTAAGAATTATAATAATAGCCTCGCGAAGAAAGATGGCGTCATACTCGTTCCTGTTTATGAAGTCCTGGTAATTTTGCAACAGGCCTCGCTCATAATATACACCCCTAAATTCTTACTTATTTGAATTATAAAACCGCGAACAATTTGGTAAATTTAATTTGTGTTTGCCAACTTGAATCAGTATAAATTATAACTCTGTTTGAATTTGGGGAGAAGGTAGCTTGTGGTTGCGGTAAGTTACAAATAACTTCATAATTAATTTGTTATTTATGAAAACACGGAATTGATTTTAAAGGGAATTGCGTATAACTACGTATCTAGTATCAAATTGACGCTATCACATTTCGGCGAGCATAAAAATCCAAGAAGAACGATCCCGTAGATTTGAATATCTGTAAAGGATACGAAATATGTAGATTTTATTGATACGATATGGGCACGGGAAGGATCCTTTACAAGAAATCTCGAAGCTTTGGGCTCCTCTGGAGTATAAAATAAGTTTTTACTGGCACGCCACTTTGCCGAGTTTTCGGTCCCGTTACGATAATTCCCCTCAGAAAAATCAGTCGAGCATAACTCTTGTGCGTACATGCTAATGCGATTTAACCTCCGTTCTTTTGCTTGTGTCCTGGTACGGAATAAAGGTTTAAGGGTCTTTTCTTATAAAAAACATTAAAAAAAAACAATATTTTTTTTATTTTCTTTAGAAATCAGTGACGAAGTTTTATTTAAATGTGATGGAATTTAATAAAGCGATGAAAGTCAAAAGAATTAAAAGGAGGATGAAGTTTATTTATTACGAGACGGGATGTTGTAGACCTCTTACAACAGCCTACAAAGATCTGGTCTGTCCTGATTTTTGTAGTGTCATTAACTTACTTTGAGAGGGCACGTTTGACTGTTTTCTGATTTAATTGCATTAAAAATTCAGGATGCTAAAATATGGCTATTATAATATTTGCCCATTTGAAATGATAAGAATTTATCTTTTCAAATGGATATTGGATGACTTATAGGAAGGTTAGTTTGTTAAGTTTTAGGTCATGAGTGTCGCTACAAACACAAAATGATCCTTCTTCATAGAGAATTTTCAAGTCAAGTATTCAACGAAAATCCTTGTCCTTGTAATGAACTAATAATAAATGTTTGTTACAGGCGATAGTCCTGCCGCCGCTGGCGAGGTGGCCGTACGAGAACGGGTTCACATTCACCACCTGGTTCCGGCTCGACCCCATCAACTCCGTCAACATCGAGAGGGAGAAGCCCTATCTATACTGGTAACTATGCTCTCCTGGTAGCTAATGTATGCGAATTTGATTTACAACTGTTGTACGGTCCACCAGGGTTACTTGTCCTTTGGGCCACGGCCTAAAAATGTTGGGATAAATTTGTTTTATGTGTTTCAAATTTACCCAAAAATTACGCAATTACTGTAAATTTGACTGTAAAGGAATAAATTGACGAAGAAGTTGACCCTCGATTTCTTGTAGCTATTTTTGAATTTTAAGAATATCGTATGGACCGAGTAACTCAAAACTATTTGTTTCCTCTAGTTTCAAAACGAGCAAAGGTGTGGGCTACACGGCGCACTTCGTGGGAAACTGCCTGGTGCTGACTTCCATGAAGGTGCGAGGCAAGGGGTTTCAGCACTGCGTCAAATACGAGTTCCAACCAAGAAGGTAATTTTCTTTAATATGGTCAATTTTCTTATTCCTTTAATGTCTGAGTCTGATGGTATTAAAGTTGAGACTATAATCGTATCGGCAAAAGGAGCACGGGCCGCCCTCCAACCAGGTGGATTGATGACCTGAAGAAGATAGCGAGAAACTGCTAGATTCAAAAGACGACTGGCGGAGTGGCGTTGATTAGGAGAAGCCCAAGTCCAACAGTGCACTATTAAGGGCTGAAAAGAAGAAAAAATAATCGCTGGAACTCGATCGTGGGCAAAAATCGTGTTTATTTTCTGGATACTATTTTTGGAATCTAAGAGTTTTTACAATTATAATGTCCAATTGATGTAATCGCAAACTTAACACCCTCAAAAGAAGTGTTCTACATAATTATGTGTAATCTGTTTAGCAAATCTGTTTAGCCGTTATTGCGTGAAAGAGTAACAAACATCCATCTATCCCCAAACGTTCGGATTTATAATAGGAGTATTAGGAGTAGAATAGAATGGGATTGTTTGTTCATTTATAATTATTGTGTGGTCCAGGTGGTACGCGATAGCAGTGGTGTACATATACAACAGATGGACGAAGAGCGAGATCAAGTGCCTGGTGAACGGGCAGCTCGCTTCCAGCACAGAGATGGCTTGGTTCGTCTCCACTAACGATGTGAGTCACATTTTTATATCTAGATAGTGTTCATTACCTGAACATTAGTAGACATGAGTACACGACATTAAACCGTGACGTAGCGTGGTCATCGTTGACTATTGACATGAGAATGACCAAGGAAAGTTTTAAGGAGAGCTCTTTTCATACTCTTACTGTAATCTTGATAGCCCAGTGGCTTAGAATTCGACCTCGAATCGAGGGGTCCGGGTTCAAATCCCAGTGGCACGCACCAATGACTTTGTAAAAAAGTTATGTGCGATTTATAAAATTAAATATCATCTGCTGTTACGGTGAAGGAAAACATCGTGAGGAAACCTGCATGCCTGAGAGTTCACAAAAAAAATGTTCTCAAAGGCATGTGAAGTCCACCAACCCGCAGTAGTGGTGCGTGGTGGACGGCGGCCTACATCCCTCTCATTGTGAGAGGAGACCCGACCCTGTAGTGGGTCATTAATGGGTTAAAACAACAACTGTAATCTTATGTGTACGTTACTGTCCTGAAAAAGTACCGTAGCGGTGGACCACTCCATGGTTCCTACGTAGTACATGATAAAAACTAGCGAATGAAAATTCTATGAATATTATGTTTCTGTCTTCAGGCAATACAAACAGTATGAAGTGATTTTCAAATTGGGATCACTCCCTTACAATGTATATCTTATTCTACCTCTAATTCGGCTTTAAAGATCCCCACAATAGGCAATCAGAGCTTACGAGAGCTGCGAGTTTAGCCATTCGTGTAACCTCTTAATCCGCCCTCAAATACCGGGAGTCCATAACTCGCGGAATCTCAGCGTAATACATACCTTGCGTTATCGGCCCGGCACATGCCTTGTTAGCGCTAATTCTGCGTTTGTCACGTTAATTACTAATGATTGGAGTCTATCAAAACATTTTGGTGGTTTGCAAAATTGTCAAATACTGTGATGATAGCTTATAAATACGGGTGGGTAGTATAGTCATTGGAACTTGCCGGGGGACGTACTTTACCGTTGTCCCTTAAACCTTGTGTTTTGCAGATGCGTTGTTTGAAATAAAAAAAATTGAAAAAAAACCCTTGGCTAAGTGGTAAAGCCGTTAAAGCTCGCACAAGAAGGTACCTTTTCACCCTCTTAATCAGCCGCGAAGCAACATGTTCTTTGAGGCGACCACCTTAGTGATCATGGGAAGCAATGCATCTACATACGCCGTTGTACCTGAGTGTCCATGGACAGTGACCACATAACATAAGGTGACCTACATGCTTGCTTGCAACTCAATAGCAAAATAAAAAAAATTTTGGACCTACAATGGTTTTTATTGCCAAACGTTTTTGCTCAGCCATCCGTTTATCTCCTTCATCAGTGTTCTACTTATAGGGACACGATAACTCGTGGGAGCTTACAGTAATATATTGCGTTATCAGAGGCAGTACATGCGTCGTCCTGGCAACCCCTTACCCCTCGCGTTTGAATCGTCACGTTCGCGCCGTTACGAGTTATTTATCGACAGGATGTCAAGCAAATTTGTTTTAGCTTATGGGTGTTTCATAAAAATGTTAGGAGGAAGTAGTAAAGAATTAGAAAAATGTCGGTTTTGGGTAAAGATTTAAACAAATATAAAGATTTAAATAAAAACTCTCAGGCATTCAGGTTTCCTCACGATGTTTTCCTTCACCGTAACAGCAGGTGATATTTAATTTTATAAAGCGCACATAACTTTTTCACAAAGTCATTGGTGCGTGCCACTGGGATTCGAACCCGGACCCCTCGATTCGAGGTCGAATTCTAAGCCACTGGGCTATCACCGCTGCCGTTTTTATACAATACCAAGAGTAAATTGAGAGGAACTTTATGTGGACTATTTGCACTAATCACAAACCTGCTTTGAACTCTATGTAAAATATGTTATATCAATTGGTTGTATTCGAATATCAATATATTATAGCCCTGCCTTTTAGTATCTACAGCCGTCTAAGTAACCTGAATTTTCTGCACATACGAGATTAAAATACATATATAATATATTGGCGCTTTTAACGGGGCGACCGTGCTATAATCATATTTGAGGCGCTTCGATGCATACTTATACATAAATTCACCCTTATTGTGTACAAACCATACACCGATTCCTTCATCTTAAAACAGAATTCATAAGTTAACTTTTTTGCATTTTTTTAATACGAACTGCATGAAACATTTTTTGTACTTTAAAAAAATAAAAACGCTAAAAACATTCACACAGAGGCGTCAAAAAAGATCTTTTAAAAACATGAGCAGATGACATTTTTAATAAAGTGAAGTAGTAATAATTTTAAGTGTTCCTTACATGTTTCATAACAACACATAAAACTTAAAATTCGAAATTTTACCTTGTTATTTAAAACGTTTTGAATAATATCAAGGATAACATCATAATTATACGAGCAGGAAGCACTCACCACATGTTCAACGACACACGCGCGGGACTAGCAGAACTTAGGACATTATTTAAAACTTCCATAAGCTTGGCGCAAACTTGAGCAGCTTTGCCCCATAAGCACATTCAGAATCACTCCAAGTAATAACCATATTGCAAGTTCCTTTAAGCGCTGTTCTGAATATGCAGCGGGTGCCGTGAACACGCATATTATCAGGGAGTTTATTATAATAAGTACAGTGTTTAAATATTTTCAAAATAGGTTTAGCCCAACCTTTTCTGTTATCTTCATCGTAGTTTGACGTAGTATTGGAGATCAACTCTAACGCTGAGTAACTGTAAATAGAGTCACAAACAATGGATGGACTTACAAATTTAGGTAGAATCCTTTTGTCAAATTAAAATTGACCGGGGAATTTCAAGAAACGACGCTGAATATTTAACGCTCTCCTCACTCGACTATTACAGTGTAAGTGTAACGATAGACATAGTCAGATTATCCAGTATTTAAGGATGTACGGTAGTAAACGCGGCGCGCAGTACAGCGAGCCTGTATGAATATTCAAGCACCAGGAGTCGTGAACACGCATAGATTGCGGGCACACCAACACGTCCCGTCTCCCATCTCACGTCTGCCGTCTCACTCGCAGATGCATTCGGTTTTATTTCATTTGCATACAGACAGACCTTTAGCTAAGGATTCAAAAAATTACACGGTGACTGCCTTTACTAATTTTAACGAGTCACTGACAAGTCAGTGTCAAGTTATAAAATCGATGTAGAATAGCTAACCAATTAGATGTTATGAACGTGGATTGACTCCTTATTCCTCTCCCAAAGAGTCAAAAGTGTGGTCGCCAATATTACCATTACCTACAATAACTGTCCCATTCCGAAATCATTTAAACTGGTTGACGGCTTATGATTCATAAAAGTTGCAAAGCTGTAAGCACCTAAGCTTTAAATTAAATAGGGCCAATAGATACCAATTAAAGCTGTTATTAGAAAGTCCTCCGAAATAATAAATGAGTTTGAAATTTTGCGTCTAAGTTTTCTTAATCCAAGGTGGGTCCAAAATCAGGATTCTTGCCTAAATTGACACGTCGATATCCCCCACGTGATGAAACCTAGCGCTACCCGCAGTGACACTCGTAATAGTATATTTAAACTACAAACAATGGCCCGCGGCTCCCATTGTGTCGGGCGTCTCGCAAAGGTTAAATTAGTCGGACCGCGCGGCCCCAGTAATTACATCTGTATTAATAATATAAGAGACAGCCCACTTTATTCTTGGTTGCTGTTCTCCTAATAACGTTGCGAGGTGCTTTTGTATATTTAAGAGACTTTTGAAAGAATTTACCGCCCCCAGTGAATTTTGTTTGACTGTATTTTCTTTCCCAACAGCCCTTCGACAAGTGCTACATCGGCGCGACGGCGGAGCTTGACGAGGAGCGCGTGTTCTGCGGCCAGATGGCGGCCATCTACCTGTTCGGGGAGGCGCTCACCACGCACCAGATATGCGCCATGCACCGCCTCGGGCCCGGGTATAAGGTACGTGTCACCAGCAGACCTGATACGCTACCCGAGACTCGGGAACAGTACCAGGAGTCTACGAGTGTATAGGTTGGAGAGCCGTTAAAGCTCGCACGGGATACCTACTTCTAATTACCCGGAAAGCAGCATGTCATAACACACATGACGTGTGTTTCAGTTGGAGAGGTGTGGTTACCAAAGATCGAAAGAATCGAGGCATAACAGTCCTGATGAGTAGCGCATAAAAGATCTGGATTGTGATCTGATCTTCTGTTCTATTTAAGCTTGGATATGAGGTTACACTAAGTCCACAGATCATAAAAATGATCCTCGAGTCCTGTTACATTGATACATACAAGTAATGGATGAATGACATGTCCATAAAATGTTTGGCACACATGCAAGTACATTTTTTGATTATGGCTTCCATGTATGTCTAAAAATAAAGAAGAAATCGTCGTACCTGAATGTGTTAGTTAAGTAATATTTTTTAAATGTAACCCGTTTGTTTCCTGCTAACCATGGACACAGAGTCAGTTCCGTTTCGACAACGAATGCAACATCAGCTTGCCGGAGAACCACAAAAGGGTGAGCGAGACGGCCGCGCCCGAGCTTGACGCCGACCTCCCATCCCCCTCCGACCCGGCAACCGCTCCCCAACCTCCTGATATAGCTTCGCCCGAAGACACCAGGGCGGCAGAGACGCGAGACGCTTGCGTAGTCGTGAAGGAGGACTCGACGCCTCGCGGGCGCCGCTTGGCGGACGAGGCGCGCGAAGTGGCCGCCGCGCATGCCTCGCTGCTCGTAGATATCGAAGCATGCAAGCGTGTAAGCATGCCGCGCCGCTCGATCTTATAGTTTGGACGTTCGTTTGTCTGGCTTTCAATGTAGAACGGGAGCCGATCGCTCGAACCGACCGAGGCGTTTATCAATGGATTGAACGGGCGGAATTGCATCGGGTCCCAGGGGTTCCCAAACTGTTTTGGGTAAGAGAACATTTTGCTAAAATGATCTCATACCTTCGTACTTACACGATATAAGTCATTCTGACTTTCACGATACAAGACTGAGATGCAATATAAGTTATATTGAAAATTTCAAATAAGCAGTTGTGTAGACCTCTCATTTTTTAGACCTAGACTGGTTGTAGGGATCCCAAAACCAGTTTTCGTTTTTTCTGCCCAATATCGATATTCCACTTTGGGAATCCCTGGCCGCACCATTCGACTTTGTAATGGCTTTGTTTGCCGGAACGTACGCCGCAGCCGATTTATAGTGCGGGCCGCATAGACGCTTCCGGTTCTATGCGAGTTGATTTACGCGGGCTTGGTTCGCAGCGATCGGTTGCCGTGTGCACCACTACGGCACTATTGGCCCGGTCGAATTAGGATTTCACATCAAAAAAATATAAGTAGCAATATTCTCTCGAAAATCATTGGGCGGGTTGACAGTCTACCTTTATTCACAGACCATAACAGGTTACCATGTTAATAGAACGCGTCCTGTTGAGAAAATTGCGATAAAAGCTTTCACTGTCACAGAGCTTCCAAATTAATTCTAAACAACTTTGGTCTCGATTATTTTTCGTGTAAGATTAAAAATAAACGACTTACTCGACAAACAAATTTCACCCCTCAATTCCAGACGCAACAGGGTGAACCCCGAAAGCCGATACGTAGACTGCCTGTGACCGACGCTAAAGGTTTCTAATTATATTCGCTACTTATAATTTTTCGATGTCAACACCATTTTTGATGTAATTCGGCCGGGCTTCATGTTTCACGTTCATTAGTAACGGCCATTCGCTACAGCGTGTGTGTGGTGGCAGGGTCAGTTCAGGTTCGACGCGGAGTGCCGCACGCCGCTGCCGGCGCTGGAGGTGCGCGTGGACCGCTTCGGCGACCTGGTCCACGACCCCACACAGAACATACACGACGTAAGGCGGTTGCAAAGTACGCTATGCATCCACGGGGTCAATGAACGGGTCTTTCTAATAACACGGTTTTTCTATATTAGACCAGGATCCCAGGGCCGCCAGACGTCACGTATTTTCTGACGAACGAAATTTGGACAATTGAGTAGACGTCTGGCGGCCTTGGGATCTCTTTATAGGTGGTGTCAAAGTAGGCTTAAATTGGAAGTCACAACAGATTGCATGCTATTTCAAATACCTATTTGGGAGCAGGTAGTCGACACGGTAATAGTATCTTCAAAGTGCCACTACAATTAACCCGCTAGATAAATAAGTTTTCCATTTCGGGCACATTAAACACAAAGGGCTCCGAAGACAACAAAAGGCAACTTAATTTCTTTGAAGTTAATCTCGCTGAAGCCCGACGATTCTCGACTAAATTGTTTTAAACGATCTGTCTCATTCAAACTAGGATCTCGAGATTGTTTCATCTGAGCGTTAAACTAAAGCTTTTACCATAATTGGCTCGTTCCTATCGCAAAGTAGCCAAAATTAGACGTAAAGTTTGCGTTGATGATTAAAAAAATATCAGTTTTGTTGATCCGGTTTAAAACGGTTGTTTCTAGGACGTATCCGAGATAAATTTGAGTCATCGCTTTCAAACTAATTTGTTGAGTGAGGGCGGGGTACTGGGGCCCATTTGTCTCGAGAGCGCTTACAGGCTTCTTTAAAACACTCCACTTGTTAGAGAAGTTATTTATTGCCGGATTGTGCAAGTTTCTGGCACGGAAGCTCGCAACTTTGTGTTGCCTAAATAAATAATAAGACCGTCCGCTACGGCGTCCCTAGGGCGGCTATTGTTAACTTAACATTGCAAGAACGTTAAATAAGGGAAGTCAAATGAATAACTTGAATATATGAGATTTGTTTATAGAATAAATAGTCTTTGTTTTGGTTAAAACTAGATTTTAATGTAGGTAAAATGTTATTATTTTATGTTATAAAAATTATTATTAAAATTTTATGTTCGTTAGAAAACTTATTTAATTTAAAAAATCTCAATACCAAGCTCAAATACGAATATTTTAGGGAGGTAATTGGATTTCAATTGACGGTCCCGAATCGAGCAATCAGACGGGAACGGGAATGTTATGAAGCATTAGAATTTGTTTATTTAGGACAGCCGCTTTACTATTCTAATTTATTGTCTCTAAAAGCGTTAAATGTAAATTGTGCGATAAAAGAATTTCCTTTATTATGATGGACACTGTGTCGACGGCTTTGCCCGCATCAAAAGTATAAGCTTGTAACTATGTCTTACTATTATGAGAAAACGTTTGATAGAAAGTTTTTAGTATAAGAGAGCTTTAAATTTAATTTATTACAGTCTTATTTTCTTATTTATATGAAACAGTCGTTTTTGCGTAGTTTCGAAAAAATACTTCTAACTTCTTCCGCCTACAGGAGTAAAAAGGTGGCAGGTATACCTTTGAGAAACCTCAATACTTTCTTTAAATATATTTTTACATAGTTTCTAAGAAAAAGACATCAGTTAGGTATTTTTATTAAATCTTCAAATTGCTTTTTCGCTTGTACGAGTAAATAGGTAAAAATTGTCAAATAGAGACACACTCTGTAAAAGTTAATGCAATTTTGAAAGTTAGACGGCTTCTTCGTTTCCGAAGTTATTTCATATATCGAGTGCGGGATGTTATAAAGTGAGTTTCCATGTGACGCTCTGGATGCCGACGGACGGCGGGATAAATAAACTTGCTAACGTCGACAGAAGTCGACACGATAGAGAATTTGTATCGACAGTTAGGTTATACGATTTTATTAGTAGTTAGGTTATACGAGTTATTGTGAGCTAAAATGGTTTTTCACAACATGCAACAATTTTGAATTGAAGGTACCTACCTAATAGCTGGAATTCAATGATTAAAGAAATCTTCTTCAAAGTCCGCAAGGCTCTGGAAGTCGTGTTGCCTGTCTGCGTATTTTCTTTATTTAACATCAGAAATATCCTAAATATTTTATTTCGATTATTCTGATGTTAGAAAAATATATTTTGTATTGTCCATATTTCCGTCATTTTCATGTTTTCTTATATTGATTTAGCCATTTATTTACTCTACGATTCGATAGTATACAATTTTCTTGTTCCTATAAAATATTTATTTTTTATAATTTAAGCTACTCTATAATCCGCCAAATGAAACGAACGCAAAATGTACCATTAAGAAGTGACGTCAGCATAAAACAGTTTTTTCTTTCTTTCCTAATCTCGTAGTCGAGTCCCTGGAGAACGCGCCTTGATTGAAGCCTCGGAGACAACTAAAATATTCACTCTGAGCCTGTAGAAAAAGCTCACAGAGTTCGAGGAAACTTGCCACGCTAACGAGATAGACTTGAAAATATTTATCTACCTAGTCAAATGTTAGCCTCGAAGTCAATTTGTGCCCATTACTCGTATTAGAAGATAACCAATATAATTAAATAATGAAAGCTATAAATGAAATGCAAAATAAATTTAAAATGTCGGTTGAATTCTTAATCATAATTATGTAAAATCATAGCTATTAAGAAGACTTTTCCCGCGGCATCGTCCGCGTGAAGTTGGTCCAGAGAGGGATAAAAAGTATCCTATATGTTAGTCAAAGTTATAAACTACAAACTATAAACTACAAAACTACAAACTAAAAACTTCAAAAGCTAAACAGATTCGTACAAAAATTTGGTATTTTTGTACGAATCTGTTTAGCCGTTTTTGCATGAAGAGTACCATACATCCATCCTCACAAACTTTCACGTTTTGTTAGTGGATCGTAAAAGATACAACAATTTTTTAACCTACGTTAATATTCCATAATTCAGCATTACGCAATAAACGTTTAAAAATGAACGTTCTTTTGATTTAATATTGACATTCTTTCCTGCTTATTTTGAATGAATTCCCTTGCTTTGACCGCTATTTGATTTAGGAATTTGCGTATTTCTACCCTCGACTTGGTACGGTTTGATGGGGCCTTGACGTAAAATACTTTATAACACTCAAAAAAAAATATATCCTTCTTTGCTTGTTTTCTTGGAAATAAAGATTTGAGGCGAACACCTTAGTTCTTATGAGTAACATAGCACCAGCATACAATCTCAGATAGGATTTATTCTCTATTTGAGGTTGGATGTGGGTGTCTTTCACGCAAAACCGCATGAACAGATTTGGATGAAATTTGGTACACAGGTACATTATGACGTCATAATTCAGGTGGATTGACATATAGGATACTTTTATCCCTCTTTTAAGCTAATTTTTTTTATATTACTTCTCGCCTTAATGCATCTTTCAAAAATTGGCATTCTTCACTTTGACTGGAGATAGTTAGTCTCATATAAAAGCGTCGGCAAGTAATAACAGAGCATTCAAAATGGATGCGCGATTCTTCTCGCTGTAGTAGTGTAGCGAAGTCGACTTCCCACAAGTTTTATGAAGGAAGCGAGAAATTTTCTAACGTCTTTCCCTGCTTGAGCTTTTAGCTAACTTGCAGCTTTATTATTTTAAAGAACCAAGTTTATTATTTAATGTTAGAGTTGGTGTTAACTTGTAAAACGGCTGCTGAAATCTTGTGCTATATTTTTAGTTTGAATGTAATTTTAAATATCATAACTAAAACGCGTTGCTTTTAACGTAGCAACGTATAATGCATAGAAGTTGTACGTTAAACGTGTTTAAAGCAAGGTATATTTTTTTTATATTTCTGCGAAATACCTATGCATAACGTAAATACGTTAAGAGCGACCAATAACACAACAAACGTGTTTATTAAAAAGGGAATCATTAGGAATAATGAGTTTTAAATAAACTTTAAACGCTGATTAAAATATTTTATTTTAGATTTGTAATGGTATTTGTAGGTTTGTTGTTTTTACTTCGCTAAAACTTCGTTCGTCACTCCAATGTGACCATCAAGTGCGACTGAGTGCACCTCACCTTCGTCTCTGAGTAAGAATTAGACTTCAAAAATGAATGCTAGAAGTCGTCTGTGAAAAGAGACGGTACTTTATTTCCTAGCATTTTACAGCTATAATACCAGGGATAAATAAAGTTAAAGAGCTTATTTAGATAAACTGAGGGTAACGGAGTGCACTGCCGTTAGCTAAAAGGCTGCTTTGTACACTTGCGGGTAAGCCTGACGCGACCTGTACCCTTAGTCTGAGTTTTAGCGATACCGAAACGAAACGTTTGTGCGTTTCGTTTCGGATAGATACGTAAATCATACACAGCTTACTACACAGGAGTCCACAGTGTAATAACAAATAGAGGTAAAAGATTTTTAGAGGAGTTAAAAATTTTAAATCAAATTTTTGTATGGAGTGAAAGATATGAATACTTATCGTTAGACATATAATAGTAACAAATATTTAATACCTACGGGTTAATATTAGTTTGAAATTTTACGGTGCATTACGACCTATTCACGGTTATTATGTTTCATTAATATTATTAAACATTGAAAGAGTGTTAATTAAAAATAAAGCATTTTTTGTGATGATTTATCTAATGCTTTATTAATTTTTTAACTGTTCTAAAAATCTTTACCTCTGTTGGTTATTACACTGTGCATTTTCGTCTGGTAAGCTGTGTATGTGTGCGTTTCGTTTCGGAACTGACAAAACTCAGACTAAGGGTACTGAAAAATGTAGCTCTTGGACTAGAGCGTGTAAAATATTTATATTATTACACGCCAGTGAGATGTTTAGGGTATTTTGTAGGAGAACGTGAATTCGTGAATTGTTTACTAGAGCAGCTAGATTGAATCCTTCGTTTAGTATAAATACAGTCCTAAATAATAAAGATTCAAAGTAAGTGAATGAAAATTCAAAGTAAATATTTATAATTTAACCTAATTTATTTTTATTTTTTGTAATTTAAATTCATGATTGTAGGTTACCTACCTATTAAGTAATAGATTATTTCTCAATACATAGTTTCTAGTTGAAATTTTTCGTAATTCATAATTTTAATTTGTCATCCAATTCTCCACTCTTGCTAAAATCCTTTTTCATTATTTTACGATGTGTTTATATAAAACTTATGCAAATGTTTAGAAGTTTTAATATTTGTCTATAGTTTAAATTGGTACTCGTTTCTTGCGTAATACCAATGCAACCGTGCAAGATAACCGAGGTACAGAATGCAAGAATATTTTTTAAAATGCAAAGCGCACTCTTCGGAATATTTCCTGAAGAATGCATCCCGCGCTCCGCGGCTCGGCTTCAAAGAGAATCAATCTGCCTTTTTGTGCTTTTGGCTCGATAAACTTTAACCGAGATACTTTGCATTGCAATACAGGCGGATTTCAAGTCGAATTAAAATCGAAAAATGAAATACATCTTAGTCTTTTTGTGTCGAATGAACACTTGCATTTTCGTTTAATCTTGTTTCTTGAAATTGTTCAGTTAGCGTTGTTATTCCTTGATATTGATTTTATCATTAATGGTTTAATGATATACAAATGAGATGTGAACGTGCGGATAATTCAATTGATTCTGTTTTAATGTTTAATAACTGGTGTCCTGTGATAAATCAATATTTTTATTAAATAAATAGAATTTATCAAAGTAATTAAATATGCCTTAGTTTTTATAAAAAGGTATAAGGAAACAACATCAATAAACAATGTTATTGAGGATCAATATATTCGAAATGTAAACAGACACAGTTATTCTTGCATAAAGGCCAGTGGCGTGCATCGCGCTGCAAACATGGCTAAAGTGAGCTGTTCCACCGACATAGCCGGCGTTCAATCACTCAATGATACCTGCACACTCGTTATTTATGAATGCACACATTCGCTGATTGGTCAGCAGTGAATAGGAGCGCATACAGAATACTGGTTGGCTTTTGTGGTATAAACATAGAGGCTGTGTAGGGGAAATGCTAACAAATGTGTAGGACAGAAAAACTATGCAAGGAAATGATAAAAAATAGGTGCAAAAGAAAAACACGATCAAAATGTTATTTTTTTACCATTGGTTATTCGTCGTTGCTGACTCCTTTCTGGTCTCCTGTTAGTCTCATATCTTTTCCGTAAGATATAATACTGCTTAGCCGGGATTCTTGACTCCACCCAAATAAATCTTTTTTAATTGAATTTCAATGGCAATATTCATTTCACTCAAACACAATCATATCAAAGATAAACAATATAGTATGTTAATTTCCAATAACTGTTCTAGCTAGCATGTAGTTGTTGGTCTTATCTTATCTTAGGTAGGTCATGTAGTTGTATCTACACTGTAGTAGGTAATGTGATAGGTATGTTATCGACGTGTGAGTCGAGATGCGAGTAACTCTACACCGGCGGGTAGGCTATTAGCAGCCGCGTTAGTGGAGGTATTTGCGGTTACATTTAGGGCTGGCATTATTAATAGATACTTACCTACGTCACATTGACCCCTTGTTAGGTAACTGGTACAATTAAGAGTAATACGTGTTCGGTATTGTAGAAGGGTTGGGTGAGAGTAAAAATGTTTGGTATAAAAATATTATTCATACCGTTATCAAAGTATAAAGAAAATATCTAGAAAAATATACCTACCGTACATCTGTACAGATTTTAGTAAACATAAATATTAGAAATTTCCCATTTAGTCTTTCGGTTTTCTAGTTTCATTTTGAAACTCAACTGTAGAGACTGTTTTCATTTCTAGATTTATAAAAAGTTAGTTTAATACGTGACATAAAGTCGTTGTCTATGTTAAACATTCTGGTGGTTTTGTTAGTAAACTGCATGCTCTAACTCTGTTATATTTAACTTGTGTAGTTAGATAGATACTGTAGACTTACAGACATTGTCGTCGCTTGCTGATAAAGACTGAAAGTTATTACACTTAATAATATTAAAATATAATCTGTAAAACCGCTAAATTTGATGACTTTTACATTAAACTTTCTAATATAACTCACTAAAATAAAATAGCCCGACTATTATCTCTCTTCTATCGTCTTTATCAGTAAGTGAGAATACGATACTACCCTTTATTGTATTACGTAGTATTTCTTATATGTCTTAATGTTATATTATAACCTTTCGATAAATTACTTACCACAAGCAACCCTTCTCTATGTCAGTTGCCGAATTATGAATGAACGCTCTGCTCTATCTATAGATTCCGTGCGTATTTGTTTGTTCTGTGCGTTGAATATAATTTCTTAGTATTATTACGTCGTACAAGATAATAAGATGATACATTACTCTTACGATGAATTTATTAATGGTAGATAAATCACTTTAAGGAGCTATATTTCTGTAGATTGAATATTTTAGTTGCGTTTACTGTGCGTTTAAAATGTTAGTACATTGACTTTGTTGTAGAGTGTAGAAATTACATAAGCATTTTTTCCGGTAATCTAGAGCGCTTCGTTCTTTATTTTATTACTAAGATTCGTAGGTACTTTACAAAATCCGAAAAATATATTTTCATGAAATTCATAAAATCAATTTTATAAACTTCATTACATAACATTTCACTATTTAATCCAAAGTTCATTCATAATTTACTCCGATGATTCCGACGGTGAAAAACCGCACAAGACGCAGATATGAATGGACTTTCATTTTATTTTCATTGTGGTTGTGGTTTGTATTGGGCTTGTATTGTATTACAATTTCTTCGTATGCGTAACTCTTAACAATTAATGGTATTTTGGTATTGTGGGTTTGTTTTAAGTCTTGTATGTTAGCTTTCATTGTTCTCATGTTTCCCTAAAGTTAGTTGTTAAAATAGTACTTTGGAATTCCCCCTTTTTGCTAAAAAAAATATTTAAAACTTAAAAACATTAATTTTAAAAAATTTGCCGATCGTGTTTAAAATGTTCTTAAATAAAATATATACAATTGAACTTCCTGCATTTATTTAATTTCTTGTCCAACTATGTAAATACTTATCTTATTTTGTCTGATTTACACAAACACAGGTGCTGTACGATGGCAAGCTCTCATCGGCGATAGTGTTCATGTACAACCCGGTGGCGACAGACGGCCAGCTGTGCCTGCAGTCGGCGCCGAAAGGGAACGTGTCGTACTTCGTTCACACGCCCCACGCGCTGATGCTACAGGTAAGTTCCCCTCGCTTCATGGGACCCTGGTACTAATGTTACGTAAGTCAAAGGGTTAGCTTGTAGTTGTAATCAATCAAGAGAAAAAATATGAAAAGGAAAGGGCACCCCGCCTTATACTGAGGAGCATTTACGCCCACATAAACGAACCATTTTTTACGGCTACAGGTAAGAAAGAGAGACTCGCATTGCCCTTTCTCGATTGCGTCCTTGTCTTTTGCGCTCATAGATCGTCTTTCATAGTTTTTTTATGAATCTCGTGAATGAATGTAAGGCCCAAAGGGCCAACCTGCCATGCGGGTTAACCAACTTATTTTATGCGCTCCTAGTATACCCAGTGGTATACGAAAGGGTTAAAATTCCCTTAGGACTCTGGTTAAAAAAGTCAGAGTGAAAGTTCGAATCGACTGCCTTATCGTATCGTTCCTTTATTAAAAATATATTTAATTTTACTTTATATAGATCTGTATATAGTTGTATACATTACTATATACAGTAAATAGATAATTAATTATGCGGCTTTACAATTTAATAATTTTTATAATTTCATTGTTTAAAAAGTACCTATTAGTTTACTATTTTTTGCTGCTGAGAGAGAAAGAGCAAGAAGTTATTTTTTGCTATGGAATGAATATGAATATGGAACTAAAATATCAAAGTTATAGTATTTCTAGTTCCAAAATAATCTGATATTTAACAATTCAGGATTAAAAAACAATTCTTACTAAAAAAAAGCTTTATAACTTTACTAGCGGACCATAGAGAAGTCGCAGCCACCGTTTTCGAATTCTTTTTTCGTTTGTTGCGAGCTGAGGAGGTTGCGAGTTAAAACTGAAAAGTTTAAAGTTTCTCTCTGTGTGACTCGACTTCCTTGTCACTGTTCGAGACTGCTGCCTTAAGCGCCTTCTTTCCCCTTAACTTAACTATTAATTTATTTGCTTTGTTATTAATTTAGGTGTTGTTACTCACTCCTAAGGTCTGTTCTAGATATTAGTTAAATAACTTATGTCCTTTCGAAGGTTGTCTCTTACAAACTTAATTTACTTTCATACTTTGACTATTAAAATTATTGCATTAGAAATTATTTATTATATCACTGTTCTCTTTCTTAGCATATTTTAGCGGTTCTTAAACAAATAACGTCCACCGTAAAGGTCTATTCTAGATATCGATAAAAGGATATATGTCCTTTAGTGGTTGCCTTTTAAAAACGGTACTTGCTCTGAAACATTAGAATATTCCAAAGGAGTTCCAATCCAATTGTAATTATTTATTCTATCGCTGTGCTATTTTATTATTGGATTTAAAAGTTCTGTGCGCGTTGTTTTCTCCGATGCAATTCGCGAGGAGACTGCGTTTCTTAGAGACAGCTGTTCTCATTACTCACGTCCGCATTGTCTTGCCGACTCCAGTAGTTGCCCTGTATTTTAGACGAACGCTGTAGGTATACATCTAGTTGTAGTCTTTTAGGTTACTAGAATGTAACTGTTCTTGTATTTTTAAGGTTTTTTTCTATTTAAACTTGATATGAAACGAAAGTACGGTTATCAAAAGATATGATACGGTTTTTTGATATCGTTCGTTCAAATTATATGTTCTGTTAGGTGATTTTTAGCAACTTGGGACATAAGGTGGATCTTCTTGTGAATGCCTATTGCCAACTTACGTGTCTACTTTGCTAATCATACGGATTTAGTCGTTAAATTAAAACGAAAATGTTTTAATTCTTCATAGATGTTTCAATTAACCTTGATGTGCGGTGCTACTCGTATGTGTGAGTGTACTTGTAAATGTGTAGTTCTGCATTGCGTGGCAGTAGGCTGACTGCTACTCGTACAAAGGCAGGCACTCGTTCATATTCCCTGTATTTATACAAAGTTTACCGCACACTTAGACACGTGCCACGCGCCAACGTGAGTTAAAATACCTAGGAAATAGGTACCTACTTATACCAGTTTTATCCAATTTAATAAAGTCCCCTTTATTCGTTTGCAGGAGGTGAAAGCGGTGGTGACGCATTCGATCCACAGCGCGTTGAACTCCATCGGCGGCGTGCAAGTGCTGTTCCCCCTGTTCGCGCAGCTCGACCTGCCGCACGACGCGCCCGCCACCGACCCGAAGCGCGACCCCATGCTCTGGTATGTCGCCCTGGTACTTGCGCTGTAATTGAGCTCAATACGGTTTAGCTATTGGGCTAAAAAAAACCGATCGGTGTGTGTTTCTCGAAGAAGTACGATATCGCATTCTTAGTTGATAGATAACATACCATATTTTAATGAATTAATTTCGTATCAACTTATAATTATGTAATTTGTAAGACTTTGAGTACCACATTTTAACGACAAAAGTTTATTTCATTTGTTTTTTTGTGATTTAAGGTTACCATAAGTATTTAAAGTTACTCCAATAATCCCGATATTCTCAAACGATTATTTTTAAGACCACGTTTTAAAATAATGCCTAACTAAATACATCGTACGGGATGCTAAATGAGTTCTGTCTTAGTTACTTAATAGCACACTTTATTAAATCTGCATTTGTAATTTTCGAAACACGAGTGAGCTCCCTATTAGGCAAGTTCGTATCATATGCAAACGCAGTTTGCTAAACTGGATTCGTATCAAACCGCAGCTCCCCGGCAAGCTCAGTTGCGGGAAATTTTCAAACTATATCAGCTACAGGAGCAGAGATATATGCGCTCCTAGTCGCTAAGCATTCATTAATATGCCAAGTGGGTTAACGTAACCCGGCTAAATGCACTTTCTGTGTCAATCCATAGTCGTTGAAGGAGTTCACCCGACATCTCCAGAGGGTCGGTTAATAGCGGCGATGAACTAACTCCTGACAACTCCCTAATTGCCCGGTGTCGACTTCGGGGCGAGAGCAAATTTATGAAACGTTTTGGTGGCGACACTTGCACGATTTATTGTACCAAGATTGTTTCAGTTCCTCGCTAAACTGGAATGTAGTCTTGAATTTCTTGCATACAAGAAAGAAGAATCAGGTTTATCAGAAAATTGTAACGGCCTCGAAATAAAACTGAATAAAGTTACTCTGATTTTCCGTCGAAATTGTAGCACTAGAGTATTTTTACCGATTTAAATAACCAATAGGGAAATCAAATAAAGCCAGTATGGGCCCTTCTATCGGAGAGGTGTCACTGGGGTTGGTTTCGCCCATTGACGTGGACCCCTGTCGAACTGTAAATGGAGTGCGGTTAGCAGGTTATTCGGGGTTTAATTTATGCAGGCCCAAGAGCTTGACAGCGTCTAACACTTAATGCAACAAGAGGTTTATTACATCCTCGTTCATAACGGGATGTAAGTCGTTTGTGTACGCAGAAGTACGTGTATGCTTATAACAGTACAAACACACATAAGAATAATAATATAACTCCTCTAAATAAAATACCTTTGAAAATATTTGAAAGAGTTACAAGAATCACCTAGCAAGGAAATGATTTTGGAAAATTTTACCGATTTTCAATGCTTCGAGAATACCTTGAGCAGTTTTGTAATGTAATCGTATCGAGCTGCCATTAGTATAGGAAGATATCAAGACAGACTAACATAATTATGACATACTAATGATTAACACTATACGAATACATTGACGATCGCGTTTATGATTACGGCAATGATGGTCACGCTTAACTGTATCAAATAAGATATAAGTGAAATGAAATCTTTATCAATTTATTGAATTGATGGCTTGGTTTGCTTTAAATATGTATAAATGATATAGGTAAGGTGTCCTTTTGTGATTACATAAGGTATCTGATTTTATGAAAGGCTTTATATAAATGTGGCGCTTAAATAGAAGATAGCTGGGTTTACCCCGAAAGTGTCATCCATCGACGTCGACCCCCGTTACTGTAAATCTGACACGATATAAACTCGGAGGAGGTGATTCGAGAACATTCGGGGGCTAATTTATGCAGGCTTCGCTGGTCGACGACGCAATTTATATTATCAGATAATATACAAGAAATGCTTGGGATTTTTGAAGTGAACTATGTGAGTTGAAAAATTTCAATTCAATTTAATGGCTTATTTCATGCCTTAGATTAGGGATAATTCTATTAGTGTACATTTCTATAAAGCATTGTATTTATACGTAAGAATTATATCTGATCCCATTTACTTGAATACTCGTATATACTTTTATTTCTTATTAGACTAGATATGGATATTTACGAGAAGAGGAAAAGAAAAAAATTGCGACACTGAAAACTGACTCGATCGGAGTAAGCTCAAAGTTACGTAGACGTCTACCAACTTTTTGAATGCACTCTATTTAACTGATTAGTTAGAATATTTTAATATTCCAAATGACGTGCGCATTGCGTTTGCCTTTCTCGTGTTGCCGCCGGCAGCGAAATCCAGCGGTCCACTTTTCAACTGCCCCGGGAAACTTTCAGCTTGATATCCGTTTAATCCACGGTTAGTTTGTGCAAAACTCCATCTGGTAATTAAGAGAGTTTTCTACGTGCGCGAGATATTACTTTTAACGTTACTCGTAGTTGAATAGACCGGAGGAAAAATATGGTTGTTATTCAGAACTTAAAATCAGTTCGACATAATTTTCGTCGACTTCCAAAGATGCGTCCACAACTAGGACAACACTGGGCCCTGACCGCAGCAAAGACACGCAATCGGACCCTGATTAGTTAGGGAAATGGTATCCTGAATAAATGACGATACCGACATCAGGGTCGCACGAGGGGCATCATCCTTCCGATCCGTATCGATTGCCCGTTCTCAATTGACAATAACGTAATTTGCACGTAAACTATGTACGTTGAACACTCGCAAACTACCGCCGTCACGGCAAATTGGATGACTAATCCGGAACGATTAACGTAATCCGACCAGGGAAACATGACATAACCGGTGTAGTGCCCGTGCTCCCGGGTGTAAGCCATTTAACGATGGACCCGCTTACGTAGTTAATGATTCTAATGATGCTTTCCAAGGGGATGTCGCGATGAAAGGTGGGGACAGATCAGCGTATATAATCTACACATTGAGCCATGTAGATTGCTTGTTGAAAGGGGTATTTGCTGTCGTAATTCCCTACACATTTATCATTGATATCTTAGTCAATGTTTGGAATTATTGACAAAGGTCCTTCTTGGCTGGAAAGTTACGGGAGTTTAGTAATAAAAAGTGTAAAAGCGTTTTTTACGCAAACCTATTAGAAATATAAATATAAATACTGTGTTTATTTATTACGACGAGAAGGCACATCGTTATTATTAAAGTGACTCAAGCTTACGGTTCTAATTTCCACTTCTTAACAGAATGAGATCGGGTACAAAGGTGGTCGGTTAGTTTTTATAATTTTTTAGTACTGGAAAACAGAGTAGCTTTAGTTAAGATTTTTGCAAAATACTTTTCATAATGAATGGAAGAAGATTTAATAGTTATTTTGCCAAGGTTTCTGACCCAAATTCCTGAAAACGAGCAAGCAAACTTTTAAAGTGGAGGCTAAGAACATTCGACTTCCATCAGGACCAATACTTAAAAGTTCAAGCATGTGATGCTACTACTAATAACTGAGTCGCCTGTTTTATGCTTCTGTGGCAATTATATTATCAGCCTAAATTGATTCACTCAAAGACCGTGAGGCTCTAAAAGAGATAAACTATACTTCTATTATCTTCGTTCCAGCTCGAAGCTCCTCGGCTTCGTGTGCTCCCTGGTAGAGTCGTGCAGCACGGTCCAACAGCACATCCTGCAGTGTCGTGGGTTCCTGGTGATCTCGCACATGCTGCAGCGCTGCGGCCGGGACCACCTCACCCCCGACACCCTGGCGTCCTTCCTGCACCTCACCAAGCACCTGGTCACCAGCTGCTCACCCAACTCCGATCTGTTGCTCAAACAGGTATGTCATTAGACTGCATGAGTGTGCTGATGATGTGATTTGATTTGGTGTTTTTTTAGCTACCAGAAAGACTTTTATGGTTTCGAATTTCAATTCAATTCAATTTCTTTATTTGCTAGAACAAAATTTGGTCTTAAAATTAAAGATACATATTATCCAACTTACTCTACCTTTACGGCATGCAAACGATCATTATTATAATTAGGAAATAATAATCTTGATTAACATTGAAAAATAATAACAATAAAGATTTTTTTTTCGACGGTCTTTTCGACGTTTTTTATGATATTAAATTATTTGCAGTTTCTAACATAACTTAGGAAACTTAATGTCAGTACTACAAATTTCCGCACATTATTCTCAGTTAAAGAAATTTCCTTACAATGCATATTTTGCTTAGTCTGATGAAGTCACATTTTGATGAAAAGTTCCTTTAGTAGGTAAGTGTAGTTTAAGTTGCAAGATATATTTTAAAATATGCATTGAATCATAGTTTCAACTTTGTATTTGACTAAACTTTGGCATGAATGTAGGTCAAGTATAACTTTGATAAATTCAAACGAAAATATTCAAAAGTTTTGAACAATACAGATTTGACTTCTGAGTGCAAATATTTAGCTGCTTTTGACATAAAATGCAGGATCGCTTTTCTTTTCGGCATATTGAGAATAAAAAGCACTTCAGTATGCAAACTACACAGAAAACTACGAATGTAAATGATTCTTTTGCAGCTTGTTCTGTGCGATTTCTTTCAAACTATAGTCGTTGTTGTATTAAGTGTAGGTTTATTGTTTTTCGTGTACTTAATATTTCTTTTGTTACAGCTTTATTTAACTTATTTAAGTTTATAATTTTTGGTACATTTGGCGTTTGTGGTCATTGCATACTTAACTACTTTAGTTTGTGATGATCTGTAGTTTGGGAACGGTTTTCATCGTCACGCAGCGATTGTACTTTTGCTTTTTTGCCGATCATATAGTTGTTGCCAATAAATGTGGTGGTTTATTTATTTTTGCAGCACATAGTAGTTTTGATGCTTTGGCACTTTCATTCGAACCCTTTGATATCGACTGTGAAAATATTCAGTTTGCCTTATATGCAATATTTTCACGCTTCATTGAACTGTATTATAAATTAAGAAACATCCATCAGAATTCATAAAACATGAAATGCGCTGAGCAGAATTAAAAACGTAAATAACCATCCAGGGCGTGCCGTAAAATATTAATTTGCGATCAAATCTCGACCGGTGCGTGAACCTGGCTGCCGGCGAGGAACGCTCGTTTTATGCCGTATTGCACCCCGAGCAAGGAGGAAAATTGCTTCTGGGAGAAATTTATAACGAGCCTTCGAGCTCAGCAAAAATAAATATGGCTGTAAAATATTTATTTTCGCTGTAAAATTATACGTTTCACACTTTACGGCCTCGTTGGGGCGTTGATGGCCGCTGCGGTCGCGCGCTTTTATTAAAAACTTTACAACACCCGTGTATCGGTATCATGAGTGTTTGCTTTAAATATTCTCCTCCATGGTCCTCTTTTGATTTCGTGGTTTTCGTTGCTACACTGTGATCGGTCGTGCTCGATGTTTTATTATGAATGTTTTTTGTATTTTTTTTTTGTTTTTGTTTCCTATTTAAGGGTTTGGTCGTTTTCTTAGTATAAAAAGTTTTTATTTAGCCTTTAAATTGTTATCTAAATATTATCTTTTTATCGGTGAATTAAATGACATTTTATTTAAGCGTTTGAAAGATTTTTTTTTCTATTATTATATTACCAATCAATTTAATCAGACGTTTTAAAATTGTTAATAAAATAAAATCCCTTCTAAAAAGTTTTTCAATCGCTTTAAACTTTTTACAAACTCAAGTTATTTTTGTTTAATTACTCCTAATCTGTTTATTTCTCGATGGTTGTCAGCGCATGCCCCTCTTGCTTCCACGATCCTCCACGATTATCCACAATTCTTCACATACATTTGACTACTGTAATAATTATTTTACTACGCACTTTCATTTTTCACAATAACGTAAACCGAAAAGTTGGATACGTGGAAGCCGATTTACAAAAACTGTAATGCTTTGTAAAAGTTAAAAATGGAACTGGTGAAATATTGAAAATAAAACATCAGTTCCGTTTGAAGCAAAAGTTTTTCGTATTGTTTGTAAATCGAGACTTTCAACGCGTATAACGTTGAATCCACACCGTTCACTTTAAAACCTCTCGAATATTTACACAGAACATTGAACACTGCAATATTTCACTACGACACAAAAAGTGCTTTTCAGTTTTGTAAAAAGATACGTAGATTCACAGACGCACGTTCAGAAATATTCTGCATTAAGACACTAGTAGTTGGTGACGAACTACTTACAAAGGCTTTGCACAAGGGTTTGCTTGGTCGAAACAAATGCAGCATTTCTTGTTGATAGAAAAAAAATCATTCATGACAAAAGTAAATTCATTGTGAGAAGTGATCTTGTTTGTAAGATGTATGAATTCACGACAATTTTTACAAGTATTTCACTTCTTTCTCTGAGGTATGTTGACATATGTAAGTAGATAATTTCCGAGTGTAATATTAAAAAAAAAAATTATTCAACAAAAATCAAAAAGAATCAAATCAGTCTAAGTGTATTTTTAGTGTTTTGTTACAAATCGAGTAAAAGTATTGATACTAATAAAACTAGAATCAACATTGAAACTAAGCCACAAGCAAGAGAGCCATACGCTTCCAACCATCGGACAGTAAAAGTCTATGCTAACGGCAGTCGTTCTGCCAATCGTTCCTCACCTGGCAGCTGCTGGACCACATCCTGTTCAACCCGGCGCTGTGGATCCACACGCCGGCCGCGGTGCAGGCGCGCCTCTACTGCTACCTGGCGACTGACTTCCTGGCCGACGCGCACATATACGGCAGCGTGAGGCGAGTCAGCACGGTGCTGCAGACTGTCCACACGCTGAAGTACTACTACTGGGTCGTCAACCCCAGGCCGAAGAGCGGGATCAACCCCAAGGGGATCGGTGAGTTGTTTTTAATTAATATTATACCGTTCACTGTTAGCTCAGGTGATCATGAACAAGCAATGGGATAGGCTCATTATTTTTAACATAACGGAAGTTGCAAAGAGAATCTAAGGTAACGGACATTTACAAAATTGGCACAATTAACCGACAAGGAACGATGAGCAGATATTTGATTTGTTGAAGTACTACTGGTCGTAATCCTAGGACCAAGAGCGGGATCAACCCTGAAAGGATCGGTTAACGTAAAAACGGCAGCTCCCATTGTTTAAGTAAAGGTCTGACAAAATGATGGAGATAAAATGTTTTCCAACTGTTATAGCCCACTGTTAGGCACGGGTTTCAGCCCATAATAGGCGGAGGCCTGGATCATATTCCACCACGCTGCTCCAAAGCGGGTCGATGGAGATACGGTCTAGTGGCCAATTCGTGTCGAATGTTTCGAGCCGCTCATAGAACCTCCGACTGCTATCGCACACTTGTGAAACCTGTTACTGAAACACTTGTTTCTGTCATTGCAGATGGCCCCCGACCCGCGCACAAGGACATCCTGACCATCCGAGCGTACATCCTGCTCTTCTTAAAGCAGCTCATTATGATCGGCAACGGTGTCAAGGAGGACGAGCTACAGTCACTGCTCAATTACTTGACGACGATGCATGAGGTGAGGTTCCAGTTCTTTATTATTCAATCTGACATCTTATTAGATTATTGAATCTGACATCTTGTTAGATTATTGAATCTGACATCTTATTAGATTATTGAATCTGACATCTTAGTAGATTATTGAATCTGACATTTTATTAGATTATTGAATCTGACATCTTATTAGAATTGTTTTTCCATGTTAAAAATTTATGAACTAGCTACCCTCTAAGCAGATAGACTGATGACTGAGTGGTATTGATTAGGGGAGGCTTATGTCCAGAACTGCGAAAGGTTGAAAAACCGAGGATGACATGTTTTTTTAGTGTGCAAAATCGCAAAAAGCTTACTTTGATGTTTTAATTTTAAAAAACAATGTAAGTGACACTATATTTAAGACAAATGGGAGCGTAAAATGTAATTAAGATTAGACCAGTAATAAATAAACATTTTTTGTGTGCACTGTTATAATTATAATAATGCTAATAGATGTATAATAGATGTTCTTGTGTATTGTTTTCAGGATGAGAATTTACACGACGTTCTACAGATGCTAATATCGCTGATGTCGGAACATCCCAGTTCGATGGTGCCCGCATTTGATGCTAAGGTAATTCCCACCCACCCTTCACACCCTTTGTCGATAAAATTAAGCGAATCATGATACAGCGAGATCAAAAGAGTTTTTGATATATATTTTTAAATAATTTTCAGGGTGGAGTAAGAACAATTTTCAAATTGTTATCATCTGAGAGTCAATTGATAAGACTGCAAGCCTTAAAGCTACTCGGGTTTTTTCTAAGCAGAAGCACACACAAGTAAGTATTTATATGCATTGTGTAGTATAAAATAACAAATCAATACAAATTTTCTATTGTGTGACTAGGTGGAAGATCAGGTGAGAGACTAGATTGCTAGATAACTAATAGGGGTCAATAAAAGCAGCAGTTGGAGGACAAGTCTGAAATCGCTTGTTTTCCTCGTTACTTTGCCTGACTAGTTGTCAGCCTAGTTTGTGCGACTAGTTTTGCATCAACCTGTGAAGTCACCTCAAGCACTATTAGTTGGACGAACAAACCAACATATTAATTTTCAACCATTTTAATTGTATAGCTAGTAGTATCCTAAGACGATTTTATGACTTTCCACATTTCTAGTGAACTGCTATATTTAATATAGTTCGTTGCGCTTGTTTAGGCTTTCTATTTTTTGGGGTTGGTGCCACAATTATAGCACAAATTTATTTCATATTTTTTTTAAGTCGGATTATTTTTTTTTAATTTTAATTTTGTTCCCCAGACGCAAGTACGACGTGATGTCCCCGCACAACCTGTACACGCTGCTGGCCACGCGGCTGGCGGCGAGCGGCGAGGCGCTGGCGCTGCCCGTCTACAACGCGCTGTACGAGCTGCTCACCGAGCACGTGGGCCAGCAGATCCTCTACACCAGCCACCCCGAGCCGCAGCCGCACTTCCGCCTCGAGAACCCCAGTGAGTATCAAATATCACATAATTATGCACTGAACATGTGGGACAATAGAGACAATAGATATACACCAGCCTATCTGAGCCACTACTGCACTTCATACTATAGAATACGATAAGGCTACATAGGCCAATACTTAACACGAAGACTGCGGGTTCTATACATCAACCATCTGGAGCCAAAACCACATTTCAGACTTAAGAACCGTAGTGAGTAACATTAGTCATATATATATCAGTCCAGCAGCAGATCCATATACACATAAAATTAAGCCAAAAGTTTGTCATAGCAAAACAATATCAGACCGCTAAATTTGTAAAGAAATTAAGCCTGGCTGGAAGACTTATTAAGTTTTGTAATTTATCTACCCCTTGGGCAAAAGTGTGTCTCCTTTTATAATAATCTCATGGTGAAAAATCGCAATTTCAAATGAATTGAGAAAGAAAATTGTAATGTAAATTAAAATTTAAAAAAATTTAATTATTACCTTGTACATTTCGATGCTAAACAAGATTGAGGCATTTGTTTGCCTCTACATCCGGAGGCCTTTGGAAATGGATCGATGGGCTCACATGTGTACACCACAGATCATTTACCAACGATTGTCCCCCGCAGTGATCCTGAAAGTGGTCGCGACGCTGATCCGGCAGTCGAAACAGACGGAGCAGCTGCTGGAGGTGAAGAAGCTGTTCCTGTCCGACATGACGCTGCTGTGCAGCAACAACCGCGAGAACCGCCGCACCGTGCTGCAGATGTCGGTGTGGCAGGAGTGGCTGATCGCCATGGCGTACATCCACCCCAAGAACGCGGAGGAGCAGAAGATATCGGACATGGTGTACTCGTTGTTCAGGATGCTGCTGCACCACGCCATCAAGCACGAGTACGGGGGCTGGCGCGTGTGGGTGGACACGCTGGCTATAGTGCATTCTAAGGTAAAGACAGCGCTGTTTAAACAGTCTCTTGTTTGAGCACAGCTTGTCAGTCGACGACACTTAACATTTGGTGGCTCTACCTCGACTTTAAAATATATAGCTCATTTATCATGTTGGGCTAGTGATCTGTGTTCAAATCTGTGGACAAAAGTAATCAACAAAATAGTTTTGTTGATTACTTTTGTATTTTAATTGTTTCAAAAAAATGACCTTTTATTACAGCCTTACTCAAGATGTGGTTGACATCTTGCTACTTGATTAAAAATAACAACCTTATTTTACCTTAACACTTTAGTTCATAAATAAATACAAATCCCAATAAACTTCATATGTGCAGTTGATTAAATGATTAGAATAGGCTTTGTTATCAAAATCCTAAAGCTACACTCTCACTTATTTATTTATTTATTAAACAATGCACGCAGTGCTTACAGCATAGCCAAGGCGCACTACAAGCTATACATAATAACAGCTATACATATTATAAACTTGTAGGTGTCATACGAGGAGTTCAAGCTGCAGTTCGCGCAGATGTACGAGCACTACGAGCAGCGGCGCGCGGACAACATCACGGACCCCGCCGAGCGCCAGCAGCGGCCCATCTCCACCATCTCCGGCTGGGACCGCCGCGCCGACACCACCACCGCCGCCCCGCCCGCCCCCGGCGAGACCTCCCCCGTCTCCATGCGGAAACAGAACGTCCTCAACCACGCCGCCCAAACGGAAATCGGAAAGGGCCTCTCCCTCCGCGAGGTCGAAGGCAACTGCGTCTGCTCCAAACCCAACACCGACACCGACACCAACGAGGACAGTCGGACTACAGCAGTGTACAGTGAAGTGTGTAAAGTGCATAGTCCCGCCAAGGAAGTGAACGCCGAAGTGCCCCGGGGAGACGGTTGTGATAGTGTTAAATGTGCAGAGAGCGAGGTCGAACACGCGGTCGACGAAGACGAGTCGAAGCCAGAGTTGCTCAATAACGAAAACGAATTAGTACAATCTATTATCGAGAATAAGTTACTAGAGAGTTCCGAGTCTGGAATCGGAACGATCGAGGCCGATTCGGAGAAAACTGATAATAAGGCGCTCACGAGACAAGGCAGCCTCGACTACATCCCAGTTAGAGATATAGGAGATAATGTCTCGAGAGAGGATAACAATGATAACACTGATAGAAGCGAAGGCATTCCGTCGAGCCTATCTGCGAGTGAAACTGCGAGCCCCGAGCGAGTGGCGGCCGGCTTGAACATCATAACTGAGAGGGAATCGGAACTGTCAGACCCGTCCGAACTGTATTTAACGCCGAGTGAAGCTACGAGCCCAAAGAAAAGCCAAGATAAGACTGAAGGTGTCATCACAGACGAAGTCGAGACGAACGACGATCCAAAGCATATAGCAATCAATATCGTCAATGATGTTCTTACAATCGCACTTGAAACCGTGAGATCGAAAGCTGACGATGATACGGATTCTGGTGCGATCTCCGGTGGTTTGCATTCAGAGGGAAACACGCCCAACGGACGAGAAGACTTAGAGCAAGACATTGAAGACCTTCTTGACCAGAAGCAGACGGTGGAAACGATGGCCAGTGATATAATTAATGACATAGTATCCACAGTAGTTTCTAAAAGTGAAGACAGGGAAAGCGATGTGAGCCAGCCTGCTAGTCCACAAAGGGAAGTTGTCCCAGATCTACCACAAGAAAGCGATGTTTTGCCATTAGACGGAGACTTAACTGTGGAGTCTCATATTGAGCAGACATCGAAGGAAGATGAATCATTGCCTGATAAAGAAGAAACAGAAGAATCCAAAGAACAAAACCAAAGAGAAGAATCTAGCGAAGTAGAGGACGAGAAAACCCCAGAAATACCTCCTATTTCCACAATCAGTGAAAACATTTCGCTTGCTAATAAGAAGGAACAGGAGGCGGAGGAAGATCGCAATCGTGAGAGTGAAAGAGAGAAGCGACGCGTCAGTCTACCTGGGGACGGTGAGATGAAGCAGGACGGCAATAGGACTGAGGGTGTCGCCTCACAAGGAACGAACACTTCGTCGTCGCCGAGAAGACCGCGGAGTGCGTCTACGAGCACGCAAGTGGACTCTAATCATTTCGGTAAGAATTTTTGAAGATACACATATTATACGATTTAAAAAAATTAGGAAGAGTCTGAGAACATACGCCCGAAACTATTGAATTGTTGGTGTTTGGTTGCCGAGATACTCTAAAATACTCAATTTTTTTTGAAATAGCAAATGAAAGCGGTTATTAATTTCCAGCGTCAGCACTGGTTTGTCACCGCTGTATGTTTCGTGTATTTGTTTATTGTTGCATATCTGTGTAGAAACTCGTCGACCGTCGCGATGCAGCCGGCCGATGTTCTCGCCGGGGCCCACGCGGCCGCCCTTCCGGATACCGGAGTTCCGCTGGTCGTATATACACCAGCGACTGCTCTCTGATGTCCTGTTCTCGCTCGAGACGGATATACAGGTACGTGTTGGGAAACAAAAACGACTCACTTGTACTACATTAAAATCAAATAATACAAAACCTCCTGTTTTTTAGAATGAAAGTCTTTTAGAAAATCCTACTTCTATTATAAAGGCGAATGTTTGCGAGTATGGATGAATGTTTGTTACTCTTTCACTCCAAAACGGCTGAACAGATTTGGATGAAATTTGGTACACAGATAGATCATAACCTGGTTTAACATATAAGATACTTTTTATCGTTCTCTGCATCAAGTTCTAAAATCCACGCGGGCAAAGCCGCGGGCACAGTCTTGTCTCATATAAATCTTAGACCGTCAAAATCAAAATCAAAAATCATTTATTTGCACGAATATGGGTTAGTTATTGGTTTTACAGGGCATTTTGATCTATCCATATTCACCTTATAAAATATTAAAACTTATTACTGATACACAATTTGTTTGACATGTTTTGCACAATTTATTTGTCAAATTGACCAGGTTGTATATTAATTATTTTCATTGTTTTCATTTTAGAGGCTAGGATGACAACAAAATTTGCTTACTAAGACAGATAAGAGTCCTGATTGTGTGGTTTGACAACATCCGACACGGGTTGCCACTACCCCGTTTCTCCACCAATTCGCATCGCACCATTGACGTGGTGGAGAGTGCTCCAGGCCTCCCTTTGTTGTGGGGATAGACCCGTGCCCGACAGTGGGCCATAAACGGTTTGCACCAAGACATATCATTGAAATGTTAAAAAATATATATATCCTGTTTAATTTCCAATCCCTGTGTCCAGGTGTGGCGCAGCTCGTCCACGAAGTCAGTAATCGACTTCGTGAACAGCAGCGAGAACGCGATCTTCGTGGTGAACACGGTGCACCTCATCAGCCAGCTCGCCGACAACCTCATCATCGCCTGCGGCGGGTTGCTGCCGCTGCTGGCCTCGGCCACTTCGCCCAATGTGAGTTTCATTAACAGGGCCCTGACTGATGCTGTAAGTCCCAAAAGGTTTCGTGCCGATATCGTGTGACATCAAACCGTACGTCATTTCATGAACTCGGCACGGCAAGGAACCTTAATATCTGTTTTATAAGGCACACGTTAGATTGTCACGATATTTGTCTTTTAAGCCTTTTTTTACTTTTTATGACGGGTAAGCCACGACATTGCCGCGATACGAGTGCGAATGGTCATACAGAATCAGAGCCCAGGTTTAAATACACTTTGAAATAAGTAAGCAATAAGAGCGAGACACAATTGAATAAGTTTCAAAGAAGATCTCGTTTTACACACCCTTTGTGTGAATCTTCGTGTCATAGTCCTGTAAAAGTCGGGCTCTTTCAAGGTAGTAATAGTGTAGTTGTGTAGTAGATCGCCCGGGAGAATAGCAGGGCAAGAGTTTGTTTGAGAAAGTGGTGGTAATGTATAAACCCTCTTAATCTGCCGTCAGTCAGCCTATTCTTCATCTCTTGTGGGTCGGTTAGGAAGGGTTGCTAGACATACTTTATTACAGACGATCATTTTCAATCCCTATAACCATCGGACGTGAGTTTCCATGCGCTGCAGTGGTTACGTAAAGTCAGGTGGGCTACATGATCGTTTGCTACGTATACAAATAGCTACGCATATAAAAAATAAAAAAAGATATAAGTACACTGTGCGGAATGCGCTGACGCTTTGTGACGATTGACCCTTATGGAACTTCAAAATTTGAAACAAAACATTTGTATATCCAGAACGAGCTGGACGTGATCGAGCCGACGCAAGGCATGCCGGTAGAGGTGGCTGTTACCTTCCTGCAGCGGCTGGTCTCCATGGCCGACGTGCTGATCTTCGCCAGTGCGCTCAACTTCGCCGAGCTCGAGGCGGAGAAAAACATGTCCAGTGGCGGCATCCTGAGGCAGTGCTTGCGGCTGGTGGGTGCGCCCACGGGGCGAGTGGACGGGCGGTCGGTTGCTATTGACGGTTTATGCCGCCCTGGTACGGTGTGGTACGCTACCACCTTAGCATGGCGGCTTAAATACAACATACCCATTAGTTTATTGAGACAACTCGGCTAATTTTGAACCACCTTCAAACAATCATTATTTATGTTGAAATTTTGTTATGTGTTTACTTCGATACTGGTTTCCAACTAAAATTTGTCGTATTTCGGCTCTGATTAGGGTTAAATTCATTTCTGCGATTTAAAGTTAGCATAGTGATTTTAAGTTACCCGAGTTGACTCTATTGAAAATAATTTTTCATATTTTTTCTAGGAGTTTTTCCAGGTCAATGGCAACCGAGCGTGTTAACGCCACATTTTTATTGTATTTTTGGTTTAAGTAGGTAGCTCGAATGTATGAATTTAAAGAGGTTGACTTTGTGATGTCCTTATGTCAGTGATTGACTGTTCAAAGATAGACTAGATTTTCTTCTTACTGTCGGTGTCGACGTTCTTTATGAAGTTATTTAGTTCTGAATGTACATTTTGACAAATAATATAAATTACCAACTTTAGTAATTTTATTTTATGCTTTTTAAAATTGGTTTAGGTTAGTTAATAATTACAGGTTTGACTTGAGAAACATAGCCTAGAAGTTTATTTTTATTTTTTTTCTAATAGATAAAATAGTCAATCATACTTCATAAACTCTAAAATGACCAGATGTGATTTTTTGATTGCCGTACATTTAAGTAAATTGAATTAGTTTCATCTTAGTCCACAATACTCTGCTGTTTATTTCTTCATAATTTTACTAACAAAAGTTGATTATCATTGAAAATCAATAAACACAAACAATACTTAATAAAAAAAATGTTTAAACGTGAAACAATAGGATAACGGGTTAAAGTGTATCGCCGTGTACCAGGCGAGAATAAACAGCAGGGTGCGTCTCAATAGTCCCGTAGTGGTAGCTAGTGTGTGTGCTACAGGTGTGCACGTGTGCGGTGCGCAACTGCCTCGAATGCAAGGAGCGGCAGCGCTGCGCGGCCGCGCGCTCCGGCCGGCCCGACGATGCGGACGCCAAGGTAACCTCTCACTAACTCCTCCCGCCCTGGTACTTTGATAGGCGTATAATTCACTAATTGGGGATTAGCAAACTTGTTTGATGGGACCTCCCAAAGTTTCGTTCTCAGAACCACATTTACTATCTTCAACTTATGAAGTTCTAGTATTTTATACCAAAAGTGGGTGTAACTTATTGATTTCTATCTCTCTACCTATCTAAGATTTTGATTGATAGGTGATTCCCGTATTTTATGAAAAAAGGAGGCGTTCAATGTTCGTAAGGAGTGCGGACGTGAATGATCCATTCAGTGCACCCCATATTTTGGGGTTTGTAAAAAACATGTAACAAAGAAAGGTATATTATTCTATCCGACAAGGATAGAAAGAGTATGGGCCTACTTTGCAGTGATAAGTTCCTTTTTTCCGTGTTATCCTGGTAACAATCCCGTTAACATAAAGGGTTAAAGTAACGATTGAACAATAATAATAATTGACTTTAAATGTAAGCTTAGCGTAGAGTTAAATTGCATTAAAATTTGTTATCTTCTTTATTGTAGTGATTTAGATGAACTTTTCAACTAGCTAGATTTTTGTTTTTGTTTATTCAATTAACTTAAGCGGTTCTTAATTTATTGTATTACTATTTAAATGTTCCTAATAATTAACGTTTGTAACAGAGCGTTGTAGCAAGCTTGGCGGACGCGTCGAGCCCGGTGAAGGACCCGGAGAGGCTTCTTCAAGACATGGACGTCAATAGGCTACGGGCCGTCATTTACAGAGACGTGGTAAGTTTTATTGATCTGAAGGAGTCATTTTCACTTAAAATCATTAAAAATATCCCTGCATCATTACATTTTTTTAATTAAATGACAATTGATTAAAGTTCAGATGGGTGTCAGTACGGAAAAATGTTATACTATTCAGGCCCGCGTTCGTGGCTTTATCCCTCTTGTCTATCGCAATATAACTTTTATATAACTTTTATTGTCCGATCGACCAACAAACACGACAAAATTTTACAAGCCTCCTAATGAAGCTGTGCTAACCGACACTACGCACTGACGTGCGACAAATGGACTCAATGACATTATCGTCCGAGATACTTGTCGCGAGTGACCCCTTGTCCTAATTTCCACGTCGCTCGAAGACAAAATTGGTAGAGGTAACTTGCAACCAGTGGCGTAACTATACGGTGGCAGGGCTGGCAAAATGCCACGGGCCCCGGGGCTGAAGGGGCCCCGGACTGAGAGGCCGCCGGCCCAGAAGTAGCCTTAAAAATTAAAACTAAAAGAAATTAAGCAAGTACTGGGGCCGCATCCAATGAATTAGCCACGGGCCCCGGATGGTTTAGTTACGCCATAGCTTGCAACTCGTTGGTAAGTTGGGCAATTTAGTCGTATGGCACGGCTATTAGGATACGAGGTTATTCGTTTTTTTTATAATTAAAGTTAAAACTCCAAACTGGATAACCATAAAATTGAAAATTAAAGAAAAACCCCGCCACAATAACGACAGTTTTCGAAGACGAAGACATTCGGTTATTCTTCCTCACTTTCACCCTCCACAATTTTTAAACGACTCAACCGATATTCATCAAACATGTCTAAGAACACTCGCCCGTAACTCACCTTTTATACAAAAAAAACTAAATTGAAATCGCTTCATCCGTTTGCGACAAACATACAGACACGTCAAACTTATAGCACCCCTTCTTTTGCATCGGGGGTAAAAAACGGCGACTCGGCTTCCAGGAGGAGACGAAGCAGGCCCAGTTCCTGTCGCTGGCGATCGTGTACTTCATCTCCGTGCTGATGGTGTCCAAGTACCGCGACATCCTGGAGCCGCCCGCGCACGCGCCGCCCGACTGCGCGCGCCGCGTTCACCACGCGCACGAGCACCACGGTATGACGCGCGCACTGGTCGGGTCATACGTTGTACGATAGGTCACCTGGGTTCATTCAAGATTAAAGATGGGTTACAATAGGATTGGTATGGGGTCTCAATTATTGGAATTATCATGAATAATAATAATCGATCATCAGATCTATAGATAATCTTCGGATATTTTGATGCTAGACAACATATTTTATTTTAAAGCAAATAATTACAGAATCTTGGCAACCAAACAGTACTCTCAATCCATATCCTATGATCGACTATTGAAACCCTCCGATAGAGTTACTCGTAGATAATACTTGAATTGTTTTTAACATATCAAACATCTACAGGCTCGGGGACCGACTGAAGGGTGCTCTAAGCTCTGTTAAAATGTTGCAAAAAATATAATATCGAAAAGCTACGAAAACACTAACTAAACATAATTTTGTGACATGATGTCATGAAATTTTTAAGTATAATTTGTCCATTACGTTCATTTCATTCTATTCACTATAATGAGTGGCCGTTTTGGAATAAATTAAATAAGTAATCATATAATTGTTCTCTGATAGTTATCCACAATATTGTTCAGTTATTAAGATCGGTTATTTTTAACCAAAATATTCACGCTTCAAGATTCTTATCACATATTGCAATACTTTTATTTAAACAACACAATATCGAATTTAATTTGGTTTATTTTAAGTTGCTGGTTTGCTTTATTTTTTAAGATTTATTTATTTTTATTTCGTTTGGTAATGTTTCTAAGTTACGCCATACAAACTGCCTCTATGTTTTCTTTTGATATTGTTATTAATACTAAGAATATTCTTACACGACATCCCCTCTTTAACAATATATACTAAAGTTTAAGTTATAAGATACTGTACATAGAACTTTCTATGAACTCATTACTTCATTACATTCATGTAGTGCTATGCACAGTAGATTTTTTCAATTTATTGATAAAATATTTTGAACGGTTTTTCTCTCATCGGTAATGAATATGTCTAGATTATTGATCCATCCTAGTCTCATTAGTTTAATTTTTGCTGTTTCGTTGCTTCTTTTTTATGCTTGGCACTAATGTTACCTTTAATATAATATCATTCACAGGTATAAAGTCATAACAGTACAAGGTGGTCATATTAAAAATTACAAAAGTGAAAACTATCGGATTTTCATCAACGTTCTCACAAAGTCGCTTTCAAAATTATAGAATGTTCCTCAAATAGATCGCTCGGTCTCTCAGACACTCAGTTTTGGAAGAAACCAATCGAGCAAACAATTGATGGTTTTGAATTATAACACTTTCTAAGTTTTGAAATATCTGGTAAAATTTTGATAGCGACATAATTGACACTGAAGTTATTATTGACCTGTATATCTGAAGTGTGTCGTTTCTCCTCTTTTTCACGCCGCTTGATACCGCGTCACGGTTTGGACACTGGTAAAATGTACGGTACTACCACACGCCGCTGCGTCGCTCCACCATCGACACTCACGACACAACACTATATTATGTACAATGCTATGTTCAAAAACCTTTACAAACGCTTCAATGTCTCATCGAAACATATCCAACTACACAATACTCGAATATTTCTTGAAACTGTTGTCTATTTTCCACATTGTCACAACTAACCTTGTATCGCTTCATTCTCTTGCTTTCGCTTTATTCTTGTGTCATCTTTGGTATTATTTTTAAATCACTAACGTATATATATTCTCTTTTGTTTACTCTTGACTTTTAATTTCATTATTTTCATTCATCTATCCTTAATCATTGCATGTTGTATCGCCGTATTGATTTATCTCTGCTGTACGTTTCTATTTAATATCAACCGCTTTATTTTTATTTGTAATCTTTATTTTTTTCTTCTCTCTATTTATATAACTTACTACCTGCATAACAAATTCTAACTATTATTCTTATCATATTACCTACTTAATTGTCTTTGCCTATCGTTACTTCTATATCCTCTATCTAAATTGCTGTCAACTGCTACTCCTGCTTCTACTCCATTCATGGACATATTGAACTCTATCTATCGCGGTTCTGCTGTCGGCCATCGGTGTGTCGTGTTTGCGTGTCGGTGGGCAGGGTCCCGGCCGCTGTTCCCGCAGTGGTCCCACCACGTGTACCCGCAGTTCCTGCCCGGTGGGCACCCCGCTCACCGACACTCGCACTGCAAACTCGAATGCGGCCAACACCAACACACTAACACGCACTCTCACGCACGCATCGCTAATTACCACCGCGCGCACGCAGGTATGACCGCTCGTATGACCTGCACTGGGCGTTCGTACCGCAAGGGCCTATTCTAAGTCCAGTTCAACAATTGAACTCAGACTTAGAAATGGTTGCAGCGAAAAAGCTTAGTCTACTTTATGAGGCTTTTATGCAGATAATGAATTTTAAGCAGTTTTAAGAATTGTTAAATTAATTTGACATTTACACTGAATGAAACCTCAGAAGAAGAAATAATGCAAAAACATGAGAATAACACTGTGATACGAACGCTCCATACAATTCAATGTGGTCGATGTTCGCATTCACTGTTCTGTCTATGATTATGAGAGTTTGATAATAAATGTTGTATGAACTGAAAATATTCACAATGTTACGTATTGCCTAAATGTAAACTTTGATTCATATATTTTCATTGATGACTGTAAAATTTCTGAAAGACAAAACAGTGTTAATTGGCACCGCTTAAGCACTGCTGTGAAATTATTTTCTGTTGTTTCTTATGATTTGCAACCATCATCAACTAGAGTTTTGATTGAAATTTGATCATGATTCATCATTACACGTGCATGCACCATGTTCATCAATGGATTTATAGTTTAAACTTAAAATGAGTGCGGAAATCATTCTCATTTAAATAATTGACACTACCAATATGTTTCCTTCTAATTTTACAATTTCACTTTAAACAATTGTATAATCAAAGCCTTTAATTGATCAATAACCTTACTAGTATAAATAAAATTCATCAAATTAAATCAATGATTCCGCCCTTAATTTTAATGTACCCCTAGAATAAAACTAGATATTTTTATAAGAAATCTATATCCCTTTTAAAAATTCTGAAAATATTATCCACGATTAGATTCCAATTAGAACTAAAGTAACAGATCTGCTTAATTCATTTGAAGAATTTAACGTTTTAGATATCGTCAAACTGTTCCTCAAACATAGAAAAGTTCCAACTTGCTTCTTCAAGCTATTGTTGTTGTGAAAAGACAGTTGTCTTATTGCATGTTTGTCATTGCCAATTATTTTATTAATATTGTTACATTGTTGTATGTTCCCTTAGATCACAATGGCGATGATGTGGAATACGCAATGATTGTAGTGGACGAAAACAATTCCACCATGAACGAACTCGATTCGCCATCGATGAAGGTAAGATCGAACTTTATGTCTTATTAGAAAACGGATTCGTAATAAATGTAGGTAAAATTCCAATGAGCATGTAATATTTTTGATTTAACCTCCAGAATTTCTTTCTCTTTCTTGACTTTCGTATTTGTAATTTGTTAGAGTTGGTAGTTCTTTTTACTAACATTAGTCATAGGCTAATTTATTTAATTTTAAAATAAGACAGAACATTTAAATTATTAATTCATTATTAGTGAAGTTAGCTTTAGAGTTTACCACACTGACTGAATTTATGTCATTTCATATTTCTCAGCCGCATAGCAGCATTCATCTCTTCAAGATGTTTAAATAGTTTCTAGAGAGATCTTAGAGATCCTGTGATTAGACGTGATAAATATGCTGCTCATAAAAATCAATCAAGCTTCAGTGGGGAAATCAGCTAGAGACTACAAATCATCATAAGTTAATAATGGACTAGATAAAACAGATAAATTTAAATTTGAAGTTATTGAAGATAGCAATTAAAAGTAATTTTTTTTACGTTTTGAACGTTACTTTAATTTTTGTACCCATGATTCTAATTTTTTAGCTAGAATCCGTTAATACATTTTAGTACAAAATTTTCTTTTAGGATTTGCCCACATCAATGTTATACACATAGAATTGCATTTCCTTAGCTTTAACTATTGCAAGTATCCTTAAAACGGTGTGTTAAATTTTGTAATCCTCAAAGTTCATAGCATGGTTCTTAAGAACTTTCGTTGGTATGATCAATATTTAGATCGTAAAAGTAGGTGCGTTAGTATCTTAATGAAATTAGTTCTTAGATTTAGGTATCCTCAATTCCGCATGCTGAACGTCCCTTACTGAATCCAAATCATGATTTTGTGTTTGGCAATTTCATTTGCTGTTTACATAGGTTTTCGCTGTCGCTGAAGTGTTACCATATTGAATGTTTAGAATGTACGTATGTGGTCTCATTCATTGTTGTCATACTGGGAGCTTCTTACATCAATTTGTTTATTATTTCTGCCATCGCGTTAATTCGGTAAAGGAGGGAAAAGAGAGCGTGGCTGAGATTGAGACGACCACGGACGAAGTGAGACCGGGCGATCTCGATAAGCCGAAGGAGGACGCGGCCGACAAAACGGAGGCGACGTCGTCTCCCCAAACCGACATATCGCAAGTGTCGCCATCTAGCGAGAAGGAAGAACCACTGTTCAAATCGAGCCTTCGCGTGAAACTTCAACATAAGCCCAAGGTTAGTTGGGGTGTGGGAGTACAGGCCGATCGCTCTGTCCCTTTCTATTAGATGCGTTCTCTTCTCGCGTTTGGTGGTCTTCTGAGTCCCTGGTTCCTAGAAACTAGCATCTATTTACTAATTCTTTCACTTGAATGAGGTCCATTTTGGATTTATCCATAATAACTTTGATATAAGATTTTTTATGTCAGTGAACAATCAAATTGAAAATCTTAATGTTAATTAAGTTTCGACCTTTTCTCTTTACCCGATCTTAAACTTTTTTTTACAAAACATCTATCAGTAGACTTCGGGCTGCTTTTATAATGTTCTTTTCAATTATTTTTCTTAAACTTTACGACATTATTTCCTAAACAGATATTATTGTTACCTATATTTACAAGGACCTCATTTTAGGGAAATTATTAATTTTGTCTTCACCTGTACTCTAATCTAGTCTTTAATTATTCCTTATCTAAAATAACTGTTTCTGGTCGACTAAACAAATTCTTACTATCCTGTTATAAGCCACCTACCGCAAGGCCGAAACCCTTGCCGGAGATAACGGTGTCGGTGGTTAACCTGGTTTGTACACGTTTATACACACACGAGTTTTAGTGTCGACACCACTGCCTGCTTGGTTCTGGAAGCCGGGTACTCTTTCTCGAAAAGGGAAAACGTATGTGCTTTGTCTAAAGGTCCAATGGTCACAATCTTAGTCTATTCCCAAGTACACAATCAAATGAAGTCACAAATATGAAATAAGTAGCCTTACGCCACTAACAATTCAATATATTATGCAATTAAATAACACCTGTATTAGCCTGGATATGATATTTTGTCTTTACCACATTACAGGTGGTGTCTGACAAACTTTCATTAATTTTACAGATTTTCTAACGGCCAATACCATTATTTTACCTATCTAAGTAGGTAAGGGTTTGATATTGCACGTTGTTCGTGCGAAAGTGGGATAAGGAATAGAGTTTATGTTCTAAAGTTATATATAATGATATAAGTGAATGTATTATTCAATTGATTTCCAATATGGGGCTAATAAAGTTTTTGTTATTGAAAAGGATCCGTTACCTTGTTTCATTGGTTTTCCAGTTCCATTCAGTGCACACGAAGGTTATACCACGTTGTACTAAGACACGCTTGTCACATACTACTGGAAAGTTTACGCGTGTGCCCACTCTAGGCTAAAGCTCGGCTCACGTGATACTACTTGTGGTGTACATATTGTTATTTATTAACGACTGCGCACAGGAGCACTCTCACCCGCTATAATTTTACTGTAACCATTGTGTTGTCTGTACAAAATATACTTTTATCTTTAATATTGTTATTATCGTAAAAGAACATTTGATTCACTAATAAATTTTGATATACAAATACAATAATAAAGAGTGCTTACGAACACTTAATTTATTCGAGTTGTATTTCTATGTATAATTTTTAATGATTTCGAAGAATATTATGATTTGATGAACTGTATTCAAATCACGATTCGGGTCTTTAAAAATGAAATTGACATAAATAATTATATGTCCTCCCTGTCTGTTAAAGAAACTATTGCATTTATTATTTGTGTATTATTTTTAATAATTATAGAAATAGTGTTCTTTTAATAAATTAACTTCTTCGTGATACATTGCGTAAGTTGTACCTACTACTAGGATCACTAATAGTTCGATCATCTTTGTTCCATTATGTGTGAAAATCTTTGCATGTGTTGCGGCTTTGCTTGATCTCACTACCCAACCTGTCTTGTTTGCATGTGATGTCACATTTGTTAGTTCTCCTATTATATGTAAGTACGAGTATGTTCTATTATTGTGTAATGTTGTACATCACTGAGTAGTGTTTTTGGAGTTTGGAGATACACTAGCAAGATAACTTTAAATGCTTGAATTATCTTTCCCTGTTTTATTTTACTTACCAGGTTTGAGTATTTATTTCTACTATAAATTCACATGTTTTGGTTCTTCTCCCTCAATTGTATCTAAAGTCGTTTAAAGTATTAATTGTTTTTTACTAAGATTATTTAACCTTGTTGGTATTGCGTTTTCTCATATTAACGAAACTAAGTTGACTTAATATTCGTTATCTATATTTTTTATATGTATTAGCGAATTCGATATTCGTTCCCTAACTTTTAATTAACTTTTCCAACCAACGGTTTAATTTACCACTTACTTTAGTCTCAACTAATGTTTCTATCACAGCTTCCTAATTGATTATGATCAGAATTCTGAACAAGTAATCATCCTTTCATTTTTAGAACTTCAAAGTCTCAATTTTGGCACTTAGGATCTCAATTCTCCAAATTATTTTTGTGTATCTCTTATTTGTTAATCAATAACACGTGTTCCGTTGTGAATAACTGGTTGGATTGGCGTCGCCAGAGCGTGGACTCGATCGAGGACGCGGGATCGTTCCACCTCAACTCGACGGAGACCACCAACAACGACCCGGAGACCTCCAGCGAGATCGCCTTGGACGACAACAAGCATCCCGTGAGTATCCGCTATGTTTGGGTGTACGATATTTCGTTGTTTGTATAGTTGTGTGGAGTGTTTCTCCGTTACATGTTGGGTTTCTACTGTCGTACTTCTACTTCTTACTACTTCTCTTCTCATAATATCATTTAGGCAAAGAAATTAGGTGTTTTTCGGTATTTACTTACTACTTCCTTTTCATAACATCATTTAGACAAATTAGATACTACCATCTTAGTCTTCAGATTGGATTTTGGTGATGTAGGTAACTGTTTTAGGTTGAGATGTTTAAGGTTTAAAAGAGCTTCAAAGTGGGTTTTGTCAGAATTTTTATGAGGCCTATGAGGTTGTAAGTTTAAATTTAAAGGTTGTAAACATCAGGTTACCTGCACATCAGTTCATCACACCAAAGGTCACAGTGACAATTTAACATGACAATGTATTGCAGGTAAGCAACGACGAATCATGGACTGACGTGAACTTGAATGAAGACGGTGAGCGGGGCCCGGCCACCATCACTGGTCGGACTAGAGACCACGAAGGGAACGTTCATGAAGGTATTTACTATTTTACTTTGTTTTTTTGTTATTTTCGCACAAGAAGTACCAGTACCGCACTGAATACTATTGGATAGATGTTTATGCTCATTGTTTTATGTTACATTTCAGATATAGACAAACAAATTCACATGAGGAACTCTGAACACCATCACGTGCAACAGCGGCATCAAAACAGGAGCCTGCAGGCCGCACAGAGGCATTTGCACCCTGTAAGTTATTTTGAAATGGGTCAAATTTATTTAGAAACAGACATGGTTTTAGGAGTAGAAGTTATAGACCACACCCACGGAAATACTAGCGTATCTATCTAAGAGCTGCCTTTAAGGCGACGAACTTGTGTTTGGAGAGGTGAGGTTTCCGGAGATACTACATTTAAGACAACCCTTTTAGTCCCCATTAGTATCAAAACTACCAACTGGCAAAAGACCAACCCTGCACTGGGTTATTAACGGGTTAAGACGGTAGGAAAATACCCATATCTGCATTCAGATCCACTTGACGTTGAACAGTTGAACTTGTGTGCCTATGGATTCTAGTGGTTATTTGATGCCTGTTCTTAGCTAATTCACTTTGCTCTTACATGAAAAGTGATTTGTTTTACTCGTCCTGGCACTGCATTTCATACCTTCTCCTCCATTTTTAACCCCCGACGCAAAAGAAGGGGTGTTATAAGTATGACGTGTCTGTCTGTCTGTCTGCATTGTCTGTGTCACCGTAGCTCGCGAACGGATGAAGCGATTTCAATTTAGTTTTTTTGTATAAAAGGTGAATTACGGGCGAGTGTTCTTAGACATATTTGATAAAAATCGGTAGAGTCGTTTAAAGTTGTGGGGGGTAAAAGTGGGGAAAATACCCAATATCTGCAAATATATTATTGTGTCGGTGGTTTTTTTTTAATTTTTAATTTAATATTATCCAGGACAACGAAACGCTCGCCGGGCTGAACGCGATGAACGCGTCCATGTCCGTGGACGGGGCGTCCCGGGAGGCGTCCCTCACGCACAAGCTGGAGACGGCGCTGGGCCCCGTGTGCCCGCTGCTGCGCGAGATCATGCTGGACTTCGCGCCCTTCCTCTCCAAGACGCTGGTGGGCAGCCACGGCCAGGAGCTGCTCATGGAGGGTAAAGGTTAGCTTGTAAGCATGCTAGCCTGCTGCGGCCGCGGGTGTTCAGGAAACCTTGCCAATATCTGAAAGCGATACTCGGTGTACCAGGAGAAAAGAAATAAATGATAATAATCATTGCTATGGTAGATTAAGGAATGGTCTGCAGAGCTTATGCTAAAGTTAGGAATAGACGGGCAGTTGACGCGTGATTGGATACTTTCAAGTAGTTCTATCATTTCGATCTGCACTTAACCGTCCTCTTGATTTAAGTTCTTAACTCTTCTTATCTTGCACTTATTTGCCTAGCCTCACAATCTAAGGCTCAAAATCTTTTCTCTAACCAATGTATCAAAGACAAAGTGGAGTGTTAGGATATCAAAAATGGATCACCTAAAATTAGGGGTCTTTTAACTTTTGCTATGGCGCTTTTGCTACATCGGCGGTAATTATATCACTGCTATTATTATATCACTTTTTATTCACACCATAATCTCTATTAACATACTGTTTAAGTTTAAAGGGAATTTTCATATTACTCGTATATTGTCTTTTAAACGTAAGCTATATAAGCTAAATTGGATTCCATTTTACTTTCCTATAGGATCCCATTTGGTTATATTTTATCAGAACGTTAACTCTGACGTAGGATATAATGGTAATAATCGGCTTCTTGTTTCTCTTAAGCTTGTTCAGCGACTACATCAAAAGGCGGTCCAAAGGTTGGTAGTTTGTTAATGACGGTGTCTCCCTGCCCAGGCCTCCAGACCTTCAAATCGAGCACCTCGGTGGTGGAGCTGGTGATGCTGCTGTGCTCGCAGGAGTGGCAGAACTCGCTGCAGAAGCACGCGGGGCTGGCGTTCATCGAGCTGATCAACGAGGGCCGCCTGCTGTCGCACGCCATGCGCGACCACATCGTGCGCGTCGCCAACGAGGCGGAGTTCATCCTCAACAGGATGAGGGCCGACGATGTGCTCAAACACGCCGACTTTGAGGTACGCACGAGTGTGCGCCGCGGACGCGGGGACGTCACGACCAGTCTTCGTCACCTCCACTCTTTTTCAGTCGGCTCGCATACGACGCTGTGATTAAATGCTTCGATTAAAATATGTTGTTGGATGTCATTTTGGTATGAAGTTTTACGATTTCTTATGTTGTTACGTGGCCGAGCAAACTGCCCCGCCTGGGCCTGATTCTGTATGACCCAACAGATTTCGTGCCGATATCGTGTGACATCAAACTAACGTCATTACATGAACTCGGCACGACAAGGAACCTTAATGTCTGTTTTATAGGGCACACATTAGATTGTCACGATATTTGACTTTTAAGCCTTTTTTGACTTTTTGTCTCGGGTAAGACACGACACGACATTGCCGCGACACGAGTGTGAATGGTCATACAGAATCAGGGCACTGGACAACTCACTGTCATTCAGAGACCACTACTGCTAATCACCTTTTTTGTATAGAAGTTCCTTGGCGATCTAAATTTTTGTGAGTGACTACCATGCATCAAGAGATGGCGCCAGGAGTACCAGCGAAGTCTGAACATCCTGTGTCACGTTAAAATTCTGTCGAGGCACTGTCGCTCCGGATTTGACAAATTAATGTTTGCATGACTCACAATGGTTGAACTATTTCCCGCAGTGCCTGTGCGCGGCGACGGCCACCGAGCGGATAGAGGAGGAGCGCACGTGCGAGCGGCTGATAGCGTCGGCGCGGCGGCGCGACCACGCGTCCGCCGCGCGCCTGCTGGACAAGCTGCACCACGCCGCCGTCGCGCGGGAAGGGTTAGTGGCCTCTTTGTTCCTGAATATTATGCGCCCCTAGTCAATGTGCGTAACGATTGCTCCTAACCGCGTAGAAGAGTTGTACGTACTGAATATGGTACTTGCGTCATCTTGAGCGGATTGGTGGAAAAAAATCCCATGGAGATTTGACGAATATGTGTTTCCGCGTTAGCCTATTATTTTGGACGTGCTATGATCCGATAACTCTCGTGTACCACTGGAGTTAAGTTCTTTCCATAGCGCGACAATCGCGTGTCTCATGATTGTCATAACTGACAACTTTAGTTGTAAGAAGGTATCAGCGATAGCAGCGAGGCTGCCACAGTTCTCGCTACTTAATGAGAAGCTGTCGCATCATGGCAATACGTTGGATTTGACCGATGGGAGATTCTCTTATTACGTATAATTTATTCGGTCATATGTGCAGAGTGGACGGCGAGAACGAGAACGGCGAGACGATAGAGGGCGGGTTCTGGAAGCTGGACTCGTGGGAGGACGACGCGCGCCGCCGCCGCCGCCTCGTGCCCGACCCGCGCGGCCGCCGGCACGCTGCGCGCGCGCACCTCGCCCCGCCCGCGCCGCCTGCCCCGCCGCGTGACGCCATCACTCAGGTGATTATGCTGCCCTGGTACTCTGCTGTCACATTATTATTATTTTATTGCCTGTCATAAAAGATCGCAAGACCTACATGTATTGTCGGCAATAAAACTCAGCTACAACTGTGCGTAGCAACCCTACTACCCTGCATAAGAATCGACAAACAGCCTTTAAGGGTTTGTTAGTCATGGCGGTTGCATCTGCCGCTAGACGCGCCTCGCACAATCACACGGCTGACAGTAGACGGTAGAGGGTGGGTTCTGGAAGCTGGACTTGTGGGCCCCACCTAAGCGCCATCACACAGGTACTGCACACTGTTTCGCTACCCTGGTGCTCTGGCTCCCACATCCCTGAAGCTCTAGAGTAAAATCAAGACAAGCCTGTGTTTTCGGAATTGCAACTCGCAGGATTGTTCACGAAGCAGAATACTTATGTCTACTACTCTACTGTCCACTAGAGTAGCAAGGTACTAGTTACGGTAACCCATCAACCCTGGTATAAGAAATCGATGAATCAGTATTCCTTCTACAAAACACTTTCTATTTGTTACTCAGGCTACCGAAGAGCTCCACGCTCGAATCGCTCAGGCAGCCGGCGGGGCGCAGTTGCCAGCGCCTCCCGCCGCTGAACTACTAGACGATGCTGAGCTACTACTGGACGAGAGGGACGCTGAACAGGATCTGACAGGTACGAATTAAAATATAATCCAAAAATTGACTCGAGACATTCGCGCCTTCATAAATTTTTTGAGAATATATCAAACATGTCTGTTGCTTATAGATTCTGGAAGGCGCTCTTTAAATTGTTATTTCTTACTTACTTATCTTAGTTTTAAGATACTTCTATCTTTAAGGTAAAATAAGTAAGTTTCATTTAGTGGGTGGACATCCATCTGAAATTTACTTATCATTAACACCAGATAGGATTTTTTCTTTATTTGAATCCGACCTCAAATAGGGGAGGAGGAGCGGGCGTCGATCGGCTGTAGGACCACTTACTTTCAGGTTACCTGCATGCCGTTTTGCTCCTCAATTATTCTAAAAAACCTATTTAACTATCTTTTTTTAAAAAAGGTTATTTTGTAATGAAGTATTAATAAAGTTGGAGCTACTTAGCGACCAAGTGGCAGTGCCCAACAGAAAGATGACATCATAAATACAGCAGGAAAAAACTGGATGGTTATAGCCAATATAAAAAATATATAAGTTAATGTTGTAATGCATTATGTTATGTGGAAATAAAGCTGCCAAGCATATAAATAAAGTTAAAGTCAAAGTCAAAAGCTGTTATTCATTCTTAGGTAGGTACATTTTGTGCAAACTTAATGAACGTCATACATATAAATTATATATTCTACGTTCATCCGCTTTGATCGCCCCTCAGGCAAAACGGAGACTGGGAGTAAAAAGCGGACGGAAAAAACTCCCAGCGCTCTTTTAAAAGTAAATAAAAGTATGGTGATGGTACCAGGGCCGGTGAACATCGTGACGCGCGCGCGGCTGGTGGCGCCGGGGCTGGCGGCGGCGGGGTCGCTGTCGCTCACCAACACCGAGCTGTTCTTCGACGTGGACGAGGACGACCCGGAGTACAGGAACATCGATCCTGAGGTGTGTGCCGCCTTTTATTACTATGAGTGAGGGTTCAGTGACATACTGTCAGGTGTTGATAACCCATTTTAACTAAGGTTTCAATAACACGCCGCCAGGTATTGATAACCCTATTACAGTTTGGTAGTCGAATATTGTGACTTGAATCGATATGAAATTACAGATGATGTCTGGTGACCGAACTGTTAGGACTATCACTCCCACTTGCAAATTATTAAAACTAGTCGTCAGGGTATCAGAAAAATAATAATATTTACTGTTTGGTGGCCGTCTGAACCGTTCGGTCAGATTTGGTCATGTTTTGTACGATACTATCAATCATTATCAAAATTGTTTGCTATTACCCAAACTGTGGTGCTTACACTCGAATTTGATATATTATGTATGTACCTACCTGTGGAGATGACCATAAAGCGTTTAATTAAAATAAAACATACATAAATAGTTAAAGTTATCCACAAATATATCCAATATTTAAAATTCTGTCTGTTAACGACTGCCATGTTGCCCATTTTTTATATCAGCGTGTCTCTAAAATTTTATTTTGCATATTTATATCTGTGAAATTCTAGTAGCAATTCAAACTTTATCAACACCCAATACAAAATTCCATTGATGGTCTTATAGGATGAACACTCTATTAGCATAATCGTATGATAAGCGAAACACCATTATTACAAATGTACGTATAAACCTATGCATAACTCACGTGCAAGACCCGTATTCATTTAAACATTGAGTTTATTCTCTTAGCGACTCTCAGTTTGTGGCATATTAATGAAATCGTGCTATAAATTTCCCATTTTATTGCTTTATAAATAAAGATTTTTTTCCACCGAGCCCATTATAACATAAATTTTATGTATGGAACGGAGACAAGTGGTATGACAAAAGTGATTTCAAATAAGGTGTGACGTTTGTTCTTTGTTCCGGTTATTTATTGGAAGGCGAGTGTTTGTTCGGGCAGTAGTAAAATGAAAATTATATCGTTTTATCGCGTAGCTTTTATTGTACAGCCTTCCTCCAGGATGCGAGCTAAACTCAGGCTTGTGTGATGGCTGTTAGAAGTGACATTTCACTGTGGATTTGTCCCATTGAACTTGTTTTGGTTTCGAAGCCAAAATAGACTCTGGTCAGTCAGGTTAGGGTTGGATTTTGGTTGCGGTCGCGTTGCAGCAGGCTTGTTAGCGAGTGGAGTAGGGTAAAGACACCGATATCGTGCGGTAACCGAATATGAGGCAGGCGGACAATGCCGCCCCGCGGCGAGCGCGCGAGGCGCCAGCGTAGGGGGGGATCGTGTGTTCTGTATGTCGATGTTCAGAGTTATTAATTAAAAATAATTGAACTCTAAATGTTAAAAGGAGAATAGTAGGCTGTACAAAATTTTAGTTGTTATTAACTTGTAATTAACGTTAATGGTTCATTAAGAAAATAAAGATGACACTTATGTCAATACGAATAAAGACGATTGAATTTGTTTGTTAATGAACATTACGTTAAATGACGTCTCTGAGTGCGGCCGTAAGTCAATTGTCACCCACGTCCAACTTACAACTTTACTTAAAATTAAAACTAAAAGTGAGAAAGAGTGAATGAAGTCGGTCGTTGGTGCGTTGCCACCCAATCCGAAACACGTAACATAGCAGCAGTTTCCTCCCTAAACGAGCTCCATTGGATTTACCATTGGCGTAGAGCTTGAAGCTATTTCATCGAGTGGATATCGATAGCTATTCTCATGTGCAACCCTACGCCACGGCAGTGTGTGGCACAGCATCTCACGGCGGACAACGGCGCCCCGTGGCGACCCCGCACACGTCAGACAAGACGTTCCTATATGTTTAATTGTTCCTAAAACAAACACTATAAATCTCTAATTTATAATATTTCTATACTCTTTTGTTTGTAAATGATACTTACAAATATTACTCCCGTGGGTGACCCGGTGAGGCTTATTGTATAGATTCTTAGAAGTTTTGTTTAGTCAAATGATCCTTTACGCTATTTAATGTGATAAGTTTAAAAATAGGTATGATTGAGATACTTATCTTCAAAATATTTTAGCGAAAATTGACGTGGCCGTTGATTATATAAAAAAATACCAATGAAATACAAAAGTATTATTTTAAATTATAAAATAAATATCTTCTTTTTTAATTAGACACTAGTGAAGTACCAACTATTTATTCTTCTGCAATGTAATTATTTTATTTTAATGTAAAAATGAAAAATGTATGAAATACAAAAATGTAAGTTTATTAATAACTACAATAAATAACTACAATTGTATAATTCACCACTAATAATATAATTCATCCAATATCGATAGGAAGCTGCTTATAAAGAGAGTATTTAAGCAAAATACCAGCTCCTATGGCCAAGGGCAAATTTGCTTATACGACAGGATATTAAATAAAAACATACATCGTATCACCAAAAAAAGAAACGGGATCGTTTTCGTACCTCTTTTAAAACACAAGAGGTGGCGAATGACTTTTATCTATCCGTATTTATTATAAAAAAGATTTAAATTTCAATTTTATACGTTAAAAATATTAACTTTAAATCTATTAACGAGTTATAAATTTTTTCATTGCAATTTAATATTCTTAAATTATACCTACTGTTAATATCTATTATTACTAAATATTTAATATTCTTTTTACCCATTTTAGTTTAAAATACAACTTTATGTTAAAACTGTTATTGTAGAGTATACCACTCTGGACATTAGAATTATCAATTGGATGCTAAATTGTACTACTTAACAGACATAATAACACGGTGTTCATGTATACCTACATATTTATACAGGATGTATTTGTAGGCGGGCGTGGCCGAATGTAACTCATATTCCCGCGCCCTCGCCACTGCGTCGCCCGCTCCGCCCGTGAAATGCGCCACTACACGATTATACGACCTGTATCCGAAGTATTATTTACTGCGACTAATTCAACCGATTTCAAAGATTGTAAATTGAATTCGTAATGGGGCATTTTATTTGTTTATGCTAATGCACCGTTTTTAATTATCCGTGTCATGTTTATGGGCGGTGCGAGCGAGACGGACCGAGAGGAATCTCGACTATGCCGCATAAAAACTATCCGATTTATTAGAGCATACGTCATTATAGAAATGTTGATAAATTGATGATGGTGCCTTGTTAGTTTTATGATTTTTTTGTGGCTCTCTTTATGGGTGGGATTGGAAAGTTACGATTAGGCCTATTACTTTTTATGGGATTAATATGGAGACGAGACGGTGCGCACTTCGATAATGTGTTGCTATGGCTTTTTATGCACACCAATGACTAATTCTAAATTTTTTACCTTGTATCAGTTAACAAGCGAAAAACATACTATTCTTTATTTTGTTTCAGTTTAGCGAGTCTAAAGTGCTGGGCTCAATATGATTATATTATTCTTTTGAGTTCCCTCTTTAACTAACCTTTAAACTACCCTGCAGCTACACTGTCCAGATCATGAAAAATAATACGGAATCGCCTATTTAATTCATTGTACACAAGAAGTTAATTTTATTTTGAACGCCGCTCTTTAATATATCATACTATCAATACATTCCATATATTAACTGTTTTGTGTTTTCTGCCGTCTGCACAATTTGCTCACAATTACGCTATGAATTATAAATTGGCTATTTATTACGGTCTGACCAAATAAAACTTATTATATTTAACTTAAATGAGAGAAAAAGCTGGCCACTAATTTGTTGTATTAATTTTTGTACATACATTCAATACTGAAGGTATAATTATGCATCTACATTTACCATTTTGTACTTATACTTAGTTAATTCCTGGGATAGAAACAATATTGATTGGAAATTCACTCAGAAAAAAATCTCGCGTTTTAGCTGTTTTATAAACTGGTATTTTAAATAATTTCCAATTGTGTTGTTTTTACAGTACAATATACGAATCCCAATTTCACATACAGTTCAAATCTGTAGCATATCAAAGGGCATATCATAGACAAGGCAAGTTTTTGTTCCCACGTCATCGATGACCGACCGCGACCGTAGCCGTCATAAATAAACTCATTACGTCACTCTGACAGCTCCCGGAACACCTGACACGTGTCATCGTGACGTAAGATTTATTACTCTCATCTTCCCTATCTAATTTAGACCCAATCGTTATGAAAATTAGGTTGCAATTTCTTTAATGGAATGGTAGGTTAGTGGAAGGAAGTTTTTAGTCGTTTTTGTATTCCGTGAGCAAGGCATACGGCGCGTACTGCCTACCTGTCGTTTCTGCATTATGTTTCATGTTTGATTCCGAAATTCGATAACGTTTCGATGTGTTTGTTTTTCTGTTAGATTTATGTTGATGCGCCTGCACGATAAGGCTTGGACTTGAGGAATTTCAGTGATATTTGCTTTTAGGTATAAGTTCACCTATAAACTTATTGGAAAAATCAAAACGGTATACTGATTAATTGGTGTTTATATATTTATAGAGTGATCTTTATGTTTAGGATAAGGACGCTAATCGTACCTTTGTAATGTAACCTTCGACTATAAAGGTAAGGCTTTAAGTAACCTTCCTAAAAAGGAAATTCAAGTTTACCTACTTCGCGCCTTCTTGTGTTACTTGCAGTAGTACGTAATCTAGACTGCGCCGGTCATATCCACTAATGTTTAACCCTCGCTGTCTTCCAGCGTATCCGTCAACGATTCCCGTTCGGGTAGAATTTAGGCGCCAGATGATAACCGCCCCCTGCCGCGCGGATCTGTGTATCGGATATTCGGATCTCTGTTCGGGATCCATCGGTCACTCTTCCCATGCTAAGCTATTGTTATATTATGAGCATGGGAAATACGTAGTGAAGTAGCTTTGACCACAACTCATAGCCTTTTTAGTTGCATTTGAAGATGGTACCGTTTTTATATGATAGTTTTCTTGACGACGTCGTTCCACTGTTCAGAATTAAACAAAAGTCCATAACTTTTTTTTACATTTCAAAATTACAATTTTCTCATTCAATTATTTGTCTACACTAAAATTAGAAGCAATGTTTTCAAAATAAATCACGGAACAGCCCAAATTAGTCGCTAATGAAGCAAGTATGTCATGCACGCATAATTACCAGGAGCGCATACCATGACAGGCGCCTTTTGGGTGTATTTGTTTTGGGAAGGACCGAAGATGGCAGAAACTTAGTGGTAGAATCCATTTAAACTTCGGTTTACACCATTGTGTTCAGGTTCTAACTAAAGCAGTAAACTTGCAGTGAGTCTGTGTGATTTAAAAATTGCACCCATGACTTACGTGAGTTATTTTTGGCGATTTTTCGACAGCTCTCAGCTCGGTGAGATTACGTGAGACTTCTCTCACGAGAGATTTCACTAAATGTGATTTTTTATGTTAACAGAAAATTAGGTATAACTACGTGTGGTTTTGGAAACGCGAGCAACTAATAGCTATCAGCGAAGCACCCACGCATGTGTTCGATCCATCGAAGACTAATGAAATTTTCTCTAGTAATTAACTAATAGTTATGGATTATGCCTATAGTATTCACTCTATATTGTCGCCAACGACGCGACGCTAGCTGTGGGGCGGAACCACAAATCGGTCCCCGATCGCTACTTAAGAAGACGGCAAAAAATGCCTATTTGTCGTTCACGTGGTTCTAGTTAATATAATAGGGAAGTGAATGTTTACCGTCTCCGCTCCCCCGGGCGTGGTTCCAGTCATGTGTGCGGTGTGGAATGCCAGGCATCTCGGTGGATGCCGCATTGTTTATGGCGCTTTGGTAATTTGTCTGAGTGCACCGAATAAGAGATTTAAGGGGAAATCTTTATTCAAAAATAAATAGCCCAGAGGCTTAGGATTCGGCCTTATTCGAGGCGTCCGGGTTCGAATCGAGTCCGGTGCAATCAATGGCACGATTTAATGACTTTCTTATAATGATAAAATTAAGTATCACCTGCTGTAACGGTGAAGGTACACGTCGTGAAGAATCCTGCATGCCTGAAAGTTCTTCATAATATTCTCAAGGGCAATAAAAACAATTTGCTATCGATCAATCAATTGGAACCGTAACATTGTCACTAGTAAAATGCGCCTGACATTGCAATCACTCTTTATGGCAGAACAGCACATAAAATTGATGTAGATCAGTTAATTGCGACCCTCAATTTTGCGACAAAGGATGTTTACTAGAAATTCTTATTTTTAAAATATCTTATCTTTTGTGACCTTAACATTTTGCGTTCGTAAACTCTATCGATTAAAAACTAGGTGAGCATGTCACACGTAGGTTGTGCACGCAACAAAGTTTGCTCGTTTCCAAGTTCGGCTTTTACGCAAGTTTTTTTATGGTTTTCACACACGCTAAGGGTAGTTGGATACATTTTTCGCGATTATATCGCCTTGTTAATTTAGTCTCGCAGGAAAGTATCGAGGTAGAGTATTTTATAGTGGTAGGTAGTAGTAGTAGTGGGTAGCCACCTACCTATTTGTCGATACTACTATCGAACTACAAAATAGGACCACAATCTCAGTTAGCTGGGTTTATATGATAACGAATTTAGGAGTTAAGTAAAATAAATGTAAAGAAGGATTTTTGTTCAAGTTGTTTTTCCATCTGAAGTTTCTATCGTAATATCGTCGTATGGTCTTTCTTTTATTCAATAAGATTTTATTAGACCCTGTGATGTTAACGAACCAGTGAAATATTTATGTATAAGCAAGGCGCCGAAATTAAAACACGTAACCGTGTAAAAAATACAATGGACGATAAAGCACAGGCTTGCAGTATCAAAATAAAGTCATCTTGGCACGTGACGGGAACGTTACTGAGCGATTAGAAGTCCCCGGACGAAGTAATGCTAAATGTTCCGGGAAATCATATCGGTAGTAGGCATGTAGGTATGGTAAACTGGAAATTAGTACGTACCCGCCGTACGAATGAAATTCTTTCGCGTTTTTTACCGAAACTTACGTAAACTTAACGTATAGAGCTGTAATTTAATGAGAATTTAAGTTCGTGAGTAAAAATTATTGTGCGAGTGATTTGTTGACTACTAAACTGTTACAAAAAGCTTTCACAGTAACTTCAAAAGGAGTGAAAATTTCGCGGAGAAAATTCTTGGCATGGTATTTGTTGGCAACCTGAGCCTGAGAAAACGTTTGTCGCCGTGGAAAACAAAACTTTGTGTCCACTTCGTGGCATTTTGCGTGCATGGCGTGGCGTTAACGTATTCACTCGAAGTCCCAATCGAGTAAGTGTTAGTAATTTACCTTTCCGCTTAGTATGCGTTTCTGTTTCCCTATCAATCCGTCGGGATAATTTGCGTGCCAAGTCCCGTTAGAAAGTTGAATCGAATGCACAGAATGGTAGAGAGAGTACTAGGCGCGTACGACACGGAAGGTACCGTTGGCGGACTGAAAGGGCAATTTCCTCGAGTCGGTAGGAACGAATTTGCGAGAGCGCGTGCTCGCCTCGGGGTGCGCGCGGGTGGCCGGCCGCCTCGCCCGCTAAAGACCTCCTGTCGGACTATGACGGCCCGGTGTATGATTGAAATGAAACGAGCCCGTTTACGTACAATCGCGTGACTCGCATGTTTAAAATAGTCCGAGCGTGTTAATGTCGATGTTGACAGAGTTAATATTCTATTTATCGGCACCGCTCTCTTTTTTATGGCCCACAAGAAACGTTATAATGATTCGTCGATAATTTTAAATGTCAAGAACTATTAAGTCGATAATGATCGACCAATTTCAGCGTATCGATCACTTTACGTCGCTTTATTAAAATGTCTCGAGACAATTTTCATAACTCGACAATGCACTTCATCGCAAGGTTTTTTTTGCGTGGGTGCCCGAGGCACATAATTTGTAACGTTTCGATTATCACGATCGAATCTCACGCTCAGTCATCGGTGGTTTTAGAAACGGTGATGAGAGAACGGAACGATAGTAATTAAACGGCGGATTGGCCGTCGATAAATACGGCCGGTTCGTAATTAGAAGATAACCATTCCGATCCGGTAGCGACTACTGTATTTGGCCGGCGAAATCAATCACGGCAGTTAATGAGGGCCGTCTATTTAATGCACAAAGTACCGAGCGAGCATAAGCTCTCGGAGCACTCATCTATAACTCGGGTCGTTATCCTGCATTCTTCGTAGCTCATTACTCATTATTAGAAGTGGCTACCGTTACGGCGGCCGCGCCTTACGAAGGAATAGATGTGGAGGCTTTGAATGCGTATATCCTTATTGAGCGATGTGTGTGCTTTGGTGCAGTATGTCTGAGCGTTTGCAAGCGCTATGCATTATATATTGCGGAACATATTTCAGGACACATTGTCCGCGGTGGGCTTTGTTAGTGGAAATGTGTGCTTCTCGCCATTTAGGTCCGCGTAGCATTCCTGTTAATGATATTATATTCGCTAGAAATTCAAATGTTTACCAAGTGGATTAAATTCTATGAAATTTATGAACCTCCATCATGCTCATTTCTAGAAAAGAGACGGATAACAGATATACACAAACTAAGACGACCTAACAGTGGTAAACAGTAAGCATGCTACGTAGAGATTACAGTGATAAATTTAATTATTTTTCTGGTCTATGGTATTTATTTCTAGATTTTCTATTCTTGTTTTTCATGTATTTCAGATCTTGTATTGTGTTTATTTCTGATCTAAAGAGTAGATACAACTAGTGTACCCTATGTTCTCTATGTTAAATCCTGGCAAAAAATTAATTGATAATATTCCTATATGTATAACTAATTTTTTTTACTAGGCACACAAAACTTTTATGTTGGCACTTCTGCTCCCGTCTGATGTCTGCTCGCGCCTTGTGATTGGTAATTTATATGTAAAACGGTTCGCAGCCGGGTGGTGGCCGTCACTCATAATAACGACACGTGAGCAGAGATTAAGGGCGGTTACCATGTATAACTAAAGATGAGCAGTGAGCACTCGACTCATTCGTGTGATACCGAGTAACCGATTACCGAGTTTTACTCGATTTTATGATACTGTGCAAGTTGCAACATTTTTAGGAATTCCGTAATGAAAAGGCGCCTTAACGACCCTTTTCCTGAGGTGTTAGTAGGTATCTACCTTAAAAATATATTTGGAACATCATTGGTCGTTAGGTTTGTACTTACTTAAACTTTTCAGCGTATGTAGAGCCGCTACGATACGGAAGACGAATAATAAAAGAAAAAATATATCGGTTAATAATATTTAAAATTAAAGATATTCTATGGTGATGCATAACCCTTTATGTGCGAGTTCGACTCGTAATTGGCTAGTTTTTTTACTACACTACTCGGCATGAGAAGCAATTATAAGGAACTAATGTACCGAGAAATCATGTACCGAGTACCAATAACCAATTAAGATCCTAGATCCATCCCTTCACGTAACATTCATACTAAAACATGCGAGTAGTTACAGATAATAAAATTAACATCTTTATACACGGAGTATTTTGGAATGAGTGACCGATTGAACCATGACTGTTTTATCGTTCCTACTGCATAAGTGCACACAAGGGTAAGTAGAGATCAAAAGAGGCTGGCATTTGGAATGTTTACTTATTTTCTTAGGCAATGAGGATTTATAGTTAATGTTTCGTTTAATTGAATTCCCATGTCCAGCAGTGGACTACCAAGGGCTGAAAGGAAGGAAGGAAGGAAGTTTCGTTTTAATGTTTATGACGATATTGATCATGATACGCATGTAAGATAAAGTATTTCACATTTATTGGAATTATATACATAGATACTTTACAATGAAATGAATCAGATTTTATATTTCTTATCACCTACCTACTGTATGTTCTAGTGCGATATTTCGTTTTATAAAACCTTTGGCCCGTTAAAGTATACTTACTTACGTAAATCTTTGCACTAGAACTTAAGGTTGCAAGACAGCAAAACATGCCTATTTATTCCGCCAATTCGAAATAAAAACACTGCAGAGCCAAAGATAAGTCTGAAAATACTTGGGATTTAATAAATAACCTCGCTATCTCTTCATTTACATTAGTAGTCTGTGTATTTCTCGTTGATAAACCCGAGTTTTTTCCTCGTATCTGCATCGGTATGGGCAAATGTTAAAAATGACATATTTATAAATGGTATCGATGCGGTCTTTATCTCTCGCGTCGAGTTCGATTCTCGCAAATTGAAAATATATTTATTAACCGACTTCAAAGAAGGAGGTTATCAATTCGACACATGTATGTATGTAATATTGAAGGAACTGCTAAATAGGTATGTTGTGTGTAGGTATGCAGATATCTTTGTCTTCGTATAATGTAATCGTCCTGCGTTTTAATAACTCAGAAAATGGTAAAAGGTTCATCAAAATCGTAATATCGATATAACGCAAAAAATTAGGAAATAAAAAAATAGACTGAATTCAAAAAAGTATGAAATAAAATTTGTTATACATACTTTAGGCTTACTATATTTTTAAGGTGGTGACAAAATTTATCTTAATTACAAAACATTACATGCAAAAAAACATACGTAACAAATGTAACAAATTTTATTTCATACTTTATTGAAGTCAGTTTAATTTTTTTAAATTATTTTTATTGCACCGGCCATCGACTCGCTAATTGATATTCGGTAATTGGTCGTTAGAGTCCTCTGGAAGGCTCCGACTAATAAAATGTGTATAGGCGCCATTTTATTAACGCCCGTAGCTCATCCGCAGTTGTAAATGTCCGATGCCTTGTTACTGATTGATTTAAATATTGCCCGGACTATTTATAAACGGCAATTATTGCGAAATACTTAAGTCATAACACCATTAGCTAAAGTTACTATTAAATTTCTATATTTTCTAACTTCGAATTATTGACAATTTCTACCGCTATGAATTAGTTATTAAGTAGATCAGATACCTACCGTAACAATTATGCTCCAGGTTTTTCTCTGTTTAAGAAAAGATAATTCGCTTACAAAGGTGGGATTTAAAGAAAGGTTTGCAGCATTTCATTGAGGGCTTTTTTGTTTCTTGGATATATGTACAGTCGGGTTAAATACTTATTATTAAATTTATAATTGTTATAATTATCAAGTTTAGATTTTTTTTATTGTTATTGCATAAAATACAACATTGCCTTTAACCTCCGAAAGTGCCAAAAACATTGCGATCAGTGCCGTGAGCATGAACACTATCATCAAAGTATTCGTACGGTAAACGTCATTCATTAGTACGTCACCCTGTCTAACATCTTGCCATACTAATGGCATGTTTACTATACGAATACTTTTACGATAGTGTTCATGCTGGGGGCACAGGTGACTGACATGCCAAAATCGGCATCGGTACCTACCTACGCCCCGTCCCTCTACCTACACGATCTACTTTTGATCGCGAACACATGTCGTCCCACAAACAAACAAACAGGCCCACCATTACACGTAATAGATTGGTTTTTTGACCCAAGCAATTGATTGTGGGGCAATTTCGAGCTGCGAGGACGATTGGGTCATTATCTGAGTGCTCGATGAAGTTGTAGTGAATTGTTTTGTGGGGAGCTTACCTAATATTCGATAGACTCGATTTTGTTATCGATTTATTTATTCCGATCTCACTTATTGTAGCTTGTCAGAATATTTCGAAAATATCTATCAGTGTGTTTCATTTAGAAACTTTTCGGATGAAAAGTCTTAGGTCACTTACACCTAAGACTAATCATGTGCATTTTTCATCTAAGCCTCTCAGGGATAGTCAATTCTTTCCGATAATGTCTGGAAAATATCTGTGATAAAAAAAATATGTTTTTTACACTCAACATTGCGTTGTTCAGTTAATGAAATGCATTTTTATCCCTTGTCTTTTTAAACGACATCGTTTAAATATCTTTTAATTTTAATAACGACGGTTGGTTTCTGTACTGAAAGAGATTAATCAGGCGAGACCTGGTATGAGTGTCGTATAAAGTTTTACGACTCGCGCCCTAAAACAATCGGACAGCGAGATCTATCGCCGGTATTCCGCTAACGTATATTTCCTGCCGAAGCACAGACAAAACCAGGGTTGTCGACAGGTTATCAACTGTAGTAGTCATAGGTGGACTGATGACCTGAAGAAGACAGCGGGAAACCGTTGGATTCAGACGGCTCAGGTCCGGGTGGAGCGGCAACGATTGCGGGAGGCCTATGTCCAGCAGTGGACTGCCAAGGGCTGAAAGGAAGGAAGAAGTAATGATAATATATGATGATCCTTTGATATGATTCAAAACGGATTTTAGTACAGGTTCTACAGGTTTCCTGGTATTGCAAATACCTACAGAGCAGCGGTATAATAAAGCTGTTGCTGCTACCGCGAAATAAGCAAAAGGTTACAAATATTAAAATTAATTGATCCCCTTTATCTATAGGTAACCGTTTCTTGTAAAGGTCAAATGCAAAATGGCATTTAAAGTTCATTGATTATTTTTCTGGGTTAAACCATTATCATTAAAATTAATAAATGTTAATTTGGCAACCCTACACAAGATGGCAAAAAACCGAACCGCCTACGCCAAGCCCCGTTGAAATACAATGTCTCATTAGGGGACATGCATTTACATAAAGTGGTGTCGTAATAACCATAGCCGCATACGTGCATACGTGCATACATGAGTACCTTCAGACAGCTGCTGCTGCCCTGGTGGCGTGTGTTTGGAGATGGACGTGTTGATAAGGGGTAGCGGAAGAATCAGATGTTAAGGGTAGGCTCCTTGGAACGCAGTGTAAGGAAATAAAACTATGTAATTTTACGTACTTATTTCAAAGTCTCTTCTATCTATGTAATTTTACGTACTTATTTCAAAGTCTTACTAGGCTGGACTGTGCTACCAGAAAGGAATCATGGCAAGGAATAATTTTCCAATCAAGGTGTGACGATAATTAAATCTGGACTACGACAGTGGAGTATAGCGACGGCGCCTATTTTCCGATAGGTTTTCAGACAGACAACTATTCTAAATTGGTACTTAGCCGATGCGAATATGGTTTATCGACTTACGTAGGCTACTTGATCGATCATTGGCGACACTTTGAATCGGCTATTGATTTATATCAATAGTTAAATTCTACCATAGCATATCACTGTAATGGGTGCTCCCTTGATTACACGTTATAATGAAATAACGCGATTGAACCCGGTCATTACGCCGCGCGCAGTGCTCCGCGCCGCACGTTAACCCGAACAGATATTAATTTAAATGTACTTTGGTAAACTTTCTACCTCACCGGTCCCACAACGGCAGAGTATGCGATGAGAGATGAGCGATTGAGATATTGCCAAAAAAGTAGTTTATCTTTGAGAGTTTACGCAATCAGTCCAAGAGCGATCTAATAGATATTGTTAGGCACAAAATATAACTCTTAACAAACACGACACTTTAAGTAAGAACCAATGGCAAAAACACTTACCTATCCACTGTTTAGTGTAATTAAGTTATTTATGAATTTAATTTGTTAGTTTTACCTACTTAATACTTTATATTTTGCATACCTAAAAATGGTAAATATAGATTGATCTAAATAATTTGAAACAACTCTATACCTATATTTGTGCAAATAAACGTTTTGTCTTTGTCTTTGTCTTATGTAAGATTGTTAAATCGCTGAACGTTTCACGCTTCTCTGACATGTGTCGCGCAGGTCCCTAAGGTATGCCCGAATCGCCGCGGGGAATTCGTATCGTACCAAGTTTTTTATTTGAACAAGTCTGAGAGTAAAAAACAATAAATGTGGACGGTCAAGTATGATGGATGGGGAGGGCGAGGCGGGGCGGGGTGGCTATTAAAAAACAATAAGGCATAGGCGGCCTGCGTCTTCAACAATTTGTATGCTTGCCCACTCATCTCTATAGGTTTTGGATTCGATCTCTCCGCACCATTCGAATTAGGACTCTGAATCCTCTTCTACACGGCTCAAACTCGAATGACGTCGTCGAAAAATTCGTCTTCCTTGTTAACCTGAAGTAAATTGTTTCTGACGGGCAAATTGTTAATTCGATTTTAATTGATGGGCAACACGTGTCGTTATTGTTGTGGGCGGTTTTGTTTTGTTTTCTATACGAATGTGCGTGTCGAGTCCGCCGGCCGGGTTACCAAATGAGAATGGATGTGACGTCATGTCGACAAATGACTCCTGATGACCGCTCGTGGAAACGATCAAAAAGGAGTGAGTTCAGTGTGGCAGACGTTCACAAAATGAGTTTAAGAAACGGTTACGGTTATAGGTACGTACTTATAGTGATACTTCACTGATTTCTTATGACTCAAAAATTATCATCGGTACCTAATTACTAGACCTCGTATTTATCCTGATTTGGAAGAAATACATTGGTGCATTTGTTGAACTTAATAATAAATACCGTAGGCTCGTTCCGTTCCACTTGAAAGCAGAATGAATATCGATTTATCCTACAGAAAAATCGTTACGTTCTTTACAAGCTGCTTAAGAGCATGTAATCAAAGTAATAAACTAATAGTATCTAACTAGCAAAATCAGACTATTCTTTATATTCATACAAGAAGGACCTTCCACTTTAGATGTACCTACGAGTAGGATGTAGGGTGTTTTTCACTAGTTACTCTGCCCTTGAATAACGTATTTTGTAGACCATGAAGAAACCGAACTCATCTACCTGTTGGAGCTCTCATCGAAGCTTTAATTCTTCAACATTTATCATTGAACAGTTACTCAAAAATTAACGTTTTTGTTTCAGGTAAGCGCGTTTATAAATCACTTAGTGCGAAAAAGATGTTCCCGTCTCCTCTCGGTAGGCTCTCGGTAAGTACCAAAACGTTTTACGCCTTCAAAACATTCATTAGTTATTTAAAACAAAACACCAGTGAAATGTATTGAAGCAAAGAGTTTTTTTGCGTCATTCGAGGTGCATTAATGTTCGAAGCGTCGGTTCATATTTTGCAACGTGAAATGTCGAGAGTAAACAAACAATTTGGTCGAAAGTTAGTGGCGAAAAAATAAACGATAAAATAATTTTAAACAAAAATGTGAACCGACTTCGAACTAAAAAGTAAGAAATAACTTTACAAACAGACTTCAATAATAAGGTATTTTTGGAGTCTGTGCCCAAGTTCATCCTCAGTTTAACCTCAAGTAACCTCATTTTTACACATACTCCAAACATATCTTATTAAGTATTGAAGTCTGTTTGTAAAGTTATTTCTTACTTTTTAGTTTGAAGTCAGTTCACATTTTTGTTTAAAATTATTTTATGATACAACAGAAAGAAAGTCTCTCTTTCTATTGTACATTATTGTACGGTGCAACCGTACACCGACCGTCAGCGCGTTTTTCGTATAGCACGCGTCGGTCACATTTTCAATTTAGTATGCATTTGGGATACGAACATATCGCGCGCGTACTCATAGCAACATCATTATCATACCTACAGTGTACAACAATAAATATTATAAACTTTAACAACATCTTTTCTTTGACTATCGTATGGTGTCGATACTAGCCCGTACAATTATAATAAATGAATAAAATATTACCTAAGTACATATTTACCTACATACTTCTTTTTTAGTAAAATATATAAAGTAGTAAGTTTTATTGTAAAACATATCATGATTTCTTCATGACTTTAAAACTCGTCTGCAAAAATGAGGTTACTTGAGGTTAAACTGAGGATGAACTTGGGCACAGACTCCAAAAATACCTTATTATTGAAGTCTGTTTGTAAAGTTATTTCTTACTTTTTAGTTCGAAGTCGGTTCACATTTTTGTTTAAAATTATTTTATTTAATGCTTTTTAGTTGTCATAGTTTCACTTCCACTCTATTATCTGACTCTGGTATCTTAGTTTTAATGCTTCATCATAGATTGCGGCAACTGGCTACTTAATGGTAACCTTACGGATTACCATTTTTAATGTTTAAATATATAATTTGTACAGTTTATTTAAATTAACTTGCTTTAAACACGATTTAATTATTCCTATTTTATAACGAGTTCCGCTACATCATTAGCATCGAAGGTGGTCAATGTTTATATAGTTCTGCAAAGGTAATGTGACCAACAATAATAATTTATCAACTTGGTTCCTTAACTCTTATCCGTTGAGGAGTTCCACTCTGTATCTTCGAAACTCTTCATCAGATCATCACCTACTTAATATCCGTTAAAGAGTTCCACTCTGTATCTCCAAAACTCTTCATCAGATCAACACCAACTTAATATGGGCCCAAATTGAAACTAACATCTTCCGAACTTAAAAGAAAAAAATTCAAATCTGGTAACAAATTACGGAATGCGGTGATAACAAATATAAAAGAAAAATAGGCAAGTATACTAAAATTCTGAGAAACCGGAGGCCGGAGGTATGGCCGTTCGGAAGTAGGTAACTACTGCATTAGATTCGTTTTCGTAGGTACTTGGGAAAGTCGTGGATACCCGTCGCTAGTATTTGTTACTATACATGGCAGAGCTATGCGAAACTTTTACAGTCTAAAAACGCCAGTGGCAACTGGCTTCTCAATGGTAACCTTACGGACACCATAATTACAAATTAAATGTAATTATAATTTGTATGGTTTATTTAAGTGAACTTTTAAACACGATTTAATTATTCCTATCTTATAACGAGTTCCACTCCATCATCAGATTCGAAGGTGGTCAATGTCTATATAGCTCTGCAAAGGTAATGTGACTAACAATAATATGTTTTTAACCCGGTTCCTTAACTCTTATCCGTTGAGGAGTTCTACTCTGTATCTCAGAAACTCTTCCTCAGATCATCACCAACTTAATATGGGACCAAATCCAAAGTAACAGCTCCCAAACCAAAAAAAAAAACAATTCAAATTGGTTAACAAATGACGGAATACGGCGGTCAGAAATATAAAATAAAAACGAGTTCCACTCCATCATCAGACTCGAAGGTGGTCTATGTCTACATAGTTTTGCAAAGGTAATGTGACCAATAATAATAATTTTTTAACCCGGTTCCTTAACTCTTATCCGTTGAAGAGTTCCACTCTGTATCTCCGAAACTCTTCATCAGATCAACACTAACTTAATATGGGACCAAATTCAAAGTAATATCTTTCCAACCAAAAAGAAAAAATTCAAATCGGTTAACAAATGACGGAATGCGGCGATAACAAATATAAAAAAAAATAAAAATAAAAAAAAAAAAAAAAAACATACAGACGAATTGAGAACCTCCTCCTTTTTTTGAAGTCGGTTAAAAAACAAGATCTCTCGCATGAATTCAGCATGATTCTATATTCGTATTTTTTTTATTCGTGATAGGTAGATACAGTCCGTCAAATCAATGTATAGTGTTGTTTTGACTACACACACTTTCCATTTAATGGAAGGTACCTAGAGTTTCAGTTTTTTATATCGATTAGAAATGCAAGTATCTATCATGTATCATGTAGCATTTGTGTCGCAAGTCGATGCTCGCTATCGCTGGACCAAGTCCTTAACAGATTTTGTAAAGTTGTGTTTATATTTTCCTTTTGTCTTGTGTTGTCCGGGTCATTGGTATGTCTTAATAACTGCGCGCCAAAATTATCGACGGCCGATATTTTGATTTTCGTTTTCAATTTCGCTTTTATACTCGACAAAAGTTGTCATCAATAAAATTCTCATAGGTATATCAATGAAAACAAAATCTTTAAGTATCTAGCTTTTAAATGACACTAAAGCTCTTCTAAATGAAAATCTGTTGCAACCAATACTTTTCAATGATAAAGATCCTCCTAAAGATCCTAGGGATTCAACCTAGAACATAAGCCGTGACAACATCATCGTCTCTAGTTCCAACGCGTTGAAATCTTTTGTACGCTTTACATCACACCACGCTTCTCGCAACATAAACCAGCGGTGACCACCGACCACCACTTAGAATGTCGAGTGCGTATCCGCCGTCAGTTCGCGGAACGCGCGGAATTATTCAGACGAAGCCACACGTGAGAACAATGCTTTACATGCTCTACGCAGGACTCGCATCAAGGACTCACCTGAGTTACTACTGAGATGAATGTCTTCCCTTGATGTATGTTGTGATCTATGTAAAATGGGTTGCGCATCGGCGTATGAAACGTAAACCTTTACAAAACTGCAGTCCTTCCCACGGTTGTATGGTTGTAACTCATCGTCAGTGCTTGGTAGTAATGGCTGCCTGAGATATGTTTATGAATGACTATCGGTAAATATGCTTCGGAAATTAAAAGCTAAGAACTTTACTTTTTTCAGACGTTTAAGTCCCACGGAACCTCACAATAACTAAGCACTTAACTAAGCTGTCTAACAACTTAACTAAGGTGCAAAGTTTAACATTTCTGTGCTTGACAATTGTGTAATTGTTATGATAGCATAATTATACACATATAAGTAAAAAAAAATCATATTTGGGCGTTCCATGTATTTCTCTTCTATTCTACGTTTCTGATGCTTTGATCTGTCCTATCAATTCAACTTTATAACCACATTTTAAGGAGTCAAATAATACCTTCCCTAGTTCATCGGGTAATTGTTTTTAAACAAGACTTTAATATATTATTATGATATTAACCGTACACTCGGATCGTCTGATTCCCTGCGGCTACGTAGAATATTACTCCACGCTTTCAACGAAATGTGGCGACCACTGCCTGTGTGGTCTGCCTCTGTGACAGTCTGATTCGAGTATCGCTTTACATAGGCGTGTGTCGCACTCCGTTTATAACTCAGTGAACAGTAAAATATGAGTGTAGAAAAAAAAGGGGTTTGTATGTCGAAAAATGTCATGTAAGATCCAAAGAAGTTATTAAGACATGTGAGAGAAGTGTCATAGCGGGACACCTTTTTATCTTTAAATAATAAAGCCCCATTCATTACGCAAGAGTCAGAGTCGAAATGGAGTCGAAGGACATAAATGTCCCTCATTTGACCTGCGACCCTGATACTCCACACGAAATTTAAGTGTCGTACAAGTAAGTCGCCCGACGTAGTTAGCTTGTGATATTTATCTACGGGTCGCGGGGCTCGTCTCAAGTCAATTCTACTGAGTAGTAACATAGGTATAGTTATAGTGTGAACGAGGAGAATGTCATTTTTTTTCTCAATTTTCAAATTTCAATTTCACATTGTCCCACAAAGTCGCAGAGACGTACAACGTGAATGTCCCCTAGTGAGAACGGGGCTTCCCTATTGGGTGCCAAAGAAGCTTTAGTATAAGACTCCGATATCTAGCCTATATTAGGACGGAGGGCATAGATTACAGTCTATATTAGTAAGGCATATTATATGTATGTATCACCAGACCATTTGATTCCAGGCTGTTTTACTCGTAGTAGTGCATAGATGTATTACCAGATAATTTAATTACAGCCTGTATAAGGCGTAGATGAAGAAAACTTGATTCCTTTGTCAAAACGGTTTCATTTTTTTCTTTAACGACCGCAAAATCGGCTACTTATTTGCTATATTACTAGCTACATATCATGTTACACGAGTTACATACGAATTAACGTACTACGCAATAAAATAGATAAGCCGTTCATTCTGATCGTTGGAATGGAAAATATCCATAATATCCATCTCGTGCCTACAGTAGTGTATCATAGCTTCTTGCGAGGTCCATTACTTGTGTGGTCGCTTGACGTACAACTATCACGTTACCTGCCTTAGCTTTCAGTTCTTTGATAGATCCGTGCTATCGTATGAATTTCAACGTCATGCATGGGTGAAAACAGTAGTCCTAAACTTAACTTGATGTAATAAAGTACCCGTATCCGACAACCAAAGGTTTCATTGCATTTCAAATCTGTCTCGAAGCTGAACAAACATTTCCTCCTTAAATTAAAGTCGAAAGCGCCAATATTTTATTTCTCTCCTTTGACGAGAAGTGGTTGTAAGTGCTGCAATTTATCCAACGAAAAATCAATTTTCACTCGCAATTTTTTTTCCCTGAATTCCGACGCAGTAACTTTAGCGCTGATCGTTTGTGCCAATAAACAATAAACAACAATTTTCCCATACGTGGACTCCGAATCCGGCAAACTAAATAACGACCTTAACCGAAAACAATTAAGGGGCCCTCTTGTTTGCACTTTACGCAAATAAAAGCTTGTCAATCTTCACGGTGGTACTTTCTACCCCCATATGTGTTTACTCTTCAACAGGACTCTATTACGTAGCGCCAGAGATGATGTTTGTTCGTTTTGACGTTCAGTTTATTCTGTTAACCGTGTAACTAGTTAGCGAAGTGGGTATTAGTGGTCTCGGTCTTTTTGGCCCGCGCCTAATTGTAGGTTCTCGACGCCTCGTATAAACGCTACGCTTGTTTGTAGGGTTGACTCTACTGGTGTTCGTGTAATGTTTATAATTTGTTTTTGTTTTATAGCTTGTAAAACATGAAAAAAGTTTATATTTTAACATGGATATAAACGTGTTAATTTGTTCTGAGCAAAAAATATCGAGTTATTGATGTAAAGATGGGTTGTCGGTTGTCAGTGTTATATTGTAGCTAGAAGCAAGCGTACACAATTATAGGTAAGAATGGCTCCACTCTTAATTATTTAATTTAAAAGCATGGGAATCAATAAAGTGTGAGAAACGCAGTGTATTGGCGATACAACAGGAGTTAGGTACCTACTGGATGAACGATAAAGATAACAACAATTTGAGACTACGAGTAATATTATAGTCTTTTTCTAATTCCTAGGAGCCTTCCAATACTGAAATTAGTAGTCATTAGTAGTCATTTACCTATCCCCAGGCGAGTTCCGACACAGGAACAATACTATGATCGATTCAGAACCATTGCTCGCCAATTTATGAAATTTAATGAAACCTTGTTCCCTACTTCGGTACCGTTATTCGGTGGGGGTGCCGTAATCTGTCGGCGGCGGTGTGTGGCGGCGCTAAGTCAGCGCTGTCGGCGCTGCAGCGGCCGCTGAACGATCCGCAGTTGTCTCTGCGCCCGAAGTTTCTACTAGCCTTGCGCCAAGTCTAGGACATTTAAAGGGGTGACATCGGAGTTCTATCGGCTGAAACACCGCGGAATTCCGCTCGACGCTGTGGCGCTTTTCGAAGCCGCGTGTACACTGTCGTAATTTTCCGCAGCCTTCACAACTTTAAATCCATTCCATTTTAAAAATGTTATATTTTTATTAATATAATAAGTTGCATGCCATGTAAGTCCGAGTTGCCCGAGCCCTGCGCCGTGGTTGCGAGGGGCGTGTGCGGTAATCTGTCGGCGCGGTGTGTGGCGGCGCTAAGTCAGCGCTGTCGGCGCTGCAGCGGCCGCTGACTGATCCGCAGTTGTTGACTCTGCGCCCGCCATTTTTAATTTGCCAACCTTGCCTTACTCGCCTCGGTTAATTCCCTGTTGAACGACGAACGGATCACCTGCGTCGTTTACAGGCTTTTATCTGCATTTATTCACTTGTCTATGTGCAAGACGTGTGTATCATCTAGTCTTAATAGGTTTGTAATGGAGGCGTAGTTACGAGTACCTAACTGTTATTTATTTTTTATTGTCCGTACTTTAAACTTGAGTAGTGGAGCTTGTCTTAAGAATGATTTGAGTAAAACAGTAGATACCTGCCACAGAAATTATTAACTAATCAATACGCGCTCTTGCTACAGTATCTTTACTCTAACTATACGCCCTCAAAAATTTGAAATTGGATTATAGATAGTCCATTGTAACCAATTAACGTCAGGTGGCGAATATCATCACTTTTTTAACTTTTATTATAAAATGATAGTCTTAACCCGTTAGCAATTCCCGTTGTTTAATCGCTTGTAACCGCTAGCTTTGTTGTTTGAATAATATCGCGCAGGTTCATTATTGTTTATGTTCAGTGCAAAAGCACGATGTCGTCTGTATGTTCGTTGCGCCGTTGCTTCGGGCGAAGGCTTCCCTGTACCAGTGATTTGTATGGGACCGTTATTTACTGAAGATTTTACTTTGGCATTAAAATCAACTAGCTCTTGATAAGTTTGTAGAACGTAATGAACACAGGTTTACTAAAAAATTGTTTAATTTAGTCTGCTTATAGTGAACATAGTTTTAACGGTTTCATTTAATGAACTAATCTCCACGGGCGAACTATTACTACTATTGCTTAACAGACAGCAATTTTAAGTCTAGAAAGAATGTCTAAAGCAGGTTGTCCACTTGTAAATTTTTTGTTGGCAGCCCACTAGTAACGTGTTGGGAAGAAGTGACCAACAGTTATTGCAGTGAAAAGACACCTTAAATAGAATACGTTTGAAATTACTTGGCTGATCGGAGCGTTTAAACTCTACTTAATGTTGTAGAAAATCTTCATAAAGACATGCATCGCTTAATAAATTTTAAAAGCATTACCGCTACGAGCCCGCGGGCTCCCCATCGCTCTAGGCGCACGCAGCATCACAAGGAGAGACGCGGATCAGCGGATCTGTAAGCCCATAGGAAAATCATTTTCTTTTAAGTGTCAGTAATTAAACAACTTCTTTTAATAACATTAAGTAGATTTCAATTAAACTTTGAAATTGTGGCACCTTTCTTGATTACCCGTATCGGTTCATAATGACAGTTACTTAGACCTAATTACAACTATAGCTGATCTTGATTATAGAGATAGCGACTATAAGTGATGCGACTGATAAGAGTCATAAGACCACTTAAGACCACGGCAAGATAAAAAGGTTGTTTTTATCCCTAATGTATGACTATGCGAACTTCATGTCTCGATTCCCGCTCAATTTATTCGCTGTTGAAAATAATCGCCAAGTTGTCCAGTAAAATCGATCTTCCCTCTCATGTGGGGAGATAAAAATATCATTGGTCTCCTGCGCAATTACTCAACGTCGGGCGAAGCCTCGGACCGCAGCAAGGAGACGGCTAAATAAAGTACAATTGAAAATTACCGCCACTTATCGTCGAACCCGCGACGCCGATAACGACGCTCTTAAGCGCCAACCTCTCCACTTAGTCACCGGGGCCCGTATCAATAATATACGAGTACCTTATCAACATGATAGTACTCGAGTACTTTGAGCGCACGCAAATGTATCCCTTATTCGCGACTGTACGGGGTGCCCCGAAAACGTCAAACGAGCACGGGGTGATACTCGTAGATTAAGTCGTAAAAAGCATTGGAAAAATTAGAAAAAAAATTGACCCCACGCCACGTTCAGTAAAAATAATGGTATTTTTGAAAATTTAAAATACATACACCCTAGACCACTTGTTCAACAACAATGTTTCTAATTTCCAAATTTGACAGAAATTTCTTTTTTAATATGATCAAAGTTTTATTCCGACGTAGTTAAAGATATTCTTACGGACCTTGAGGTATTCAATTTAGCACCTTACTTATGAAAAAGTATGGTGGCACCCTAGGCAATTTATTAAAAAAAAACAAACGGGTTTTCTAGAAATGAATGAGTTGTGTTTCGGGACATCCTGTATAATTATTATATTACCACACATTATTACATGTGTGGTATTATATGCTATGCTGTGTGGGGATGTGTACAGGGTTATTTATTCGTGTTATTAGCGGATTTATCGTTTGAAGTGCCGACGCGTTTCGTCTGCGGGCCGAAATGCAAGCGTGCTCGCGGTGGGCTCACATGCCGGCTCGATTAATGGCCAGTGTTATCGCGAATTAATATTAATTAGGTATGAGTCCTAGGCAGTATTCAGATAGGATAATTGAGGGCAGCCTCAGTAAATAATTAAACTTATTTATCAAACCCTTGATACGAAAGCAAGAGATAAGTCTCATTATCAGATATCTACTACAAATCCACTTAAAAATTGTTTACCATAAATTAATGGTAAGTTTTATATATAGTAAAGTATAGGTCAAACAAGCGTGGGTGCTAATGTACCGAGTAGGTAGGTAATGCCAAAATGCATTTGTCCATGTCTGCTGCAGTGACCAAAATACGCCAAGTTACGGCTGTGACAATGAAAATAAAAAAGTGCGTTGGCCCAAGGCTATGGAGTGCTAGCGCGGCGTTGCAAGCTTGAGTTCCAAGTGGTGTCGGTACGGAAACTCGTATCTCTTACTTAAAATCCTTTCTTGCGTGTCGTGTACGGGTTGTAAAAAAGTAACTCCAAAAATCAGGTACCCGTAGTTCCACGATGTGAGCCATGCCTGGGCCAGGGTGCAGTTGGGTCGCGGCGCCCGCGGCTGATAGCGTTGCTAATGAGCCTGTAAGGCAAGCATTGCACTCGTCCTCCTTCCTACAAACGTCACTTATGTATACCTATTATGTTATTTTATTCCTGTGCATGTGCCATCAAATTTACTAATAAACGTTTTATCGGTGGTAGAGTCCTATTGATTCAGCGCGCGTGGCCCCGCTGCTTGACCGAAAAAGTTAAGCAACGTTGGCGCGGTCAGTCCCAGGCTGGGTGACCGCTAGTGGCGAATTATATGCGCGCTCCCGTGCTTCGGGGGGCACGTTAAGTCGTCCCGGTTGTTATCGATACGATAGCAGTCGTTAACCTTGTCGGAGCCCCTATGGGCTGTTTGACAACATCCGACACGGGTTGGCTACGAGCCCGTTTCTCCACCAATCCGCATTGGAGCAGCGTGGTGGTATACTCCAGGTATACTCCAGGCCTCCCTCTAATATATATGCCTTCAATCGTATTCCTCATTAATTTGTTATTCCTACAAGTATAAAAACCGTTAGTCGACATTAAGTAGGTACTGCCAATTCCGACTTACGCCATCTATTGGCATGCAGTTTAAATTTAAAATCGACATAGTCGCGGGCTCAGCAGGTAAAACAAATTGCGGTCCTGACAATATTCCGTTTCCTACGATAGTTTATAGGAAACATTGGCCACAATGCTGCATTATGACCATATATGAGCACACGGACAGGCGACATTGCAAACATATTGCCGGTGTACCAGCTGTTGGTGGCTTCCAATTTCATGCCATTTGTATTGGGAGGCGAAATTAATTTTATTTGCGGAATGCACTAACGGAATATTGATTCATTGTTATCTTTGCAAATGTCCCGCGTATGTAAATGATATTATGAAATATACGACGGAGTGGCATCCGCCTGTGCATTCGTTTGTTTTGGAGCTGAAATTCTTTAACCGTTATGCCCTGTCCTTATTGGCTTTTGTTGTTGTTTTAACCCATTAATGACCCACTACAGGGTCGGGTCTCCTCTCACAATGAGAGGGATGTAGGCCTTAGTCCACCACGCTGGCCTACTGCGGGTTGGTGGACTTCACATGCCTTTGAGAACATTTTTTTTGTGAACTCTCAGGCATGCAGGTTTCCTCACGATGTTTTCCTTCACCGTAACAGCAGGTGATATTTAATTTTATAAATCGCACATAACTTTTTTTTTACAAAGTCATTGGTGCGTGCCACTGGGATTCGAACCCGGACCCCTCGATTGGAGGTCGAATTCTAAGCCACTGGGCTATCACCGCTGTTTGGCTTTTGTAATACGACACAACTGACTGACTAACCAACGCGACAAAATTCCAACACAGGTCTTTGAATAGAGCTGTCCTTACTGGCAATACACATGCACGATGGCCACAAATGTACGCTATGACGTTTTCTTACGACAAACTTGACGCGAGCGACTGATTTTGTCGTCGCTGTTAGTACATGGGGTTACGGTGATGACATTGTTGGGTGCTTTTATTGGGATTTTATGGGAATATGGCCAAGTAATAAGATGTGGCCTCCTCGGCGTCAATTGTCAGTAACCCATTAATGACCCACTACAGGGTCGGGTCTCCTTCTCGCAATGAGAGGGATGTAGGCCTTAGTCCACCACGCTGGCCTACTGCGGGTCGCTGGCCTACTCGGCGTCAATTGAAACACTCTAATTGAACTGTCAAAAACCCAAAATAGTGTACGACGAATGGTGGAAATATCCATAATTGTTACGGAATTCGAGGTCCCAGAAAATTCTTTAAACCCAATACTAAGTCTAATTTTACTATATGTACTTGTGTTTTTTTCTTTCTTTCTTACAACAGTAACTTATCAATAAAATTTGGTCGTCCTCTTCAAAACGTTACCGCAGGTGCATCAAATTTGCAATAACACGAACGCAAGAAGCATTAGAAGCTTAACATGATTGGCTATGGCTTATTGGCTATATGCAAGTACGGTCGCGTGCTGATAATATGGACATTTGATGGCTGTCTGCCGTCTGCGGTTCGGGTTGCCGAATAAAATACGTTTGTTTATCGACTCCTCGTTCTAAGCAGGCCGTTATTGTGGTACGGAATATGCGGATCATGTTAGTTGAGTGTTTATGTCCTAACGTAATGAGATTCTTGGATTTAGCCTCGAGCGCATGGACTATAATGAACATAATCGGACGAGTCAGCAACTAATTACGAATTTATCGAACGATTCTCCGTTTGGCTCTATAATTAACTACAAAACTTATCTATGGTGCCTTAAAATGTTGTCTGTGTTTTAATAGTAAGTGTAACCTACTTTAAACCGCGCTTATAATGACGCATATTGTAAACTCTCCACAACTCTTAAAGAAAATAAAAAATGGTGATATTTGCAATAAATTTTTCTAATCAAAAATACCTTCAGAAGAAAATCCATCAAACAGGTGGCTTAAGGGCTTCAATGCCCACAGTGTTACCTACCTTTATGCCATATTATTATCATGATTAAGGATATTCCGTAAAAATGAAAATCCCAAAGTTCACTGATTTCGGCAGTGCAATAGCGCAGTTTCTTTTCTACCGACTACTTTACACTAAGCAATAGGCAATCTGAAACGAAAAAAATATTTTTACAACACTACTGGTATGTGTACCGTTCATCACGCGTACATAGTAACCGAAGATGGCATCCGTGCGCAAAAACTGCAATACCCATGAATATTTACCATTCAATTACTATCGCAATGCGAAATTGTATTATGAAATTATGCAACGGCGGTCGTAAATCAAGATGTAATCTCGCGTTAGTCATGTTTGTTTATTCATTACCTTCGTTATAATAGATTTAAAGCGGTTTTTGTTCCGCGACTCTGTTTTTGTGAGGCAAAGGTGTGCAGTGTTTTTGTGGCTAACCGATGTACGACAGGGTTTGGGCAGGAGATCAGCGGGTGCATGGGATTTAGCGTTTAATTCACATCAGTGCCGTGACTGTGAACAGTGAACACTATCGTCGAATGTATTCGTATAGTAAACGCCAGTCATTAGTATGTCATGACATCTTCCCATACTAATGGCAACTCCATACGAATACTGTACGAAACTGTGTAAGTTCATGCTAGAAGCACAGTTGAATTGTTTAAAGAAAAAATTGGTTGTGTGACACAACTAACGTTATTATAACTAATGAATTTTTTATCGACTAACAGACGTTATATCAAAAATTAATTTTGATTAAAAGAAGGGGCTTTCTGCCTGGATTATATTTGTTATACTTTAAATAACATTAAGTTATACCTATTGCTAGTGCTTTCAGTTAAAAAAAGCTGTGAAAAGTGATTGTTGCCCGTAACAGATTTACACTCTTGAACTCTTGTTTAAGATCGAATGTTATACAAGCAGCATCTACTCTCTACGATTGTAAGTGTAACTTACTTGTAAGTGTAAAGTGTTTACGATTGTAAAGTAAGTTCTTACAATTTGTATATAATATCATACTGCTCTGAGTAATTCTAGTTTTTTATTTTACCTTTTTCTTCTTTTCCCTTCTTAGTCCACTGCTGGACATGGGCCTTCCCTAATCGACGCCACGACGTCCTGGGTCCGTCCCCCTTTTTCTATTACTTCTTATGGTGGTGAATCAATTTAACTCATACATCCGCTCTTTTAGCAGCCCCACAACGAAAACCCCGATTGTCTGGGTAGAAAGGGGAATGATTGACCGCTTCCTCGTCGCGACCGGTCGCTCTGATTTATAAAAGACCCCTTTGTTTTATGCGCGCCTGGTGCTGCCCGGGCAGTTATTGTTTGTTTTACCTCATTAATTAGTTGGGAATTGCTTCATTACTATTTATTGTTCACCGATTGCCTTATTCGTAAAAAAACATATTTATTTATGTTAGATATGTTTGAATAAGTACTTGTTCGAAGTTAATTGCTGAATTTATAGTAAGGTGTTTGTATAATGGTTGTATGGAATTTGTTGTATTGTAGGCTGATTATGGTACCTATTGATTCAGAAAAGATTAATTTACTAACTACTAATAATCTAAATATCTTTACATAAAAATATGTAATCAATTTTAATCGAGCTTAGACTACTGGAGGTTATCTTGTAAGAATAAATGTAAAATAGGTGTGTAGCACGTTTTATAAAAAAGGACGATTTAAAACTTTTTTGAGGCTCTTACAACCGTTCTTTTCAGAAACCTGTACTTACTTTGCGTGCACCACAGATTAAAAAGACATGGAAAAACGTGACTGATATTGAAATTTATCGACGTCAGTGTGTACATAAGTATAGAGTGTAGGAGTGTCGGTTCAAATTGAGGTTTCTCTAGCATACCTACGGTAAATAATAATTATAACCTTTATACGTCGTCAAAACACTTTAGTCCACTTAAGCTTAAGCTTATCGTCCAAGCCTTTTGGTATTTTTATGAACCTGAAAAATCTTTTGGTACCTATTTCGTCCCACGGGCAGCGCGGCGTAGCGCTCTCCGCAGGCGCTTGTAATTGCCGCCCAATGTTTGTTTTGTTCGACCCTTAACTCTTCACGCACTCCCCGTCCCTTTCCGCCTAACGTTTTTGCTGTATACACCTCTCGCTCGACAATATCGCAATGAAGCTACTTAAGGTTTATTTATGACGTTTAACTCTTTCATACCGCTCACGAATCAAGCCGACCACGAAAGCATCCTCAATTAATTATGAACTTTATTGCCGAATCTTTGAAGTTTATTTTCTTTCACCATTAAAGTTGAGTAAAGCTATTTTGGAATCTGATAATAGTGTTCGAAACGTCGATATTGTCAGATTAATAGTTGGTGGTGGGTTTATATATCGTGCTCGGTATTATTGATTGTAATTATCATGGCGCCCTAAGTTAAGTACCAGGCGATCACGCGATCCTCAGAGCGTCGGATTTATCGAGCGCCGGCCGCAAGAACCGGTCGTGTTTGTGCTCTCCCGGTGATTTATTGAATGTTGTTTCTGCCAGGTCTGATTGTTTTGGGTCATTGCAGTTTTTAACTAAAGAAAAAATGATTTCACCGTTTTGGCATTGGACTCTGCCGAGTGGAGAAATACTGTGCATAGCTCTCCATTGCCCTTTTTACGACTCTGAGATTGTGAGTGATATGATGTAGACAGGTGTTACGGAGCAGTGTCTATGAGAATCGTACGTCTGCAGTCATTTACATATAATTAAGTAGATGCTCTCACTATCGCACCTGTAACTCTATCGTTTCATTATAAAGGTTTATTTTTTTTAAATGTTGTGTGATCTTCACAATCAAAGCAGTTTTCTTAGTAGGTAGACAAACTGAACCTGGCCCAGACCCAATGAACTGTCAACGCTTTTTAAAATCCTCCAAAAGTAATTTAAGGTCTTATATAACTGGCATGGCACTTCTTTCCACCTATGAGTCCGCCTTATCCATCCATTTATTGAAAGTCATCCATAGTGATAACTACTTTCCATACGAAATAATTTCAAGTTTTTAGTTCTTTTGGTTTTCTGTTTAGTCTTCCTTTACTTTTTTTATTGACTTGTCTCATCTAGTAGCTCTAGGTAGAGACGGTAAAGACAATAGGCAGTAAATCTGCGTCGTGTCGCGAACGCAAAAAAGCAGTGGCAGGTGCAGCGGTAGCGTAAACGGGGAATGGGCTTGGGAAAGGCAAAAATGTCTCAAAATTTAAACTGTAAAATTTTTTCCTTATTTGGCCAAACCTACCTGTATTACCTTTATTTCCCATTCCAAAATACAGGGATATCTATACTTATAAAATTTCATCAAGCTCAAAATTGGTTTGGTTAGTTCATATAAGGAATAGTGGCTAATGTGTGTAGGATGTGTTTAAACTGCCCATATGGGGCCTCCGGTAACCGGGACCTGTGTCCCTTCGAAGTACAGTGTCGGGCATGTTATTCGCCATTTAGTATTGTCTTCTAGGAGGTAAACCACCTCGTGGTCTAATTACTGTTTATCATGAAAACCAAGAAAATAGACGTGCGGGCTTTCTGTAGCTCGATCATGAACTTAAGTAGTATCGTATAGGTAGTAAAAGTAGTAATCGTATCGGGCTGCCATGCATGTATGGGAAGATGTCAAGACAGACTGACACATGACATACTAATGACTGATGTTTACTGTACGAATACTTGGCGATAGTATTAAGCGGTGATAGCCCAGTGGCTTAGAATTCGACCTCGAATCGAGGGGTCCGGGTTCGAATCCCAGTGGCACGCACCAATGACTTCGTAGAAAAAGTTATGTGCGCTTTATAAAAATTAAATATCACCTGCTGTTACGGTGAAGGAAAACATCGTGAGGAAACATGCATGCCTGAGAGTTCACAAAAAAATGTCCTCAAAGGCATGTGAAGTCCACCAACCCGCAGTAGGCCAGCGTGGTGGACGGCGGCCTACATCCCTCTCATTGTGAGAGGAGACCCGACCCTGTAGTGGGTCATTAATGGGTACTGACAGTATTAATGCTCACGCTGCTGACGGAGAGTCGTCCCAAATGCCAGTGGACACGCACAACACTAATCTATTAGTTTCTATTTTTCTATCGCTTCAGATCTAGTCCAGTTACGGTAACCCTGTACGCTGTGCCCAACTGTAGCCACGGTCATAGCCTTAAACGGCCTAATGGCTATAACAATAATGGCTAAATGGAAATTTTATAACGTAGTAGCGCACCTGTTTCACTAGGCGTGCGAATAATGTCCATGTCATATTTGACTTTTACAGGTGTTACTATGTCTAAGAGGAACACAGGATAGTTAAATATAAAATGGTGTATGAAGCCTTCAATTGAATAACCCTTTAATTAAAAAAATTACTTGAATAATTATAATTTTATTAACATTCATAGAAAAAATACTTGATTTATTTATAAAAACAACGCGAGCGTAGCTATTTCACGCTATGAGAGCAGCTAGGTATGCATCGATGAAAGCTATTCGTGCATATACACACAGAAAGAAAAAATCTTTTTAATCGAGATACATATCTACTAATATTTTTTTCTGTATAAAATATTTATATTTCGTAACGAGAATTATCGCAGATAAGCAATAAGAATTAAGTCAAAATCTCGACTTTGGTACGAGCAGGTAATTTTTATTCGTAGGACTCAAAAATGTGATGGCAATATCTAATTGGTCCCCAGACGTAGGTAATAGAGTTAGGCGGGGTTTGGTTGATATTAAATCTACGATAACTCTCCATATTACTTAATATTGAAGACTGCCTCAACGTCCCAATGCATATAAATATTGATGTCCGAAAAAATTACATTCTGAAACTATCGCGAAGCGATTCCATATGAATGCAGTTTTTGTCGGTCGGCGCGTCGTTTGTGCGCGACACGGACCGCGTGAGGTTTTGCGCTCGCTGGGAATTCGCGCGCGGGAAAAACTCCCGCCGCATTCCCAATGTTCGTACAATTTTAAATTAAGAAACCTGACGCTGTAAGAAATAAGGATTCTGCTCTCATTTGCTTTCTGTCGGTGCTCTGATGGAGTTATTAAAAGTTATCGCTGGAGTTGTAATTAAAATGAAAGTCGGTGCACGATCGCTACAGTAGATATGTCACCTCTTCGATATTAATAGAAAATCCGGACTACAGAGAGTTTTAAAGGCAAATTGTTAAACTTACATCCAGGGACCCACTTATAGATAGATACAGAAAAAAATAATTCTCAATTATAATCCGCCCAGGTGTTACGGAGGAGTTAAGTGAAAGATACGAATACGAATATATGTACCTACAAATATTTATATTGGTAACGAATTATATCAAAAGTCAATTTGTTAAAAAACGTTGCTTGTTTTGCCATGGATGACTGCAATTGCATTGTAATTTTTTTTTACAATCAACAAGACGTATGATGGACTTGTAGAAAAATAACATATCCAATGGTGTACATTTGTAATTAAAAAAATGCCCTTACATACATGCTGAGCTCGCCGTCGCATTATAATGTAGAGCGCGTCGCGTTCGATTCGCGCGCAATCATACGAACATGTGTAAAATGTTTAAAACATGCGCTCGACGGAAAAACGTTCGCACTTCACATGTCACATGTCGGTCGAATCCAGGGGATTTTAGAAACACAGTCTGCTGGATTACCGTAACATAAAATTTATGTACCTAAGGGATGCTCAATATAATTATTGTTATATTTTAATGTAGATACGATTTAATTTTATGAATGTGAGTGTGGGTACGAGTAATTTATTATTTTTCTTTATAAACCTATCTCATTTTGAAAGAATTCTTTAACATTATAACTTATACTTAAATGCATAAAGTTGAATCTGTACTTATTACGAAATCCAAAGTTATCTATTAAGATTCACACACGGTCAACGCAATGGGCACATAACCGAAAATTCCTCCTCATCTCGGAACAGATAGTCATGATATATTACGTGGAGCATTTTAATCGCCACCATAATTCAATTAATAAAAACAAGGCAGTGGCTTCATTTCGAGTTTCAACGAGAAATCTCCCGCATCTCGGAATTCCTGAATGGCCAATGAAATTTTAGTGTCCAACGGTCACATAACTCGCCGGCTAAAATCACGGTGAAATAAAAAAAAATATAGAAATTAAAGAAAAAACACTTGTCTTAAGCGCCCTACGCACCGCTGGCATTCTTGACGTGTGTACATGTGCGTTAAATAAAATTTAGTGTAACTATTATCGTGCGCTGTGGGGATGATTCTTAATGACGTTAACAAACGTGTTTCCATGTTTGAACCCTTTTTTTCAATTTATGTTTATTTAATAACTATTTTTTGGTCCTGTAGGCTGTAACATTTAATCAACTGGACTCCACTTTTCCCTGAGAACGTACCCTCGAACGGTACAATACAGCTGCTTGAGCGTAGAACTCATTGCACTCATCGACGCCCGCGCTCATGTTAACATAATATTCGATTTTATGCAAAACAGCAAGCAATCTTGTCAGTAACCCATTAATGACCCACTACAGGGTCGGGTCTCCTTCTCGTAATGAGAGGGATGTAGGCCTTAGTCCACCACGCTGGCCTACTGCGGGTTGGTGGAGTTCACATACCTTTGAGAACATTTTTTTTTTGTGAACTCTCATGCATGCAGGTTTCCTCACGATGTTTTCCTTCACCGTAACAGCAGGTGATATTTAATTTTATAAAGCGCACATAACTTTTTTAACAAAGTCATTGGTGCGTGCCACTGGGATTCGAACCCAGACCCATCGATTCGAGGTCGAATTCTAAGCCACTGGGCTATCACCGCAATCTTAATCTTACCTATTCCGGTTACTTTTACCGGTTCAACCAACGTTGATTTAGTGATTTCTGCACTTCGCCTTGGCACCGCTGGCACAGCCTTAGGATACGGCAAAATGTTTGGCATGACATTTCATTTCATCTATTTCGGCCATGTCTGCTGCCTTGTAAGTTCCTGCCTGCCTGCTTAGTACTATTTGATTGATTCAGTCGAATCGAGTCGACTCGATATGTAAGTAGTTTGAACCCTTCTATGTACTATTTGATTGATTTAGTCGAATTCGTCGACACAGTTGAGTCGACTCGATGTGTAGTCTGCCTTATCTGGTCGGCTCATCGAAGAATTTCCTGAGCGCGGACGGCATGGAATTAAAACATTGCATTTTTACTCCCGACTCGAGGCGCGATGCTATCTCGCGTTGCGGCCCCGATTTATGTTATGTGTTACGAGTTTGTTTAGGTACCTACTCTGGAGGCTTGAGTGGTGTGCTGCAGGCTTAGGACGAAACCTTGGTAAAGATATTAATACGATTTTAAAGGGCTGAACCTGAATGGGATCTGAAAGCCGTTAACATTTCGATGGACGTGAAAAGAGACGTGAAAAAATCTAAGTGGCAAAATAGTTTTTTGTATCCATCTCAATTGGCACGGCATACCGCCACGCTGACCGCAGCGGTCGCGGCAAAAACGCAGTCGCGGCAAAAATGCCTACGTAGCCGCGCCGCGCACGATAATCGCTTCATCCCGCGCATGCCTCGCGACTATCGCATAACTATAGAATAGGGACGCACCACCAGCCCGCATGAGACCAGTGTGGTGGACTAAGGCCTACATCCTTGTCATTTTGAGAAGAGAACCAACCCTGGACTGTTGTGCCTAATGGGTTGTAGACAGGGACGTCTACGGAATACAAAGTGGCGATCTGCAGGCCACAGCGTTTGAAGGATCGATAACCGATGAGAAGATAAGGTTCTCCAATGGCGATCACGTCTTGACGAACGGAGTACTGGCTGCCCTCGGTTCAGACGGATGATCTGAAGAAGTCAGCGGGAAACCGTTGGATTCAAAGACCGGATAGTGGGGCACCGACTAGGTATTTTTCTGAGACTAGGCTGTGCGCCCATAAGTAGGTCGATCATTGAGGAAACTTTGAGAAAATTCATTTGAAAGATTTTTGTTTTGGTCAAAATAATTTTCATTGCAGAAGTGGTTTAATAAGGAAGACTGTCAATTACGTTTCAGACATTTCCGGGAAAGGTATAGTTGGCTCATCGATAACAGACAGCCCTGTACGTTCTTATCTTCACGTATCAACCATTAAAATACCTTCGAAACGAAACAAGAGCGAAGTCTAAATGCCTTCCCTTCGACGGCTTTGTCACAGCCGAAATAGTCGAATTAAATGCGAAATCCGAGCAAAAACCCAACGTTGCCCCGAATGGGAGATAAGCCCTATAGTCCTGCCACTCACAATATACATTACATAGTCGGTTCTCAAAGATATCAACGTCAAAACGTAACTAACGAATCACGATTCTCAGTCACGCAAATGTAGAACGGTAATTTCGAAATATTAACCTCTCCCAAAGTTTCAATTGAATTGGAAGTCTAAGAGTTTTTTGTTTGCAATGTTCATAAAGCCCGACTCGAAGTCATGGCTGATTTGATTTCGGTTTATGTTATGTTTTAATTTTACCGCAACCTTCTATGCACGAAGGTTAAAAGTTACTTCAGATACCATCTATACCTAACTGGTTAAAGTACCCATTTAATCCATTTTAACCTAATCACCTCGCCGAAAACTGAATGGGAAGAAAGTATTAGTGACAACGTCTTTGTAAACGGAAAATATGCGATCCTCCGACTACGCGGGTTGGTGACTTATACAGAACAGTATTAAACGTAACTTTATGAAGTTCCAAGACAGGATGAAGTAGCATTGATTAGGTGAGGGCTCTTTTCTAGTAACGAACTACAATGGGTCAATACATGAAACGAATAAAATTGTGCAGTTCAGATGAAGTAATTGTGCTATAACATGTAATTGTGACATGACGACAAACAACAAAAAACGATAAATATTGTTAAGAAATTCAAAATCCCACACGGAAATAGCTGGAACCCCGGAGGCAACAAGTAACACAGACTAACGCTTAAGCAAACATTTAGAAATTAACATAAAAATGTTTAACATACGACCAACGGGCTCCCAACTCCGGGCACCGAGCCACGACTGTCATCAATCCCTGCTGGTTCGATTGATTCCGTATTTCAATCACGCCGATACATTATTCGGTTGCGCATCGATTTATTTATCGAGATAATAAATCATCGCGTAGATCATTACCGATAATAATTTATAGTAGGCTGTGCGTGCGCCCGCGCATCGTTCGAGCATAAATCAACTTATATGTAAAAGTATTCGTACGTACTCGGGACCATGTCTCCATCTCTACGTACGTCTCTACGTCTCTACGGGCTCTAGATAGAGATGTGTGGGATTTTTATCTCATACCAGGAAGCGTAATGTAACGTAACGGGCGTTAATGTTTAGTAAATGTAGGTGATTAGATTGTAACAAGGTTTGTTAATTGTTACCTGTTCCGCGTTAATGCGTTTGGAGATTATATTTATGAGATCTGTAGAGGAAGCACTTTTTGGTTAGTTATACATATTCCTTACGTCGACGCAATCTGTTTTATATGATCCGTACTAACGGAAGGGCTGAATTGGGTGGGTAGAATTGCTCTACCAACTTATTTCTGGTGTACAAAGTATTGTACGTTTTATTGGCACTCAAATTGAGTTGCAGTCGTACAGAATTTGTTCTCCGTCTATATTAAACAATCCTAAAATAGACAAAATTACATCCATGTATTGTCTCCCACTAAGATCCCCTCTGTCACGGGTGCTATTATATGATCCACGATAAGATAAAGACACGAAAAAAAGAATAAACACACACAGGAACAGCATTTACTGCAAACTTCTGTGGCCCTGCGATTCGAACCAAAACGTGTCTTCCACAACTCATCAAGGCATACGGTACGGCTATTCCGAATCAAAGTTTTTTAATTGATATTATCGAAATGCTGTTTCTTTTAAGTAAATTTACACTTGTATATACAGAACGTAACGTGATAGAAGCACGATTGCTTCCCTTGGAAGATCTCCCTCTGCCAAACCCACATAACACGTTTTCTGATGATATATTGAAATTTAAAATCAGATGTAAGTAAAACAAACACAGTCTGCTTATAATATAAGTATAGCAACAGTGATATTGGCGAGTTGTCGGCGTCTCAAAGGGCCGCTAACGACCGGCTGCTATTGATTGATAAATCAACGGCTCGGAGCGCCGACCCGATCGCAAATGTAACGATCATTTCACTTAGCGCTCGGATTGGGACTGGAGGATGTTGTATGGGAACAATCTGAAGAAGATTCAAAGGTAACAGTTATTAAGTTTGGAACTTAGATACGAATACCGAAGTTATTCTCGTCACAAAATATTGTATCGAAACTGCATCGGAAAAGCCATCGGAAACTGTGTCACTTTAATTTAGAGGTGAGATAGAAGAAAAAGTGTAACTTTCAATTTAGAAGCATAGTAGAAACAAAAGTGTCACTTTTATTACGATGTATCTACCTAAGGTAGCAGAAGTCATAACTTTCATTAAGAAGTATGAAGAAGTAGATTCAGTATCAGTACGGCAAAGTTTTAGATTTTTTTAAAACATTCCCTTTGTTTTTAATTTATAGGCTTCCCTAACGTTACTCTGCTTAAGTGCAAACGAAATAAAGTCTATGTCTCGCACATACAAAACAAACAGACATGAAAATACAGGGGTCGCACTAATGAAATCGGAATTGGATTAGTCGCGGGGCTAATGAGCCGGACGGGGCCATCTCCGGCGCTGTTGGGGCACGATGGGGCACGGTGGGGCGGTAACTAGATTACGAGAGTGCACTTCTAAAGTGATTACACGATGCCCCGTCGATCCGCGATGATTTGTGACTCCCGGGATGCGTTTTGATGACCTTCATGTCGGAAAGAACAATTTTCGGTTCTATTGAGTTTCTTTTGGGTAGGTATTGTTTTTATATATTTTTTATTCCAATAAGAAGAAAAGTTTCTTGTATAAATATAACTATTTCGGAAGGTTTGGATATAAATTCCGAATTTGCGTAAATATTAATAGACAAAAAAATATGTAAAGCGAGCCAGAGGCTAGTGTAACTGCCTACCTTTTCGACTATGGTATGCACGCGCCTGCCAACGATATACCTAACTCTACAGCTATTAGAAGCTAAAGTAATTTCAGAAGCTTCAAATTGCTTAAGGTTAGCCGATTCTTCGGGATTTCTTTTGTACATTATGTCTTAATTATTTAAAAAAATGTCACATCACTCATTCTACTCTTCCATCCCTTAAGCGAGGCAGTTCTAAATTAGATTGCACGCGGAATTATTTCCGGCTCGCAGCACAGCGCCCTGCAAGGACATTAGTTTTCATTTGAGGCCCTCCGCGTGCTCTTATCGAATTATGCGCGCCTGGTGCCACTTTATGGTCCATGATCTGATTGGATTTCACTTTATTGGGTTAGCTTAGTGGTCTGTCTAAAGTTAGTAGTAAATCGTAAATCGAGTATTTTTAATTTTAAGTTCAGTGTAGTAATTTCACGTAGGTACCTAGTTAATTGGTAGGAAGCGCAAATATTATCGAGTTTGATATTCTTTTTTTGTCACGGGATGTGGGATGCAAAACGCGTTATCTTGAACAGGATTGTGAGCAATAGGAGTGTAACACGGCCTAGATACAATGCTATCGCCACCTTAGAATTAGGCCTCTTTCTCAAGAGGTCCGGGTTCGAATCCCAGTGGCACACCTATCACACAGTCAAGGAAAAATTCACGAGAAAACCTGCATGTGTGAGAGTCCCCCATAAAGTCAAATGAAGGGAATCAACCTGCATTAGGTCAGCGTGGTCAATACAGGCCTACATCGTTCTCATTATGGGAGGACCTGACTCTGCAGTGGGTCACTAATGTGACCTTAGTGAACCTACATATGAAGCAACTAAGTCATAAACAAACTTCCACTAACTTCTTTATGATCTCTTTTAATTTACAAATGGGACTATGAAATTCATCATAACAATTAGACACACTTGTCACACGACTATCCGATACTAACGGCGGTCGGCTGGGAGTCGCCGGTGCGTGCGATTGTCGACGCGACGGCACGCGCCGGCCGCCGCCTACTCGCAGTACACTTGACTGGCACCGTGAAATGAGATTTTACTCATAATACGACGACGCTGCAATCGGATGTATCTATTAGGTTTTCAATGAATTTGCTGAATCTGAAATTGAGTTGAAAGATGCTATATTTTTTATATATAAACTGTGCCCATAGAGGTAGGTACCTATGTGTGGTATGCATGCATACATACCTACCGTAAAGGTAACATAATTACTATGCGTAAAGCTCTTTAAATGATCAATGATCTTTACTCATTCCAGAATAACATTTTAATTGCAATTAAACCACTTAGGTACTCTTTTAAACGTTGCCTCTAAATACTCGTAAGAAGAGATCGACCGCGAATGAGCTTTTAATCCCTAGGATTACTTAAGATCGCATGATTTATCAGAGCCATCTGTCAGCACCGTAGCTGCCGAGAAAAAATAAATCACAGGCTTTGTGCAGCTGCTCACAGACTCCTTAAGATTATTCTCAAAATTGAGTTTTAAATACCTTTATCTGCTAATTAATTAGACCACGAACCTACCTGTTGTGAAAATAATTTGTGCAATTAAGTAGTCACTACCATTGTACTGAAGCAGTCAAAACTCCACTTTATTATTTTAAAAGATAAAAGAAGTTGTTCTAGATTTTAAAAAAGACTAGAGTGATTGTTTGTAACCACCTAGCTCTCCCTAGAGTCACATGTGATTCACACGCATTGTTTAACTATTGTACCTATATGTAGGTAGGTATGTATGTACATATTGGACAGACATCACCTACGTAAACACTTATTTTCTTCTAAAGTTTTGGATCAACCTTCTGGTACCACCACTGAAACATTTATCGGTACCATGAGTCTGGGGCTTGTCAATCTCTTTTTTATTGCCTACTTTGAACGCTTGTTACTACAGCTTTGGACCAACATTTTGGTACCACATAGGTACATACTACTGCATTTATTTGTTAAACCACTGTTAAACTTATCGTAACCGCCATTCCAGCCGCAACATCACTACGCACATCGGGGGAGCATGGCATTAAGCGGCTAATTGTCGTAGTTGTATAGGTGTGAAAGGGACGCACAGTAATTACTCGAGCACGCACCGAGGGGGCGGGGCCGCTACGCCCTGCGGTCTAGTGATGTCGCGACCGATATGTCGATGGATTACACCGTGATATAATTGAAATGGATGTATTTTAAATAACGAGAATATGTCAATTATCAACAATCATTCATATTAGCATCAGTTATACGCCAAAATGAATTATCTCGATACATTATAATTATTTTGAAAAATCTTCTTATTTTTTTTCCAATTAGAGATGTACCAATTATATTTGCGGAATAGCCGTTTAGTTGGATTTCGGGGATTTATTTTGTATCCTGATTTTTTATAATTGAGAATAAACTAAACACTAAACCCGCCCCCTCCCCTCTCTGACATCAATTAAATAAATCAATCTGCGTCTTCTGAAAAATGCACATTAAAAATGTAACATTTCAATAGATTACAAGAAATAGCAGTTATTAGTGCAAGTATGAACAACCTTATTTTATTGAGAAATACAGTAGCCGAATTGTCGGCACTCTTTGCCAATTACTCACGACTAATCGTCGACTATGATAGTGACCGGATAGTGGCTTCACCTACTAGTCTGTACATCTCTAATTCTAATTTATCCGTTTAAAGTGTACCTAACCTAAGTCCTTCCGCGAGATTTTCCAGTTTGATAAATACTGCATCGTCATATTGGCTATAAAGTTGGATGGGAGTTTTAAATTATTTACCTACTCGTAAGTACCTAGTGGAGTCTGTCAGCCTGACAATAATTCGTCGAATTTATCGAGCAAGCACTGATCGGAGATAAGGCAGTACACACACGCTGGTATGAGAACGTGTAGCGTTACCGAACCTATCGTACATGCTTCATAACTTCTTGGCTCACACAGTTACACCTAGTGGATATGGTTTCTTAGTTGTGTTTATTGTGGGTGTCATTGTGTATTTTATTTTATTGCACTTATAATTTGTCGAAAAAGAGTGTGCATTTAGTGGTTCAGTTGGGAAGGCGTGATTCAGGGGGCTGTCTTAGTACTCAGTTGCAACACTGCAAGTCTTTGATTTTTTTCCAGCTTAAGATTAGACGTGGTTGACTCCGAGCTGCTTTGACATCATAACACAAGATGTCCCGCACGATAAAACAAAAAAAAAGTAACAATAACTAAAAATTTACGAAAAAATTAATACAAATTATGATCTTGATTCAGTTGAATATCTAATTGGAAGTCTTTACAATTAGGTGTTCTAATTGCAATGTCTTCCAAAAATGTGAAATGTAATCAAAAAGTGTTTTACGTAATCTTCAGAAATAATGTCGTCTCCACAAAACCGAACCTATTCCAATATGCAATTTTAATAATTACCAGGACAACATGTGTGCGATGCTTAAGGCTTCATCCAATTGAAAGCATAAAATCACGGCGGGGCGCATCCCAGGAGGAATATCGCTAGGCTTTATAGAACATGCTTTTAATTACTCGCCATACTTGGAGTTTATTTATGTTTCAGCGAAATTTATTAAAGATCCGATAAACCCGGAGATAATAGACTCGCATTACTTTTAATACAGCGACGTGGACGCCTCATTATCGGCTCCTTTGAAGGTCAGAAATTTAATTCCATTTAGCTTTAAAGGGCAGGGATACCTACTTGAAAATTAATATTTATTTACCCTCATTTATGGTTAATTGGGTAATTTTAATCATTAATAGGTGTTTTGACAGGCAAAATTAAATTGATTAAACCTGGTTAAAGAAATCTTTTGTTCAGCCAAGTCCACTTGCCGTAGGGAACCTACTTACTGCCCTCACTATTGGGAACTTTTAGGACAATACGCCTATTCGAGTAGATATTATTTAGTGATCAAGTTTGACATATTTGTCTCATAGAGCTCATGTCTGAAAAGGTTAAGGTGGGGGATAAAGTAAAACATCTGCTCCCTAAGAAGTGTAAACGGACTTAAGGGGGCTTGAAATTTTCTACCAGACATCAAAAGCGCTTGTTTATTTCTTTCTCTCTCTCTCTATTTCTGTCTCTTTGCGGTCTATTATATCTCTTTGTCGAATCTCTGTCTTCCCTCTCTCTCACTTCATAGTTGCTGGAATGGATAGACGTTACATGACGTTTCCAACCACGTAGAATAGTCCGAGCGAGTGGGCTTTTAACGACAGCTAAATAAATACCATTCCAATAGCCCTCACCTTAAACGTAGGCACATGTCGTTATAGCCGCAGGTCCCCTCAACGGGCAAGGAAACATGTAAACAGCAATTCATAGTCCACACGGTGCTTATGTCCCCTTGGAACAATAATAAAGAGCTAAGGACGACACTTGCGTCGATAAAGTACCTTGTATCGTTTTTGATACAAATGCAAATGCGAGAATCAGTTTCGAGTTGCAGATGTCCTTAACATATGAACAAAACAGTTTATGTTCATTATTACAGAGGAGACTTGTGCACTAACCAGGGCGGTTGCGTCGTAAAAGAATTCTAATTCTGTATTGTAATCCTATACGCCATAAAAAATAGTTGTAAAATTGAAGTAGATTTAAAGGATCGGCTCAAAACCTGATGAGAACACATCAAATTATAATCGACACTTGGTAGTTCTCAAATAGACACAATTTGCAAGAAAAATGTATTTATCTACAGTTAAAAGAAAAAAAAACGTTAAGGTTCGTATATTTAAGTGGTATTTAATTTAATGTTTAATTACAGTCTACCCTATAAGATTTAAGTAATTAAATTAAATCGTTAAGTCATGTTATGTGTGCCTACAAAATTAAAACTTAAATTTTCATAAAAAATCACGCACGGCCGTAAAAGACGAACCTTTTAAATTGTTTAGTGCCACAATAATGACGAAAAATTTCGTAATAAAGCCTTTGAAGAAAGTGTCATTGGAGTGAAGGTAAATTAATACCTTATACTTAGAGAAATAGTTTATATATATTTCTCCTGCGTATAAAAGCAATTGGACAATGCGCAAACGCTTTAAGCAATTCATGAATTCCTGGTAATTTATTCTTTGTTTGCGTACCAAGTATTTACGCCGTCGTCCATAGAGCGGACAGTAAACGGATCCAATTTCTTGTTTCTCCAACTTTAATCGTTTTTAAGGCCATCTCCTACGCAACGATGTGTACCTGGTAGGTGCTTACATTGCAACCAGGCAATAATGATGACTGTTAATGACCCACTGTAGATACCTTATCTAAATGTCAGTGGGATATGTCCGTCGTTTGAGCGCATTATGTGATATCGGCTACTTGTTGTCTTGTGAGCATCAACGAGGGTTTAGTTTATGTGCATGCGTAAAGAATATAATATGTTAATAACAAGGCAATTTTATAAGGAAAATCATACTAACTAAATGCCACTGGGACTCGAACGCGGACCCCTCGAGTAAGAGCTCTAAAGCTTCACCACTAGTCTATCACCGCTTTAGGTAGGTTTCCTACAATACAGTAATATTAGTGAGTGGCGAGGGCTGGCGCCGGCAGCATTAAGTCAGGTCTGGTGCGCGCGTGCGCTCCGCCGCATCGCACTCATCCTGCGCCGGCGCATCGCCCTTTATGCGCCTTAAGAGACGAGCGCAGGCGAGGTTGCGAGGTTTGATAATCATTCGCTCTAATTCCTTTTCTTAAGTGATTGAGTAGCAAACGGGCGATCTGATGTTAAGTGATCACTGAAGCCCATGGACACACAACCAACCTGAAATAGGCAAGAAATACTACTTAGCGGTGATAGCCCAGTGGCTTAGAATTCGACCTCGAATCGCGGGGTCCGGGTTCGAATCCCAGTGGCACGCACCAATGACTTTGTAATAAAAGTTATGTGCGATTTATAAAATTAAATATCACCTGCTGTTACGGTGAAGGAAAACATCGTGAGGAAACCTGCATGCCTGAGAGTTCATAAAAAAAATGTTCTCAAAGGCATGTGAAGTCCACCAACCCGCAGTAGGCTAGCGTGGTGGACTAAGGCCTACACCCCTCTCATTGTGAGAGGAGACCCGACCCTGTAGTGGGTCATTAATGGGTACAGACAAGACTAACTGTGGTGGTATTCATGAGGAGCAAGGTGTTCGCCTCAAAGTATCTCCGACAATCATACCTCCCAACCGAAACAAAAGACAAGGTAAAGCGATAGCCCTGGTAAAGCTCCTAGTTCAATCCCTTAGTTATTGAGAAACTTTTTATAATGTTCTTACCCTATCGATAATATTAGTCAACTTTGCATCATGTCGATATGAATTGTTCCAAGCCATTTTTGTTTTCGATGACGTTAACATGACAAGGTGGAGCGCATTAGCAATTTGCGGGTGTTCCACTTTACACTCGCCCTACGTTCACAACTCGGGCCAAGCTCAGCTGATATCTTGATTAACCGCCGCTTTGTCCGGCCGACCTTTGTCTCCGCTTATCTAACCGGGCATCGCTCATATTCGCCTGGTCGCCAACACCGCGCGTCGTGCTCTGGAGGGATCCTCTTCCGATTGATTGGATTTCAAAGCGGGTGCTAGGGATGGTGCTGAGCTTCGATAGCGGCTCCGAAAAGTCGACACATGGAAGCCCAGACTTGAAATGTTCTGACACTCTGTCGTCCTTCCGTCCGAGCTATATCGTATATAGGTAGGAAACATGGGACGCAGAAACTGCGGTTAAATAATAGTGCACTGACTCTGTAATATGACTTACACACTATGCATATGCACATAAAAGTTGGTTTGTACCTACTCGTAAATCAGTTGTCGTTGACCATCATTACTTTGGACAATTTCGACATTTCTTCGATAAATCTATTATACACATGAATCCCTATTAGTTAGTATAATACAGAATTAAAGATAACATTCTATTATTTACTATTTTACGCACAATAAAACGACAAATCCGAAAAGATTTGACATTGTGGAAACGAATGGCGTTATTGGTAATTTCTATTTACAGTCCTTATTAAAATTTTTGTTGTACCTTTGTCTGCCTCCAAGACGGTTTTAGTTCTACCTTCGTTACATCCCTAGTAGGTGTAGATACGCACGGTGTTACGTTACCGGCTCCATCACTCGGATAATCGGATGCGGCGGTGCGGATATGCTATGAATTGTTAACTTCGAATTGTTTTTAGTTCGTGATCGATATTTTAATTTCGATATTAAAGATTGTGTTCGGTTACAAAGCAGGATGTCTCTCTGTCTCGCGTAATGGAGTAAGTAACTAGGTACTTACCTAAACTCATTACTGCAAAACCATTATCTTAAAGGATCGGTTCTTTATAAAAAAAAAACATAAAATAAAGTTAATCCTGACCATTTGTAATCAAAATTATTCATGCACATTTTTCCACCTAAGCGTTTTCAATTAAACGCAAGAGATGCGCGCCCAGCGTCGGGCGCCGCCTTTTTATCGCGCATGCGACAACAAAACGCACATGCGACAAAAAAGCGAGCATTACTCGGTATTGCGATCACACGTCCTTTCAAGCACTCTCAAAGAAGGCCGACTGCCAAAAGAGCCTTATAAGTACGTTAAGGGTTTGAGGGGTACAGCCTCAGTGAAAGCTGGCGAAACAGCGATTAGCGTTTTGCGATTCATTACGATAATTAGTTATTCAGAAGAGTAGTGAATACAAATATTGGAATAGGTATCTATAATTAGCAAGTTCAATTCAATAATTAAGTCATATACCTAACAGAGCAGTAACTGGAACATCATATTGGTCTAGGATAACGTGTTTACATAAATTTTGCTTACCTATATTTCATGTAACCGTTTTTTGTACATAAGAAAAGAAAGAAAGAAATTCGTGTTTTCGGAGAATGTCATTATAGTCATGAACATAGCTAACCGAATTTTTGAAACGCTCTCAGTTGGGTCGCACTCGTCCCAAATCCAGTTCCCTCAAGGCTCCAATTTTATAAAAGCCCCGCAGAAACAATGAGGGCCTTCGAGAGCCCTTTGAATCCAAATCCCGTCTTAAATCTCTATTGACTATTGTTCGGCCCTTTGCAACGCCGTTTTTCGACGTTTTTTTCTACATACAACTCACGGTAATGTAATATAGTATTGTTGAGTAATCCAGACGGGATCTCGTATCGGATGATCTCAGTTTTGTGTTTGCTCGTGTGTTTTGTTGTTTGTCAAGTTTCGTTGCGTCTCCATCGACGGCTTCTATCGACACCTGGATGTTTTCTGTAACTAGAGATCCGACGTTATTGATATTGATTGACGCAATGAATTCATTTTTGACACAATGTTCTAAACCGTTTCTTCTTTTTAGTTATTCTCTTAACATCGGTTGGTTTCTTGTTGATAAAACTATTTCTATACCAAAACTAAATCAGAACAAGTTGAAATCATAATTTGTGACCGTATTCAAATCGAAGTGGTCAAGTTGTAGAAACAATTTAATTTGCATTTCTATTAATAGCTATCATTTTGGTTATTGAATCAAGAGCGAGATAAAAGTAGAATAAAAAATTAAAACCGAAATCGACTCTTAAAACACCAAATTACAAATCACAATCAAACAATCCGCCCACAACATGTTTAACAAATGCAATTATCGCGCGAGGCTCTCGTAACCTCTGAAGAGCCCTTTGTTAAAACTCTCAACAGATTTACAATATATTCATGCACCCCAGCGACCGCTAAACGGCGCTGCTCTTTTGTCCGATTGTCTGTCATAGTGTCCCAGCCCCCGCCCAACGCATAATGATGCTGTGTTGACAAGCATTGTATGGTTGCGCCGGCTCTTCTGTCTCCATTGTCATGGTCTACAATCCTTTTTATTGGTACTAGTCCTGGTTTTGTGCAAGTTTACTCATTCGCATTTACGACAGATTGCTCTAAAATCGCAAAGCCTAGAGCTCAGTTATTAATTTATTCTTCAGTTGAAATTAATTGTTAAAATGTTTGAATAAAAATAAAAAGACTTAATGCAGTTCGAGTGTATGTAAAAGCCTTGAAGATTAAAAATGTAAGCCGTAGAAACATTATAAAATATTAGCTCTCAATACCAAACCGACATCCTCATCACAATGTCGATGACATTCAAAGTCACATTAAATTCAATTCTAACGACAAACTCGAAGTAAAACAAAAAGAGATGAGCATTAACTCGGAGACGTTGATCCACATCGGAGTCTGTGGCAGCGTTAATAGTCGTTATTTGGTTGATCGATACCTCTAATTTAATAACCTATTCCTTAACAACCGAGTCGACGACACCCGAGATTGTGGGCATAAAAATGTCGGGTCGTGCCCAATCAATCTTGGTCCGTACCTGGCCCCAGAGATCGGATCCGCAAGATAACCCTTCCTCAATGCGTAATACCATTAAAACAACGGTGACAAACCGACCAAAAAATATTCTTTAACAGCTCTTTATCGAATCAATCCCTTCAGATACACCTCTCGGGCACTGCGTCCAAGGTCGACTTTCGATCGACGTCCTCAGTTTTATGTCCGATGATTAAAAATGTGAGATGATGATCATTGCGAGGGCTCCCACTGCGAAGGTTTGTTTAAGTTCTTTGTTTTTCTGGATTCCTGGTCGTGGGTCCGTTTTAATTAATGCCCATCACGTATTTTTTTCGACGTTCGGTTTGTCGTCTTTTTTTTTTCATTCGTGGCTGGTGTTTTTTTTTTTTGTATCTCCGTTTTGAAATATGTCCGTGGGTCGTGGCGTGTGATGCGATATCTCGATGTCTCCTATTGTTTTCAATTTGATATATTTATGCGCTGCCTTCCCGGGAGTGGTGTTTCGAGGTTTTTTTTGTGTTGGTAGCGGTGACTGCGTGGTGACGCGATATCATGCATCATCGATTGTTGGCCATCGCCGACTGTTGATTTTATTTATGTGGGTACACTTGTTTTAATGTGTCTATGTAGAAAAGCTGCTTCTTCAAATTTTATCAGATCACAAAATACCTGCCTAAAAAATTTCGAAAGTAATTATTTCCGTTGCTTGCCTTTATTAAATGTGTTTGGATTCCAAATGGCTTAGTCACTTCATTGTGTTAAATTAGAGGATAATTTAAATTAACAAAGTGAAATTTTAGATTGTAAACGTTATAACAAGGCTCAGGAGATGTTAAATATAAAACACGTCTACATAAATAAAGTCGATCATAAATGTGTGTGTCGCACATTTTATGGTAGCTCTTGTATAGATAAACGGAGGCCAATTATACTAATTAAGTTATTTATTTTATATCCCGACACAGTAACTAGTTCTTGCGTCGTTTAAAAATTTAATAGATAAAATAATTTGTTCTCTGATTAATGAAATAGACAGAGAAACGCATAGGTATCAATCTATTTTGTTCAATTTTTGTGCTTGTATTAGGGAGTAAGTTCTATCTTAAACTTTAATATTTTACAGTATCTGTTTGCATTTTTCCGTCATTTCATGAATATTAAACTTATCAGTTAAATAAAGTTACTAAATTTAGTTTAAGCCTCAAATCTTCAGCCACTTCATGTATTAGGTACTTCGCAGTTTAAATGATTAACATTCAACGCATTTGCTTAATCTCTACATTTAGATTGAGAAGAAACCCCATAGCTGTTCAACTGGATCGTTGTAGTAATGTATACGTTTTTATCTTTCCAGGTAAGTTGGTGAAACCCGAGATTTTCCGCTGGACGCTGCTGCGGCCGGCGTAACTCACTCGCCTCCACCGATGTGTTGATCGCAGATAAGCTTTACAGCTAACGTTCCTTCTCGACGACGATATACGAAGAGGCATGCTAAACGAAAAAAGAATTCAACACTAATGCTATCACTGGGTACATTAAAACAGATAGGGATCAGCGTTCTAAATCTACTTGCGTTAAGTCCTACTTTAATTATTGGGTGTAAACTTTCCTATGCCATATCATCAAAACATTAATTTGTTATGGCAATTGCTAGTTATATCTCCACGGTAGGTATTTAAGTGTGTACCTAGGTATTTATGTTTGAATTGGCAGTATGTCCAACAGAGATAAACGTAATTTATATTCAATTAAATGACGAAAACGCTTCTAAATTTATATACTTAACGCACCTATAGATTGCGCCCTTAGCATCCTTGATCACGATCGTATATCGTCTGAAGGAACGAGTGATTCTCCTTTAGACATACGAGAATTGTCGTATTCGCTTATTTACATACCCACCAAGGCACCAAGACAGGCATCTCCAGATCGCGCAGATAATGCCCCGCAAGGTAAGTAAGGAAATATTTAGTCGTTAATGGATAACTAATGGCCGGTGTCCTCCTTAAATATTTTATCGTCGACGTTTACAAAATGCGAAGTACCCAGTGTAAATACTTACATAGTATTTAAATTTGAATATTCTAAATATATCCAGCGGTGTCGATTGGAATAGAGATAAGCGTTTGATGCCATCGATACGGAGGCTACTTGATCACGTTGCAGCTAATATTGCATAAATTGTTTGCGTCGAGATATCTGCAGTTGCAAACGGATTTAACGATTTGCGTACACAAATGTTAACTTTTACCAATCCTTGAGTATTTCTATCAGATTTCGATCCTAAATCCACCAATGACTTTGCTCTTTAAGTGCACCATATACTCGTTGTATGATCAAATTTAATGTTGACCTTAACTAACATGCCTAATTTTGAAACTTCGCCATATAAATGGAGTAAGAAGTATACACACTACACGAGTATTATTCGGTATCTTTGATCTGTTGTCTCTAATTCTTACCAAACGGGAGAGACTAATCGGGACAAGGACAGAGCAAACAGTGATTAGTGTACAAATGTATCTATTTGTCGTGTCGCGTTACGCCTCCCGCGGGAACCGGGACAGTTCGCTCCCTCGGGTCTCTGGTAATAATGTTCCGTCGAGGATCAATTCTGGATGTTCCTCTTGTACTTGTTTATCTTTGAGTTGATGAAAGGGTGTATTGTTTGTTCTTTGTCAATGAAGTGTTGTAATTTGTCATTGATAAAGCTGATATTTTGATACTGTAACCTCTTTTTACAATTTTTTTAAATTTCCAACCATTTGGACAGAAGGTATCGTAGGTTGATAGTTTATTTCAAGCTCGTTTACATCATTAGGTAGATAATAAGATTGTTGTATGTTGTCGAAATAAAAGATATTAGATCTGAGACATGAGGATCTTATAAAAATATGGTTTTCGGGATACCTACGGATTTTAATTTTTGCAATAATATCTTATTCAAAATAGTATTCATCTTCATTATATTATCACTTAACTTATCTTTAATTAAATTCAGTATCCTCGTCCTTTTATACAGAACCAAATTACGTTCCAACTTTTGATTTATTATTAGATTTACACCATGCCATTGTAATTTCGCCAACATCTGCAGTATTTCTACTTACATTATTACTTTCGAATCCCAATCTCGGCCCGACAGGGACCGCTGATCTGGAAAATTGAAACAAGGGAGAAATAGACACATTATATCTGACACCTTCAAATCCAAACTCAACCTTAAAGATATAAGAGTAAGGTTGATAATGAGTTGGCGTCGCATGATGTATGATGGGAAGAGCAATGCACGTCCCATGCGATTTTAAGGATTTAGCAGATTTGAAAATGGTTATTAGAACATTATTCTGTTGTTGTTTGGGATTAGTCAAGCGTGTTTGTATTGTTGCTACTTTAATGAATATGCATAAAAATATATTGTCTAGTGTACCTATTCATGGTTTACTAAAGATTAATGCGAATAAGTTAGAGGAGCTTTCTCGGAAAAAAATGTTTTAATAACTATAAAATGCTTTGCAAGAATGTAATTTAATTTTAAATTGAAATTAAAAAACACGGTAATAAATAACTTACCAACAAACTAAGTACTTATAACAAGCAATTGAAAAAGCGCGAAAAAAAAAATCAAAAAAACTATCTGTTAAGGTGCCTATTGAAGCGTCTATTTTTCAAGATGTACGAGTAAGTACGTTTTTAACTTTTTATAGTAAGCAGGTAATCGAATGACTAAAAAATTTCATCTTCATATTCACCACTTACCGAATTGCAATCCACATCATAAATCACGACGTAATAGAAAATGAAAAAAAAAAAACCACTCACCCTCCACCCCCTTAAGAGCGCAGAAAATCGCAACACGATCGTCATTTGAAAAATAATGATGTCATCAAACACTAATCCGAAAGCTTTCATGTGGATTACAGATCTCTCCATAGTCATACGAATGGTAAGTATGTGAATTTCGAATTTGAACCTTATCACAAACGCATAAGGATGTAAATGTTATTTGAAGTCCGCAAATACGTATTTGTTTCGCAGTACTCCTGCTCTATCAAACCACGATTATCTTCGCGTGTGTCACGCAATACTAACCTCTGCTACCTTAACATTAAGGCATACATTCGCTTGTACTCATCCCATCCCATATTGATGTTCCCATTCGCAACAATAACTCTTGCATAGTAATTTGTGTTATGCGCCTCAGCGAATAGGGTTGTGTTCACATCGGTGGCGTTTTAGGGTAGTGATACACTTGTGCGCTGGTGCGTCATTTCGATACATTAGGCGTGTGATTTATAAGTGGGAAGCGGCCGAGTCAAAACACAGGGCGAGCTGTTACACCGAACGAACTAGTACCACAGAATACATAATAGTATAGTACTGAGGTAGGGTTGAATGTTGGAAAATTTTTTTTTTCTTTTTTTTTCGAATAGACGTTTATGAATACGGAAAAGTAAATTTCCATTTTGAGTGAAGCATTAGATAACAATCCTATATCGGGGATCGCTACATCTGACACCAGACCTTGAAAAGTTAGGACGAATATTTTACAGAATTTTTCCTACAAGAAAGTCTTTTTGTAGTAGTAGTAGTTTTACTGTCCACCATAATTATCCTTCTTAATTTGCAGTACCGCAAATATTTTGACACTTTTTTGTTATGGTTTTTATGTATTTTTTCCGAAAGAAGCATAAATCTTGGCTAAACAACTGCATCGCCCATTAGGTGATTTATATTTTTTCTTCAGTTGACCGACTCCTTTCTTAACCTGGGCCTTAAAATTCCAAAAAATTAAATCTATTCCTTTTTAATAGAAGTATCCCTTGCGTCTTAACTTAAATGTGCTCGCCCTACGCTATTACCAAATTACCTTCCTGCACAGTCCCGAGAGACCAAAAGCATCTTAAGGGCCCTTCCCAAATTATGGCGATAGCATGAGAACTTCCCTTCCGCGATCTACAACCCGGGATGTTAAAAATAAAATGTTATTCAAGTTATGGTAAAGTTTTAAAGAAGGATCAAAATTAAATGGAAATTTTTATTCTTAAATTAAAAATTCTATGAACGTTAATAAATTTGAAATTTAATCTATTACTGAAATACGAAAATGGGTTCATCTACTCTACATACTACTAAAATATTTTATAGCGCCTGAAATAAATACAACGGATTTTATTAAACTCATTGTTAGATAGGTACTCATAATAAATACACTAAAATACAAATTTCATCCGTCACCCGAAACCAATCTATCATAATTTACAAGCGGGGTTCGCAAATGTATGAGAGGGTCTAAAAGGCCCAGCGAGAGCGCACAAAGGGTTAACTGAAGTAATTGCGTTGTAAGGGTTAAACAAGGTGAGCGGGTTGTTTTATGCTTTTTAATTTGTTTTCGAATCGTTTCGTTGCTCGGAGGGGTTGTTAGACGACATTGTTTTTAGGCGTAGGTACAGTGGTTCACATTGCGCTATCTGAATGAAGGTTTCGGAATCAAAGTTTTATTTAAGTATGTAGTTTAATTTAGTTCATAGTGTTTATAAAATTAAGTGTGAGTCGTAATTTTATGTAAGTTTTGCAAAACGGCGAGGTGTATCTAACGACAAGCTTATGAGGATGTTACCTATCTGTTCAATATATTAGAAAACAGTTAGGTAAAAAAATATTTTTACACATTAAGTGAAATAATTGATATTATTTATGAAGTTTTTCTCGAACAGTCACCTTAATTAGACACTAACTAGTATCAAATATATAATTATTTATGCGGCCTAGCCTTTTTCCTGCGTTTAGGTTCCCAAGTAATGTCACCAGTAATGCTTTCTACTTTGTAGGGTCATTCGTGATAAAAATCCAAAAATATTTTTTTTTATTATTCGTGTCTTAAATATCTCGCGCTGAGGTAGGTATACCTACTCACCTTAATTGAAACACCTGGATATCTAATATTTTATCCAAAAGTGTATTGTTATAACTTTTCATCAGACTGCTGTTTACACTGTTTCTTATAACAATCTCCAGAAAAGTCCTTGAATATGAGAGTACCAAAACATTTTCCCGTCCCCACAGCATCTGATCTCGCCAAGAGTACGACGCTATTAAGCAATTACCTCGCAGACGCCACCTGGCTACTTTTCCTACATTCTATTAATACGCTAAACGTTTTAGGGAGAGTTCGTTTAATGTGCGCCTTCCATTAGGCGACGCTGTAAATTATATTCCATTTTGGGCAACGGATACTCAGGCGACATTCTAGTGAGTACCTTGTTCGAGTTATGTTCAAGTATTTGTGGGTACCTAATTACCTTCGATCGTATTTATATCGGGTTCTGAATGAGCTTAGACGAGCGAATAGCAAATTTCGACCTCTTAAATGTATCTAATGTGTATGAAAGACTCCATCCTGAGATAATTACTTGCCCTAAATAACTATCCTAGGTGAACACTCCATACATACTCAAAGCTCTATACACCGAGTATTCGCCTATACATTCGTTCGAGTATTCGCTTTGTAGATACATTGGTTGGTACGATATATTATAGTACAATAAACAAACTAACATCCCTTAAAATGTAACAATGTAGAAAATATGTTGAGGGAATCCTGATAGAAAGTGCATAAAAAAATTATGCTGCATTTTGGCGGTGTTTACTTGGTGTTCTGTTTAATTTCGGTGGGCTGCACCCCTCTCTCCCCACAATAGGGAGAGGTAATTTAGGTACAGTAGTAGTAGTTCCATTAATGACCCACTACAGGGTCGGGTCTCCTCTAACAATGCGAAGGATGTAGGCCGCCGTCCACCACGCACCACTACTGCGGGTCGGTAGACTTCACATGCCTTTGAGAACATTTTTTTTGTGAACTCTCAGGCATGCAGGTTTCCTCACGATGTTTTCCTTCACCGTAACAGCAGGTGATATTTAATTTAATAATCGCACATAACTTTTATTACAAAGTCATTGGTGCGTGCCACTGGGATTCGAACCCGGACCCCTCGATTCGAGGTCGAATTCTAAGCCACTGGGCTATCACTGCTATAAGGTAGTAGGTAAGCTATAAAGGTAAGCTATAAAGTAGTTAGGTACTGTATACCTATTAAAGTTTGTTCACTAGTTTGTCTTACCTAAATCTCGAGTAGCATCGACTTACAACGTCAAACGATCTTCCACTTAACATCTCACGGCGCGCGCTACAAAAATGTCGCCATTATATTGACAGGCCGAATAAAACAAGCTCCTTAATGTCCAACACGACATCGGTGCATCCTTAACAGCGCAGTTGACTTTACAAGCTCTATAATACTCTATAAAAATTCCCTGAAATATTAAACAGTGCGAGTAGTAGGTGATCGTACTACTACTGGCGTCTATTTCGAGACGGCGGCGGTGAATTTCATTTTTTATGAGTCGCGAGTGAGCTTGTGTCATTTGTTTTCATTACTCGTCCACCCCAAAGAGAAATGCGCGCTACTTCGGATAGTATGCCCGTAATTTAATGAAAGTCACTTTTTTTGGGTGGAGACTCTTTTATTTTAATACCATTTGGACGAATGTCCCGTAAAAATGTTTTCGTTATTGAAGTCGATCTACTGCATATTACTTATTATTATGATATGGGAAATCAGTTTTGTTGTTGTCCGATTATACGAGTATCTTAAGAATCGAGGGGTAACTAGGTAACCCTAGGTTACACTTTTAGAAGAACATTAGAAGCGCTAAAGGGTGGAAGAATTACCTCACCTGTTGGATAGTTATAACCATCGGGTTATAACTTCAACAATTTTCACACCGATATACTCGTAAAATGTCGAATACAACTAGCTGACTTATGCCTACTTGTCTGTAACCTATTAATGACCCCCTACAGGGTCGGGTCTCCTCTCACAATGAGAGGGCTATAGGCCTTAGTCCACCACGCTGGCCTAGTGCGAGATTGCGAACTTGACATGCCTTTGAGAACTTTTTTTCGTGCACTCAAGCATGCAGGTTTCCTCACGATGTTTTCTTAATAAAGCGCACATTACTTTTTTTACAAAGTTATTGGTGCCACTGGGATTCGAACCCGGGCCCCTCTATTATGAGGTCGAATTCTAAGCCACTGGGCTATCACCGCTAATGCCTACTTAATGAGGTTCTATTCGGTGTTTGTATGTGTGTGCCTACTGTGTACGTAGGAGGTACTCGTATGTAACGCTACCTAATATAAAGTGAACAAGGCGCGGACAGTCCGACGCGGGTTGTCATTACACCAGCCATCCACATTACCCGCCATTACATCCCACCGGGTGACGTGATCCCGGTGGTACGGGATTGTTTTATATCGTGTAGGGCCGGTGTCCCGTGGACCGCCGCGACGGGCGGTAGGCGCCAGTACCGGGTACCGAATGCTAGTAGAGGTAGAACCGTACTGGTATGCGCGTGTAGCGTGTAACGTTGCGTGTGGCTGCTGCTTTCAACGTTTTGTTGCGTCTCTGTATCAAAATTGTCTGCTTAGAATTGTTAATTAGAGTTTTAAAACAATTCTACTCGGACTCTCTAGTGCTTACTCTTCGTCACAATAAAAGCTGAATGTAATTTTTGTAAACATCTCTTTATTTTTCCACATCATCACATTCGACCTCAAACAAAATCAAATCAATAACTACATGTATTCTAAGTGGGTTATTGGTACTTCAGAGTAGGCTTTGTTAATCAGTCCTCGGCGATGATTTCGTTATTTTGGCATACGCTTGTTTTACGTCGGGTTACGAGGGCAAAAGTAGGTCCTAAGGGAACTTTGATGGCACAACCACCTGTCTACTGATTATATTGATGAATGAAAAAAGTGAATTCGCAAAGTAGATACAACATTTGTGTCTCCATTAGTATGTCTCCGTCTTAACACTAAACTATCTCAGATATTTGTTCGTTATCTAATCAGAGTTCATAAATCTTTGAGAATTTTTGTTTGTATATCTGGACGGACTAGTCTCGAAGATGCTGCGATAGAGATGTGCAGATCGTAAATGATACGAAATTTAATTAAGAAGCCGCAGAAGTTTGGTGTCGTTTATCAAATTTTAAGGCAATCTTTTTAAGATATTAAGGGAAGAGGAAAAACATAATTTTTATACTATTGGTAAACATAACTTTAACTGAGCCCTACTTTTACTTTACCTATCAAAAGCATAGATTAATAGATAAAGAACAGTTAAATAGACATGACATCGACGAGCCATAACGTTAATATTCATTAGGATACTGTTAATGTGACATCACTACAATTTATATGCTCGTAGGTACCAAAAGGAGGCTGGTTTAAAAGTGTTACAATTGCGTAAATCTCGTAAAAATGTTCATTTTTTTGTGTTTGCACTCTTGAGTTTTTGTATAGGGCGCGTGCGCTTGTGCATACTTGTGCAACTTGAGTGCACTCGACAAACAATGCGTTTGTTTCTTTTAAGTGGCCTCTACTCTAGTCATCAAGTGTTTGAGGAGCTTACCCGCAAGTACCTGAATACACGCAACAATTCCTGTTGAGTAAGAGATGAACTTTTACACATACCTACCTAATCTAATAGAAAAGTGAATGTAGTCTAGAGACTAGTAGATGACAAACATAGACATGTAAAGTTATTGAATGGTCTTTTAGGTAGGTATGCAAATGAAAACAATGATAAAAAATCACAAATCTATATATAAGAACTAAATTTCATTATAGAATTGTGATTTTTTAAAATGGTATCAGCCTAGAACATGAACCAAAATCTAGTTTATCTACTTCCCAAAATCTATAAGTATTGGTGACAAAAGAAATCTTTTCATAGTAAATGTATAACAGGTACATATAACGGCGTATATCCGACCGTTCGTACTAACGCGTAAGATCTCTAGTGCATTAAAGAACCCAAATGAATATTGAAATGTGAGGTAATATTTGGCTAATTGAATTAATTTAACGATATATTACAACGCGGCAGTGTCGCCTTCCAGCCGGTGTTATGTTAATACTCGCAAGCTGCTGAGCGTACGGCGCACTTATCGGAAGATATTGGATATTTATTTTAATTATATGTATCTTAGTAGTTTAAGGTATCTTATTAATTTGAAGTAAAAAATAAGACGGGAGCACCATTAAGCACTACAAAATTTACACAAATACAAAGTCTGTCCTCTGAAGAGCATGCATTAAAAATAGTTCTATTTCAGTTAACCTATGCCTCAAATCATTCCCAAGGACTTGACACTAGAAATCAATCTAAACAATTTTCCCTTGTTTTAACAACACTTTTGCCCTTTATCAAAATATGTGTAGAATACATTCATTTTAGGTATTTCCTATGAGAATGTATCTATCACATGACATATTGTTTTCGGAAACACTTCCATCACCTGGCTACGTTATCTCAGAATAATTAGACAAGTACCTATCTGGCAGGTTGTGAGGCCAACGCGTTGTCGAAACGTTGAAAGTGTTTGCTGTTAGTAGCCACAACCATTACTGACAACGTTGGACCAACTTACCCAATTAGGGGAACTAAAATGTTGCTCTAACACCCGAATGGACAATACGTGCATATTGCTTTATGTTGTACGAGATTTTTTAATTACAGATAACGGCAACAAACTAGCGTACAGGTCACCTGATGCTAAGAAGTCACTGCAGCAAAATTTAATGGACTAGTACAACCTCAAACATAACTAAAGCGCTGATCATACTTACTAAAACTAAACATACTTCAGTCTAACCCAGTAACAAGAAGATGGAAGATGTTCCTTAATCGCGGCTTATGTATGGACAATTCCGCTTCCCTTGTGGTTCTTCCATTACCATGTAATTTTTTTCCAATTTTTTGCTTGGTACGATATCTTCTTGAAATATTATCGCAAAATAATTAATTATTGTATTCAGCAGTTAGTTCCTACTCGTAATTATGTTCTGTTCTCTAGCGTTTCATTTCATATTCCTTGGAATCGTTCAGCTTTTTCAACTGCATAAGCAATAAATATAAGATTCTTCGTGAAGGTGTTTTGTGCAAGCGTCATATTAGCGTCCACTCTTATCTCAGCGACATAAAACCGAGCCATTTGGTGGCCTCTAGTGTAAATAAAGGAATTGATTAGGTGCGGTGGCGATAACGACGCCAATCAATAACGCGAGACACGCGCCTCACCTGCTGCCTCGTACATGTGTCCCTGGTGGATCTACCTACGAGGTCTTTATAAAAAAGACTAATTTTATAATTCGATGTTAATGCTAAGCTGAATTTAATTTTATTGCCACTTTCTTCCGTCAAATGGTCCATTAAATACGGTTTATTTTCGTGCGTGTTAACAGTTTTTATATACGACTAGTCTTCTATGCAAAATTTGTATCACTATCGCTTATTGAAATGCATTTAGTGCGTTCGATCATCTCTGCGGTGCAGTGACTGTGGTTAACAAACACATCAGTGCTCTGTGCACACCGGTTTGATTCATAACGATTTTATTTAGTTTATTTTTTTAGTTTTGGTCTATTGCACCCACGACACAGTAAATCTGGGTATGAGTGTGCCAGAAGTTTCTTCCCATCCACATACTGCCACTATTTCTCCCTGAATCTGATATGATGGTGATTGACATTGGCGTACCTACTTTTAGACCATTTCTTGACTATACTTAGTTAAAATTGATAAAAATGACTTGCAGATAATAAATCGAACCGTTCGTTTTTTATTTAAATTCTAACAAGCATAAATAGGTATACACTTCATTGAAAAAAACAACAACAAGGTAGGTATTTAATAATAATAATTTACTTCACAAAGTAAATTATTTATTAATGTTTATTTTGACGATGTTGTGTGTAACACCTGACTCTACCGCACTTGGCTGAATGGTGTAAAAAAATAATTAATGCCCCAACATTCTTGATAATAACGCCTTCTTTCAAATTAATATTTTCAGACACGTGAATAGAAAAAATATCAAGCGTTTCATAAAATTCAACTAGCATTTGTTAATGCAAATTCTTCGTCCATGTCCAGTAACGCATCGGCTGGGGTATTAATCAACGGATATGCCTTTTAGTGATGTGCCGAGTCACGTCGACTCGAGTCTTTTACATGAGTAAACCTACTCGCATACCTACGTAGTCGATTGTATTAGATTATAGTAAGTAAGTAACTCTATTGTCGAATGCCTATTCTAAAAGGAATATTCGGATAATTACGTTACTCGATTCTTTATACGAATATAGACAATTACCTAATTGGTAACAGACCCATTGCAACTCGCATACTTACCTACTCAAAATTGTGCTATAAAACATTTCCATCCATGGAGCCGATCTCTCTTCTCTCGGAGCCGATCTATGGAAATCTTAAAAGTAGGTGTTCAAATACCTGCAGGACCTTGAAAACGAACGGTTTTTTGACTCTAATTCGGACTCGATTCTTTTTACAATTAGCACTGAAATACCTCCTACTAATACTACGTCGTAATGAACGTCTCGGTACATCTGTAATGCCTTTCAACTTTATTAATTACTGTGAGATCTCATTATCTAAGCTACTAACATTGTAGAGGTTAATTACCGAGGGTGGGTGACAGAGGAATTTCCTTAATTAATGATGTTAAAAGAGTTGCGAATTGGTTGTGTTTTTGCAACGTTCAGGTAAAAAGCTTGTGAAGGTGTTAATGTGCCGCCTTTTATGGAGCGGAGGTAGCAAACGAGCATACAGCCTACATATAATTGTATAGGAGTATAGTTTGCTGTTTCTTGCGGTTCACGGAATTAATTATTTTATTTATTTTGTTTAGGAAATGACCGTCGAAGTCATTTCGTGTTACGTCTCACAGTTAATCATATCAACATTATCAACACAAGACCGAAACTGAAGTTGTATATGGATGCGTTATACATAATAATATATATGGATGCGTTATATTATTATGGATGCCTCTAAAGCCTACCTAAGGTACTCCTCGATAAAACATGCTTTCAAACGCGGCGTATGGGTTATATGTAACTTTTAGGGCTCTTTTCGTGAAAGCAACTTGCTAAATATTACATGTTGAATTCAAGTTTAGTGACTCTAAATTAAATTAAAACGTACTTATTTTAAGTGTCTAAATCAAATATAACAAATTATTTCTGGACTGTAACGCTTTATTCACCCACGAAAAGATGTTATTGTTAGATAACTATCTAATACATATAGAGTCGTCAGCAATATTCAAGAACATTATGTTAACAAACTATTTATAGACATCAAGCTCTAATAGGTAGATGAGTTGGCGTCGACCAAACAGTAGCGAGCCCTTTCGAGCCGACAAACAGAAATTCGGGTTCGAAAATAATGAATTATTCCATCAGTGTGCCGTCATAATAGAGCCGGCGAAGGAGTTTAGGGCCATTTCGGTTAATAATTACTCCGGAAGCCGCCGAAACGCGCCGCACTTAATATAAATCATCCACTTAACACTTTTTTCAATGGAAAAACAACGCGACAATCGTCTAAATATACCGAGCGCGCATAAAAAGCAAACGATAGTTTATTTTAGTATGAGGATGAGAAAGTGTTCGCCGCGGCCTGAGGTAGGTACGGCGGCCGTCGCCTCGGCGGACCTGGCCCGTCCGTCATACGAGCACGCCTCTCTCTCCCCTGCTCTCCCCTGCACTGCCTGCGCACACCGACCTCTCCCTCTAGCGAGCCATGCGTGAACCACGTAAAACAATAACGATGAAAATTCAAAAGGACATACCTTAGAAATTCGAACCTTAAGCTTTTAGGAGAGGCGCGATTATTGTTTTCGTTTTTGAAACGATTTGAATAATCGACCCTCCGATAACGGCCCCGTCAAGCGGCACGATAGCGGGGTTATTTTTGAAACATAGTTACTTACTTTATATTTCGCCTAATATCTTTTTTTGCGTCGATATTGAAATATGTCGCCGTCGGATGCGTCACGGTCGGCTCGTGTTTAGGTTTTTTAGTTTTTTCGCTCGAGATGCAAAGGAACACAGAAATGCTTTTTGGCCGTAGCGCGTTATCGCGCGGGAAACCGTAAAAAACTTTTGCGAACGTCTCTCCTCGCGATACGTTTGTATTCAAATGTAGTGCGGAAATAATAAAAAATGTCCAACAAGACCTAAGTGAGGATTTCGTCTCTTTATATTTGGCGAGCGATTTATTTATAATGTTCATAATGAATGCTTCATAATTTTACGAGGTTTTTATTATGTGTGCTCTTAGCCTCTTATACGCACTTTACTTTTTATTTCTTAATTCTTTTCGCACTTCTATTCGACTTTGAACATAAAGAACATACTTATCCTACGCAGGTGAGTAGGTACCTACGTAACATTTGAGAAATGTTTTATTTTGTAAAACTTTTGTATAAAATAAAAGTAGGTATCAGACGCGTATTTTAGTATAGGTACCTACTACAAAAACTACATTCAGGTATGTTGTTAAGAATACACAGTTTCCAACAGAGCTACATACATTTGACTTCACTTCTAATTATATGTAAAAATAGAAATATTTTCTTTTTAAAATAACTAACGATAAATGCGAAACACTACAACTATATTACATTACATTAAAATAACTTTGCACCTTTCTTTGCTGAAGCTATTATATTTTTTGTGATAATATTTAAAACGTCCTTGTTACGGCTCGGCTCCATACAAATTGCTCACTCATGTAAACGCGGTAATAACCCCTGCAGTATCTATTATTATATCAATTACGGCATTATAATCCCACTTTTGTGCGTAACATCAAAAATGTATTCTTGCCTCAGAGCATAAATGCGAGATGTTCCGTTCGCTCGTAGTAAAAATTCAAAGCTTTCCGCTCGAGTTCTTATGTTTTGTTGGGTCCGATTGTCGGTGGGAGATAATTATGTTTTGTAATATAGATAGGTATCTATTATTCATTTTTTATTTACTATCATAGTAAATGCTCGAATATAATTCAGAATCGTATTTTGAAAATCAGCAATCCATCTAACGTTCAAAACAAGGAAGTGTGTAGCGCATACACCAATAACATAATTACAGCAAGAATAGGCAATTGAATTTTAGCAATCAAAACCTTCTCTTGTTGATAACTAATGGCATTACGATTAGATACCAAACATGCTACGTCAAGGCGTCCGCGTCCGATCGCGGAACGCATTAGACGCACGGACGGACGCAGTGTTCGTGTGACTTATTGAAATGAGTATATCCAGTAACCACACTTCCTCGATAAAAATACACAGTTCATGAAGAACATGCCCCTTCAAGCGGGTGTCAATAAGATAGGTACAGTCCCGGCTAGTTTAAATAGTAAGTACTAGTTAACTATCTAAACTAGATGTAGTTTCAGGAAAGATTATTTATTTTCGTCCGTTTCTCTTTCATCTCGACGCTGCCACTAGCGACGCCGCTGCGCTCGTCCGCGGCCGATCGCACGTCGGAACGCATTAGACGCACGGACGGACGCAGTGTTCGCGTGACTTATTAAATATTTAAACTGAGTTACGCCAGTGTTGGGTTACTTTATAGTTAGGCGCTGGCGTATTCCACTGTACCGAGTGGTAAATAAATAAATACCTAACACGGGTAGCGACTATCAAATTGATAAATCGGTAGCATTTTTAATGGTACTCCATTCGTCACAATACACAACGTTCAACTTTTAATAGATGGAGTCATATAGAACTAATGTGCATGTCAATGATCACTTTACAAAAGCCACGCTCAAATCACTTTTGGGATTCCATTTTCACCAATTAACATTCATGTAATTAAAAAAGGAAAAGAAGGGGAAACTAGCTAGTGAAACGCCAGAAGAAAACCATCATGATTAATATTATTTTTGAGACTATAATTACGAGTATGTCTCTGGCACGTGTACTACACTACATTAAACTTTAAATTTTTATTGTTTTTGTGTCTGCTGCTCTCCTCTTAAAGTTTTTCGTTTTTTTCGGTGCTTCAAGTTTTTGCTTACCTTTCATAAAGCTATTCGATTTTAAGATTAGGTAGGTATACCTACTTACAAATAAAAAAAATGTCAAACCCCTAGTTTTATTGTTTATCAAATAAAAACATTAACCGCGTAGAAACAAACAAAACACAATTCTAGGTATCTAGTGCTAATTTGAATGTCTAGACTGGCCAATGTATTCTAGTATTTGTAATACAATGACTGGACGCCTAAGCGAGGCGCATGCTTTCCGAGCTGCCCCGCTCTCGGTTGAGGTCAACTTATTTATAGGATCGCAGGAAGTAAATAAACCATTCTACCTATCTCAAAATTCTCTGCAGACATCTTCTTTACTCTACAATACTCTACATATAGGCAATAATAAAAGTAAAATACCTATGTCTATTTTTTTACATTAGGTATAGGTACCTAGGAGAATTATCTGTAGGCAGCTTCTTCACTACAATTGTTACCTACTCTACGTATAATAAATAGGTACATTGAAACAGACCGACACTTATAGGTATACCTAGATATTATACCTAGATGGGTTTTCATTAGAGCAACAGAAGCTAAAACAATAAAAACGAAAATAAAGTAATTCTAACAAATTAAAAAACTTAACCATTAAATTAAAACTAAACTAATTATTTAAACAATAACTTTGGAATTTTCATCTGTCTGTCTATCCGTCTGTACAGTCTGTATGTTTGTACAGTCATCACGAAAAAACGACTGCGTCGAATGGAATGCAGTTTTCAACAATGAATTCTAGAAGTCCAAATTATAATATATAAAGCTGTACCTATTTAACTACATTTATATATTTTAACGACTTTATGAACAAATACAATTAATTTACAACTTAGTTTACATGAATACAATTATGCTACCTATGACGAAGTCACTTTCTTAAATGCACATTACAATGAAATTTTTCTGATGTGGATTTAGCAAAATTGTTTAAATTTGCGTTACTAGAAATATGAATATGGAATAATCAAATGCATGTCGTCGTTTATGAGTCCTAGCGAAAAATATTGCCCGATTTAATAAATTGTTATTACATTACATTCATAACCAAATTGTGATATAAGCACTTGCTCCTATTTCTACGTTCGTCTGTCTGGCATGTTCTTTGATGTTTTGATTGATATTTTCTTTCTCTTATTTCAAAGCTTACAGGACTATTCGCGAGAATGATTAACGAGCAAGTATTAACCGGACATGATTAATAGAACCTCTTGATGATTCTACTTTAATTTTAGTGTGCCGTAAAAAATTTAAATGTACATACCTACTCGTATATCAATTCAGGAGTAGGTAGGCTGTATGCAATGTGCTACTTTTTCGCCAACGACAAATTCTATCCTTAACAGGATTTTTGAGAGTAAAAAGTGCGTTCAATATTAAAATTAAAATACAAGACGCTTCGTTATTCCGGAATACCTATCATGATATCAATAGTGCATCTGATAAATGTCGATAGTATACACATACAAAATGTATAAGTACTGACGACAACTACCTATCGACAGAAGAGTACTTACAGGACTAAGAATTCCAAGAGGCTCTACCTACAAAATGTTAAGATTCTCACGATGTCTGCCCCTCTTTTAGTGCATAATTTGCAATTTACTTCGATGCACATTCAATGCTTACAACTAAAATAGGAGACAATTAAACGGTCACAAGGAAGCTGCAGCTACCGTAATCCACATTCGTGGCACAGTTTCCATGAAGATTTCCCACCGGCTTGTTCCTATCGCCTGACGTCCTAATGCCGGCGACCATTATTACTAGGACGACAGGTACAGGCCACGGCGCGCAATACGTACATATGTAAATCTCGATATAATCGAATAAAGATCGAGCCGCGACCGCCATATTGAATAATTCATTCGGCAAATTGTAATATTATACAGATTACATTGAAATTTGTCGCCGCGGACGCGCTCGCGCATTTCTTATGCAGCCCTGGTGTGACGCCCTGCGAAATAAGTTTTCGCTATGAATTTAGATTTTATCTGTTTGTGTTTCTATAGTAATGATCCCCGGTAGCTAATGGCATCTCGCTCGGTTCGAATCGATTCGATTCATGGGAATAGCCGGAGCCAAGCTGCGTGCTTTGCATAGGTCTTAGAACAGAAGCAGACTTGCATTGTAGCAAAAAGTTTATTATTTAAAACTGTAATTTGCCTAGTCTTCAACTTCACTTCAACTTTTTTCCATCTGATTTGAATTTTGATACCTAAGTAATTCTTACATATTTTTATGTATGTTAACATTTGTTTGGAATGAGGTAGGAAGGAAATAGTGATGTAATGACATATTATTTCGAAACTGAAACAGTTATTAACATGAGAATATAACTCTCCTCCTTCCTTACTACCTAACTTGTTCCTCTAACTAAAGTTAGGTATCGATTCCAGCGCTTCGTTCGCTTTTCGATCGCTTAGGACCTACAACGGTGTTCTTCGAAATACATGAAATCACAATTGAGTCAGTTACATACTAAACAATAAACAATACTTAATTGTCCAAACAATCACGTCATCCAATAGAAATATTTCCACGTGTAATTCGTAGGACACGCACACGATGCAATTAGTGATATGCGCGTACGCAGGAAACGTATTCGTTTCGTAACGGGTTCCTTTGAGTTATAGTGCGTTATGTTATTGGCGCCACCAGGACCTGACGTGGCATACTAATGAAGACGTGGAAATAATAGACGATGTCGGTATGTGTTATTAAGGAATAGCTGGGGCTGGTCATTGGCCCTTTAATGCCCTTTGTTTATGGAGAGGTGCTCGGAAATCAAATTACCTTTTTATTATTTATGAAACGATCATACCTAAAGAGGCACTAGCTGTGAGCTCTTTCATTCATTTCACTGAAATTATGTGCTACAAAGCAGAATTGTAATAAAATAAGAGCTATGTCTCGTAGTTACAAACTTCTTGATTCATATTTAGGGTATATGAAAATCAAATGTAGGTACACAAATAATTTGGCAGGTTCATTTAAAGTTCTGCCAGATAGTAAAGAGAAGGTACTCGCTATCATTTGCGAGTTTAATTGTATTCAATTTTAGGTTATTGTAAATGTCTTAAGTTAAAAGCTATTCCTATAGAGGTGTCGTAAAGTACTCCCAATTAGAATACAGTGTAGAGTCATGGTTTAATTCCCGAAGCCGAACCTAGATTGTGATTAAGTTCCCGGACAAAACAAACCGGTTTTTAACCTCAATTCTTACACCTCACAGGGATGCTGAACACGGTACACTCAGTACCAATTTGCTATATCGATAGATAGGCATACATATTTATAGATCAAAAATCAATTTATAATGAGCTCGTCAGTTAAACTTTATTGAAAGTTTTAGCCCATTATAATAACCCAAATACATGTATGCAGGCTTTGACTGCCCACACGTGATTATAAATCACGAATAAAGCGATCTATCACCATTCTATGATGGCCTGGTATCTGTAATTGGTAGTTAATAGCCAATTATTTCGATTTTATAACACATTTCGAGTGCCACTTAACGTAAAGTGTACTTAGCGATTAAGTGTCGGTTTAGATAAGCGAAAGAGGATGTTTTGTGTTTGAATGTGCTCGTATAAATACAAAATGGCGGTGCTGAGTAATAAAATAATGGGGCTACATGCAATTTCGTACCGCGTAGGCCCTACCTTATAAATGCAAAATCAATGTCGCTGTAGATGGGTATTACATGTAGGTACGCACCACTTGCCGTTTATTTTAGTAATAGGACTGTACCTTGATTACAAATTTAGATTTGTTTACATGTAACTATGCAGTCTTTGAACGCCTGAAAAGTTTTAGGACATTTACAAAACTTTCTAAATATTGTTGCAAATTTGAAACCTCTCGCTAAAATTTCACCGCATTTATGGTGGAAACTAATAGCACAACAAGCTTTTCTTGAATAAAAACGTGTTAACACAATTCCGCTTTTATTCGACATCATCACAATATTTTCATTGTTTGATCTATTTTGATTCGAATGCGGTGTATTTTTTATCCGCCGCCCCAATTTTTTTTCTCGTATTTTGACGGCGCCCGCCCCGTTTCGCCTCCTCATTATTACTATAATTTGTGTACTATTCAATTTCTCGAGCGATCTGTCCGCCCATTTTATTATTTATGTTTACTTATGTTATAAAAAAGCAATAAATTAGCCGTAGGTTGTGAAAGAGGTTGTAAAACTTTATAGCTTAGAATGTCCGACGATCCCTTATCGACGAACGAGTACTAACGGTGTCAATTATGTGTGGTTTAGTCGCTTGTGTATTTAGGATTTGTTTTATTCAATAGGTATGAAAGTGCAGTGTTAAATGTAAACTTAATAAACTTAATGTCGATTATCTCTCAGTATTTTGGTACGTAGAATTTAATTGTAGAACTTGCACTTGGTAGGTACGGGGCGGCCAGTGTCTTAACACTTACTACAGCGTAAGTGTCTTAGTATAGCGTAAGTCGTTACTATAGCGTAAGTGTCTTAACACTTAAGAGTCACATTACTATGTTTAATGCTATTCAATATGAAGTAAAATGAAATTGATATTTGCGTGAGTAATTATAAGCGTATTTTTTAAACTTAAATTATTTTTTAAAAATAATAATTAAAAAATACGAGTAGTAGGTATTTTACCAACACAATTTCTGTCTTAATTTAGCTCATTTTAATAAGGTAGAGGTTTCTCTCTCAACTCTTATTTCCATGTTAAGGCATTTAATTTATTGTCGCTAATGCCTTTAAAATATTTATACCTAAACGGTAAAACCAAGGTGCAAAATGTAGAGAACTTTACGTTAATATAACTACATAGACTACGTAGCTCTACCTACCTACTACATATATTTGTCCCAATTATTGTTTTTTTTATTTTTAAAATCTTTTCGATTCCTAAAGATTTTCAATATAGACCTAAGAAAACAACATATAGGAGCTACTCGACTTCAGATAACTATTTCTAGTGACAAAATTACCATAATTATGTAATTTATTTGTATCACATTCAAAAACATGATTTGATGCCTAAATTAATGGAAATAGGCATAACATTCCAATTGGAAATATGCCCCGCTTAATTTGAAGCTCATTTAATTTTTGTTAATTACACTATTATTTCATAGCAACATAAAGAATAGGCATTTACATATAGTTATGAATATATTAGCAAAATATGAATTATATTGCAATACTTTAGTTATAATACAGGTCTGTGAAGTCTGTAGATCATCCACTGATTGTACATTTAGGTACATTCATTGCCCAAAACAATAGATCAGTTTTTCTGAATTTGCAAATGACTAAGTTACCTATTAGTCTATTAATCATATGGTTTTTCAGAAATTTAAGAAAAAATTATTCTAAAATCAATATTTTGTACGAAACTTTACCTAAGTACCTATAATGAAGGGAAATTATTGGCAGGAAATAGTACCTAATGTAATGTAAATTGTAAATATGATACTTTAAATAGATCTTACTAGGTTTAAATTGTTATAAATTTAAATAGGTAGGTACGAGTATTTCGAGAGTAATGTTCAAAACAAACAAAAAAAAAATTTTTTTAACCGTAAATTGTTTCTCCAAAAGCCCAAAACAAACTCGTGTAGGCGTCCCCGGCGCGGCGGCGGCCGGCGCGGCTCATGAGACAGTCGGCGGCCGGTTTAATTGTGACCCGTATTTGGACCCGTGTTTATTTATTGAAGTAACCCCCATTTTGGGACTTTATTTTTGGTAGACTAATGTATAAGTTTTGGTAATTGTTTGTTCAATTATATTTTATACATTGCTATCTAAATCGCTGTTGATTCGCTATATTGCTATCTCTGACATAGAGCGCCGACCATGTCGGTAAAATTTTATATTTTTAATAGACGAAAAGTATATCACAAGTTATCATCATCAATTTTATTCAAGAAATTCGTAAGATCATTTCAGCCTTGAGCCCAAAGTAATAGTTTAAGTAGTAAATTTCTCGGAGACCCACATTCTTGTATGAACTCATTATTACACAACCAGTTATAAGTCCTGTTCTTACATTTATTTTTTGAAATATATCTTATGCTTTACCTACTCCTATTAGAAGCTTAGTCTTTTTTCATAAATCATTCAGCTGTTTACTTAACTAACGAACTATAAAACCTTTAAAATAGTTAAAAATATCGGTTTACACGTTTCCAATCCGACACGTCTACGTGTACGTGTAGAGCAATCGGGCACTTCTAGTCGGGTCACGTGACGCCGATCTAGATAGGCAGACGGATGTGGGAACGCAAACATATACCACCTCGTACGTCTTCCACTGTTCTTTTATCCGATTTGCGGTGTGGCCATCGTGGGTGTTAATAGGTATTTGTGTTACACTACCAAGGTTCTCGAAAAAGGTAGTCAAAATCTCTTGAGGTATTTAAGCTGGTCTGTCAATTATATTTGTCAGACCAGCTTAAATACCTCAATTATAGGAATTATCCAACAAACAATTTGTGTAAAATCTCTGTTATTATTACTGAATCCTATTAAACATTGTGGTGGTCGTGGTGCCGTTGTACTCATGGAGTTACCACTCTCAACGGCTTTTACTATTATGACATTGCCTTACCCACCACCAAATAACACGTAATCTTTACATGTAGAGCCTTAGGAGAGATACACGTAAGTCGTTTGCTCTTGTGAATTAGTTGAATTTGCTCTAGGCCGGGTTTTTTTAAATCAATAAGCCTACAAATACTCTATATCTCTACCATTATAACTCTACCTGCAAATATAAACAGACAAAGCGCACTCCAGACATTAATTTCTCTTCTGTCGTAGTGGTAGAGATTGTAACCTAAAACGTAGAGTTAATCGCGACTCTACTAAAATATTGTCGTGTAACGCGATACGTTTTGTGTGGGACGCCCGGACGGACGCGGCGGAGGTATCGCGCGAGGATGTATCTATACTTACATTTATATTATGTCTTTCCTTCGTGTGTTTGTCTTTATATTAATTCTAGATTTGATTACATTTACTGTGCACCCTGCAGTTTATTTTACAGTTCATTTTAGTACTGTACAAAATGTTGATCGGACTCTATATTTTATTGTTTTACATTTTACTATGGTTAGTAACGTACGAATAGGTTTGATGTAAAGTAATAACTGATATCCCATTGATACCAAAATCCAAGTTCCAAGAAAATAAAATTTCTATCTGTGATCGTAAGTAGATAAGTTAGTGCGTTGCTCCCCGTGAGAGCTGATGCTATCTTCAACCAAAATTGAAGACATCTCCTACCAAATCACAGGATAAGGAACATGTTGCTTAGTGGTGATTTACAAGGGTTATAGTGAGGCTACAATTAATCTACCTCTGTTTTGCTCCGTTTTGCTCTACCATCGTTATAACATGCTTTTTCTTTACGACATGCCATTTATTATAGTTTACAGTTTTCGTGTCACATTCCAGAATATATTAGTTACCATATCCATATCTGTACCTATCTACCATCCACGTCTTATTAAATGTAGGTAGGTATTCTATAAATGATTACAATATGAGTATATATATAGTTCTTCATATGACAATAAGAAATTAATCCTTTGAAAAATGAAAAACTTCGCAAAAGATATTTTTTCTTCATAGATAAATAATTTAATGTGAAGCTCTTATCGTTTTGTTATTCTGAATAAACTAGGCCTATTTGGTTCGCATAAGTAGATAATAAAGCGTATAAAGTGTAAATTTGTCGTTTATTAACCTATCATTAATTCCAAAATATTTGTGGCAATGAGACTATCTGAAAGTGTACGATATTTGCATTACGATAAAGTGTTTTGTTAGGCAGCCCAAACGATTTTATTAACTGCGTTAGGTAGGTACTTTTATACCTAGACGTAACATATTCATTCCAGCTTAAGTTTCTGTAGGCCTAAAATATATTTGAGTTTCTGTCTCCCTATGTATGTTTATATGATCAAAGTATAGGAAGCTCATTCTGCTTTAAATTAATTGCTCCTTATTACCCCTTAAGTTAAAAGATAAAACTTTTTAATTACTTGTATTAGTTGAGCCTTAATTATTGTTTATTTAGATATGGTACTGAGGGGAAATTTAAGCATAATATGGCCAAAAATTAAAGAGTTCATTGTAATTTTTAAAATATTTATTATAATAGTTTTAAGATTATACGCCTACTTTAAAAGATTTCAGTCAAATAAATACACGATTTTTGTTTACGTTTTTAAATTAAATATCACTAAAATTGTACAACAGATAAGCTATTTACATTATATCACAAATAATATTTGAAAGAGGTCCTATACTATTAGTAGGATCACTTCTACTTACAGTCTGTCCACTCCATTTGGAATATTAGAGAATTTCACGAACCGTGACCAGCGCAAGAAACACTTCGAATATCTCAAGTCCGATGTCCGTACACCACCGGCTCCCGGCCGAACCCGACGCACTAACTAGTAACTAGTCCTAGCCAACATCGCACCTAATCTACTAAAATGACTCAAAGTTGAATATTAAATAGCGGTAAATCACTAGATCACTCACTCCACACTCGCACGTACGGCCGCACGACGGCGACGAGCTCAGAGCTTCTCGAAGGCCCTGGAGTTGGTGAGCATCTCCCGCGTGAGCCTCCACACCTGCTTGGCGGCGTTCTCCAGCGCCGTGGGCGACTTGCCCTTGAACAGGTCCACGTGCGGCAGGAAGTAGTGCGGGCAGCGCCGGCACTGCAGCGACGAGATCAGCTGCAGGAAGATGCCGTTGATGCGGTCCCCTATCGCGCCCTCGTCCCACTCGTGCTCCCGCGGGTGCTTCTCGCACTCGTACAGGAGCAGCGTCTTCATGTGGTAGCACGTCACTGGGTTGCCGGGCAGGTCGAGGTGCCGGTCCCTGATCGTCTTCAGAATGCTCAGGCACTTCCGCCGGCAGCCGCCCTGCAGCAGCCGGTTCTCCGCCTCGAAGAAGCTCAGCACCCACGCGTCGCCCTCCATCGCGGAGTTCTTGCCCTGGAGGGCGATGCACTCCTTCGACAGCAGGTCGAAGCCCTCCGTCTTGACCTCGGCGACGATGTTGGGGTGCGGCCACGGGATGGCCGGCAGCGGCCAGTGCGCCGCCGAGCGCGGCCACAGCCCCGCGCACTTGAAAGCGGGCGTTATCTGCACTATGTACCGCTCGCGGATCCGCAACTTCACTTCGGTGGTCTCCGCGATCATTTTGACGCAGTCCCTGTAGGAGCACTTGTCGCACGCCTGCGCGACCAGCGTCTGGAACCTGGAGCGAATCTTCCGCGCCGAGAGGTAGCCGGAGGCGGTGATGAACTCCACCCAGAGGGACATGGAGCGCTTCCTGCCGTCGGACAGCTTGAGCACGGCGCAGCCGGGCAGGGAGCCGTCGTCCACGAAGTTCAGCACTCCCATCTGGTTGAGGTAAATGACGATCTCGAACTCGTGGGGCGACACCACCTCGAGGCCGTCGAACCGGCCGTTGTAGTCGGTGAGCGACGAGATGAACCTCGGCTCCTGCAGCTCGACCTCCTTGAGGACATCCTGAACGATCCGGCACACCTCGTGGATCGTCTTCGCGATCTGCGCCTTGCGGTTGGCGACCCGCTCGTTGTAGTACTTGTTCATCTGGTAGACGAGCTTGGATTGGGCCGCCATCATCTCCGGGGGCACGAGCATGGTGGCTGTGTGCGTTCACGCGGTTGTCATGGTAGCCGGCGGGCGGCGGGCGGAGTGCACGCGCGCACGGAACGCAGTCGTTCGACGACTGAGCCGTGTCGGGTCGTTCGACGGCGAAGGCCGGTGTACGCCCATGGGGATGGAAGTCGGCGAATCGGAGGAGGACGCCCCGTCTCGTTCCCACTCGCCTCGCGCCGAGCGCCGCGGATAAGGATGAAAATACTTTAGCGTAGCGGCGCTTTTCGTAGGAACGTATTGATCGCAGGGCGGCCCCGCCTCGCGTAGGTAGGTATCGTGCTGCCGAGAGGTCGAAGTGATCGTAATTACACGATCGGTTCACGGCGATCCTCGTTAATTCGGTAGCTGCTAACGAGATCGACTCTATTAGTGACATTTTTTTGTTTCGGCTTCTCGCTATGAACTACGTAGGTAATTGCGTTAATTGCGCTAATACGAAGCGGACGTGGATGTCATAACTTGTGTCTATTATTTGACGGAGATCATGTGGGGAACAATTACCAACATATGGTTTTTCTACTAGTTAATTTGTTTAATCAGTCTAGTTGTACCTATTGTCTGCTATGCTCATGATTTTCTTAATTGGAAATTAAAGATTTAAATATGTACCATATTTAAATTACGATGTACCTAGGAGTAGAAGCAACGTAAATAGGTCTCTACCTAATTTAGTTACAAGGATTAACTAAGAAAGTGGCTATCTACCTACCCACTTATAATTTCATACCTATAATAAATAAATTATTGCTATAATCCTGAAGATTTTGTAGATTTGAACTTTAAAATAATGTAGAGTAAGGTGATAAGTCAGTGGGTAAATTAGTAAAAAAAATGTCTACGCCTAGCGCAATCAATATTGTTCGTGTAATGTAAATATAATTCTGCTAATATATTTTATACCTACAAGATCCAATGAGAGTTGCTCGTTGGAGTTATGAGCACTTCGGCTGTATTAATATGAGCGTTTCCTGCGATTAGTTCTCCGCTAACCATCGCGATACAAATTAGTTGGCAACACCGCACTCGCGGACACTTTATTATCACCGACGCTCTATAACTTGTTTAGATGTTTAGATGTATTGACAAAACATCGTTTAAATTGTCGTTTCTTTTAAATATGTAGATACCTTAGTATGGACCTACGTGTTAAATAACTAGCAAGATAGAGACGAATAAAAAAAATAAAGCGTCTCGCTAATAGTCTCATCATACCAACGTAGATGTCACAGATATTTCGCGGATTCCATTTAAGCAAAAATGTATTAGAAAGTAGTTAGACAACAGAGTAGAAGAAGAGTGTAGGTAGGTCTCAGCATTCAAATTTCTATCATTTTATTAAACTCAGGACTTTCCACCTTGTGTAGTGTTTTACAGACTGAATTTAAGGCCATATTGCTTCATATCAACTGTACCTACCTATAATATTATCTACATAGGTAGGTCGGTCCATGAATACCGATAAGGTAATTACTTAAACGTTTTGAATACAAAGAATAGCGTGAATAAATGATTAGTTTATTTCATGTATCAAACCAAACCATTTCTCCATTAATATCTGATGGACTAAAACCAGTCGACACTCTGTTACTGCCAAGTCTGTAAATGCGAAGTCTTACCAATCCTGCGTTGATTGGAATCTAATGTACGATGCGAAGAGCAGAATTGATAATGCCGGTCCGATCTAAAGAGCATCAGATGATTCAGTTTTAGCAGCAGTGAAAGGGTGATCATTCACTGGTGTGAAATTAAATGATCTGTTTTAAAGTAGTCGTAGATATCAAATACCTAAAGAGCGTTGTACAGTGATAGTTACCGTGGTAGTTCTGCACTGGGATTTCCTCAAAGCCTTGAATCCATTTCAAATTGCAACACTTAAAGTCTGACGAGAAACTTATCTACCTAAACTTTAAATTTCATTTTCATCCATTGCCCATTCTAAAAGAACAAAGAGATCTATGAGAATATAGGTTTTTTTTTAAATAGGTACTTAAACCAGTAGCAAACAAGCATTCTATTTGACGTCATATGTGGGTATCTACGTCTCTATACTATACTTAGATAATTGATTAATAAGGTCGGTATGGACCCGACGTAGGTACATACCCATGGAAGAATATGACAATACCTAATGAAAACCCTCCACATAGGTACCTACCTATTAACTTATTTAAATGCGTGCCTACTATTTATTCGAAAACCTTGTAAAGTTCTATGAATTTTTCACTTTTTACAGTTTAATGATGCGTGATGAATTAAACCACATTACAACCACGCTCTCACTTCAATTTGCAGCTGCTTTGCGCGTTAAACGATGCTCTAGTATGTATATAAGCATGTACTCGTAGGTACTACTCGTAGGTATGTGTTGGGAATTGCAACAAGTTAATTAGAAAGTCTGTCCTATAGAATGCCCGGAGCCGTCCACCGTTGTTTATGATGCCTCTAGCTCGATCGTGACATGAGCTATCAATGTTGATTTATTTGTTTGTTAACTGTCCGGTGCAAAGTCTTGTTCACTGGGTATACCTACCTAAGCTCTGGGATCGGACCTATTACTTGTAATTCGTAACTTAATTTCGTACCTACTTAGTTTTCGTAACAAATTATATCAAAATAATTTTGAAACTTACATGTTGTGTAAGTTTTAAAATTATTTTGTAATAAACGTACATCGTACGTTAAATGTATTAAACGTACATGAATGATACCTAAATTTATAAAGTTTAATAGCAAAGACAAAACACCACAGTGTCTTTTATTTATCTTATCGTTGGTCTTTGTTTGCAATGAAAATTAAATGTTTAATATCCAAAACGTTTTGCCTAGGGCTCTGTTATGGTTGGAAGCTATGACTTGTGCTTTAGACCTCTATCTACGTGTTGCGTGACTCTTCCCGTCTGGGCTTCTCTCTACTCTTTAATAACATGATGATAGCCCTTTAGTAGGATGTTAGAAGAATAAGGACCGAAATACCGAAATTATCATCACATCTTTCAAGATAATAAATCTTTTGAGTGAATACAGTCACTGAAACAAAACGTGTAGAGATTCCTACAACGAAATAAAAATAAACATCAAACGGTTATCGACTCCGTCATAGTAAAAGACTCCGTTAGCTAATGATTACAGTCAGTTTGTTTACTCAATAAAATGTTTAACTTTACGTCTCTATCTAGAGAAAATAATTGGTAGAACTGACTTGTAGAGCTCGGAGAAAATCTCGTAGCATTCCGAGAAAAAGTACCTAGTGTAGGTTCGCCATAGATTTCTTGATCGTTGTACAACGTTTCATCTTTTAATGTTTAACAGAATTAACCAAAAGAAGTTTGGTATTTTTTGGATATTTGAAAATAAGATGATGGTGCGTTTTATTAACTTTTTGTTTATTGTAGGAAGTAGTAACGTCTTTTCTTAGTTAGTCGATATTCATATAATAACGTCGTAGAATGTGATTCCCTAGTAAATGAACAATGACTATTTTGGAGCGTTTAAAGAAAAAATGTAGGAAATTTAACAAAAATACTACAAATTTCCTTCTTAGACTCGTAAAATGAAAGACATTTTGTAAAAGTACCTACTACTTTATTCCGTATCAAACTCTTATGTGATTGACCGTCTACTTAGCTTCGACACAATAAATTCAATACGAAAGCCCAAAAATCCTTCATAGACAAAGTCTCTCCCTTAACATTTGGGCAGTGATGCGTGAATCCTATACTTAGGTGGGAATACCCAAGTGGAGCTCGTCCGCTTCCAGCGCAGGCACGCGGGCCTATTTCGGTCGGGATTGATGGCGGGCCGCCGCGTGATGGATGGGCTGCCGGGGCTTGATTTACGCACCGCTGTCCCCCGCGCATCGTGCGCCCCTGGTACCCCTACCTGCCACCGTCTGGGGAATACGGGACGCGCGGGATCTATCTCATTTGCGTTGCATGTTTCCCTGGTAGGATGATGTAAAATGTGTGCCTAAACAAGCTACAGAAAATAGTTAAGTTTCTTACTTGTCAACTCGGTCAAATATGAGATAGATTCGTACTTTGGGTACTTCGTGCTTGCTTTTCGTTCAAGGTTTTCATTAATTCGTTCCCCGAATGAAATGTAAATGTAAAACAAAATATTAAATTCTTCTTTTTGTGTTTGCCACACACATTCTAAGCTTCTGTGAGACCTCATCTAACAGGTTACTCTGCAATGCTTGATATGCAAATTCTACCATCAAAATGTTCTACCAGCTGTAATGCTTTGCAACCTTTTTAGCTCTTTAGATGCAATGCGAATCCGAAATAAACTTTACCTACTTCCCTGCAAAATCCCCTTAAAATATAAAATTCATGCATAATTCTATAATTCTTTCAAGTTTACCCCGCAGCTATAGAGCCGGGTCGGGTTACGGCGCACGCGCGCTGTCCGCAAGATGGCGTCGGACCCGCCCCGCCCACTTCCGCCGGAAGTCCGCCCCGAGCTCCCACTGGAGGAAGCCTACCCATTCTGTGAATGCCTTCATGCTAAATTATTGCTGTTTGGCTAAGTAACCATTTTAGGTTGCTTTGTTTTCATATAAATACCTACTTACCTTACTAGGTATAGATATTAACAATAGGTACCTACCTATCTATTGTAAGTTTTTCTTTCTTCGGGATGGATTCAACATTAGGTATTACGAGTAGGTACGATCTGTCAGCATTACCTAACGTATAAGTTAGGTAGGTACCTACTAAAAACTCTTTAGCTGAATTAATAATAAATTAAATGCATGAGCAATTTGAATATCCTATCAACAAATCAACCTATCAAACAAATCAAGTAGTAAGTACTGAATATATGAAGCGTAATACCTAATCTTTCAACATTATCCAATTAAGAAGGCCAGTAGCTCTACCGTGGACTGTGGAGGTAGCAAATTGACATATAAAGAGCATTAACTCAAGCAATTCAAATGTTTCAACGTCATTACGTTACACTGATTGGGTAGTGTTCATATAAATCGAATGTAATTGTCCCCCTTAATATTCGTTTTGCGTGCGATCAGTAAGACATAGCTAGGTTGGTACCTACTCGTACGTGTTGTGCCTCAGATACAATATAAGAGTGTACATCGATACACCTTAGAATACATTACTCACGTAATAAGAACAATTTACAAGCTTACGTTTTAAATGGGATACATTTATCTTACCTATATGCCTTAAAAACTCGTATATTCTCATTTAAGTATGCCATTAAATGTAAAGTCAGTGGCCATTGAGTAGGTAGATAGAGTTAAAGAATAAAATTCCCTTTTTGCTTATTCAATTTTTGGAATAATGGGTCTCACTCAAACAGTAGGTACCTACAGAGTAAAGATCTATTAAGATATGTCTTCAGACTTAAACGTTGTAAACTCTTTGAATGAAAATCTCAAAAATATATTTAGCTTTCTAAAGATCGTTAACTGGGCGACAAAACACTGTGAGAAAACCTGCATGCCCAAGAGTTTCCCATAATACTCGTAGGTATTCTTGATTCGCAAATGACCAGCATGATGGACTAAAGTCTACATCCATCGCATTCTCGACCCTACGATGCATTGCATACAAAATACCCTGCCTAAGTGCCTATATAATCATATAAATCTATATTCCGTCTCGTTAATAAAAATGTAGAGTCGCGCATTATTTTATCGAAATAATACTCGTACCAAGCACATTGAACTTTACAATTTACAATTCCTCAAACGTCTTAAATTCAAATGCGAGTATTAAAGCTCAAATAAAACAATAACGTTTGAATGTATTATAGAGGCGCACAACACATCACACGCTCCGGAATTAGTGGCGGCGGCGGCGAGCAAATCATCTTTATCGTCAAACATTTCGAGCGCATTCAACGGAACTATTAAAATCTACGCTACATACAGCCCGCGCCATCTAATTTACGATCGTCTCACCCGAACACAACGGGCGCTCATAATTAACACCGCAAACTGTTTGGATCCAACGTCACACGATTCGAATAACTAAACGAACGGAAATGACGATTAAAACGAATCTAATTCTCGTGTCGATATCGACGTTCTCGGAGAACTCGCCCGATTATATTTATGGTGTATTGAATTCGCTATCGTGTCGTATGAAAGATGTGCGCGGACGGACATCTGTCATCCCCCACCGCCGGTGCGCGACTGACGGGTGTCCCACCCTTTAACCGTACTCCCGGTGGGGGCTCGGCTCCTCCCACTAGGGAGAGCGATGCGAAGTGCACATACCGCAAGTACCATTACGCAAGACAATTGAATTTAAACTCACCCGCTTGTACGTTGAGTTTAATTTCGTTTGACCATTCCCAGACGACAATAGGGTTGTGCGACGCTACCTTTTTTTCCATCGACAATTATTTTTGTTCCAGTGCAAAGGTATTTCGGTGGCCGGTAATTGGATTCGGGTTCGCGATCGCGCGAAGTCGATTGAGACGTCGCAGTCGGTTGTAATTATTATAAAGATGGCCGATAAAGGAAGCTGGCTTTGTTCTTGCGGGCTTTTTGTTATGCCGAGAGGAGTATATCGCATTCAGAGATTTTAAATGAGGATATCATCTGGGACTCGTTTAGACTATTAAAAGCGTTTGTATTTAATGACACTTTGTTGTGAAGACGCTGAAAGAACTTTAGGGAATAACTGCACGACTTTTATAAATATTACGTATCTTTTCAGTTAATCCTAAAAATGCACTTATAATTATTAATACACTAAATTATAAGATATCCCCTTGCCCTAATTGCCCAGTCGTGCGGTGATAAATTCGACCGCTCACGTAAAGTTTGTTGTACGACAATGTCATTGCGTACATTTGTCACATGTCGGTGCATATTCTCAGTTAGGACAGCTCCATTCAAAGACCTGTGTTTGAATTTTATATCGTTAGTATAGTTAGGACAAGGCAAGTCAAAAAAGTATCTACAGAATACCTAAACCATCAAACATTTATGTCTCTCAGTGAAAATTAAGTTTTTTAGACTTAATGACTTAGGTAGGCACTTACCTAGGTCAGGCTTACCTACGAAGATACGAAGGTAAGCTACGTATCTTAATTTGTACTTGTGTGTATTTTTTTTTAATTTCTTATCAATTTACTTTACCATTTTTACATCTCTACAAATTCAGAAAACCAACTCTTATCTTCGCTGAATAACAACTAACTAACTTAACTAGCCACTCAAACAACATATCTTTTCCCTAATTCCAATAAATAAAACTAACACTAACCGTAGCGGTTACCAGGCGAACAGCCATAAACAGGAGGTGGGAGATAAGGCTCGGGTGGACCGAGCTTTACGAGCCAGCCTCTAACTGCCCGTGTCCGCTGATAGCGCGGCTACCGAAGAACACTCTATTTGTATTGGAGATAACGCGAGATTTATTCACTAGAGGTGATTGGATTAGGCAGGAATGTAGGACCCGTTCTGTTATCGCTTTGATTGTGTCGATAGTTGTTTCCGAAAGCTTTGTTTTTATTTCGTTACATGCCTAAATAAACTAGGTAAAACAGGCCATAGAGGCGAACGCTGCCATTGAGGAATACAACCTGGCTACTGCTATCAGCCACAATGACTACTAAGTCATAGCAGAAACCCTAAAAGAATGCCCGGGACGATCCAAGGAGACAAAATTGACAAAGAATTTTTTCTGGAGCAATATATTATAGGAAATGCAGACAAATAACTTGATGCAAAAAAAAGGCACGGACCTAGAGTCTGTAGACAACAAATGAAGATTATAAAAATAAAAAAAACCTAGGTTTTAGACGGTAGTTAATATACTTATACGTGATGCTACGAACTGTAGATATGCACAAGGCTTAGGTACATGGACGTACTTCAAGGATGATCATATGGATCTATGTCCAATAAACGATTTTGATTTTCACTAGGCATGGCTAGGTACCTACCTAAATCGAGAACCTTTCACCTCGGAAGAAAGATCTAGATATATTTTTTCAGTGTCCGATACCGACATCTACTTACATTCCGTTCGGCATTCGCTACTAAACAAATATATTACGATTCTATGAACCCATGAAAACATACATGGGCATGTATGTAGTTGCTTACATTCTCATCGAGTCACTGAACTCGTGTCAATAAACGTGATGGGTAAATTTGCTCATGAAAAGCAGCGGCCAGCGCCTTTCATGTACAAAAACGCGCATGTATTTTTTTTTCTTTTAATTAAAAATGAACCGTTCCGAAATCCTTTAACTGAATGTGAACCAAGCCAGCAACTTATTTCAGTCGTCACGGCGCTTTTCGTAGTAAGAGTCTAATTCACTGCAGATGTGAATGTTTCTCGCTACGCTCCGAGTGGCGGGCGCCACCGTATAGCCCTCTTCCGGATCTTATTAAGATAATTTCCAGCTAATTAGCATTTCTAAATTGTGTTTAAACAATGTTCAGATGATTCTCGATTACTGAACTATTAATGAATAAAAGTAATAATTTCATGGAATGTCTACCTAGGCAAGCGTGCTCAACCCTAGGTGTTACAGCCAATGTTTGTCCGAGAAAGCGCTATCTTTCCACCACCAGCCATGAAAAAGCGGTTCCTCACGTCTTTTGTCTTGTGGTTGGGGAGGAATTGTCGGTGATGCCTACGTTACGATATCTAAGTGCCTACCTCTTTAAGGATACTAACTAAGTGTATTTCTTGTGTGTGGTGAGGTTGGCCATGGAAGTCCAGTGACCACATTAAATACAAGTCAAACACTAGCCTTTTTTAATTACCTATAGATACAAGTTAAGCATCAGGAATTAAGAAAGACAGGTATTAGGTACAGATTGAGTCTTTAACTCCAATTGTGTTTCGCAGAATCATCAAATCTTCTTGAAATTCTATTTTACTAAACATCGTAAACATCTTTATTCACAAATGCGATTGGTTTTGTTACTGTTAGCATATTGTTGACTGATAAATAAATAAGTAAGTATGTTCCCACCTCTGTGGGTGGACAAAGCTCTCTGTAGCCTTCATGGATGCCTTTCTTCAATCTTTAGGTATTGAAAACAACCAGACACCTGTGTCTCTAAAAGGTGCTAATCTTTGAATTGTTGATCGAAGGTGCTAATAGTTCGACGGTGAAACAGCCCTTGTCTATACTAATTCATGGAATATCCGACACATTTCCGAACGCCGGGTTCATCACCATGACGCCATCTATTATGTTTAAAGTATCGTTATGGATTGCTCTAGTGAGCTTCGTGAAAGCGGTAATCCTTGTTAATCCACTCCTGTACGTTTTGCGGTTCCAGTTTCCACTTATCCGAGAGATAAATCCCGCAGAGCATAGCTGCGGCTTAGCGCTGACGTGTTTTATGATTTTGGAGGGAAAAACGAGGAATATCTGTCATGTATGCAGTTGGGGGATTAACGTGAGGTACTTTAGTGCCTAATGAATGAAGCGCGCTGGTAGTGACTATCGCGATCGAAATCTCTAGCATTTTCGGGCGCCATCAATGGGTAAGTATATACCTACTCATATTTATTGATATCATCTCGATCGCAATAGTAAGTGCAAGTTATAAAGGTAGATAGGTAGGTTTTTAGATGGGTTAGGTACCAGTTACCACTACCAGGTGGCGTGCGCGCTACCATGTCGTTTGGAATGACCGGATCATCACAAACCCCATCCCAAATGCCAAATTTGCCCCATCCCAAATGCCCCATTTTCATCCCAAAGTGGTGAAAAAGTATGCCCCGATTCTCGCGCTGTTGAAAAATTCCAACAGATATTCGTATCGTACTCATAAATAAAATCATTGCTTATAAAAAGCTCCTGGCATACAGCTGATACAGTTACCTTTCACATTAAATCCTTTCAAGTGGACGTCATATTAAACGCCGCACTCATTCCGAACCAAAAATAAAGCCATAAAAATAACCATAATAATATATTATTCAATTTCTTCGCCATTCGTTTCATTAGACAGAGATTTATTCGGGAACTTTTATGGAAAAAAATAAAGTGAAGCGGGAGTTTAAAAAAAGTTTTCGGATCCAAGAATAGTCGCGCGGAGCTGAGATGCGATGACAGGGAATTTATTAACCATTCGGGATGACAAACTGCGAAATAGGGACACGGAGCCGACTACTATGAAATCTCGAAAAGATATGACAGTTTGGTCGAGATACGAGTGAGTTTGCGGTTGAATAAAATATTCTACACCTAAGTAACACAAGGTAATTTTGGAAAATCTAAATGGACAGTTTAATAGTCAAGTTTTTCAAGTCTTCGTTCAAATGTGTCTAATATCATCTACTGTGATTAACTCACATTTCATCTGTATTATCACTAATACAGATAAAATTCAGGCACTATAGACTTCACTATACCTATCATCCGACTTGTTATCGATCCTTCAACATATCGATAACAAGTCTTACATGCCCTCCGAAGCACATAATTTATCTATCATAGCACCACCTACACAGGCAATTTTTTTTTAATTATTTATAATGCAATATTTAGAAAATCTTGTGTTCAAAAACCGTATTTATTTCTCTCAGAAACATACATTTGGAACTATACATTTCGAGGAACGCGCGTTTTTCAACGAGAATCCGTAGTTACGTCTCCAGTAATAGAGGTAGCGGGTTCGAGTCCGCGCCGACGGTGATGTACGAGTATTTAATTAGGACTTCCTTTTGCCAGGCCGCGTTGCGACACGCGGACGGCCGGACGTTTACAGCAATTTACTCTAAACGTGCGCATTTCATTCGTTCAGGATCGCGCCACGGATGTCCGACAAATGACATTTTCATCTTTGTACGGAGTTGCGGATGTTAATCGGAATTAAGTTGAGTTACACGGAACAAAAGAAGCTTGGAATCGGATAGCCTTTAATTTAATTGACTTTCTCGATGGATATGTTGCTCTGATGATTGTTATTCAATTTAACAGGAAAATAGACTGATGTGACAAGAATGAACGACAGTTTATCTCTTTAGAAGCCATGTTAGCTACGTAACTGAACTTTACGTGACTCTCAGTGGTAGCAACTCACAATTAACATAAACACTTAGATTACCTTCAGTCAGACTCCAGGGTCTTGTTATATAGATTGAACGGTAACGGTGGAAGTGGCTGTATAGGTATGTGGTAGTGATGTGATTTGCTCAGGAAAGAACCATCGCTGTCTGCATGTAAAAAGTAATCGTATCCGTGTGTGTAGGTCAAAGATAAGGTAAATTTTCTACATTATCTTAATCGTTAAGTCGTCAAACATTCACTTCAAATCTCAGACAGTTCTTCAGTTCTCTTTGGTGGTGGATATTATATAAGAGCTGCAGTGACCGTGATTACTAGCTTTGAAATGTGAAAATACTAAACGTTATAACGAATCCTGTATCACGTCTCGTCTGTCAGAGCGATGCCGTGGGAGAAGACGCGATGCGCGGGCTACACGCGAGCTTTTGGGATTTCAATGCTGCGCTCGCATCCTGTGCTGCTTAAAGAAATATATTTTGACATATACTTGACCTGCGATACAAAGACAAACGTTTGGAGATACGGCGTCGGATTTATCTAATGTGCCTAGAGTGCTCTCTCATTTTCCCTGTTACACCGACAATTTTTGCATGAGAATATAATCCAACAAATTCGACATGTAGATGGTCATTCTGCACTATTATAATATACAGAATTGTGCAAACTCGTTATAACCTATTAGCTAAAGGTAATATGTTATAAGCATGTAAGAAGCATGTCATGAAGAAATCAGTGGGAAGCTACATGGAAAACCATTCAGATTATTAGGCTGCAACTACTATAATACCTAAATTTTGAAATGTAGAGCCATAATTCGGGATTAACAGGATAAACTCACTTTATTATGCGAGTACAACGCATGGGTAACACAAACAGTACTTATACGAAAAGTATGCTACCTACATAAAAAGGCACACAAATTCTATTTATCTCCCTAAAAAATTCTTTATATGCTTTAGTCCAGAAAAGTTCAAATTCTCACTATCATTCTATCATTTAATTTAAAACATTATTTCTAATACCCATTTATCTAATCAAGGTAACATTCGTATTAAATAGCTAAACGAATAAATTGAATGGCAACAAGTGTGAGAGGCTATCTATGTAATTGAAGGAACATCGGGCGTGTTGTTCGTGGACCCCATCGAGCCCATAAAAGGAAACCATAAGTGGACAGATGTAATTAAGGGCTTTGGGGACACCTTGGATCGGGTGGCCAGGTAGATGCCGTTCGTGAGACAATATCCAAATTAAATTTTATCGAAGTAGCTCAATGAAGTTCAAAGAAGGGGAGATTCAAGTCTCAGTAATACGTTCTCTTGTTCATAAGTCCGTATGACCGTGGCATTCACGAAATATTTAGCTAGGTCAATAAAAAATTTAAGCAATTCATAATTATTTTACCTTTCATATTGTTGTTAAAATTAAATAGGTGTTTGGACACTAAAACTATCTAAAAATTAGAAAACTAAGGAGATTGAAAGGAACTAAAAGTGATTGATGAAATGTGGATTGAGGTGATGGATAAAGAAGCTGCTTGTTAATATAGAGTCATTAAAATAAAAATTTTAACACATCTCATCATCCTGCTCTTATACTGTACTTTTAAGTACCTTTCTACTGTATTATCAAGGCTAACTTTAACTTTGATGTGAACATTATGAAACCTGTATGAAAGTTGCCCTGCCTCTGCCGTCATCTACCCGTTTGTTTGTCCATTTAAAACATATGGGTACAGGTAAGTATCGAAATTTTCTCATGGAGTTAATGAGAACTCCCAAGACTGTTCTGATTAACTCCATGTCTAAACATATTCCAAATATTTGGTGTTCGTTCGCAGGTCTGTCCTCATCTATAACAGTCGACGTACACGTTCACACACGGTGCGCACACCGTATTCGATGACAATTTCAGCTTAATTTACATTTCCTTTGGCCGGGACTCCTTCTGTGGCACGGTATGGTCTACAGAACTGATAGTTACTTGATAGATCAGCACTCTTCGTTCTTTAAATATAGAAGTTATTACTATTTTTCTCGGATTCTTTTGAGATCGAAACCAGAATTAGCCAAATCGGTCCAGGCGTTCTCGAGCTTTAGCGAGGCTAACAAACTCCGAAGAAACACTGCCGAAGAAAGGCCTGTTAAGTTGTTTACGAATATCTAATTATTTAATTTATGAAGATCAATACAATACCTTATATTCAAATACAGGAAACCCAATTATATAGTACGATTGCACACTGGTTAACTAGACGATAATGCGAAGGAAAGTCTCTAGAGATCATTGAAAACTTTAAATTTTTTCATATTTTGAACTTGCCTACCGTACACCCAAAGTCGCGCGTCCTTTTTTCGCCGGCCGGTCCCTAATGGGCGCACTTGTCACCGCGCCTCCTTATTTATGAGCGAGATAACCATCGCGCCTCCACTGCGCGCTTCGCCCCTGGTATCTCGGAGTCAGCGGCCGACGCTAATCAGGTGTTGATCTGCGCAAAAAATGAAAGAAAAACGTGTTGAAGACTACGTGCAGCGACTCCTAAGGTCCGCTGTGTGCTTGGTGCTTGTCAAGTCAATAATAACTTGAGATATTATTGAGACCTTTCAAGTTAATGGATTTTTTTCGTTTGGTTGTCAAAACGATCTTCGTCTTTATGATTGGTTGATGATGATCTTTATGGTTAAATGATATCTGCAACGCAAGACACGTCCAACCAATATAGAGTCCAAAAAATATAGAGATCCTATGAGGTCGTATACTCGCATGTTTCTTCTAATAAGGTAAACTACGCACTGAGACACCCCATTCCAAACGAAACATAATCACGATACACAATGTGTTGCTTGGTGCTTCACGGCGATTAATGAGAGTGGCGATAAGGTACCCCGTGTTAGAGATAATGGCTCTACCAATTATAGACACACCACATACACATTCGAGTTTAATTTATCATCTTTGTACCGTGTGTACGTTGCTTAAATATGTGAGTTCTGTTTTCGATGTTCATTTCATACGAAACGTGTGTGATAATTGCAGCAAATATGCATCCCCCAAATAAAACAGCCCATTATTTTTCAAATGAATTTCTCCACAATCCATGAATCATCAGAACAAAGACCAGAGGCGCATAATTCAATGGTGCACGTGTCATTTTCACACAATCCGCGCGGCCCACTCATCTCGTGGCGTGATGGGTCGCATTAGTGCTAATGCGTCCGTGCTTTATCTATCTTCTGTTCTCCTGGTGAATGGCAAATTGTTGGACAGGCATCGTGCGTGGCGATTAGTTTGACGTAATTGATTAATAGTTTGGAGGGTATCTATTCAATGAATGTGTTCAAACATGCACTCAGAATGATAAGGTGCTCGTACGCGTCAGTTGTTAAGAATGTCATAGACTTTTATGTGGCAGTTTATTCTTTGTGCATTAAATTGAAACCTTTTCGGCTATGACAGAACTGCTCAAGAGATGCTAGTTAGAGGATAATGATGTTAGCCACTCCCATAACTCCAGTCACGCTCAAATTACTTTACTTGGTATATGGATAAGTTGGAAAAATCAAAACGAAATTGAACTGCAAACAAAGGATCACCAGGCATTAAAAACAAGGGATCTATTAGTATTCGATACAGCCGAATAGGGCATATCTCTTGCGATAGTTAGTTTGAAACTAAAAATTAAAACTTAATGTTATACGAACGAAATACGCACTACCTAATTACCATTGCTCCTTTATGCACCCAAACAATAGAAAGCAACAACAAACAAACAAGCTCTCGACTCATATTACAAGCCGCGGGGTGTAGTGTGTAGGGGTTGATCTGACAAATTGCGTTACAATTGGAACGGACGTCGTCACCCCTCGCCACCCCTGGGATGGTCTCTAATGGACGCGTATGACGAAACAAAACACGTACGTTTGGGGAGACAAATCGTATTTATGTTTGGAATTGATGCATTGTTTTTTAAATTTGATTACATTTGTATATTTATATTTTACTGTCTTAATAATCCCAAGATTAAATAAAATCTTAAAGCTCTACAATTTTTGTGATAATTTTCTTAAGACTTCCTTTCTCTAAACTTCTCTATCACTATGACCCCATTTTTAACCGATTTCAAAAAAGGAGGAGGTTCTCAATTCGTCTGTATGTTTTTTTCTCTGATCGATAAAATGGCATAATAGATATATAATATTTTAATCGAGATTTTCACTTATATAGGAGCAATGTATAAAGGATAGGACACTTATAAGAATCAAAATAGAAATTGCTTCAATATCAATTCTATTTTCACCTTAAATGTCTTATTAAAAATTCCTAAATGATGCCAGAATTTCTATCTCTAAGCGATCACTATTATACATAATATTTATTTTTAATCGACCAACCGCAAATAATAGCTGGTACCTACCAAATGCGTGTTTATTTTCATCCTATTTTCGTAGCAGCCATGTTGTTTGTGACAATATAGCACGCGATCGCAGCAACCGCCGTCTCCTGAACACATATTTTATTATCAGATCTGATCGATTTGCAGCTAAACTGACTCCCATCACGCTATTCAACCAACACGTGTACATGCAATCATGAGAACAAACGCTTACAGTAAAGTTATCCTAACAATTCTTATCACTAAAATAATACCTATAAGGAAAACCAGTGACATGAAAAACGTTTATTTTGATAAAGGTTGGTGTAGATTTTGCAGAAGATCTTATGGACCAAATATCCTTCACTTACAGAACAGCCAGCCTTTCAGCCTAACCACAGAGTACATAATAGTACCTACAAGGCCATAACCCCAGCCATAGGGGGCTCCTACTAGATTTATCGCGACTTCAAACCCTCAGAGACCTTAGTTCTTCTTCCTCTCTTAAATCCCAAGAAGGTGCCTGTAACATGGTTTATGAAGAAGATAACGATATTTCCGAGTGAAATTTAACAAAATGAAGTTAATAGAGCTCATTCGATGTGAAAAAATGCTCTCACAGAATTGATTTAAGTTGATATCTGTCGGGAATTTCTCATTCGTAACTACGAGTATATAGGCGATTACCTACGTCTGAAACAAAGTTTTACGAGCTGGGGTTAGGTTTACGAGCCGACGGTGCGAGGCGACATCTATAACTTATAAGTTTATTTTTACATTAATTCGACGGTCTTCGCATATAATAATGTCGTTACTTTAGGTTTATTGGCTGTCAGTTATCCATTACGATAGAACGACTAAAATAGCAATGAGAAAGTTACGATTTATTCTTAAAATCGAATTAAAATTGGTTAAAAATTCAGCCTATTAATTACCTACAGATATACAGCAGAATGACTTTCGATTTAGAAGTCCGAGGACTGTTTCGACTTCCGCCTCTCGTGAAGAGATGGCGCCACGGGTGTCCTGAACCTGAACCACGCTATCGAAGTTTTCTACGTTCCTTTTTACAACTTGACAATTAATCTGGACTAGTTCTAGAAAGACGTTATAAACAGGAAAAATGCTATGAAAATTTCAGCCCCAGTTAATTTTAGTGCCATTATGATGCCTCAAATGTCATTACAACTTAAAATATCTTACCAGGAATTAACTGCATCGACTTCGAATTTAAACGATTTTGATCCCTTACTATCGTACAACCGATGCCATCGACACGAACGTCTAATATCCCTCCCATCTCTTCCAGGTCCTGAAGTACTGCGAGCACCTGCACGGCAAATGGTACTTCAGCGAGATCCGCGCCATCTTCTCCCGGCGCTACCTGCTGCAGAGCGTCGCCATCGAGATGTTCCTCGCCAGCAGGAGTGAGTACCCACTGAGTTCTTTGAACATACTGTAGGTAGAAGATAACCTTTTTATGGCGAATCAGTAGCAAACATAAGCTACACACCTCTTAATGTTAAGTGGCCACAGCGACCTATGGACTATGGACAGAAAGTCACGTCCAACGTTGACAGTAACCCATTAATGACCCACTACAGGGTCGGGTCTCCTCTCACAACGAGAGGGATGTAGGCCGCCGTCCACCACGCACCACTACTGCCCGTTGGTGGACTTCACATGCCTTTGAGAACATTTTTTTTAACTCTCAGGCATGCAGGTTTCCTCACGATGTTTTCCTTCACCGTAACAGCAGGTGATATTTAATTTTATAAATCGCACATAACTTTTTTACAAAGTCATTGGTGCGTGCCACTGGGATTCGAACCCGGACCCCTCGATTCGAGGTCGAATTCTAAGCCACTGGGCTATCACACACGAAATAAAATTCATCTCTATTCAAGTTCTATCTGAAGACGAATTGTGGGTTAAGGATAAGATGTCGAGCAATCATAGCTCCCCAACTAAAACACTAGTCGTGGAGGACATGTTGCTCAGTGCTCACGGTGGCGGATTCAGACGGTGGCGGTAAGGTACCTGCCCGGGCGAGCCCTAATGATGACTCTAGCACCTGTTAAAAGTGACTTCTTTTAAACCGACCTACCGCATCCGCAACCAAAACCCCCAAATTCGTGAGTAGAAGGCGTATCTAGAGGCATTTGTGAGTGTGTGGGCTTACTTGTAATGTTCTTCAAATAACTTTGATGTAACAAGAATATGTTGCTTCTGCTGAGGATTAATAGTGATCCCTTCCATTCAGCCCCTCCCTCGTAGTCCCCTCGTTGACGCAACTCGACAATCAATGTAAAATTTATGACATGTGTTCTTGTAGTTTTTGTAGTTCATGTTCTAACGTAACATATGTTCTCCATTCCAGCGTCGATATTCTTCGCGTTCCCGGACCAGGCGACCGTGAAGAAGGTGATCAAGGCGCTGCCCAGGGTCGGAGTGGGCATCAAGTACGGCATCCCGCAGACGAGGTCAGTGCTCTTTTTAATAAACCAAACTCTTTTTAATAAAAAAACCTTAAAAACAGCACCAGACAAGTTCTAAATGAAAAAATGTGTTCACTTCTAAAATACGGGTAGTCAAAAGGTTTTTGATATCAGGCTACAAGGCGGGTAGCGATTTTAAATTGAAAAAATTTCACTTTCCAGATACGGTAAGATTTTTTAGATTTTACCGGATGTAAATAAAATCATATTTGGTAAATTTGATAATCTATGATTAGATTCTTTTTCGCATAACAAGCAAATTGGCCTGTATTCAAACGAAAGTACAGAGAAATCTGGATAAAGAAATAGAGTTAGTGCAAAATAAATTTGCGATTCAATTTTATTAATGTAAAGTACCTATAAATTTATTTTTAAAAGATTATTTCTTTAATTTTTTGGAATAGTGATAGGTAGTGCTGCCATCTTACAGGTAAGGCGTGTACCATTTAAGGCTTCGCTTTGTCTGAGACAGTAGATCTATACCTCTAAGTGTTTTCATGTAGTGCCAAGAGATGGCGTTAGCCCACTCGTGTAATTTCAGATTCAATGTGGAATGAATAACGATTTTAGCTATAAATTGAATGATTCTTTATTACATATTACAAAAATATCAATTGAAAATAGTTTACTTTCTTAGATACATAGTAGGTAAATAGGAGCGTACCAGTTACCTAGTCTATGTAGAGCAATCTAACGCGAAACCAGAATAGAGTACTGGCTGTCTGTTTGTATGTTTTAAACAAGGCTCTAAGCGGTGATAGCCCAGTGGCTTAGAATTCGACCTCGAATCGAGGGGTCCGGGTTCGAATCCCAGTGGCACGCACCAATGACTTTGTAAAAAAAGTTATGTGCGCTTTATAAAAATTAAATATCACCTGCTGTTACGGTGAAGGAAAACATCGTGAGGAAACCTGCATGCCTGAGAGTTCAGAAAAAAAAGTTCTCAAAGGCATGTGAAGTCCACCAACCCGCACTAGGCCAGCGTGGTGGACTAAGGCGTATATCCTTCTAATTGTGAGAGGAGACCCGACCCTGTAGTGGGTCACTAACAAACAAGGCTCAATCCAGCCATTTGAGGTCATTTGAGACCATTTAGCCGCAATCAATATTCGCTGCCTTTTAGAGCAATACCTCTCCGGGACTCCATGGCTACGTAGCAGCGACTGTATCCAAACAAATTGTATTGAAATAATGACAGTTAAACAATTTGTTTAGATAAGTAGCCGACAATGTCTCCATGGCGTCTGTGCTAGTTACGGCTCTTAGAGGAAACGATTTATTTTTATTATTTATCAGAGATTACCTATTTTTCATTGTTCTTAAAAAAAATGTGGACTTAAATTCTGCCGTCTTTCGGCCACTCCGAGCGATGGTCCGACTCGAGTTACAAAGATTCAGACGAATCCTATAACCCTCTAGGCATGTCGAAAGCACTATCAGTTATTGTAATATAAACTCAATAGTCTGTCTATTAAATAGTATACGTACTATGTATCATTTAACAAAGCAACAACAGGGCATTAAGTGTTATCTACATCTTTCTTACATTGGTAGGCAGTCATCAGTTCAGCTGCCCACGTGCGTCGATTGTGATTGCTACGTGAAGTACGGAAGCGGGATCATTATCGCGTATTAACAATTTGCTGACACGAATGGACACTTTTATTTGAATTGTTTAAGTCATTGTGTCGCGATTTTACCCGGTTGTTATGATGATTTTATCTATCGTAAATGGTCTTCTTCGGGTATTAAAACAGAATTGTACTATACTTTTTGTATTTATATCGAAGTAAAAAAGGGCCTGTGTAGCCGACCTTATACAGCGTCACTGCATTTGCATCCAACTTCTGGGAAGAGGGGAAAACGGGCTAAAATGGTCACCTTAAATCCGTCTCTCTGGTCCACACCTCCCCGACCGTATTACTATAAATGTATTAATTGCTTAATGGCGTGTTATGAGGGTGCCGATAGGTTCCCTGCTGGAGACCTGCGATGGTTCGGCCACCTTTGAAATGTTTCATTCAAGTTCCAATGTAGGTAAAATACTTGCTTTAATTTCAACACACGTGTTTTAAATAAAACAGACGTTAAAAACATCACACGATTTATTCACACAAAAATATCGTCATTTATAACATTAATCATCACAGCGTTTATAAAAAATACAATATCTATCAAATTTATTTGTGTAAATGTAACTATAAATTCAGGCACGTATGTTCACCCTATTTTAATAATAAAATACATTATATTCGTATAATAATAATAATTACAATAATTTTAAGTTTATTATTGCTTATCATTTTCCCTAAACAGTCAAATCTTATCCCATACGAACTTTAATCACAATCATTTGTACTCACTTATAAATAAATTATCCTATTTAACATAAGAAAGTAACGTCACCTCGTATCAACTATCACTAACTCAATGGAATGTAGCATTAGTAACTATAAAACAACAATCACACGAAAATACCTATAATACTGATCACATAACAGTTTTTCGTTCATAAATAGTAACTGTACAACGTAACAACTGCGTCGGTAACTAACGTCTGCCTTTGGATATGAATATCTACTCCTTGCCGCTTTTCTCTGCGGTCTTTTCGTTCTCTTTCTGAACCCACTGCGGGGAAAATATCTCACCGTTTTTCTCTAACGACACAGCGGCGCCTGCACTATGCCTCCTTTGGACCGGTCTCCCTTCAATATTCGTCTGCTTCGTGTAACCCACTTCTGGGTCCACGTCTTTCTTCTCCTCATCAAACTGCCTCATGATTTCACTCAGCGTCTTCCCTTTAGTCTCGGGGAGGAAGAACAGGCAGTACGCCGCACCGAATATCGCGCAAATCGCGAATAGATATAACGTAACGTTGCTAGACAACAACTTCTCCAGCTGCGGATAGGTCTTGATGTTGACGAAGATCAAGACGTAAGCGCAACACGACGTCGCACCGGACATCACTCCTCGGATGTCCTGAGGGTACAGCTCCCCGGACATGATCCACGGCAGCTGTAGGAACCCGACCATACTGAACGACACGTGTAGAAGAATACACGCTAGTTTAACCAGCGGTGGACCGTTCAAACTGTCGCAAATAGCTGCCCCCAACATTGCAACTCCCAACAGTAGACCGGACGCCGTGGCTAAGGTCTTTCTTCTGAAACTGTTGATGAGGCAAGCTCCAACGGCACCCATAAACACTCTCACACCACCCACGATGATTGAGGCCGTGAATTCGTTAACACTTGTGCCGACAGACTTGAAGAAGTCGACAGCGTAGTACAAGATCACGTAGATTCCCGACATCTCTTGGAATATGAAGAAGATGATCAACAAGGCGAAAGGTTTCAAGACGCTCCGTCTAGTAAAAAGCCTCATTTTCTGTTTGAATGTCATAGTTTCTCCCGATTTTCGGTCTTTCGTGAACTCCATGAGCTCCTGCTGGGCGGTGTTGTTGTTCTGTCTCAGCCAGAACATGGCGCTGTAGGCTTCCTTCATCTGGCCCTTTGACGCCAACCATAGTGGGGATTCCGGCACGAAGTACATGAGGAACGGCGTGAGTAAAGACACTCCTGCGCAGATCGCTGCGACTTTCCTCCAGTGGACGAACGCTCCCAGGGAGTAGACGATGAAGATCCCGGTGGAAACCAGCCCTGGCCCTAACGCGCTGAGGACTCCTCTCTTCTCCGGCGTCGTGATCTCCGCCACGTAGATGTAGGAGACTGTTGACATGCCTGTAATTTGAAAGGGATCTGTTATATTTGTGCTCACTTTAGTCAAATATTTGAGCAAGTGACAGTAAAAAGTGCCGTCAATATATGTTTGCTTATTTGAAGAAAACATGTTAGTTTCTCAAATAAGATAAAACAATTTAGGAGATTCATAACAATATGCAATATTTAAATACCTATTCGTATTTACAAAATTTCCACGCTTAGTAAAATTAAATATCACGTGCTGTAACAGTAAAGGAAAATATCTCGAGGAATCCTGCATGCATAGAGACGCACCCTGCAGTCTGTCACTAATGGGTGACGGATACAAGTTATTTTATTATAAAAGTGGTTTAAAAATAAATACATCAGCTCAACTTACCAATGGTGAAACCGGTGATGAACCTCCCCACGCAGAGGTAGACGTAGGTCTCGGAGAAGGCAATGACGAGCCAGCCGATGAGGTTGGGCAACACGATGGACTGCAGGAGAAGCCGCCGCCCCACGGCATCTACCATCATGCCGCCTAGCAGCGCGCCGATCGGGTTTGAGATCACGCCTAAACTCGCTGTCAACAACATTTATAAATTAAGCCAAAAATATCGAGAATTATAAGTCATATTGAAAAGTAAAATAAGAACTACTTTCACTATTATACGCTATTACTTTATTAAAATGGAAGATCCTTTTATTTATTACATCATAATTGTGTAAACTTATATTTGATTTATGTAATGCGGTTGGATAAAAACATCTTGTTATTTACATGAGATGAGAAGTAATGTATGAATACCTACAAGTATTCATCACATTCTCAGCACATCTTTCTATTCTTCTGATGCTTCATATACCAATGAGGTTTCACCGTTCATTATTATTGCATTATCAGTGAGTTTATTTTATTTATTTGCACGCCGCCGTTTAACAATAAAATTTTGTTTTCCATTCTGATCAGGAACAATGCAAGCACCTACGTGCTTGTGAATAAGTATTCCAGCCCTCGGTCGGCGACCCTACTCCGTTGTATCTGATATCGAGCGCCAGATCCGATACTCAGCATCGTTTGCGGCGTTTGTTGCGTGTACACAACCTTATCATGTTTGCACACCCGGCTCTCTTTACCTTCCAATATTTGTTTTTCCACTTGTGTTTTGTGAGCAAAAAAAATGTTTGCTTCTGTGAAAGTATCACTCAAGAAAAGAATAATTTCGCTTAGTAATGAATGCGTGTCACTATTATTTCCTTCTATCCTTTCAGTGCTTTGTAGGTCATTACTGGATCTGGGCCTACGCTAATCGACGCCACTCCGCCAATTCCTGGATTCTTTAAATCCAACGGTTTCCCGCTGTCTTCTTCAGGTCGTCCACCTGTTCGTGTCACTATTGTCTGTCTATTCTTAGTCATTTCATGTTTTAACAGTAGTTTCAGATGCAAAATCAACATTATTTTCATAAACAACTTTGTTTCAGATGAAAGACCATATTTTATGGTGATCTTCCACAAAAATTAGACATCATTACTTATAATTATGAGAATAATAACAAAATACATAGTAGATAAATGAATGAAACACTAATTGCGCTGAGTGTTTTTCTTTTATAAAAACACTTGTGAAAACAGCATAATAGGTCACATGATAGGTATACATAGGTAAATGTAGGTACACATTTTCCATGAATCGCATTTACAAATGTTATTCAAACAATTAAAGAATAAATTTATTGGGTGAATAATAAGGAGAAAATTGCAATTTCGAGTATACCATAAAATTTTATAGTTGGACTGATAATTGCGGTTTGGGATGAGATTACTGAAATGCAAACGGTAGCGTGTATTCATACCATACAAACTACCTTTATTTCTTATTTATCTATGGGCCATTCCACGCGGATTAGAACCTTTTTACTAACAGCGTGTCGTAACTCGCTTTATACAATATGTATTGTTTCTTTGCCACAATGAGTACCTATTTAGCACACACTTACGTATTCTGTTGCAATGAAATGTGACATATTATTTATTTACAATTGATGTAGTTACTGTTCTTGAGTTTTTGTCGCAATTGCGTAGGTTTTGTGTCTGTTTCGAGTGTGTCAGCCCGGTGTCGTGTATTCTTGTATGGCGATATTGGCACGGCGCCACCGGGCACTGTGTTTGTAAACAACGTGCGCCCCTCGCGTTCGAATGTACCTATTATGTTTGGATAATACCATTTCAACAGCGGTGACAGCCCAGTGGCTTAGAATTCGACCTCGAATCGAGAGGCCCGGGTTCGAATCCCAGTGGCACGCACTAAGTAATGACTTTGTAAAAAAGTTATCTGCGCTTTATGAAATTAAATTTCACCTGCTTACGGTGAAGGAAAACATCGCGAGGAAACCTGCATGCCTGAGAGTTCAGAAAAGAAATGTTCTCAAAGGCATGTGAAGTCTACCAACCCGCACTAGGCCAGCGTGGTGGACTAAGGCCTACATCCTTCTCATTGTGAGAGGAGACCCGACCCTGTAGTGGGTCATTAATGGTTACTGACAATACAATTTCTTTGTATGAAGAAGACATTTTGATACTCATTGTGCCACCTTGCAATTATATACATATGTCTTCAGAATTTTTTATCGAATCGATAAAAAGGGGCACTTTAGGGGCACTTTAGGAATTTAATTAATTAATGAGTAGGTACAATTATGTACTGTCACAACATTCGAGTAATTATATTATATTAGGTTAAGACTGACACAAAACCTTATCTTAATATAGGTGTACGTATTCATTAATTAGTTTATCAATAGCACTGTTAGCTATAAGTAGTTTACTATATGTAATCTTCACACAGTACCTTCACCATCGCTTTGTTTTTTCTTTAAATGTGTTACAACTTTTATTTTCCTTTATCAATTTAATGCCTTCGTGTCGACGGAAAGTCACAATCATTAAGTATGTCTTTTGACGTGTCTGAATATAAAAACAATAACTTGTGTCGGTGTTTTTCGACAAGAAATTCGACTATCCTACTGTATATTATATTGTTATCTAGCATATTTTTAATATAAGAGTTACGCCAATTTTTAAATAATCTTCATACTGTGATCGGGTGAGCCTGATACGTAACTAAGGCTTCTTCATACAAATAACGTTATTATTATGTAAAAGTCAACTGAAAGTCACAAGCTAGTACATAGTTAAAATAATTGAGCATATTATGTCTATCTTTAGACGAAAAAAACTATAGTAATAATGTGGTTAAAGAATGATTAGAGTATACATCACTTCTATTGTATTATTTTTCGAATACTCACCAATCCATGAACTCTGCTCGTACGATATACTGGGATATTCGTGCTGGTACTGGGGCAGGAGGACCGCCGAGAAGCCCTGGCAGAACCCCACCGATATGTTGATGGACTGAGCAGCGAGCGCCGCCAGCACCTGTGAAGTTATGGACGCCTGGTGTCATTTTATGCTTCACAAAATACGAGTATGTCTCCGTTATTTGAAATTTCACAAATTATTAATTTCACCTCAGCAAAAGTCACTTTTGAGATGGAGAGATATTCTCAATATTTCTATCGTTTGGCCAGTTAATTTAATTTATTTTTGTATGAAAAGAAGTTATGGTTTTTTATCCACATAAAACTGTTTTAAGTTATGGTGATTCATAAATTGCCATTAAACATATATTTAAAAAACCCCATACTTTTTTACCTTTTGTTTACCCTGTATTATTGTTTTATTGTAATCGATTTCAATCAATCAATGTTTGTTCTACGCAGCATACCAAATAACACATTAATCTCCGATTCAGTTTGTAATATATCTTTAAGGAAAATATTTATGTTATATAAAATATTTGTGGAAAATATTTGTTCCGCTGCACCGCTTTGCTAACAATTCTATGAAATTTGATCAATCGCTAGAGTCGCACCTGTTCATACTTTTAAGTCACACAAGTTCAAACAATATTTTGTAATATAACTTAACAATTAAAGTCGATTTATATAAAATTACTTGCTAGCTACGATAAACACACAGAAGAAAAGAATTCGTTAGCACGCAATAGCTGCGTAAAGATTGCGTTAATCGATTCACACGATTCGAAATTATGTAGGTACGTGTTTACTCACTTTTGGCTTCATCTTCCCGTTTAGGATATTGGTGAAATTGTTTATTACAAAAAAATTAATAAGCGACGAAACGTCGCGAAAAATCACGGACAAAGCCGACTGATCTCGTTTCATGGCGAAAGCGAACTCTTCTTTCAGTGACGGACATGTCTGTTGTTCAATCCGCAACACTCATATCAACACGTACCAGTCATTAAGGAGAGTGAGTTAAACTGTTATGTTTCTATGATTCAACCTACGACACCGGGGAGCATTGACACAATTTGGGAAGCTAACATTGGCAATGTCTGAGCGTCCCGAGTAAAAATAGAGTTGAAAAACGTGAGGAGCGAAACACATTTACATTGTACACGTGACGACAAGATAATATCAGTCATAAGTTAACATCTAATTGAGCGATCGTTAAGGTACCGACTGACTAACGACTACACGACACGACAACACGACTGCTTCGGAACTAATGGTCGGACGCGATCGGAGTCGGGTACCTGTCGGTAACAAATTGCTTACTTTTGAATGGTAAAAACAATAAAGAGTATACCGGATGTCTATTGAAGTACTTGAAAACAAATCGGGATTAAGAATTGGAGAGTGACCTGCAATATCTACCTGTTCTTAAACAATAAGCTAATGAAGTGGTTTGTCTTCACAAAACTACGTCAGGTAAGTAAATGAGAATTGTTTCGTTGATTAACACTTTTTTAAATAGCAAAATCGAGTGATTTTTAAAGCAATATTGTATTGTATTGACTTCAAGAGATATAAAACTTGAACGTGAACTTACGTACGTGAATGTGAATTTTAAAATTTCACAAGCATTTTAGTATTTATGTTAATGTAAGTTTTGTTTCAAAAGATTTTTTATTTCGAAAAATCGTCATGTAGACCCAGGAATCAGCTGCAACGATCAGTGTTTTTCTTTCTAATCTAAGTTTAAATAAAAAAAAATAAAAAAAGTCTAAAAAAATAAAATCTGTCCGTGACTTTTGCAAGATGGTATTATAAAAGTAGGCATGCAGGAGTAAATTAGGCATGCAGGAGTAATTATCTACCTACCACTGAAACTAATCGCATGTCTTGCGTTGTCGATTATGAAAGTTTGCCTCTATGGCAAGAGATTTGAATGCAGTTAGATATCTATTGCAAAAAGAAAAATGGTCTAAAGTACTCATTTTTATGTCAAAATCGTCAGCAATGACGCCCTATTAACTTATAAAAAAATAAACGTAATAGTGACAAGTACGTCATTGTATTCTAATCAGAAATATATATCAAAAAATATATAAATAGATAGAATTCCGGATTATTGTGAGTAGGTAGGTACACTTCTGGGTTCAGTCAAGTACATTTCATATTGTAATAGGTAGTGAATTTAATCAGAAATTGTTCTACGATTTTTTGTAGATCCTACTTACTACAATTGACGAGCTTTTTTCGCGTAATCGCCGCTAAATATTTGCAAAAGTTTTTGTGTCCGAAGATTTATATAATTCACTCGTGTGGTCAATTTATATGTCTACATAATGAAATGGGGTAACCAGCGGAACGGGCAACACTCAAACGGTATGATTGCGAGATGATGTGTTATGATGTAAACGGTGTTTATATGAAATGACTTGGGAAATTGTCCCGGCAACTCGGTACATGGCACCCGATCATTTTCCCCGCGATATCGTGAAGAATTAAGACCGGTAAAGACTTACTGTTGTGGCTATCTACTTACTGTAAGTACCTACTGATGTTTTAATTAGTTTGTTGTCAATAGTGGGGTATTATCTTTTGTGGATAGCAATAGCGTTCGAACGTTCGAGCGTTTTGAGGCGTTTTAATATAAAGAGTAGGAAATGACGTAGCCGGAATCATTATTGTAATAATACTTAGCCAAAATTAATAGAGTTCTTAAAATACTTATTATAGCCGAACAACAATACTGGACGATACTCTACTGCATACATTTTTTCTAAAAAAAATGTATTATATATTTGCTTTTGTGGTTGGATTTGGCAGTAATCAAGAATAACTGACACAGCGGTGATAGCCCAGTGGCTGAGAATCAGACCTCTTAATCGAGGGGTCCGGGTTCGAATCCCAGGGGCACGCACCAATGACTTTGTAAAAAGAAAGTTAGGTATGTGCGCTTTATAAAATTAAATATCATCTGCTGTTACGGTGAAGGAAAACATCGTGAGGAAACCTGCATGCCTGAGAGTTCAAAAAAAATGTTCTCAAAGGCATGTGAAGTCCACCAACCCGCATTAGGGCCAGCGTGATGGAATAAGGCCTATATCCCTCACACTGTAAGAGGAGACCCGACCCTGTAGTGGGTCATTAATGGGTTACTGACTCAAGAACAACTAATTCATAAAATAGTATATTTATGCTTTGTGTGCTATATTATGCAGTTTGAGCTTAGATTCAAAACCTGATTTTGCAAAAACTATCAGTGTTTTGCAACAGTTGTTTACTACATATTATGTCCTAGAAAAACTAAAGGAAAATTTTAATACTAGACCAGCCATAATAACCTTCATGACCATTTGGTTGTGTGGACACGTGGTGACTGAATGAATGATATCATTCATCATTCAATCAATCTTTAATCTGTACTTATCTTTACGCGTGTCTTTATGTAATTCAAAAATTACTTGAAATATTTTAATGTGTACTTCCCGCAAGGCAGGAAAGAGATAGTGAGCATTCGCAATAAATCAATGTTCGGTTTTAAAGCGATGCAATAAAAAAGATTAATGCACTACTTACGGCGAGATCCACTCCGATATTATCGGTATAAATCTCTTTAACCCTCAAAGTCATGCCAACGTCTGCTCCGAAGGGCAAATGCACACTAAGCCTACGACCAGTCATATCTTTGTTATATACATACATACATATGTACTTCGACCTTTCACATGCATATAGAGTTGTACTAAAAGTGGTGCGCCTTGGTAAATATTTAACAAGCTAAAATTAAAATTGTAGCCTGATTAGATTATTAATTTTAACAGTCTACTACGACCATCTCTTCGCATCGTAATCGTTATGGATGCAATAACAGACATTGGTGTATAATACAAAATTATTCATCTTAGGACTATGTCATAATTTAGTTAAATAAATAGCTGGCTGATAGCTTGCATAATATACCAAGCAATATATAGCATGCAACCAAAGTATCAGAACAATAATTCTAGACTGTTCGCACGTCATCTAAAGCAGTTGTTTACGTTCATATCTGCTATCTGCCTAGGCAAGCCGTTAGGTATTTCCATAGCTTTACTATGTAATCAAACCGTTAAATAAATTAGCTCGAATTACTTGTATTGCATTTAATGGACTGCCATTAACTTAACGTGATACTACCGTTTTCATGTAAATAGTAAAGTTTCATACATACAGATACAGTTTTGTTAGAATCAAAAATGTTTTGCTAGTTTGCAATACATATGAGTATATCAAGGCTATTCTGTTTTGCGTGCAAAAATTAGAAACGAAGCTGACATTTAAATGTAACATCAATTTTATTTATATATAAATAAATATCGTAAGAACATTGTTTGAATTCTTGTCGTATTATATTTATTTGAGTAGATGTTTATTTGTTTGTAAAGTACGCTCGGACTTTCCATAGTTTGTGGGTCATTTCACGAAGCTTTAATTCTGTAATGAGCTCGATATCGGTGAACGTAAGGACACTCGGGTGGTGTCAGCGCCAGTCGTGTCGCACTTGTCTAGAACTACGGGCTAATAACAACTAGACACTTCTAGAAATCGATATTCTCAGTTCATAGAAAAGATCAGTTTATAGAAAAAATACTTTATATGTTCTGTTTCACAAAAAAATTCATACATTCGGTCGTCATAACTAAAAATTAATTCTATATAGACAAATAGTATAGAAATGCGAAAACTCACTCAACGCGAAATCTGAAAAAAGCTGAAACTGTAAATAGGAAAAGTAAATTAATTGGATAGGTAATGTAATTAAAAAAATGAAAATAATTCGATTTCATCTAAAAACGAATGTGAGGAAGTTTCCTTTCTAAATGGACGAATGGAGTTTGAGTTTTAAGTCACATCCTACTTATTACCTTAAACCCTCCTATTATAAAGTCACTGAACGTTTTATATGCGTAGCCTTGCATTTTATGTACTGAATTTTATGACACACAATTTCACACATAACAAACACATAAATTAACCTTGTTGACCAAAACATATGGATCGGAAGTAAATAAAAAGTTCAAACGCCGAAATGAACTCTGGCCTCGCCTTCACATTGAATGTTGACCTTATGTTTATGTGGACCTAGTACTCAAAATGTTTAAGGACCCACAGAATATGAACTTATGAGCTATGTTTGCGACTCCGTTCACCTTGCGCTGACTCTATTTATTTATTTTACATTGAAGTATAATATCATGATAGTTACCCTATATGTTGTTGAGGGATATAAACCACCACCATGCCAAGTCTTATTAATAGTCATTAAGTAGTTCTCTTAGCTATGTTGTACTCGTAATTCTCGAATATACGAAAAATTCTACCAAAACTACACCAGTGTAATTCCTTGCGAAACATTACGAAACATTAGAAGCAAATACAATCCTTTTGTGTGTGAATCATTGAGTTACATAATCTGTGTTTATATTTTTTATCTTCACCTATTAGAATTAAGGATATAATAATTATGTATCTGTTATGAATGCGTCCGAGACCTATTAAAACTTGTTTTGTAGCTATTACGTTTCAATCACGAAGATTCTGTTAGTATCCAGGTGACTTTTCAAGTAGCAACTAAGTGTTTGACTTCTGAATTGAATAAATAGATAGGTACTACTTTCATTTTACTTACTTACATAAACATGCAGTTATTGCTTTACACTTCACGTCTTGCAGTTAATTTACAAAATAATGTGTACTTATTGGAAAGTATGATTTTGTGAAAAAAGCTCAATTATTTATAACAGTATTAATTAATTAATTAAAAGTATTAAATTCTTAAGGAGTATATAATATCAGGTTTGATTACAACAATATTGACTTGCAGGTACTTTAAAGTAAAGTATTTCATGATATTCATGATAAATTAAAAAATTATAAATATTATGCAACATTTATAAAGCAAAAACACGACGTGTCTAATTAAAGTTGTACAACGTTTTGTTTTGTCTTGATATAATGCAAGCTTAGAGATATCGCAAAGTTCACCGGTGATGCTTCGAGATTCGAGAATGATCTGATATATTCTTAAAATATATTTTATTAGTCTATAAAACTGCAGCATATATTTTCTACGATTACTACGATCTTCTTTTTAATCAGATAAATTTTGGTTGTTACTTAAAAACTTCACGTTGATTCAATAAATAAATAATAACGCTTCACACTCATAGCTCCACACTAGGATTCCCAAGAACGCACTATGATTTGATTTTCCTTAATTTGGATGAAAAGAGGATTTTCTTTATGCCGTTAGAAATATTTTATTAATTTTGTTCCCATAAATATTTTACACCTAACAATGAGTTGATTCTTAAGCATTACTTGCTTTTATTTAATATTCCTAATAGATTTTTATGTAAAATTTTTATTTGGCATAACAAACAAATGTGTTTATTACATAATGAAATGTTCTCAAAAGTAATATTATCTAATACTTAAAAAGATTGTGCAACTGCAAAATAGCATTTGAATTTGCTAAATTAATGCATACATTATAAAAGGATCATGTCGTGTCGATAGGATAAAAAGATTAAGATATGAGGAGTGGTTTGTGAATCATCAAACGTGGGAATTGCCCAACTTTTTCAGCTGAGCTTAATAAAAGTTTAACTGAAATTTTATAAAATAAAAGTTAAAATGCAATGAAGAAAATAAAATGATCAGTCTTGTCCATCATAGTGGACTTTTGGTAACTTTCACATTTATGAAGAAGTTAAAGAAAAAGTTTAGAAATTAAAAGAAAAATACAACCTAATATCATTGTCAAGCAACGATGCGTTACCAGGAGCACATAAAAACGAGACGGCATTGAGTCGTCGCGCGGTCAGCTCGTTCGTAGCAGTTCAAGTTCAAGAACGCGGTTCACGCTTAGCCGCCCGCCTCTAGTGATGTTAAGGCTCCGATGCTCATTTATCTTGGCATATTATTCCCATTTTTTCGGTTGCGCATAAAGAAAAAAATGTAATAAAATTTTTTGCTTCGTTTCGGAGGTTCCGGCGTTTGCATTTTGTATGTAAATTGATAAAATGATAATAATAACATTAATATGTGTGGTCTCATTTGGACTTTATTTAATAAGTAGCTGTTATTCTATAATAAATCTTATTAACAATAATAATTTGCCACACAAAAAATGCGTGCAACTAAGAGCAATATCATTTATCCAGGTGGACTGATGACCTGAAGAAGACAGCGGGAAACCGTTGGATTCAGAGGGCCCAGGACCGGGCGGAGTGGCGTCGATTAGGGGAGGCCCATGTCCAGCAGTGGACTACTAAGGGCTGAAAGGAAGGAAGGAAGGAACGTCAATATTAAAGTCTTTCGATATAATTATTCAGTATTTTTAAACACAGCCTTTACATAACGGTCACTGATGATTTTTGCAAAAATAATCCATTGTCATTGTCATCGCGTGCTGATACGACGGAAGTAAAAATTGCTCAGCAGTTACTATTAACAACCTTTTTACACAATTTTCATGTTTTTTTGTGTTCGTGTGTTCACATTTCAGTGATTTTCGTGCAACTAGTGAAATATATTGTGCTACGTCGCAAATTGTTGTAAAATTAACTGCTTTTTATCTACCGTTTTATATGGTACCATTTTTATGTAAATTTTATTGGTATTATTTTTTGCCTCGTCGTGGAATACCGTCAAAGCATTAACTTATATGTATTTTTATATTATGTATATATTGACTGCTTACCACAATCTCTTTACAACGCCGAGGGTTAATTGGTAGAGGATGTCACATAGGGAGGGATATCAGTGAAAATACTGTCAGTTAAAATGTATAAAATCAACAGTGTGTAGGTACTTAATACAAACTTGATGTATAATGCATTTTAATGAATCAATAAACTTTTATCACCTAAATAAACGAATTGCTTATTAACAACATTTAACTGACTTAGGATACTTTTTACCCCTCTCTGGATCAAGTTCTAACATGTACACGGACGAAGCAGCCAGCGAAGCCTAGTCTATTATATTTTTACTTAAATTCCCGTGTTTCCTACCCTAGCCTGACACCCTCATAACCGTTTTACTTCAGTATGTTGGCATTCATTTGTATGAAAATTGCGTTGTAGCTATTTATTCGTAATACACTTTAGTCGTAACATCAGATAAAACCTTATGTAATAGATGCGCCGAGCGTTCAGACACGTAAAGGTATCGTCTCGTGAATTAATTATCTCAATTCATCTTATCAGCACCTAACCTTTACGTAATATTATATTTATTAATATATTAATTATCTCTCTGCTGTACTTAAACTATCATGGTCTGTTAATACTCGTAATGATCTGTTTATAATAAGTGTTTAGTCCGTTCTCGAAGGCAGACTTCGAGAACGGATCTTGCAAGTAGTAGTTTAATAGTAGGCCTTATTCTACCACGCAGACCAAATGCGAATTGGTCCTTCACCCTTAATTTTATAAAGCGCACATAAAAAGTCTTCGGTCCGTCCCACCGTTTACTGAACCCAGTCCGATCGAGGACGAGACCGAATTCTTAGCGACTGGGCTGTCCCCGGTGCTAAAATAAAAGCTACATACAGACAGATATCTGTACATCTATGCGTGCAGTACACTCAACGCTACGCACCGAAAGACCTCAAATAAACAAGCCGTGTTTATGTAGTCGATGGCCACGATCAGTGCGATTTTACTGCGCACCAGAGTTGCCTTCGCCGGGGTCAATATCACGATAATGGTCCGATGCAAGGGCTGCTTGTTTTGAAATTTTTGCCCCTATCGCCTGATAAAGCTGAATCATATACAATTGAATACGACAAATGAAGACTGACTCAGATTCAATTCTTCTGACCATTTAGGTCGACTTTCACTTGACAAGGTGAACTTAACAGAGATCGATTAGAAAATTTATGTAAGTAAATGCAATCTAAGTAGTAAAATTTTAAATAAGCGCCCCGCATACTATAAAATGAAAAAAGCCTTAATACATTCTTTAAAAATAAATAAATTGGTAAGAAATAGCAAAAAGTTTTTAAAAGCGCATATGACAACTAAACCGTTCTGCGTTTTTGCTCGACGGGCGGGCGGATACTGCATCAGCTTATCATATTTACAAGACTTATAAGGAAACTAAAAACAAAATTGTGTGTATGTATGTTAAGGAATTACCGACGAGTTTTTTTGGAGAACAATTTTAACCCATTTATTGACAGTTATTAACCAATTAACCTAGGCATTGGACTTAAACACGGATCCAAGTTGTAAATGAACACTTGCTGTTCTAAAATCGCGTTTACTGATGTTTCGATTGTCTAGATAACACACTTTTGTGTGGACCCACAAATGGACCAAATAAATATTTATGCTTCCTGAAATTGGGTCCTAAATGACCAAATAGGATACTTTTTATGTCTCATGTCATCTTGCTCTCTGGACTGCATCGTTAATTTCTTTGGAAAAGGGCACAATGGGTCTTATAAATATTGTGTATGTATGTATTGTATGTATTTAAATTTACAAGTAAAAAGAATAATAGTAATAAAGAAGGCATAAAAAAAATATAAGGGCTCTGACATGGTCATTGCTAATGTAAACTATTACAATCTCTCTAAAAGATTTTGACGGTTTAACACTTAACTATACTCTGTACGTTCCATATAATTTGAAGACAACCACATTTGTTTTCAAATATTTTAGGTAAAACTGGTAACCCCGCTAAGGGTTTGATAAATAGTTGCTCTCCATAACTTGCATTAACGACCTAATATGAAGAACTTTCACATTTCCAATGGAAATTTTTTTTTTAGAAAACACGCTAACCAATATGTTACTTATAAAAATGTATGACATGATAACTATGTGAGTGATGTGACGCATATGTCTCGTATTTAGTTTATCGAGGGAATACAACGTCCGCGCCTAATACTAATGCCACGCTACTCGCCTCGCCTTGCTCCACATCGGCAAGGCTCAATGATAGTGGGAACGTTGTGTGGTCCTTGAGCTTCCCTTATTGTTTTTGGCGATTTTATGACTTTTTATTTTATGACTATAAAATGCTAATTGTCTTTTTTTATAACTAATAAGGGTTTTAAACTGCCTACTTTACTAAATCGTTATCGTTAAGAACCAACCTTTAATGATTAAAATGATTATTTTAGTCGTTAATTTATAAAATAACCAGATATTTGTATGTAAGGAATGTAGGCTAAGCTTAAATAACTATTTGTATCTAAGGAATGTAGACTAAGCTTAAATAACTTAAATAACATAATTTATCAACTAATTTGAGATCTGAAATATGTAATTTGTGGATTTCTTCCTCTCTCTACTAGCTCAGCCTGTATGTTGTTAATGCCTTCCAAAAGCCTTACATTAAAAGAAAAATTTTATAGCACAGTGTGCCTTAAACCCGCACTTAAGCCAAGGTTTTCGGCGCGTCAAGTTGTAATTTTTCTCGTTCTATAAAGAACGTGTGCCAATTAAAGCACGTGTTTCGCACGCCCCCATGCAATAATAGGCTACGTACTCGTATGTGTATGTACAGTCTGGTAGTCCGGTGATAGAGTAGATACGTTACCATGTACAGGTCGCCATAGCGGCACACCTTCCAGAAGCCCTTGATGCTAGTGATCATGGTGCGCGCGCGTCGCTCGCCGTGCCGCGCCGCCGCTACCCTCCTGCAACAACGACCAACTTAGCTATGTCATGTCAGTACCCATTGATGACCCACAGGGTCGGGTCTCCTCTCACAATGAGAAGGATGTAGGCCTTAGTACACCACGCACCACTACTGCGGGTTGGCGGACTTCGCATGCCTTTGAGAACATTTTTTTTTTGTGAACTCAGGCATGCAGGTTTCCTCACGATGTTTCTCACAGGTGATATTTAATTTCATAAATCGCACATAACTTTTATTACAAAGTCATTGGTGCGTGCCACTGGGATTCGAACCCGGATCCGTCGATTCGAGGTCGAATTCTAAGCCACTGGGCTATCACCGCTGCACTTAGCTATACACCAGCGTTTCTCAAAGGGGGCTTATGCGTACCACTGGGGTACCCCGTTGCTTTATAGGGCGTGTAGTGTATGCGCCTGAGCCGAACGTCAGTCCGGTCCGGTGCATGAGCCGTGCGCTGGGCGCAGACCTCTTTACTGAGAACTTAGTAAAGCGAGTTCTATTTACCGTATGAACAGTTTAGGGGTTTTATACAAAGTCTCCAATATAACTTGACCTATAAGTATTGTCACTTATACGTGTTGACGATATAACTTTGGCACAAATTTGGCAATTCTTCTTCGTTGGAGAGCCAGCTTTAATCATTTTATTTCTCCAGTTTCCAATTTACAATGACAATGAGGTATATCGACAAAAAAAGAAAAAACTTCTCAAATGCGATAATTAAAATGTATAATGTAATTAATAAAGAGACAGAATACAAGTGAAAATAGCATATTAGTGCGTAAGATACATAACAATATAACGGGGTTAATAACCTCAAATTGCTATATCAATTAAAATGAAGTTATTCATTGATATGAGGTATTTGGAGTCGTGAAAATGTAATTAATTCAAATATGTACCTATATATTTTGTATCTAAATGATAAACTGAAACTTAAATGTGTAAATTTAAATAAATTGTTTTTAAATTATAATTTAACACGTTTGCTATGAAACTCAGGCTTTGGTGTTTAGTAATTAGTTTTAAATAATTATTTGGACCATCGTTAATGGCAGTTTCCTATAGCAACCCAACTGAATAGTTTTATCTTTTCCTTTCTTTTAAATTTATATTAGAATTCGAATTAAATTTTAAATATTGATATTTAAAAGTCATATTAGAGACAAAGGAGCACTTAATTTCAGATCGATTGTCAAACCAGTAATCCTAACCAGTTGTTAAAGAGGACCGACCAATTAACCTGTCACGTACTCATCTTGCTAATGCATTATTTATCACAAATTAATTTGGACACATTCGAATACCAAACGAGTGATCGGAAATATTATGATAAAATGTTTAGAATTAGGTCGCGTCTGCTTCATACACCTGGGCAATGTCTATGTATTTTTATTATTTTAGACTTTCTTTATTTCACGTGCTTTTCTATAAACTTGGTTGAAGTATACCTAATCCAAAAAGGTAGAATCCAATCTCACCTTTTTCTTACTAAAATACCACAAGGGATCTTGAAATGCAATCGAATGCGTGCTACGCTCGTAGCTCTACGATACTATTTCGTAGCAGAGGGGTTCATCGTAGACCGCTAACGTGAACGCAGACGTATTCCTAATTATTACTTTCTGAAAACTACCGTATATATTCCTAAACTTATTGATTTATTCGCATTTACAACGAGTCGCTATCTTGATAATCGTTGGAAACAATATTAATTTCGCCAGCGGTTGAAGAGGTGTGAAGCGTGATAATTCGTAACAACCATAATAATGTAAGTGGCTGGTTGGTTACCGCTTTTGTTATTGGAAATTGTAATCGATTCATTTAAATGAATGTACTATGTTGTCGAAATATAATAAAAATCATAAGTATTTCATGTAAACAGAAGTATTTTATTCAGAATTTGAGATGCCTTTTGAAAAACTAATTAAATTGTGATTTAAACAATTAATTAAGTATTAATAGTTTAATCTTTTTATTTAGTTTGAGATACATCATAGCACTTATCGTACGCGCTATCAGCTGTACGCAAAGAGGCTTATATGTGAAACGCTCAGACGAGCGCGCAGTCTTCACTACCATAAGTACAATCTAAGTTTTACAATGATTTTGTGACATATTTAGGTTAGATAGGTATACCATATGTCAATTTTTTTGTATCGGTAGCCCAGATTGAATGTGATCAAATATGGAAAACAAAATTATACTCTTGCAATTTACATATAAAAATAACTGAAGACCGCCAAGCCGCCGTGGGTCAACTCGATCCACTTATGCAATTATACCCTTCTTTTTGGTAAAAGATACACGATGGCCACGTGTGAGTTGTAGACGCAAGCTGACTTTAGGCTCTACTTTGTACCACAATTATAATAACAACAATAACTAACTACTTTATTTTTTACGAGGCAAAGAGTTCATGCCGTTTCAACACAGTCGGGCAGCGTCTGGGAGATACGCGACTTCTTTACTAATGTGTGCAAAATACATACAATGACTAGGAAGTGGAACACTGAACTAAATATTACGTTTCTATAATACTTACTCGTATTACGCATTTGCCGTTCGTTATTACATTAAAGTTGACTTAGTTAATTGATTCGAATGTTTTAAAAATTATTTAATTCCAAGTGTAGGTACCTCGATGCTAAAGACTTAACAAGAAATTAGGAATTTAATGTAATTAGAGTTAATACGACTTTGAATATGGCATTAAAAAGCGGTGACTGTCAATAATAGAAATAGCTTTTTTTTAATGTCAATTGCATTTTTTGTTTACTTTTGCCTTTAAAAATATTCACCAGTGAACGGTTACTTAAAACGTATAGGTATATGTATATTGTGCCCTTTCAAAAAAATAATGTATTTATTTTTATAATTTACGATGAATTAACTTCTCATAGCTCGTTAAGAGCAATTATCGAACCGGTAACTGCTTAAGGATTATACTCGCACGGGTAGGAAGTGAATGTTCTGTACCGGAAGGGAGGAGGAAAAATATTTAACTACGATGTAAGTAGTTTATTTACATCCTGACTGTAAAAATATTGAAATGAAATCGTGACACAAGTCTTGACCGAAATTTAGACCAGCTGATAAGTCGACACAGATATACTCGTAGTATTGGGTGCGGATATGACAGCTATGTATCTGTTTTAAAGCTGTAATTTTTTTTCCTCTTACATAGTTGAATTTATTTTAAATACATGTTAATATTGCATGGATGAATAACTTTTTTAAGTTATTAGCAACCATTTTTTTTTTATTTTAGGTAATTTTCGTCTCTACAAAAGCAAATTTATTTAAAATAAAACGAAAACTTTAAATTATACGTTCCTAATTAGATTAAATTGGGAATGTCATGAAGATTTTCAATTGCAGATAGAAGCAATCGCACAGAAATAACACAAAAAATATTAAATTGAAAGTATACATTTGGTCTACGACCGTTGTTAATGTTTATTCATGTACGTATACATTTATCAACATACGTTTTTTAATACTTACTCTGATAGATTTTCCGCTAGGGACCCCAACTTGACGTTTTATTCAAACTGTATCACAATATTCATTCGTATTTTAGAAAACAATAAAAGAACAACTGGAGCGTCCGTCCATGAGCTTGTAACTACTATTCTGCAATTTCTTCAGCACAATGTTTTCGCGGGAAAACTCCCGGCACACAGATCCACGTTTTAAATTTGGAACACGCGCGTGCGTTCCTCGCCCGTGTTTGTTTTTAAATCGGCACTCGGCGTTCTAGATTTGAATATTTATTTTTATTTTTTTAATGTGTTTGGATACGTATTTTTTTCGATGTTCGTCTTGTTCCGACTACAATGGCGTTGTCACATCACAGTTGGAGCCGCCGGCCGACTGTTTCGGAAAGAGCCAGCGTGTACTTGACCTTGCGCGGTTCGCGGGCGAACTGGAGTCGCTTTTCGTCGTGGTCGCTAGTTTTATAACGCATTATTGTTGTCATAACTTTTACTGTGTGCACCATTGATAGTGGATACCCGTGGAAGGCGCGCGTCTCGTACGTTGGCGGTCGCGTGAATCGGACCGCTCTCATTATATTACGGGCGTTAATTGTTTAGCAAACCGATTAATCGATAAGCCGCGTTCGGTTTTAATTGATACCGTTGAATATTAACGCGTTGCTACGCTCTTAGTCTATTTTTAGAACGATCTGTATCATTTTAGAGTTCATATTTACATTAACGTCACTGCTAACTCAGACAATGTAAATTTATTAGTTGCATTTAACGTTGTAGATATTTATTTATTTAAAAATAGAGGCTGATCAAGTAGCTCTACAAATCTTCATCTGAACGGTAATGGGTAATGGATAGTAGATATGTGCCGACCATAATAATAAAATACCTATGAACAAACATTTTATTCAAATAGAATCTAGCTAGAGGAATGTACTTTGGCAATTGAATTAAAATTTACGAAGAAGCGAGGATATTGTTAAACATAGTTTTATGACGTAGGAGTGAGTAGGTACCAAGTGGCTGTGATGACCATCTTGGCCTTCCAAAGAACAACGTACTACCTCAGTTTTGAAAAGGTTCAATGCCAATTCCATGATCAAGTGGCCATGTGAGAGCAGTCTGTAGTCAAGTCAACGCGCTTTTATCCTACTACTATTGTAAATGTGAAAGTTTGTGATGATGGATGTTTCTTACTCTTTCACGCAAAAACGCCTGAACAGATTTAGATGAAATTTGGTATACACATAGTTTATAACCTGGATTGACATATGGAATACTGTTTATCCCTGTCTTAACCAAGTTCCAAAATCAACGTCGACGAAGTCGCGGGAAAATTCTTGTAAAAATACGCTCTCATTCAGGACTACTTACGACATGACTTGCTATGAAGGCTGCTACAAAATGATCATTGCATCGGTCAGGCTTGCGGCGTGTAACACGAGACTTGGCGGCTCCGCTCCGGAAACAAACGCCGTCGATCGTAACAACTGAGCTGAACGATACAGCTATACGCTATACTGCTATAATTAGGTACAGCCGTTTTCATACAACCTCGGACGCGTGCCGTAGACACATAGCGAATTTCTATTAATAAGAACCACGTGGCATCTTTTTCCTCCCAAGATCACGTCAATACATTCAATTTCCATAACCCGAATTACGAGTACTTTAGGCCAGCGTGGTGGACTAAAGCCTGCATCCTTCTCATTGTGAAAGGAGACCCGAATATGCAACGGGTTATTAGTGGGTAGCAAATATTTTAATTTAATGAAGTCGAATTTCTAACCTGTCTGCTGTTTCGTAGCTTTTGGACTCAACTCTATTGGTAATTTGACTGTAATTGCATGGCTGTGATGTGCAGCTTAACTTTTAAATACATTTGAATAACCATTGGCCATTTGCTACTTTACAAATGATACGATAGGTACGTGTACACGCAACATAAATACTTAGATAGCATAAAGACAACGATAAAATCTTCCCAGCAGTAAATATACTAATGCAATGATTATCCCCTATAGAAAGACGTAAATAGCTTGATAGGACTATTGGAGATAATCTCGCAGACTTTCTCAGATAAATGATTAGATACATCTTGCACATGTCTAGATAGTACAAATACAAAAATAAATATCAGAAAGAGCCAATCGAAGTAGCTAATATATTTATGCTTGCTTTTGAGCATTTTCAGGGCGGAATACCTCTGCGTGGGTGACCATCGTTCTGCCATCAACAAATGTATAGGAATAGCAAATATGCGTATACATACATAAATGCATTCTATTATACTATATTATTACATCTTACCTCAGACAGCCTATGTACTAGTAGCGCAATTTTGATCGCATTTAACCCCTAATACCTAATTTTTTTTAGTTACCTACATTGTAATTCTTACCTATAGGTAGTGTCGAGTACCCTCTTTAATACAATCAGTGATAAACAAGGTCAGCCCAGATATATCCAGGTCCTTAACATGTAATATGTCTTGGAAGGAAGTCATCTTTAGAAAGCAACCCGCACAAAGCACACAATTCGTTTGTATGCAAATCAAACGCTCTCGTCAACGATGTAATCCGTCGAACGTTTGCTGATAACGCGGGAGACTTATGTCTTATCAGATAGGGTCACGTGGGCTTCAGATGTAACGATGTCACGGTAATTTATCGTAATTGAAATCATTATGGAGGTTCATTAGAATGAACCAGCGTCAGAGAAAATGAAAACTTGTTCATTTAGTTCCTAAGTACTTTTGATTTTCTAAGAGTTTGGGAAGTCTTAAACCGCTTAGCTTAACATAATATGAATGTTTAACACAAAAAGCCGAATTTCTATCAAGTATTAGACAAGCAAGTTGCCTATTATACAGCCTTCTGTGTTTTCATTTCTGAGAAAACAGAAAACTTGATAAATTTTAATTATCAATTTAAACTGAATTCACTTCAATTTGTTCTCTGCTAGTTATCGCTCTACTTGTAATTAATTATATAATTGTATATACATTTATAAAAAGTGTTTTTAACATGAAAATAACAGTACAGGCAAGCAGAAACAACGGTTCTGTAACTGTATGTTAATTACACAGGCGTAATTAGGAATTCAAAAATATTTATGGCTTGTAAACTTTTGAGTTAAACCCATCCATTAACTAATTGTTGATTATATAATACGCTCGTTTACAGTAACGATATTGTAAACAGATAAACCGTGGGAATTATATATTAATTACCCACTTATTATTATTATCTTTGTGTAATTATTTGAAACAAATCAACACCCCAGATTGTTATAACAATAACATCAAGTAACATCAACTTGTTTTTTTGTACTGTCGTTATTTCCTTTATCCATAGCACCCACGACACAGGGAATTCTAGTGTGGAACTATGAGTGTGAAGCATCATACTAGTATCTAGTACCTACTAGCTTCTATACGATAGATTATAGACGATCTATAACTTTTAATATCGGATGTAGACCAGTCGCTATATGTTTCTAAGTTACATAGTTCGCGTAGTGATCCACCTCATCTCATTGAGTGCGAGCAACCGACCCTTCAGTGAATAAATTTGTAGACTATCAACTGTTATGGCATTACAGACGCTGGAGCACCTTTTGGGAACACACCAGCCACATACGGTTAAGATGCACTATCATGTCTCAGATATGGTCTCATTAACATTAGATGAAGCTTTCCTCACGATGACGAGGCCGTTTTTGTATTTATGAGAACGAAAACTTAACACTTAGGTACGTCACAATTACATAAACGCAGTTATTTTATGAGTTTTTAAGGTGTTCAATTAATGGTCCTTCCATAGAATTTTGAAAAGTAGCGATTTTTTATAATAGGCATCATGACTAATTTTCAAAAACTCTTCTATGATATTCAGAAGTTTCTATTATGTCTAAAATATATCATATTTTTGTAGAAAATTAAGGTTTTTGTGCAATAAAAGTACATTTAAATTTTAAGTTTCAAATTCATTCCAAAACGCTCGCCCGTGTCATGGCGTCTGTCATTGCGCCACGGCTCAGTAAAAAATGCCAGATCGCGTATAATACGCTTACAAAAAAAATGACGTTTACTAAGACGTGACGTAAATTGACGTAATTCGATCTGATGGGTGTTTAAGCTATCATGGCGGATTGATGTATTTTGTAGATTTATTTTAACAAATAAATTATTAATCTCGACATTAATAAGAGAATAAATACATGTTTCAAAATCTTTGAATCCTATTTCATTAGATCAGATAAATATTTTGGCGATACTTGATTACTGTCATCATGCCCATTGATGCATATTTCATGTACCTACGGCAAAAGAAAACTCTGTTTTTAATAGGTCCACAAAACAATTAACGTTTTGGATTCAAATAGGGTGCTTACACAAAATCAGGAGAGAAAAGCCGTATACCACAGGTATTACGTAGTACGTAATCAGTACCCTTGTTTGTTCGTTTCGTTTCGGAATCATACACAGCTTCCTACACAGGAGTCCACAGAGTAATAACAAATAGAGGTAAACGATTTATAGAGGAGTAAACAAATTTAAAATCAAATTTTTGTATGGAGTAAAAGATATGAATACTTATCGTTAGACATTATAATACTAACAAATATTTAATACCTATGGGATAATATTAGTTCGAAATTTTACAGTGCATTACGGCCAATTCACGGTTATTATGTTTCATTAATATCAATAAACATTGAAAGAGTGTTAATTAAAAATAAAGCAATTTTTGTGATGATTTATCTAATGATTTATTATTTTTTTAACTCTTCTAAAAATATTTTTCCTCTGTTGGTTATTATACTGTGCATTTTCGTCTGGTAAGCTGTGTATGTGTGCGTTTCGTTTCGGTATCGCTAAAACTCAGACTAAGGGTACGTAGGGTATGTAGAAATACCGTTAAAATCGGGACTAATCCGGTGAAATCGGAACGTGTAGCCACTGTGGCATCGAGTATGGGCAGCCTAAAAGTGGTTGTTTGTTCTGTGATTGCGGTCTGGTCGATAATTGCCGCGCGCCCTTTAAGCCAGGCACTAACCTCGTCAACATTAGCCATATGTGGACGCGAAAATTCTCAGATACAGTGCACTCGATAGCAGAAAACTGTGTTTACACTGTGAGTCGAGTGGGTTGGCATTGAGCGTGATGTCTGATGTCTGTGATAGTGTCTGATAGCCTGAATGAGTTTTTGTTTCTGAGCGTATCTATAATCTATATCGAAACAGATCCGGAAATCTTCTACGCCTCCTACAAGTAGAGTTAATATTCAACAAACTCATTTTGCAATTGTGTGTGTTTTTGTTCATCTAAGCTGCCACCTGCAGACTGCAGGCCTCATTAACATGATCAAGATTAACTCTTAAACAACGGACCAAGTTTGACTTATAGATAATGGATTGTTTTGGAAATCAGATAAAAAATATGTAAAACGATAATGCCAGCTCTTTCTTTGATTCCGTTTATTGAAACGACAACTAACTTGTTAATGATATTAAATCACTTGTTAATAAATTGGATAGAGGCTAATATCACGTGGATACTACTTCAGTTTAATGTTTATTACAGAGAGAGCTTTAGTTTCCCGCTAACTTACCACTGCCGGCAAAAGTTGTTTACCAAACACGGAAATCGGAAGTGCAGTACGTAGTAGTAATTGAGTACCTACGTAGTAATTAGTCATAATTGTAATCGTGATAGTAAAATGTTAATGTTACCATGTGACTATAATTAAGTAGGAGTGTATAAAGCAAGTCCTATTTTTAGATTGGACTATAATAATAGAATTACTAGTAGGTAAGTAGGTATGGTCAATATTTTCATGTTCTTAATCAGATGTAGTGACAACTTAACATTACCTAGGGCGTTTACGTTTGCTATTCCTTTATTTAAACTAGAATTTTTTTATCTTCTTTTGACATTAAAAATCTTATTCGTAAACGTAAAGCCACTGATAGTGTCAAAGTTATGAATAAACTCTTCAAAGACCAATCTGCATTGCAGTTATCTGGAAGTTGCCTATCTTCTAAGCCTATTCACAATAGCCGACCTGTACAATAGTTCCCCAGCCATCAGTAGACATCACCTTGTGACCAAACTATTTTCTGAATGATTATAAAGTGCGTTGCTCTTCGTTCTATTTTGGCACAGAGTTTGTCATGCCCGTGGAGATCGATGGCCATCGATAGCAAGCGGTGCCTATCTGAAGTGTTCTGAAAGTAAACGTCCGGTAAAGCACTTAGATATCAACGCTCCAGCGTAATCTTCGTGATAAATATTGAGTGTATGACATCTTAAATAATGCTGCTTTCGAACGCATAATAATGTCCTTCTTTGTCCTTCTGTGAACAATTGGTATTGAAATGAACCGCAATAAAATATGTGCGCGTCCGACTCGCGCAATAAGGGTTTCGTCCAAACGCGCAATATTCACGTAAATATCAAACTTCGCGTCGATTTTCTAATATTTTGGAGCTGGTTATAAATAAGTAGCTAGGCAGATAGGTATTATAATATCTGCATACCTACCTAGAATGATGACGGTACAATGTTCACCAGATGAATAGTTATGTAACATGTCCACTGTCGGGCAACAGAGATTGATGCTTTTGAACTTGCTTCAAAGGATTGAGGAGTACTACCTAACTGTAGTCAATATTTCAACCGCGCCTAGAGCCTACAACAAAGATATATCGACTGCTACGATATCTACTCGTAAAATTAAAAGCGGCAATGGCTTGACGTGCCCTCCGATGCACAGAGGTGCGCAAGTAATTCGCCTGTAGCGGCCTCAACTGTACAAATTTTATACTAATAGCAGCTACTTGACAATGATTAACTTCTTGATCGTGATCTATACAAGCAGCGAGACTTTTCATTCTTTAATTTAAGTACCAGACATCAGACTTTGAAAAAAAAAATGGTACTACCAGTATTTAACAACAATTTAAGATATTTACCGTCGAAGATACGCTATCCGTTAATGGGATATTGATCTAACACACAATCAATTATATGAGACAATTAATCGTTGACGTGATTACGGCAATTAACAAGCTATAATAAAGAAAATATCACACGTAAACATAATGTTTTATAAATATTGGTTTTATGTAAGTTACGAGTTTGCTATGCTTTGATATCGAAAATACATTGTTTCAATTGTGTTTTTTTCCTATGTAATGGAGTCATTACACGCATGGGATATTCGACCCCACAATGGGTCACTAATGCATTGCAGACGTATATCGTTTTTTTTTTTAATTAATCTGCTACGAAAGCTATCCGAATTTACGTCATTTTGCAATTTTTGATTTGATATACTAGTTCGATCATCAACCAGTTGAAATTGGTGTGAAATTCATGATAAAGCTCCTAAAAAATGGGAGAGCCCATTGGTTTGGAATGACGTCTAGAAATGTATGTATGACGCGGCGAATCTACAGAACAAAAACATTTTTTTTTGTTAATACATTAAGATGAAAGAAAATAGACATCAAATGAAATTTAAAAATCCATATTATTACGAATGTATGCATGGTAAGAAGCAATCTGCAGTGTGGGCACAGTCAGCTTAAGGCAGTATTCTATAGACAAACCCGCTAAGAGTAGTTACAGGCTTGACAAATGTTAAACATTTCTTTTGACCATTTATATACCGAACCCTGAAAGGTGTGCATAATTATTTTATCAGCTGTACTGACTCGGCCTAGTTTAAAAGCGTGTGTCATGTTCTCGCAACTTGCCACAAAGCTAAGCTTCGAGGACCTGTGACTAAACAAATCGCAAACCGAGGAAACCGCACCAAGGCATCGCATTCAACTTTAATGTATCGAATGAGTAATGTCGACAGTGCCGATTGCATACTAATGCGGTGGTAAAACCCAAGCTTTGAGGCAAGCGTGAGGTGTTCGAAACGATAAGGTAAAAAATAAAGTTGAAATTAGTTTGATTCTATCGCTACGAGGAAAATGCACTCGATACTGATAGGCGCTTATATGTAATTCGGGTGAATCCATTTACATTTAGATTTTTTGTACGTCGTACATAGTAATAACTCATTAATGTCAGAATTATTTCTAAGAATGTCCTGTTATCTTTGTAGGTTTAATTCGATTTTTTCCTAAAGTTGTAGGTATCCTTTTAGTGAAGATAACTTAGGAAAGGATTAATTTGAAATCCTTAAATAACTTTCAGCGTATGTTTGTGAAAGCGTTTTTTTGATTTGATTTTATGAAGCGTTGATGAAAGCGAACTAAACAAAGCTCAGGAAAACGTGTTTCATGTAAGACTATGAGTAATTTAATTTCAGACTAAGTAGGTACAACAGACCAATCGCCCAATTATACATAATCGCGTAAATAACTAGCACCTATGTGTTTACTTATGATCGATAAATACCTTTCAGATTGTTTTATTCCACACGCAGTAAATAATAGTACTCGTATATCACACAAGGAAGCAGTTGATTGTACATATTACTCTTAGTAAAAGTCGGAAGTAGGTCCGCCACGCCACCGACCTTGCCCAGTCATTGGATTGCACCCTCACGGGACAATATACCATACTAGGCTTTGCCCCGGGCTTCGTCCGTGTGGATCTTAGAACTTCGTCCAAAGAGGGATGAAAAGTATCCTATATTTTAATCCAGGTTATAAACTACATGTATACCAAATTTCATCCAAAACTGCTCAGCCGATTTTATGTGTAACAGTAACAAATATTTACCTATATTATGACATATTTTATAATAGTAGTAGCAAGTAGGATACACACACATCATTATTAACTGATAAATAACTAAAAAAATATAAAAACACCAATAAGATCGTCGCTTAACGTTTAAATTTATCTATGTTAGAATGTATAAAGTAATCTTAGTTTAGTAAATTTTGATATTTTAGTGTAAAATTATACGTAATGTTGTTTGATTTTTTGAAATTTTTAAGTGAAACCACAAAATTAATTCACTTGTGAAATGAATTCTTTCACAAAAAATAAAAATGGAAAAAGTGACATTTAATTAAATCTTGCACGACGAAGGTGTCAATAACACGAAGCATTTCCTTTTTCCGCCAATTAAAGCTTAATGTGTTATCATGTCATGTAACTATTAAGTATTAAACAAACAAACACGTTTTTTGTGTCTTAATTAACAGCAAAAGTTTACAATTTAAAAACTTAATGTGAACATACAGGGAGGTACATGAAGTAGGTTTTGATAGTAAGGTAATAGTACCTTTTTACAATCTAAATAAAAAGCAGATCCGACCAGCCTCTCTCTCAAAGGTTCCGTATCTATTTGTGCCTGAAACACTGTGGCTCTATTTTAAATAATAGAGCCATGCTGCCTCATCGTAGATAAGGTACCACATCCAAGTTTTCATAAAATTAAGGTTAAACATATAAAATTATGATAGGTTTATAGCGGTGATAGCCCAGTGACTAAGAATTCGACCTCGAATCGAAGGGTCCGGGTTCGAATCCCAATGACTTAATAAAAAAAAGTTATGTGCGCTTAATAAAATTAAATATCACCTGCTGTTACGGTGAAGGAAAACATCGTGAGGAAACCTGCATGCCTGAGAGTTCACAAAAAAAATGTTCTCAAAGGTATGTGAAGTCCACCAACCCGCAGTAGGCCAGCGTGGTGGACTAAGGCCTTCATCCCTCTCACTACGAGAAGGAGACCCGACCCTGTAGTGGGTCATTAATGGGTTACTAGCAAGGTTTAATTTATTTATTATCAAAAAAATCCTTATGAAAGTACCTTAGTTGTAAAGTTAAGTACCAAGGCATCAGCACTAATCAGCAGTAATCAGAATGTACGTTGTTGTTTAGTAATCGTGACGTGGTCGTGTCGTGTGCGAGTCGTAGCAACAAATGCCACGGCGACATTGAGCTGCGAGCTAGATCTTGCTTGATAGAGGAGTCGTGCCAATTAAAGGTGCCCCCTGATTGTGAGAAAGATATCTATGCTCGCTGTGTTATGATGGTATTGTCTTAGTTTTTTGCAAACACCGACTCCAATTAAGGTTGTTTGTGATCGAACAGTTCGCGGAGGAATAAATCGCTTAGTATAAAGATTGAAGATAGTGATATAAATTCTAAATTAGGGCCCTTTGTAGAACCATTGTAGTTCGTCTGAACAGGTACTTCACTCTTATATCCCGTCTGTACTCATGCCTCTTTTAGTTTAAATAGGAAGGCGTGGTTTCCGAAGAAACAAATTTGAGATCACTATCATAATGCTCTGAAATAGAAATACATCCGTTTGTAAAAACCTATAAATCATGTTTAAGAATCGTTCTCGTTTCCGAAGCTAAAAAACAACGATCATCACCTATAGTTTTATATCTATAGTTTTGGTAAACTACACGAGTAAGCCTATTAATGTTATACGATGCTTGTAATGTTAGTGTACTAACAATCTAAGCAATTCCTTGTTTATTGAACGATCTTAATATTATGCTCTACAACTACATATGTCGTTTACTTAACCTTCCGACAGCTAATATAGTTATATATCTATCAATGTCTGTTTCCGTCGTTATCACCGCTACACATTATCATTGGTCTGGGACATAGTCCGGTGGACGGTAGAAATTGGTCTAGAGAAATTCACATCATGGAGAAATCTCAGATATGCAGGTTTTATCACGATATGCATATTTTCTTTCACCATTAGAGAAGTTAAAAAAAGGTGTCCTTAAGTTTTAACCTACTTTATACCACATATTGCAATTAATGGATGATCTAAGCTTCAAGAGGCTATAAATAAAAATAACCAAAGCAGTATCAGTAATTCCAGTTAAAACACAAAACCCTATCTATACAATAATAATTATTTATTTCCAGTTAAAACAATCTATATACTGATACAATTTACTTGAAGATCAATCGCTTGTGGTCTGATGTCCGTGGTGATAGAATATGAGTTATGGGCGTTATTTACTCGATCTAGATGTTAGTATGTGAACGTTATTTACTACGCTTAACCTTACAATGACAATCGTAGTATGTACTACTAAGGTCCGTTCACATAAACCGGCTCGAAGAATAAAATTACATTTGATCTCAATCTGATATTTTTTGTTTTATTGTAAATATAGTATTATACTTAATAAAATTAAATTAACGAAGTAATATAAATGTAATCTAAATTTTAAATCAAGTCGAATGGCTTCAATTATAATATTTGTTTGTCTCATTTTAAAAATTATAATGTTTTCAACTGTATATTTTAAAACCGCCATTTTAGCCTACTTCATATAAAATAACAAATATTATTGGTCGCTCTTATTTATAATTATATGAAGCTTTTGTGGAATAAAAAGTGCCAAATATTATTTATTTGTTTTTAAATTCCGATAAAAATACAATGTATATGTACCAGCTCTTGGACCGATTACTTATTCATTCGCTTGTTTTCTTTGGCGCTCTCTTACAGTAAAAACCAGCCAATGTGAACGTACCCCAATAGTACAGTATAGTATTTCAAGTGAATGTGAGTTACCGGACATGTGCATAATAATATTATGTCAAAGAGTCGTGCCATGTACCAATGTAGAGCCAGACACGAGGAAACTACTTCCGGGCACAGTAATATGCTCTACCTTTAACATTTATGTTTGTCAGCACCTATCTATGTAATTAGAGCATAATAATAGCTCTTATTACATGGATAGGAGCTTACTAAGAATATGCCTGTGATATTGTTTACATTTATCTTAATAACATAATCGTCATATATCTTTAAATATTTGCGTCAATAGTGTTTTTATATATGTTTGAATTATCTATATGTATAATTCGACAAACTTCTTACAAACTTCGCATTAGGACAACGTGTTCCACGCAAGGCCTAAAGCCTACAAGGATATAGGCCTTGATTAGATCAGTCACTAATGGGTTACAGACTCACTGCAAATGATACCTAATCTTTGATCTATAAACTCGAAAATATTTTAAATTTAAACTTACTTTCAATTATAGAGTAAATATAAAAGCTTATATACTTCATAAATACGCTTCAGTTATATTAACATACCTACATGCTTTTGAATAAAACAAAGTGTGATTAAGGTTTAAAAACCAGTATTGACGACTAACAATTAACTCCTACCTTCCTTAGTCGATCTCTTAGAATCTGTCAGAACTTTACTATGACGCAACATATATGCATATTGCAAGTAGTAGTTATGTCCTATAATTAACAATTTAATGTCTCATTTGCGAATTCCAAATCATTAGCTCGTGGCGTATATTTTTATGTTTGGAAAATATTTTTTTTATTAGAGTTTCTGTTTAGAGTTTTTTTTGATTAGTTTATTTGTAGTATTGAAACATAAATAGTAACGCCCACGTAAAACGTTATTCTAAAAGATGTCATTGGATTACGACTGCATTGCCACTATGACTAATGCTACATATAGATTGATCAAAATATTATGTTAAAACTCTATTTCTATACTTTTTCAAATAAACGTTTTGTCTTTGAAAATTCAATTGAAAACAACGTTCTGTTAGATCACCCAAACAAAACTAACATCACATTGTACATAATACTCCATATCTTTGATTTAAGGCTTCAAGCTGTAAAGTGCCTTATAGAGCACTTCCGTGAGACAATCGACACATTTCGATAGGAAGTGCCCGCCCACTGGGCCCACTGCCACTGCCCACCGCATCGCTTCCTCGTGCCCACAGACGATAAACGTTTCATTGTGGCGACTTTGATAAGTTCAGCTTTATGTTCGTTTATAAAGTTGTGTCCATAGATGTTTATTTGGCAAGATACACTGTTAGGATATCAAAAATGAGATTTATTTTGAGGTCGCTTTCGCGTTTATTTCGTCACGATTAAATAATATCCTACTGTTATAATTAATTATGGGTTTCAACATTAATATGAACACTATAAGTCATTGAACAGATGGAGTTTGTGATATAATAGTTTCCACGTGGCTGCCCACAACACAAACACGTTTCTGGAAGCAATCAACATGTTACAATATTACTAAAGCTTAATAAAAACGTTAATAAAGAAGTCACGAACGAGTCCGCCTTGTGCACATATGGTTCCGTATATTATCTGAAAAGTGAAAGTGAAAAGTACTTATAACTGCAGGGTTGAAGCATTGACAATGAATATGACCTATAGTACCGTTATGCGTTATAATATTATCAAAGTATTAGTAAACATAAACATAAAACCGAATATACCTCTATTTAAAATATTTAGAAACCTTTTTCACATAGTGGTACATACGAGTAGGTATAACGAAGTTACTGAACCCTACACGATAAGGTTCATCCCTTATGAAAAGCAGCCGCTAATTTTTTTAATGAAATTTCAGTATTATTTTCTTTCGTTCTAACAATCAGTCCGAGTTACACGACGCCTGTGCATGGAGACAGAATGTATTTTAGTAAAAAAAGAAAGGAAAATATACGATTTCCGTTTTTGATTTTCGCTATTGCTATTTTGCTACGGATTCCTAATTAACTTGTCTTTAACGGTTCACACCGAGGTACAGATACTGGCCTGATAGACGTATAATTGGATGTAAGAATTGTTTACGTGGATATACAAAGTTGTGAAAAAAGTAATGAGACTAGCATTTATAGGCCTTGGATAATAATTAATAAGCCTGTGTCAAAAAACCATAGCCCTAAAAAAAACCAATGCCAAAACAGCCAGATTTAACCAGAGCATTTTTGAAATATTGTCTTAAAATAATGGACATTTATGGTAATGTTATACCTACCATAAAACCCGCTAATAAAACAATGACCCATAAAAAATGTATAATATATCTACTAAATAACTCGTTTAATGGGCAAAGGTACATTTTTATAGGTAAGAATGGAAAAGAATCGGATTTTTACAATTTACCACGTTTATGCGTTAATTTTTTTTGCGGATTGATGGACGTTTGCTTACCAACGTTATACTCGTATATGTCTTATCACTTATCGATCACTTTAAAAAAGTCGCAATTTGTATCGTAAAACTGTGCAAAAAATCTGCACAATTTGGTATCATAAACGTGATAATAAAACATGAGATCCACAGTAAAATTTGCGACCGTATTTTTATAGCAGCGTAGGCTTTCAAGGCGCTCTGCATTGTGTCGATAACGAATTAAACGGGTCTATAGTACATATTTTATATCCTAATTACATTTAATTGTAAATGAAAATAACCTTCGATCTGAAAAATACACTTGAATAGTGAAAAATAAATTAAACGTAAAATTATGGATGTGTTTTTGATTTTCTATCCATAAAACTTCGGGGACTGTTATGCTTTAATTAATAAACCTTAACTTTAAGTAGTTAACCCGCCGGTCTGTATTGAAAATTAACGAGAAAAAGTAACGATAAAAAACCAAGAGTTCATATAGAAATTACTTCATTATTCGTTCATTAAAACTAAATCGTGAACTCTTGTTAATGTTCTATCAGCTTTACACTCCAACATGATGAAATTGCATCAGCATAGAAGTCTAGTTCATAATCTCCGACTGACATCTTGAATAATTCATTAAACGCACAAAATTGGATTTGCAGCCAGTTCCGAGTTGAATGATTGTTGTTTATTACATCTCACGGTCTTGTCAGTTCCGATAGCTTCCGGCTTTTGGCCGTATTCTGTTCTCTTATGCCTATTAGCAAGAAAACTGTAATAAAAAGGTTCCGTATCGGAAACGTATTAATAGAATCCTGTAACTAAATTCCTTTGTAAAGTACTGATAAGTAGGTAGGTACCTATAGCTTGTGCGCAACTTGACTGTAGAAATATGGTGCTAGGTTGTGACCTAATTATTCACTGTGATAGGTACAGACAAATACAAAAACAAACAGTCCGTAATATGTATAAAAAATAAAACTTGATTGATACAATTATTAAAGAAAGTTACGGTATGGTTAGAAAATACAATACAACTACAGTACGTATTTATTTACTATACCGCACGTTAACTTTACGAATACTTGCCGACAGTTTCCATGCTAGTAGCACTTTATTTAAACCGGGGTATTCCAAGACTGGAACTGAGAGTTATGGATGAAAAACTCTTAACTTAGCGATCCCTATTTAACCTTTCGTTAACATCGGTCTATCAACGTAAGACAACAACAACAGCGCTTTCCTGTTGTTCGTTACGTAACAACAGAGGCGATTTTACGCAACCGTGACTCGCCGCGAGGGCTGATTGGAAAATGAACGAATTATCATAATTGTTGGCGATACCGATACGTAAGTCTTCCGTTGACGAACTAAAGTGGTCATGATTGATAGCTGGTATCCGATTGACGTACATACTCGTAGGTATATACAACCTTTGTTGTTCTTCAATAAATGGGTGAGAGGTGCTTTATCTTTATCCAATTGTTTTGTTCCTTTTTACTGACATTCATATTTCACACACCTGTTTGAAAAAGGTAGAATCCTTTTTTAATAAAAGTTGTGGATTTTTTGTCTTAAATTTTTATCAATCAAATCAGTTTGTGTAATTTCGAAATTCAACTCAATTCTTTTTACTACCTATCAGTTCAGTGATACTTTCATTGTTTAGTTCTGTTCTTTTAACGATGCATTTCAGCATCATTTCAATTACTTCTTTCCAATTATGTCCTTGTTAGCTCACATCTACATAACCCCATTCAATAATAGATACCAACCTACATAGGTATAAATTTTGCTTCCTTATCAATTTTGGCTTATTTGACATTGACACACATAAGACAAGAACACAACACACCCAGACCAGAAAGAGAAATTCAAATTTTTCATTTAAATCTCTGCTCCGCTGGGAATCGAACTCTGGACCTTCCGCGCAGTCCACCGGTGTCTAAACCACTGCGCCACTGAGGTCGTCAATATTTATAGCCATGACTTGGTTTATTAAACAAAAAATACAAAGGTAGATTTGCATGCAAACCTACCTTTGCATTTTTTGTTCCCAAAATTGATTCTTTTACTTATTTGGTATTTTTACGTTACTCTTTCGGTGACAATAAATATTAAGTATAATTAACTATAATTATATTTATGATAGCAGCGGTGATAGCCCAGTGGCTTAGAATTCGACCTCGAATCGAGGGGTCCGGGTTCGAATCCCAGTGGCACGCACCAATGACTGTAATAAAAGTTATGTGCGATTTATAAAATTAAATATCACCTGCTGTTACATGTCTCATTGTGAACGGAGACCCGACCCTGTAGTGGGTCAGTAATGGGTACTGACATGACATGACATATTTATCATTAATTTTACATGAAAATTTCTAAATTAACTGATCGAGCACGCCTGTATTCGCGTCGCGCGGTCGTCAACCCGCCGGCCGTGACCTACTCGCGCGCGCTAAACCCGCGACCGCACTTGACTTGACGCGGAAGTTACGAAACTGAGTAACTCAGTAACTTTAGCAAACAACTAGAATGCTTTGTTCCGATTTAGTATGTTGAGGCGCTATTAACTTATTTCTGTGATAAGAGTGTGGGCCAAAAGACTGTTAATTTGCTAAGTTTGCTTCTTTCAATTTTTTTTTCTTTCCCGAGCCCTAATCCCTACAATGACTTGGCCGGAAGTTACTAAACTGGGTTGCTTTAGCAAACCTCTAAACCGCTTTCTTCCGAATTAGAATGTTTATGCGCTATTATTTTAATTCTGAGATACAGTGAGGTCTAAAAGACTATTAGTTTGCTTTCTTCGAACTTTTAGATTGAGCTCGCTTCTTTATTAATTTGATTTGATACAGTTCTCTCCCCAGCGCCACAGCCGCTAAACCCTTCAATGACTTGGCTCGGAAGTTACAAAACAGAAGTCGGATAAGTTTGTAAGCTATAAGTGAATCATTGTGAAGAGCCGAGTTTGCAGTGGGCAACGTTGCGTCTCCTCTCACAAGAGAGGAATTTAGGCATTATTCCATCACGCTGGCCACGTGCGGGTTGGTGGCCAAGTATATGTCAATTCGTTATCATAATAGGACAAAGTTTAAAATGACAACAATATGTAAATAAAATTATGTCAGTTTCCAAACAATAAAACATTGTGCGATCATATTTACGATTACAGAGCAGCGGTTTACAATAAAATGGAGCTGCTACTGGGTCAAGTTCGTTTACCGGTGCAAGTGTCAAGGGCCTTGCCTGTGACGAGTATTATTATTGGCGTTTCGCAACCGCCACTCGAAATTAAGACGCGATTTAAGATTTTATTTTTCTCTTCAAGTAACAAACACCATTGACGTCGTCCCAAGGTATGTAGCTTTATATAGTACATGACACGTTCCTCCCTTTTTTGGAAAATTAATCAATTAACTGTCATTGCCTCAACTCAACATTCTGACTCAATACCAAAGAAATACTTCTTATCTGAATCCTCAAGAGAATGAAATTAAATCAACGAACGCATCAGCGAAATTAAATTTAATTAATTTATCTCATTGAGTGATGTGTCCTTTAAATCTGCATTGTCTTCTTAACATTGGCCTACACCCTACTTTATTGCACCCTACTTTACTAACTACTTCTTTAAATCTTAAAAAATCATAAAATCACGTGTTTATAATTACATTATAAGTACCTATTGCAAAACCCCTATAGGGCCTCCGACAAAGTTTTACGGCTGATATTTTACCGATAACAACCGACGAATTAACGTGCCCCTTGAAGCACGGAAGTGCGTATGTAATTCTCCAATAGACATCAGCCATCCAGTACCCTTAGTCTGAGTTTTAGCGATACAGAAACGAAACGTTTGTGCGATTCGTTTCGGATGGATACGTAATTCATACACAGCTTACCACACAGGAGTCCACAGTGTAATGGTGTAGTGGAGCGAAAGATGAATATTATCGTTAGACATTATAATACTAACAAATATTTAATACTTACGGGATAATATTAGTTCGAAATTTTACAGTGCATTACGGCCGATTCACGGTTATTATGTTTCATTAATATCATTAAACAGTGAAAGAGTGTTAATTAAAAATTAAGCAATTTTTGTGATGATTTATCTAATGCTTTATTAATTTTTTACACTGTGCATTTTCGTCTGGTGAGCTGTGTATGTGTGCGTTTCGTTTCGGAACTGCTAAAACTCAGACTAAAGGTACAGGTACTGAGCGCGCCCGACGTTGCTGAACTTTTTCAGTCGCTTGCGATCTACTCCAGCAGCGGGGCATGCGAGCAGCAACAAATGTAGTACCTACATTTTAAATGTAATTGAGTGGTTATTGCATCTGCTTGTTATTGGGTTAATAGCGCCAGTACTAGGTCAAGTACATACGGTCACGGTGTCAAGGGCCCGATAACGCGCCAATATTTGCGATGGTCGCGCTGCCTTTGGTTTTATCTGAGAAAGTATTTTAATTGCTGTACTATTATACTTATTATACTATCATTATTTTATGTTGCTATAATATTGACCGCTTCGCCGTCCCGTGGGTCACATTGTTAAGGTTTAAATCTTGACATTGTTAAATAACAGTATCGAGATCTGGTGTTATATAATACCTAACCATTTATGTAACAACTTTGCCAGATTTCAAATCGACGACTGTTTTTGTATAGGTAGTTGTAATTTTGAAAGAAATCGTTTCGTAGACCAAGTATCAAAACGATCAATAAACTTCAAACATAAAGACAAAAAGACAAAAACATTTATTTGCACGAAAATGGGATGGTTAAAGATTTTACAGAGCACCCATAAAGATTCCATATTTATTTTTGCAAATTTATACAAATAAAAGGCAATAATACATGTACATTTTACTCAAAACTGTTTTCACGGTCAACAGAAAACAGGATATAAAATAATATCTAAACATTGTATAAAGTATAGAATACTGTGAATAAATCTTTATCCCACTCATCGGTGCGGAAGGTGAAAATTTTGAATAATCACGCTGTAATAAAACTCCAAAAAGGTAACTTCCGATGTTGTTAATCCGCTTTACCGGTCCGTTTTGGTCGAAATGTATTTGGTGTCGTCTATTGTGTTGCAAAATTAGACGATAAATTGTAGATTTACAATAGGTTCCGTGATATGTACGACCAAAATAGTTTGAGTTTTTTTTATATGATCATTTGTTCGACGGCTTCCCGTATCTTTGTTTCTACAATCTTACGCTTACCGCGAAATAGAGGACTTTGTTTCCGGTTGTATTTGATCAGAATATAATTTCGACAGTTTGTTGATTCGTTAGTTATTAACGAAGAAAAACTGGCCACCATTTAATTATATTTTGAGATGACTAGATTTGAATTCAAAATCGGTAACGTTTGAAATAGGACAGCGTTTGGTACCTACTAATTTCGCTAAAATAGGTTTTTTTTAAAAGGTAGGCTTGCGTATTAATCTCGCAGTATAGAAAAGAAAAAGGTGCATATAATGTACTACCTACCTACTACAACCTACTCTTGTCTTGAATAAATTCAGGTTATATAGCCAGAGAGACCGGATACGAAAATCTGCAAGCGTTTTGCTAAAATCTGATATTTAACATTAGGTCACATGGTGTAGTAGTGAAATAGCGTGCCGTCAGTCAGCTGTGTTCTTTACTGATTGTACCTGTTCATGCCATTGCGTCTTCGTTAACATTAAAACTACGATGAATTGCCTTTCCTTTTAAATTTGCATGTATAATTTGTTGAAGTAGCATCTTTTCGATATAATAACGGCCCCATAGTGTCCGCAGCAATGATTTGCATAGTCTCGTGCAATCAAACAAGCGTTTATAGCTGCGTTTATCGGCCGTGCTTAATGTAGGCAGACACGCGACTGAACGGTTTCCAATTTACAATTCATTTGTCACGTTACTTAAGTACGTTACTTAAGTTGTTGAGTTACGTAATGAGATTGACGACGATAACTAGAATTAGAATGAATCAAATTTTATAATACTTACAAATGTTATAATGTTGTATTCTGATTACATTACCTTAATCAGGAATCCTAATAATATAAATCCGGAAAACATTGTCCTGTACGCATTTTATCTTGTTGAAATCGAGTTAACTGACTCTTAAAATGTTTTAAAAGCTTTCAGGGAAAAACTGTTTATAAATTGGTATTATTTATCAATAGAGAGCACTACTTGAAACTTCTTAATGAGATATTTAAGATATAGAGCTCTATATGGACCTCTTGAGACTCACTATAGGTACTACCTAAATCAGGATAAACAGGATGCTTAGGAGAGTTCTAAGATAAGTGCAGAAGAATGTATTGTTACTCACAAACCTAGCTAGCTAAAACTGTAGAGCGTATGACGGATTATAAATGTACTATTTCTTTATAGCGAAAATAATGACCGTCCAATAAAATTCTTCATCCTTTACCTGCACACTACATTCATTAATAATACAATACAATATTACTTGATACTTACAGGCCAGTTTTATTAAGAAATATCGTATTTTAGTTCTGTCCACTGTACCAGGTACATACCTAACAGTATACAGGTCTCGAAAAATTATTGTGAATTATTTGACCATTTTACCATCATGATTACAAATGTATTATAAATGCAAATCTTTAAAAGAAATATAGACACAACTAGACATTAATATCGTTATGTTATCTATTATTCGTTCCACTCAGCTGGTTCCATGACAATTAGCTTACAACTTAATTACTGATTTATCTATACGCTATGACTATAGGAGTGTAGGAAACTATGTACCTACTTGCACCTGATACATATTTATGTTGCGGTTATGCAATATAGTTTAGTACAATAAGACGTATCCATTGTGGTTGTATTACTCTGTGTGCATCTTGTATCTACACTAATTTAAGTCAGTTAAAATAAATTAGGATATTATTTGGCATATGCTACTCCAAGTCACCTGCCAACCTACCAAGGAAAACATCATGAAGAAACCTGTATGCTTAAGAGTTCTTCATAATGTTCTAAAAATACATGTGTGGCTCTAACTCCCTTAGCTTAAATATGTAAGAATAGCATAACTATACGCGTGACCTAAGTCCTTAATTATTAGGCGTGAAGTTAGCTAAACCTCGTACCATAATTGGCCAACTTCAGACACGAGTATCGTATATCTACTATTTTATAGTAAGTACTTACGAATGACACTAACCCGCCATAATATCTATGTATGTAAAAAAGTAAAACTTTACGACATGCCACACCGTGCTAAATTATTGTCTGTAACCTATTGATGACCCACTACAGAGTCGGGTCTCCTCCCATAGTGAGAGGGATGTAGGCCTTAGTCCACCACGCTGGCCTAATGGGGGTCGGTGGACTTTACATGCCTTTGAGAACATTTTTTTGCGAACTCTCAGACATTCAGATTTCCTCACGATGTTTTCCTTCACCGTAACAGTATTTAATTTTATAAAGCTTACATAACTTTTAAATACAAAATCATTGGTGCGTGCCACCCACTGGGTTTCGAACCCAGACCCGATTAAGAGGTCGAATTCTAAGCCACTAGGCTACCTAGGCTATTAAAAAACCATTTTTTCTCAACTCGGGAATCAAACAAGTGGCACAATCAATCCAAGCGACGCAGTGGTTAAGACACAAGTGCGCTGCGCGGAAGGTCCTGGGTTCGATTCCCAGCAGAGCAGAGATTTGAATGATGAATTTGAACTTCTGTTTCTGGTCTGGATGTATTGTGTTCTTGTCTCGTGTTTATCCATGGCACCCACGACACAGGGAATCGTGGCGTGGGGCTGTGAGTGCGCTGCGAAGCGTTATTAAAATAAAATAGAACAGCGGACAACGTGGCTAAGCTGGTGATGTCGTTTTGTTGCAGACGCGCTTCAATGATGTCGCCGCGCCAGCTCATGCGCAACTCCAACATGACGCAGAAGTGGCAGCGCCGCGAGATATCCAATTTCGAGTATCTCATGTTCCTCAACACTATTGCCGGTGAGTTTTCCTTGTTTATACGTATTGACGTTTTGTTGGTGGTTTTTTGCTGTGCTCATTGCGTGTTGGTTCGAGAGTGGAAGAAAGCGCGCATAGCTTGAGTAGATCGCAAGCGACTAGGACTTTTTTCTCACCAACGCGCATTGGAGAAGCGTGGAAAAGTATGCTCCAACCTTATTGGGCAGACCCATGCCCATCAGTGGGCCATAAACAAGTTACCGCCAAGAGTGGGAGATTGGTGAAATTTATTTATTTATTTATTTAAATTTTTGTAAAACCTCAAAGGTTACATAGGGCACACATAATGCCATACGGCATTTTCTTCCAGTTAGCCCCGGGTGTTGGTGAGAGAGTTATGGCAGGTAAACAAATGGAAATAAAACATTTAATTTTTAAAAAAGAAACAAAAAAAATATAAAGAAAAATTAATGAGAGAAAAAAAAATAAAAAATAAACCGCGTACATAAAATACTTAATACTGTAGATAAAACTGATACATATATGAAAACTTAAGTAAATAAATATTTATATTATACTTAGATTGAACTATTTTAATTTTATTACAAAATTACACACATAAATACATACATACTTACACTATACATAAATACATGTATACATATATACATACATAAATACGTACATACATACATACATACATACATACATACATACATACATACATAAAATAAAATAAAACGTAGATTGTTTCACAGGAATGCGATAGCATAGTAAAAGTATACAAGATAGAAGCAACTACTAGTAATATAGCCCAGCCTGCTTACTGAAGACGCCCAGGCTAGAATCCCAGTGGCACGCACCAATGATTTGGGTTATTTGTTTGAGCATAACAAAACAATGATCTCAAAGGCATGTGAAATCTAATGCGTATGCATTACATAGACGTTATTTACCTACTCCATACACGAACATCTTTTTTGTTAATATATTTTTTAATTCTAAAAGATACTCGAATGAAGTTTTAAAGAAATTCGGAAATATGGTACGTTTACAATTACGATTCCCTGAATCCACTCCGTGATTGGGATGTCGATGAATTTGAATACCTTTGAATATAGCTTGGGTATTTCAATGGTTTGTTTTGGGAAATAGTACTCGTGAGGGGTCAATTATCACTAGATTGTCAGAAAAGTACTACAAAAAATCATTTACGTTAGAAAAACCGCATGTTGAGCGTTTATGTATTATCCTATTAAATTAACAAGTGGAAGATATACTAGAAACTTTGATGTAAAAGGTAAAAATATTCAATCATTCACAGATATTCAGTCAAGGTAACGAAAAAAAATTAAGTATGTTAATTTTTATGATAACAATTTCGTACAACAAACAAAAATTAGGGTAGTTCTTTATTCATACAAATACAACTCTTACAAATATAACGTAAAATAATATTTCAGTAATGAAGCGAATTTCTTCTCAAATTTTTAAGCAGGATCTACGATCAGTCTCATTGCTCGTAATTTCTAAAATGGAGAAAATAAGTACACCCCCTTATTTGAGACTCTTATCTCCGAACTCATGTAGAATGAAAATGGTCTAGGTATTTAGATGTAGCATCATATCGCGAGATCCCCTTTTACTCCAACAAATAAAGCCTCCGGCTAAAAATATCCCGTGATAGCCGCAATCATTAACCAATAAAACTTAGGCTGCTCACACAATCTGCAACCCATTAGTGACCCACTACAGAGCTGGGCCCCGTCTCAATGAAAAGAATAACAGGCCTTGGTAGACGTTGGTAGGCCAACTAGGGTACGGATTAGTAGGCTCAAAGGTAAGACAAATACCCGTATAGTCAGTCAATCATAACACCAGGCTTCCGACTTCTCTCTCAACTGTTTACTTCAGGTAATTGAATGGAAAAAAATAACAATATGCATTTATTAATAAACGTTTAAAATACCTTACAATGTAGAGCAGAAATAAGATAATGATTTAATTTTTCCTCATCATCAAATAATTCAATCATTTAATTGTAGATTCGTGCCAACTTCGTAAACGAAAGGATAAATGAGAAAAAATATTGTAATTGTAACAAAGCGTTTAATTTGCATCATTCCTCTTCATCGTGATCACGATCCATAATTATTTTCAAGGAAATGATTAATAGCTATGATTTGAATTAGAGAAAAAGAAAACAAATAACATAAAACCGTAATATTTACCGAACAGCATGACGTCACAGCTTGTATACTTTGATTTGATAGGATTGCCTTACACCCTAACATTCTCAGACCTGTGTCAAAATATTAGGCAGGTCGCAGCACTTTGCAAAAGATATATTCTGCCAAATGTAGGATATTTTTAAACAAATATTTTTTTGAAAAACAAAATGTTTCTTTACAAAAAATTTAAATATTTTTTTGGAAGAGAAAGGGAGTTCCCCCCGATTCGAAAAAGTTGGAAGATCCCGTGCTGGTCTTTACCGTGACAAAGATTTTCTTTCGCAAATGATTCTTTCGATTAGACAGGTACTATTTAAGATCTTTCTTAGTTTTGGAAGAAGCTTTTGATATCTTGTAACATTAAAAAAAAAATTGAAGGATGAGTATAATTTACTTGTTCTTTCGTCCTCACTTCCATGTTTGTATGGGAAAACATCAATAAAATTTCACATTAAATTTTGCAAACAAAAAATTTAACTTCCCTCTAATCGACTTCCTTCACGCATTCACTGGCCGCTATCGGGTCCGGATGCAAGCTGCATGTGACCACATTGTCGTGTGCTCTGAATTGGCCTATGCAATCGCGCCTATTTTCTAATAAACCGCTTGTTGTTGCGCCACTGATATGTAGATCGGTACGATCTTAAAGAAAGTAAGGTATAGGAAATAGAACAGTTTATATGTAATGTTTTAGGCTTTGTCTTTGCCTTTTACTTCGGAATTGCTTTCGGAATTTTGGTCTCATAATGTTTAAAAACATGACGATTGCTTTCTTGATTGACATGCCCACTCTGTCTTGTGCTCTCAATTGGAAAATTCTCCAATTTTCCCGCGCAAAATGGTGTATTCTTTTTTAAACTGTAGTATCGTTTCACCGTTAATGCGAAGGATTCTAAGGAAGCTTTGTTGAAATGGTGGAATAAATGAGGTGTTGGAAGTAGAATAGCCTATAAAATTCGCTGGTTTTTGCCTGGTTTTACTTGGGCATTACCGTTCAGTTTGCCAAGCTTGACAGTTTGAGGCTTTGCCTATTAAGAACAATGATTTATGGAAATGCAAAGCATGTACCATAGTTTTAACCTTTTATTGACAACCATTTTGCATACAATAGTCTTTTTTTACTATGAATCATCAAAGCTATTATTTTTTTCTTAATTTATACAATTGAAATGTAATTTTATACAGTTCATGTAGCTATTGGTTTTGATGATATTCTTTAAATATTTATATTAAAAACTTGTTTAAATTTTAGAATACATATTTTATTTACTCTATTCATTATTGAATTTAAACAAACCCTTTACATTCATGGAGTTCAATAATAAAATTAATTGCATAATATTCCAAAACATTTCTTTACATTGAGAAGTAAACTTTAGTCTTAGAAAGATTCATTTAATGCTACACGAGTTAAAACAATACAATGAAAATATACATAATGACCGCCATTTGCGGACCGGTTGAGACCGTGTCACGTGGCAATTATATACCAACTTCTGTCTTAGCTAATTAACTCCTAGATGATTTGATGCTCATTATATAATGCCAGTTTAGAAAATGGAAAAGTTCCAAGCGTAACCCCGCTTGGAAAATACCTACCAGTGTAAAGAATATATAATTAAAATAGATAAGGATACGGATACAGGTTTAGGCATCATGCGAGTGTTTTTATATTAGGCCTATTATAATTAATCAACTGATTTGATAGGTGCATTTTTACAAATTTTATTTTAAATTTAATTTAATTTTTAAGATTTAAGTTTTCGTTGTACTATTATTTTGGTGACGAGAATATTTTGTCACAAATATTTAAAAAATAAAAGAGGCGTTTTTAAAAATAAAATCATTAGGAATTTAATCCATCAAGTATGCCTTGTTAAAGTGTTAGGAAGATAACTAACATTACGCTACGCATATAATACCGATGTGGTGAAAAGTGCAGAAAAAATTACAATAGTTTATGTAAGGCGGTAGCGCCAACGGCGCCGTGACCGGCGGTTTCGCAAGTGGGCGACGATTTGGCCGCGGCGGTTTGTATTTCAGGTTTCAACACCGCTTCAACTTCATGCTTGCGGTTGGTGCCTGATACAATTATAAGTTTAACCTATATTTTATGTAATAATAATGTTGTTTAACTTTTTCTTACAAGCTATTTAGCTTAGACAAAAAAACTTCAAAAAAGTTTCTCACAATGAATAATGTCAATAAATGTAATACAATACTTCGGCGTTATAAGTAGGTAAATACGTTTTGTGCGGTTTGTGCAAATAAGAAAAAAGTCAGATCAAAAACCGTTTTTTTTTTTCATTACTCAAATTTCAGTTTTATCAGAAGCCAACTCTTCGCACGTAACAACTGGCAATTATTGTATTACGCCATACAAGTCGTACCGTAGAGTTAGTCATGTCTTTATCAACGAGTTTAGAATTATAACGCCGTTTAATTGTATGAGGACTGTAATGTTTTTAAAGGTTTTGTTTTTTCTTTTTATTTTGTGCATGAAGGTCACAGTTGCTTCTGCGACTCTTAAACTTTATCACAAATTGAAACTTACAAAGCAACAGATTGATCCTCCTCTATAATGTCTTCTATTATTATTTCTGGTACCGGCGGCGGTGGATCAGGCTCTCTTCGATACGTCTTGTAAAAGTTCAAATCACTCATATCATTGACACTCTCGTTCAGTACTTCGAAAACCAATTCCCAGAAATGCATGGCAACAAGAATTTTTCGATCGGAATAATAATTTTAAAATTTTCACTTTTTTTAATTTCTGCTTCCTTGAGCCAGAAAACGCGCGTGTTAACCGTCATCCATATTAACTATGGTACTTGGATATCTTTTTAATGTCATTGGAACCACTAATCGATTGTAATTGAGAACACATTTCACTTTAACGGTAGGTACATTTTTTTTAATGTTTCTACCTAAATGTGTTTTATTTTCGAAATCATCATAATAACATTAGTTGATTCTTTGCTGGTAGTAGACAAACCTTTAATTGAGTAAGTAGAAATGTTTTGTAGGCTAGAGTAGGCTTCGACGGAATGTTTTGTTCCCAAAAATCAGCAATTAACTATTTATTTTATTCCTGTTTGAAGTTAGATGGGTTGACTAGGTACATCTGGTAACTAATTGGCTAATTGCCTATTCATTGCACTCAAAAAAGGTCTGGACTTTCTCCTTTAGTTATATGAAAGACGGTACCTAGGTATAGTTAGGTATTTTTTTAAATAGGTTGTAAGAATTCCTAGACGGTAAATAGTCATATAATATTATCACCCAGTAATCAGTCATACTATCCAAATGTGGATGCCCTTAAAGTTGAATTATGGATTTAATCTTCCATTAAAATTTACTACGTTTGTTTTATTGTTAATAAAACCCTTTATATTCTATACTACGTGAAGTCTACAAACACCATTAGATAACGCCATCCTTAGCAGACTTTGCACGGTGTCGTTAATTAATTTTATTACCGAACGGCAGATAAATATGAAGTACTTTACCGCTTCTAAATAGCAATGCTAAGTACATAATAAAATTCGTTTATTTGGCAACCTATCCGATAAAAGTGCACTAATTTATTTAACGCTGCCGCCTTCAGAGCAGTAAATAGGTCAATGTAATTACGTTGCACAAAAACAAATCGTTTTGCCATCTTACCTTTTCAGCATCTCGACGATCCTTAATCTTGGCATGACACTTCGAAAATTAATTTTTTTTTTTAACACAGACAACAAATAATTACGTTTCGCGCCAATTTGCAAACGTCATCGTGTAATCATCATACGTACGGGCAACGAACGTTCGGCGCGCTCAGCCTTGTACGAGCGTCACTACAATTTCACTTTTGCTCACTCTCACTTAATTTTCGCATTGTTTGTTTTTGATTTTTTGGTTTATTAATAATAAGATTGACTGTGACGCGTTAAGATGCGAAACAACCGCGAAAGTTGGCATTCGTTTGACGAATGGCCCGTCAGAACGACAGCAGAGAAAAGTATAGAGGCGGTCACGTGGAGTCAACAATAGGATGGTTGTAGCCGGGTGGCGGGCGATAAAGTGACCTCTCGCATCTTTGCTTATATCTCTCTAAAGTGTGCCTATAGGATACAGTGCAGGTCAAAGGGCATTCATGCAATTAAAGCATTATACGTATAGACTGCAACTATGCAAGCGTTAATGCAACTTTCTTGCAAAAAGAACATAAATAAAGCTGATACACAATTATAAAAGAAAGGAAAAAGAATCGCTATCTTGTTTACTCGGAAACGTTATTATTTAAAACAACCTGAGTCCATGGCTTTGCCTGCATGATGTCTATGTCGACCTCGACGAAACAAATATTGATATAAACATGTAGTTAAGTCAACTAGACCAAGAAAACATACTTACTTAAGAAGATTAGCTCTAACATTCAAAGTTACGAACAAAAAAATAATATTTTATAAGTTTTAGATACGAAGAACTTACATTTTACCACCTATTATAAGCAAAAAAAACTGCAAAAATAATCATTGAATGTTTGCGTAAAGTTCATAATAATTTTATTTCAAGGCTGTTTATTATAGTACTTGTAGTGATAAGTATTGTAAACAATGACGGATAGACCGTAAGATCTTGCGTATTGTGTGTTTACTATATTTGAACTTTTTGTTACATGCTCTTTCTAATATTAAACGACTTATCAATCATTAATATTATCGCTACCCACAGTATTTATGTTACCTGCACCCTAATTTTTACACTGTGGGTTAATGTTGTGGTTCCTACGCGCTACGTCACTTTACTATACGATTCACGTCACTGGGCGTAGGTGTACAGGAAAAAATACGATTGATTTACGTATCTATGCGTATTAGCGGCATTGCTAAAACTCCGACTAAGGTTACTGAGCCCTGTGTTTAATTTTTGCGGTGTTGATAACATTCGGTGCGGACAAGACCATAGATAGGTAGTATTGCGATTTTTTGCCAATCGCTTACCTACCATTGCAAATATTTTCGCCACAATTAATTGTACCACGACAATGTACTCGTAGGTACCACTGCGGCAAGTTTCCGTCCATTGTCGGCGTCACAGTCCGCAAGCCATGGCGACGTTGACCTTAAGGCCACGCTGCTTTATGCAACTGTTGCCCAATACATCCTTCGATTGCCGTTTCTATTAACGGCGATACACAAGTAGCGTAAATGTGCTATTAATATACCTACACAAATACCTACAGGTCAAATGTAAGTCGTGAAAAAGTTGTTCCCGTCTCGCAGAGGGAACAATCCACAGAGTACCTACCTTCTTCAGCTGAAAGTAGAGAGTGCCCAATGACACAAAAGATCACACATGCCATAGACTTAGGTACCAATAAATCCGTGGTTGGTGGTCCCCTGCATGACGATGTGCAATTGTGCATGCGATTGCCAAGTCAATCTACATATACATGGATACATACATGGATCTCACAACTTTTTACGGTGCAAGATCTCAGTTGCGAGACTTGGGTTTTTTTTACAAGTTATGTTTTGATGGCATATAATTTTTTTTTTAAAACAAATGTTGCCTGGCAACCAAATGTCATTTAGGCGACCCAATCTGAAGATCGGTTATAATTTCCCGCGTTAATGGATCACATGACCTAGTAAAATTATAGGTACCTATAAACAAAATGAAGGAGTTTTCGTAGAATACGATGTCGCAGAAACCATTTACTGCGGGTTTTACCTATTAAAATTCGAAAGTGTCGCCTCAATGGGCTGTAATAGTTTTCAATCCCAAAAGTCACAACACGTATGACCTCATTGTGAATAATAGACAAAGCAATCGCTGTAATTGCCTCATTAGTAGACCGGCTCATCCTCAGTTTCAAACTATATATTTTCCTGTTTCCACCGTAGGTACTACTTATCGGTACTAATTTCTCTGTAATATTTTTTTCAATTATCGTAATTGATTTACTTTGACGCGAGATATATTTACCCATAATAATTAACAATAATTTAAGAAACTAAAAACATTCTTTGTTTAACTTATTATCATATGTAGACCAGTCAGACGAGACAATAAAGCAGTACTCATCAAAATGATTAATTTTAATGCAACTGACCCAATTATAATATGACCCACGGCACATCGGTCAGTTACGGAGTTTCATGTATCAATCGTTCGTCTTTCGCTCAGTTCATGGCATAAACTACAGTTTATTTGGCAAATTAATAGTTTACTTACTAAACTCTTGTTTATAGGTTTATAGTTCAGTTACTAAACTATTGATTTGCCATCGGTTCTTGGTTATAGTTTCAATTAAAACCAAGTTATCGGTTCATTAAAAAAACGTATCTTCGTGGATAGATGAAACCTATGAGACTGTTTTAAAAACACCCGAAGACATCGTCACATGCCAATATTAGGTTTGACGTCACATGAAAACATCGTATACGAAAACATTTGCAAGTAATGCATTGTATAATAATGGTACAATGTCAACACTAGACTATAATCAGTGGTAATATAGAGTGCATATAGAGGTATAACAATTTCGGTAGTGCGATCGATGCGTTGGCTAATTAAATTAACGATTAAAATGTCTTTCAAGGTCTTATAATTTTTGTATATTATGAAGTCTGAAATAAAAATGGAGATTCGTTTGATGCCACTTCATTTTTGAGGTATTTCGTATTCTAAATTGAGATCCGCTCGTATCCTAAAGCTGAATATCGCGCTGTAAATAAAACTCTACTCTCTTTTAAGACGGTAGAGTTAAACATTAAATTAAAGATTGAAGACTGTGCTCAAAACTATCTCTCTAACCAACCATCCAAACTCCAGAATGACCCTAGGATGTTGAGTTACTGATTCGAAATTCTAGATTGGTCTCGAACAGTTCCATCGCAGGGACCATCTCAGAGATCGTTCCCAAGAAAAGGTCCTAAATACACCGTTATCCCAGGCTACAGCCAAACCAGGTGACTCATACTTTTCAATACGATTTACTGAAGAACACACAATAAATTAACTGTTTGGAAGCTATTGCATATTGTGGAGTGATAATGACATTATCACACGCTTACGCAGCTATGCAACATGCGCCACTGGGCTCGTCTCAGACGCACAGATGATAGCCAAACGCGAATAGACGCACGTGCGTGGACTAGGGTTGAACATGAATCAGGTACTTGCACGATAATTGTCATGGAATATACTAGAAACTTCACTGATAAATTACTTGCAGACGGAAGCGTATTTTCTTCGAGCTGGATATGCGAGTGCATAAGACAAAAGAGAATGTTACCTTGGTCCTGCACCAGAAAGATCTGGATTTTACTGGTGTTGAATTGAACGCAAACTGGAAAATTCGAGATCTTACTGGTTCTTATTTAATTGTTCATACCTGTCCTAAAATAGAAACCTCGTAGGAAAACCTGAATGCCTAAGAATTCTCGATAATGTTCTCACCGGCATGTAAACTCCCTCAACCCGCACTAGGCCAGCGTGGTGGGCTAAGGCTTGCCTACATCCATCTCATTGTGCGAAGAGACCCGACCTGGTTCTGGTCACTAATGGGTTACATTATACATAAACATAGTACTAGTAGCATACGAATAAGCGAACGAAGCTCGTCTCTTTCATGTCCTAATCTATTCGTGTTCGCGCTAAAGTAACACTGAGTACTTTTGTTCCCAGGCCGCACGTACAATGATCTGAACCAGTACCCGGTGTTCCCGTGGGTGCTCACCAACTACGAGAGCGAGGAGCTGGACCTCAGCCAGCCCTCCAACTACCGAGACCTCTCCAAGGTAAATACATTCTGTGCATTTCATTTTGTGTCTGAGGATTGCAGAAGACTGCTGGTTTTGTTCGTTCAAAAACAACTTCGATGGCTCCTTTATTTTAACTATTAAGTTTAGCGTTAATGAAATCTATTTCTAAGTTAAGGTTCAGCGTACTTTAAGGTCGGGATTGTCGACGACGGACGAATTTAACTCGTGCGTATACGAGTATTTAAAGAAGATACTTCTACGATTTTACGAATTAGGAAAACATAAGTGCGCACTGTCTTCATGCTCGACTAATTATACCTACTTAGAATAAAATATTATCAACACAGTTACTTAAGCAGAGATCAATGCACCAAAACAATTTTTTAATAGAAGTAGGTTTATATTTTTTATATATATTTTTTCTTATTTTTTTCTCTATATGTTTATTCGTTCAAAATTTATAATTTGTTATTTTGGTAAATCTTTGGTTATCTTTATTTATGAAATAAATTGTTGAATCAGTTAATAAAATAAAATTTCCCTCCCGTGTTTACCGCCTCTGTTGCAATATGAACATACATAATATGTAACTTTCGTATATTGTTTCTGTGTAGCCAATCGGGGCACTGAACCCGAGTCGGCGCGCGTACTTCGAGGAGCGCTACAACACGTGGGAGCACGAGTCCACGCCGCCCTTCCACTACGGCACGCACTACTCCACGGCCGCCTTTGTGCTCAACTGGATGGTCCGCATTGTGAGTACATTTCATAAACAATACCAAAATATGTTAAAACACATGCCAATGATGGGCCCGTCATTTGCAATTTTTCAATATATAAATAATGATTCTCATTCATAGAGACACATTAGGACACCCTGTGTCGTGGATGCCATAAACACACACACGACAAGAACACACACACCGACACACCCAAACAAAATCGGTTGACAAACGAAAGAGAGAATTCATTCGTCTTCGCATATTAATATACAGGATGATTTGTTACGTGACGTATTTAATTGTATCATTTTATACCTCATTAGAAAGCTAGATAAATAGAATAAGGAAGTTTTTAACGTATTTTGCACATTTTATTTATTATAATTTGAGAGTTGCCGCACAGATATCTACTACCGGGGTACTTTATTGAATGCGATCATCTTAGTTAAATAAGTAACAATACTCGCAACTTCAGATTAGATTTCTACACAGGTTACATTGACTATATCACTAGTAACAAATCGTAAACATTAAGGTCTTCGGGGATTAAGGCGGCTTAATTTATCTCCTTAGAGACATCTGTGTTAAAGATGCAGATAGATAAACGAATGAGACATGCACAGGGAATTAAGTATGGTGTGATAATCATCGTTAAAACTAGGTTATCATGTTGTAATGGTGTAGTTAACACCATTGTTTTCATACATTCTAGATTCGGTATCTTAAACGAAAAGAAACAGAACATTATATATATTGAGAAACATGAAATATGTTTGTTAGGAATTTAATAATTATTTGTAAGCAATGAACCCTCATTGATTTGAAACAATATTAGTTTCAATTTAACTACCTTCTAAATAAATAAATATTCAAAAACAAAAAATTGCCGTTATTAATATTAAGTTAAAAACTTTAAATCTTTCTTTGATAAATCTCTTACTTATATGAAATCATACGATTAAAACAGATTTTAGTATGCGTCCATTCTCAATACAATTTTGACTTGTCTTCAAGCGCTTCGGACAAGTTCACTGTTTATTCTAATTTTAGTTTGAGGTAATTGTCTCTATAAAGAACTCCCGTTGCGCCATTAAGATGACGCTACAGAGTACGTTCACAGTATTAGCGTTTAAAATCGTTGAAAAGATCTTCAAAATGTATGTATATTCATTTCAATCCCTTGGCGTAACTGCTTTTACCCGAAGCTTTGGTTATATTTTCATTATTTTAAAGAATTTTACGTGACTTATTAAATCCGCAATAAATTCATTCATGGTTCTCGGAAGTACCTAGTGAATATTATTATTTTAAGACAGATGAAAGAAGGTGGTGTCTTATTATTTCAATTTTTCCCAATTCAACTATCGTTCCTGTATGTTTCTATTCCTTTTCTATTGTTTTATCAGATGCCACCATTGTCTATATCTTTAAGAAAATAACGTTTCATTTTCTAGTTACAACAAGTCAACTAGACTGTTATTTTCATATGTTTTCTGTTATTTATAATTGTCTGTTATTTTATCGCCTTCAATCGCACCGCCACCACTAAAAGTGCATCGCTCGTAAAATTAAAAGCGAAATGAAGTGCGTCGCGCGCCGCCATGATTTATGCCGACGAAACGCAACATTCGTTTAAATTCACACCAACTTTGTGCACCTAATTACGTTTTAATTTCAGTAATGAAGTTTTATTAATCTTCTATAATATAAAAATGAATCGCTGAATGTGTTGCTAAGCGAAAATCTCGGGAACGGTTGGACCGATTTCGCTAATTTTTTTTTTGGATATTCCTTTAAGTACGAGGATGGTTCTTACGGAGAGAGAAAATTTGAAAACAATGCAAAGAAAATAATAAAAACAACAATTTCATTTTCCTATATAAACTGTTCTACCCATGTTCTACCTGTCAAACATCATTTCAGATTGAATACTTCATATGCCAATGTCATGCATTTAGAAACGTCAAGATTTTTCTTTTTGGATGCCACTTCTATTATTTTATAATGGCAAAACGAAGTATGCCGGGTCAGCTAGTGCTTCTATAAATGGTTGATGTTTAAATTGGAAAAAATATTTTGAGAAGGTTTATTTGTACATATGTAACTGTTATTGGTGTGTCCAATCCATTAAGCCTTTTGAATTCAACTGTCAGACAGAACATACGTCCGTATTCCATGACAGAGTCCATTCCTACCCTAGAACGGAGAGTGCATAGACCCTAGACCGAGGTCTTCTAGGTTAAGCTTAACTTAGCTTCATCATTACACCTCAAGGCCCAGATCGCACAAGTAAAACCGCGGTTTTATGGATGGACGAAATTTGCAAAAGTTTTTAGACATTACTGTTTTCAAATCGCGCAAGTAAAACTGCGGTTTTATGGATGGACGAAATTTGCTAAATATTTTAGACATGACTGTTTTGCTCACTAGTCAATCAAACACCAACGAGTCGTATTGGTTTATACGTCGATCACCCACTTCAGGACGTAAACCCACCCTATATTCCTGTACGATATCTTGAAAACCGTTCAAGGCATGACGCTAGGCGGGCTTCACTGCCATCAGCTCTACATATTTAGCTAGGCCCATTCTACATTCCTATATCTTTACTATCTCTAGGCATGGTACTAAGCACGCTTCAGTAACACCATTAGCTGCATATTTACGATCGCCAGCCACGTTGCCCATATTTTAAGGAGGCCAGCCGTAACTCGCTAAGCGGAACAATGCTAATGTGGATCACACTATAAAGGGGCATCATCAAAGCAGTCGATGCCATCATAGTAAATTACATGCCGGTGAATTACATGTTACATTAACGCGACTCGACGCGCGTGGGGACGTCAAAACAATTGTCCCGCCGCACTGGGACAGCGGGGAACAGATGCGCCCGCGTTCACACAATTCGATTTGACAAGTATCAGGGCTGTCGACTTTTTAGGTGGCAGAGACATAGTAGCTCTTCCCGGGAGATAACTTTCCGCCAGCCTCTTAATCCGTCATAAAGCAACATGTTCTTCATGTCTTGGATTTTGACTGGGGAGGTATGGTTGTCGGCCATACTTTATCTGAGGCGAACATCTTAGTCCTCTTGAATACTAAACAACCCGCATTTACCATTCAAGAGAGAGATAATCCTATTCGAGGGAATGATTTTAAAGACTTAGTAGTTCACATTAACAGAATTTTAAAATCTCGTATCTTGACAAATTATGATAAAATTAAAAAGATTTTTTATAGGTATTATTTAATAATCACACGAGGTGTAGGAACTTAGTTTATGTTCGAAACTGATAAAAGCATGCCTATAAAATAACAATACGTGTATTTTTTTTTCATCTGAACCGTTATCCCGATTTCAGTATAAAATGTTTGACAACCCTTAAAACATCCGACGTAAAAGGTAAAAAAATGCAAAACTGAAACGGTATTAACGTATTTGGATTTCGTAAAAATAGTAAGCGTGCCACCGATCCTTCCACACTCTTGTTTTGTTATTTGTTTGACATTTTATGTGAAAGTTGCTTTTGCAAAGGTTCGTAGTGTTATGACTTATACGAGTAGGTTACTTGTTTGTCTTCAAGTCGATATCTCGGACTTTACTCGAGTTGATTGGCTTGTTACTACATTAGATACGATATTGCATTGTTAACTAGTGTGTAAATATAGCTTGCTTGTCAATTGTGGTAATAAGTAATTATTAATTTATTTTATCACCATGTCTCTTTATACGATAGTGAACGGCTCGTAAATTACTCGAACATTTACATAAATTATTAATTTTAAAGCTGACATGAAAATTCGGGTTATATTCACAAAATGTTAAAAGAATTCTTATCCCGAGTAATGCGATCAGTTGTAAATAGAATTCATGATTTACAAAGACTTCAGCTAAATAGCAAAGAATGACCAAACGAAGTTACACTTCAGAGAAATAGTAATAGCGGCTTCGAGTTTTTAAACTTTTTAAACCCTAAAAAGTTTGGGTATCTTTAGCCCAAGCGTTTTAGATACACCATAGTAAGAAACCCTAAACTTGGGAGAATTCGGTTCACAAAAGCGACATAAATACAAAAGTCCTCTAATTTTTAGGATTCCCATTTTGGATATCTTGACAAATAAAATTTTTGCTGAACACCTTTATTGTATGTACGTTCCAGGAGCCAATGACGACGATGTTCCTAGCGCTGCACGGGGGCAAGTTCGACCACCCCAACCGCCTGTTCTCCTCCATCGCACTCGCCTGGAAGAACTGCCAGAGGGACACCTCCGATGTCAAGGTAACTACTGGAAACGTGGCTTAAGAAAGTGAAGCTTATTGGCACTGAACACGTAACTTAAGAAAGGAAAGCTTATTGGCACTGAAAACGTAGCTTAACACGTTGCTTGTGCATTAGGTAGACACAATAGTTAAACAACGGGAATGTACCACGTATGGGTCACTGCACAGCGAATGGGTTAAGAAAGGAAAGCTTATTGACACTGAAAACGTAGCTTAAGAAAGAAAAGGTTATTGTCACTAAAAACGTACTCGTAGCTTATGAAAGGAAAGCCTATTGGCACTGAAAACGTACTCGTAGCTTAAGAAAGGAAAGCTTATTGGCACTGAAAACGTAACTTAAGAAAGGAAAGCCTACTGGCACTGAAAACGTAGCTTAAGAAAGGAAAGCTTATTGGCACTGAAAACGTACTCGTAGCTTAAGAAAGGAAAGCCTATTGGCACTGAAATCGTACTCGTAGCTTAAGAAAGGAAAGCTTATTGGCACTGAAAACGTAGCTTAAGAAAGGAAAGCCTACTGGCACTGAAAACGTACCTTAAGAAAGGAAATCTTATTGGCACATAAAAATCTAGCTTAAGAAAGGAAAGCTTATTGGCACTGAAAATACTCCAAAATCTTATACTCTCACATACAATTTGGGGGTGCAAGTCCTAATCCTAGTAACACCTAATATAAGTAATTAATATACGAAATTATAAACTTACCTAATACTGTTTGTATGCGTTCGCTGTCCTGTTGATCCTGATGTCACACCTATGTTCTGTCGCAGCAACTAACAGAGTTTCTGATAGATTACTCTTTGAAATGAAATGCACTATCGGTCTGGTTCGTTATTTAGTATTTGTCGGGTTTAGTGCACAATACTAGCAGTCAGTACAAGTTCGATCCGTCCATCAATATTTTGAAGTCCAGGTGAATACAATAATTGTCTGATAGGTGTACACTTTACGCTCTTACAATTACACCAAAACTTTACTCACTCACTCAACTTCACGTGTTTACTAAATTAATAAATTACAATTATTTGTAAATATAATATTCAAATGTTCACAATAAGTAGAAAGCCTGTTTGTAGGTATTCTAACCACCAACTAACAATAATTCAAAGATTTATAGTCTATAGGTTCAAATAAAAACAATAATCAAGAATACTTTTATTCTTTGAATTGACAGATTAATTCCTTTAATTAGTAAAGGTTTGTAAAGAACGTTTCATCTTTTACAATGTTAACTTCCATTTTTTATTAACACTTCCGTTATCGATTGACAAGTTACTATCATAAAATACTACGTTTAGAAATAAACACGCAACAAAAAAGCTCCAGCAACGATTGTAAAGAGAATAAAATACTTAGAATTTAACTACAAGTGAGCAAAAACCAAATAATTATAAGGATAAGAATCGAATCAAATTATCTCGTCTTGATGAAATTGTACCTGCTTCGATATCAAAGGCTAATAACAATTACCATGAAAGTATAAAATTAAACGAACTAAAACGCAAACGATTTGTATCGTCAGCTATTGTTTGGCCAGTCGTAAGTTCTCTACAGTATCTTGCCATTAAAATTTATAAACATTTGATTTAAATGGATCTCGTACAAATTTTACGGGTTTATGATAATATATGAGTTGCAATAACGCTTCGTTTTGCACTCATAACCCTCTTGGGCGCCACACATAAGACAAGGACGCACACCCAGACCAGACGCAGGAATTTAATTCAAGTCTCTGCTCTACTGGGAATCGAACCAATCATACTTTAATAATATCTATTCGAAAAAAGTGCAGAATTTTCGTCATCCGAAATTTAAACAGAAATACAATATAAAATGTTGCAAAGGACTTTATTGTTACTAGAGATGTGCTGAGTCACATCAACTCGAGTCATTCGTCGATTACTCACTCGAGTGCTATCAATTACTCGTATATTCAAGGATTCTAATAATACATATCATTCTTTTTAACTTGGGGTTGTTGAAGTTTGCTAGAACAAATAAATGTATTTACCGCTACGGCCTAACCTAAGACCGCCGTAGGCCGTAAAGCAGCATATTCTCACATATTCATTTTATTTATTCATCATTTATTTATTTATTTATACAATTTGCTAACAGTTTACATCAAATACAAATTGTAATTTATACATTAACTAAATACCTACACACGAATTGAAATATATAAAAATATTATAAAAGTTACATTAAAAGAAACTATATCTTATGCTTCAGTTTTTAGTGGTGTGGTTGCTTGTGAAACATATCGTAACACGACCATCTTAACGAGATGGTAGAATAGTCGTTCGGGTATAATATCTTAAGGTTTTAATAACAGGGGTTAGCCTAAAAAGAATCAGAAGTAGTAATCGAACGATACTCTTGACTCGAGTTGTAACTCGATTGTTTTTGTTATGAGTAGGTACTCTCGGCATATCTTTTAACTGCCTGAGTGCAACTTGACGGAAGAAGTGCAAAATGTTACTCTAGCTATCAGAGCGAGGTTTTTCTTAACGTTTATCTTAAATACCGTGTGTGATGTAGCATGTAAGTGACAATTATTCGCACCTTTTGTTACTCGTATGTAATCGCATTATGTCATAACGTGCTACGTGTGAACGGAGGAAATTTTGGAGAATGCTTGTTAATTCTTTACCCATATTTGTATTGTATTCTTACCTTCATTAACTATTACCAGATATTTAGCCCGTAGTATTAAATTAAATGGGTAGAAACGGAAACATCGAATCTTTATCGAAACCTTCTATCGTTATTTCCATCTTCTTCTGAAACTTAAAAATATTTAGACATTTTGCGACAAATATTCGAAAAATGTGTGAATTTTAAATATTATTTGAATATTTGAAATAAAGTAACGATGACATCCTTTTACCATAGACATTATACAGACCTTTAGAACCCCCCTTGCTTTAGGTCTCAACTACCTTAAAATAAGCAGCACCTAACCCTGAGATAACTTATTGTAACTATTGTATGTTGTAACTTATACGATGTGGGGGCCTTGTACCAAAAGTTACCTTCGTTCTCCATGTCCCCAGGAGCTGATCCCCGAGCTATTCTTCCTGCCGGAGATGCTGCTGAACAGCTCAGGCTACAAGCTGAACATAGCGGAGTCACCGTCGGGCGACGTGATCCTCCCGCCGTGGGCGTCGTCCGCCGAGGAGTTCGTGCGCATCAACCGCATGGCGCTGGAGTCGGAGTTCGTCAGCTGCCAGCTGCACCAGTGGATCGATCTCATCTTCGGGTACAAGCAGCGGGGTGAGTTGCTCTGGTAACCCTTTTGAACCAGTTCAGGTAGTATCTTCTAGCGGAGATACCGCTGAAAAGCCCCGGCTACAAGCTGAACATAGCCTCTCCCGCGTTGGGCGTCTTCCGCCGAGGAGTTCGTGCGAATCAACAGCGTGGCGCTGGAGTTTGAGTTCGTCAGCTGCCAGCTGCACCAGTGGATCGAGTGTGTAGAGTTGCTATGGCCCTTTTGGAGCAATTTAGCTCCAAGTTTGGTCCTGGGTCCAGCTTGTAGTTCCGGCCAGGACCCAGGACACAGGACCCAGGTCGTTTCGTCGTCACAAAGTCGTAGCTCCGATTTTATTCATAATATTTTATTTAAGTAGACTTCCAGTCTAACTTGTTATAACAATCACTTGTTAGGTACGAGAGATCATGGGAATAACCAAGCGATTGCTTACTACTTTCTCGGTACGCTTGGCTACGCTTTAGAGGCCGACCAGCCTTCCTTCTTTCTTTTTATTTTTTTAATGGAAAGCTACTTGAAAGCTGCTACTCTACCGTTAAGGCCACTTGTTAGTCGCTGTTAGATATCCCGATACAGTATCTACCGACATTTCTTACGGGTATATTTTGTTTTGTTTATAATAAAATGCATTTTTACCATCGCAAAAATGAACCTCATTGTACCACCAAACCCGCAGGGCCGGAAGCGGTGCGCGCGACGAACGTGTTCTACTACCTGACGTACGAGGGCGGGGTGCGGCTCGACCAGATCAGCGAGCCGGTCACCAAGACCGCGATCGAGGACCAGATCCGCAGCTTCGGCCAGACGCCGGCGCAGCTGCTGAGCGAGCCGCACCCGCCGCGCGCCTCCACCATGCACCTGGCGCCGCTGATGTTCGCGGCCGCGCCCGACGACGTGTGCCTCCGACTGAAGCTGCCGTCCAATGCGGCCGTCGTCCACGTGTCGGCCAACACGTACCCGCAGCTCACCATGCCGGCTGCTGTCACCGTGAGTAGACACTTTAACACGGTTTGTCTTATGCAAGTTCTCGCTCGGATTTTTTATTCAAGGAATATCAAAAGATATACAGGTGAATTTTTCAATTGTACATGGATGGGGAAACTATGAGTCCGATTTTTTTTAAAACTAAAGCTGCATCGTTGGGCTTTTGAAAAGTCAATATGCCAAGTCAGGAATCACAGGTTTTGAAAAAAAAATCACACCTATTACTACACCATTCGATACTGTCACTAATAAGGAACGAATTTTGGAAATTAATGACGTACGGCAAACTTAAGGATGGAGCTCATTTTTAACTAAATGTTTTTTCCATACATATCTTAGATGGTTACTTAGCGTTCAAAATAATGAAGGCCATCGTTTTCAATTCATAGCTGGATTTGACGTGAAATGTGGGATTAAGGCACATAACGCACAAAATTAGTAGAGGTGTAAATATTGTATTTGTTAAAATATAACGTTGTGTTATGTCCACGGTGCAGGTGTCGGCCGCGCGCGCGTTCGCGGCGCACCGCTGGGTGGGCGGGGGCTGCGCGCACGCCGCCGCGCGCCACGCCGACCACAACCCGCCGCCGCACCCCGTCCTCATGGACCCCGTCTGGGGTGAGCGCTGCCCCCTCCACCCCTCTACCCCTCTACCCCTGTACCCCCACCCGCACACCGCTACCTCTACCTTTACTCTTACCTATATCACTACCTCTACCTATAACTGTACCTGTATCTGTAGTCTAAACACATAGGTGTAGGCCGATGGAGGCCAAAAGGCCAAAAGTCACGTAGCGCGTAGCGCCAAAACATTAACCCACAGTGTAAAATTTATAGAGGTCTGTCAAACACAAAATTATTAAAAATATTTTTATGATGATTTATTCATTTTTGAATTCTTTTACTAATCTTTTACCTCTATTTAGGTTATTACACTGTGCGACACCTGTATAGTAAGCTGTGTATGATTTACGTATCTGTGTGTGTGTGTGTGTGTGTGTGTGTGTGTGTGTGTGTGTGTGTGTGTGTATTAGCGGCATTCTAAAACTCAGACTAAGGGTATTGTTAGCCCGCGTGATCTAGTACTCGATTAACATTATCAAACCCAATTTATACGAAGTGATTGATCTGAGCAATCACAGTTTCCTACATCCTCACTTAAAATTAAATACAAAATAATAGACAAAACGAATACTGTTTATAATGCGTTCCCCACAGCGGCGGGCGGCGCGCAAGCGCTGGCGCGGCGGCAGCTGGGCGACAACTTCTCGCAACGAGTCCGCGCGCGCGCCAACTGCTTCGTGACGACGGTGGACTCGCGCTTCCTCATCGCCGCCGGCTTCTGGGACAACTCCTTCCGCGTCTTCTCCACGGAAACCGGTGAGTCGCGTCATCGCCTCGTCACCGTGACGACTGCTTCGTGACCGCGGTGGACTCGCGCTTCCTCCGCTCTTCTTCACGACAACTCCTTCCGCGTCTTCTCCACGGACACCGGTGACAATCTATATCATTTAACTTCTTGTTGCAGCCTGGTGACGTCATCGTCAGCCATCTTAATTAAGCTGTTAGGTGTGGAAACGCAGGAAATCTATATCCAAATAACAGAGGGGAGCTCATTTAAAATAAAGGAAGATGGGATATCTCTCTTTAGATATTAGGCCGTGCACTGCCTTGTGGGATGAGATTGAGACGTGTGGTGTAGGGGTTCAATTCCCAATGAAACCGAAATTGTAATAAATGTTGCTTTGTCTAATTTGATCTGGATATGTGTGGGCGAAGCTTTCTGAAATTTATTTAATAACTTTATTATAAGTTTATCCGGATTATAATCTAGGTACTTGTAAATACGCCCTAAAAAATAAGCACTTATTTCGACTAACCGTATTGTGTTCTCTTCGGTTCGCAGCGAAAATAGTACAAATAATCTTCGGGCACTACGGCGTGGTGACGTGCGTGTCGCGCTCGGAGTGCAACATCACGTCCGACTGCTACGTGGCGTCCGGCTCCGAGGACTGCACCGTGCTGCTGTGGCACTGGTCAGATATCTCTCGTTATCTATTTATAGCACAAATAGTACAAATAATCTTCGGGCACTACGGCGTGGTGACGTGCGTGTCGCGCTCGGAGTGCAACATCACGTCCGACTGCTACGTGGCGTCCGGCTCCGAGGACTGCACCGTGCTGCTGTGGCACTGGTCAGATATCTCTCGTTATCTATTTATAGCACAAATAGTACAAATAATCTTCGGGCACTACGGCGTGGTGACGTGCGTGTCGCGCTCGGAGTGCAACATCACGTCCGACTGCTACGTGGCGTCCGGCTCCGAGGACTGCACCGTGCTGCTGTGGCACTGGTCAGATATCTCTCGTTATCTATTTATAGCACAAATAGTACAAATAATCTTCGGGCACTACGGCGTGGTGACGTGCGTGTCGCGCTCGGAGTGCAACATCACGTCCGACTGCTACGTGGCGTCCGGCTCCGAGGACTGCACCGTGCTGCTGTGGCACTGGTCAGATATCTCTCGTTATCTATTTATAGCACAAATAGTACAAATAATCTTCGGGCACTACGGCGTGGTGACGTGCGTGTCGCGCTCGGAGTGCAACATCACGTCCGACTGCTACGTGGCGTCCGGCTCCGAGGACTGCACCGTGCTGCTGTGGCACTGGTCAGATATCTCTCGTTATCTATTTATAGCACAAATAGTACAAATAATCTTCGGGCACTACGGCGTGGTGACGTGCGTGTCGCGCTCGGAGTGCAACATCACGTCCGACTGCTACGTGGCGTCCGGCTCCGAGGACTGCACCGTGCTGCTGTGGCACTGGTCAGATATCTCTTGTTATCTATTTGTTATTGGAGGTAGAACCATTGTCGCTCGTCGTTGCCTTATAGCCAGGTTTTTAAACCAGAATTTAATTATAATAGAACACTTGTACAGAAGGCCCACTTCTAACAGTCATTTATAGAAATATAGACTCTAGCTACGATACGATTAAGTTCAATTCAGATCGCACAGCGCTTAATCACCTACGATCTATCTTGCGTCTCTTTCTAGCGCGTAACTCTTACCTTTTCCCCGTTCCCGCTACCTGTTGCGTCTCCTTCTAGCGGGTAACCGTTACCTATTCCACTTTCCTTTCCCCCACTGGCTAGCCGCCTCGGATGGGCCCCGTGTTTTGATACCTACACGGGGAGTGGGGAGGCCTGCCAGCGTGAAGCAGTATGCTCTTTATGTCTTCTGTTTCGGTTTCGGCAGGTATGGTTGCCGGGGATACTTTATTTGAGGCGAAAATCTTAGTCCTCGTGTATGTGCAGATATACAGCACCCACAGACAACAACTTAGAAACGATTTCTTCTCTATTTGAGGTTGGATGTGGGTATCCATGAGCACCTAATGGGTGACTTCCACTGTTATATTTAAAAAATGCTAATATTAATGCATTACAGTGGCGCCACTAAAGTATGTGCCTGCTCGCTTCGGCGTGTAAAAATGTTAGGTTGTGTATGACGGTATGGTGCATTGTATTGTTGTACACTGATGGCGTATACTGAGTGTATATATTGTATTGTATTGTACATTGTATTGTACGTTGTATTGTGTGCGGGGGAGCAGGTCGGCGCGGCACTGCGGCATCGTGGGCGAGGGCGAGGCGCCGGCGCCGCGCGTGACGCTGACGGGGCACGACGCGGCCGTCAACGGCGTGCTGGTGTCCGCCGAGCTGGGGCTGGTCATCTCCTCCTCCCTCAGTGAGTGGCTCGACACTGTATACTGTATACTGTATACTGTATACCGTCTGTTATACCTTAGCCAGCGAGGTTTTCGTATCCAATTTCCTTCCAGCCGAAAATTTGTAGAATGCTTAAGAGAACCGAACTGATAAGCCCGTTGATCTCAGCTCAGACCTGGGTCAAAAAAATTTCAGTAATTACAGTGTCGTAACTTTTTTTCGAAGTCGAAAGTTTTCGAGCAATGTGTGTTGCCAGTGATGACCTACGGTGCCGAGACGTGGTCCTTTACTGTGAGCCTAATCCACAAGCTCAGAGTCGCCCAGAGGGCAATGGAGAGAGCTATGCTTGGTATTTCTCTACGAGACAGAATCAGAAATGATGAAATCCGTAGAAGAACGAAGATGACCGACATAGCTCTCAAAATTTGCAAATTAAAATGGCAATGGGCTGGCCACATCGTTCGCAGGACTGACAACCGATGGGGAAAAAAGGTCCTCGAATGGCGACCACGTTTAGACAAAAGGAGCACAGGCCGCCCTCCGACCAGGTGGACTGACGACCTGAAGAAGACAGCGGGAAACCGTTGGATTCAGAGGGCCCAGGACCGGGCGGAGTGGCGTCGATTAGGGGAGGCCCATGTCCAGCAGTGGACTATTAAGGGCTGAAAGGAAGGAAGGAAGGAAGGAACTTTTTTTCAAATTATGTCTGCTTTTTACAATAATAAATGTCACTTATTGTAACGGTAAGGCAAAACGTCGCTGCATCCTAAAGAACCTGTATTTTTTCCATGAACCCTGCCCCAGCAGTAGATAACAAATGAGTTACGGCCTAGAACCGTGTACAAACTGAATAAACAACGGTCGTATTATAAAAGCTGATGGTAGTGAACTGAACCTCCACGCTGTCCAGACGGCCCCGTGCTGATCCACACGACGTTCGGCGAGCTGCTGCGCGCCATCCGCGGCGGCGAGGGCTCGTGTCCGCGGCAGCTGGCGCTGGCGCGCGAGGGCGTGCTGGTGGTGGCGTACGCGCGCGGCCACCTCGCCGCCTACACGCTCAACGGCCGCCGGCTGCGACACGAGACGCACAACGACAACTTCAACGTGAGTCGCTTTCGTTCACCGACCGTTTTAGCGCGCTCTCTCGGTACGTCGCCGACTCTGTGGAGCGCCGTAACACGAGCCAAAGTCGTCGTTACTCGTCAGGTACAGTTTGTGCACGCGTAATGAACGTCATACATATTGCATTACTAGCTGACCCAGCAGGCTTCGCTCTGCCGATTAATTTTTTTTTATTTATTTTTTTATTTTTATTTAATAGCCTATGTTACTCAGGCTGAATGTAGCTTTCCAATGGTGAAAGAATTTTTGAAATCGGCCCAGTAGTTTTTGAGTTTATTCGTTACAAACATACAAAAATACAAATGTTTCCTCTTTATAATATTAGTATAGATAAATTGTAGATTCACTCGCTTCGATCGATTCGACGCTGAGGCGAAACGTAGACTGGGAAAAAAAAGCGGGCGGATAAAAACTCCCCGCACTCTTAAATGTCAATATGAATTATTCTATAGTGCAATATGTCTGGGCCCTATAAAGGAACACACGTGAGCGGAAATTTATATTTAAAAAGTAGCAGGCGATGATTGCGACACTTACTCTTACGCTGAACCGATCCAATATCTGCATGCCGACAAGAGCCTTCGATGCTTGCAGCATTAAATGATGGCAACTGCGCTATTGTCACGCTGCCAATAACGCATTCATATAAGAAACGCGTGTAGGTACTGATGTCACAATAAAATCATTCGTGTCCAGTGCCTGGTGCTGTCGCGGTGCGGCGAGTACCTGGTGTGCGGCGGCGACGCCGGGGTGGTGGAGGTGTGGCGCGCCTTCACGCTGGCGCCGCTGTACGCCTTCCCGCCCGCCGGCGCGCCCGTCACCAGCCTCGCGCTCAGCCACGACCAGAGGTGATGCGCCACGTCACACCGCACCACACACACCACACCACACCACACCACACCACACCACAAACACATATGCTTACACACCTGTGTAACACACACACAAACACAGACACACACACACAGGATTTTTTTTATTTATTAAACTTAGTCAATACAATCAGTGGCTAGGGCCCCTGTACTAGGTTGGAAACCTGTATTACGGGGGCAAAAACAACATTAATGAACATTATAATATGTAAGAATAGGGTACTTAATTATAACTATTAATGTAAGTACTTAATATAAAATTATTATCTTTTTGAATTAAAAGCTTTATGTGTGTGTGTGTGTGTGTGTGTGTGTGTATGTATGTGCGTGTGTGTGACACACACACACACTTTCAGGCACAAAGACAAGAGACCACTAAAAACATGTCACACACACAAACGCTTTAGTCTAGAGCCACCCACGCCTTTCAGCCCGCTAGAGGTGACACACGCTGAGTTGCGTGACGCTTGATCATGTCACAATTTTTTTTAATTTACAGCTACACTTTGCCCGCTGCTTCGTCCGCATGGATTTTAGGACTCGTTCTAGAGAGATGTAAAAAAAGTATCCTATACACGAATTAATCCAGGTTGTAAACTAAGATCACACCAAATTTTATCCGAACCGATTCAGCCGTTTTTGCGTGAAAAAGTAACATACAAACATACATCCATCCATCCATTAATACAATATCCGGACAAACTTTCACATTTATAATAGTATTAGAATTGGCAACTTAAAAATAATAAAAACACAAGAAGCAAAACGACACATTACGTCACATAATGTCACATCGCACATCAATCTACCACTCTCGTTGCCACAGTGCCACACTATACCACTATCCCACACGAACACGAGAACATGACACATGATAGTAAAAGATACGCAACACGGTGGTTACGACACATCGCAGTTCCCACTAACACGATGACACATTGACTAGCAAGCACTGTTGACAACCACACTGCTTGCTGCGATATCACTCACTTACAACGTAACATAATACATACGTAATCGATATTAAGTCAATTGAGATACTTTGACGTCATTAAGTCATCAGTACTATTGTACTCATGACTTATTCTCACTATGAATGGTGTACGGATAAAAAGTATCCTATATGTTAATTCAGATTATGATCTATCTGTGTACCAAATTCCATCCAAATCAGTTCAGCCGTTTTTGCGTGAAAGAGTAACAAACATCCATCCATACTTAAAAACATTCGCATTTATAATAGTAATAATATAAGTAGGATTGAATAACGTAATTTGCCTCCCACTTTCAGGTTCCTGTTGGCGGGGCTAGAGAACGGCACGCTGGTAGTGTTCCACATCGACTTCAACCGCTGGCACCACGAGTACCAGCAGCGGTACTGAGACTGCCGATTTCTTAGTTTTTACTAAGAAATCAAACGACCCCGTGTCATAAAACGTGTAGACAATTTTAGACGTTATTAACGGTGAACAAGAGTGAAGTTCGCGTATGAAATCGTGCGTCCAGTGAGATTCTGACAGACTGAAGTGTCGATGTTTCTGTCTTGTCTATTGTATAATATGAACCGAACGCGTCGTCCCCGTCGTGTGGTGTAGTAACCTAGAAATTATTTGTATTGCAGGCTTCTATCGAATTTTAATGTGGTCAATCCTCGAGCTCTGGATAATGTCCAAAGCGAGAATTTCAGATTATCTTTCAATTCATTAAATCGAATTTATTTGAAATTCTGATCCTAAAACAGCATATTAATAAAAATCAGATAGTGGATTGACTTGACACGAGAAACATTGGTAGGAAGTTTTCGTAACATTCCTTGACGCTTTAAAAGCAGTAGTGAAATAGACGTGATGTTGTATTGTTCTTTACAGTTTTATCTATTTTTACTTTACAATGATTTTAATTTCTATTCCTTTTTTTATCTTCCACTTGAGTTGAGGGTATCATACTTAATTTTCAGAAAAGATTTCATTTCTATTCTTATATTTATTATACATTTTCATAAAAACGTTATGATTTCATAAAACATAGAGAACAGTGCAAACTTGGGCGATATAGATAAATATTATACAAGAAATAGGAAATATGTACTTAGAATTAAGTTAATTATAATTGTATTAATTTTTGACATTCCATTTTATTTACTATTAATAATTTGTTTTATTATTATTATTTTGTGTTTTGTTGAATATTGTTAGTGCCATAGGTCAAAATATTGATTGGAATTTGAGATGTTAATGTAATTCTTCAAACAGATTACGTTCTTATTCGATCTCTATCAGCTGACGTCCATTTTTTCTATTTTTAAGGAATTTATAATATTATGTACTTACTTAATATATTCAAACTTTACAATTATTATTATTTTTAATGTGCAATACGATTTTTTATTTATTATTAAAAATATCAATTATTTCATTGCGCTCATCAACATTATTTAATTTTTATTTACATTACTTAAATGTCTTTCATTTCTTATTGAAATTTTTAAGCATTCCATCAATTTATATAAGGCTATAACATTTCTATGTATTAATATTGACCGACATTTATAATTATGTATTCTATGATTGGCGTTTAAAATTACTTGATGTTTTTTTTTTGCAATTTTCTCGAAGTGACTTTGAATTCTGTTTTTATTATTTGCTATTTTTTGGGCAACTTTTTTCTTTTGTATTCTGTGGTGGCGGGTCGGCAAGTACTTAAAACTGTATGATTATTTGTTGTAGCAGCTTTTTGGTTTTATTAAACGGTCATATTGACTCATTTTTGTTTTTATTTATTATCCTTATTTCCATTTTTTTACTTTCAAATTTATTATTTGATACAGTTAATCCTAAGATCGAAGAGAACTTGTGTGTCGGTTGAAGTAATTGTGTGGCGTTACATCGATAGGAAGGCCTCGTGACAACATGCAGGATTGTACAAAGAGGGAGGAAAAAAGGATGGATAGTAATTAAATCAATATAATCTTATGACCTAGACTGTCATATTATATATACTGAAGCCATTTCATTCTTATTAATAATATGAATTTGAATGTAAGTCCCCACAATGAGTGAATGACAAGAAATTATTGAGACCGATGCGAGTAGGATAATCCTATTGAATAGGCGACTTTTATTTGTTTGGCTCCATTCCGTTTTCACCCGTAGGAAATATAAGTTCCATAAGGAGCTATTATGTACGTTCAGCTTTCCGCATCTGTTCAGCTTTCGCGGAAAACTAAGTGTGTGTTTCTATTGATTCTTGCAGTATGTAGCGTTGGCTCTGCCACGAACAGCACCAAAAAGCCGATCTAAAACCAGGCGAACGAATGGAGCTAAAGAAATCTAATTAATCTAGTTTTTGCTATATAGACTAAGTATGTGCGATTTTAACCGAAGAAAAGTAATATAAAAGTTATGTGTAACCGCGAAAGTGCCAATGTAGTCATTTTCGCTATACAATGTCAATATATGCGTAGGTGTTAGGTAATATAGGAGGTCATAGTATAATCAAGCTATATGCGTTACCGCTGTGAAAACGTGTCGAAGGCATAATTTGTACAAAATCCCTATGAATAAGTCGTTCTTCTTACGTCTATGGATATGGATATCATGAACGGACAAACAAACCAAGTACATGCCATTGCAGTCACGCTGCAGTACGTTAGGAACAGAATTACGCCTCGGCACCGTTGTGCGCAATCGTTGTATTTATTGTAAAATCGATGGAATACGATATATTTTTGCATCACTACACCCGCACCGCTCCTTCCGTTCTGTGATTTAGGCTTTAATGTGCACTTAGTCATAGATGTTCGACTTTTCCTACTCTCTGTGCCAAAAATATTGTAAAATACAGAATGACGAGAAAAGCAGTTATCTAACAACAAAAATAAATGACAACTATCTATATCTGGCTTGTAGATTACTCCTATTAATATACAAACTGTTGGCATAGTCTAGAATTAAATTGAAACCTTGTTAGATACTCCTAGGACTATTGATATTTTTTGTAGCGTCTTCTAGAAATTGTACAAATCTCTTGAACCCTTATGTCTCACGTCCCACAGTAGATTCTATTCTAAGAAGCCCCATGTGTGCTTAACTCTTAACATAACTATCCTAGTTGTATCCCTTTAGACTATTCTTCTATTAGATCCTAATTTGCTATCTATCTTTACTTCTAATCTGCCTCATCTCCCATTCTTTCCCGCTCTTAATAAAATTTCCTGGCTACCTGCTGAAAATTAAAAAGTTTAACAAAACATTCAAACATTGTCTATGAAAAGAATCCCAATGTTGCCAGTAGAAATAAATTTCCTCAATTTGATGACATTCACTGCACTTAGGCTGTTTTTATTGAATTATTCAAACACCGCCGCACGCTGACTCGACAAACACGCTACACGCAATTCTGTCCATTAAACGTAAGTTATTTATAAGCCGCGAAAGTTAGATTATACTTAGGCATAACTTAAAATATACGAGTACATAAGGCACCTTGTATATGAAAGTAATAACTTTTGCCCATTTATATTGTTATAAGCAAATTTAGTTGTCTCCAAATACCAATTTGTGAAATATTTAAGTCTTTTTTGTTATGCGTCATAGTAAAATCTCAAAAATAAAAAAGATAGTGTTGCTTTCGCTACATCAGCTTAATATTTAACACGTTTAGAAAATTCGCTCACTTGAAAATATCTCATAACATCGGATAACTTTGTGTAATTGCCTTTGCTAATAAACAGATGGAAGTAGATTAGTAAATAACTTACTGAATATTATTGACATGTTGAGCGAATGATCTTAGTAAATAAAAATATACTATTATAGTTAAATTGTAGAACGTAGCTGCCATGTCTAGTTAAATAAGTATAGCTTAACACTGGCGCATATTTTTTAGAGCGGCAACCCCAATTTGCTACTGCTGGTTATTAAACTTATTACATTTTAAATAGATCACCAATTTATTAATAGTGTTCTGACATGTTTTATTATAATAATGTTGCTCTAAAGTCTGTTTCTTTTAAATATAACAGTTATATAAAAATCCTATTGTTTATGTTAATATTATTCAATTTAATCTCAAATCCCTATGTTGTTAAGTTTCAAATGTATAGTCTGTAAAAAGACCTAGTTTTAAAGTGAATGGTTGAGTATAATTTTTGATGCGACGCTAATTCACATTAGATGTACTTTTCGCTAGATAAATTAGTTATTGTTCAATATTGTTGAAAGTTTAGTACATTCCTCACAATAATTTTTAAATCCATATTTCCTCATGCACCAGCTTTCTTAATAAACATGCACATTTAGGATTTAATAAATGTGTGCATTTGTATTTTTTACTTACAAAACATAGTATTCGACTTACTCATTATCATAACAATGTATTTCAAACAATTTGTAAGTGGTTATTTCATTCATGAAGTCATTGATTAAACAATGTAGGTATTATCTAATATTATAATATGGAAGACACTACTTTTTACTGCCTCTGCCTTCTTTGAATTATATAACCACTAATAAATAGAATGAAAATTTCTCATTTTCATCACATTTAAATTCCTTACAATTTCAAAGATGTCAACAAATTATGATTATTGTTACGCTAAGTATATGGTGCGTTTGTATGTAATGAAGAATCTTAATTAATAAATAAATGGCATTGATTAAAAACTTGGTGTATATTTTGTTAATATTCCCAACCTTCATAATATAATTATGATCTATTACTTCACAATATACTATATCTATTACTACATCTATTACTATATAAATTATCAAATAACAAATTGGGAGCTAATTCAGGCATAGCAAAATATCAAATTTTGCACATTTTAGTATGTAAAAAAGGCCTGCCGAGCGTTTTGCTTATGAATAATTTATTCTACTGGCAACAGAGCGAATAATGGCAATGTCTTTTGAGCAATGCATGACATGTCAAAGTCTTCATTTGATTGACTATTGCCTTTGCCAGTAAAAGTTTTATAATTTTTCCATAACATGACGATGACGAGGTATTTCAAAAACTCCTGTTTGCAATACTGATACTGTTTGCAATAATATTGCTAGTAGTAGGAAGCTAGTTCTTCGTTAACTTGGGTTTTGTAATTATTTTCATCTCTTTCACTAATTTAATATTTAAAATTTTATATCATTATAATTATGAACGTGCCAATAAAGTTAACACAAGCTCCGTTATTTCTGAACGCAACCAAAATTTGACTTTACAAATGCCAATTTGACATTGACGTTTCGTTACCTGTTTCCTGTCTTTCAAGTTTCTCGCCTCTCTTTGCAATCATGGCGGTGAACAACATTTCCAAAAAGCGAAAAGTATGTTGAAATTAGACGTGAAAATTATAAAATATTTGCATTACTCTTTGTTGATGTGTTTGTAAAAACTATGTAAGCCGCTAATTGTACCATAAAAAGTGTTTAACTTGAGATGAAAGTGGATGTATTAGAGGGTTGTGTTTTGTGTATTTAGAGTTTACGTGAATTTTTATTTGAATTAAGTGAGGTTTATTGTAGAAATCTCAAATACCACCAGTTAGCTTAAAGTAGAATGAGTTCGGAAGTAATTTTGCCATGAAAAATCTTGATCAAAACATAACCTGTACACTTTGCAGTTCGTCGGTGATGGAGTGTTCAAAGCTGAGCTCAATGAGTTCCTCACGAGAGAGCTGGCGGAAGACGGGTACTCCGGCGTGGAGGTGCGCGTGACTCCCACCAAGTCAGAAATCATTATTATGGCCACCAGGACCCAGAGTGTACTCGGCGAGAAAGGACGCAGAATCAGGGAATTGACCTCCGTTGTACAGAAGCGTTTTAACATCCCCGAACAGTCAGTTGAGCTGTACGCAGAGAAAGTAGCCACCAGGGGACTGTGCGCCATTGCCCAGGCTGAATCTTTGAGATACAAACTTATCGGAGGTTAGTAATGTCTTAAAAGTCCTTGCTTCAAAATAATGAAAAAGTATCATCATTTATTCAGCAACATTGAAGAGAAAAATGAGTGAACATCATTTTTGAAATGTTGCAAAACATACTGTATGTACCACACATCAACTACATGATTCAAATGCAACATAAATATCAAAGAAACTTGCATTGGATCCTAAGTGTTAATATTAGGTACTACAACAACAAAATTCTTTAATATTCCAATATTAACCCTATGGTTTAGAAATTTTCTAAAATGTGTTCTGCACAATTTTCTGTCATTTTATCATTGTTTCAAAACTTTTGTCTATATCAAATCCTTATCCATAACTTATTCCAGGTCTGGCTGTCCGTCGTGCATGCTATGGTGTGCTCAGGTTCATCATGGAGTCTGGCGCCCGTGGTTGCGAGGTGGTGGTCTCGGGCAAGCTGAGAGGCCAGCGTGCCAAGTCCATGAAGTTCGTGGACGGCCTCATGATCCACTCCGGAGACCCGTGCAATGACTACGTGAACACTGCCACTCGACATGTGCTCCTCAGACAGGGAGTGCTAGGTATTAAGGTAAGAGCTGCATTGTGTTTTTAGTTATAGATTACTTTACATCGTTAGTTGGATTGAGGCTGTGCTAGTCTAAATGCTTATCTAAACAAGACTTATGAAGATCTGATCAATCTGACACACTCATGAAAAAAATATAATGAAAGATTGATTGGATTTTCACATATCATCAAGTACTCATTTGCTACATAATTACTGCCTCCTTTTATGTACTAATACTTTATTATCAGATTTTGGAAAAGGAGAATAGAAATTATGAAATATTGTAAAATCTCCACAGAATCAGGGATTGTAAGCTTTTCAATAGCCTATGATCTAATTTCTAGTGGAAGAGTAACAAAGCTTGTTTATTGGAGGGTTTGTCAGTATAAGCTCTTGTACGGTGCAAGCTTTACATTTACCTGTTTTAATTTATGCTATCACTATATTCATGCAATTAAGCTAAACATAAGTAACTAAAACTATCTATGCTAGTAAGATACTGTTCATATAAATTGAAGAATATGTTGGTAGTAATGAAATGCCTGTCATGACATGAGGTCAGGGAGTTGGTAGAATTTTCGACATAGGTTAAAGCAGGTGCATAAGGGTGTTTTCCACTGATGAGCTGGGCAGAGAACAGTAATAAAAAGTTTTCATTAAAAGGGATGGACTGGAGTTGAGCTGAGCAAAACAGCAACATTGAGTTGTGTTCTGCAACCCTGCTACCCCTCGAGGTAGTGCAGGTTTTGACCTATCATATTAGTATACCTGAGAGGCTTATTCCTCTATCATTAGTACACAAAACAGGATTTAAACAAGGATTACAAAACCATAATTGGTTTCAGGTGAAGATCATGTTGCCGTGGGACCAGCTGGGCAAGACGGGCCCCAAGAAGCCGCAGCCGGACCACATCCTGGTGACGGAGCCCAAGGACGAGCCCGTGCCCAGCGAGCCCACCTCCGACGTGCGCTCGCTGGCGCCCGCGCCGCTGCCGCAGCCCGTCGCCGCCACGGCTTAGGCTAACACCGTAACATAATAAACTTGTAAAAAAAACAGTACATCTTTTCTTTTTTTTTCCTTCAAAGCCGGCAACGCACTTGCGACTGTCCTTGTGTCGCTTGATGCAGTAGACGTCGAAGATTACCATCAGGTGGCCTGTTTACCTGTCCAGCAGTAAAGGAAACAAGCATCAATTTATTTTATTTCAGGATTTAAAGACAATTTTAACCTGTTGATTTGAAGTGATTTTAGGTGTTGGATGATAATATTTAGTTGATAGTTGAACCTTTGAATTTGATTCAATAATTTTTGTAAAAATTTTAAAGTCACTGGAAACATGAAGTTATCCTTGCATCAAAGACTTTTTGTATGTGTTTTGTCAAACGAAAGATTGTAGAAATAACTGATTTACAAACAATAATCACGATAAAATCATACTGCCTAAAGACACTTCATGAAAAATACTAGCAAAAAGAGGCATACATTCTTTAGACTAGTGCAGTAAAGAGGGCATGATGTGGAGAACCGCGATAAATTTCAGCCTGTATGCTGTTGTATGTGGAACTAATTTTTTCCATTTTTAGCTGTTGTTGAATTTTATAGCTTCTGTTTTGTTTGTGGTGTGGAGATATCTTACGTGAAGCGTGAATCATGTGCACACGAGTAGCAACACACCCATAGACGACCTCTAATCTAACTATCTAGAGTGTAGCTCTAGCATCTTGATCAGTTACAGTTTCTACTTATCACCGGGCGACCGACATGCATTTTAAAATCCTACAGATTTATTTCTAAATAAACATTCAACGGACACCATTCACCTCTATCCCTAATTCGCTTATAAGAAGTTAGAATTATTAGGAACTCGCAATATATAACACATTCGTCACGTATGGACGCCGATTATGGGTGTTTTGAAATAAAAATCAGAATTAATATTATATATATTTTATTATAAATCCTTACTACATTCATCCCAAACCAAGTGCATTATTATTACTAAATACAAAAGTAAAGTTGTAGTAATCCGTTGCTCATCTGGTCATATAAAATTGTATAATCTATCCATAAGATGAATATTTTTCTTTCGAATTTAATTTTGGATTTTTTTACAAATGGAATGATAATTTTATAACAAGCATTATAGCTTAAAATAAGATCTTATAATAAATTTTATTATAATTTAGTTATTAAATTTTATAAGTTTACCAGCCAAAAGTTCTTTAGGGCAGCAAGATGGTAAAACTCGTAATAATTATTCCTTACCATTAACCTATATTTCCCTAATCACTAACATAAATTGGACCAAAAATGTTACGGACATCCTAAAATAAACATAACTTAAAATAATACCAAGTAACAATCCCGTCATTCAATACTATATTAGTCATTATGATCAACACATCAGAACGACACTTAGAAATGCAGATTCTGTAAACGTCCACAAATTGTGGATTAAAAAAAATACAACATAGATATTTGTAAACATAAAGCAGCAACATGAAGCATGAATACGCCATAAATTTTGTTCAGTATGAAAAGTTCGGTACTTATAATTTGATTTTTCAGTTCTTGAGTGTGGTACATTTTCATAATGAAAACTACCGGTTTGTTAAATACAATTGTCAAGCGCAATACAAAGAAAAATTACGACTCAAACTTTGCAAATAAACAATTTGTAATAACTTGTAGTCACATTATAAGCATGTTACACTGAACTCGGCAATTCTTGTCGTTTAAAATTATATATTGAGCAAAAATGACAGCACCTGAATGAAGATATTAATAAGGCTTTCCTCATTAAATTAAAAACTAGTCGAAAGCCATTAAATACATAAAACAACAACATTATTTTCATCTTCATTGCACTCAAATATTTTTTTTATTCTAAAAACGATAATAAAGAATCGGGTTAAGTCCAGCGCAACACTATTGATATGTGGTGTTGTATATTAAGATTAGAGAATATTGCATTTCGGAATTAGGGAATATTGTAAAAAATAAAAGCACAGTTGTCGAGACTGGCACGACCCGCCATCGAGCTGGACTGTGCTACGGACGCAGCAACGCAGCGCGTACTGATGTACTTTATGATTCTTTGTCACCCGATGTAGCTTTCTCCAATTACCTGAAAATGAAGAGAATTTGGTTTTGGAATACATAATATATTATAATTAAATATGAATGAAATTAATTTAGAGGAGGAAAGTACCTATATTATTATGGTTAACCCTAGGCCCTTTCACACGACATGGCTCATAAGTTAACCGAGCTTGACATTAAAGTGTCTTTTGCAACAACCAGCCTCGACTACTGTGTTGTTATCTTTTTTTAAAGATTTGCGTCTAAAACATAGCGTGAGTCGTACCCACCCAGTAGCTGGATTAATGGCAGTATGTGGATCAGCCAACAGTTCAGTTTTCTCCATCGATTGGACTATCAGTCGGCTACGGACTGAGTGGTTCTTGGTCTTGTGGAGCTCAAAAACAGTTGGTTTAGCAGCGATATGTTCCAGCAGTATGTGCAATCCTCTTCACACATTGGACCATCCATCGACTCAGGGTACTTAGGGTTTTCCAAGAGTTTTCCAAGCGGAACGTAGGGTTTGGAAGCTGTTCTCTCCGGCGGACGTGCGTTGTTACCTTATCAGTTTAAAATGAAAGGAGCTCGTGGGACTTACTGCTGAGCCACCTCCATAGCTCTCCGGTGGATGTCCGTTGTTATCAGTTTAATGAAAGGAGCTCGTGGGACTTACTGCTGAGCCACCTCCATGGGGGGCGCCATCCGGCACACCAGGTTGACGAGGGCTCCGACGGCGCTCTTGAGGGGCGCGGGGGTGGCCGGCCGGGCCGCCGTGCGCTCGGCCAGCACGCGCAGCTCGCGGAACGTGTTGCGCGTGTAGGGGTTGCGGCGCGACGCGTAGCGCCACGTCACGAAGTAGTAGTACACGAACGGCGTCAGCAGCCCGCAGTAGCCGCTGGAATCGACCAGTTGATTATAAATAATAATAATAAATATTGTGGGACAACTCACACATGGCTTTCTGATCCCAAAGTAAGCTGTGAGCTTGTGTTATGGTGACCAGATAGCTGATAGACCTGCATATATATTTTTAAATACATACTTATACATAGATAATTTACACCCAGACACAGAACAAACACTTGTGCTCATCACACAAATATTTGTCCTGGGTGGGAATCGAACCCACGACCTCCGGCGTAGTAGTTAGGGTCGCTAACCACTGGACCAATAGGCCTGTCGATAACTCTAACGTTTATATTTTAACTCAAACTAGAAAGCTTTTATTCATTATTAGGTACAATTTGTGCACACTTAATGAAAGTCATACAGATAAATTGTACATTCTACATTCGTCCGCTTTGATCGCCCCTCAGGCGAAACGTAGACTGGGAGAAAAAAGCGAGCGGATAAACACTCCCAGCACTCTTTTAAAGTAAATACTTAAAACTTATTACCTACTTTATTAAAAGAGATTAGTGATTCACTGCAAAGGGCCGGACCCTGATACACTAAGTCCCAAAAGATTTCGTGCCGATATCATGTAACATCAAACCGTACTCATTACATGAACTCGGCACGAAAAGGAATCTTAAACGTCTATTCTATAAGGCACACAATAGATTGTCACGATATTTGACTTTTAGCCTTTTTTGATGCTCACATTGCACACAAGTCGTATGTCGACGTAGTCGAGCGCAGTGTATGTGTGTGCGATGTTTTCACGAGCGCGAAAACAATAAAAAAATAGTCAGTTGACTCGAAAAAACTATGACGTCATCCCGTGCGTTCGTCATAAAAAATGTATAAAGGATGCCCCTTATGAGAGTACATAATATCTCAATTGACTCGTAGGACACAGTCCTATATGAATAAAAGCTTTTGATTAGATAGTAGGTATACTGACACGAAGGCCATGAGCGCGACGAGCGGGAAGAGCACGATCTCGGCGAGCGCGGCGGCGCGCAGGATGTTGCGCGACTGGAACTCCACCAGCGAGATCAGCAGCCGCGCCACCCACATCGAGTTCTGCCCCAGCGTCTGCGAACACGAACATACTGTGTAGCCAACACAGGAAAAACGACAACCCTCCCGACGACTAACCCCGGCTCTACACTTGTGCCGTGAATGGTGGTTAAGATGAGTTTCGCGGCACAAGTGTAAAGCCAGGGCCGAGCCCAAGCCAGTCGGTAGCTTGGGGTGACTGACACCAAATTGCGCGCGACAAATGACAAGCATAAAATCACATACAACTTTAAATCTTAAAATTTACAATAATCAATTTTATATTTTAATAAGATGGTAAAATTGTCCTCTGGTTGTTGCTGGTTGTCATAAAAGATAAATAAACTAATATAGCACTAGCTACACTTTTAATTATTCTCTTTTATTGATTTTATTACATTATTCATTATCATGTTATTTTATACTTACGTCAAGAATGGTGAGCGAGTAGGACGCAGCGTGCAGAAGAGCGAATAGGAAGATAGGCGTCAAAATTACTGTTCCTGAATTAAGGTTAGGTATTTAAAATAAAGATCATAATTTTCTAATGTAAATAAATAAATATTACATTATAAAACAACAAACTATTAAACAATTTTCAACTGCTTATAATTCGTTTTACTTCCTTAAATTATCGTGTTAATTAATGTAATAAATAAATAAAATGAAAGTGGTATGGAGTGAAAAACCTGTGGTAAATAAATAGTGCTTCAAGACATTTAATGAAAAATAAATACTTAGTTGTTAAGCAATTTAAAAGGTACTTAATCCCTAGCAAGCGACGATGTAATCTAATAGACGAAACATGCACCGCACATTACATAATTATACTTGTTCCTTTCAATGACTACGATTATTTTACTGTAACGGTTTATTTATTTGCGATATGAGCGTTTTTATGGCTTTGTGGACTTTAGAATACGTGCAAGAGAGAGATAAAAAATATCCTGAATCCAACCTGTGTCTCTATGTTTTCAAAACAAATTATAAGTATCCAAAGCCGTCAGCTGCCGGTACCTGATAAGGATAAACGTAGGATAGAAGAATAAATTCTAAAAAACAGGGTTTTTGTAAATAAATAATGGTCAAATATCTTCATACAAAAGAATAAATATAAATAACCGAATAAATACCTGAGTTCCAAGGGTCATGGACACACACTTAAGCCAAGAATACATAATTATATTATCCTTACTATATGGTAGATATAAAGATATTTTACTTATTAGTTATGTATGCTAACTGTAAGGATAACTTCAATTCTTTATGAACACAGAATTGCTTTAGGTACCTACTCAAAAACTTATAATAAAGCTATTTACGTAAATAATGGTTCTTAACTGAATAAATTACATGCTTGCCTACACGTTTACCTTGACATCCGTAACTTACTTAAATGTTACCGACAGACACAACACCACAAAGATGAAAATCGTTTCGTAAATAAAAAAAATCATTATTTTTAGGGATTTCGTACCTGAATCCAAAGGACCCTAATAGACCCATTATATTTTGAATCACGCACAAGTACATTACTTCTAGTTTTATTAATTATTTAATTTTATGTTCTATTATATGGATACCTAAGATTCGTACTTATACTACTTATTACAAATTAAGCTAAACACTTAATTATGCATATACATCATAATAATTATTAGTTTTAAATGCCATCACTGACATGATAATAATAAAAAGACAGTATAAAGTCCGTTGTTATAACAGGCTCAAATAGCAAACGTAAATACTAGGCCGGTTCGGAGTGAAGTCACAAGAGGCTTAAAAGGACTTATCCGTTTGCCCGAACATACGTTGACGTTTTATGACGTTCTACGAAGCCAATGAATTAAATTGAATTAATACCTTATTACTTTATAGATTAGATTATAAGATTCTGCCCACGACAAGCAAATTAAACGTAGCGTCAATTTTAATCTAAGTTACAAACTATCTATCTGAGCCCTAACATCCAAATCTATTCAGCTCTTTATTAATTATTGAATTGAATAATTGTAAATGGGTTGATTCACTATGCCTCTATGTCTAAGCATCAAGTAGGTAACTCGCGAGCGCGACCATACATTCGGAGTCCTATCGGCTAATTAAATCATCGTTTACTTAGTACTTAATGGATTTTTTTGAATGGGTATTTTTAACGTTACACAAGACCAATTACTTTCTTGTGCCAGAGTATGTCAACTGTCTTGCCAGTCACCCTGTACGTACCTTACTGCTATCCGAAAGTAACCGAAGCAGCTATTATTTTTAACCAACCGAAATATAATACATATAAAGTTTTAATAAAAAAGGATACACAAATTGGGCGCGACATTCATGAAGATGAGCGAGTAGAAGAGGTAGTGCGCGCTGTCCTCGAGGAAGAACCTGTTGAGGAACTCTCGCGAGAGGGAGATCTCCCGCGGCGGGATGCGCTGGTGCAGCCGCAGGGCCGACGTGGCCGCGTTGCCTAGCAGCGCCTTGTAGAACGCTGACACCGGGCTACGTGGCGAAGGATCCGCATTTAAATACATAATTACTATAGTAGTCGGCATTAGACGTGAGCACAATTTTTATTGGTCGGTTTCATGTTACTGCGCTGCGGTTCACGCGATTGGTTAGTCAGTCGTCAGCTCGTCAGTGGTTCGTCGTCTATTGGTTTAACGCGTTCTTTCGGCTGCTGTTAAATGGCCTAAAATGTACCGATTATCTGTGCTCACGACTCATGACGGTAACCATACCTAATGGGAGACCGCTAGTGGCGAAATAAATGCACGCTTCTGTGTTTTGGAGGGCACGTTAAGCCGTCGGTCCCGGTTGTCATCGATACGATAGCGGTCGTTAAACCTTGTCGGAGGCCTATGAGCGATTTGAAAACATCCGACACGGTTTGGCCACTAGCCCGTTTCTCGATCAATCCGCATTGGAGCAGCGTGGTGAATGCTCCAGGCCTCCGCCCTGTTGTGGCCGTGCCCAACAGTGGGCAATAAAAAGGGTTGCAGCCAGGTGATATTGCTATAGAGTTAGCCAGGACTCCAGATAGCCACCTACACCTACCGAAACATTAAACACGAAAACGACGAACACAGCTTCGTTATTATTATTTCCTCTTGTACTTAACACCTATGGGCATTAAAATTACTAAAATACTCAAGTAAAAGATTACTTACTTATTAAATAGCGGTAGAACATATCCTATAGTGCATAGAACGGTGAGCAGTCTGATGCCCCAGAGGGCTACGTCCACCTTGTTGGCGATGACGTGGGCCTTCAGTGCGGGGATGCCCTTCGGGGGGCCTGTGTCTCCGGCCTGTGGCTCCTGTTCTGCCATTTTCTACAAAATGAACTTTATGAAAACAAGCATTGTCATTATCGTAACCCATCTAGAAAGTCAGCCCTACTTAGAGACAGGTTTCAGTTGAAATTGTTACTGGAAGGTGCTGGCAGACAAATGATCACCCCATTATCTCCTCATCACCTCACATAATAATTTGTAAATTCTAAGCAACAAATAAACGCTAAACAGTATAGGATGTATTGTATCAGGCTTTACTTTGCGGAAATCCATGTTTATTTAAGTTGTATTTATATTTCTTTGCAACAATCCGCACACGTGCAACTTGTTTTGGTATGGACCCACCACCCTCCCTTATCTCTCTGAGTAGGTATATACCATCACAACTTATACCAATAGTACACGACACGTGTTATGCCCTAAAACAGAGCATCTTCAGGTGATGTGGACTATACAACTGTTGGTTGTTTCAACAACGTTCCATGTATGCAGATTGTTGCAAAAAAATATAAATACAACTTAAATAAACAGTAAATGGGTAAAAATTATTAATATGCTATACTAATAGCTTACACACTGTTTGAAACTCATTAATGACACATTGTCAGGTCTCCCCACAAAATGTAAGCACCACACAGACCTGTTGCAAGTTGGTGAACTTCAAATTCCTTTGAGAACACAATGGAGAACTCACAGGCATTCAAGTTTCTTCTCTGTGTGTTTTCCGTCACCAATTTTTGTAAAAAATGTAAACAACTTAGAAAAGCCACAGGGATCCGAACACAGACTTCTGAAGAGCAACGAACTGAATTTGGAGGCATAGGGCAACACAACTTAAAGATTTAAAAGACAATTCCGTTCATCCGTCAATCTAGACTAAAACAATGACAAATTAGCTTATCTCTCTTAAGCAATTCATTTAAAAACAAAAGATATGAATGCTAATGACATTGACCAAGTACAAATAGATTAAGTATGTGTAATTAAATGGTAATTTAAAAACAAATAACAATTTTGTATTGTTTAAATTATTTTTCTATAGCAGACTTAATAGCCATATTGTTTAAGCATTATCTATTAGCTTCCTTGATCTGAGTTTGGTCCAGAGCATTAAAATGTATCCTACATTTTGATTTAGTCATCTGGTTGTATCTTTAAAGCTGTTTTAATCAAAAGAAATAAACATGGGCATGACAACCCAAGTGGCGCAGTGGTTAAGAGACTGGTGCGCTGCGCAGAAGGTCCTGGGTTTAATTCCCAGCAGAGCAGATTTGAATGATGAATTTGAATTTCTGATTCTGGTCTGGGTGTGTGTGTTCTTGTCTTGTATATAATAATTCATACAAACATATATCTAAATGTAGTTAAATCATTGCAACATTCAGTGAAAGTAGCAACTTTCACTTTTATTTCCGAACTAACTGTAGCAAAGCAATTGAAGTTATTTAATTACTAATGTACAGTTTATATGCAGTGTGTGCTCATATTCTTACCTATTATAACTACTAATCTATTTTTAACACTTTCTTAACTGCCTTTATAACTTCATGACTTTCTGTTTTGGATGTGGCGTGTTAATGTTCAAGATACTTAGTTTGAGGCAACCTACTTCATGTCTTCGTTGCAACACAGAAATGTACAACCCCAGATAGGTATTATATTTTATTTTTTAAATTCAGTTAATTCTATATAATGTTCTTATAATAAAATAAGCTTTCAATAGTATATGAGTTAAAGAAAAATGTAGAAGTACATCAATAAAAGTACAGTCATTTTTGCTAAGAGTAAAAATAACCTGAATATTATTTGATAATACTGTGATAGGCTTATCAGTAGATAGGCTTACTCTGATAAAAGGTTATACTTGATGTATTTCTATACTGTTGTGTCGAGTAGTAGTAAAAACTTATTTCTAATAAAAATTTTGGCAAATTAAAGGAGAAATTTAATGCGGCACACATGAAAGTACATTCCAAAGTAGTTCAGTAGGCCAACCACGAAATTTCAACATGATCCACTAATTATGAATGTTAAGAAGATAACCTTCGAACGGCGAGCATTTAATGTGAAATTTTACATGTATCCATTAACACGACGTAGAAAAACGAGTCCTAGGACAATTATTAAATACAAGAAATGATCATTTAATACAAAATTGAAAGTTGAATCGATTGTCAATATAATTCCAACGTACGAATATAAACCATAAATAAGTACTTACATATATAGATTAGGGCTACGAAACGCACAAATATAACGTTTAATAATATTTTTTTAACTAATCACAGCACGATTAGATTCCACCACACAGCAATCCACGAACATGATTTGCGAAATGACAGGACAATTTGACTTTGACAGCTCCTGCTACGTTGCTTTGTTGAACCATAGATTCTATCTTCACACCGAGCATCACAGATTAAGTTTTTAATAAACATAGATCAACCGGTGTACGTGTATGACATGTAATGTTTTTGAAAAATCTAAATTCACAAACTCGATTGTGATAATCGACAAAAGCGCTACGGGGTACAACACTTTTAACCTTATTTTAACTGATTTTCGCTTTTTACTTCCATAAAAAGGGCCATAATTCTTGTTTAATTAAGCTCTGAAAATATTGGCAAATACATTATAGATCACATTTTTTAAATGTTACACCAATCTGGACCGTTTGGTAGAAAATTAGAAAACACTTCCTTATTTATCTGCTTTTAAAGCCGTAAGCAGAAAATAACATTGGTACCTCTTCAATAACAATCACTTAGGTAACTATAAAGTCTTTTTAGTAAAGTCAAGAACGAATTTCAAACAATGAATTCGTTAGGTCAGAACACATTTACGTGTCGTGGAGTGTCGTGACACGCTAGAAGCACATCGGTTTTATAGATTTACCATGGTTAGAGACATATTTGTAGGGCGTGTCGTATCGTGACGCGCTCTGTCCTAGGCGTCCTGGCTGGCGCGCTGATTGCTCGCCTGATTGATCGCCTCCCGATTGCGCCAGAGTGGTGGTGGGAGGGGGGTTTTATGGCGCGACACGACATGACACGCAAATGTGTAGTATACGTTAGTCGTTAAAATAATATGAAAGTTCATATGGCATCCAAACTGGTTTTGCTGAAATTAATAAAGGGCTGCGCATGGCATGCTTGTTTAAAGTCGAGTCCAGACCATTGGTATTTATAATAGAGATGATAGAGTACTGGTCTATGGTTTATTGATGATCCGGAATCCGCCATTTTGATTACTCAAATAAATTGTGTGTGTGGTGTGGCTTGGGTGGTCTCTTGTTACGAGTAAACGAAGGCAATTTCTCCATTCGTCGTATTTTACTATTTCTGGCTGTATTTAAGCAACGCATAAAGCTACGTGTTTAATCTTAAACTATGAATATATCACTGTGTACGTGAGAAATCAGCATCGGATTGTGCAATCAAGATCGTCACTCGCTGAAATCGGTGATAACGTAAGTTTCCTACTTAATGCTTTGTAAAACTTCGCCATTTTGGATGTGGAGCCACGTAACAGTGGATATATTCGATTTTACAGTGATGCGCGGTAGAAAATCTCGCTTGGCATGGTGAGATCGGCTTTCGGAATCCACCAAGATGTCGAAGGAAATAGCAGAGGAGTACGCGTCGAGCTTGGCGGACCTCACCGTCAACAGCAAACCGCTGATAAATATGCTAACAATATTAGCGGAAGAAAACATCGAGCACGCTGGTGTAATCGTTGATACTGTGGAGAAGCACTTGGAGAAGGTGAATTTGCATTTTTAAAGTTAGGCGAAGGGCGGCGCTCAATCGTCTGCGCCGTCACGTTGCGCCTGAGAGTTGCGAATCTAGAGCGCGGTGGCGCCCGTCGAGTGAAATTATCTGACCTCCTTTGTAATCCGCCCTCTTATATACAGGTATCTCCTAACATACTTTTGTGTACATTTTAGTATTATTTACAAAAGAAATCTTTAGCAGGTACATTTCCTTATGTTGTACTACTTAACTTATGTATTTTTTTTATGACCATATGTAACATACCTTAGGCAATTTTCTCTAGCCGCTATTACAGCAGATCAAGTTACTTATCACTCCACTAACATCCCTGTAAAAGTATTGATTCTGGCGACAACTAAAGTATTCATTTATCACTAATACTATTTAGGTGTACACAATGCACATTTGTATTTATTTTTTGAATCAAAGAAAAAATGTTTACATAACATATTTTTACATGTAAAATATGTTTGTAAAAATTGTAAAAGATGTCTAAAATATGTTTTATTGGCTAGTGTTGTTTTAATATTTCAAATGAAAGAATCACGATACCTGGATTGATATGTCATTATACTCAATAGCTGTATTAGAAGATAATTTCTTTTCTTAATTTTGAATACTGGAGATACCTGTCCCAAGAAAATTGATTAAAGAAGGCTAAAATGATCACTCACAGTGGTACATTACTGATATGAAACTCATTCATTCCACGTGTGTATGGAGATGTATCATAATAAACGATTTTTAAAACTGAGTTCTTATTTATTTTTCAATTGTGCAATTAAAAGGGCTGCTGAATTAAATTTTGTCTTATTGTACCCACACCATTTCATTGAATAAAACATGTGACATCCAATGGACAGTATAGGCAAGGAGTTGGGAGGTCATAATCACTGGACAAGCCAATTTGGACTTGGTCAGCCCAGGGGTTTGGGATTAGTAGTATGTTTCCTCCACACAGGTGCATCCCGACATCAAGCTGCCCGTTCTCTATTTAGTAGATTCTATTATCAAGAATGTGGGCGGCGCGTACACACAGAAGTTCTCACAGAGCATCGTTAACATGTTCACTAGGACATTCAAACAGGTAAATATTTTCCTTTATGTTACAATTTATTTGATATTGTTTTTTTCATAGTTAACAATTTTCTTCATATACTGTGTTGGGCCTTGCAGGTTGACGAGAAAATCAGGTCACAAATGTTCAAGTTACGCGAGACCTGGCACGAGGTGCTCCCCGCCACAAAGCTGTACCAACTGGATGTTAAAGTGAACTTGATCGACCATGCGTGGCCGATACAGGCGCAGCCGCAGCAGTCAAACATCCATGTAAATCCAAATTTTCTGAAAAAGGTGTTTTTTTTTAGTTGTTTTATGTTTTCACATACTTAGGGATTTTTGCCAGCTAATCTTACTAGCATGTAAACAATTTCTTTTGTCCAATCTTTTTGGTGCTTAACACTTCCAGGATTAGTACTACCCTTGATTTTTAAAGTATCTGCATCATTTGATATGCTACTTATTTCTCTATCACTTCTGGCTTGCATTACCGCTATTGACACTAATGGACATACAATATAGGGTGTAGTAATGCAATTGTGTGTACATTCCAGCCTGGGGCCACCACCAGTGCGGCCAGTCCTCTGCCGGAGGAGGACGAGAGGATGCGCTCGATGCTCGCCAAGAAGGAGCAAGAGCTGCTGATGCTGCAGAGAAAGAAGGTGGAGATGGAGCTGGAACAAACCCGGCGGCAGCTTGAACTTGCAGAGAAAAATGTTAAAAAGGTATTCAAAATTCAAAAGCTTTTATTCATTATTAGGTACAATTTGTGCACACTTCATGAACGTCATACATTTAAAATCATACAAGCATCCGCTTTGATCGCCCTACAGGCAAAACGTAGACTGGGAGAAAAAAGCGGGCGGAAAAAAACTCCCAGCACTCTTTTAAAGTATGAATTATTCTATGGTGCAGTATGACTAGGCCCAATAAAGGAACACTATTTAAATGTCATCTAACTGTGATCAAAATTCTTCACGAATCATCATCACCTGGCGACCTCCACAGCTGGAGGTAGGCCTTCCCCTAGGTACCCCATCCACCTTTTGTCCAGCCACTCACAGCCCCCTATTTCATATCTATTCTCGGAACCTGAGTTGAATTGTTGCAAGTTCTGGATCCCTTACATTTACCGCGTTAGCACAAGTTCACCGCGAACTAGCGAAACCGCTGAAGTTTGCTACAGTTTGTCCGTTGTAATACGGTTGAAACTTGGGTGAAACATTCAAGCATTTCGCGATTTCGCGGCGGATGTGTGGTACCGCGCTTACCTGTAAGTCAAATAGGGTCAGTTAGAGACTAGCAAGGTCCGTTAGGTGGCAGACATGCCCAGCCCACAGTCACTTTAGCTTACAAATTCTTAGGTATCTTCATTCTGAAGTTTGTCTATTGGTGAGATACCCACACTTAAAGTAACTTGTTCCATGACTGAACAACTCTGAATGTATGTGCTGTTCACACTGTTAGAGAGCATGACTCAGCTCTGTAAGTGAGGACAGATTGAACAGACAGACAGACAGACAGATTGATCGTTTCCCTGTGGCATGAACCCAATTTATGACATCATCAAATATACTCAACTGACATAATATTATTGTTTTTGAACTTTGACACAATCGATTTTTTGTTTAACACGCTTTTATAATTTAAAGAATTGGAGATGGGTTTTCAGACACTTCTGAAAGCAATATTTATGGGAATTACATTTTGAACGCAATTGGGATGTAGAGCCCACCTCCTAATTGAGCGCGTCCAGCATACTCAACTCTTACTGTTTGTGAAAACATAATCTATCACTTTGTACACTTCACATGCTTCACACTCATAGCCCCACACTAGGATTGCCTGTGTCGGGCGCCATACACACACAAGACAAGAAAACAACACACCCAGACCAGAAACAAATTCATCATCCAAATCTCTGCTCTGCTGGGAATCAAACCCAGGACCCTCCGCACAGCGTAGTGTCTTAAACTCTTAACCACTGTGCCACTCAGGTCGTCATTTACTTACTACTTTACTAATTATGTTTTCCCATTGGTTTCAGGTTCTGCCTGTGAACCCCCCAGTGCCCACACCAGCGCTGCCTATCGCTCAAATGAATTCCGTGGTGACTCCGGTGATGCCTGAGCGGCCAGTGGCCATACCTGTCAAGCAGAGGCTGGGGCCGGTGAGTAAAAAACATTTATGTATTTGCAAGCCTCTGAAAAAGCATTGAAAAACTAAGTTAAGTAAGTTGTTTATTTAATATGTGGGCAATAAGAATAAAATACGTTGTTTGTTAGAACATAACAATTTCAGGTGCAAATATTTTCTTATTTCATATTTTTTAGGGCGTGTTTTTAGTAAGCGGCTTTTAGTTTTTGTACTTATGGGAGGTGTGCTGTAGTTACTCTTTTTGAGGCAAACATATCTTAGTCCTCATGACTAGAGCCACCTGTTGAGGTTGGATGTGGATTACCATCAATATGGATGCATGATTAATGCATGGTTTCTTGATATGACTACAACAACGTATATCGTTCGCAGCCCGTGAAAGTTAAGCCGTCGGGTGGGCGCATCGCCCCCGTGAGTGCGGCGCTGGCCGGCTCCCGCCGCGACCCGCGCCTCGCCCGCCGCCCCGCGCCGCCCACCCCCGCACCAGCACCAGCACCCGCACCCGCTCTCGCCGCCGCGCCCGCCCTCGCCGCCGCGCCCGCCCTCGTCGCCGCCGCCGCCGCGCCGCCGCCCATCGCGCCCAACGTGTTCGACATCAAGCCGCTCGACCGCGTCACCAAGCGCGGCAACGTCATCACCATCGACGTGCGCCCCGAGCCGCGCGACCCGCGCCGCCCCGCCGTACCCCGCGACCGCACCCGCCCCCGCCGCCCGGACCGCCCGGACCGCCCCGACCGCCCGGACCGCCCCGAGCGCCCCGACCGGCCCGAGGAGCCGGAACGCGCGATCGACGCCTACCTCGATCGCCTGCACGTGCCCGACCCCAAGAAGATCACGAAGCTGCCGCCCATCCCGAAGCTGCCGCGCGAGGAGGGGCGGGGGGACGAGGCGGTGCCGCCGAAGCGCAGGAAGGAGGCGGTGCGCGAGCGCAAGAAGCGCCGCGACCCGAAGGAGGCGAAGGAGCCGAACGTGGCGGACAAGAGAGCGCGTGCGCGCGAGCGCAAGGCGAAGGCCAAGGAGCGCGGGCCGGAGGGGGCGGAGGGCGAGGTGGTGGCCTTCAAGGAGCTGCGCAACTACAACAAGGAGCGCTACATGCGCCGCAACAAGCAGCCGTCCGAGAGCCCCGAGCGCGACGCCGAGCCCGCGGACGCGCCGCCGCAGCCCCCGCAGCCGCCGACGGAGCCCGAGGCGCAGCCCCCAAGTAAGATATCCCCCTATGTTAGAGCGCGGGCCTGACCGACCGCCCTCTCGATCTGTGATCCTAGGATGTAAGCGACGAACCGATCCGCCTGTTGTGTGAAATAAATTATTTTTCTATTCTTGGAGTATTCGTGTTGGTATTTCTCACCGGATTCGCCCCTAGTGTTAAGCGCCCTGGACCTAGTAGTGAGACGATAATGTTATTATTGTAATAAAACATTTTTTGTGGCCTTTAAAGTGATTAAATCATTAACATTTTCTATTCAAATATTATAATTTATCATATAAAATTCGTTGAAATTAAACCATAACATTACTGTAAAAGATCTATTTTTTGTTTGTTTTTAAGATATTGGCCACAATTTTCGTTTTAGTTTCACATATAATATAATAACAGTGATATAAAAAGATTATCATTTAGTATAAATGACATACAAGACAGATACAGATATAAAATGTTTATGTAAAACGCTTGGCAAATATTTTGTGACAGTTTCATCCAGTGAGCTGATGGATTTGTGCTATATGAGACTTTCATCACAGTCACGCCAACACAATCTTATGACTACACTACTACGTTAACCTTTGTATATATCTAAAGTTGTGCCATTCAACCCACATTAATTGATTCTTATAGAGTGTATCAAAATTAATTGAAAGCATATTAAAAATTAAAAAGATAATTTTAGTTTTTAATATGCAAAATTATTAAAAATTATCTTTTTAATTTTTAATATGCAGACATTTACTGTTAAATAACAGTTCTAAACCTCTTACGTCAATATTACGTTTAATACTAATATTTTGTAAGCAAGTAAAAGGAGCCATAGATGACGTATGCAATACTCGCCTGATATAAACGAAACTGTAATAAATTCTCTTATTAATAATGCCAGTATCGCAAAATTATTATTTATTAAATAAAACTATTAACCGTTGAAAACCCAAAGCTAATTGCGTGAAATAAAATATTGCGTGAAATAAAATTCTCTATATTTCACGCTTAAAACACTACATTTTCTAAATTAAAATACTTGTAGGCTGGTTATTATAATGAACACCTGATCTATCCATGACTGGCTTGTAAGGGGCTTATTGAACCAGTGACAGGGCTAATTGTATCTATCTCCTCTTACTCATATCAATAAGATCTCACTTAAATATTCACATACTCCTCAGGCACTTAGTATTATTCAGTCAGAGTGATTGTTCGTAGATGTTATCCATGTTAGTTATCAGTAGACTGTATGTATACTAAACTTTAAAAGGATACATGATAAAAGTTTAGAAAATATTAGCTTTTTGGCATATATTCTGTGGTAAGTTTATTCTTCATCAATTAGTTTTATATTTAGCATACCTATATAGTCAGGAAATATTTATGTTAAGTATTGAAAAAAATTTATGTCAGAAAACATTTAATATAGTGTTTGGTCCAAGCGGCGAGTAATTCTATTGTTAAACAATATTACCTACAGAAATGTGCCTTCATTAAATTATACAATATCTGTTTGAAGACAAAAGCATTTACGACAAGCACTTCTAGATAATAGTGCAGGTCTATACTGTATAAGTAATTGTCTTAATTAAGAGCCAAAGTCTATTCTGCGATATGTATAACAACACATAATCGAATCCTAATCAGGAGTAAATCAATCAAAACTGTCGATACTTATAAGTCTTCTGCGTTTTTACTGACTCCATCAAAATATATATACGAGCATATTCATCATGACACGAGGAGATCCATTAGCGTCGCCCAGAACTTGGATGTCACCAGAAAAACAACAGAAGAAGAAGAAGTTTCTAGAAGATTTGCGATGCTAGCTGCCAAGTCATCATCAATTTCTGCTATCAAGCATTGGTTGTGATTACTACTGGTGGTGGTGCTATGATGTGTTGGACTGTCTTATGTAAGGTGCCTGCTGAGAGGATCACGTGTCACTGCTCAACATTATACTGGAAGATGTTGGCCAGGATATCTTTCGTTTGCGCTCGTCAACATAACCTTAACTGGCATTCATAAAAGATCTATTTATCGGCTTGGGCCTTATCACTTTTGGGTGTAGGATTGAAGAACCAGACATTCAAATATGTTAATGAATAACTCGGGGCTTGATTTATTAACCAATACAATTCTCATTCATTAGTAGCATACTAAAGATAGTTCTAGAATATGTAGAGGAGCTAATTAGATCTATCAATAAGTTGTTTTATGGAAAGTTGTATTACAGTCAATTACCTGATACAGCCAACATAGAAAACACACAACACAATCAACAATTTATAGGGTCAATAAACTTAATATCCACATTGTTTTTATGGGGTCTATTACTATGAACCCACAGTAGCGTTATGAGGTCAAAAACACTGCCAATGCACAGTTATTTTATAGGGTTGATAAATCCGTCATAATTTTATATTGGATAAATATTTTTTCCTACACAAAATAATTTTATTGGGTCAAAAGATAGGAGGTAATTTTATGAGGGGCCAATAACTTTTCTTATCCATAATAATTTCATTGATCAATAACGTTACCTAGTTACAATATTTTTACATCCTAAATAACTGTACAGTCATTATAATTTTACTGAATCAAAAACTCTACCAAGTCACAATTTTACTGGTACAGTTTCTACAGGTTCTAAAAATAAACATACGGCCATGTCTGTTCCAGATATAAATGATATCTGGAATAGACATGGCCGCTGTTATTGCTCCCGTGAACATATTATTATTGAATCATTAGCCTACTACCTGGGAGAATTGAAATGTAACCATTCTCTTCTTTGATTTAGTTATTTGATTTGGGCCTATGAGTTGGAAGCAATTTTACTTCTAAGTAACTTCTGATACCACTTCCTTCATTTTCTTATCTATTCAATTGCACTTATTAATTAATTAATAATTCTTCCGGCACTTCACCTCGACCATCAAAGGATCGATCGGTAAGAAGTTAAGTACTTATAAGGCTAGGGTGTCAGCTCACTGGAGAAATGTCTATATTTGGATTGAAAATCGTGGAAGTGAGAGAGGAGATACGGTAAACAGCGACAATATATCAAGAATTCACATTCGCACTAATATTTGGTACAAAATGGGCAGGTAGGTGTTGGGTGGGATGAAAGCTGTGCATTGGAAATTCAACTTAAGGGTTAATAAAAATTAAGTGGTGTTTTCAGATGTACCAGATGTGGTAGTCGAGAACAAGGATGTCGATTTGAGAGTGTTGCATCCGGTTATTGCCGAGAGCCCCGCGCCGGTGGCCCAGAAGCGATCCTCCACAGAGACCTTAGAAGGGAAGGTCAAGAAGAATAAATTGGATAAGTTTGACATGTAAGTATAGAATAAACTGGATAAGTTTGACATGTAAGTATATTGCGTCCTCATACCAACAAACAACCCACATGAAGCAGCGTGGGGAGTGAAGTGGCATGAAGGGTTGCGACCACGCGATCTCATACCGACAAGACTGAAGACAAGTTACTGAGGGTTCTTAGCCTAACGAGGACTACGATAACGTGACTCAGACAATCTTTTGCAATTGATACATTTACAATATAAGGTAATCTGCATGCCGAATACCGTAAACATTTAACCAGAATAACAGTACACCGTTTAAAAGTTGAATGAGTAGTTTCCTAGGTTTCCATGAGAAAGTTCTCAAACACATTTTATGAACCGTTTACATGCCAAAATAAATGTGCATTCGAATATGTACGCACCAACAGTTTTTACATCACTGCCCGACCTTGCTACCAATAGAACTATCCTCATTGAAAGAGGAGACCCAACCCTGTATTGGGTCACTAATGTGTTACAACTGTTACATTACAGACTACATTTTGAGTTTAATTTGGTAAAACATTTCCAGTCTATTCGGCAACGAAGATGTAGATCTCCGTCAACTACCGCAAGTGGAAGAGGTGACCGCCCCGCCACCGCCTTCCATAACCAATTCACCAAAGCAGACTGAAAATTCGACCAACTCCGTCGAAGAGCAAGACGAAGAGATGACGTCACCCGTCCGCTCTCCCAAGAAGGACTGGCATGAAGTGAAAGAGAGGGAGGAGGCGAAGAAACCCACTCTCTCCAAGTTGGACCTGGTCAGAGCGAAGCTGGCTGAAGCCACCAAGGGCAAAGATAGACTCGGTCGCCCGCTGCTGTTCAGTAAATCACCAAGTACGTAGGAATCGATTGTTTCTTAATTTCTTAACTCAGTTGTGGAAAAAGATTGTCCTGTTTTTTAAGCCTTTCAAAGGCGTTGAAGCGTTAATCGATACGTCCCAGTTCAAATGCCATCAGCATACATCGAAGGCTTAAATCTAAGTAAATATTTAATGTCATTTGTTGACTAAATTTATTAACTGTTTTTTCTTCAGGTGTCGAAAAGGAAAGACGCCGCACACTCAGTTCGGACGACACGGACCTAAGAAATGAGAACGGCGAAGAATTCGACGCCGAGGACCACAAGAAAACGATATCTATCATCATGTCCCAAGCGAAGGAGCAGTTCAACGACGGCCAGCTGGACAAGAACCAGTACAACACCCTCATGTACCAAGTGCTGCAACTTAACGAGAAATTGAAACTGAAAGAGGCGAAGCAAAGGGAGTCACTCGAGAACTCCAAGCGGAAGCTGAAGGCGCACATAGAGGAGGAGAACCACAAAGTGGCCAGCCCCGAGTCGTCTCCGTCCGAACGCAACAACTTCGGCGACATCGACGAGCGCGTCACGCCCGCCGCCTTCGTGGACCAGCAGCCGCACAACCAGGACTACCACGCCGATTCCGACATGAGAATGGCCAGTCAAAACACAGATGGCAAACCTAAAGCCCTGCTACCTTTCCCGCCGATGGCGCCCATGTTCATGGGGCCCTACCCGCCGGCGTGGCGAGGGCCGCGGAGGTTCCGAGCGCCGCCGGGCCCCCCGATGCCGCCCTTCTTCAGAGCCAAGTTCGACAAGCGCATGCAGAGACCGCCCTTCGACCCCCGCATGCCCATGATGCCGGTGCTCCCCACGCCGAAGCCGGGCATGTGCCAAGGCGAGTGTCCGCTCCAGAAGTACGAGAGACTGGACACCCCGCCCCCGCTGGGCGCCCCCGGAGTGCCGATCCCGCCGACGGACTTTAAAATTCTAGAGTACATCGACCAGGATCCCGTCAAAACCATCCAGATCGACGGCGTCCCGAGGGAAATACGGTTCTACGGCGAGACCGCCGTCATCATGTTGGAATGGGACGACCCCAGGGAGATCAAGTTCCTCCCCGGATGCAGAAGGATCACGTTCGACAACAAAGACTCGATAGTCGTGTCTTTCAACGAGGGGTACAAGCGAGTCGAGATCGACGACCAGGTGTTCGACATCCGGTTCGGCGCGCCGACCAGGGAGCTGTTCATCAACGGGCGGTGGTTCGAGTGCTTCTTCGGCGGGCAGCCGCTGGGGGTGATCGTCGACGGCAAGCCCCGGCTGGTGCACCTGGAGGGCCCGCCGCCGCAGGTGGACATCGGCAAACTGAAGCGCACGGACCTCGTGGCGGGCAAAATCAACCTCATCGTGAACGCGATGCACATGTGCCCCGTATACCTCGACGCCAAGGTGCAGAAGTTCCACATCAACGGGCACTTCTTCACCGTGCGCTTCGTGGACGCGCTGCGCACCGTGCTGATAAACGAGCAACCGTTCAGGGTGGAGTTCGGCGATCTGCCGAAGCCGATATTCGTCGGGAACGAGAAGTTTTTCATCAGGTTCTCGGCGCTTCCCAGGAACGTTAAGGCCGGGCAGGTGGACATCGCCGACATGGAGGGGTCGCCGCTGCCGTTCGTGATGCGCGCGCCGCCGCCGCTCACGGAAGCGCTGAGCTTGCCGGCCGCCGTCGAAATGGAGACCGACCGGCAGCCGGAGCGAGCCAATAAATCGCCGAGTCCCGAAGTTGAAAACCAAGGTAACTATTTTGTTTAAAATCTTAATGAAATCATAAGAGGCCGCTGTCGTAAAAATCTGCATCAAATATTTCATTTTTGTGTGGTAGCTTCATTGATCTGATATTACTATTGTTTTACCACAGCAAAGGCGTGATCAAAGGCAAAAATCTTCAGAGTTATGTCAATTAGTTTTCTATATCCTCTAATTCAAATAACCCATATACTTCTCTGAAAATACTGGTGAAGATATTATTGAGATTTTAGGTGACATCCGTCCATTGTAATGAACATTACACAGGTGGCCAGCAGGCCTTTTGCTAATCGCTGACAATAAATACCAATGAATACTTGCAGGTCTCGACATGTTGGCGAGCGTGATGCCGTCCAGCATAGCGCCGGCCGCCAGCTCCGAGTACAGCCTCGCCGAGCCGCTGTTCTCCAAGAGCGACCGCATCCCGGGCATCGACTCCGACAAGGAGGACAAGCCGGCCAACCCCTTAGCTATACTCGGCAACATCAACGTCAATGACCTGTTCGCCCAGTTGGTCGCTACCGGCATAGTCGCCGTGCCGATTGACACCAAACCTGAAGTCAAGCCCGAGGAGAAGACGGTGGTAGACAAGGCGAAGCCTAAGGACGACAAGAGCGTCATACATAAGGTGGATCTGCTCAAGTCTGAAACTTTGAGGGTGTAAGTGTTTTTTGTTTTATCATTACCATTTATGAACGTGTTCTATAGAAAAAGGCCTAAGGCCTCTTACAAAGTGACTGTCTTAATCTTGTACTACAAACAGATAGCAATGCTTTATTTCTGTACTGTTGAAATTGAACATATTTTTTCATAGAGTTGCGTATGTTCTACTCCACTCCATTGCTACTTTAATATTGTAAAAATTCATGTCGACGATATTGAGAAATTAGGTGGCTCGCTCGATTCGTCAGCCGTTCGAGCCCAAACACTAGGGATTTTCCATAATAAATTCTAACACGGAGCAATGAGTTTAAAGCAATATAATTTTAAATTCCAGCAAGCAGCCCGGCCTGGTGGCGAAGCTGTACGGCGGCATGCAGTGCAGCGGCTGCGGCGCGCGCTTCCCGCCCGAGCACACGGTGCGCTACTCGCAGCACCTGGACTGGCACTTCCGCCAGAACCGCCGCGAGAGGGACTCCGCCCGCCGCGCGCACAGCCGCCACTGGCACTACGACCTCTCCGACTGGGTGCAGTACGAGGAGATCGAGGACCTGGAGGAGCGCGGTGAGTGTGCACATAGCTACTGCCGCCACTGGCACTACGACCTATGACCGACCATACTACCACTACATCTGATACTCGGTCTTTAGAAGCAAGCGGCTTTCTCTACGCAGTGGCGTGTAGTGTTTTTTGTAGTTCTTTTGTCTAATCGTAGTCCCTATCGGTTGTATCATCACCGAAATTGTGCTCTCTACTAATAATTAGGGTTTGGCCAACGCCACCCGGTCCTGAGCCATCTGAATCCAACAGTTAAATCACAATTAAAGATAGGAAGATGGTTTGTACTCCTTTTGCATGTCAAAAATACTTTTGGAACAAGTAACAAGTAAGTTCATGTAATTTTGCTTCCATAATTTCCATATGCATCAATTTGTGAATCGAGTAACAAGACTTTCAGTAACAGATCTTCTGATATATGTAAATAGGGGTAGATACTGTTTGGTGGCCAAGATACTTTTATTCGTTATTTTTAAATACTAGATTTTGGCAACTAAACATCCATATTTAACGATTGATCATTGGAACCAGACATAAGTAAGTAATCAACTATGTTTATCATTACAGAGAAGAGCTGGTTCGAGACGGGCGGCGCGGAGGAGAACGCGGGCGGAGCCCCCAACCCCGCGTCGGAGAGCGCGGACGAAGCGCCCTCCGCCGCCGCGTCCGCGCCCGCCGCGCACTGCTGCGCGCTGTGCGGCGACCGCTTCCACCAGTTCTACAACGAGGACAAGGAGGAGTGGCACCTGCGGAACGCCGTGCATCACGACGACCAGTACTACCACCCGCTCTGCTACGAGGATTACAAGGTGAGCCCCAAGATGACTACTGCAGTAGACCTCCCCAATGCGCGATAGTGATTATTCATATCCAACTTCCATACATTTCCAAGCAAGTACAAATGACATCATTCATCATAAAAAACTACAGTGAGTAAACTACGGCTACTTGAGAGAACTATGACTCACGTTAATTGAACCTTCGAACCTGGAAATTTCATCTTAACTCCATCATGTAATCAACAGAATATCTCTTATCAATGGTTTTTATAAAACACATAACTTAGAAGTACCCCTGGGATTCGATCGAAACCTTTCCACTAAGAGGCCAAATTCTGACTATCTCTTATGGAATGGAGTGGACTGTATATTAATATAATAATTCCTTGTTGTCCAGGCGTCACTAACAAAGGACGAGCCGGCGGAGGAATCCGTAGTGGAGAGTGTGGCCGAAGCACCAGAGAAGGTGGAGGAGGCCATAGAGATCAAGGACGCGGACGACGGCGACGCGTCCGACTGCGAGGTGGAGCTCGTTGAACCCGAGCCCGCGCCCGTTCAGGCCACCGTAGAGGTTAGTTCGTCTGTGCTTTCTCTGTCTCTCTTCAGCCGACATTGGGCCACTGCTGGACTAAGCACTCTCCCAAGGCGCGCCACTTAAATCGATCTTCGGCTCATTTACTTTCCACTGCCCCAAGATAATAATCGCGCCATAGAGCATTATATTAATAAATAAATAGAGCCGTAGTGTGCCTCGATATGTTTACTCTCTTTGGCAAGTACCTCAGTTCGAATGAATAGCCACCTATCCATCCACATCTACCTCAGATATTTTATAAATGTATACTTACATTAATAGCTTTAAAACTACCTTATTTATTTTAAAGTATTTGAGACATTGTCTTGCTATGCTACGAACAACGCCAACTTTATGATCCTGTAGATCCTGTGGTGTGTAATATAAATAAATAAAATAAAATAGATTCTATGTCGACTGTAGGATTTCTACCCTATTTGCTAGTAACAGAAAATCGTTCATAAGCTTCCCACAATATGGCCTTACATCTATACAAATTGATTTCACTGGAACAATATAATCCCCAGATCGAGGAGGTTGACGAGGTAGACGAGGAGGACGAGGGCGACGAGGACGACGTGGTGCTAAAGCCGGAGCCGGTGGAGCAGGTGACGCTCGACGACGACCACGACACCGACGACGAGACCGTCGCCGAGAGGAAGGCGCGCGACGACCAGCACGCCCTCGACTTCGCCAACGTCAAGATCAAGCAGGAGCCTGTCGATCCAGGTATGTCCTTCCTCCTTCCTTGCAGCCCTTGGCAGTCCACTGCTGGACATGGGCCTCCCCTAATCGACGCCACTCCGCCCGCTCCTGGGCGCTCTGAATCCAACGGTTTCCCGCTGCCTTCTTCAGGTCGTCAGTCCACCTGGTCGGAGGGCGGCCTGTGCTCCTTTTGCCTAAACTTGGTCACTATTCGAGGACCTTTTTTCCCCATCGGTTGTCAGTCCTGCAAACAATGTGGCCAGCCCATTGCCATCACCTTCGTTCTTCTACGGATTACATCATTTCTGATTCTGTCTTGTAGAGAAATACCAAGCATAGCTCTCTCCATTATGTAATTTGTCCATAACTCATTAGTGACCCACTCGACTCTAGACTAAGGCTGTAGGCCTTAGTGGGCCGAGGGGTCGCACAAAGAATGCAACTGAGCTGGGCAGGCTATGAGGCTAGACTGAGATTCATATACTCTATAACTATAAGTTGCACAGAGAACGATGGTGGGAACTAAGCTTGGTATATCTCCATGCAACAGACTTGTAACTTGTATGAAATACCAATATATGTAGCTCTCCAAAGGCAAATGTATGTGGCAACAGGCTGGCCATGTGGTTCAAAGGACCAATAACTGGTGGGAAGTCCTCCATCGCTGAACACATTGTGTTTGAAGGACAGCTCAAACAATTTTAAAGAAATTGGAACTAGTTTTTATTCTTATCAACACTTATTTGCACATTAAATAACTGACTCTTTGATAATAATATGTTATACACTAAGAAAGCAATATAAATAATGTTTAAAATGTCGTTTGATTAACAGATGATGAACCGATCATCACAACGGACCTGGAGAGCCTGCCGCCCGCGATAGAAGCCACGCACACGTCCGTGATATCCTCCATCGACGGCAACATTCAGTTCAACGCGGCGCCGCCCGCCGCGCAGCTCCCCACCGGCGGCATTCGCATCAACATCAGCAAAACCATCAACTCGTTCCTCAACAACAACCAACATGATAAGATGTTGGACGACGTCAGTGCTGACGACGAACCCCTGCCTCCGGGGGAAGAGCCCGAGTTGGAGTACACTCTTAAGCCGAGCCTAGAAGGCATCGAGCTCAGCCGACAGCCACCCGTCCAGAAGGGCAGTGAACTCTCTGCGCTGTGCTCCATTATGTGAACATAAGTATATTTAAGTGGTGAAAAGCAATACGTTTCATGTGCTGTGTTGGACATGGTGTGATAGTGGGAGCTACTTGAGATTTTTGATTACATCCTTTTGAAGAGCAATGCATCCACATATTATGAACTCAGATAGAAGAGTAGCAGAGTTCGTATGTGGATGTATATGGGCTGCAGTGCCCACTTTACACAAGCTATGCCAGCCCGCTCATTTACAATTAAATATAAATTATTATAGTAGATAGAAGAATGGTGTTTTTTCAATTTTGTAATATGGAATTTTACATTTAAAATGTATGTTTAGCAAGATGTATAAAGATTTGGTTTAAGTTATTTGTATGTATAAAAAGACAAAAAAACCATAAAAATAATGTAGTTTAAAGGAATCGATTATAAATTATCGTTTAATTTCTTTTACAATTAAATTAAGCTAGTGATTGCAATAAAACTAAATAAAAATTCCTCGCTAGTTGAGACTTGATACTGTGATTGATTAGTACTGCCATATAGTATCATTATTACTTATTTTAGATAAATAAATTGTGAAATTAAGTAATACTGGTTTGTTAAAGATTAACATAAGAGTGTTATTTTTCATGTAATTGGTGAAGTATTGTATGCCCAAATCATACAAAAATACAACATTCCTAGGTATCAAAACAACTCAACTGTGTGAGTCTAAAATAATTGATTTGATATTTTATATTGATAATAATAATTGAATAGACTTAACTATTTACTAAAATAAATATGAACATTACAAAGTATAGTTCGGTAACTATTAACTCGGTATGATGTGTAATGTGTGTAATTTATATAAAAATCTAATAATTTATATAAAAATCTAACCTGAAATAAAGCTTAAGTCTTCTTTGAAATCCTATATAAAATAAATTCACCACAGTTAAAAGAAAAACAGTTTTCCTTGTGCAGCTCCAAATACAAATTATTTGTTTCACAGATAAATCTAAAACACTGAAACAATTCTGATTTTTCTATTGAGGTTTGGTTCCTGAAAACCGAATTTAAGGTAACCTAAGTGCAGTAAAGTTTCGTAACAGGTTTGGCACCTGTTGAGATAGGATATGGTTGTGAACGGGCAATAGTGAACACTGAATTTATACTTTTAAAAATGATTTATTAACTAACAATTGTTTGGCCATTTCTCCAAATTAAATTACAAATGTAAGTCGATTCTATTCTATTCTATTAAACTATCCATTAATTAAAAAATCCATTCACTAGAAACAAATGTGATATTATTCATAAGGTGTTCATGTTTAGTTATTGACAATAGAATAATTATTGTAGATATTGTCTTGTATATGAAGATACATTATATCTGTAAATATTAGCCGAATTATTTGTGAATATGTTGGAAGGTTACATTTGTAAGTTTCAGTTTTAATTTTACTGTAATACTTAACGAGGCCCTTCTTTACAAGAAGGAATCTGTATTCTATTTGCGTTATTTTTACAGATTAAAGTCTAATTTACATATTTCTTTAATTTTCATTTCTTCTAAACCTTTTCTTACAGCAACACTTTAAATAGAGTTAATGTTTAATTTGTTTTTTAAAATCAAATAATCTGATTGCATGCTGTTCCTTTGCTATATCTGTAAATTATAACTTCATTTAACTTGCAAAAGCTATCAATATGTTTATTCATTTAAAGAATAAATTATTAAAAGAAATAGCAAAATTAAATCAATGAGAGATTGTCTTGCAATTTTTCGTTTTAAATGGTAACTGGTGTCTTAGGTTTTATAATTTTTTTGTGTTCTTGTGTAAATAAAGGTGTATTAAAAATACAGGGCTTTTTTTCACTTTCCTATATTAACATTTCAGAATCAATGTCTCATTTAAACTGGGGTGGGGGTGGGGTAAACTTCTGTTAAAATATTGTTATGAAGAAAAGTGTTATACACGTTCATGAATCATAAGAAAGCTAACAAAATAAAACAAATAACTTTATCTACAATTTATTGATGAATCCATAATTATCTTAATAAAGCTATTTACATATCACAATTATGTGGCCACCTAGGAAAAGGTAATGTGTCCTTTATATTTGGCACTCCACACAGAACTTGTATTAGTCTCTCTAAACCCAGTCCGAACCCTCCTGTGGGTATGTTGCCGAACTTACGGAGCTCCAAGTACCAGTTTAGGGCTTCTGATGGCAATTTTTCTTTGAGCTTTTCATAGTCATCCTCTCTGAGACTGCCACCAATAAGTTCGCCAGTGATTGGTGTTAACAGGTCTAGAGCATCCACCTGAAAAAAGAAAATCTTATGAAAGATTTATTCATGAATATTTATAGGTCATCTAATAGCCCCTGCAAGGCGGTATGTGAAGATAAATATACTAACCTTAGTACTGTCTGCTGGTGATTCCTTCATATAGAATGATTTCATTTGTTTAGGCCATCTTACTACAAAGACTGGTACTCCATTACAGAACTCGACCAAAGCCAGCTCCTGTTCTTTATTGATGCCCTCTTCTGTTATGTCTGAACCTTTTTTCGCTAGTATACCTCTTGCTTCATCATAGGTTAAAGTAACAAAGTCTTTACCAAGCCAGTCAGGCACCTTGTTCTCCTGATTGATTAAAAATAAATCAGACTCATTAGTGTTTCTGGTTTTAGTAAATATATACTTGACCATATCTTCAATAAATGTTTGTAACTGTTCTATGTGGTCACAGAAGGCTATCTCAGCCTCGGCCATGTAGAATTCTGATAAATGCAGTCTAGACTTGGAGTTCTCCGCTCTGAATGTTGGTCCCAGTGTGTAAACATTGCCCATCCCTCTGCATATAGCTTCCAAGTGCAGTTGACCAGAAACTGTTAAATATGTTTTAGATCCAAAATATACTGAGTCTCTGTTCCTTCCCTCCTGCATCATGGCTTTCACTGTCTGCTCATTCTCTGGTTGAACCTTGAACACCTCACCGGCGCCCTCACAATCATTAGACGTTAATATTGGTGTGTGTATGTGGATATAGTTGTTTGCAGCAAAGTAATCATGTATGCTCTTTGTTATGGCGTTCCTTACTCTGAGAATAGCTGAAATGTAGTTGGTTCGAGATCGAAAGTGAAGAAACTGGCGGATATATTCTGGAGGATGCGTTGTTCGAGGGTTGAATGGGTAGCCATCCAGAACCACACACTTGCCATATACTTTGACACTTTCAGCTGCTAGTTCCAACTGTCCCCTGGGACTCTTTGAGAGTTTGCCGCTTATATGAACAGAACTGCCATACGTTAGGTCTTCGGTTTTTAAGTGCTTTGGTATCACCACCTGCAGTCGTTTAGCGCAGGATCCATCACTTACATCGGCGAAAACTAGGTCTTTTTGCACGCGCAAGTTCTTAACCCAACCCTGTTAGATAAAAATACATGAAGTGTACTTAAAGAAATGCTAGTTTTTATTGAATATTAACTATGAAAAACAACTGTATTTGGTAATTTTGGTATACCTTAACTTCAGTTACTTCGCCGACATTTGATTTCTCCAAGACAGATGCAATGACGCTATATTTTCTATGGCGTGGTACATTGTTTATAAGCATTACACAACCCTTTTTAAACCACATTTTATGTTTTAAATCATTTACAAAACATTTATTTTAAAAAATATTCATCTGATTCTCTCAGACTAGAGATGTGCCGAGTCAGACTGACTCGAGTACTTACTCGAATACCTAGCAGGTACTCACGTACTCGAATACATAAAATACGGTATTCGAATCCACATGATTCGAATTCAGGATTCGAGTACTTACGGTATTCGAATTCAAGATTCGAGTACTTACGGTATTCGAATTCAGGATTCGAGTACTTACGGTATTCGAATCCTAAGTCGTGTACTTTAATAGAAACCTTCTGCTTTACGCGTACAGTCGAATTTTGAATGCCCCGTTCACTTTAAAGAGCATTGTGAAGTTAGTCCCGCCGCGTGACTGATGAATCGTTGCAGGTTTCAACGTGTTTATGTTTTCCCAACGGTCAGTTTAATAAAGATTAATATAATGAAGATTAAGATTAATATAAAGATAGATATAATTTTAATCAGTCAAACTGTTAGTCTGTCAGTTAAATAGTGAAATTAAGTGTTTAGTTTAATTGTTTTAGCCAGGTCTGTGATAGGATGGTTTTCAAAAAAAATCGGAAATATGGAACTTATTCAACATTTTAGAAGGTAAAAAAGTGGAGTGCAAAGAGTGCAAAAAAACATTTGTAAATTTTGGGAACACAACAAATTTACTGAAACATTTGAAAAAAATACACCTTTAATATCTTACATGATTTGTGATGAAATATTAGGATATGTTATTGTCGTCAAAGTTCGATTCAAAAGGTACTCGAGTCCACTAAAGTATTCGAATACTCGTGCCAGTACTCGAACACCTGTCCGTGTCTTCCGACTCGAGTCTGAATTCGAATATTTTTTTAACGAATACCAAAATATTCGAATACTATAAATAGCCGACTCGGCACATCGCTATCTCAGACTGATCGGATCGGACTTGAGTCACAGACGTCAGTCGTCATTGTTATCATGTCATTGTCACAAATGACAATCAGCTGATTGATCAACTGAAATGTCTAATCAGCCTCTGAGCTCGCTGTCGCGATACGTCAATTGTGTCACAGATTAATCAAATCAAGCAGTATTAAAAATTATTTATATTTAATGTACCTCAGAAAATCTCAAATTTTAAGTGTATGTATACACACGCATTTATTACAACCTTTTGAAAAATATATTGGCCGAAAAATTGATGCATTCATAGCTTTATAAAAAAGATTTATCTATGATATTCAGATGTATTGCACTACACACTGGCCAAGTATAAGCAACCAGCGAGAAGACGGTCCGCTCGCTTTCACTTATAGGCATTCGCAAGGAATTTAAGTGAGGGTAGTTACTCTACTCAGTATCAGTATCGGTCATCTGAATGGTTCCCACACGCCGCGTACCAGTGTGTAGTGTTAGCAAAACATACTGAAAGCTATAATCAAAGCCGTAAATCTTAAAAAAGATTTTTTGACATATTGTCATTGTCAATTTGTTACTTTCTGTCTGCTTGACATTTCTATAATCTGAAATTCGTCAATCGATCAACTTCTAGTTGTTTAATGTTTTTAACTTGTTTCTATAATAATATATACACTATACTTGTTGCAAGTTAAATAGGGGTTTTATGGTGTAAAGCGTATTAACTTTAGTTACAATGGCAGGTCCACCCACGGGTGAGCTGTTAAACTTCCAAGACTATTCTCCTGAAAGAGATCGCAGTGCACGTATTGACGTGGAAGCAATTCATACGAATCAATACAACATTGCTAACTCCAATCCTAATTATGGCTACGAGGAGCCGAAACCAGTGCAGGAGGAACAGGCTGCGCCAAAATGTAAGTATAATGTAAATAATGTTTCAAAAGTGTAATTTGAACAGATTTATTCACTTTGGTGGCTAATGAGAAGCTGTCACAGCGCAGAATAAGGCTGCTCTCTTAAGATTGATTGGTGATCTCTACAGAGCACATGATGATGTTCACCAGAAACAGTCATAGTATACCAGACTCCATAAAATGGCATTTCAAGAAAGGTATTGGATATCTGGCACTTTCACCAGAAAGTTGGGTGAAAATCTCTTTCCAGTATCTGTCTAAAGTAGTCTTCATCTTTTTTAATTACTAATTAGGTTGTAAATATTTGTGGTTACATGGGCCATGTTTGTAGTGCCAAGACAAAAGCCAAGTCACTACAAATATCCTTCAAGTACTTTTTGTAACAAAATAATATAATCTAAACAATTTACTTTTAGCAAACCACAATTTCTGGACAATTCAGTATTACCAGAAGTACTTTGATGTGCAAACTTCTGAGGTGGTAGAGAGGATTCAGTCCTCAATTGTACCACACAGGTTTTCCGGAAATTTCTTTGATGAAAGGATCAAAGGAAAGCCAGATCTGTATGGGCCGATCTGGATTGCAGTTACTTTGGTAAGATTTTTATAAAATTATGAATTTCAACTCACAAATAACAGAAATTATAATGTGAAATGGGAAGGAGGTATGTGCTTGAGTGTTAGAGAGCAGTGGATTAACAGTACTTTAATGCCTTTATTTTTTTATCGATCAGATATTCACGATAGCAGTGAGCGGGAACATAGCGAGCTACCTGCAGAACGCCAACAAGACCATCCACTGGCGGTACGACTTCCACCTGGTGTCGTACGCGTCCACCGCCATCCTGTCTTACATATGGCTGGTGCCCATAGCTCTGTGGGCCGCTCTCAGGTGGACCATTGATGAGAGCAGGCTGCTTGAGGTATGTCAGTTACCCTAGGTGGGATGTATGAGGTAGTATGGTATGTTTTTGCATTTCGTAAACTCGAGTCTCGAGTAATTACCAATTTATTATCCCCAAAAAAAGGAAATAAATACCTAAATAAAATTTATGTACATAGTTTTTATACTTACTTGTGCTATATAGCAAGTTATAGTTAAGGACCATATTATTACTATAGTAGCTAGCCAGGGAAGGTATCTTGTTGTCAATCTTTTAATCTGCTGATATAAACAGCATGTTCTTCATGTTGTGTGTGTTGGTTGGACTGTGTGTTTGCCACAGATAATTTTTTGAGGAATAATTTAGTCCATATTTTTTTCTGGTGCCCACATACAACATCAGATAGAATTTATTCTCCATTTAGTGTCCATAGGGTGCAACGACCATTTAAAATGACCAAAATGCCAGTTTGCTACTCTTCTCTCACTACTCTAAAGTGACACAGGAAATGTTTTGGTCTTGTTTGATGTCAGATTTGCTTATCCATGTGCTGTTAAATTCTTTGCTTATTCTTTTAAAATACATTTATTCCAGGGACAAGGCGTGCCGACAATGATGTCACTGTTCTGTCTCTACGGGTACTCGCTATCAATCTACATTCCCGTCGCTATCTTGTGGACCATACAGATATCCTGGCTGCAGTGGCTCCTGGTGGTGACTGCCGCTTCAGACTCTGGTATTGCCCTCGTGTTCTGGTTGCTACCTGCTCTGAAAAGGTCTAAGTACAATATACTACTGATAGCTTCGATTCTTGTACTGCATTTCCTGCTAGCCGCTGGATTTATGCTATGTTTCTTCCATGTTCCTGATGTTGAACCTACCGTTGTTCCAAACATACCCCTGAACACAACAACAAAAGCCTAAGCAATGTTCAAAAGATAATGTTATGTCCTTTGGCTTTATCTTTAAAGCAAGGAATGCTGTAAGCTGGGCGTACCGATGGTAATTTTTTTATTAACATTTTCAGTCTTGAAAGAAAAGAATTTGTAAAAAGTTTTTTTTCTGGCATATCGTGAACTAAATGTACAGCCTTTGTTAATACTAAAAATCCAATGGAAACGACATGATAAGACATAGTTTAAAATGAATATTAAAAGAAATATTTGACAAAACCAATCAAATTCATCTCTAGAGAAAAATTTCCATCCATCAGCGTTAGAATAACATTGTGTAGCTCCAGGCCTCTGAGGTCCTTAACCGACACTGGAATATAAGGAGGGTTACAATGAAAAGTGGGATTCCTGATAACACTTAACAAAGGTAGAGCCTATCAATGTTTATTATGATTAAGTTTTATATGATTTCTTATTTTTTTTCTATGATAATATGTGATTGTGGTGACTCTTAGGACAATTTTACTGGAAATATATGTGACAGTATTTCGTCATTTCTATAAACAAATTGATTTTGAAGATGTTCTTTACACTTTACAGACACCCTACAGTACATGAAGCAAGTTTAGTAGCATTAGTCATGAACATTATTTTCATTATTTGGAAGACATGTGTAGTATTAATACTTTTGGCATTTAATTTGAGCCTTTATGTTTATCCTATTCTCCTTTTAAATGAGGGAACAGTATGCCAATTCTAGATTATTTTATTTTCTGTTATTTATATATTATTATATGTTATGTAATTATGTAAGAATATATGAATGTATTCTGACTGGAGAATTGTAAATAAGCACAAAATTATCTTATTTCTAACTATGCTTTGTACATTCCTATAAAAATTGTTGTTGAGGAAAAAATAACTAAAAATAAAGTACTTTCATGTAAGGCCAATGTGTACTTTTATATTGTAATTGTATAGTAGTTTTGGTAATTTACTGTTTCGTATTTTAGTTAATAATAAAATTAAGTGTATAGCTGTGAACATTTATTTAATATTTAATAAAATGTGGATCAGAAAGTTAGTTTTTTTTGTCAGTCAATTCAACCATATTTTATTAGTCAAAGAAATTTGATATTAAATTATCTGAAAGAAAGAAAGAAATGTCGATTAATGATGGTTTCAATAACCTTTCAGTAACAGATACCGAAGCCCTACCTTACTTTGGTTATGATTGAAGCTTGTTATATCATATAAGATTTATTATATCAAAGCAGAAAATCTTGCCAACTAAATGATAGTAGGCCTATCCTCATTCCATTCAATCCAACTATTGGTTATTGAAACATGAGAATTATGCTTATTTAGAGCACAACACCTCTATGGTGTGTCACACTTGTGAGAACTATAATCCCCACCAGAAAAAGAAACACCAGGATGTAAAGGGATAAAGAAACAAAATGTAAAAAATAATTTAACTATTTATTAGTATTTACAACAATACAATCAACTTGGACATCAACATTATACCTAAGGTATGACATTTTAAATTTTTATGTTATCACTAAGAAAGGTACAAGAGTTATTCAAGGCCCGGACTTTGCTTTTTTGTGTCAGAATTTTTTAATGTGGCAATTCACTCGGCGTATATTCTACATCATTTGCGAATTTGTATACATGCGTATTTGATGAATGCACCACTCTGCAAATATTCGACAAATACATCGTCCACAAATGGTCAAAAAAATTGACAAGCAAGTGAGCAAATATTATGTCGTATGAAGCATCCAAATGTCGAATACGCAAATACAATGCAACGAAGCCAAGTGACGTGCCACATTACTTATTATTTTAAAGTGCAAGACTACTATTTTACGAAGAAGAATATCCTATCACTTATCTCGATAGATTAGCAGGTACATTGGTATATCTGAATATACAATGCAAAAAATATTGCGTATTTTTTATTTCATTAGCTCAAACCATCTATTACAGCTAGGATCATCTATTGTAGACGGAAAAGTGCTCTTCTCATTCTTTATAATATATATTTAATAAAGCTTTCGATGTCACGACCTTTCTCTTAAATTCGATTTAGTAACATTCTCTCATCAGCTTTCAATGTCACGAACGATACAGCTCTCTTCATGAAATTCAATACGATGAATACCTCACGTTCTGGATCTATTATTTCCTTCCCATTACTTCATTCAATCCGCACGAGAACATAGAGCAGTGTGTCCAGGCGCGGTGCCCTGGATGTGGAGTCTTAACATATCCAAATGGATGAATCGAGTTCAGTAACAATACCTCCACCATACTTTCCGTCCAGTAGAGGCGCTAGTGTAGCGGGAGGTCCTCAAATGGCAAATATTACTGTTGAATACTCAACTAATGGTGAATTAAACGTGCACTCGCGAGCTTCGAAGGGCACGTTCAGCCGGCGGGCCCGGTCGTTATCGACACGATAGCAGTCGTTAAGCCTTGACGGAGGCCCTATGGGCGCTTCGAAAGCATCCGACACAAGTCAGCCACTAGCCCGCTTCTCCACCAATCCTAATCACAGCAGCGTGGTGAAGAATGCTCCAGCTCTCCCCTGGTGTGGGGATAGACCCGTGCCCAATAGTGGGCCATAAAAGGATGGCAGCCAAGACGGCCAAGCCGAAAGGCGGTTACTGCTGCAGTTACTTGTATGTCAAGTCAAGTGATGACCGATGATAATAATTGTGTGGAATCCATTGGAACGTATACGTATCAGTCGTTGATGGAGAACGTGTCGAAGCTGCGCAGCCAGGCGGCGCGGTGCGGGGCCGAGGGCGAGTCGTCGCCGGCCGCGTGGAACAGCACGCTGATCTCCGACAGCATCGTATCTGTAATCACCGCACTACTATTTAGCACACTACGAGTATGAGTACTTCTCCTGAACAGTCACCGTTGGAGCTTGCCGTGAAATGAACTGGTGTGTTTTGGTTGGAGAATTAATGATACCGATTTTTGACGTTTATCGCCGGCAATTAATAACCTCTTCAGATATGGATAGATTTGGTTGCGAAGGTGAGCTTTATAATTTCTTTGAAATAATCTGTTATTTCAAAGTTGTTGTAGCCGGGCAACAAAAATCTTTATATCTATTTATAGTCCGAAGACCAGTTATCAATATCAGGCATATATCTACTAATGTTAGTGATGAGAGCATAGTAGCAATATTAGGTATCTTATACTGGATTATCTTATTATTATTTCTCTCAAAAACTTGTCTGTTGACTGATTGCGGTGACTCATAAAAAATATTAATCGACACAGGAAATGAAAAAGAGTTCCAACTCGCAGCTAATTCAAAAGTAAACTATACACTCACCATAGAACTCGTTATGGTCAAATTTTCGAAGGTGTTCACAAAATTCTATGAGATGTCCTTCGTAATATCTGAGCTGCGACATGAACTCGGCGTCGGTCAGTGAGCACTGGTACAGTGCTTGCAGGCCACTCCTGCAGACGCCCATTAGTTCTGTTTGCTGTGGATTCAACATGATACCTGAAATAATGCAATTGACATTTTACAATAATGATTCAACTCTTAGTATTAAGTGAAAAAGTTATGAAAGTAAAGAATGAGTACAAAACATTATTCGTTATTAAATAGGTTATAAATATACATCTGCAGTAGGCTAGTGAAAACTCTAGATAAGTTAAATTGTTGGTCTTTACACTCCTTTAAGAAAATTATCAATAAATCTCAGGATTGCAGGTTGCCTCCTACTGTTTTTCTTTAAGAGAAACGCAGGCGACATTTAATTGTTAAGTACTTTAGGAAACAATACCTGTATTTGTAGATCTTGCGCTGTCCAGCATTGAAGAACATATTCTTACAGAGTAAGCTATGACTTGCAGCAACACACGGTCACATTCACACCTGCAAGCACAAAAATACAATAGAAATTGATGATATTGGAACCGTGTCTCAATCTTCAAGGACATAAAAAAAGCTCTCCTTCATAGCCGGCAACGCACTGGCGACCCCCCTGGTGTTGCACGCGTCAGTAGGCGACGGTAACCACTTACCATCAGGTAGGTGGCCCGTCTGTCTGTTTGCTTGCTCCATTTATTAAAAAAAAAAAATCAAGATATTTGCTGACCACCTCAAGGTCAAATGATGGGTTTCAGAGACAGAGTAGAACTCTATTAAATAGGAATAAAAGATATTAAAGTGAAGTATGAATTTTCTTGTTCAAAGCCCACACAAGGCACTGGACTCCCCTGGAGTTGCTTGTATCAAACGGCAACGATGACCAGTTACTATCAAGGAGCTTGTATGCCTGTTTAACATGAAAACACAACGAAACATGTATGTTTCTTTTAAATTTGAGGAATAAAGAAAAAAAGGCTTCATAATATTCTTACGAGGATTTGTTCTGTTCTCTGCTCCGGCTAGGGCTGAAACTGCCATAAAACCGCAGTAAGTCCCGAGTGATCTCGATGAGTTGTTGTGTTAGTTTCTGCTTTTCCATGCACTTGAGAGCCACTTCCACTTGCTTTAGAAACACTTGTAGCAGACATGTGTCTGTAATTCAATAAAATTATTCAAAGTAGTACAATCATGAAGCGGTGATAGCCCAGTGGCTTAGAATTCGACCTCGAATCTAGGGGTCCGGGTTCGAATCCCAGTGGCACGCACCGATGACTTTGGGTAAAAGTTATGTGCGATTTATAAAATTAAATATCACCTGCTGTTACGGTGAAGGAAAACATCGTGAGGAAACCTGCATGCCTCAGAGTTCACAAAAAAAATGTTCTCACGCGGCATGTTCGTCCACCAACGGGCAGTAGTGGTGCGTGGTGGACGGCGGCCTACATCCCTCTCATTATGAGAAGGAGACCCGACCCTGTAGTTGGTCATTAATGGGTTACTGACAAGGTCAATCATTGTATGTAATTTGCCTTAATAAAGTCATCTCTTTAACTCATCCTTCCTAATGTGAGAGGACCTCCTTCCTACTCTGCAGTGGGTCAATGAAGCCAACAAACAATAAATTTACAACACTGGACAAGAAAGATAAAAAATGAGTGCATTGACACACGAACAATGCACTCATTGAGTTTTAACTCTGTGCTGTAAAAATATCAATTAAACCAGTGTAGGTAAGCTGCGAAGTTATTGGTGTTGCATGCCTATGTTAAGACTGGTGTCGGTACGAAATAGCGTTAGTTCGTAGCTCGAAGTCAATATCATATACCAGTACACGTCTACAACAAGATAAGGAAAGAGTTAAATGACAAATAATAGGTAACTTACCATTTTTATACGCGATCACACCTTGATCGTAATCCTCCTTCACATTCGCACCGTTTTCACACAAAACCTTCAACGAGCTATCTCCGTTTCTCGCGTCGTAGTAACATATCAATACTCGCAACAGCCGACAAGGCACAAACAGCATGCCCCGGGACGATATGATCCGTTTTATTATTTCCAACACCCTCCTTTTGTCCAATTCACAATGCTTCGTCAGGTTTTCTATCAGCAGAATTATTGATAATAGCAGACCGCTGTAGAACAGTGCGCATGACTGAAACAAATAAACAAACAGTTATAGGTAACAGTTAGAAACTCTATATCCCGTGCGGAGTGCGGATAAAGAAACAATCTGTAAACGACGGACGGTCTCATGCTATCTCGTTCATATCGTCGCTCTGTCTATACTCGCACGTAGTGGTATGACGTACAAAAAAAAATAATCAGTTTGGATTAGCATTCGCGCTGTCTCGAATCACTCCATTTCGTAAAATTGTAATTCTGTTTAGTTACAACTACTGTTCTGTTATTTGTTGTTTTTGTTAAGTTTAGATCTTTGGTTGTTTAAATGGCTTCTAGAAAACGAGGGAAGGTTCTTCATAGTGATGCTCGACAAATAGTCCACAACGTAATTAAGTATTTTGAAGAAGAAAAGAGACTGGAGCGTTATCACCCTTGCAGTTTAGTAACACACAGCAAGTATGGCAACCGGTTTGGACCCCAGCAAGATATCGAACGAAGATAAAAAAATAAGGTTAATATTTTACTCGACCTTTTTTTACTGACGCTACCATAAGTACCAGCCGCCATTACCAGATTGTTTCTTTATCCGTTCGGCTTATACAAAGTCTTGTATGTTAATGATCGATGCATGGATGCGTGAGCGGGTGGACTTCGGTGGATGCAATTTGAGATCTATTGATGTGACAATAGGGCTTAAATTATATCCAAAAAAAAACAAAGCGGGTTAGACGCGGGTGCTGAGGAACGTGGCGTGCGTGTCGTCTGAACGCGGCCTAACTCACAAGAAGCCTATAGTCAGTCTTTAATAACCGGGCCTGGTGCGGTTCGTAACTTCACACTTGAGAATACTATGGACAACTCTCAGGCATGCATGTTTCCTCACAAATACTCACAATGTTTTCGTTCACAATCATAGCAGGTGACGTTTAGTTGTAAAAGGTAAAATACAGATGTGGTATTGTTAAGGGGTACCTATGAACCCCTAGTTACACTCAATGTTGAGGCTGTAATATACTTGCCACTGCCGGACATTACCAATTGAACATAAAGTATGAAATATCTCACATTACGGTCCAGTAGAACACATATCCTGTGTATTAATTCTACAAATTGATTGGTCCCATCAGCGTGATCCCCTCCGCTGCGGGCCAATCGATGCGTTTTGTCAAACAATTGCACAGCCTTCGCGTCCTCCAGAACCTTCTGTAGAACAGCCGTCACGCGACGAGCTAATATAGCCTGCTCTTCTTTAAACAAAGCTCTGAAAACAAATTAGTATTCCACTCAAAAATAACATACAATTATTTTAGTGACACAGTTTAAAATTGCTCTAAAAAATAAATTACAGTTACTAGACATCTGTTTCAATATTAAATGACTGTTTAGTTTTAATTTTTTATAATTTTGTGTGTGCGTTACTTTTAAATCGCAAATATAAATACAAAGACATGCTGAGATTGTTTACCAAATTTGACAAGAGTAAAAAAATGGACTATACTCTTCCTTCCTCTGATGATATATGACTGCTACATACATACACCTATCGAGCTACACAAGTCGTTTTTACTCCAACTCTACATGCTAAAACAACTGAAAAAAAAACTCACTTTCCCATAAATAAATGTCGTTGATCAACAACGTCGTACACAGCCGTACTTTCGATGTAGCGTTTATTAATTTCCTTCTGGAACGCGGTGGTCAGTCTCCTCGATACCGTCTCCAGTTGACTCTGGACATCCTCTAATGCCATCCTTGCTGTCTTAAATATCTGTCACATTAACGCATAATTCTATTGATGAAATTCTTCATTCTCCGATAACAACATAGAGGTGTCACTGTGATTATTATAAACACAGAAAAAAACAGACTAAAGGATAAATGCTTGCTCGACGGTGAGTCAGCTATGAACAAGGGCAGCAGTTCCCAGTGTGATGCTGACTTTAGGGAGCCTTTTTAAAACTTTCTTAATGAAACTTTTTGTTTTCACCAATAAATAAATAAATGAAGGCCATATCATGTTATGTCCCATGGAAATACACCACACAGGAGGTACTTACTATTTACTTATTAATTTTACTATTTATTTAGCAAGAATTAATGTGAAAACAGAACTTGGTATCATTGCGACGAATTGTAATGATGTGGATGGTGCCTTAGTAATTTGAGATGCATACGCATGCAAAGAAAAGCGGTGATAGCCCAGTGGCTTAGAATTCGACCTCGAATCGAGGGATCCGGGTTCGAATCCACTGTTCGGTGGCACGCACCAATGACTTTGTAAAAAAGTTATGTGCGCTTTACAAAATTAAACATCACCTGCTGTTACGGTGAAGGAAAACATCGTGAGGAAACCTACGTGCCTGAGAGTTCACAAAAAAATGTTCTCAAAGGCATGTGAAGCCCACCAACCCGCAGTAGGCCAGCGTGGTGGACTAAGGCCTACATCCTTCTCACTGTGAGAGGAGACCCGACCCTGTAGTGGGTCATTAATGGGTTACTGACATGCATGCAAAAAACTGTAGCAAATTACTTGTCAATTAATAACAGTCTCAAGAATTATGGCAGTGTCTCTGTGAAATCATAGTTGAATGTTACCTTAATATACTGTTCTGTTGTTTTGTCAACATCATTATTGCTTGCAGCAATGCAGGTCAAATCCTCGTAAATGCAACTTATATTTATTTTACTTTTCGGTCTGCTATTGACATTATTACAGGTACTGGTCGATAATTTATGATATGTACTGAATATGATACATTTATTTGGCGCTACATCTGTGGGTGTCTTGAGTTTTTCATTGTAATCTAATATGGAATGTTGCTGGTCTGTTGTGGAGTCCATCACGAGAGGCAGTATCTCTGTCAGGTTTGATTTTTCTAAAAGGAGAGCAATTACCATAAAAATTTTATCGATATTTAGCAAAAATTCAAGTCTTTATACCCTAAAAGAAGAGACCCTATCCTGCATTGGGTAATTATAGGCTGCAGACTACTATAACTAGTTTATAAAAACACTGTATAAAAAAAACAATAAAATAGAATAGAATAGAAAAAAAAACAACAGAATAGAATGCAGAAAATAAATATCATACTTATTCTGCAAATTTTTCCCAGCTTAAAAGGCTGTGGGTTGGTCTCAGTTTGGACGCCACTGGACTTTGTCTTCAGTCTTCGCAACTGTGAAGTCGGAACACTCCGCGTCACGGCATTGGTGTTGTTCAGGCTGTGAGACATCAATGAAGCTGTTCATTTTTGTAATACATTTACATAACCAATTTACAACATTTAGTACATTTTTTAATGTTATGGCTGCAATAGGCGAGATAAGGAATACCCCCTAGCTGATGATAGGCAGACATCATTAAAGTAGTCTGTCAATCAATAATAAACTCAAACTCAAAAGCTTTTATTCATTATTAGGTACAATTTGTGCACACTTAATGAACATCATACAGATAAATTATACATTCTACATTCATCCCATACAATACAATAATTTCATGTAGAGCTAAATGGAGGCTAAACACTTAAATTATTGTCAACTACCGATCAAATTGTCGATGACCCGGCACACTTCGTTTTGCCAAATATAGGTATATATTTCTACCATATTTTTTTCAGATTTCTCATAGTATAAACCTTCCTTGAATTTATGTATACGAATATACAAACTAAAATGAGCCAAGTTGGTCTAGCCTTTCATGAGTTTTAGTGAGACTAACGAACGGCGATTCATTTTTATTATTGTTGATGAATGACCATCCACAGACATGAGAAAGATTTGTACTTCCCCTTTGATAAAATATAATGATAATATTTGTTATAAGACTTACAGTGTCATTTCATTTGGAGCAAATGTTATTTGTGTCAGCTTTATTTTGTTGGATTCAAGCATTTTGCATTTTTCCTTCATGCTTATAATTTCCATATTCTGAAAAACAAAATTAAAATTAGTTAAGATGTGATTAGTATAGTATTTTAGAATAGTTCATAAAAATATTTGAACAGAGATAAAAAAAACCAAAAGGCATACTAGGATTTATTTTCTAGACATACAGGCTTCCTGATGGTCCCAGCTTTAAAGACAAGCTCTTTTAAAACTCTATTTACCCCATTACTTTGTTAATTCAAGAAAGGCGTAAAAAAGCACTCCTAAGCAGGCAAAGCACTGGCAAACCTTCTGGTATAGTAAATGGTCTCCTTGGAATAGGGACCTATTCCAAGGAGACCATTTACTATCTGGCTTTTTATAGGTGGCTTGTTTTTATTGGTTTAAAAAAAGATTTTTATATTGAACTTTACTCTATTGAATATGTTATAATGTCTAACAGTGTAAAGTTTATATAGTATTTTGTCTACACTACAAACAAAATATTAAAATAATTACTTACTTTAAAATCCAACTGCGTCTGCAACTCTCGCAACTGATTATTGACTGTGTTTAACTTTTCACTCCACTGTATCTGAGCCTGTTCCTGGGCCTTCAGTTTCTCCAGCCTCGCGCTGTCCACAGCTTGCTGGTAGGACTTCAGCTGTGTGCGCAGGATCGAGGCTTCCCCTTCCTTGGTCACACACTTCTCCAAGAGCTTACTTTGTTCCGATTTCAACTTCAAATTCTCCTCTTTCATTTCAAGCAGCTGCTTATACATGTAGTCAGTGTCTCGATTGTTAAGTACTTCATTGAAAAAGTCACCTTTCGGTTTCTCCACTTCGTTGTTTATAACTTTCCGCATGCTTCGTAGAGGTGAGGAGATGCGAGCACAGTTGTCTTTCAGAATTGTGGAGACGGTTTTTGCTTGGCTGCTCCTTGGTACCTTAAAGCTGAAGGTACCTTTAGACGGCCCCGGGGCCGATTCCGCCATGGCTTGAGTGCTGCTTACGAGTGGTGGTCGGAACTGGCTGTAGTCGGGCAAGACGCTGGAGTTACAAGCCTCCTCGCAGGCCTGGCTCGCTTGCAACAGGATCTCATCGTCAATGTCATCGCCCCAGTTATCGGTATGGTCGCCTATAGAGGGAAATATGGAAAAAATCGTCAGTACAATATGTAACGATGGTTAGTTTTCTTGCAATAAATAAATGAACCGCCGGCGGTGTACGAATTTTATAACGATTAACGTACTTATCTCATGAATGTAATACAAAAATTATATTATTTACCTTTATTCGAGTTTGCATTCTGACTTAAAGGGAAATTGTGATCAGCAATGCTGAAATCTAGTCTTGGTTTTTTTCTATCACCACCGACTTGAGGATAACATGGCCTTTTATTCATTTCTATAAAAAAGTATGCTTTTCATATTTTCACTCCTGCCCTGAAGATAAGGCTGAGGGCTTGTATCAGGAAACACAGGAAACTTAAAAAGAAAATTTAAAAATTGTTGGGACATTTCACATTTGGTTATTTTGAAATATTTGACAATTTTGACATTGACCTGACAGAAAATAAATTCTTCCCTTCGGAACTTTGACATTGATAGTCATTGACAATACCGATAGTCTGAGATAACATTGGCTCAGTTAATTTTATTATACAGCCCTCGCGATAATTGTGTAATTTAAAAATAAATGTCATTATTTGTGTTGTTTGTGTCAAGAAAACTGAACACATAAATTGTATGAAAATGAGTTAAGTAATAATTAGTATAAAACAAGTAAAAACACAAATGATTTTTAATCATAGTTACCGATTAATGGGGCACCCCTATGGTCATAGACACTAAGAAGACGCGGAAAAGTTTATATTGCTCTTTTATCTCTGGTTTAGTTCGTCGTGGAAATCGGATCAGAGCAGACGTGTACCATGTCGATTGAATTTAAATTAGGAGATTTAGTTTGGTATGTAGTATAAATAGGCTTAAATTTGTTATGGCAAATGTTAAAGTGTAGTCTGTACTTATGACGTGATTTTTTTGTTTGTTTCAGGGCTAAAATGAAGGGTTTCAGCCCATGGCCCGGCCGGGTAAGTTTTTCGTTACACTCTATAAAAAGTGTTTTAAAGGCTGTAAAACGAACACGAACGATAATAATCACTGAAATTATAATTCTCTTGATTTGTTTTAGTAGAAAAAGTGTCTTCTTATAAGTAGACAATTTAGAGCGGGAAATTCTTGGCTTGTGGTTAGAGGACGCTATTCGTGCGTCAGTAAAAGAAATAGCGTTACACGTTAACAACACAGAAACAATGCATTTGAAAAGCTTTTCAAAACTTCCAAGTACTAACAGATCTTATTTGTAAACAACCGGTTGAAGGGTTGTCCTTTTCGCACGTCACCCCGTCATGAACGGTGAGAAAGGGATGGATAGTTAAAAAGTGGAATGCTGATATATTTCAGAGGCAAAGACCGTGCCGATAACGAGAAGACTATGAAGACGCTCAAATGAAGCGTGTACTTACTTTAAATTAGAGTTCAGACATTCATGAAAGCATTAAATGATGTTATGGATGCAATCAAAAAACACTTAAAGAACTATTCTAGGGTATCTAGCCTTTGTAGAAATATTAATATGATTATTTCTAATTGGTTTTTGTGGATTTGTCAGGAAACTCTAAAACTTCACATTACAAATTTTTCAGGTAGCTATCCCGACCCCCGAACTAAAGCCTCCCAAGAAGGCAACTAATGTCCAATGCATATACTTCTTTGGAACCAATAATTAGTAAGTAATTTGTGTTATACAGTAATAAATGATAAGTACAAACTTTATAGGCAGAAGAACCCTTTTTTATGATATAAAAAACACAGCTCACTGTGTTGTCTGGGTAGCCCAATTAGTCTTTTATCATGAGCATAGAAAATGTTTTTAAGACACTAAAAAGTCTAAAAACATTCAATAATAAAACTATTTCTATGGTTATGAGAGTAGCTAAAAGGTTACTTCTCAAGCTAATTCCATTGTTTCTACCTCCTATTAAAAACATGCCTTAAAGAAATAACCAATATTTTCAGTAGAAATGCACTACTGAAAATGTTGGCAACTTATGTGCTTCCAATACATGTAGATAAGACAAAATTTGGTAATTTTTCTTAGGTCCAGACCTAGTTTTAAAAGACTTTTCTCTCAGTAACCCATTAATGACCCACTACAGGGTCGGGTCTCCTCTCACAATGAGAGGGATGTAGGTCTTAGTCCACCACGCTGGCCTGCTGCGGGTTGGTGGACTTCACATACCTTTGAGAACATTTTTTTTTTATCTCAGGCATGTAGGTTTCCTCACAATGTTTTCCTTCACCGTAACAGCAGGTGATAATTATTTTTATCAAGCGCACATAACTTTTTACAAAGTCATTGGTGCGTGCCACTGGGATTTGAACCCGGACCCCTGGATTCGAGGTCGAATTCTAAGCCACTGGGCTATCACCCCTCTTGTAGGACTATTAACTGGTCACAAGTATAATAGTATGTTTGGCAACAGTGCTTGGATCGAGGAGCACAACATCAAACCCTACCAGGAGCACAAGGAGCAGCTCATCAAGTCCTGCAAGACGCTCGCCTTCAAGGAGGCAGTCAGCCAGATCGAGGAGTACATTGAGAACCCAGAGGTAAGTTTTTGGACTGGACTCGTGTATCACCTGAACTTTATGTAGATTATAATAGACCATTGTATAAGAATTGGTTTTCATGAATACATAAATAACGCACACTCATAGTTCCATACTAGGATTCCCTGTGTCGTGGGCGCCATGGACACACACAAGACAAAGACACAACACACCCAGACCAGAAATAGAAATTCAAAGTCATCATTCAAATCTCTGCTCTGCTGGGAATCGAACCTAGGACCTTCCGTGCAGTGTCAGAACATTTTTTTTTGATCTCAGGCATGCAGGTTTCCTCAGGATGTTTTCCTTCACCGTAAGAGCAGGTGATATTTTATTTTTATAAAGCGCATATAACTTTTTAGAAAGTCATTGGTGCGTGCTACTGGGATTCAAACCCGGACCCCTCCATTTGAGGTCGACTTCTAACCCACCGGGCTATCACCACTCTACCCCTAATTGTATCAAAGTAGACTATGTCTAGGGCCTTGGTTCTCATCGTGTGAACACAACCATTATGAAAGTCTCAACCTAATAACGGATGTGATCACTAACCCCACAAATTGTTGCAGAAATTCGGTGACTTGGACGACCACGCGCGCAGCAACCCCGAGGCGGACTTCGACAAGCTGAAGGACGCGATGGCGGAAGACGGTTCCGAGACCAAGGAAGACAAGCCGGAGGAGGAGGCGTCGGTCGAGGTGAAGAAGAAGAGCTCCACGCCCAAGGTGACTTGACCCCTCGGCTGAGACCGTACCCCAAAACGCTCCCCGGTTTAACTTATTATAGTCTCACTGCCTAGATATGTTGTATAGACTATAGCCAGACCAGAATATTAAATACATATATCCTGGTACCTGGTCACAAAACATCAAGACAGTTCTGATCCCCTGTCTTTAATGATGGTTGAACTTTGAATGTGATTAGCCGAAGTACAAGCATGGAATTAGAGTGGAAGTAATGGGAGAGGTATGTGACGAAAGGTTTCTGGTAGTTATGTAGTTTGAATATTAGGTAAAATATTATTCTTTGGGGAAATTAGGGTGTGCGTCCACACATCGTTTGTGCGGCGGACAACCGATGAGGAAGAAGGGTCCTAGAATGGCGCCCACCTCCAGGCAAAAGGAGCACAGGCCGCCCTCCGACCAGGTGGACTGACGACCTGAAGAAGGCAGCAGGTAACCGTTGGATTCAGAGGGCCCAGGAGCGGGGGAGTGGCGACTATTTGGGGAGGCCCACGCCCAGCAGTGGACCAGATAGGGTTAAAGGAAGGAAATGCTTGAAATCTACACTCAGCATCGGTGGAAACAGTGTGACAAACCAATTCAGGGTCCGCTGTGGTCCACTCCGAACAGATCCGCGTCCGTGGAAACGCAGCTGGTTACCAAATTTAAGGTTTACGGGTTTAAACCAGAGGTTCCCATACTTTTATCTCATAAACCATTATCGAAAGTCATCTGGTTCTACCATATTCGCAAAACTCGACAAAATGTGAACATAACTTCTTACCCTGGAAATTTGTATTGTACTGAATGTGGAATGTGCAAGCGTTTACAAGTTGTTGTTGAGCTTCTTAATATATTTTCTGTCTACATTAATAGACAATCGAGCCAATATTTCAGTTGTTCACTATCGAAAGCTAGATACATGTTCGTGGACGTTACCCCCGCTTACGGATTTTATATGAACCGCCATTTTTTTTTGTCACGCCAACGGAGACCGTTGAGTTTCCCGTAGGTAGAGCAATGGGGGTTCACCTGGAACACTATGGGAACTAAGGGTTTCAACAGTGATGTATTACACTCACTTGAAGGTCTGCGTTATTATTTCTGTAATAATAGAATTGGATATCGATAGCATAATTAATAGCATAATTAACTCTTACATGTGCTAAAGTGTGAACAGTCGAGTATATCGTTGGCCAGCATACATTAGAATGGTTGGCATATTTGTGTAATTATTACATTTTACCCAAATTTAATTAACAGTTCCAAACAAATGTTCGTGATGAGTGTCAATTTTTTGTGGGAAAGCCCATCATAGATACCCAATGGTATGTTAAATTCTTCCCATACAAATTTCAAAATAACATATAATAATATTGTTTCACTAGACGTTGCTCGTCCTAGGCGTGCTAGCAACTTTTAGAAAGGATTGTCAGAGGCTCCTGTCAAATATATTATTTAACTACCATAGTACCCGCCGACCCGCCCTAGGCCAGCGTGGTGGACTAAGGCCTACATCCTTCTCATTGTGAGAGGAGAACCGACCCTGTAGTGGGTCATTGACTACCATAGCACTGAAGCGTAGTACTGACTTATGCCATAGTACCGACTTCGGATCTCTGTTACTGAATGAAGAGTATGTCACACATTTTATATACTAGCTTGTATTTACAAACTATGCCTCTGAGCATTTAGTTTTTAGTTTATAGTATGAGGTAACTAAGTGTGCCATTTTATGTGTAAGACTTGATGTGTAAGAAAATCCGTCTATTAAAACTGATAAGTTTTTAGAGTAAAAATAAAATGGTGTTTAATAATAAATTTTGTTTTTCTGGTGGTGTTGTTTTAGAAGATACTATGCTTTTTTCCTATGACTATGCTTATAACTGTTCTCTTGTCGTTATGGATGTGAATCGTTAAGCATTTTTGTTTCCCTACACTGAGCACGTTTATAAATAATAGAACAGTGTCCACGCTTCGTTGACCAACATAAGGAGACACCACTTAGTTGTAATTGTAATAAAAAAAAGTCATATAAATCTTCGGCTTACACCATAAACATTGTATTTGGCTGGATTCATAGTTATGCAAAATGGCAACAGTGTTTCACTGTTATACTACTTTTTTAAGCTTTAAGCTTTTTTTTCTTACCGATTTCCTACATATGTCTTCGATTTTTAATTATTATTTGTTTCTTTATTATGTGGGTAAAGCTTCCATCCATTACAGTATTCGGATGTTTATCATGTCAACTTCCCTTCTCTTGTTTTTTTATTCTACACTTCCCACTTTCGTCATACTACTACCAAGCCTTTATTACATATTCCACATATTCCCACTCAATCCACATTCCAACTGGCGTATTTTCCCAATAAACACCTTACAGAGAAGTTTTACTTAAAAAGGTTCCTCACATAAAAACTTTAACCTCCAACCTCTTTTCTGAACAATAAATTGTTTGTAACCGTACTCGATTATAAATTGGCCATTGCCACTGCGCCTCGTTGGCTTTTATCAAAAGAAAACAATACCCCTGGATATATTATTCCCTCCTTTTTTAAAGTAGGGCTCCAGGTCGGCGTAGCCTCCTATTTTAAATTATTTGTAGCCACACAGGTTGCATGTCGATCCTTGTTCTGAGTACCGGACGAGATGTTAATTACAGTCACGATATTCACTTGGAACAAAGTTTGAACTTTGGTACGGCGGATTCTAAGTTACGTTCACAGAGCATCCACCACTCGCCGCAAACCATTCACGCCTTCTCAATATTTATAGATACGTTTGGGCATTTCAAAGGTGAAGCCTATAAAACGCGCGTCGTCGGCGGGCCTGAAGGCGACCCCGCGCAAGAAGCTGAAGGCGCACCTGTCCCGCTCCTACACGGACTCCGACATCAACGACAAGCCCACCATGCTGAACCATTCCTTCTCCAAGAAGTCCAGTCTGCTGCAACGTCCGTCCAATATATTGAGACCAGTAAGTGTACCAATTGAATTCTCGTGTCTCAATGTTAGTTACCGTGCTCCTCCGGAACGGCTTGACAGATTTTTATGAAATTTTATATGCATATTTTATAGATATGCATATTAAGTAGGTCTGAGAATCGGCTACTATCTAGTTTTCATACCCCTAAGCGATAAGGGTTGTCCACCCTTACTTTTTTATTATATTTTTTGTCCATTTTTTTATTTTTTAATAATGTGGCATTAAAATTCAAACAACCCTAAATTATCAACCTTCCATCACCAACCCCTATTTTTAACAGTCATTTTAGTAATTTAATAAATAAATAACGCTCCACACTTATAGCCCCACATTAGAATTCTCTGTGTCGTGGACACACACAAGACAAGAACACAATACACCCAGACCAGAAACAGAAATTCAAATTCAACATTCAAATGTCTGCTCTGTTGGGAATCGAACCCAGGACTTTCCGCGCAGCGCACCGGTGTCTTAACCACTGCTCGATAACTTATATGGCAAAACAACGTCAGCTAGTAATAATAATAAAGACGTCCAAACAAGTAGGCAAATAGGCAGCCTAGCTCAGTAGTGACTGTCGCCTATGGACACAGGCGATGGTTACGAATCACCTTTGATGGACACTGGCATCTCCAGTATAGTGTTCGGATAGTGTGTTAGTTCAGTTGATGACAATGCATTAGGATAAGGGTAAAACTAATGAACTACTTTCTATTTCTGGCAACAGTGACAATATTACATATGTTCTTGAGCCAGTGAGGTTTTGATAAGACTGATAAGGGTTTGTCTACTGTACTGTCCTTGCTCCTGTGACAAAAAGTAACCTTTTTCCTACTTGTTCACTTTAAGGCGTGATACATATGGACGGGACTCAATGGAAGAATGTTATTCATCACACAATCAATACTCATGCCATAGGTGGTCACGATTCCTCAGACATAAGGAAGTGATTAGAGAAATTCACTGTGTAAAACGCAAAAGGCCTCACTACCTAAGATTAAAGAGCTCGATACATGACCAAGAAGTATCACTATATCCCCCTGCGATTTTCAGGAAACCCCGCCGCTGGACTTGGAGAACGTCTCCGAGACCCTGCTGGAGAAGAACATAAAGGCGAGCGAGATGAAGTTCGGCTTCCTCGGGCTCGGCATCATGGGCTCCGGCATCGTGAAGAACCTCCTCAACTCGGGCCACAAGGTCATCGTGTGGAACCGCACCGGCGCCAAGGTGAGTGCACTCCCTTTGATGTCATTTGGATCAACTCTCACTTGAACTCGTGTGGACTTTCAGCGGTGTGGACTTCGCGATACAGATGAGAATGCCGTCGAGAAGGCAGTCACGGTTTACCAATAGGGGAGGCGGCGGGCGGAGGTGCGTTCACTGTCATTTTACAGGTCTAGACGCTGGTGAGGTACAGGAACTTTAATTCTATTCACCATACCAGTAGCGGTCCCGTAAAAGGCCCGAAATAGTTGTGTTTAGGGACAAAAAAGTGATTTCAGTGACGAAATCTATGAGCTTAAAAAACTATTATTACTTATTTACTGTTGCTTCATTAGTTTTTCTGGTTTCTGACAACATTCAAATTGTTCACATCTATAAAATATTAGATGAATGAGCTTTGACGTTAATGTTGGCTATGATATAATCTGTAAATATTAATGTGGAAATGCAAAGACTTGTCTTCCTAGCATTCTTTTTATTGTCAATACTTAAAACTGTATAAAAATTGGTTAAGATAAGAGTTAATTAATACGTAATAATAGGTATTTTCCAATCAAAAAACGCCACTGCTAAACGTATTCTGAATTTTCCCTTCAGTTATGTTTGGGGGATTACACATCCCACGCGATTGTTTACGGCACATTTTAGACCAGACCCACTTAGCTTCCACATACAATTTTGTTATGACATGAATCTATTTTTACCAAAACTTAAACTAATTGAATGGTTTGTGTCTATTATGAGTATCTGTCTTTGTTTCATTACTTTTTATTGAGGTTTTAAAGTTGCTCAGTTGATTGTTTTTTTGGTTTGTTGTTGTTTATGTACAATAATGTACATGGCTATCATGTAGGTTACCTCCTGTGTAATATTTAGGACGAAAGTTCTTTGAAGGTGTTTTAGTTTGGGCTTGGTTGATTTTTTCGTGTCTGTCTTCGAGGCATCTCTTCCAACTACATGGACTTGTTGAGTATTAGTCTAATTTATTTTAAGTAGATACATGGATCATTGTGATTTGGCAATTTTAAGTTTCAAGTATTCTTGAATAGGTTTCTTATACTGTAGGTGTTAATTGCATGTGTCTGCAATCCATTAGTGAATTACTGCAGTTATCTATATTCTCACAATGCGAAGGATTTGGGACGTAGTTCCACCATGCTAGGCAATTGTTAATGTTTTACTTAGATAGTTAGATATCTGTGAAAACACTTGGGAGAATCTATGACATGCTGGTTTCCTCGTGAAGATTTCCTTCACGAATATAACATGATAATTATCTACCATTCATAATTTGAAAAAAAAAAAAAAAAACATTGCTGCATGTCAGGTTCGTACCTGGACTACTCACGTAAGAGATCAAATTCTTAACCATTAGGCTATCATCACTGCTTGCACTTGTTCCTAAGTTTTAAAGTTTTAAGTTTTTATTTGTATTACTAACATTAGTTTTATTTGCTTATTTTTACTTTTAGAATTTGCATACCTGAAAAGGTAATATGGATTGATCAAAATGCCCTGTAAAACCAATAATTAACCCATATTCATGCAAATAAATGATTTTCATTTCATTTCATATTTTTTTAAACAAATTCAAATCACCATATCTTAAATTTGTGACATGGCAATGATGGCAACCTTAGCGGTTCAATAAAAAGTATTTAGGTCCCAAACTAAATGCATGTATGAAATATTCCATTTGTCTTCAACTAGGAAGTATTCACCCAATAAATATACTTTCTTCTCTCATGAGCTTTTGTTTTTTTACTTTCTATATTTTTTGATAATTTAAAGGAATTTAGCAACTAAACAATTAAATATTTATCCTTTAAAGCATGTAAAGAGGCATTTATTAAAATAGAATCTCGATTAAACACATTTGACACAAATGTTTCGTGATTGCTCGCTACATCCAAAGCATGTAATATAAATACTTAGTCATTTCTTTACGATTTATTGCTAATGAAATATCAGTATAATTATGTTTTAATGACGCTTAATGAAAGAAAGAAAATCGGCTGTATAATATTCTCTTAGAAGTGCATGTTGTAAATCTTTATGATTTTTCATGGGTTTAATTAAGTGAACATATTTGTTTATAACCTGAATTCAAACAAGAATTTGTTTGGTTCATTACAGCAGTAGTATAGTATACACCGATGACACCAAGGTATACTAAGTTACTTACATAAATACCCACCATAGGTTTTTAAAGCACATATTTTTATTTTATTATAATTATACACTATTTTCATTATTGATTTGAAATTTTTCGTATCATAAATATGTTAGTAAATAAACAAGCGAATGATTAAATAAATATATGTAGTTTGTTTTGTTGAATTGTTATTGATGAATATTTATGAAATCCGCATAATTTTATTACTATCTCTATGCTAAAACGGTTACAATATTTTGCTGACAATAACTTTAAACTATATGATTAATATAACACAAGCGATTTGGAACTTTAGTACGAATATATTATGCGCTATGCAAGTGTAACATCATTTTTTAAACTAGTAAATATCCAATAGAGAAATTTCAATAATTAACCAATTTTATTCCGTATACACTAGCAATAAGATCGATTATCCTAATAATACGCAGTTGGGTTAAATTTGAACACTATGTCTGAGCAGTAGGGCCGGATTCACTTACTAATAATATTGTACATGCAATATGCAATGGGCATCATCGTTCGTTGACACTTCACTGGTATTATTACAATATCAGATTTCATGACATTCTATAATTTATTTTAAATGATAACTACCGTATCTATGCAGTATGAATTTTATTCACTTATATTATATACATAATATAATTTCTCACTTACAGGCCAATTGAAATCCAAGAAGTTCTTAACTATAAAAACTACTTGTTGAATGATTTATTTATTTTAATAGTCAATACAGAATATTTTGAATTTCGAAGATATAAAAGGATTTTTACTCCTAAAGTAACCTAACAACTCTTAGAGCTATCGATGTTTTAGAGACAATTAAAGTTAGTGATCTAAAAATAGGAACTTTTTAAGTTATCCTTAACAATTTATATCTAATTCATCTCATTGCTTATTTTTATTAACTATACCATATTATTGAAGAAAATTCCCATATTTTTAGTAAGGCCAGTATCACATTAACACAGCAAAGTACAATAATTGATTGAAATTTTTGAGATGTAAAACGAAGATTTATTTCATTGGGTGTGGTGATGTGAAAAAGACTAACAATTTGGGTGACAAGTAATTTGATGATAATCTAAAATATTATCGGGTAACCTTTACCTAGCATTAATATTCATTTATATTTATGAATTAACAACATCAACAGACTTATTATTAAATCTACTGGATTTTTTTTTATTTTTCTTTTTATTTATTTAAATTTTAATATGGAAACTTATTATGTTTATATCAACAACATTATTAACCTTAGCAATCCTTTGCAATTAATTGCTTTTTATTTGGATAAAGGTTCAAATCTTACATCAAATATCAACATTGAATGTAGCATTTATTTTGTAAGTATGAGTAACACTAAATATTATTATCATCTTCGTTATTTTATATACACAGAAGTCACCATACATATTATTAAAGATATTATTTTTTTATCATCTCCATCAAATGATTTTTTAAATATTTTGTCCCTAAATTTTAAAAGTACAGATCAAATGATTTTTCTTTTATATCTGATATATGCGTATTTTCTTGTATTATGTGTACTGAATAGTATAGTATGACATTATTGACTGTTGAATGTTGGTGTGTAGTTAATGACTGGGGTTAATAAAATGTTGATCAAAATGTAAGTGTTTCATTTAAGAAGGCAATTTAAAACTATAGGCGTTGATGATGACCGATTACTTAATCCCAAATATGATAAAAATAACCAATAGAATGACTTTTGTCAGACTATTTATATTTAATGATGAGTTTATGTAAGTTATACTATCAAGCAGTTAGTTAACTTTTAAACCGTTTATGGTAATATACCTAGTAGTTTTCAAAACGCGTCAAGCGACGGAAATTTTTAATCCATTAACGATATCCAATAAATAATTAATTATCTAGCCTAATATTTATTAGGCTATGACTGTAATACATAACTTTTTACTGTGTAAAAGTGTTTTTTCTTGGGTAAAAAGTAATTAATTTTCGGCCAAACCACGTAAATAATAATTGGTAACTGTGTGGTTTAAATGTGCAAAAAAGCAATATTAAGTGTAACGGTTCTAGAGATATCAGACAAGTGTAACAGTAGATACTAAAGTAACCAGATCGATTATTATTGTTCAGTGTAAATAAAAGAGATAAGTTACATTGAAAAATAATTTATTCTTCATGATTTACTATTTACTCTTGTTTATAATATTTAGAAAATCTTCAACAATATTTGTATATTTTATATTAAGAAACGTTTACAGTATAATCATCGCTGGATTGTTATTTGGCATATCACTGCAAGATTCGTTTCGATACGACGGCGTCACAAAATATAGTTATACATAAATAGTTTTATTACAGTTCTTTACACGCACAAAAACATCTTTTACTGTACAATAGTTGTGTAGATTGCAGTTAAAAGTCAGGACACCGGTGTGGAGTGAGGCGTAACGCGTAACGCAGCCCGTACACCGTTCACACCCACCGCGCAGCCACGAGTCTCTTCCCTCGCACCTCACTCTATGCAACCGTTTATATCGAACGAATATAAAATGCATAACGCTCTAAGAGTTAACCCTAAAAATACATCAAAATGGAAAAACGATTGAAACGAACAGACATATTTACAAGTCTCGATGCGCACGGAACGCCCACTCCGGCCCGCGGGCCCCTCGACCTACCGCTAGGAGAAATCGTAACTTCGCTACCGTACGCGTACGTAAATTCAAATCTAAACTATCACAGCTTACTCAGAAGGACGAGCGGGGGCCGTCGGCGCGCCCGCTCCACTACAAAACTCGACTAAGCCTCGGGGAGGACGCGTCGCGCAGATCACACGTACGATGGCGTGGCGCCCAAATCACAGAGTCGAAAGTCGCACGGCCGCAGCTCGCGGTCGCGGTCGCCGAACGCGTAGACCTTGAACACGCGCGTCAGCAGCCTGTACTACGAGGGCGCGTGGTCGCACAGCCGCGCGCACTCGCCGCACGCCGCCTGCCCCGCCGCGTGCCGCACGCCGCAGCGGCCCTGCGACACCTCCACCGCCAGCAGGATGCGCGCCTCCCGCCGCCGCGCGTCCCGCTCGCCCTCCACGTCGCCGCCGCCACCGCCGCCACCGCCGCCGGCGCCGCTCAGCTCCGGCGAGCTGGCGCTGGCGGCGAGGCGGCGCGCGTCGCCCTCGCGCCGCAGCAGCGGCTCGCTGGCGGGCTTGGCCTCCTCGTGGCGGCGGTGGCGGTGCGACGAGGTGCCCTTGGACGTGGTCGGCACGGGGCTGCCCGGGGGCGAGTGCGGCGAGTGCGGCGAGGGGGGCGAGGGCGGCGGCGCGGCCTGCAGCGGGCGGATCATGGCGAGCAGGCGCGGCGGCGGGCCGGGCTCGATCATGTTGATGTGGATCCCCTCGGGGAGGTCGACGGGCGAGTTGCGGCGCGAGTTGACGCTCCGCTCGGTGGGCGTGTAGTACACGGACATCTTGCTCTCGTCGTCGGCGAGCGGGTTCGGCAGCGTCGCGAGCCTCTCGATCTTCGTCTTGAGGTACATGTCGATCACCTCGACGTCCGGGTCGAACGCCATCGAGTCGCTGCGGCCGCACGAGCCGCTGCGGCAGTTCTCGAAGTACAGGCTCGGCAGGTTCTCGAGCACCTTGTTGAGCGTCTGCTGCTGGTACTTGTACGACTCGCGCAGCCGCAGGATTTGGTGCGCGCTGAACTTCCGAATCTTGTTTCGCTGAAATACGTAGTTTTCTCGCACCCAATTCAGTTGAGACGTGGAGTATTCTCGGACGCGTTTCACCTGTATAAACGATAAAATAAATAAGTATGTGGAGTGGCGCGGCCGCGTTATATTTATATTTCGAAGAAGTAAGCGAGCGAGTAAACTACGATGAGAACTAATGGAAAAAATATTGCGATCGGTTAACTAGTGGCACGTGACGTTAAATTTACATGTCATGAAAGAATTGTTATTCGTATCTAATTACTGACTAATGAGAGTTAGCAAAGAAACAAACAAACCTGATCATAATACTGATCTTTCATTGAGGTCAAGTGGTTGGTGCCGATATCTCTGATGTTGCGTAGATGTGTGGCTTGGCTCGAGTAACTGTTCTGTATCCATTCCATCTGCTGTGTACAGTTGTCTTTTATCCGATGAACCTGTAACAAGAACACGACACAATTAGAAACAATTACGTTGTAATTGTAAACTCCTTGCGAGTTTGTAACACCTAGTGATGCTTACTTGTATGGCGTAGTTTTCTCGTAGTTTCTCCAGTTGTTGTCTTTTGTATGTTTCGATGTTGTCGAGCATGTTGTAGATCTGTCGGGAGCGCGGCGCGTCTCGATTGATGCATGTGCAGCAACTGCAACAAGTCTCCAGGAGACGAAACCTGGAAATAACAATGAATTTCTTCCTTACTCTGAAATACCTCTAACACAAACTTATTAACAAATTCTTAGCAATGTAGAAGTCTCAAAGTATTAGACATTTTACGTAATTAATTTGTACATTTAAACACTCACCTGTGAAATATATATCGTAGTGCTTGTACCAACAATGTGAGTCCCAAGAAGGCGGCCGCACATATTGCCCCGCAAAGCAAACTGTACATTTTTATTTCAAACATCGTTATCGGATCGATGTTCAATACGACTTCCGATGATACGTTAGCCGACGGATTCGATGCGTAGCATAGGTAAATTCCACTGTCCTCTCTATGTATATTGCCAATGAACAGGGAGCCGTCCTCGAGGACCTTTACTCTTGAAATGCTGTTGTCGATAGGACGGTAGTTTCTATCGTGGGCCACGCCGTGCTTGTGGAATATGTCGGGTATCAACGGGTCGGGGTTCCAATGGTATACCTCTCTCGTGGGCGTGACCCACGTAATTGACGGTGCAGGGTTGCCATCGTATTGACACTCCAGTAACGCATCGTTTTGCAGTCTCTTCAACGTGAGGGGGCTACTGTGGACCAGCCGAGGCGGCTTGCAGTTCGTGTGGTTCAATATGGTCAACATGTCGTTGGGGTACGTCAGGCCGCAACTTAAATCAGACTTGATGACGTGCTTCCTCCTCTCCACCCAGCTGGCGAACCATTCCATCCGACAGTCGCACGCCCACGGATTCTCGCCTATCCTAAGTTCCTCTAGTTTCACTAACATTTTTAACGATAATGGCAAAAAAGTCATAGCGTTCCCGCTTATGTCCAGGTGCGTTATCGTCGGCACGTCTTGGAACACAAACGGTTCTATTTCACGTAAAAAAGCGTTGTTCCTTAAATATAATCGCTGTAAATTACTTAAGCCTTTGAAATTAGTATTATGTATAACTTGTATTTCAGTGTGATCGAGGTAGAACGTTTTCAGATTCTCGTTATGCTGGAAGAGCGTGGCCGGCAGCGACTTGAGCTTGTTGCCGCCCATGTCGAGCCACTTCAACTTTATGAGATTTTTAAAAGCATCGTGTGATATGTTTTGTAACTTGTTGTAGCTCAGATTCAACTCTCTCAGCTGTTGAAAGTAATCGAATAAGGATTTGGGTAAGTAGTCTAAGCTGTTGCTGGATATATCCAGCGTCTCCAATTCCGTCAGGTTGACTAGAGCGTTCGAGGTTATTTTGACTAGGCTATTATTGTTTAGGAACAGAGTTTTCAGTTGACGATTAGGTTTAAAAAAGTAGTCGAGGAATGTCGCGATCTTATTATACGATAGATCCAGGTACTGCAGCCTGATCATAGGCCTGAACACCTGGTAGGGAATGACGTGGAGTCGGTTGTGGGATACATCTAGAACCTCCAGGTTCTCCAGATCGGCGAAGGTGAATCTCGGGATGTCGTCGATCTGGTTCCTCGATATGTTCAGATGCTTTAGGCGGGTCAGTCTCGCGAATAGTCCGTGTTCAGTCCTTTTGATTTCGTTTCTGCTCAAGTCGATGTACTCTAGGTCGGGGAGAGCGCTGAACAGATCGATCTCCAGGGAGTCTATGTGGGAGTCCGTCCAGGAGATCTCCTGGAGTCGGGTGGGGGCGGTGGCGAGGAGGACGGCTCTCTGGAGTCGGTTGGCGGGCAGCGCGGCGGCGGAGCACGCGAGGCGCAGCGCGCTGCAGGAGCAGTTGGCGGGGCACTCCTCCGCCCCCACGGCTGTGCAAATTATTGCCAGCGTCAATATTTTGTGCACCAACCGCATTATTTTACAACCCGCATAGTCTTATTGACTGGAACAAGAGAAAGTTTTCGTTATCAGTTATTATTGCCGCTCGTTGTGCTATTTACATTTTCAGTATCGACTCGCGTTTTAACGAACCTAACACGATTTCACGATTAAGGTGATAATATTGAAATAGGTATGTTATTATGTACTTTATCGAATAGTATTTATTTCGTTTGTTATTATTAGCTTAACATAAAATTATAATGCTTGTAGACCAGAAACTATGTTAGTTTGTCATTTGTAATTATGACCTTTTATGTAAATTTAAAGTCTAGCAGACAATAAGAAATAAGTTCTTGTAGAATTATTTTTTGCAAGTCACTGAGACCATGACATTTGTAATTAGGTATTGAAGCAAAGACATTATTTGTATTAAAGCATAATATTCTTTAGTTTTTAGTGAACACTTCAACAAAATCCTTGCTGTCTTAATACATACTTAATACATACTAGTCAACCAAGTAGACATAGCTCTGACATAAAGTTTAACTGTCTTATCAAGGTAATTTTAAGATTTTTTTTTATTAAAACTAATTTTCACCAAATTTTATTTTTCCATCCCATCTAACTGTGGCAATGCAAGCAGCTATAACACTTCCTTACTACGGTATTTACCTATGAATAAGAAAATCAATCTTGAGTAGATCCGATTTCACTAATTGAAAAGGTTTTTTCTTAGGATGCTGAAATATTTTTACTTGGGATTCATTATATTTTAAGTTTACAGAACCCTTATGTTTCTTTGAGAATATTGTATAGCCTAGTGAAAGAATTTTTGGTACAGTACTTTTGGAGCCTAGCTATTCATTACAAACGATAAATATTATCTCATTATAATTTAGAGTTGCTTACTATGCTATAAATTAAGGACCGATAAACAGAAATTCAAGAATTATTACTTATGTCTAATAATAATACTTGAATTGCTGATTACCTTTTTTGGGGTTGTTTGGCATTCTACATATTTTCCACAGACAGATACAATCGCAATCAGGTTTATATGGTCATTGTCTTTGTGTGCATTTTTCTAGGCATGTGTACCTATTGTTTAACTCAATGGTGATGTGTACCTTGCCAGCTAGTTTACCTACTACATCGAAAACTCGATCGTCCGTCATACACTAATTGCACCAAGACCTTGATAGCTAATACGCTAAGTTATTTTGTCTAATGTTTCCATTCTTTGTAGTCATTACATTATTGCTTCTAAATTTTAATCGTTTAACACTAATCGTTTCGGTTCTGTTAGGCTGTTTGATACGTTTGTCAGTTGAATTCATTATGTGTTGTATAAATTATTACCGATTAAAACTTCACAAACAATCTAGGGAGCAATGTGTGCTATTTATTGTTAACGTGCAGCCAATTGAATGTATATTGCAATACGTTGTAGGTACACGCTACAAATTAATTGTACCGCGCAACCACCGCCACACTGTTGCTAGCCTGCCGCGGCCGTCGGCTGCCTCGCTACGCTCACTTCACCTCGGCCACAGCACATTCATCGCTTCAAACACTGATCTTTCTTTCACAAAACACTTTGTTCAAACCGAAACAACACCGCATTTACCTAATACTCGTCCACATCGCACTCCAACTTGCATAATCCACGTTATTTTGTGTCGACAACAGATGCGACTTCGCCAACCATGGTATCCGATCGGCGCGGCCCGTCACGCCATCACCACGCTTTGTCGTTCAACATTTTGTACGATCGCACGCCCGTTCGACGATAAAACGCGTGCACGAAACTTATTATACAATTTTTCACATACAAAAACGAAAGCTCTCGCGACAATGAAATACGCTGTCACTACGACGGAGGCGACCACTAGAAAGAAATAAATGGAGGCGCTGCGATCTGCGCGGCGAGCGCTCCCTTTCTGACGCACGGATCGGTATCGCGGCCGTCTCGCTCGCACGTCTGCTCGGTCAGCTGTGGGGGGCGACGCGCGCCGAGGAAAGCCGAACGTAGGCGAAAGTGCTTTCGGAAGCGACGTGTGTTCGCCCGCCGCTCGCCGTTCATTCTGTGGGGATTTTCTTGAGTTCGATGGAAAGCAACATGTATATAGATAGAGTGCAAGGGTTAATCCCACGGTCACCGAGACTGACGTAGCCGTGAAAACGTCTGGGCATTCCGAATTAAACGAGATGTTAATAATTTTTTAAAGAAATTTATTTTTATTGGTTTATTGTATAACAATATTTATTTATATTCAATTATTGGATAGGTTCATGCATACAAGCGTTCTATAATTGAAACCTAGTACGATACGATATAATAATAGATACCTAGGCTCTATCTTAAGACGTAAGTAGGCGAAGCGCTACGTAACTACAATAACGATTTTGAAAGCCTTGCTGGATACGTATAGTAGTACGTCATGGTACCAATGTGGACATAATAATATGGAGCACTCACTCGCTGAACCTATAGGTCACAGTTACTTAGGTAACAAATAACATAGGTACATAAATAATAATAATATTGGGATAAGAATAAGACACCTGACTTCTTTCTAAAAATTATAGTTGCCAGTAACCCATTAAGGACCCACTACAGGGTCGGGTCTCCTTCTCGTAATGAGAGGGATGTAGGCCGCCGTCCACCACGCTGGCCTACTGCGGGTTGGTGGACTTCACATACCTTTGAGAACATTTTTTTTTGTGAACTCTCAGGCATTTAGGTTTCCTCACGATGTTTTCCTTCACCGTAACAGAAGGTGATATTTTATTTTATAAAGCGCACATAACTTTTTTACAAAGTCATTGGTGCGTGCCACTGGGATTCGAACCCGGACCCCTTAATTCGAGGTCAAATTCTAAGCCACTGGGCTATCACCGCTCTAAAAATTCTAGTTAGGTACTCCAAATTACTTATTTACTGTCATTTATTAAATTGTTTTGCAATTAAGCATGAACATTAAAGTCATCCAAAACTTGCTTAAATAACTATTTACTTATCGTGTCTCTGAATCTAAGCCATGTAAGTATGACTGCTTTTTTACGTGTAAGTTGACTTATAGATTTGATAAGCAGTTCGACCCTGCCCTAGATCACCATACCATACATTAAGTACCACGTACGATAAGGCATTTTATTTTTGTTATTTTATTGTTCAAAAAATTCAAAAGACATTTTCATTGCTAGCCAAATTGTGCTGTTATTCTAGAATTTATTTTTACAACCGCTCCGTGACATGTCATTTGGTATGCCGGTCATAATTTCAATGCCTGACGGGTTTTGCAGGTGTCTGGTAAAAATAAATAATACCTATACTGTTGAATGCTCATTCATTATGTATCTGATAACATTATTGATGATAATGATATCTTGGTACGGCTAATTGCAAGAGATAACAAAATAAAGAAAATAATTGACAAAATAAAGATAATAATAATTATATTAATTTCAAGTTCAAATGGGAGGATTCGTAAATATTTACCTACGTAAAACTGGTTTCTACTGGTGTTTTTGAATAATTCGGAATTTAATATGCATTGAATGTTAATTAAGTACTTATACAAAACTTGTAACATTAAATGAACGATATTTCTGTCTTCAATTCGATTATGGTAAAATACGGCTTTTCTTCCCTTTTTTGTTTAATTTTGTCTATGGCAAAATTACTGCAAAATTTCATTCTAGACAAGAAAAAATAAACTAAGTAATGCATAATTATATATAAAATATAAGGCGGACAAGAAATGAATCGAAAATATTTACATCCAACCGGTATTCGAGAATGTTCGGAATGTCGACGTCATAACCCGATTATTTCGCGGGGAACAGGTGTCTGGTGGTAAATAAATAAAGGTGTACCATACTGTTGCATGTTGATTCACTCTGCGGTCACGTGATTGTATCAATGATGAACTATGAATGACAGATTAATTATTATATAATTTTTTTTAATTTTTATGCGTCTTGTAAACGGTTTGTAAACCAGTATGTGAGACCTGATAGTGATAAGTAAATGAATCGGAGACTTTCACGGGAGTCCCATGGTTTCGCCATAGTTTTATTAGTAACACATGCCTAGTTCACAAATCACAAATAGCTAAGGATTACTTTACGAGAAAACGATTACGTGCTGTACGGACTACGGACATAATCATATAGGCGAACTAATAATTTAATGTTACTTGATGTGAACACGCACTAAAACAAACAGATTTGTTTTTATTACTTTTTACCCGACTGCGCCAAAGGGAGGTTCGTTTTTTCGTGTTTCTTTAGCTTGAAATTTAAGCATTTAGGTACCTATATCTCAATTGTAAGACGATTAAATTATTTTTTTAATTTAAAGAAATTTTCACGCAGTCGGGTTTATGTTTTCTAATATTATTTCGCGGTGTCTGGTGAAAAATAAAGTAAAGTATGGTGTTTGCTCGCTTCGCGGTCACGTGTGCGATGACCAATAACAGTCATTGTCATACATTTGTGCGTTCGATCACGTTTATCTGATAACGAAAGTACTTTCTGTACACAAATCTGACTGTGACTATGTTCCGAAAACGCGGTTGTTGTCGCGGTATCAGAAATGTAGAAGAGCAAAAATATACATCTACGGCAAAGACACAGACAAAACGTTTATTTGCACAAATATAGGTATAAAGTTGTTACAAATTATTTAGATCAATCTATATTTACCTTTTTTAGGTATGCAAATATTAAGGATATAAAACTAACAAATTAAATTCATAAATAACTTAATTACATCAAATCAAATACTTGAAATACGATCATTTCTTTTTATTTAAATTTTATTACTCCATGTTACACTACTTGGCATGTAGTGTTAAGAATTCATTTATTTAGTTCATTTATTCTAAGAATTCATTTATTCCACGGCGAAGGAACGATCTATCGTGAGGAAACCTCCATGACCGATTGAATGAACTCACGAAGATTCAGCCTGTTATTAATCACTGAAAAAAAACAGTCGGTGGCTGCCGGACTATTATCTTGAAATACGTCGTGCAGAGTTACGTTCTGTTAACAGCAAATAGTTAATGACTTAAGTTTTGGCTGGATACAATTAATTTCTGAAATACAAGACTTGTTATAAATTAGACTAAGTTTGGCGCAGTTTTGTATCTGATAAAGCAGTTGGCAATGTCAAGATCGATCTAGCTGGCTAGGCAAAAACGTTTACGTGTCACTAATCGTTTGGCAGCTTGTTAAATTGGAGAGAAAACTTATTTGAAATAAGCATTAGGGTATGGCTAACTAGATACATATGTATTCAATGAATAAATGCGCATAAAATTTGCAAAAATATTCCATCAGACAACGAAGTCATAACTCGAGTCTCGAAGCAAGTCTTTTAGACAAGCTTATTCAAATTTGATTCAACCTTGACGGCGGTCCAAGATCGTAGAAATTAGCAATTTGTCAATGATGGATCATTAAATTTCATACGAAATTCACAAGTTACGTAATTAGTGAGCGGCCTTTGCGTTTCATTTGAATAACATCGACCGGGAGCGGGCGACCTCGTCCTGGTGTATATGGGTCATATTTTTGTAGTAAACACGCGTGTTTGGTCCAGTCTATACTAAGACAACATATTCTTAAGGAATACAAAACGAACGTAGAAGTTACGGTGGAGGAAAATATCGTAAGGCATCCTGCATGCTTGAGAGTTCTCCATGATTTTTTTGTAAATAAAGCTTTGTATAATATATTTCTGAGTCCCAATTGGCGCTATCATCTGCTGTAGCTGTAACGGTGATGGAAAACATCGTAAGAAAACCTGCATGCCCGAGAGTTCCCAAAAATGTTCTCAAAGGCATGTGAAGTCCATTTGTTTGTAAGGTCAGAAAACTGGACTAAGGCCTACATCTTTCTCATTGTGTGAGTAATGGGTCACTAATGAGTTACAGACACAAAATTAAGAAACACCGGCAATATTACATTAAGCAAATTTATGCAAAGCAAATGTTGTTTACAGGAAAATTTGATGTCCTTACGATAATGCTGCTTTGGTTTGGTTTAAACTTAATGAAATATAAATAACGTATCTCAAATAATTTAATTACCAAGAGTCAAGTCTTAAAATAGACATAAAGTCGGTTTTGAAGCGAGGTGTAATAAACAATTTTTTGCACACTCAACGATAATGTTCGTCGGTGGGTTTCAAAACAACCTGAGTAGCTGCTACAAAAATAACAAGTAATATTTTATTGTTTACTGCATAAACAATAAAATATTACTTGTTATTTTTGTTGCAGACAAATTATCACTCTTTTCAATTCCTAAATAATGGAAAGAATATGTTTTCTGTGACTGTTTGGAGAGCAATCCATTTCAAAAATTCTCTTTATATTGTTGCCTTAAATATTCAATTCCCTGAGTGCACTGGCATTGAGGCCATCCTTGAAAATGTACTTATTGACTTTGTGACACTCACTGCAGTAAATGAAATCTTCAGGGAACGTGACATTGGAAATTCTCAGAGTAATTGTGCAAGTTCGCTCTTTTACAAACTGTAATTTTACCTAAATGTTTAGGATTTGGTTGTTAAACGATTTATTGCCACAGAGAAACGAAATAACGTAAACGAGTAATATGACGTGTTTGAAGCAATAAGTGTAGAAATCAATTATGAATTACCTACATTTCTGTTCTTGAAAAACAATTTTTTATTTATTCTTCGATCGAAAAGCAATGGTACAAAAGTTTTTGTAGTGGGAATGTAATATCTTAAAAAACAACATTCCAAAAGCAACGTTAAAAGTAACTATTATGTTGGTTAGAAATAAATAAGATTTTATTACCGAATGGATACTGATTTAACGCTTATTTGTTTGCAATAGAACTCCGCTATTATTTCGTTTTCAGAATTTTCATTAATTTCCATAATTTACTCTTTAATTTGAGATCCGGTTTTCTCGTTGATAAATAATAATGTCGTTGAAAAAACGTTCGTTCCTTTCTAGAAAATTCTTTCAGCTCGTTAATGGAGCCGATTTCTTATTTATTCGTTAATATAGTTGTGGCACGCGATCCCGCCCGCGATGGAGGCGATATTAAATGTTTATGGCGAATGTGAGAAACGGCTTGGGCGACGTCCAATAGGGATAGGCTTCGGTGACTTTAAGCTAACGTTTGTAAGGTATTGTGATTGTGAGCGCCAGTTCTTATCGGTTAGGTGGCCCCATTTATGTAGGAGACGGGGTCGAGAATGGAATCGAAAAATTGAAGGCGAAAAAAATTCGCAATTCGAAATATCTAATGTGAAGTCAAAAAGAGTGTTCGAAATACTCACATTTAGTTAGGCCTACTAACCGATCCAGCAACCAACACGACAAAATTTAAACAAAGGGCTCTGTATTGAGCTGCCCTAATTGAACATCACACTGATATGTAACAAACGTACTTGCAATGGCGTTGTCGTACGCGCAACTTTTGCGTGCAAAACGGCAAATAGGACACGGGGTGGCTTTTAGATCAATACCTCTAGGAATTTGTTCTATAAAACCATTATTTATGACTTAGTGTTTTAACAAGTTGATAGTAAGAGTATGAAAATAGATATAACCGTAGGTAGTTGATAACAAATACCGTTATGCAAATAATGTGTTACGTAATATTATGCTATGTCGGACGATGCTCGTAACGCTTTTATCACGCAGAAGAATGTAGCGTTAACAATGACAAAGATACGTGTTTCGCAACGTATTCCACCTAGTGTTTTCAAAGTCGTTAAACAAATAACGGGTAATATAGCAGTCTGATCGGTTTCTGCTGATATTGAGAATTTTAGCAATATTTCGAAGGATATTGCTGAAAGTTCGACGCTTCTTCAACGTTGACTTGATGTATTAGGTCGAATGTAAGGTATAAAGTTGTTTCACACTAGCAAAAACTTGTAAGCATGTAATTTTTTTTTCTGTAACCCTATTGCAGTCCTTCGCCTAAGTGTGTGCCCTCTGCGTAAAGACGAAGCCAGCTAAACTCTAGTCATTCATGTCTGACCCATTCGAAGTTCAGTGATAAGAAACGTGCAATTGAATTTTATTATTTTATTATTAGACATGCAATGCATATGTGTAACAATGAATGCCCTATTACCCAACGACCTTCACGGCAGAAAGTGATCATTCACAGCGCGACTCCGCCCACGTCGTAGTCGGCTGATCGCATTAGGCACAGGCACCTCGCGTAGGAAACCGTACCGCGGCGTGTTACCGACCGATCGCTTAGATTAGGTCATGTACGCACTTGAGACCGTTGTGTGTGCAATGAGTACAGTGTGAAGAAGGCTATCTTCATACAATACTCGAGTGAACCACGCGTACTTAGATGCCGATCAACTGTCCCGAGCGTGAACATGAAAGTGTTCATATTATTGTCAGTAACCCATTACTACCCAGGGTCGGGTGTCCTTCTCGCCATGAGAGGGATGTAGGCCTTAGTCCACCACGGTGGTATGTGAAGTCCACCAAGACTTCACATACCTTTGAGAAATTTTTTTTTTGTGAACTCTCAGGCATGCAGGTTTCCTAACGATGTTTTCCTTCACCGTAACAGCAGGTGATATTTAATTTTTATAAAGCGCACATAACTTTTTAACAAGCCCCTGGGATTCGAACTCGGACCCCTCGATTCGAGGTCGAATTCTAAGCCACTGCGCTATCACCGCTATTATTCATGATCATATTATTATACATAGTTAATCATTGTCATTAGTATTTATATATATTGTATTTTATGTTAGTGTTACATGGCCCATCCATCGCATTGGGTGTATACCTGTAAGGATGGATGTTTTTTGTTGAATAAATAAATAACCACGATCGTCAAGGTATTCGTATAGTTAACGTGTGCCATTAGTATCGAAAGATATCAGACGGAATTGACATAATATGACATACTAATGACTGACGTTTACCGTACGAATACTTTGACGATAGTGTTCGTAGTTTCGTACTCACGGCACAGGCATTAGCTCATTCATCTTTAGTTAGTACTGTGTACTGTTCTGCTTAGTCCATTGTTAAATTTTATTCTGTGTTATCTCCGTGAAGCACGCCTTCTGTACTCTTCGTGTTTTGTGTGATGTTTTACGTTATGTAGTGTTGTAATAGTGAATGGACTCTGCCTTTCAGTTTTGCACTAATCAGGTCTACTCTCTCTCTGTCTCTTCACCTAACCTTGTTCGGTTGCACTCGGGGTCGGTTCTCCTCGTTATTATTTGCCAGATGGCTCTGTTCCGGGTCGTCTCCTGTTTGACTTGAGCTTTCTTTAGATCACTGTTGATCATGGATAACTAAGAAGGGTACGCTTCTCTTTTTAGGGCCAGCATTGATTACCAGTGACAATGACCATACTGTATAATGAAATTAAGGTATAGGTAATATTTTTTCTATTGTAACCTAATCTAACTACTCGTAGCTTGTGTCGTGAAAGATACGTAGGTTCATTCTTGCATGATATTAGATACTTGGCAATATCGGAGCGAACTGCATGAATAAAACATTCTCTTCTTACATCATCCCTGGGTTCAATGCTTGCTTATTCCGATATAATTATATCCGATCAACTTCTTTCTCTCGTCTTAATATGATTCTAAAGGCTCCCTTTTTGCATTTATGTGAACGGAAAGTATTACACACAATTTTAAAAATTTATTTGAGGCAAGCACATTTGTTTGTTTTTCAACGTTTTTACTTATTATATTTGCAAACCTAAAACTGGTAAATTAAAGTCTCCTTCAGATGGCCCATACAAAAAACTTGTTTCGTATTCCTCTTTTGAACAGCTGATAACCAGATCCCTGTCCACAAAGAACGTACTTTCTTATAAGTAAAACACGATTGAATAAATGCGGTCTAAAATTATGTCAGTACCTATAATACGGCGGGGCAGAACCTACTTTGTACTCGATACCAGTCAAGTATCTATATCTCGTTGTAGATAACCTCGTCGACGATGTCGCCTCGTCGGACGAAATTTTCGCCTATTTATATAATCGGATCCACGTGAGTTTTTACGCCCGCTCAGGCTCGGACACCCCCGGTCAATTACGAGCGACAGTTTTAATTTCTACCTGACTTTGTACAGTTACCTTTTGTTATCCTCCTTCTTTTTCCCACTACAGTTTGGTTCATATGTCGGAAAGAGAGGGTGCCAGTTTTTCTGGTCTAGCAGCGTTATATCGCACGTGTGGTGAAACGATCTTGGCCTTGTATGCTCGGGCTTCATGTTTCTAACTAACTTTGTACAGTAGTCGCATTACGGTGGGCTCGTAGGCGTTAATTGGAAATGTGGTTTCCTTGTAATTGCCGCCGAAATTCTTTTTGTAATTGAATTTGCTGCTATGTTTGTATAGGTTTCATGGGAATTATTAGGATGTTTTGTTTAGTCGAAAGTTAATTGCCTTTCTTTTCGTCACGTGATTGTGGTTTATTTACATTGAATTATGTACTTAATTTTCCTTTAGTTTGTTTTTTTATGATTCTTTGATAGTTGCACAATACCAAAGCACTTAGGTATATAGGCATATGGTAAGCATCTAAATTAGCATGCACATTTCTTCATCTTCCTTCATCAGCGCACATCAGTCCACTGCTGGACATAGGCGCCCAAGGAGCCCGATCTTCGGCTCACCTCATCCAGTTACTTCCCGCCGCCCAGTGCAGATACCTTCGCATTTACAATATTAGATGTTATGGATTGTTATGATTCAGTAGAGTACAAATAGCCTTAGAATTCGTGACTGAATGGACCACGCTTCGCTACCCTTGTTACAATCGCTCACGGCATTTTGATAATGTTGAATGAGGCGAACTGATGGGGCAGACGCGAATTTGACACTGGATCGATTATCTGTTTTGAAGAGGGATTATTATTGATATAAAAAATCTTCTAAGACCACTTACTTATAAACATGCCGGGGAAAAATTCGGGACCTTCAAATGAAAGTATTTATGCAAATCTTCTATCTGTTCCAGAATATTCTATTGCCCGTTTCTTTCGCCTATTGATTTGGCTTGCCTCTAGGCTACAGTGGTATGATTGTTATGAGCTACATAAGTGAGTTTCGCTATAACGCTATGCTTTCTTCTCTGTGTGTAAAGAGCCATCTGGCAAATAATTTTCTAAAGTTCTGTATGTACCCTATGTGTTCCAATCCCTCCTATTTGTAGCATAATAATTTTTAAAGTTCTGTACCCAATTGGCGCCAACCGTTCCTTATTACTGAAGGCGCCATTGTCTTCTTGTGCTCGTCAGTATGTCACATCTTCAAACCGTAAAGCCTTGCACAACTGTACTGTAACGTGTGTAGCTACCATTAAAGGTAGATTCACATTCGGTCTTTAACTAAACGGTATCGCGAGGCAAATTCATGTTATGCTAGATTTGACGTCATGTAATTTTTTGCTTCCGTATCCATCCAAGCAGTTTTTATTCAAATGAGGTGTGTGGTCACGGCAGGTCATGGACGTCTACTCGTATCTTATGATCTTAGTCTATAACTGTATTATATGTGTAGTCTTTCTAGAAATATGTTGGTAGTTCTATTAAAAAATGCCATTTTTGATATGAAGATCTACTTACGTGGAGTTTTCCTGTTAAAATATAATATCCAATTCAAAAATTCTGTTCTTCGGATACGAATGCAATGCAGAAACACTTGTGCTTAGAGCCGATAATTACATTGTTAGTTACGACGGGTTATTGTAAACCAAAGTAAACACAGTGAATGGGCACTCATGTAGAAACAGTTACAATACATTACTAGACTGAAATGTAAACACAGACGCCGCGTACAATGTAGAATCGTTGCCAAGTTGCATGTCAAAGTATAAATTACCACAAAAATGTATCAGTTTATTTGGGCTGTATTGTGGCTGAGTTCTAAAGATTTTTCGGCTAACGAAACTGTTGGATTTGGGAAAAAAAAAGCACGATTACGTTAATACTAGCTGAAATAATACTTGCTGAAATTTAAAGATATTAAATTTCAGCAAGTATTACGATAAGCGAAAACAGTCAACAAGATTAATGAAAGAGCAGTTATTGTTGCAGCTTGAAATATAATTCTACCAGTCATAAGTATATGTATATAGCGTCAATGATGGCGTTTGTCATGTATTATCTAGACTTCTTAAACTGTGTGTTTTATACATTCCTATCTTATTGTGTGCATGTACCGTTTACCCGTAAAATGATAAAAAAAAATCCCACCTCAATTATTCCTCGAAGAAATATGAATGTATTAATATGAAATCTCGTTGCAGTATAGTTTAGTTTTTGATACTGTTCGAGAAAATATCAAATGCGATTCAAATGCCATGTGGTAACAAGCGCACGTAATATTAAAGTAGTACTGCGTCTATTATTTGCCGCAACGTTGTCGGATCCGTATTGCAAAGGATACGAATGCAGTGTGAAAACACTTATAATTCCATAATTTCAACAGTCACCGTGTTAATTATGCCATTTATAAAAGTAAATGGTATGAGCAGTTATGTACTGAGTTAACAACAAAAAAACAAAATTGTATTAAGCTACGTTTTGTTTCGTTGCACTTCTACTAATTTTCTTTTTACCATTGTTTCATGCATATTAATTGGTTAGTTTGCGCGTAATATGAAAGCATTTTCAAACAACATTCTCATTCGGCGAAATAAGAATTTATGAAGTCATCTATTAGTATTGTATGAGAAAATATCTAGTGTAAATTAAGTAAGTTTATACAGTTAGACATTAACTAAAAATTGGTCAATAGAAAAGGAAAAATAGTACGTCACAGAAGATTAATATTTACTTAACACAAAATTACATTACTTAAAGGGTCATTTCAGCCACGGTTTTATTTTTAACACACACTATCAAACCAGACTCCCCTACCAACATTCTAGGCGCAGATAAGTCTAAATGATGATTGATGATGTCCATCGTCATGGAGCAAGGAGACCGAAGAATATTTGTGCTACTAATGAGTTTATGATGCACCTTGTATTCATTGAACTGTGATGACTGACATTTATGAAGAATAATCTTACACAATATTTTTGTAAAAAGTGAAGAGTCATTTTCAGTTGAAAACGGTAGACCAAATATTCGTTCAAATTGTTTAAACTCGCATATCTGTATATGAATTGAACAAAATGCTATTTTACTTCATTTCATATGCAAGTATTGTCCTCGCACCTGTTCAGTAGAATATGATTATGGTTACTAAGTACTTATAATAATTTTGGCAACCTTGTACGTTACAACTACAAGAATACTACTTACGTCATTGGCACATTTTGATAATACCTACAATGATACGTGCATTGTTCAGGTCATAATTAGTAAATGCTCGAGAAATAGTATAAGAAATAAGTGTAGTACGAGCATAAGGTCTTTAAGATAGATCTTAGCACAACTTAGACCCAAACGGTAGCCATTTCTAGTAAAACAAATGGCATTTTTCCGACTGCAAGTCCTAAATGAGCGTTAATCACTTATCATCACGCAGTTTTTCTCTACTCTTTGAAAGTATCATTACCGATCTTCTACTGGTACAGTCAAAAACGTATCTTCAAACGGCTCCCGAAACGAAAATTGACGAGTAACTTGGAAAGGCTCAAAAGGTGGTAAAAATTTGCAAAGCCGCGTGCATAATGCGGCAGCTGGCTTGCACCTTTTTACCTGTACCCTTAGTCTGAGTTTTAGCGATACAAAAACGAAACGTTTGTGCGTTTCGTTTCGAATAGATACGTAATACATACACAGCTTACTACACAGGAGTCCACAGTGTAATAACAAATAGAGGTAAAAGATTTTTAGAGGAGTTAAAAATTTAAAATCAAATTTTTGTATGGAGTGAAAGATATGAATACTTATCGTTATACATTATAATACTAACAAATATTTAATACCTACGGGATAATTATTAGTTCGAAATTTTACAGTGCATTACGGCCAATTCACGGTTACTATTAATGAAATTAATATTATTAAACATTGAAAGAGTGTTAATTAAAAATAAAGCAATTTTTGTGATGATTTATCTAATGCTTTAATATTTTTTTAACTCTTCTAAAAATCTTTTTCCTCTGTTGGTTATTACACTGTGCATTTTCGTCTGGTAAGCTGTGTATGTGTGCGTTTCGTTTCGGAACTGCTAAAACTCAGACTAAGGGTACTGTTCTATGTAGAATGCAGTGTTGGGGTCTGTTGCACTGCGTTCCGGTTTCGATGCTACGCGGCATCCGGCGCGCTAGGGGTGTTGGGAGCGACGGACCCGATTCACCGTTGGTGCTGTCGGATATCTGAAAAAACATTTTTTTTATACATAAGTAGCAAGTATATTTTCCTGGTCACCTTTACGCCGAAAATATATTATGCATTGTTACTGTTTTACTATTTACATTGTTTTAACTCTGTGATAGAATATAACTCGTATCGCTGGTATCGCATCCTGCGACGTTATGTCATAGGTAAACGTGTTAGTACGATATCACACTGTTCAGATCTTCGCACGAAAATTGTAATGTAATTGTAAACTTAAAGTACTTTAATATGTAAAGAAAGAGTTACACAGTTTAAACTAAAATCTGTTACTAAGACTATCAGTTTTCTAACGATCCAAACGAAAAAAATATCTGAAATTGTAAATAACTGAAACTAATGATTAATGTCTACGTATCCATATCATACCCATTTGGGTAATGGGTTACTACCCAGATCCGAAATTTAATAATTTGAACATCCCTACTCCGTACAAGCTTCATTCCAGACATTCTACATAGAGATACTCGTGGTTTTTTCGTTTAAACCCAGCAAAACGTTTTAGAAGTGCAAAATTAAAAGTAGCACGTGCAAAATTTGAATAGCATTCGGATTGGGTTGATTTGAAATTAACCTTGAAATAGGAAGTTTTACTGTAGAAATTATCCTATTAGATGTGTAATAGCTAAAAGTACATGTAAATTATGTTCGAATGTACATGATCCTTTGTTTAAATTCAAGCAGTGCAAAGGTTTATATGATAAAGTCAAGTTTCTGGTCTGTGTGTGTTCTTATCTTGTGTGTGTTCATGGCACCCACGTCATTGGAAATACTAGTGCTGGGGTATTAGCTATAAGGCAACGTATTCCTATAGTTATATTAGAAGGAAAAATCAATAGGTATGTAGAGTTGTAGGTATATTGCATTACAGACAATTTTCAAATTTCCATACTTATCACGGCACTGCGGTATTGGTACGAAGAATGCACGGCAGTTTTATTCACTCAGCTTTCATGTTCCACCGTCACAATAGCTCCTATGGATTAAGCCATAAAATGCTGACAGAAATAGCGATAAACCTCTATTTGGCCTTTAAACCTATATGCGGGCTTTATGTAATGTAATTTTTATGTGACTGCAAATGTAGCGATGTTACATAATAATATATAACAGATGCTAGAATAGAAGCCATAAAAGAATGAATTTAGCACTTGCGACTCGTCTACAGTTGCTTGTGTCAATGGGCCGCGGTGACAACTTACCATCACATGCTTGTTTGTTTGCTATGCCTTTCTTATTAAAAAATTGTAGGATTCTGAAGAAGTCTGAGCCGGTGAATTTAATTAAATCATTGGAAAATTGTTCAAAGCCGATTTCGAAGGATTTTTAGTATCTTTGCTCCTAATCCACCCTCTATCTGTCGTCTCCGGTCTCATCAGCTCGATGGTACTAAAATATTGTATTGTCATCTGTACTGTATTTGAAATGCGTGGAAACTAGGCATGTTTACGAATTCCGTACCATACATTACATTCCGGCAAAGACGTAAAAACAAACTGTAGCTCCAGCAACTTACAAAATACGAGTAACATTTCCTCTCCGTTTTGTTAGGCAATGGTATTTCATGTATGTTACAGAAAAATATCGAAAATGTACATACCTACAGGCAGATAGTAGTTATCTCCTTCCCCGCAGTTATCTGGCGGCGATAAGATTAAGTATAATTAAATCCTTTCATGTGTTTCGTTATGGAACTGATAACAGACACAAACGGACAGTGCTTTATTATGCGTATGGTATAGGAGTATTATATACTATGTTATATGTATTCATACGATGTTCGTCGGAATAGGATTTTGAGTTCGATCGAAAAACGTTAGCTCCTAGCTAACGTTTTTCCATGCCGACACCAGTCTGAACATAGGTATACAACGCAACGAGAGAAACAGATAAATAATCATCCGTGCGTCCCAACGTACTCATTTTCGCTATTAAATTACAAAGATGTGATTTTATGTATGTTTGTTTGTTTTACAGAGTTTTTTACATAAATATTTATAGAGCTCATAAATATTTCCAAAAAAGTTTGCGATAGGTATATCTACTGCAACTACTTTTTCGTGTGTAATTTAATTTGCAATAACAATTATTGTATAAGGAATGTTTTGCTGATTAGGATGTGATATGAGTGATTGTCAAGCCTGTATCTCTCGTGATCACCAAATAAGCGAGACTAATAATGGTACATTATCATATTATCACGCGTTCTAATGTATGGTTTTACAGTCTTGTGTTCGTGCGTCAGGAATCACGTAAGAATATATTTTATCCTAGGCGGCCACTATTCGAATCGAAATACACACAAATATGTGTAAAAAGTTTTCGAACAATGCGGGCCTGTCGAGGGGTCTTTTGTGACAAGGGACCGAAATAAGAACAATAGATTCAAATATACGATACCAAAAGAAATGTTGCGTATAGCTTGTTGTATACGGCCGCTTTCAATACCAAGTACAGTTACTGGTGCAAAGGATATTATTTGTTGTCGATACGTCTTTCCGCATTAGGTGTGGGTTAACAAAGGTTGATATTGACATCGATTTTCATACCTGTGCTTCCTAAATTAAAAGTGACGTAAATTTTTATTCGTATACAATAAAATATACATAATAAAATATGAATCCTCTGGCCCCCGAGGCAGTCAAAGACTGTGTTTTGTGAGCCAGCATCTACATACTCCTATTTTTGTAACAATAAAACCAACCATTAAAACCAACAATGTCCCATTATTTTCTTCAAATGACCCAAGCCGTAGAGTGTAGAGGATGCTAGGGATACAAATGTTAGACAAGCGCAAAAATGTATTTGCATTACATAAATATTTTGCAAAAAAAGTGTGTAAAAAAGTGTAAAAAAATTAATTGTTACAAATATTATCATCACAAAATAACCTAATGAACTTACGCCACGTCCGAATGTTTACTCCAGTTTCGTAATTATAATCTTCAACAATGATATTTGCCTAACCTTGTCGAGTTATTTGGTCTTCGGTTTCAAACATGCGATCAAATTCAAATTCTTTTATTCATTATTAGGTACAATTTATGCACACTAAATGAACGTCATAAGTACATTTAATATTATACAAACATCCGCTTTGATCGCCTCTCAGGCAAAACGGAGAAAAAAGCGGGCGAAAAAAACTCCCAGCACTCTTTTAAAAATAAATATGAATTATTCTATGGTGCTGTATGGCCAATAAAGGAACACACGTGACAGCTGTCGTGTGTGTCAATATCGCCCCATTGCCGTCCGCTGCGATCTCTGCTGTTCACCTACGATTTATGTTAGGTATTAATTTGCATTTATGTCTATCGCTTCACTTGTAGTAAAAATCACGAATTCAATTCAAAGACCACACTCTTCCACAAATTTGCCTTTTTTAGGTTATTATCATTCGTTCCATAACATGAAATTGTCATCATTCGCACGATTCGCTGTAAAATAAATTAGTTGATAAGTTTTCAGCAACATGGCGAAGAACGCAAAAGCCCTGTGCTCCGAGTCACTACACTACCTACTACCTACACTATCGTCAAAGCATTCGTACAGTTAACGTGTGCCATTAGTATGTCATCGCTATCTCTTCCTCATACTTATGACACAAGTTAATTATACGAAGATTTTGACGACAGTGTTTATACTCGCGGCACTGGTCAGGTTATACAATACAGTTGGAAATATCCAGATATCGAACGAAAAGAAAAGTCCCCATTATAATTTTACCCTAACGATACTGTGATCTCAATATCAGTTAACTGGTAAAGAAAGATTTGGACAATTAAGCTTCAAGTTTTAATTATCTCCCGTCACGAATTGCTTTGGTATCGATGGACCTTCTTTTAATTGTCATTGGTTGAGTGCTTCCGAAACGTGATAAAAACGAAAACTCTCAATAAGTTTTTCATTAATATTAGAAATATTATTACCTGAGACATTTTCAACTATTTGGTAAAGCTGAATTTTGGATATTATTTTGCACAAAAACGGCTCTTCACAACCTATTATAACCTGTGTTATCAGACATATCTAGGATATTTACATCGATTTCTGGACCAATTTCTAAATTCAACGCGGACAAAGTAGACGACAGACGCTAGGTAACATAAACAGAACTTCTAAAGCCTCGGGGGGTTTGCGTCGGGGGTTAAAAAGGGTTGAAGTGCTTGCATGTATGTAATTATAACGTTACTATTCTGGTAGATGCACTGAAATAACTAACTAACTAGGTTAACGTTTACGTGCAAGCGGTCTTTACCAGTGACTTCCTTTGCTGTTCTGATTTACTGTTTCCTAGTACGTGGAGATTAATTTTAAATTACGACGCTATAAATATTTGTTTCAACAGCTATGAACACATGAAATTATGATCCTACACGCAGATATGTGGATTTTTATGTATATGAATTGGCAAGCATAGGCAATAAATCAAGTAAAGCCTAAGGTCGCTACACAATAATATTTGTAACAATGGATTTACGAAAACATTCGTCTATTCATACGCGAACACTTGTTTCGCTGAATCGCTCGTAAGACAATAAATAAATCTAACGAATATTAAAAGATATTGCTATAATATATTAATAAAACTTATCGATGCCCAGCAACACGTTCTTCATTGAATTTCGATTCCGGAGTTGTGAGTAGTCATAATTATTGTTATATTAGTTTTAAAAGCAAGCTTTCATGTTGTATTGTATTGTATTCTACAAATCGAGTCCTTTTAGTTGATATCCAAAAATATCTAATGTGCCATTTTGAATTGAAAACTGCTCTTTAAATTGCATTGTTATTGGTATTCTAAATTTCAGTTCAATGGGACACTAGGACGTTTGTCAAATTTAACTCGCAAGATTTGACCCACACAACTAACACGGCAAGTAAAATAAAACCCTGTAAAAGCTAAATGTTCTTCTATATTTCCATACACAGCAGTAAATGGGCAGTTCTGTTATGGGCGGTAGTGCATAATTCATGTCTGGAACAGTGTCGGAATTGTTATATTAGTTCCGGATGGAGACGTTTAGAGTTTGCCTTGTTTCGCCCGAGTGGTCCGCTCTGTGGGTGGCAGACAGTGACATTATGGATATACGATACTCGTACGTTTCATCTCACTCCAGAAGACGTTGATCAATTTAAGGTTCGTCGTCAAGTCTGCTGTCTCATATTTTCCTGTTTAACCTGCAAAAATGGACGCCATGGAAGCGCAGACTACTAGAACTCACGTAGAGCAGAAAAATTTAAACCAAAACTCACTAATGAAATTTCTGCTCTTCCATGAAAAATCCCCAGACCCTCACAGGCGCCACTGGCGTGTTAATCACTGCGCCATGGCAATCGTCAAGAATATGAAATTTAGAAAAAAAAATGCTGGCACGGCTTAAAAATATATCATGCTGATACAGAAATAATAAGAAATTACCGTCATGCCCACGATGGTTCTTCTACTGTAGATCCTATTAAAATATGTAAGAACTAATAAAACCTTAAATTAATTAACTCTTAAGATAGCAATGAACAGAATTATGAACATAAAGCAAAGAAAGTGCGGAAGTAAGAAGGGTTGGATGCTTTCTCCAGGAAACTTACCTTGACACGCCTTGCTGGCTCTGACGCACTCACATTTAAGGCGCGTTGTCTGTTTAATAATACATTATATTTTTATAAACCTACTTAATGATTTCTATACACTAAAAAGATTCTAAAATCTCGGAGTATGTAAAATAAGCTTATAATGCCGCATCTACTATGATACAAATTTTTATTTGCGGTGCGACTGGCATTCGCAACAAAGCACTTATAATAAACTTAAGTTCTAATCGCATTAACGTTAATTTATGAGTAATCTTGCTTGATGACGCATTCTCTAATACAGACATGAAAAGTGTTATGGTGGCTTCCGATGCTAGCTTGAAAACAATAGGTACACTTTAATTATGGCCAATGGATCGGCGACCTGGAACAGACTACGTTTCGTGTTAATTTATGATAGTGTGTTGTTATTTCGGCCACGACCTTAATAAGCACAAATTATTCCAATTGGAGGCGGTAGTTGGTCCACAGTATAGGTCTGCTTTGATAGTTTATTTTCTTCGGTTGCTACACATTCTATTTGTGGCTCATGAGCTGATATGCTAGTTATAACCATTTAACTTTTGTTGCCACATTACCTTAAGGTTAAAAGATCTTAAACCTGATTTTTTAATGCGCAAACGACCGCGCAACCAAGCTATAAGGTGACTAAGTGACCTTAAAGAGAAATGGAGCAGGTACTGCATATGTAAGTATCCTCTTGTAAAGTTAAGTTACTTACAATAACTTAGCCTTCTCTCACACTGTTTTCTCTTTTCCCCATTTGCAACCGTCTCTTTATCAAGAAGGTATCGGGGCTTTATCAGGGTTGGAATCGCAGCGACACGCCAAAATGAAGAGGGTTGGAATCGCAGCGGACCTTACCTATTTGAAAATTGAGTGCAGTCCATTGTCCAGCAAAAAACCAGCATAATGGGTTTAAGACATTGCGAGAAGAGACGTTCTGAGACGAAAGTTGTTACGAAGAAACGAGAAAGTCATAGAGGAAATTTTGAAACTACGCCCGGGACGATCTAAGAACACACCGGGGCAAAATCGGACTTAACAAAAAAGATACTATACCCAAAGCAAAGGCACGGTCGCCAAGTCTGTGGAGCGCAGTTAATAATAATAATAGAAAAAAAAGCAGTCACTATTAGAAACTGCTTTTCAGTGAGCGACTTCGTGCTGAAATGTTTCATAATGTTGACCGCGGAACTACAGCGGGTGTGGAGCTGCGGAGGCGTGTTGGGGTGACCCGGTTCCGCCGGCTATCGCTCAGGTGCGCTCTATTTTCGTCGCATCCTGCCGCCGACGTACGTACAGCATGCAACAGCCATTCTTCGTAATGGCTGCGTTCAGAAGTATTTTTCTGTTTAAAATGTCCAATCAAAGGAATAGGAACAGAAAGAGTAGAAAAGAAAAGAAAGGAAGGAGTAGGAATAACGTTACCTGAATATAGTTCCTTATTCCACTGATTCTGAAAAAGAAAGGGAAAGAGTAGGAAAGGTAGATAGATAGAAAGGAAGATGTAGAAATACAAAGACATGCATAAAAATCCCCTTAATCCACTTATTTTCAAAAAGGAAGGAAGAGAAAGAAGGGAAGTGTAGGAATAAAATCACATGCATAAAAATTTAGTTATGCCACTGATTCTCAAGAAGGGAAGAAAGTTTTTAAGGAGAAAGACGCGGTAATCATGGTCAGGATGTTGGATGTATATTTTAGAATGTTGCTACTTCTGAGAACCAATGATTGTTAGTTTCACGGCACCAGTCCTCTATGTAAAAAAACCAGTAGATGTTTATATCACACTTCAGAGTAAATATGACTAGGTTCCCCGGCCATTATATTCTGGCAATTTATAAGTTTGCAGTGTAGAGGCAAAGCGATAAAATTAAAAATTCCCTGGTCGAATATTCGTTAGTTATTATACGTTGAGCGTCAAGGCTTATCTTTCTGCGCCAGCCTTGTGAATAATGAAAGTGGCCTTGGGTGCGGATATTGTTTCCAGATAATCCACGACGCATTTTATATAGACAGAGCCTTAAACTGGGCCGGCTCGTCTTCAAATATTCATCAATCTTCTGATTAATATCACACTGAGCATGACCAAGTAAAAATACCGTAGAAGAAACTAGTTTTATGCCTCGGTCAGTTATTTTTATACTAAAGTATGTAGGACTGTAATTTTCTTTTTAACACTTCAGTGTTTCGCATTTGTTTCTATATTGTTTTATAGCACACTTTCGTTGGCGAAAACTAAAATATGTTCGGAGACGTAAACAGAAAAGTACTGCAGAAATAGCACAGAATAAATTCACTTGACAGAACACTTTAACTTCGAAAATAACTGTAACGAATTGAAAGAGGAATTTAATAAGAGAAAATCGAAAATTCCAGATAATCCATTGTTCTGCACCAAACACTTATGGAGCCTTGAACTTGTTTGTTGACGTTGCAGTGTTTATGAATCTGCATTCTCTTAACTTTTGGACGTTAGTAGGTGTAAACTAAAATGTTTTAGCAAAAAGTTTGCACGGACAAACAGGAAAATTTAAAAGAAATAACAGAGAAAAATTCACTTTAAAAGAACACTTTAACTTCTGAAATAACTTCGTAGTGAAAGAGGAATCTAATAAAGAAAATCGAAGCTTTGGTAGACATTCTTTTGTTCCGCACCAAAAACTTGCGGAGCCTTGAACTTGTTTGTTGAATGTTTGCCTTGCAATATTTATAGGATCTGCATTCTCATAAATAATATCTGGGTTTAGCGTGCTAGCACTTCCACGTTACATATTACATCTGCAGTGGAGTTACGTAAACTAAATCTGGATCAAAGATAGCCGACCAGACCGTGTCTGCCGAGAGAGTTATAGAGATTTGTGGTCGTAAAACTTGGTGTAGGATGAAAACTTTCAATTTGGGTGGAAGTCGTTGGGCGGTAACAAAGTTATAACATGCAATAATAATGCAATTGTGGTTTGCAGTAACTAAGCGCAGTTAAATAAAAATGACTGTAAAAGGTTCGCAATTAGTGACATCAATACACGAGAAAGAACAGTAAATTATACCTTTATTATTATCGTGACGAAACAGACAATCAAATTATAATGTGTTGGTAAGAAATAATCTGAAACATGCTCTAGAAATGCAGCTATGCCATTCATATTATACGATGCAGTATGTTACTAGAAGTACAGAATCTGAAAATAGCTTGGAATGAAGCGAGACACTAACGGTAATAATTTAGACCTAAATAAATATACATCACCTTTTTGCCGTAACTTAGTACCTATAGTGAATGCTGTTTATTATTTGTATCGGTTGTATTTTTTCGGGGAGGTTTAAATTAACCGTCAGTCAATACCGTACTGAATTTAAAACGTTATGTTACAAATTCTCAACGCGTAGTTTCTGCGCAATCATACGAGAACTAAATTTGGATCGCGTTTTCAAACCAGACCAGCCGTCTACTGAAATACTGCCACTCGTAGACGTGCAATTCTCGCCATTCGATGAACTAAATTGTTTAGAGTTGTCGATTTATATTTAGCTGCTGTTACTATTTGACCGACTTGTGAGTTCCGAGTAATGAAATCTACAGGGTTATTGCTTTATTATTTTCGGGTTTGAATTTGTCTTCAGAACATTTTCATAAAATTTACAACTTTGGCAAGTGCGGTTCTTTTATAAATGAAGACTTCATTGATCTTAATAAACAGGCAACTTTGCCAAATCGATGACTGGTAAGCAACTGGATAATGATACATATTCGTAACACTTGAGGTATGATAAAATTACAGTATTCTAAGCACGGTGATAAACTTAAAATACATTCGAATAATAAAATTGTTATTAGAACTAAATAAGCGTTACTGATAGCAGAATTTTTGAGGGTTGATAAGGTTGCTGGTCTCGACTAAAAATAAACGGGAAATCATGGAATTTTCGTAGTTTTCTCACTTGTATCCTTAGCAAAGATGTCTATCTTTATTTTAGTTAAGATGGTTATACAAATACCTAGAACAAGCATCATGACTTAACATAAAAATCTTCCTGTAACAGCGAATTGAAATTATATAAATATGACGCTGCATGTCGTTCATATTTGTGTAGGCATACTAGTCAAGTGTGGTCACTGCCTGCGTTGCCATTGACCGATTTATGACTTCCGTCCTCGGTCTTCACGTGTTTTCTTGCAAACTGAATGGCTAATCGGATTGTCTCTATAACTTTTCAGCTCCATGGCTGATGTACCTGCTCCTTTTTGTCTCCACCCTTGATTTTACTAGTTAGAAGTGTTAGAACTTACAACTGGCTTCTTGCTTCAATGTACCTTAGTTCTTCTCTTGTCTGTGTCTACGAGCCAAGTTATGATATTGTCAGACGTTATTTAATCATAATATTATAGTTCATTATTATTTAATCATATCATATTATCGGAACTAAATCTTGCTATTTGTAAAAAATCATTAGAATATTGCCGAATTTGTCTTGGGAGTTGACATTTAATAAGGTGTGATAAACTTAAAGTGAGCTAGGGATAGGCCCGTAGTGATCGATATTGCGGTTGATTTATTTGCGTCCCGCTGTGTAGGTCAGTCATTATCTCCAAATAATTGACCGCTTTGGTCGTCCCGTCTTTATATAACTCATCCGGTTTCTGATACTTTAGATAGGCAATCTAGGTGGTTCGAACATTTAAAATGTATTGATCGTTTTTATGATATAATATTCTTCCTACTATCTTAACCTACTACTATTATAAATGTGAAAGTTTGTGAGTGTGGATGTATGGATGTTTGTAACTCTTATACGCAAAAGCGGCGGAAGGGATTCGAATGGAATTTGGTATACAGTAAGTTTTTAACCTGGATAAATAAACACGATACTTTTTGTGGCTCTGGACCAAATTTTAAAACCCTTGCGCACGAAGGCGCGGGCAATACCATATAAGAGCATACTTTTGAACGTTGTTATCTATGAACAACGATTTCATACAGCAGGTAAGCGTTGCCACTTCGCATATGGATTTCCTCACTATGCGTCAGATTATGTTGAAAAGAATAGCAATTATTTGACTATGAAAAATTATGAAATGAACGTATACTACAAAAATATGACTTATCTCCGTGTACGAACCTAAAGTATTTAAGGACTTTGCGGGGTAGAGAATGGCATTAAAAATAAAAGTCTGAACAGCAACGAAAGCAATATAACAAGAAACGAACAGTGATAAAGGAAAGAATGACGCTTTAAAACTCTTATATCTCATCGACTCGAAGCTGTCCCGGCCTCAGAAACAAGAAAATTCCATGTAAAGAGCAATTTAATATTAGTTCAATCTACACAATGCCGTTTCTTAGTTTGCGAACTTTCATTAATCTTTAAAACCCAATTTCAAACGCTACATCGTTTAATTTCAAGTGTAATAAAGTCATAATGATTTTGTAATTGTATTCTTCATTTAAGTGCTCATAGAAACATTACCGATAATTATTCTTTTGGAACTTTGCCTGCATAAATGTTTATTCTTTTGGGCGTTGATCTAATTTTGAGTCAACATTCGACTTTAATTAACACATCCACCACTTGATATTAATAAAGATGGAAGGGCGTATAAACAATCTAATGTTTATTCCAATATGACATTGACCGACGAAAAAGTTTTCAATACGTCATATTGGAGGTTCGTGTTTAGAATACATCCCCAGTTTGATAGACTACGATAGAAGAGAACGTCGCGTGCGCGATTCCGATCGAGCGTCAAGAATAGACGCTCCGACATCGTGAGAAAGACGCCAAGTTCTTACATGCCAGCGATCGTTACTTTAACGAGTTTTGACACCGACCGCGCTGGATTATTTGATTACTGAACGTGTTGGAGAAAAATTGGATTTTATTTTTATCTTATTTCGAAAGAAAGAAAGAAAAGATATTGAAATAGTTATTCCAGAATGTAATTCGCCACGGAAAAAAAAGTTTAATCGCTTCTTTTATTATATTTTTTAGAAAATAGCGTTTATCTGAGTATCTCATATTATGAAACAGCTATTCTTCTTCATATATGTAAACTTACATTACCTCAAAGTGCAATATTAATGAAATAAAAGCAATAAATACGAAGAAAAATGGCTGATTTGAGATTTCGTGAGAGCAGAGCAACGCCGCCGTCGCCCGGCGTTCAATACAAGGGGCTTTCATTCTGTTGAATTCATATTTTTTGGAAAATCAAATAGGAGAGTGGATTGGATTCAGTGGTGTGCGTGCCTTGAGCAATCCTAGAAACTGCACAACGCAACCGGGCAACTATTAGCTACAGTCATGATAAAATACTATATATAAGCTATGCTATAGGATAGTATGTATTTTTTGTAGGGTAGGGCGGGGCACAAAGGGCCAATTTGACTATTACTGAATTTTACTCTGAAAACAAAACTACTACATTAAAATACACAGCACATATTAAACAAGCAACTATCGAACTATGTTTGGCTCAAATCTTGGTTGGTTCATGATTGTAGAAATATGTCTTTTTACTGTTTTTGTAGACCTTGTCGTCTGTCCCTTTTTGCCCCATAGTAGGGGTAAAAAGGGACAGCCAGGAGGCAAAAAGGTCCAATATTATAATTTCCAATTTTAAAAGGTTTTTAAGAAATAATAACTATAATGATGTATTGCAAAACAAAAGATATATATTTTTCCCAAAAACAAAAAGTTAAAAGTACAGTTATAACTATTACAAATCAGAATATTTACCTTAATTTAAGTTCAATCAGTTTTAATCAGTCTTAACTAAGTAACAAAATATTTTTTAGAAAAACATAACGTTTTATCAATATTTTTTAGACTCTGTTAACAATTTAAATGCTAATCAGTCTCAGTTAAATAACACAAGTAACCCTTAACAACATTCACTTTAATGCAATCTGCTGTAACCTGACAGAGTCTTAAAACCTTAAATAATTTCAAACTTAAATTTTAAACTCTTCTGAAAACAAAATAAAGTATATTATTATTCTGTTAAACATAACACAAGAAAAATATTCTTCTGTCCCTCTTATAATTAATTAATAGAAATATTGCTTTGGTAGTCTTTTCTTTTTATCTTTCTGGATCATTCTGCATTCTTTTAATAAACCTTGATAATGAATTTTTACTTGGTTTTTTTTCATGTAAGACTAAATGTGCTGCACGTTGCATCAACTCCACAGATTTTGTGCCACGATCTGTTTTTTTTTTTATAATTCCGCATACTAAAACAAATAAGAAAAAAATATTAGCAGTATGTAAATGATGTGGGGTAAAAAGGTCCAGTTGGTCCTTTTTACCCCAACCACGTGTAAGTATTTGTGGAGGTTATACGAAAAACACCGTTTAATCTAACTCAAAATTAACAACAAACATTGAAAAACAATTAAACATCATACACATAAACACTATTTTCAAGAGTATTTGAGTAAATAGTATTGGTCGGAACCAAAAACATTAGCAACGAAAAAAAATACTTACGTTAATATTTTTTCACGCGGCTGTGTAACTCCTGCTAGCGACGTCGCCCAACTGTCGGCAATGGCGCGTTACACCCCCCGCGCCCGCGTCTTTACGCTCGTGCCATTAGAAAGAACGTCACGTTTCTAGTTTTTAAGATAGGTACGGTGGACCTTTTTACCCGCGGACCTTTAAGCCCCGCCCTACCCTAATTTGTACGACTTACAAACTATTTACACTTTCTACAAAGGTAAATCTCACAATAGCATTCCATGAATAATATTAAACAATACGAATAAATCTGTATAGGTATTTACAATTTTTTCTCACCCGGCGTAATGAGAAAATCCTCTGCGTGACATGGAAACATGTCAAAGCATTCGTCTTTACCATGATAAATAACTTTTAGAATACTATTGTAATGTTTGTCCTATGTTATGTGGCATCTGTCACAAGAGAAAAAGTAGTTCTTTATTTCAGGACGTATTCTTTGATCTGCATAGCTCTAAAAATTGAAAAGTGCCATCTTTAGCATCAAATCATTCATGTTCACTGGACTTCTCTTTAAATACTACTTTATCTGGAAACTCATTACATAAATTCACGTGCACGGTAATTTATGTGGTCATTTGGAAGCCTCCATCGTACTTCAGTTTTTTTTAGTCAAGTCTCCCGTGGGGGAGAGGCAGATATCGCTGAATTTTTCAGTATGTAAAATTGTAAAATTACATTATTCAAATGTAGGGAAAAGTGACGAATGACGTTTCTAAAAATTTTACTCAACTTTCCAAAAAAACGTGGTTTAATTTATTTTATAACTCACGTGAGATATAAAGTAAACCAGAAAGGGTTTAATGAATTAACGTGAGATATGAATAGGTATCTTACGTGGGTTTAGGCTGTGTCACTGTGTCAGCTTGCGCAAAATCTCACTACGGGGAACGGGAAGTCGGAAAATCTCCAAAATCACCTCACGTGCAACAAAAATGGATCCCGCCCTAGACAAATTCGCGTGCACTGTAATTTGTGTACTCGTACAAATCATTTGATAAATCCACGCGCGCGTTAGTTGCGGTCCGGCTGCTGCCCGATCAACTGTGGGATGGACCGTTAAGCGCCCATTGTGTTGTTTCATTTTCCTCAATTGTTTGCAGCTAATACGATTTGATTCGGCTCTAGGAAGTACTTACACATTATACCTATTATTTATTATCCGTTGTAGCACTTGCTCAATTATGGATTTTATTATTAGAATACTTAATACAACTTTGTAAATAATTACGGATCATATTTGCTTCATTGATTTTATCAATGACAAGATGACAAGAATATAGAATTCTTGTCATCTTTAAGTAGGCGAACTTTACAGCCCTTTGTAGTAAGCTGTGAAATGATTGATTTCTTGTGTGTCGGTTGATGAGCTGAAGATCTCGCCGAGTCAACGGATAGTGGAATTTGAACGAGATTTTATGATATTTGCTATCAGTAACATTACCTTCGAAGAACGGTTGGTTCTTTCATCATTGAAATGAACCTCAGGATCAGCGTCGTGAGCATGAAAACGATTGTCCAAAGTATTTACACAGTAAACATCAGTCAATAGTATGTCTTATGTCAGTCTGTCAGACATCTTTCCATACAAATGGCATACGTTAACAATGAGAATACTTTGACGATAGTGTTTATGCTAGGGGTACAGGAGATTCTCAATGAATTGTTATACTTAACCAAGATTATTGGGACCGATACTATTACCAGCGGGAAGCCAGTCCAAAATTAAGGGCAGAGCGACGCCTATCGAGTCAGCTAGTCCTGAGTAAAACATGTTCACGATTCAAAATAAAAATATTAGATTGAAACATGACAATTGACATAAACACGCGCCACTACAGAGGATGCGACGGTGCTCGAGACCACTCCTCATTGATGAACGTGGACCACTTTGCCAGTCTAGTGACCGTCTGATAGCCATTATGCGATCGCCGCTGAGTGCCCGCCAACCACCTGTGGACTCAATACGACTTGACACGCGGAAACAAAATAGAAATAAACAAGTGTACCACTCTTGTGGTATGCTGTTGTAGCACGACAGAGCATTAAGACGGAGCAATGTCAAGTTTGATTAAAATTTGAAGCGCGATTTTTTTATTTATTTATTTATTCATGTAGCTATGTCTTATAATAGAAGTACCTACCTACTATTCTAAAAATGGAATGGATGAAATTTCTTACAGCAGACCTGCTGAACACTCATTTCTACGAATGTATTTCTAGTTAGGTTTTATAAAAACAAAATATTTAAATATTGACTTGAATTTTTAAAGAATGCATTTGTTGTTGCCATTTGTTTGATGTCAATTGAATACCTAGTAATGAATATAAATTAAGTACATATACATGGACATTATATTTGCGTTATTAATACATTCGGCACATCCGTAATTAGGTTTGCGATATGCTTTTGGCATAAACAAAGTTACGACCACCCTCTCTCATAAATTAAATGTACGACAGCACCGTTTAGTAAACATTAATTTCACCCACGTATAATTTCAAAATCATATTTCACGAAGCAATACATCTTATGATAAGACTCCTAATACTTTACCACTAAGGAGTGCGTGAGGGTTTGTAAACATTTTGTAATAATAAAACGTTTGTATTCTTGTATAATTTTCAGAAATACATTGTACTTAAAACATATTTAAATGTCGAATCTGTCCTAAGTCTTTATGTACGCTGTTCGTGACGAAGTAGAGACCGATTCTAACAACTTGTCGAAATGATATACAGGAGTTAATGGGCCGTTGTATCGTGAAAAAATTCTAACAGGTTGAAAATGTGTGCGTCAGTGCATTAGCTTCCACACACGCACACCAACGACATGTTTATACAAGGCAAGTACATAATACAAGTACGTTGCTTCGTGAAGTAAAATAGTGCAGTGCCTAAACCGTTGGTCGTATTTATTTAACTGCATTTTGCATTCTGTGAGCGGAAAACAAAATTAGCACAAAAAGCGCAGGAAGCCGCGATGCGCTCTGGAAGTGTTTTATATGCGTAATGCGGCGTCCTATTGCGGAACTTTTGGGTTGGTAGAATGTCTTTAATGCCTTTATGTTACTTGCCAAAAGATGACGGTCAAAAGATTTTTGAGGCATTTTTAAGGTATTTTTATTGGAAATTTGCACCCAAAAGACCCCTACCATTATCTTATTGTTATTATGATTTTTGGATCCACTGAACAAAACACATTACTTTCCACAATAAAATTTATACAAAAACTACTATATTCTGAAAATAATTCAAGCCTTCCGAAGAAAACTCTTACAGAGAAAGGCCCACACCTGTCGTTAATAAAATAGGTGATATCCTGTCGTCTATGGATGCGCGCCAAAAATGTGCCAGGTTTCTGAATGGATGGGGCGACGGGCGTCCACGTCGCGCTCTCCTGTGCGTAACAACTCGTGTGAATACGTCATCGCACCGACGTCATGGGATATTTTGGACACTTCTTGGGGTCCTATGAGACTAACGTAACCTTTAAAGAAAATTGAAAAGATGTAATTCAAAGGTCAAACACGTATTTATGAGTAAATCAAGCTCAGCGGCGTAAGGGGTGGCAAAATGCCACGGGCTCCCGGTATGTGGACGCCTCCACGCCTCGGCTGTGAGCTTAGAGGTAACCAAAATTTCTTAAAAAAATATACGTTTCAATTACAATGTGCAACGGGCCCCCAATGGTCGTACGGTACGTCAAGGGTACGTCACTCATCAAGCTAAAAAAAATGGTGTTTTTACACGCCAGGCGGGTCGCCGCCCGCCGCCGCGCCGCGATTCTTACAAGAACTAATTTTTAAATAGGTAGTCGCTTGGTAGTCGTTAGCAATTTTAAGAAGATAATAGTTTTTTTCTAATTCTTCTTCTTATTAATGAAGAAAGTCAAAGTGAATGTTAATTATTTTTAGTGAATTAGTGAATAATAATATTATGTCATACGCTTTTATTTGAACAATGAAAACGATCCACCAAATGCATGGGCATTTACATTCTTTGTAATGGTTTATTGGACGTTGTTTTGTGTTCCGGCAAATGGCGTTTTTATGGTCCCGCAGTGTTCCCGTGTTTGAATTGTTTTTTCATTTTTATTCGGACGCTTTTCCGATACGCATAGGGACTTCCATTTGGAAATTGGACGCTTTTAACTGGAAACTACTGATATTTTTTTAATTTCCATCGGACGCGTTCGATTGATGCACGTTAAAACAAAAAGTGCCCATTGAAAAAGTAATAAAGAATAGATTGAGGTAGATTGAGGTCGTCCTCATGAATTTCAATGAATTTAGTTTTCTTGGGAAAGTAACAAAATATTTCACTCATGGATTCGTAAATTATCTCTATGCAAGACGAGACGTTATTTTTCTAACACATCCACCAACTACATTTAAAGATTGATAATGACCTTCCGACTACGAAACTTATAATTCATAATAATTGAGTTTTAGGAAATCTAAAAAAATAAAGTTTTATTATTATTAACATCTGCCAATGTTTAAAAATACTATTGACATTTGATATTCCGGATGAATAGGGCAAAAAAAACGCGACAAAAAACGGCAGCTGCATAAGTCATGGTTCGATAGTTATGCTGCCATTAAAAATGAGGGTGGTTAATAAGTTATACATACTTACATACTAAGTAATACATACTAAGTTATACATTATTTTACGAACTTCGTTGTGCATTAAGTGCATAAACTAATACTGAAGCTTTTTATAGCAATTAAGTAGCATACGAGCACGCAGGCGCTACCTGATGTTAAGTATTCAATGCAGCCATGGTTGCTTACATTCAACCTTAAATAGAGAAGAAAACCTTTCTGAGAGTGCTTCGCTACTACTGAGGACTAAGATGTTCGCCTTATATAAAGTATCCCCGGCAACCATACTTTCCCAGCCGAAACACAAGGCAGGAAGAACACGCTGCGTTACGAAGCAACGAATCACCTAAAATTTAAACTGACTTTCTACTTAAAGTAAAACTGACTTTTATTGTCGCACAGACAATCAAATAGGGGATATACTTCTAAGACGTATCATGTGGTCCTGACCTAACGTTTACTATCTGAACACTTCGAAAAAGGGCGATCTTTATTACTGTATCCGTAAAACATACGCAGCAACACTAAATAACACAGGTGTATAATTGTTATTGTAGCTGAAGTTAGCGTGATGTAATTTGATTGTGTTGATCGCGTGGGCTCAGCGTTTCGCAACGCTTTGACACCCTTTCAGCCGAGCAACGTTGTGTTCGACCCCGATTTTCGGCGGCCGTGACGTCACATTAGACAATGGCTAGGTATTTAATAAAAGGCTTTGACGGGTGACGTTGACGCTATAGTAACCGTCATGAGTCGTGAGCACAGATTTATCCGTGGTAGGGATATTGTATACTTTCGGGCAATGTACAACAGCCGAAAAAACGTGCTGGACCAATAGGCGACGCACACTGACGAACTGACGTTTGTCGAACCAATCGTGTGCACCGCAGCGCTGTCAATGTCAAACCGACCAATGAAAGTTCTGCTCACCACTCGTGACGACAACCTATACCGAAATAGCTAACGATGAACGAGGTGAAGTGACCTGTGCCTCGTCCATGATCTTCGTAGTTTCGTATAGTAACCGTATCGAGCTGCTATAAGCTTGGGAAGATGTCAAGACAGACTGACATAATATGTACTTATATGACATACTAACGTTGACGTTTACTATACCTACGAATACTTTGACGATAGTGTTCATGAATGCTCACAGCACTGAAGCGGGGTAGTGACTAGTAACATGTTCCTTCTACGTCTTATTGTGTAGATTACTATAGTTACAGAGGATGCACCTTATCGTTCAACGGTCGTAAAACAAAAAATCAGTTAAAATTCCTGCACGAGTCAGATAATCTAGGTGTTTGGGTCAGAGTGCAGACAATCTGCATTGGAGTAGAATTTTAGATAATTCAGCAAGCCTCACTGTCATGTGAAGAGAAGTATAGAATAGTGCAAAACAAAATAATTGTAGCAAATTTGTTCCTTTCAGAATAGGCACAAAGCCTACGTCACGTAACTAATAACTCAAGTGAACCTAGATCTGAAGTTGTTTGTTCGCTCATTCCTTTTTGATCTATGTAATAAATATATTGACGTCATAAGCCCATAGCTTAAGTTTGATAATAAAAGAGGTATTACTCGGGTACGTTTTCGGTTTGCTATACATTTTTTGTAATAGGTAGGTATAGTAGTTAGCTCGGCAGACACTCTGAATAACTTAGTTTGAAATAATATTAGTCACAATGAAGTATTTGACTATAACACTGATTTTTTAAATTTTCAACTCCATAGTTTATATTATTAAACTGTAAATAAGTCCAAGATTTTTTTATTATTGCGTCTCTTATCCTTAAATACAATTTTAGTGTTCTGTGTACACGACACAAGTCACAATAAAGTGTTCGAAATAACACTGATTTGAATATAAATTCGCATTATTATTAAACTACATGGTCCATATTAAACCCGAAATAAATAATTGAATTTTTTTATAGCCTATCTTATGTATAAAATTTTAGTGTCGTGGCTAATTAGTGTTAAATTAAACCCCAACCACGTATAAGAAACGATTTCAAGGCAGCTAATAACTTTCAAGTGCGACTTACCTACTTGCAGCTCTTTCTGCGAGATGCAATCAACCTGCATTCGTCTTCTAGCTGTAGATGTTCTAGTTGTATGCTGGGGGAATTTAATATGACTCGTGTTTCAAGGACTACTCCAATATAGTATATATACCTACTCTAGTATAGCTCCCCAGTGAAGGTGTCTTTCTTTTGCAGCGCAGCGCGAGATTTGCTCTGTTACATAATGTCTTGGAAACAAGGACTTTATCTGAGGTTTATTTGTATGTTACAAGAATTCGGTCGTAAACAAAGGTCCAGGTTCGAATCCGAGTGGCACGCACAAATGACTTTCTTAAAAAATATGTGCGCTCGGCGAAATGAAGTATCACCGTTGTAACGGTGAAGAAAAACATAGTGAGAAAATACCTGAGAGTTATCTATAATGATCTCAAAGGCATGTGAAGTCCTTGCTGGACTCGCATTAGGCCACCGTGTGTTGTGCATTGATGTGACAAGGTTCCAGCGCGTTACCAATTTGCGGTGGCTATATGCCTTTAAAGGAGTATAAATAAATTCATCATAGAAGAATGTTGAATTGAGGTTAAATATCACTGGCATAGCTGCGTTTTGCATGCATTAGTGACGATTTATTAATTTGTTTCGTGTATTCATTATCATATAGCTGTCACACAAACGCAATTTACCCAGGAATGTCGGTTACCAGCTGCTTACTTGCCCGCCTACTATTCGTTTCATTATTGTAAAGTATTTATTTGAAATTGCCTAATTATGCAATTATTGGAATGTTGAATTGGGATGTTAAATTTATGTAATTGCAATTTGAACTTGGAATAATAGTAGGTATTTACTATAAATAATTACCTAAAAGGTCACTCTTACAATTAGAAGGATAAAGATATTCGTGATTCCAAGGTTTAATCCAATAAAACGCTAGTTATCCAATAAAACGCCGAACCTTTCGTTGGGCGATGAAGGACGTAGGTACTCATAAAATCAATACGAATAACGAACCCTGAACATTGCCATACAGAAGAAATAGGCAGTGAGTCTGCGTCTAGGCTTGCATCAATTGTTGTTTTGTGTCAATTATCTGCTTACCTGCCACCAATCTAGTGTCAAGTTTCAATCCACGTACGTCACGTTATATTTCGGGCCAGTTTTGCTGTACTTTCATGTCTTTCTTAATATCTTTTTTGACGGTTAAAACCATTATAATATCTGTCTCGTTGAAATACTTGTAAAACGTTATCTATGACGCCCAAGCACTCCTCCTGCCCGAGGACATTGCGTAATAGCTGGAGAGCTGGCTGACATTTTGTATTGGCATCATGTATCAATAGATTATTTGTTATATCCGAATACAAAAAATGCAGGCCTTGCTGGCGGATAAAGGAATTCAGACAAGACCTAAAGTTTTGAAAATAAAAATTTTTTAACAAAATTTAATTTACTTTTTAAGATATCAAAAAAAAATCTAATAAACTATTAAACATGCTTTTATGTTGCTTCAGATACTTGTCGAAAATTGTCTGACGGCTCTTGGTCTATTAGTATGACGCATTCACGAATTATCGCTGGCCGACGCACGACCACCTATTGTTTTCCATGATTTAACTTCAACGACCTACCCATTGTCCGTACAGAGCAGTACGGTGTATACGATACAAGACTGTACCGACGAACTGACCTACATAAATATTGTATAAGAGCGTGGCGACTTGCAGTTTCCGTTTTATAATTCAAATGCTCAAGTTGTACTGGTTTAGATACTAGTATAGGTAAAGTTTTTTTACCTTATAAGGTGCGTTTCTTCTGAAACGTAGCTGGGTGGAGTGCAGCGGAGCGGATCGTGAATCGGCCAAACAGTCTAATTCACTAATAGACAATCCCAGCTTCCCACTTTGTTTGGGACGTTACGGACGATACGGACGTTACAGCGCAGGAAGGTGGCCATTCGGACTTGGCCTATTGCCAAACGTTTCCATTGTGATTTTTGCCCTGTTTCCACATTCGTTGTCTTTTAGTGGATTGTGTTTGGAAACGCACCCTTAATCTTGGTATCATGGATTTTTCTTAAGTAGGTGCTTAGGTAGTAGAGATTGTTCTATTGTAGTTCTTTAAAACATGGTCCACCGTCCATCCGTCCTTTTTATGGATCCTCTGATCGACGTCGCTCCATCTAATTCTGGCCCTTCTAAGCCCAATGCTTTACTGCTGTCTTATTTAAGTCATCGGTACGCCATGGACTTGAAAAAGGCCTATAGATACTGCTTTTGCCAAAACGTAGACGCTGTATAAAAGAGCTAGTTTAATTTCGTTGAAGTCCTCTTCAATGTCCTCTTCAATTGCTATTTTATTATAATGAGAACTTGATTGGCAATAAAATTCAATCTCCCAGTTATAAAATGACGTTCAATTCCGAACTTAACTGTACAATCAACTTGATTGATGTTTGGATATTGGGGTCCAAAGCTTTATCAGTTGCCAAACAAACGGCACTTTGGTACTTAGAAGTTTCTAGATTTTATTTTCAGTTTGAAATTTGTTTCTTCATAATAATTTATGTGAACCAGATATAAAATATTGACGTTCCTCGTTCTATTTACCAGTTTTCGTATCTACAAATATATTCTGTACCATTCCAGTAATGTTTTATAAATTATTTGTGAACATTACAGAATAAATAGTCGTGGAAACCTCACATCTGTGTTAGTCACTGCAAAGCGACGAAATGAGAATGTACATTTCAAGGAGAGGTGATCGATTAATTCTTTTTAAGTCTACATTATACATTTTTTTTTCATATACTATGCCATCGAGCTCATAGCCCAGTCCTCTTGTAACATACTATCGTTTTATGTTACTTGAGCGTGTGTGTATGGACTACATACGAGTACAAACACGCGCGCAAGCATAGACGTTCACTTTGGGCCTTCTCCAAATGCACTTTTACTATCAATATCGTCTGCATTTCAAGTAATACTGATGTTTACCAAATTTTCATGCCATAAACTGAAACCGGAGTACCTACTACATACTTACACTATACAAATAAGTAGTATGTCTGTGGGTATTAAATTCGCAGTATGCGATCAGTCGTCTATTGATCCGAGTTCGCGACGCAGCCACCGGTGCTCGGCTCATTACAGTGAGACGCAGCGTCAGAGATTCGGATAGGTAGACAGACAATTAACTTTTATTAGTTGCCCCGCTGTAATAAAGCACGATCTTCATAATTTGTGGTTCTGTTGGGAAGGTTACCGGGGTTATTTTGTTTGAGGCGGTTCCAACTTAACAGCTTATGTTTCCTGTTTGAAGTTGAAAGTGTATTTCCATGGGTGATAGCTACGTCAGATGACCTTGCATAAAAATATTTGCAAAGTTTTATTGCTATCATTTCCATATGAATGGCTATTGTATAAATTGCATTTATATTATTATGACGTCATAGATGTGTTATTATAATGATTATCTTCTATCTAATATTTATAATTATAGTTGACAATTGAAAGTAGAAATAACAATCGTGGGTTACGCTTACGTGCACCATTTATGATGCGGCTATAGAAAATGTTGTAATGCGTTGAATAGTTCCGATCATAACAAAAACATGTATTATATTGCGTATGTTTATGCAAAAATCTTCAAAATATAGTGAAACGTGGAAATCTGGAATGATTTTATGGGGATTACTGGAACTATCTTTAAGTCAAAGATATTTTTTTATCTGTCCAGTTTTCTTAATAGACAAGCTTTAAATATAAACTGTTGTCTGATTATAAAGGTTTTCAGACGTATAAGATATTAACTAAGTTATTTTAGCCTAAATTTAATTTAATTCTGCCTGACAAAGAGTAGGTAGAGTATGAAATTTCCAGGCCATTGAAACACCCATTTTTTTCTTAAAACCTGCCGAGCTACTTAGAAGGAGTAGTGATTAACCAATAGAGGAAGCACTATAGTTCATTTTTAGGAGGTATTTAGTTATCCAAGGAGGTATTTAGTTGATTAGTTGTCTTACACTTAACATTTTGTGGCCTGCGCATTCGTTTTCAACCCCTATACCCATTATGAAAATCTCATGTTCGAACAAAGTAATGTAAGTAATGAGTACAAACAAGGATAATAACACTTGCATTTATACCACTTACGGTTTAATCCTCGTATTATTTGCTTGGTAATATGCACGTAACAGGAAAGTCTAAAGTACACTTAATTTACTAAAGCGTGTATTTAAAGTGGTACTATAGCAGATTATGCTACTAATGCTAGTTATAATTATCTAACACTGTAACATGGATGAAATTTTCTGAATAAATAATATTTGTGCTATAATTATTAGATAATGTTTACTTTACGATTTCAGTTGATTATTTTAGTGTAACCCATTAGTGCCCCACTAGAGGGTCGGTTTTATAGTATATGGTTTTAAGTATATCATGAGAATGTAGGATGTAGGTCTTAGTCCACTACGCTGGCCTATGGTATTTCTTCAAATAGGGATGTTAGGGAGTTCCGTAACCGTAACCGAAACTATCGGATATCCGATATAAAAAATATGCGTATCCGTAATCGAATCCGAAATAAAAGTTTCGGATAATATCGGATAGGGACGGAGCCTAAGTGAGACACGTTATGACAAAGTACAAATAGTTCGACAAATTGAAACAAAAGTGTTGTGTTACGGAATTGATTGAATTGTTACAAAATGCGTCCTAAATCGAGTGTAATTTGATCATTTTTTGATGAAATGACTGTCGATTCCACAGAATGTAAAAAATGTGGTAAAAGCTTAAAAAAGAATATCCGTAACCGAAATTATCCGAAACTAACGGATAATCCGAAATAATTTCATATCCGCATCCGTATCCGGTATAATAATCTTTCCTATATCCGAAACTTATCCGTATCCGAAATTTCATATCCATAACATCCCTGTCTTCAAACTAAAAACTAGATATTTTGGTGGTTCACTGATATAGTCTGCCAATTGCCTACCCTGAAGTACCCTGGGCTAACGGTCAGTCACCACGGTTACGAGTTTAGGTTTGACATACGACTTCCTTCACACACGAAGAAGCCGTGGAAATTGTTTCATGCTGATTCTAACACTTCAACGTAACTCTTATTTAGTGGTTGTTAAGATACAAGATAGCGTGTGTGTGTGTGATGGGCAACAGTTGTAACCTTAGAAGAAAGAAGTAAATAGAACGGCAATATATTTTTCTATGCAAAACTATAATATCAATTCTCCGCAAGTGAGTAATGCGTTTATGCACGTTAATGTTATGAACGGATAAATCGATTTGAATGCAATTATAGAGGAAGTCTCTGAGCAACGTATGTATAAGCTATTTTTTTAAGTTAAGGAATCTTACGGTATCTTCACTCGATATAATTATTACATTGGAAGTACTTCGATATTTGGTGTTTTAATTGACGGCAGGGGAGGCCTGACAAGTCGATTAGTTATAACATATTCGAATCCCCTGTAGCCTAGCGCTACCAGTAGCATTCACGCCTTAAACTCATCCTATCACTCTCGCTCACTGCTGCAACTAGAGTGAGAGAATGAACTAATCGCAGAATATAGGGTACGCCGTCCCCGCTCACATAGCCGTTCTATCGTCGTCCTATTAACATGGTTGCAACAATCATTCACCCGTATACATGAATGTCTTCGCAATGTCGCCGCGACCGACCGATGACGATTGCAAATCGACACAACCGATTATTCTGTACTCGAGTGGCTTTTATGGGTTCACTCAACTTGACCGCAGCAGCATTATCATGTGAATGAAGGTACCGTGTGAATGATGGAATATTGTAGCTTCGTTTATGACTTCATACTTTAATGAGGATGTTGTTTCACCTTTAATTTCACCAAAAATAAGATTTTTTTAAGTAAATTTTATGTATTTGTGACCGTAAGTGCTTTTAATTATAAACAAATGTTATAGCAAAAATCTTATATAGGTAAACAAATGGCAAGTACATAGGTACAATTTATGACGAAATTTTAATTTATCAATAAATACAAGACTTACTTAAAAATATGTTTGTACTGTGAATCATAATTATGATTACATTAAGTTCCCTTTTAATCAAAAATACATTAAGCTGTACAGATATTATAAGCTGTATAGATAAAATAATCATTACTCGTACCTATTCGTAATATCTGACATTCATGAACAAACAGCCATTTTCTATCTTATCTGCGATATCCCTAGCTAGCGTTACGAGTGTAACGCTTGTTTGTACCGAGATGATTGCTATGAGTTGAGTACACTAAGTACATAAGTACATAAACAAACAAGATCATTCTCGTCGTCTGCGGGTTAATTGGAGAAACCGTAGCGCTACGCTAATTTTTGTATCTTACCGAACTAAACGATACTTCCTTCTGGAAAATTCTTCATGCATTAACCGCACAAAGCATAGGTACTCGTAGCATAATTAATAACTTTTTTCCTGTTAGGACAGTTTATGGATTAAGTATTATTTGCCCTGTTGGGGTACCCTTAAGTATTACTATATTATAAGTTAGTTTTATAGACGTCATGAATTTAAAATAATTTTGAACAAACTATGTACCTATTTGCAATGGGTACCGTGATGGACCACTTTGTTTTGTTTCTGCGACCTATCTATAGTCAGTACAGTATACATTTATATGTATAAAGGTAGGCGGATCTCCCATCACATAAAAAAATTAAAAAATATATTGCGTAAGTAAGCAAATACCGTCACTTCACGTGTTGGAGCAAATGAGTCTGCAAATAAACATCGACATTATTAAAAAGAAGTACCTAAGCCTGTAGTTTGTTACTATGTACAAGATAATTGAAAGGCTTATTAGGAGGTTTTAAATGTTCTGATCAGGCTATATTTTGCATATCAGCGTAAGTTTTTGGCTCACATTATATACCGAGTATAAGTATATAATTATATTAATGTCCTCTAGTCGCATGTAGAAGAGGTAGGTAACAAACAAGACATTTACATATTTAATCTTAGCTGGACTTCCTTATGCAGCTCGTAAAGAAGCCTCCGTCTGGCGCTTGTCTAACCACCAGTTTCCAAACAGTTCTTCAGTCCATTTGACATTTGATGTGTCTTTTGTCCTTTATTTTTTCCACAAGCTGCAGTGGCTACTCGATTTTACTATCTTTACTCCTATATATTAAAAAAATGACACTTCTTCGTAATAGTCCAGTCTCTTGATAGTCTTGATTCCCCTCAACGAGTATTTGGGAGCGTGATCTTGCGACGTAGGCGGTCTGTTGATTGTTCGGCTTTTAAAATGTGGTTAGAAAGAAATTTTCAAGTGGACTGAACTTGAGAGACGATAAAAATAGATTTGCCGTGTGTATCGCGTGTGGGAGGTGCGCTTTGATACAAAAATCTGGAATCTCTTTCTTTGCTCCCAGACAAAAGTATACATGTTTGAATGCACGTAGTTTAATTAATGTTAGTAAGAAACTTGTCCCCTTGTTTCTCTTTCCTTCCAGCAATAACAGTTCTGTTACTTCGCCTTGTGTTGTCGAAGGTAATGAAATTTAATGAGTGCTCCACGTCAACAATGTTTGCATCTGTTCAAACACGTCCATTGACCTTCATAGTGACGAGGTCGGCTGTTCGCGAAATCGCCTAAACAACGATTTTATGCTGCGCAAGCCGTATAGCCCCTCATAGATACTACCTTTATCGTGCCTATGCCTAGACTACATCAATATTTGGAAGTCATTAAATTGGACCGTGAAGGCACCAAGACTGACGTAGCGGGGTGATTCGGTCTGTGAGTTATTTCGACTTATTGCCAAACTTGCTTTGCTGTAGGTTTTTATTAGACGCTGTATCTATGAGGGAAAAAATGTAAGAAAGTCCTTTCTCCTTAATAGAAAATAAATCATCATGATTAAAGGAATAGATAGCTAACTTTCTCTAAACCAATAAAGTTTAATAAATCCTTCACTGCTGATTGCAATCATCCGAATTTACTCGTAAAACGGTCTTAAAGACTCAGATATTTCTTTGAGTCAACACTGCATTCCAAAACACCATACAATTTCCTCGTGCCTTCCATAAACAAGCCATATTACACATTCATAATAGCATCACCGATTATTCAAGACTTATTATTATGACATAAGTGGCGACTGACCCACTTGCGTGTCCGTCTATGCGAACGTTTTTTGTGACCCAAACACATTGCAAACACACATAAGACACAAATTCGTCCGTTCTCCTCAACCGTGACGATTTCTAAACTTAGTTTGTATTTATGTTTTGATTTTGACCATTTTATTGGTTTTAGTCGAATTCGTTTTCCATAAATATTGGCATAAGTACTCAATAATGAATTCTTAATTCTGTATCACTTTCAATGTCAACCTTTGCAAATGTATATGGCCACAATAATCCTCTTATTTCTACTACCCGACTACGGCGAAGCAAAAAGGTTAAATTTAAGGCTTAGCTTCCTAAAGAATACCATAATCGGTATTTTATTAGGACTAAATTAATAAAAGACTCAGTAAAGAATTCAGGGAATTAAACTTGAAATATCGTATGTATTTACGCTAACAATACCATTCCATTTATTGAAAATGCATCAGATCCGAATATATTACGCGGGTATGAGCATACGTGTTAGGTACGTGCTGTATGCATTCTGGTCGTTCGTCGTATCTAAGTGGTGCTGATAACATGTTTTTTGCATAAACTTATTTATAGGTACACCAAAAGTAAAGAAACAATAAATGATGTAATATAGATACATTATCTAAGTAGGTGGTCCAGGTATCTATAGTAGGTTCCTATCGTGCAAATTAAAATTTCGTGGGGTATTGTACTTCTAATTCGGAGATTCTACGAGTATCTACGTCATTCTGTTTTGATTTGGTTGGTATTTTGGTCTGCATATTGGTGAAATTAATACATACATTTATTTTCATAGAATTGATGAAAACATAAAAAGAAAATGTGCACAACAATAGATAATGTCATCATCATTTTATCTATCATTTAATAGGCCTTTCGTTAAAAATATACCTATACGAATTTGCTTTCCATTTTATAACTTAACAGTAACAGTAAGGTTTTTGCATTGATCAAGGTTCCAATCTTTAATACCTACGTATCCATACTGAGGGTGAACTGCTTCGTACAATAACGTACGTCATACAGCCCCGTACCAGTACCACCCAGTGTCTGTAGCCTTTGATGTACGTTACGCAGCGTGTCTCGCCGTATCGTTCGTATTGTATGAATCGAGAAGCGCCGTTATCAAAATGGCGGCGACGCCGGCGGCCATTGCGAGCGCGGGCGGGGTCGTTGACGTCGTGGCGTGGCGCCGCTATCGATTCGGTGCCGGGGAAACCTGCTAGCGCCATCTAGTGAGAGAACGCGGAAGCTGTGTTTCAGTGCATGGTGGATAGACGGCGCGCTGTTTGATTTTTATTTTCAAATAAAATTTATAATATTGATTCTTAGTTCATTCTCCGCAGTAGTAGTTTTATTTAAAAATGTAAACTGTTTCTTTTATTTATATTTAGGAAACTAAGATCTGATTCCAAAAATTAAATAATATCTAGTTTCATTTATTAATTATTATGTGCGCTTTACAAATAAATAAGTAGGTACGTACCTATTATTACTTCCTAATATGTACTACCATTACGAAATAATAAATGACAATAAAGTTTAAAGGCACACGAGGCACTAGAAAATTCATGCCGTTTTAATTATGCACAAAACTATTTTACATATTTAAATTATCAATCTGGCAAACATCGAAGAATGTTGGAGAAAAATGGATTGCCATCGAGTACTTTATAATTCAAAGACATTGGAAACTTTCTATTTTTATTTTCTATAAAAATGTTATTTCAAACATAAGAACCTTACCAAATTTTATCACGTTTTACGGTTTTACCAAATTCAGTACTTACCACAATATGTCTGTAACCCATGAATGACCCGCACCAGGCTGGAATCTCCTTTCACAGCGCAGGCTTTACTTCCCCACGCTGGCCTATTGCGGGTTAGTGGACTAATTTAATTGAACAAAAAAGTAACAAAAGTCGACCCAATAGTGGGTGGCAGTGGTGGCACCAATTGAACCGATGAGTCAGATTAGGTAAAACAACTAAATAAATGAAAACAACAACACTAACACTACATGCCCAGTAGTGTATGTGAAGTAATCAAATTTAAATAAAAGAAATGATCATATTAAAAGGATTTCATTAAATTAAGTTATTGATGAAATTAATTTGTTAGTTTTATCTCCTTAATATTTGCATACCTGAAATGGTAACTATAGATTGATCTAAATAATTTGCAACTACTCTATACCTATATTTGTGCAAAGAAACGTTGTGTCTTTGTCTTTGAACATAATATCTCTCTTGTCCCCAGTGCAAAGACTTCGAGAAGGTGGGCGCCACGATAGCGGTGACGCCGTGCGACGTGGTGGAGGAAGCCGACATCACCTTCTCCTGCGTCGCGGACCCTCAGGCAGCTAAGGAGGTGAGGAATTCAGTGCCTCGAACACGAACACGAACACGAACTTCGCGTAGCGACCGTATCGAGCTGTCATTAGTAATGGGAATATTTCAATTATGACATACTAATGCTCACGGCATTGATGTCTGACAACTGTTAATGACCCACTGCAGAGCAAGGCCCCTTTCTCGCGATGAGAAGGATTGATGTCTGGCAATCATTAGCGACCCACTGCAGAGTAAGGTCACTAAAGGGCCGGGTCTCACAATGAGAGACTTTACATATCCTTGAGAACACTTTTTTGTGAACTCTCAGGCATGCAGGTTTCCTCACGATGTTCTCCTTCACCGTAACAGCAGGTGATATTTAATTTTATAAAGCGCACATAACTTTTTTTTACAAAGTGCCACTGGGATTTGAACCCGGACCCCTCGATTCGAGGTCGAATTCTAAGGCACTGGGCTATCACCGCTTTTTTATGCCACATAGTCATCAATATATCTGCAGTTTCTATTAAGGGATATAGATTAAAGGTAAAGCTATGTGGTCTGATGCGTAACATCAAAAGGCCACGAGGAAAGGTCAGCGGGGATATAATACCGTAAAGCGACGACCTTCGCCGGGGCCGTGGCCCTCGGGCGATCTGGACGGCCAATTACTGGCATTAGTATTAGTTTATTGACGTAGCTCATGGGTGTGACGAACGCGCTTTCTTTATACTTAAGATCCGGGTTCGAATCCCGTTGGTACGCTACAATGGCTTTTTAAAAAGTAATGTCATGTGCGTTTACTAAATTAAATCTCTCCAGCTGTAACGGTGAAGGACAACGGGGGCATTCCATAATTTTCCCAAAGGCATGTGATGTTCACTAACCCGCAGTAGCTAGCGTGGTGGAGTAAGGCCTACACCCTTCTCATTGTAGGAGAGCCGGCTCTGTGCTGGCCTGTAAGTGGGTCGGCTGCAATCCCTTGCGAGCCCACTCGTATATCCCCACAGCGCGGGGAGGCCTGGAGCGTACTCCACAACACTGCTTAAAATGAGATCGGTGGAGGTGTCACTGTCACTAATAGGGTATTTCGCACCATGCAAGGAAAAATCCAAAATTAAGTAATATTGATAGATTTTGTTAAAAGCAAGTGAAAAATGGTGATTTCTGTTCTAAAAAATGTAGTATTATACATTTATTTACTGTTTATATACTGTTTTCCAAATGTCAAAAACGCTATACGCCATGAAAGCTATCGGCGTGACGTCATTAGCAGTGTAAATATACAATGGAGTATAACTTTCTTATTTTACTGAGATGTATTGTTTACACTGCGAGTGACGTCACAAGGATGGCGGCAGCGCCCAAACGGCCGATACCGTCTTTTCGCGGGGATTTTTGAAATTGAAGTCTTTTTTTACATAATATTTGTTTGCAAAAATTCTTTTTCCAATTTTTATGGGTTTTATGACATTACGAATTCATATAAAAATCTTTTTGACATAGGCCGTAATACCCTATTGTTTAATTAAGAAGATGCTGTAAGAAGCTTAACACTTTGCCTGTCCGATAATTAGACACAATAGCTTAACAACGGGGAACTCACGAGACAGCGAAGTTGTTGATAACGTTTAAACACGTGTATGTGTGTGGTGTACAGATGGTGTTCGGCAACTGCGGCGTGCTGCACTGCCCGTCGCTGGAGGGCAAGGGCTACGTGGAGATGACGTCCATCGACGCCGACACGTCGCACGACATCGTGGAGGCCATCGGCGGCAAGGGCGGCCGCTACCTCGAGGCGCAGGTGACCGACCACGTCCACGACCGCCATTACACGCCACGACACTTTACCACAACATTACTAAAACATCACACTACTACAAACCGTCTTCACCGACACATCTCGGCAGCAGTGTGTATTCACACCTACGAGTAACCACAGAGACACGCCCTCATCATTGCATCGCTACATTCAGCCTTTATCACATATGCAAGATCGGAAAGGTGGGTTACCATTGATGTTGGGTGGAGTGTAGCTCGGGATTTTCACTTTTCATCAGTGGAAACAGTATGACTGATTGCCAAATACACTTAAAAGAAGAATAACTTGAAGTAAAAATTGACGCTTAAACTTATCTCGGCTCTCAGTGATGGCACTGTGTGAGTGTGCTAGTAAGTGTACAGTTTTGTATTATGTAGACTCACATGTATGTAGGACTGCACCTTAATAGCACGTTAAAGCGTCTATCCTCTTAGAGAATCAGTTAATAAGATAGTCCGGTGTGTGTGTGTGTGTATAAACAATATAAAAATAATAAATAAAAAACAAATAATAAATATTGTGGGACATCTCACACATGGCTGACAAATAAATTGTGCAAAACGTGTCAATCAAATTGTGTATTAGTAATAAGTTTTAATTTGTAGGTGTAACTAACATTAGTTTTATCTGTTTACATATTTTACTTTTTGAATTTGCATACCTGAAAAGGCGAATATGGATTGATGAAAATGCCCTCTAAAACCAATAACTAAGGGTCTACGCAGACGTACCACAACCACGCGACAAAATGCAGTCAGTTTATGGTTTCGTGTGAATAGCACACCCGACCACGTGGTGTGGTTGTGGTACGTGTGCGTAGACCCTAACCCGTGTTCGTGCAAACGAATGATTGTGGTGTTGTGCATTGCAGATCCAGGGGTCGAAGACGCAGGCGGAGGAGGGCACGCTGATCCTGCTGGCGGCCGGCGACCGCACGCTGTTCGACGACTGCCAGTCCTGCTTCAAGGCCATGAGCAAGAACTCCTTCTACCTCGGTAGTGGTCCTCTACTCCGGTTGCCACTCGCCACTCGCCACTCACCAATCACCACTCACCACTAGCCACTTGACACTTGCCACTCGCCACTTGACACTCGCCCGATGAACAGACACTGTACCATTTGGTGCATGGAGACTGCTTAGACTTACATATCTATAAGTTATCTAATGAGGTTTATTGACTGTCATGTTTCAATAAGAATCAATTCAATAAGAATCTGGATCGCTTTAAAATGCTCTCCATAGCACAAAGGTGCATGTGTAAATATGTCACGCATAGCCTCAAACTCATGGCAAACTTGCCTCAATGTGGCATTAATTAAATATTGATTACATTTTAGCTTACATAGTTTAGTTATAACGGGCTATTCTCGAGGGAATGCAGAAGGGAAAGTGTTAGAGGCTTTATGGGTGGTTAGAAAATGTCCAACGCCACTTACCCGTTTCTTCAATCAGCAACTTAATATGGTTTAGGCTTCCCCGTGTCGTGAGAAACCCATGATCAGCAGTGGGACATAAAAACCAAGAATAGTGGGACATAACAGCCAACGTTTAAACTTGCCAGAGTCTGGCCGGAATCGGCTGTCGAGATATCGAACGAAGTTTAAATTTTTGAACACACAATTTTCGTTGTAACGTGTCAGCCGGCACCATTCCGGCGTCGTCGGACGCGATATATCCACCCGCTGTTCCGTTGCAGGCGACATCGGCAACGCGTCCAAGATGAACTCCGTGCTGCAGGTGGTGGGCGGCGTGTCGCTGGCGGCGCTGGCCGAGGGGCTGGCGCTGGCGGACCGCGCGGGGCTGTCGCAGGCCGACCTGCTGGACGTGCTGGCGCTGACCCCGCTGGCGTCCCCGCACTTGATACTGAAGGGGCGCGGTACGTTAGCTTTTCCTTTTTGAAGTGAAAACTTCTGGCGGTAACGTAACGCGTCACGGCGCCAGGCTGGAACCGATTCCAAATTCCACGCAGCTAGGCTAAGCTAATCTCGACGGTGAGCTTTCGCAAGGCGGGCAGGTCGTTTCTTTTCTTACGGACAAACTCGATTGTGTTTTAATCGAACTGACGCCCAAATCACCAAGAGAACACGTCTTATAAGTTTTCACTTTTATGAAACTGGTATTTTTTGGTTTGCAGCGATGATCGACTCGGCGTACACGACCGCGCAGCCGCTGGCGCACATGCAGAAGGACCTGAAGCTGGCGCTGGCGCTGGGCGACGCGCTGGAGCAGTCGCTGCCGCTCACCGCCACCACCAACGAGATCTTCAAGCACGCCAAGCGCCTGGGCTACGCCTCGCACGACGTCGCCGCCGTCTACATCCGCGCCCGCTTCTGATTCCACGTCCGCGCTCCACGTCCGCGCTCCACGTCCGCGCTCCACGTCCGCGCTCCACGTCCGCGCTCCACGTGCGAACTCTACGTCCAGACCGGTCCTCCTGACACTAGTGTGCCCCGGACCTTGTAAAATGATCAAATGTTCACCGAGCTCTCTGTCTCGGTACTCTCAGTACGATATGCCCCGACATGTTCAAAGTATCTTCTGAGCTGGCAACTCATACGCAGCCGATATGCTCGTTCGGTCTCGATGTGTAGAAGCTTCACGGTCGAGTTTTCAATCTAAACGTGCTCTGGACTACTTCCTGGGGTCGATAATTTTTTAAATTAAACACGTCAAAATATTTTGCTCTGATGCATATTGTAAAATGTTCACCGTGTTGGGTCTCAGAAAATGCGCTAAACGACAAAATTTTAATTAAAATCACGGTTCGGTCGCGTCCCTCTGGTATGGTCAAACGATTGAGCAACATTATTTAGAAAACTGAGCATCTGAATAATCACATATTAGTTAGCAGGACTTAAATTTCACACAATAATTTGACTTTAGGGTGAACAACCTAAATTATTATAACTGAATATGCTTTGACCACGCTGTAATGTTTAAGGGTTGACCGATTACTGTCTTAATGTACTTGAGGTCCCAAGCTGCCTGCTGAAAGTCCTAACTGGTCAAGAACTATAAATGAAATAGAATAACAAAACTGTTTTTAATATGATCATACTCATTTATAATTATTTGTACGATTGCTAATAGTCTAATAACTTTTTACTTTACTTAATAAATCACAGACTTTCATCTTATTTTTGGGTTAAACAATAATGTACTTCAAATCGAGCTTCTCTACGTAACTAGCAACTAATATTCGACTACTGCTTAAAGTCTGTTAAACTAATAATGTTATGATTTAAGTTTTACATTGGGACTCAACGTTTTAAGTGTTTCAAGGCAATCTGAGAAGTGACACGTCATATGCAATCAATAAATCTGCAATACAAATTGACAAAGCGGCAATCTATTGGATTATAGACGTAGCAATCAGGACGGAATTTCAGATTTATCTGTTGATATACATTAATATATTTTTATTTGACAAAATATACGAAATATGTAAGAATTACACATACCGTTTATTATCTTAATAATGTTAGTTTTCAGTTTGTGAATGGATAAAGGTAAAGTTCGTAAAGTAGTTAAAATTATATCTTGTATAATAAGTGCATGTATTGAACACGCTTACGACTCTGATACTTCCTTTATTAATTGATTAATTTTGGTGTATAATAAAGTCTGTTAGATAAACCTGCCTTTTATATTCAAGAAGAGTTACGACCAAATATTATTAATAAATAATATTAATTATCTGTCGAAAGGAGGTTACGATATTGTCTACATGTAAAAATTAAAAATAATAAATATATTTTCCTATTAAAAAATCCGAAATCTTATCGAAGATTTGTATAAATTCCTTTATTAATACATATTTTTGTTGTATGTAGGCGTATGAATCATAGATGAAGCCGTTTACTCGGTAATATACTGTATATGTCTCATAGTTGTAGTGAAATAAAACAACCCTTGGTTATTATAATTGGATCGCAGTCCAATGTATTTTCATTGGACTGCGATCCAATTATAATAACCTGATTTTAATTATCTGCAGTAGGTGTATCTTTTTGGATTTCAAGAATATCTACTCATAATTAAAATTTTTAAAGTAATAATTTGTTTCCATTAGCCTATTACTCTTATTCAAAAAATTTGAACGAGTAAAATGTCTTAAAAATATCTTCTAGGTTTATCTAACTCATTTTCCTTCAACTATTGTACGTTTTTACAAAGTGTCTTTTCTTTAGACCCAGAAATGTACGTATAAAATAATGTTCCAAAAGAAACAAGAAATTGTATCTGGCGCAAGGCTTTCGATGTACGATTTCAATTTCGTTTTTTGATTACGTCCAATTAATATTAAGATATTGAATTTTTAGTTGTTAACAATTGATAATCTTGAAATCCCAAAGCGAGCTAATTGATCAGCAGTTATTTATATCAGGGCTCTAGTTTCTCTTAGGAACCATAATTATAGGTTAGATACAATACTAGGTATTTTAGTAACAATGGACAAAATTGAATGAAATATTCACTGTTGTGTTAGTGTGGGTGAGTGTACGACGTTGATGTTATATGTAGTTCAACTTATCTATTTTATTATTGCATTTCAGTTTAGTTTTTTCATCTCGAATGTTATCTTTGCTTACGAATTAGAATGTGCGAGTGGAGGCCCAGATGCTCGGCAGTGCATCTGATGTTATGAACAGGGTTCAAATACAATGTGAGCTCGTTCGTAGACATGTCCTAACACTAAGGTACATTGTTGACGTTACATAACTGAAGTAATTATGATTCTGACACTTAGCACCACTTTTTTTGTCTTCAGAATAGGACTGTATTCTTTAAAAAATATTTAACACTGCATTCATAATATATATTTAGTTTTGCAAGACATTTTCGTAAATCAAATTTTCTTTTTGTATTTAAAATTCTATACTAAAATATGTTAATGTTACTTTTTATATCAGTGTGCATGACACTTTGTCTTCAACGTATTTTTGTAATCAGATTAATATTATATTCTCGTAAGTGTAATGTAAGTGTTATATTAGTCAATAATCTGTTTTGACGATATGATGTGAAATTGTGTTTTACTCAACTTTTATCCAAATACTGAGTACCTAAATAAAATAAATGTAATAAAGCACATACTAACAAGTTCGTTGCGTTGTTGTGCAAGTTTTTGGAACGATGTGTTGTCGAACGTCGTCTGTGTCGATAAAATTTGACACATGAAAATTGTTTCATATTAGAATGCAAACTTATGAAAGATTTAAAAAAATATTTTACTTAAGATTTAAAAAAATGTTTGTACATACGTTACGATTCTTTTATCCGGATGTTTTGAAACATAAAATAACAAATCAATCGACTCTATTCAATCTTCAATTTTTAAGAGGCATGACGCGAATCGATTTAATGTCGTAATTTGCTTTCCGTAAGATTGTAACAATAAGAAATGTAATAATAAGTCTAGTATCAGATGAATCGTATATCGGGTTATCATATTGTCTGTAAATGCTGTAAGATGGGATAATAAAATAAATGTAAGGTAATATTTGGTGTTTTATTGTGTGATATTGCCCTTGTTGTTTGCTTAAGAACAAGAAGGTACCTATAATCGCGTTTTTAAACTATGTTGAGTTTAGAATAACTGTCAAAACGAACATTTGTTTGCAGTATAATTTTACCTTAAAAAACGTTTCAAATTCTTATTTCCAAGCGTTTTAAGGCATACACTATGTTAAAGTGTACGCCTATAAGTATTCGAACTAGGAATGCAATTAGTAATCACTAATAATTTGCAATTTGCCTTGAAATTTGATTTGAGTTTAACGGCAATGACCTTCGGAGAGCAATGCAAGTTTACGACAAATTAGTGGTTCGCTAAAAATAAGACAGCGTGATGTACGTCGCGCGGTCACGGCATGCGGCAGCCGCTGCGCGCGGCGCTAGGGATGTGCGGATGCTCACTCGATTATAATTTACCGTACACATAATAATTTCCATTAAAATTGACCTTAATCGATAGATAACACTACAGCACTTATACATACAAGGAGAAGACGGGAGTGCGTTGTGCGTTGTTTTATGCGTTTCTACAGGAAAAAAGTCCTGACGAGGTAGTTTAGGTTGAAACCTAACTAAGGTTATGATTTTTATTAAATACCCTTTTGAAATTTGATTGAGAACAAAGAGTTACAGTTACAGAGGCTGGCCTGGTTATTCTGTCACTTATTTAATTTCAAATTGACCCCCTAATAGTGCACCTACGTACACTACTTAAATACGGGTTTATATCGACAAAGAAGGGAAATGGATCTTGTCTACTTAAGCTCCACTAACAGCCGGGCAGATCACAGGAAATAGGTAAATGATGCTATTCGATTTCTATACAAAATATAATTTCGCTTTACGATGTTTATTTTTCAGCGATCGTCTCTTTATGCGGCTAGCACGCCACATAAAAATTGTACGTACAGTCTGAAACTCGTATACTTGTAACGAGGTTTACAAGTCAGGGATGTTCAACTGTTGCGACTTATTGGACGTTACAGAAAAAGGGTTATAAGAGGGACCCATTCATGGGAACGGTTTCCTACAACACGGACCAGAATAATCTCCATGCTGAACCAATTCGGGTTAATACCTATACCAAGAACACTGAAACTACATTATATTTTCATTCCATATTGCCCATCGTTATAGACTTCTATCTTCTTTCTTCGTTTATTCTTTATTTTAAGGTCTAACTTAATTAAAATTTGACTTTCTTCATATTTTGTGTTTCAAAGACGTAGATTATATTTCTCTAAATCCTAAACAGACTGATATGATTAAGATCAACTAGGTTAACTTAAACTTCCCGAATTCAAAAAGTATTTTAATCAACGGTAAATGAAATAGGTAGGTTCCTACCGTTGCTAAAATTGTTGAGCGCCCCACGACTGACGGGACATGCAATACTGCGATAACTCCAAACTTAACGAAAGAAACTTGTAAGGCAAATTAGGAAAAAGCCAGTCCAAATGCCGTCTTCCACAAGACGTGCCATTAGTACAAAATTTATTGTTATTGTGATATTTCGCGGCTTTTTCGGAACGACGCCTAATTAATTTTTAAGGAGTTTTGTGCTTTTTCGAGCTTTTAAAACTGTTTAAGTGAGTGAAATGATTTTTAAAAATTTAATATGTAAGAAGTCGTCGAAAGAGTTCAAATAACACTGGAAATGAAAGGAAGTTTGATAAATAAATCTTTGCAAAAGTTTTGTTGCCAAAATTTTTATTGACATAGTAGAGTGATAAATTAATCAAATCATGTCATTTTTATCGTAGACATCCATGTTTACTATAATTTATTTTAATTTTTAATTTCTATGTAGATATCTATATTGTTATAAATTGTAAAATTGTTCAGAGTGAAAATGTCGTTCTTAACGGAATATTTCGATGAATTTCGACCTCACCCCATCAGGAAAACTAAAATGTAAGTACCTATGTGGTAACTTTGCTATTATGGACCATAACTAACAATAATATGTCCCTAACCTAGGTAGGTACTAGGTATAGGGACTTGTTACATTCGAAGCTTCTAAAGTTCACCACCACAAACACTTAACTATAATGATCTCATGAAATTAATTAATCGAATCGTACCTACCAAATGAAGTTGTTTATTTTGAATGAAGTTTCACATAGCAGGATATGACTCAGAGAAAGGATAGAGGAGTTATTAAGGTTACTAAGATAACATGGATTTGCAGGTGTCGGCCAGAAAACAGGTGGGCCACACTGGAAGGGAAGTGGCTCGATCCCAGAGTTGGCTCCGAGGATGTAAGTTTTTATCGTATATTTTGCACAGAACATCCGTGGGGTGACACATATTTTACAGTGACGGTCAGCAGTGGCTGAAACTGGCAGGCGGTGCTGGCTTTTTTTACTGCATATGAGTAGCAAAAGGGCCTGCAGGCCACCTGATGTTACGTGGTCACTGCAGCCCATGGACATTTACGTCCAAATAGGGCAGAAATCCTATTTCAGGTTGTATGTTACATTGTTTCGCGTGCGGACTAAGACGTTGATGTAAGACGCTTCCCCAATCGAAAGACAAGACGTGAAGATAATTATCATAGCCCCACACTAGGATTCCGTGTGTCGTGGATACCATGGATATACACAAGACAAGAACACACACCCAGACCAGAAACAAAATATTTAAACTCATTGGATTCCCTGTTCTAATGGGAATCAAACACAGGACCTTCCGCGCGGCGCACCGGTGGTTTAACCGCTGCGCCACTCATGTCGTCATGTGATGGTATATTTGTGTGACCAGAAAGCCTGGACCGAGGAGGAGATCGAGCGCTTCATCAAGGACACCATGCAGAGCCTCCGCGGCCAGTCCACCTACTACAACGACTATTGCGCCCACCTGTCTCCAGGTTATACCTACTTAGGCTAAGGACTCACGAAGCGGTTTTCACCCGCGCCTGCCGCGGTGGCGGAATGGAGTTTTATTTTCAAAACTCACCAGACTGGAGTTTTGTGCGATTACGCAGACGTCGCGGTTGCGATTATCGCTCGCAAGACGGGCGGTTAAACGATCAGTTGAGTTCCAGACCGTCTTGGACACACACCAGAAACCCGCCCCCCGCTGCCCACGCGGTCGCCCGCCAACCGATCGCAGAGCGCGCGGGTGCAACCCGGGACCGCGACCCGCGCCCGCCGTTACAAGATGACCGCCGGTGCAGCGGGACCCGCAAACAATCGCACACGCCGCAGGCGAAAAACGCGTTGTGAAATGTGCTTTAATTTTTTACATAGATATCTGTATTCTACAAAGGCTGCGGGACCGAAACCGCGGCGGGCGCGGGTGAAAACCGCTTCGTGAGGCCGTAGCCTTATACCTACCTACTTTTTGGGGGACATGTGTTTCGGGGGTTTCGTATTTACCTTAATTACAAGTGATGGGCAGTCATAGGCACTTATTATAGACGCATTGAAGGATCGGGGTTTACTCACAAAAAGGAGCCTTAGTCTAACATGCTTGCCTAATGCGGGTTGGTGGACTTCACATGCCTTTGGGAACATTACGGAGGAATCACAGGCTTGTATGCTCTGGTTTTCTCACGATGTTTTTCTTCACCGTCACAGCAGATGACATTTAATTTTGCATTTACATAGTTTAAGAAACGCACATAAATTTAGGTAAGTCATTGGTGTGTGCCAGTGGGATTCGAACCTGGACCTCTCGTGTAAGAGACCGAATCCTTAATCCTTATCTACTGCGGGCTTCAGTCAATCATGTATCAACCTAAATACGTGGTATTTTCTAGATAAACTAAGGTAACTATTATTAGACACATTGATACCATAGAAAAAGGAAGAAAATAGAACGGCAAAAATATTTTTTTCGGATCTACTGTAGCTTAGCTTCTTTAGTGACATCACAATAGAAAACATAAAAGTTACTACAGAATAGTAACCCATTTTATCACCCTCACTTACACTCGCAATGTGAATCTGATAAGTCAGATAGTTTAGTAGAATCTAGGGTTGCGACGTTACATTAATTTTCTACGATTGTTAGATACACAAGTATCGCAAAATATCTTCACTTTCCAGAGTTCAAAACGAGGCCGTTCAAGCCGCGCGAGGGGAAGCGTCGCCCGTGCAAGCAGGAGGCCGTGGTCGCGGAGGAGACGCCGCCCCCGCCCGCCCCGAAGCTCGCGATCCAGGACACCGAGCTGATGAAGGTGGCCAAGGAGCTGTACGAGCGAGACATGGACAAACCCACCTTGGAGCCCTTGAAAACGCACTTTAGGAGTTAGTTCGATTCGTCTATCGTTTTTGATTAAGAAACGATTCAGTTAGTCTCGTGTGTTTTCGAAGTGACTTGACTAATTCTGATTCTATCCGTGAAGTAGGTAGTGAATATTCAGATGTTCCTGAGTGCGCTTAAGAGAGATGAAAGCATATCTGTAGATACCTACTGATAGCATCGATGACCTACACATTAGTATCTACATGGCTTGCCTTGTCTTTTTATCATACTCTTGTTACCGGCGGTCGACCTCACAGCAGTAAAATTAGATATATAGGCTAGTTATCTTCTGAAGAACAGTGTGAGTGATTATTTTCTTCTTAAAAATGTTCCTGAAGGATATATTTTTAATATGAATTATGTTATCTTCTAAGATCAATATTTAATGTTTTATGCTTTCGCGTCATCTTTGGGGATAAGCTGAACATTCTTGGTAAGTTATATGATAACGAATGGTATGTGTCACAAAATTATGACTATTATACTTGAAAAACCAAGTGGAAAGAACTTACAACATACAAAATAGACGTTTACATGCCTGTTATTTCAAAAGTTCTTTGAAGATATAACACGCTTTTCTCTCAAATACAGATAGATTTTCTTACATAGACTACATTTGTTTCCAGTCCTCGGCTACGTGCGTCCCTGTTTGTTCAAGACGGGCATCAGCGAGTACCAGGCGAGCACGGCTCGGCTGGCGTACGAGATGATCCGCGACGACCGAATACCGCGCTACTACGCCCACAACGGCTGCCGGCCGCGCTGGGGCCTGCCGCCCGAGGGCCCCCGCCAGCCAGAGCTCGACGGAGCCCCGTACGATGGCGAGAGATTGTACTGATCACTAGCTGTGCCCGCCAGTTCGTTCGCGTGGAATTCTAAAATAAACGTAGCCTTAGTTACTCCTTGTTACATTAGCTATCTGCCACTGAAAGTACCGTAAAAATAGGTCCAGCCGCTCCAGAGATTAGCCGGAACAAACAGACAGACGGACAGACAGACAAAAACTGTAAAAAATGTTATTTTAATATACGTACCGTGTATGCATACATAATTATGTAAAGCGGTTATTTTAATATTATAAACAGACCCTCCAATTCTATTTATTTGTATAGACGTATAGATTTTACAAACTTGGAAGCAGCAAATGAGATGCGTTTCTTCCCGATTTTGATATCAAACGAACAAGAGCTTACTTTCCGACGAGCAAGGGCGTCAAATTAAATACATTTGTTTATAAGTAGGTACATATAGATACATTCAAATATCTCATGAAAATGTTTCGAAATGTACCTAAGAGTATAGTATTTTTTTATAAATAAAAATTGTGCCCACTATAATTTTTATTTTATTTCACTGATAGAAAAAATACAGGCCAATAAATTGGCAATGTTTCCATTTTTAATGAAAACAATTGAAGTTGTATTAGCCGAAGCCTACATTTGTCATTCTGGCATCAGTATCTGGGAACACACAAACAGGTCCTAACTTTTGCCTACTTTGTCTGTATACCAAATTGGTCGTCCCTCAGTCCCTATGTGACTTCCTGGGAAAGCCTCAGGTATATCAATAAATAAAACAGAACTTAAACTTTTATTTGACCTCAATAATAGCGGTCAGTTTAATACCGATATAAGGTCAAATGGCGCAACCGGAAGATATTTATCTAGGCAGTCGTGTGTTAGTTTCCTCGCTCCGCCCTACCGGTTGCGACTTGGCAACCACGCCACAGTAATCTGCTGACAGCCGCGTACAAACTTCCGTCTGCGACAGTGGCTTAATGGGTTAACTGGTATAGCCGCATTATAATGGTTTTTGTTAATAAAAAAAGCTTCACATCCACGGCGCTACAGTGTTTCTCGTGTTATGGGTGCCATGGACACACACAAGACGGGATACACACCCAGCCCCTAAACAGAAATTAAAACGAATAATTCAAATTTCTGCTGCGGATCGAACCCAGGACTCCGTATCCAGGACATAGGCATCTTAACCACTGCGTCATGAAGATCGCAATAAAAGTTGTCAGGCTTTGGTATCCTTCGACGAAAATCTTATCAGATAAACACGTGAAACGTTTCATCTCCACGCCCGTATTTTTTTTATCCGGGTAATTTTATAATACGCAGTTTGCCAAGCAACAGCCGGTTAGCTAACATGCGTAATTTTAAGCCAGTCAATACATAATAACAGATGAGCTACCAGATATATTATGATGTGGTGACGTTCGTCTAAACACGGTGAGTGATGACCGACTGCAGTTCGCGGTTTTGCCGCTACATAATACACACATAATAATACTACATGATATACCTACACATAACGTGTCTGCGCGAAAATTTGGCAGTACACTGGTTCTTGCCGAGGTTATCGTGAACTCTTGTGATTTAATGCTCTGTGTGGCTTAATGTTGGTAATGTGTTAAGGAGAATGTGAAAGAACACATTGGGAAAAGGATGTTGACGAAATGGAAGAAAATAGTTGACGAGGCTGAGGCCGCGCTCAGGTTGGACACCATTTCTATTCGTACGAATTTAACTCGTGCGCGTACGTCAATCAATCCCGACCTTTTAAATACTATGGGCGCGCCCACACTGCGCGCGACGAAGTTGACGTTGAAGTAGCGTTCGTACGTGAACGTACGTATACGCACGAGTTGAATTCATACGAAATCACGTGCAAACTGAGCCACAAAGGGTTGTAGCACTGCAGGAAGTAAATAAGTACTTTAGATAAGTATGAATGTTTTAGAAAGATGCCGATCGTGGAATGCACTGCAGCTTTTCTTATTCCATGGTATTTATATTGAAACATGAAATTATAGTTCTGCTGATTAGGTACTTAGGCTCTATAAAATGTCGTGTTATAATTTGCCAAAAAAGGTAACGCTTATGTTAAATTAACTGAAACCAATTAAGCTCAAATCATAAATATCCCTGGCTTGCGTAAAATCTGAGAAAAATCGTCAGTGACCTGTTAAAGGTGCAATAAATCCCTAATTCATGGAACTGGACGTAAAATGCTTATGGGTGGTTCGGGAACCAGGAAGCGAACAAAAGCCACTCCGGATCCCTTGTTTCCCTGAATGGCTTCTGACAAGTTGGAGAGATGCCAGCATCAGGGCTGTCATGAAGCGATTAAAGTGACAGCCGATTTTTCATAGACTTCTTTGTTTCAAATGAAGAAACCTGTATGAGTTGAAATGATGAAAACAGAACCTAGAGTTTCTCTTTGGAATGGTGAAATATTTTGACGAAAATTCTTAACTTCCATTTAAAACGACTGTTAGATAGTCTTCACTAACAATCAAGTCTTAATAAAGTTGTTAAAACTGCTCTTTTAATCGAAGAAAATTTCTCAGACATGCACATAACTTAACTAATAACGTCATACTGAAGAAAACTGGTATGAAGTATAATTATTGAGCTATAGGTACGTTACATACTGGGTGGTCTCCATTAAGAGAACGAAAAATCTTCTGTCAACAGGACGAGGGAAAACATCACATCAAACGTGATTCTTTAAAGGAACTTTTTCTGAAACATAAGAGAATGAAACATTTATGTCTGTCATCCCTAATTGCAACCGTCAGGTGTAGTTTATTACCCGGATTGGCAGAATACGTTGTGATCCTGTTCTCCTGTCGAGTATATTGTCTGATGTCTGATGAAACGGTGCAATGATCCATGACTTTGAATGAGTATCACACTCAGTTTTGTTACCTTGTAATGAGTGGAACGCAGGCATGATGTTTGGATGTTTGATCTTGTTCAGGATAAAATAACATCTATGCTATCCACTTTGATTCAATGCTTGTTCCTCATCGTTAGGTACATTAATGTCAGGGTGTCTCAGCAGTTAGACATGATATAGGTGACATTCGTCACCCAAAAAAGTGTATGTAGCAATAAAAAAGTACAATCGGTAAAGTAGAATTTACGTGCCAGTAAACCCTCTAACGATTTCCGAAGGCAAAATAGATGCTTATTACTTTTTCGATGTGAAATCCTTATTTGATTGGGCTTATATTTCTCGTTTGTGTTACTTAGAAAATCCATTCTCAGCGGGGCCTAAATTCGTTGCACAAAATAAATGTTGCTGGTGATATAATACTACAAGTAAGTAGCAGAGGTGAGTAAATGGTAAAGTTGTGAACAAAGATGCTTTTTGAACAAATGAAGTTGGCAGCGATATAGTGAAAATTAACGCGGCTGAAAATGGGCGTTTAATTAATTCAAATTAATTGTGCAATCTCACGTGTTATGTGGTTTAATTTTAGCGGGAAAACAGGAGAGTTCTTTGTGCTCCTTTCTTACCAGTCAACGAGAGTATTCCCTTGATTATCTGTGACAATTCGCGGCGGGAAATTTGAAACGGATACATGCAACACAACACCAACAAAATTTTGTATATTTTGGTAAGCGACCGACCTTGTTGCAAACTTTCATCGAGTGAATAACAGCTTACTTATAAATTTAGTAATTTATTTTTTTATGATCTGCATATAATGTTGCTTGGGTTTTTATGAGGATGTAAGGAAATTAAATATGACAGGTTTTAATTTTTAAGAAAACGAAGTTTTACGTTTATTCCCTGAATTAATTAATTGGCCGGGATATATTTTTTGTGAAATTTCATGATTTGTATCTGAGATTGAAGTCAGCCTAAACCTGTCTAGTAAGAATTTTTAACGGCTATCAATTCTTAGTTAGACTTTCTTTAATTATCTTACCCTATTACTAAGTCTACTTTGTGCCTTATTTCCAAATACCTAAGCTGTCCTTTTGTTATTAGGCACACAAGAAAACGATTTTAAACTTAAGGAAAGCTATTTTTTTTATTTTTTTAAGTTTACATAAGAAAAACACATTCACATATTTAGTCTTTCTGGGAACGGAAAATTCGTTTTTAAATCTGCAAAAAGTGATCGCGACACAGAGATGTCACTGACTAATATTTTCCCGGGACCTCTTGAGGTTGAGATTATGTTAGTAGTAGGAAATGATACTATGTTCCATAAATTATATTAGTTAGTTTCTATTTATTTACCTACTGTTGTTAATTACGTCAGAGGCTGTATGTGCTGTATGAAATGATGTATCATGATATGGGGGCATTGTGGTGGAGTATGCTCTTACATTTATCACCATTATCATTTCAGTCCACTGCTGGACATGTGCCTCCTTTAATCGATGCTATTCCACCCGGTCCCTTTGAATCAAACGGTTTCCCGCTGTTTCTTCAGGTTGCTTAATGTTACGGGAACGAATATTAAACTGATAAGAACTGCGCGTTATTTAGTTTCATTTCATTTTTATTCGTTTCCTACGCCCCTATTACCTAAAAAAATATGCTTCAAAACATTTGAGTTGTCAAGCAATAAATTATGAGAGTTGTAGAAAAATTGCCACAAACAGCGACTAACATCTCGAATTTTATTTATATCAGGAACTTTATAATAAATCCACTTTGACGACAGGTATACAGCGCTTTTATATACAAGAATATTTTTCTAACCAGAATGTAGAATAACAAGTTTTACCAATAATTTGAATATGTTTCCAGTCGAGTGCGAGTCGGGATAGCATAGGAGGGTTTCGCGTTTTTTGTTTAGCAATAAGTTACGTTCGTTGTAACTCATATTTCATCTGTGAGTAGGTATTGCGGTCTTGAATGCACCTTGTCTTTGGTCTCTGCAATGCAGGGAAATCACTTATAAACGACTTTTTATAATTACTCTTAATTTTTATCTTTATCTTAACTTTTATAATTTGTTGTCAAAGTAGTCTTAGTTATCGGTAAATAACTGACCGCCTTCAGAAGCCTTCGATAAGATCATTATGAATAACTTTCAAGTTCTTTGTTCGCTTTCTCCGTGATGATTTAACATCTAAAATTAGGTGCTACCTTCTGTAACGATGGCATTACATTGTTTTAAGTGTTTAAATAACTTGTTGTAGTAAGAACTAAGGGCATTCATATTCGCTGAGACGGACAGAACTTGGCTTCGTGCTACAGAACTCTAAACACATTTTTATGGGTGTCTAAGAAGAAACATAATATAAGTAGGCAAGTGCAATAAATCTTATTAACTTTGGCAACACTTGCGGCTTTCAGTTGAAGCTCTAAATCATCTGTGGTAAGTAAGTGTAAATGTGATTAACTCCCGCACTTCCTGGAGGGAGACAAAGCTGGTGAAACTGAAAATTACCATTTACAAGGAAATCGTGAATCCTGCATGTAAATACGGCTTGTTAGCGGTTTAAAGTCCTAAATCACACCAATTGGACTCGTCATAAATCGAATCTAAAATGGTTAACGTGAAACCGTTAAATGTTAATGTTTGTAAACATGCGATTCTTAAACTAGAAAATATTATTTATTTATACGGAGCTTGTAAAACGGAAACTGGAGATAAGATAGAGTGCGCAAAAGAAATAAGAAAAATTCCATTATTATGACCTACGCAGGTGACCTGCTGTTAGAATGTCACTATTGCCCACTGCCCCACTTCAACATCCCAGATCGTATTAGAAGTTGCCATGCCAGGACTAACATGAGTAGGTATTATAGGAGTTTTCTTTCTGCCCGCTTTTTCTCCCACTCTACGTTGCTTTTGAGTTCGAGATCGAGCTCGATCTCCGTAATTACTTCATTTGGCGGGTTATTAGGTCAGTGGCAGTTCTCTCTACCGGCTTTTGCTTTCCAGTTCTACCACCTACAAACATTTTCTTTTCTAAGGTCTCTTACACTGGCCACTAATGGGTTGCACAGATGAGCATATAAGATTATGTACCTACGTAATCTCTGAGGTTTTTAATTATAGGAGCTCGCTTCAGTAGGTAAAACAACGATCAAATCATTACAGATGAACTGGCGACGTATGAATGAATCTCCTCATTGAAAAGGAAACGTCGACACCGATGCGAAACAAAAGGTATTTTAGAACAAAGATCTGACATAAACAGGAATCCGTTAAGATGTTTAAAGCTTAAAGATTTGTTTGTTTCTTTAATTTATTACGCCCTTGGAGCACTGTGAAAAATTTTGATTCATTAAATTATTGGAGGATTAATCTTCAGCGTGGTTTACACGTTGTATACAGTACCTACACCGGTAACGGTGGCAACTTGGTGTTCAATAAATTATGCTTCACACTCATAAGCTCAAACTAGGATTCCCTGTGTCGTCAGTGCTAAGAAAACACCCAAGAAACACACACACTCAGACCAGAAACAGAAATTTAAAATTAAATCTCTGCTGCACTGAGAATCAAACCAAGGATCCTCCGCGCAACGCGCCGTCAGTTATAAGTTCAGTTAAATCTTAACTATTAATGTCAGATTTGCAGTAATAAAATGAATTTTAGTGGCTCTTGTTACCACTCATCCATTAAGACATTTATTAGTAGCTTTTTTCCTTGTCTGCAGACTATTAGCGGCCCTCTCCAGGATCGGTGGTGGACTAGGGCCTACTTGACAGGAGTCTCACAATGAGAATGACGTAGGCATTAGTCCATCAGGCTAGCTTATTGCGGGTTGATGGACTTCTCATGCGTTTGAATTATGGAGAATTCGTAGCCGTTCAGATTTCCTCAAGACATTTACAGCAGGTGACATTTATGCGCATAACTTTCGTGTGGCACGTGCCACTGCCCCTCGAATAAGAGATCGAGTTCATAGCCACATTTCGAATACGTATACTCAATACGTATTCGAAATGTGGCTCTCCGTCAATCGTAAACATTTCTGTCAATCATCGACTAGTCGCGGACCTTCGGGAGTCAGTCGATATCAATGGTATATTAAAAGACGGTCGTATCATCAAAATAACATCCGACCAACATTGGTAAGTTGGCCAAACACGTGGTCATAATGTGTGCTCACCGTTATATAAATAGTTTGTGTCGTGGTCGGTTTATTTATTTGGAGAAATAAATAATGTTATGACTTGTGTACGGTGCTGTTTATTTATATTAAGCGCTGATGTGAAAAAAGTAATTTGATATAAATTATTTGGTGAATCATTAAATTATTTTAGCAGGCTGGAATAAAGTTAACAGGTCTTAATCGTTTTAGGGTTTTCAAAGTGCAGGATAAAATGAAATGTTTTATTGGGCGAAATTGTTGTCGAATTGATGTTTCGGATTTGAGGAAAACTTTTCTTTAAACTATCTAACTGTTGTGATGAAACATATTATGATAAGTATATGTCGTGTAACACGGTTATCAGGTAGTGGACTATATTCACGTCCGAATAACACACTCAGTGTTAAATTCTCAGCGGTTGCTCCTTAGGGAGTACCGCTAGCACCTCTCTCCAACCCAAGAGAGGTCGCTTCCGATGAAGGCTTAGATTAGAGGTCAATAGGACCAAAGCCGCTTCCCAGGTGGTGTTTAGTGGGTAGGCACCTAGGTCCTACGTGAGTCCCACATAACCATCACAGACGGCTGTGATGGTATGCATGAGCATTCACCACCTCCCTCCAGCCCGTTCCAAGGAGGGTAGCCCTTTTCACTTTGTCTGGGCGCAAAAAAAAGCACTTAAAGTATGTGTGTAAACTGTATAATTTTTTTGTGTTGAATATTTGATAACAACCCGGCTAAAGGCTCGTATGTACCTAGAGCTAACCCCACGTTTGCCTGGAAAATAAAATTAAAATTAAAAATGAACATTAAATTGTCTCTTTCAAAAGTAGAGCCATTTCGGTACATCTAGTGTAAAGTTACTGTTACAAGACCTCATATTGATCTACGATTTTCGGTTCTGTACTAGGAAGGACTTTTATGAGCTGTGGTAATCACGTAACATCCGAGTAACCCTGAACGTTTATTTGCAACTTTTTATGATATAAAAAAATGACAAATTTGTGAACCGCCCCTATGGCAATGTCCTCGAAATATTGGCCTAATCCAACATGAAATCGTATTTGCCAAACATTTGCTGCGTGACGTAGCTAGTTGGCAGCGTTTGGTTCTCCGAGTTTCAGTGGCAGCCGCGCTTGCGTCGGGTCAACCGCCGACTTTCCCGCCTTCCGCGAGTGACAGTTACCGTTGCGTTCGGAAGTGTATAAGTGATACAGATAAAACAAAGTTTATTCTTTAATGTTAGAAGCTTTATTGTTTTGCTGTTTTGTGTTGCAACGGCTGATTTTTATAGTGTCTTCACGGTCCTCGTGATGCGGGAGATTGACTGAAGGTAATTTTGCAATGTCCTTTCAGTGATGAGTGGCAATGACATTCGTTGTACTATTCTCGAATACTCTAGCTATATTTAACTAAGCTTTTGTTTATTATTTTTTATATAATTTGTATTATTCGTTATGTTAGAGTCATGTCATACTATCAAAAATAATTCAATGTAAATTTAAGGTACCTAAGTTGCAAATAATTGGTTTTTGTATCTAGTTTTAAAAGGGACAGACGTTAGCTAGGCCTTTTTAGGCCTTTTAAATACTAAGGCCTTTTAAATAATAAATCCGTAGGTTCAAAATAATTACTTGACCAAAATGTTTGAACAATTTTAACAAATAAACACGTAAAAGGATCAAAAGCTCTATCGGGCAGTAACTGTACGTACAGCTTGCAAATCCGACTATAAATAAATGCCGACAGATTTATGTGCTGTCTGATGCGATATTATTGACACTGCATGAGTAACGCAGTTTTGAAAATTGCAATATTGAGATAAAATCTTCCATTATAACATATAATATGACCCAGTGGGCTGCCATGATTGGGTATTACAAAGATTATTTAAAATGTTAACAATATATTTCTGAACGAAATTTTAACCTTTTTGATATCATTCTTAAATTCCACGGCCATTAATAATACATTGTAACAAAGTAAAAGAATAAGTTCATGATAATTAAGAATCAGAATAATCCTTGCGCATCCTAAATTACAAACTTTAAAATATTATCATTATAATATTAGTGAAGAATGATATTCAAGTTGCAGCCTTTGCAGTTTTTGTTAAAAAATATGCGTTTCTATCATAATTTTTCACGAGTTTTTAGTGTACTATAATCTTTTAAAAAATGATTAATGGCCCTAAATGAGATAAAAATTATAAAAAAATAAGTAGGTAAAACGGCAAGACATTTGTTATAGGTATATATGCATATCTAACCTCATTATAAAAACGTTTCTGAGACAAGAATCTAATGAATTACGATAACGATATAACCTACCTACACTGTCCTACACAGTACAACACAGAACACACTAAACATACATTCTCAAGAAGACGTTTATTGCGTATATGAGTGTTACCAGATTTCAAAATGTATGTCTTTGACGTATGAAGCTATAGAAGAAAAATTACAACATCATTTTATTGGTTATTTTTTTTTCAATTTCTTGGTTGTATGTACTTACCTACCTATTAAAATCTGTCCCAAGAAATCTAATCTTTTGGAATTTGTATCTCATTATCTTCAAATCTTTGCGAATCGAAATGCAGGCTTGATCCGATTCTTCAGCTAAGATTTTTTCGTCTCATGTTGTACTATACACTATTCCTCTGTACTCATACTTACTTTCACATTTCGTGCACCCTACGTATAACTTTCTCTCTTCTTTCTTTAACTCCTTATCTAGATGGTTGTCTCGGAGATATCGTTCGTAGCGTGCACAATAAAGAGTAGATATAGTAAATATTGTAGATGTTGTAAGTGTTTTCCATTAATTTTAAGTTATCTTTAATGGAAGAGACATGCAATGGCATGATTCTAAAAAGCAAAAATAAAATCTTGTTCACAAAACGATGTTTTCGGCCTGTAAGTACACAGTGCAGTATACTTCGATAGGTGTTTTTAGATTTCCAAAAATATTCATTCCCCGTCTAGAACACGAGGTATGTTGACACGACGGGCGATGAAACCGTGGCTTCGGTTACAGTAGGTACGATGGCCAACGCTGTTTTGTAAACACGGGACTCGTCACCCATGCACTGCAACGTTCCATGTTTTGCATTGTTGGCGATAGTAAGATTTCTTTTTACCGACACCAATTCGACACGTATGTATCTAAGTATGTAATATTAACCGAAATTCACAATATTCATATAATATGATGGTCTATTACGGCTTCCAAACTTAAAAAAATAGTAAGCCTAAAGTATGTAAGTAACAAATGTTATTTCATACTTTTTTGAAGATTTAAATTTTTTTTAATAAAGGTTTAATTTTTGAAAATTATTTTTTTCATGACTCAATATTGTGAAGCCGCTTATATGTATATTGTGAATATGGATATCGTCACATAAGGAAAAAGTGTTACCTTTTATCGTTCCTTCACTTCCACTCTACATATAAAAAATGATAAAAGCCCCTACCAAAATTATAGCCTTTGTTTTTAATATTTTTGGTATTAATAATCCTAAAACTTGCTAAAGAATACCAACGAAGGAAACCAGACCGCCAACCATTCAAAAAGCTCTTATTGACAAGAGTAACAAAATCACTGTTACTGTTATGTTATTTTGTTATAACTAAACATATTATTGTAAACATTTATAATGTATGTGCTGAGTGAAACAGTTAGTTAACACACTGAACTACTATATTATAAATTGTAACTTATATCGCCGACGTAGGTACCTACAGAGTGGACTGATGTCGTGACTAAGCCTTTAACACGAACAAAATTGATCTAAATTTAAAAATAAAAACTGTTTTTTGACTAAATAGCCGAGGGCTATGTCAATGTTTTTTTTATAACTTATGAGGCAGGGATGGCTTTTATGGCGTTTGATGCTAAAAGCTATTACCACTATAGGGACGTTTTTAACATTCATGTCATGTAATTAAAATATGAATTTCCCATAATAAAGTGCTTTTAGAAATTTAACTCAGCTTAACTTCTATTCCAATCTCTTTAAAAAGTGATTTTTACTCAATTATAATTTTAATTTTTTCAATTAATAATAGATACAAATGTATTTATTATTATGTATTATTATGTATTTATTATAAATACAAATGTATTTATTATTAATTGAGGTAACTAGTCAGTTCTAGTCAGTGGTCTCCAATAATTGATGACCGTGTCATAAACCAGGTTCGTCATACAAAATCTATGAAGCTTTTGCATTTTTTAACTCTTCAATAAAAGTAGGAATTTCATTTGACTCTGAGGCCACTACCCTATTGCGGAGTTACAACTCTAACAGAAGATTATTAAAAATGAAAAAACCGCACTTTGTGTTGAAACTAACCAGTTGTCTTATTCTGATAAAGAGATCAGTTTATCCTAGACCTAAATAGCCAGTCGTATTTAATATTTGAGTAATCAGATGCTAAGAGGATATACGCAGACTTGTACGTAATTGTGAGTATGACGACAATCTTGTTCGCATTCGGCGTATTGTTTTAGATTGTTTACAAATTGGTTCCCATTGCAAACTCATAGCCGCCTCTCTGATTCAATACTGTAAGCTTAACCTACATATTAATAACGAACCACGCTATCATTAACAAAAAGATTGTGTTGTATGAAAATCATCAATTATGATCTCATAAGTTAGAGATAGCAGATGCAGCGGTGATAGCCCAGTGGCTTAGAATTCGACTTCGAATCGAGGGGTCCGGGTTCGAATCCCAGTGGCACGCACCAATGACTTTGTAATAAAAGTTATGTGTGATATATTGTATCAGGCGTTACTTTGCGGAAATCCATTGGTTATAAATACAACTTAGTTATGTGTGATTTATAAAATTAAATATCACCTGCTGTTACCTGGTGAAGGAAAACATCGTGAGGAAACCTGCATGCCTGAGAGTTCACAGAAAAAAAATGTTCTCATAGACATGTGAAGTCCACCAACCCGCAGTAGGCCAGCGTGGTGGACTAGGGCCTACATCCCTCTCATTGTGAGAGGAGACCCGACCCTGTAGTGGGTCATTAATGGGTTACTGACAAGTTAGTAAGTAAACGTAAAGGAAAAGTAAAGTGAGCATCACTTTGTCACGCAATTACATAAAAAATCTTTAGCAATTGGCACGTCTCTACATACTCATCAACCAACGTGACAATCCCACGCGACCCGTACAAATATTTTAAGTAGATACTTCCAACGGACGACAGTTTATCAGCTGATAAATCCTACTTACTAATACCTATACTAAGTTTGTGAGGATGGATGGTTGTTTGTTACTCTTTCACATAACAAGGGCTGAACAGATTTGGATGAAATTTGCTACACAGGTAGATTATAACCTGAATTAATATTTATGTATTTAGGACAATGCTACTGTTTATCCCTCTCTGAGTAAAATTCTTGGGCCAACGTGTACCAAGTCGGGGGTGGAAGCTAGTGACGGTATAAGTGTTGACCAATCTAAGTGTTCTATAACGTACAATTCTCTAATGATAAACTTTAGTCATTGACACGTGTTCACGCGCTAGATGTCCCTACTCGTACTTAGTTGACTAACGCAGTCAGGACTAGGTGGATTTCACATTTGTAGTCACTTCGTGAAGCAATATTAGTGGTTATTTTTAAGTTTATTTTTAAATCTGTCAAAGTATTCATACGGTACACGTCAGTCATTAGTATGTCATCCATTTAATCTTTCCATACTAATGGCACACGTTACTTTGGCGATAGTGTTTACGTTCGAGGCCCTGAGTGTAGACGTCCTACAAGTACTAGACACAGTTTGATAAATGACGATATAAGTGTTGACTAATTTAAGTGTTCCATAACTATAATGACGTACTGTAATCATTAACATGTGTCACGCGCTAGACGTAGACTAACGGGTTGCGAATTCGTTCGGGTCTCTTTAAGTCACTTCGTGAATCATTATGTTTAATGAGTCACCGCTTCACTAGATACGAAAAATCATCAGGACGGTGATATCGATGACAAATTTATTTTTAGGTTACATTGTCAGTGTATATCGAATAACGTAGCCTTACGAAAAGGAAGCACGGCGGCCTACATCCCTCTCATTGTGAGGAGACCCGACCCTGTAGTGACAAAACCCAAAATAGTCATTGGGGAATTGGTATTTGAACCCGGACTCCTTGGGTAAGACTTTAATTCATAATTCATTTAATGTACTTAGATATGCTAAGGAAGGCGTTTATACCTACAATTTTTGGCAGTAGCATGTATGTAGGTACCCTTTTGCCATGCTTTGTAGATTTAGCCACTTGGATATAACCGCTTGTTGATACTATCTTATTCCGTAATCCGTATTAATTATAAAAAATCATTAAATGATTCATGGTTAGCTGTAGGAGTCATGCGAAACGCCTAGGGCAGTATGGCAGTACCTACCTAACAGGTGTTGACTGAGACCAACGCCCCCGCAAAATTTAATACATACACACGCGATTGTTTATATCATAATTCAAAATATAACCGGCGTTCCGTCTTTCTGTTTGGCTATCAAAGTTCCTATAAGAAGTTAATTTTGGAGCGTAACTAGATATAATTTCTTGCGGAAGCGAGCGAAAAATTGTGCATTACAAAGAGTATTCGTCAATATTTTCAATCAAACGGGAGATAATTTATTGGTCAAAATGGGTCGGCAACACAGTAAGTGGATTTTTCATATCAAATTGATATCGGAAACCGCCTTATTAAGGTCCGTTTCCACTGAAATTGTTGGTAACTTCGTTTTGTCAACAACTTAAATTTTTTTTTCGGTGGAGAGCCAGTTTTCCTATGGAATCTACTATATATTATGTATTGTAAAGTAAGAAACTTATAGTGTTGCCATTCATTCATAGTACCTACAATGAAAGAACGCGGGCGCGGTTTCCGGTCTGGAGTGGACGCATGAGGCTCGTCATTCACACCTTCGTTCTATAGCGTTTGTTACTTAATATGTGTTACGGAATATTTTTATAGGTAAACACTACAGAACATTTCAGTATAGTTTGATTAATATAAAATATATTTCACGGCTTGTGCACGTGTCATGTTCATCGTATCTGTCCCTGTACCCCACCCTACACAGGACTGTAGTTTTTAAATGTAGGTAGGTAAGATTTAAAGAAGAAAGAAAGAAATTTTTTTAGTATCTCTATCAGCTTATTCCAGTCACCGTTGATTCTCTAGGTAGGTATATCCCTATAATGATTATGTGTATTATTTGCACTCTAATAAAAACTTAAATCTTCGCAATACCTAGCTTTATTTCTGAGGAGCAAGTCTTTGTCATTTTCATTTTATTTACCGACTCTATTTCATATAGTAGCAGATAGATATCTATTACATAAAAATGATATAAATGATATTATTGTTGATCAAAATATAGACTATTTACATTGTTACCCACTAAATTACGAAACAAAGCACGTGTAACGTGTCAAATACACGATGTCAATACTCGCAGCACGCAGACCGCCACGTGATTTCCCGTGAGCGGGAGTTTTACCGCTCAACGGGACATTTCACGGCCGATGAGGTGTCAGGTCCAGTAGGTAGGTGTATTTCCCTTATCATGTCAGTAACCCATTAATGACTTACTACAGGGTCGGGTTTCGTCTCACAACGAAAGGGATGTAGGCCTTAGTCCACCACGCTGGCCTGCTGGGGATTCGTGGACTTCACATACCTTTATGAATATTTTTATGGAATCGGAAAAAAATACCCAATAAAATATACTTATGTGTGTATTTTAATTCACATGCAGCTTATATAATATAGAGTATTATACATACTATATTACCAAGGAAGAAAACGCACGCGTAGCGTAGAATGTTTGTAGACCTCTGGCGTAGCACTACCATGTATTCGTAGACCGCAAACTCTACAACGGAGGTCTCAGTCTAACCAAACATGTATGGTGCAAGCAGCAACGAAGCACTAGAATTGTGATACGTTGCTACTTCCGAGGTCTTAGATATATGTGTATATTTGTTTGTACCATGTATTCGTAACCGTAGCAAACTCTACAACATACAATTATTGTATGGTGCATGCAGGAACAAAGCACTAGAACTGTACTTGTAATGCGTTGCTAGTGTTGCTACCTCCGAGGACTTAGTATGTGTATATTTGTTTGTGAGTGGGGTCTCTTGTCGTATTAATAAGGATGTAGTTAGTCCACCACGATAACCTTGTGCTGGTTGAAATACCTCTGACGAGATATGGAAAACTTTCAGGAACGCCGGTGTCCTCACAATACAGGTTTCCTTCACCGCCACCGTAAATAATATTTATTTGTCATTATAAAGCACACACAATCCGAATATTTTGGTACGGAATTGGAAAACGATATTCAAATGTAGCATATTATTATTCAAATTTACCGTCTTACGAGTACGTAAATAAAACATGCATCGGTCTGTGACATGTCTAGCCTTAAAATCGCATTCGATTATGTGTTATTCGAAAATTATCCCAAAGCACACGTGACGTGAGATTAGTCACAGATCTTCCGGTCGTAAGGGAACGATCGAATGTTTTCGAGTGGGCAGTATGACGTAGTCCAACTAGGCTCAGGAGACATTGGTTTGGTACGTCATTCGACACTCAAAAGTTTCGTTTTTGATTCTTCATCATATTTAACTGGGTCTTATTTGGTGACTATTTTTTCGCATAAATAACGTACCCTTTCCTTGCTATTGACAAAGACAACCTTTCTTCTTTGCTTTTAACCCTTTGTAGTCTGCTGGACATATACCTAATCGACGCCACTCCGTCGGTCGTGTGCCCTTTGAATCCAACGGTTTCCTTTAGGTCTTCTTAAGGTATTTATTTAGGTCTTCTTCAGGTTAGGTCTTATTGAGTTATTTCTTTAGGTCTTCTGTAGGTATTTCTTTGGGTCTTCTTTAATTCGGCAGTCGTTTCAAAGTCGATCTTTGCACCTTTTGCCTGGACGTCGTCGCCATTCGAGGACTCAAGAAGGATCACCGAGAGAACGGTGCCGTGCGCATGAACACTATTATCAAAGTATTTATACGGTAAACTAATTAGTATGTCATATGTCAGATGTCTGTCTGACATCTTCTCATACTAATAGCTTACGTTAACTGTTTATGTTCGACGCACTGGCGTTACTTGTGGGAGACCTATGTTACATGGCCGTAGTTACTTAACGTACTATATCCAGCATCAATTTATAAGGAATGCGCCTTTATTCAAGGCCAAATCCAACGTACTCGAGTGTGTGTTTCTCCCATGAGTCTGATGCCGGCAGTAAATCAGCGGGCGATCCGCCAGCGATGGCTCCTAATTGGAAAATGTATTTCTAAACGCTGCGAAATATGTGAAACTGTGAGACGCGAATTATAATTGCCCTTTTGAGCTATAATGAGGATTTTCTGCGTTACTGTTCTGCGTATTCGGAGTTCCTCACCATGCCCTGTTGTCGATGTCCACTGTATGGTTGGGTCTCCTATTACAACCAGAAGCCAAACACGCTGACCTATTGCGGGTCGGTGAACTTCACGTGTCTTTGAGAAAATTCTCATCTCGATGCTTTCACTCTCAAGGCAGGTGACATTCCTTTTCATTTCTTACATACTTTGGAGCCTGCTTTTCCTCAAGCCACCCATAGAGCCAATGCTGGCGATGTACACTTATTAGTTCTACTCTCTTAAGCGTTCTAAGGGTATTGGCCAGGAGGAAATGATTGACGAAATTTACACCTGGCACGGGGACCATTCGAAAACTCAATGATGCGTGCTACTGTGACTCGAATCTGGATATCTCGATTAAAGAGTCATAATTCATAGCCTCTGGGCTATCACTGCTTCTGCTCACAGGTCATTATTCGATAATCAGACATCCGAACCGAAACACAAAAAAATAATTAATAGTGTTTTGGTGCAACTGGCTAAACAAATTCTATCATAATTTTGGGGATCAATCGCCGCTGAAAATGCTGCCAAGATAAATAAAATATTGTACAACAATTGCCATCTTCAATCAAACATGAAAGTGTGCAAGTTGTGTTTTACGTAAAGTATTTATAGCCTGCGGTTTCATGAACCCTCCCCAAATATACTTCAGGATACATGAATGTAGCGTGAAAATGAAGATACTTTCTTCTTCATATAAACTGGTTGTAAAATGTTTATGTTTTCAAATAATCTGTGTCAGTCACAAGATTGTATATATTTATTTTATTTCTTACTGAAATTTTACGAAGCGTGATGAAAGAACACCATAATAATACCGTTGTAAGTTTTTATGCTTTACTTTCTGTACTACGGTAGATAGCTATACTGAATTTTAAATCATTTAAAGCTGATTATGATCAAACGTAACAAATGATATTCTGCCCTGCATCTAACCTCTTTATCTTGTTAACACTGGGCATTGTGTGATTCTATCCGTCAATAGGCAGCTTTATATTATTTTGTTGGAAGTACTCGTATCACATAAAGGTTTACACCACACTCTAAGTACTCGTAGGTCACAAATTTGGATTTTTCATCGGAGTACAAACTTTATGAACATGATAATATTTCGACTGTAATTACACCACCTTTTGCAAGGCATAAGCCCCCACTGAATGAGCTACTACGCCACACGTTGGAAGGCGAACAAGCCATATCCAAACCATAACGCCATAACCCCTTCATGGTTATTGCTGGCACTGATGCACTAGTACGATTGATTTTAGATGCATGTGAGATCATAGAGAACATTCATAATTTTGATATGATAGCATATGATGAGTTGTTTATAGGTTTAAGAATCATTGTACATTTTGTTCATGCCTCACACTTGTAGCTTCACACTTGAACCTCTGAGTCAAACACAGCGAAAGACAAGTATACACTCTTACGATAGATTAAAAACAGAATTTTGTTGTCGTTTTGTTTTGGTTTTATTTTCATTAATTGTCAGGACAAAAAATATGTAACCTGTACAGGTAGTGTGTATCCTGTTCTCTTGAGAAAATAATATGAGAACACAGCAAAGGTTAGTTAAACTTTCATTCTTAATTTTTTATTTTAATAAATAGAGCAGTTACTTTTACCATTTGAATCACTGCTTATTTTTTATCCTATGATTCTGAGACCAAGGTAATACATATTAATCATATACTTTATACCAATATCACACACTAAAAATAGATTTTGCTTTGAAATCGATAAGTAATCTGTCTTGAAAACCAATCATGCCACGTCTTCGGTGGACGTGTAAACAGAACAACTAATGGATAATCGGGTTCCATAAACATTGTTTCACCCAATATTAGATGGACGAAGACTTCTCAGAACTGCATGTATGAAACGTTATATTAAACGATGTTACTAAACTTCTACTAACAATTTAATGGGAGGTACACAACTGTTTAGTTGAAGAGTAATAGTTAAACAGAGAGTATAGAGAGAGCAAGCGGCGATAGCTCAGTGGCTTAGAATTCGACCTCGATGATGAATGACTTTGAAAATAAATTATGTGCGCTTTATAAAATTAAATATCACCTGCTGTTAAGGTGAAGGAAAACATCGTGAGGAAACCTGCATGACTAAAAAAATATTCTCAAAGGTATGTGAAGTCCACCAAACCACAGTAGGCCAGCGTAATGGACTTAGGCCATACCATTACCATATAAGCCAAATAGGCCACAAATAATACGACGTCTTCTTAACCCTCGGCGCTAAAGAAGGGGTGTTAAAAGTTTGACGTGTCTGTCTGTCTGTTTGTCGATTTCAATTTAGTTTTTTTTGTATAAAAGGTGGGTTACGGGTGAGTGTTATTAGACATGTTTGATGAAAATCGGTTGAGTCGTTTAAAATTTGTGGGGGTGAAAGTGGGGAAGAATAACCGAATGTCTGCAAATATAATCGAGTGGGGTCTCAAATGCGCTTTGCATTACGTGCACATTACAAAATAATATGTTCAATGAAAATTATCGTTATTGTGTCGGGGTTTTTTTTAAATTTTCAAATTTATGGTTATAAATTACAGATATCATAGTTCTTAGGAGATCATATCCTGCACTTATTATGTGGCCTGCCCATTCGTTACTTTTATACTTACTGACTATACTCGTAATAAAAAAAACATTACATTCTCTGAATGATCTTTATGGCCTATTTCCGTTCGCCCTTGAGACAGTAGGTATTGAAAACGCATCAGTGTCTTGCGAAAACACTCCGATATTAAAAGTTTATTGTACAGTATCGTGGTTTATGTGTTCCTGAATTTGAAATAGATTACGCCGGCGACTATTGCACGTATAAAATTGACGCACAGCAGTAAAGTTTGTTGGTCGAATTGCAGGGTTGTTCAGGAACCGGAAGGGAAAACTTATTTTTTTATAAAATGCATATGACTTGGAGACAGCTGGAGGTGGAGGTGGCTGGATGTGAAGAGCGGAGGATTCCGTGTGGTGGCGCGCCTTGGGCCTCCCCTATCTCGCAACAGTGTAGGGATACAGGATGATAATGATGATTACAAAGTAGGACGAATGTGCAGACCACCTAACATTAACTAGTCGCTATGTATATGTCAATGCATATCCATATATGAAAAAGTTAATAGGATTTAAGATTTTGTCCCTCTGGACAAAGTCAATATTTGATCTCAATCAGTAATTTACATGAAAAACTTTTTTGACGTTTTACGCACGCTTTCATTTGGGCGGTTCGGGCATGTCAAAAATTTAGGGCTAATAAAAGAGTCGGACATCTTAAATTTTTTAATTTTGAGGAGGAAAATAATGGAGGACTGATAAAGAAGTCTGACATCTTCAACCTTGCCATTTTTCAATTTTGCAGCCCCTGACTTTTGCTGCTCTTGGCTATTGCCCGGCTTGCCTCCCCCTAGAACTGGCACTCGGGCTCAACGACACTAAACGGGTTGCAGATTTGTACGTAAAGCTATTACATTGTATAGAAACACATGTATAAGAAACATTACCCAACCCTACTCAGCTCAGCGAAATAAACCAAGGAAATGGTGTATTTAAAATAATACAATCATCGGGCGTAAATTTAGATAATATTCGTACGCGATCAGAGTTTATTGTTTTCTCTTAACATCCGATGCTATTGTTTATAGCGATGCAAAATGTTGCATGTTGTTGATTACGTTACATATATGAAAGGAATGTTGAGAATATCAGAAGGATTTAAAGTTCTCAATAGATTACACAATTTATCACTCTATGCGCTTGCTCTGATAAGAAGACTCAGCTGTCGGACACAAAAACAGGTTGCAGATAATGCAGGATAGTTGAGGAAATCTTTGAATATCTATGAACGCAGGTTTAACAAAAGAAAAATGATATATTTTAAACCTAAAAAGGAACAGAAAAAGTTATAAAAAGCTCTTCTTCAAAACCAATGCGCACTGGCGACTTGGTTTGAAGATAGTTTAAACTTTTTAGAATCGTTTGCATTTGAAACTCAAAATTGCCTGCTAGAATACAATAAAATTCACAAACAAAATGAATGAATTGCGATAACGTCGGTCGGTTCCCGAACGATCGCTAAACAGCCGACATTAAAATCTGTCAGCTCGTGACGCAAGCGCATCGTTGACGTCACGCTTTCTAGGGTGACCATAATTTCACCGTAGTTCCGCGACTACCTGCGTGGTGTTGTAATCGACAATTTTATTTATTTAATTGGACACATAGTATTTGTTCAGAGATTCCGACATAAATCACTTTTTATTGATCGGATTTCTTTTTCCGATTCTAATCATGGGAACCTTGAAAGTGTAAATCTTATTTTTAGAGTTTTGATTTGGCTTTGATTCATTTAATTAAATTTATTTTATTATTGATCCTTATTGATTTTACCAAAACGTTTGTACTCGTACTATTACCTATTTATTCTGTATTAAAACATGAATTAAACGATAAAAATGAGGGAAGATAGAAAGGGAAAGAGGTTAAGAGAGAGTCCCATCTAATGTTATACCAAACATTTGCTCACACTAGGGTAGGTACATTGCGGTTATATCCGACGGTTTACTGGTTTCTGCCGCCGCTGGTTTTACGAGGGAAAGCATGGTGTCGTTCAGTGATCGCGACTATATTGGTAGAAACGTAAGTAACAGTAATACCTTCTGTTTTAAAATAGTTCAGTTGAGTTGTCTGTAACCCATTACTGACAGCAGAGTCGGGTCCCTTCTCACAACAAAAAGGAAGTATTAGTTCACCACAACAATTATTGTTCTGAGTTTAGTTTTTGACACCTTTATGCTCAAAGAATCCTATGATCACTCTACCTCAGACAGGGCCGCAGTTTCTTCGATCTATAGTTGTGAGTAGATTCGTTACTACCAGAACAGATAGTCTTCTCAAATCTGACTCCCTGTCTGTAACCCATTAGTGACCCACTGCAGAGTTGGGTCTCACAATGAGAAAGATGCACCTCGTAAACCACGCGAGGCCAATGCGGATTGGTGGTTCACGTGCCTTTAAGAACAATATGGAGAACTCTCAGGCATACACCCTCACGATGTTTTACTTCGCGTTACAACAGGAAATATTTACTTTTATGAAGCGCACAGAACTTTTTACTAAGTCATTGGTGCGTGCAACTAGAATGCAAGGATGGCGGATTGGCGGGGGTACCGCATCTCTTATTATGATTCTAAAGTAGTAGAATTATCAAGAAGGTAAATCCGTGTAAGTGGTAAACACGAGCGGGGCGTGTACTGGCGATGTTGGCAGGCCGCCATTTTGGATTAGTTATCAGATGTCCAGTTTGTTTGCCTGTCAGATTAAAAGGCAATCCTGATTGAAAGGCTGGAAGGTAATATGGGTTATTTACTCGGATTCTGGAAGGGGAGATGTAATTCGGGATGTGTGTCACGAAATTTAACAACGGTGAGTTGGAGACGTTGGTTATTATTTAAATATGAGTGATCTGGTATATTATCTGTTATTTATTGTCGAATATAAACTTAGGCAATTACAGCTGGGTGAGAATGCATTCAGATAAAGACTTTTATTATTGATATTATACTTTTGAAATAGAAAAATGAACCCAAAAAAGATTTTAGGGGTACCATTATAAGAAAACATCTTACCAACCGAGACTCAATTATTAATGACATGCTGCTTTATGATGGAATATGGGTAGATACTACTCGGACGAACTTCAATGACTACCAACTGTGTTAGCAAAAATGCACTATTACTCTACTACGGCGAAGCAAAAAGGAGGATTATACCTATATAAATATTGGTTTGATCCATCTATAAAATAAGGCGTAGTACACAAGGGCGCATCCATGACTCAGACCTGACAAATGGCCCTTCTCATGTCTTGCGATGACGCATAAATATTAATACTGTAAAATTATTGAATTTCCCGCGTGAATAATGTGACAACTATAACATAACGCATCGCCATAATACGAGTAGCTGCGAAGAGTGTTGATGTATTTTATTGCTTGTTTGATTTAAAAGCGTATCAATTGACAAGCTTATAAGATGTTGTTATTTTAATAATGATTGGATTATACATGTAATTTATTATTTATGTTCATTTATAAATGGCGTACACGAAATGCCGTTAATGGATGCGAAAAATGTACTCGTAATGCCACTAATAAAGCGATATGGACGGTAAGGGAGATGATTACCGAGTCCATCGATTGAACTTTACAAACTTAGGTACTAACGATATACTATGGCGACTTGTGCCAAGAGTATCCTGAATGACCTGAATCACGCTATCGAAGTTTTCTCCATCGCTGGCACATACTCGTATAAACAAAAGTGCGAAATAACTTAATTGGAGCACAGTCGCTTCCCAGACCCGATCGCTAAGTCTGATGGGAGATCCCCTAAATTAGAGCACGGCTTCTCATGCGCAATCACCAAGGCTGATGAAATATCCCTTATTCCGAAATTCATTTTACATAGATATTAAGAATTATAGATTTTATTCAAACAGATTCAATAGTTCGCAAAACAAAAGCAAAGTTTTCCGAGTTGGTGATTGATGACACCCAGCGTCTTTGTTCACTTCAAAGGGCAAAGGGATTAGGCAGCCTTGCGTCGGCGGATAAAATTAATGTTTGTAAATAAACTACAGCAATTTTTTTAACGTTGAATATTACTCGTGTTATTTGTGGTGGATGCTATGGATAGTTTTGGCTACAGTTAACTCTTTTAGAACTGAATATAGTTTTGTAAGTTCAGAACAATTTGGATAGTTGAAGCATTTAGTGGCAAATAGTTATTTGTTTTCTAATATTTATTTTTTGTTTGTTGTTATTATTTGTTATTATTTAATAATTATTCTTTGAACTCTTTCAATTCAATTCGAGACATTCGTCACAATTTTCAATGCATGGCTGTCGAGAAACCTTGTCGGAGGAGATGGAAGGATCCTCTGAAAATAGTTGGTCTGTGTTTATTTTTATGCGTTAAACCAGTAAACAGGCGAGCCACCAGATGGTGAGTGGTCATTCGCATTGGAAACTGAAGAGTGTAAAGATGGTATATTTACCAGCTACTCTTGTGGTGAGTCGGTGCCTAGCAGTGAGAGACAATGATTGTCTGCAATCTGACATGTAGCTTATCACTATTAGCTAAACACCTGTAGTGAGGCTTTATATATCCTCTTTATCCATTTCGGGAAGAAAGTTAAAAGCACTTTGCCTCAGAATATTAAGGACACAGCTTTTTCTCTTTTCTCAAACACCCTTTTATTGGTTTCCCTATCTCTTGACACCAAACATGAAATCATCGCAATGAAAATAATCCCCGATCAAAGACCAAGATTTACTAACGTGTCTTTGTCCGAACTTCAAAGGGCGGCCTTGGTGTGTCGCAGGGGTTAGTGCTACCTTGGGCAGTGTTTGTGTCCGCCCTTTATTTGTTCCATCCTGTTGACTGGGCACACTGGGCTACAAAGGGCAAGTTTGTGAGACATATGTTGCCATGTTTACGTTCCATTGTTGTGAATTTAATATGGTGTGTAACGACCTGCGTGGCGCAGTGGGTGAGAAGCTGGTGCGCTGCGTTGAGGGTCCTGGGTTTAATGCCCAGTAGAATTGAGATTTGAATGATAAGTTTGAATTTCTCTTTCTGGTGTGGATGTGCGTTCTTGTTTTGTGTGTGTCCCCGACACAGGGAAGACATGCGTCCATTGCACCCTGAAACAAATTGTACCTGATATTGAATAAAAGCGTTTCCACTTTGTAATTTGGTCACACTACCAGTTAGATGATCTGCCGCGAGCACTCTCGATTTTGAATATCTCTGTTTTACTTTTTAACTGATTTTATAGAAAACATCGATATTCAAAATAATGTACTAACGCCTATTGTGTGTGTGTACGAATAGCTCTGTGTGCCCAAGTCCCGTTTAATATCCAATAATTCACGGTAAGTATTTGCGTCACAGATTTAATGTCGTCGTATTTTATTTGTTTTGGCGCCCAATCGGACCAAGAGGTGTGTTAGTTTACCTACCTCAGCTGAGGTGTGGAAATTTTGCGATTACTTTTGCGCATTATGGAATGGGCCAAACAAACTGACCCTCAGCCCTTAGGAGCCGAGGCCAAGGTATCGGTCACTAGTGTGTTCTTATTCACATATTGACAGGGACAGGGCTGTCGTACTGATAATACGTAACTTACAGACCTAAAATTTATTGCCAGCTACAGTTTCCTTAAAACATTCAAAGAAGTTGGAAATATTAATATGTTTCCTATGTCTTCAATAAATAATTGATGCCTTTTATAACCAAACACAAGGTTTCCATATACTGGGTACGTAAGAAAAAACCATTCACACCAACGGAGAAAAAAGCACAAAGTTACATCTCAGCAAGTACCGGTCCCCTAAAAATCTATCTCATCATAAACTGAAAGCAAAGGTGTTTAATAAGCCTTTCCTAAGGCTTATTTTAAATTATAATTTGGGATACTAGCTTGGATTCCAAAAATCTAGATTGGGTAGATTGGCGTTAACAGAAAACGAGGTAATCAACCTACCACATACTCATCCATAAAAGCAAATCAAAAAACGTGTATAGGTTTAAAAGAATGTCTCCAAAATTGCCCTACAAAACCTACTCAAATACTTTCAGTAAACAGTAGTAGTTTTACTCATCACCACGTCACGGCCCGGGCCGGCTGCCAATGTGTGGGTAAACCAATTAGCGGCTATATTGTGAGGTAACGTATGGACCGCGGTATCGGAGACGACGTTTAGATAATATTCTTAAAGCACATGCTAATGTGACAGATAGAAACGAACTGAAGAAAGCATATTTGCGAATACTCGCTGAAGACGCAATGGGCTGGGTACATCTGTCGTCGATCTGACCCACGTTGGAGTAAACGACTCCCAGAGGGAGACCGCTTCGGGGTAAACGTGAGACGCCCTCCTGCTCGATGGCGCGACGATTTGCTTTGAGCGACGGGAAGTAAAATGATGAGAAGAGCTGAAGATCGAGCTCAGAGGCTTATGCCCAGCAGTGTTTTTACGTTGTTTGTAGAAGCAAGAAAGGAATACTCGCAATCGTAATGTTGAGCAAGTAAGACTGCTGAAAAGTCTTTGCGACTAGTCTTTTGAGAAAAAGTGGTGGATTTATTCTAACCAATCTTAAAACTTTAACGCGGAAATAATGTCGGTTCTCTTTTTTTAATTTGATTTTTCGACTCATAAGCATCAATTTGTTAAGATTAGTTGGTGGACTGTACACTCTGTTACTACTGCTGTTATGAACAAAGCCTTTTTTGGAGTTATAAATGAATGTGTTTTATATCCACTGTAAGACCATTCAATATTTCCGTGATATAAATTTGAATAAAACACACACGTAGCTAACAAATATAAAAATCTCTCTATATTTCAGCCCATAAAACGGTTAAAAAACACGAAAATAATATCATTATGAGCATTGAAACAATTTGATTTCTTTTATTTCACCGGGTTATTAAAGAAAGCATGAGCGACACCGCGATCGTCTGGAGGATCTAAATATACAACACTAATTCAAAGCAGACGCTCCTGGAATGTGAATGGGAATTAGACATCTATTCCTAACCAGCGGAAATCACATTCTTACATCAGATAAATAAAGATTATTCGGAAATTGTTTGCATAAACAGAGTTTACCGATCCACAATCGTGCACATGTGGCAAAGAGTAGAAGATCGCCTTTATACCTTCCATCTCCGGTGATAGCCCAGTGGCTAAGAAATCGGCCTCTTTCTCCGGGTTTGTATCTCAGTGGTAGCACCAACGACTACATAATATAAATAATACATTGTCATCTATCTAAGACATGAGACTTTCTGGAGCTGAGTCACCCAAGAACTTAAAATATCCGCGAAGCGATCATATTAATTTGAAACATGAATAAAATCTCCATTATTTACAACGTTGACATTTATAATATGACTAGTATCGCGAGCGATATGAAAATTGGATTTGGTTATGTAGATTAAACAACTACCTATTTAATTTGGAACACTTTGCGACGTGAATGAGGTATGTAAAATACATTTATCAGATCCTCAAGGCATAACGTGCAAACCTGCACTATCCGATGTAGAAGTTAGTTATTTTTTACCTTATGCATGTTCGTATAAGGTAAAAAATAACTGAATCGTTGTACCTCTGAATAGGTCTGCTGCATAGATTACTTAAAATGGAGTCTGTAACCATAAGAAATTTTAATTATTTGCTGCATTACAATAGATCCTGTGTTACTTTATTTCAGTATAGGCCCAATCTTAGTCTCGTAATCACTCGGGCATAGTCTAGGGAACCCTAGAAATATGACAAGTGGCAACACGTAAACGAGAACATTTTTTGTCAATCGTACAATATCGGCCGGTGAGTATAACGCATTATTTTCGGCGGCCACGCGTGCCAACTGCCAAGAATCCGGCGAACGGGCTTTGGGAAATCTCCTCACTCGGCTAACCAGTAGGCCAATTTTGCGACAACTGCCATCTGTAGCAATGGCAGAATAAATAATAATATGGCAAAAGATTCCTCAGATTAACGAAAAGGTGAAGAACTACTCGACGTTACACGAAATTCCGTTTTAGAGAATACATCTTAAACTAGTAAGTATAATCACGGTCGCATCCTGTAATGAATACGCTTAAATCTTTTAAATTATGGAGTAACAGATATTGAGGTAGTTTTCACTACCTTTCACATTCTTTTTCTTTGTGGATGGTTTATACATGTATGCTGTGATTATCTACATAAAATTTAAAAAAGGTAATGTTTGACCGTATAAAGTTATGCGAATCGTTAATTCTAAGTCCACTTCTAAGCCTCGACTTATCGAGACTCATCGCCACTTCGTCCGGTCGCGGGCCCTTTGAATCCAACGGTTTCCCGCTGTCTTCTTAAGGTCATCAGTTCACTTACTTGGAGGCAGACCTGAGCTGACTTTAGGTCCCCAGTCGGAGGGCAGTCTGCATGTGCTCCCTTTGCCTAGACATGGTCGCCATTCGAGGACCTTTCACCCCCATTGGATGTCTGTCCTGTGAACTAGGTATGCAGCCAATTCAATGCTACTATAATTAACAATCATTGAGTATCCAGTCTGTCTACTTCTGTAATATCTATTTAGTGAACTAGTAACTGCGTACGTTTATTCAGGGGCAGTTTACAGTTGAAACTTTGTTTACTAATCCGTCAGGTAGTTTAGTACGTGACAGTCAAATTTGGGTCAGTGGAGCAACGAACCGCGAATTAGCAGCCATTTCATGTTCTCCAACGTACCGTTTGTGTTTCTATGAAGTGAACGACATCCGCCATTAATACAGTGTAATTACTTCAAAGAAGAACTCATTTTTTTAAAGATTGCTTTTGAGTTGCGGTTTAGTTTCGTGAAAAATATCAGTTTTGATTGGCTTGTCTTTGAGAATTCATGAGCACTGATTCGATAGTTAGCGCTCTAACTTCTTTCACGACGAGTTAAATTATAAAAATATTTTAAATAATGTAGTAATATGGATGGATGCTCCATTTACGAGTATATTATACTTCGCGAGATACTGTATTCGAGATAATTTTTCTTTTCTGTCGACTGTAACAAAAAGTCTTGTATCGTTTTAATATAAAAAACATTATTGTAGATAAAGGTAAAAAGTACCTTTTTGTCATTAATTGGTTCTTTACTATATTCACTGGCGCTTATATTAATTTGTATCCATTTGCATCCAACCATCTCTGCGTATTAAAGAGGAGATGTTACATTTCCTACCGTTGCTACCAGCACATAGCCACGAGTACTATAGACAAACCGGAAATAAGCTCATTACAGTGTAAACAACCTACATATTTGCTTTTGAATATTTTTAGCAGCCATTTAGAACGTCATAATCGACTACGGTCGTACGAATAACTACGAGTAGGATAATTTATTTTTATCACCCTTTTTATTTTCAATGGAATTAGGTACACTAATCAAAAGTAGATTGTTAATATATTCGTCCCTTTAAGACGTACTTACTTTATTAGGAACCTTTAAAAATTGTCAGGTAGTTTTTGTCCACAAATTGAAATCACGATTTTCTGCTCCGATAATTAGTATAATCTACTACTATTAGAACACACAGTATCTAGTAACGAAGCCACCTCTAGTTTCTCTAAGAACAGTCATGGTGATATTTGGCCGCTATCTGACCTAACGCTTGTTATGAGTAGGGTTGATGAGGAAGGAGTTATGAAGACGAGGAAGAGAAAGTATTAAGCACAACGTAAGAGGATGAGGATGAGGATATATTCATGAGGATGAGGATATATTCATGAGGATGAGGGAGAGGAAGAGGAACGGTTTGAGTAAGGGAAAAAGAGTAAACACTATATTAATAAATAAATAGGCTGGCTAGGGAATTTTTCAACTTTCCCTAACAGGAAGCGGAAGAAGATGTGAAAGTACACAAAATGCGCAACTTCCTCATTAAAGGGAGGAATCCTCGTCAACACTAGTTATGAATACTGACATTAGCGAAATGAAGTCGCCTGTACTTAGTCTGATTTGGATGAAATTGCCTTCATCTCTTCACTCCAATTCTCGGAACCCCTAACAAGCGGCAGACCGCACACCTGTGACAACACACGAATACGACGAATACGTGCGAATAAATCAATGCGTAATTCGTTGACAATGATGTACCGTCGGCACAATGTCATTGCCTCGGCTAAATATACTCGTACCTGCCTGTGTTCGAGTCTGGGCGCAACTTTATCATGTTATATGGTCTTTCCTTATTCACTACACTGAAAAATGTCTGTAATCCATTAGTGACGTACTGCAAGGTTAGGTCTTCTTTCTTAATGAAAAGGGTGTAGGCCTTAGTTCCTACGCTAGCATACTGCGGATTGGTGAACTTCACACGCGTTTGAGAACATTATAGAGAACCGTCAAGCATGCAGGTTTCAGCAGGTGATACCTGCTTTATAAACATTGAAGGGAAGTTAAGCTCACAGCACTTTTAAACTCATTCATCTAGACCTCAAAATGTGTGTAGTAAATTTATGTTATCATTATCAGAAAAGCGAAAAAACAATCCTAAGTGGTTGTCCATTCCATTACTGAACAGAAAATGTCATCTTTAATCATGTTCACTGTACTTACCCATTTCGAAAATGATTATAAATTGTTTTAAAGTAATTTGAGTACTTTTCATTACAAATGCCAGCTTTTATCACAATAAATAGCGAAATATTTTTATACTTATTAATCAGCATCTTTGTAACCTCGTTTCTGGACACTATCGGAGAAGTGTGTCACATCCAGCCGTCCGTTTAATAGGACAGGCGCATGGAGACCGGATGACATTATTTTACGATGGACTAACCATTTGCCCGCAGGATTGCCTATCTGCGCACTGTTATCGATTCTACATAATTTATTAAATCGTTTTTTGGTTTTTACAAAGGCCAAAGGCTTTTGTTTCGTTGAAAAGGATTAGGAGAAGCGACTTCGAATGCATGTGCTACCGATTTTACTTTGGTTAGTGTTCCGCGGAGCTACAAGAAATAATGCTTATATTTTGATTATTACCTACACCACCAGCTGGAGACTGAAGCCTGCCCTCGCCACCAGGACTCGTCTGTGGACTGTGTTGGTCCATCACATTTCATACCTAGGTATATGCAAGCTTTAGTCGCTCGGTTGGAATGGTCATGATGTATTTTCATGGGGCCATAAAATAGGGGGTTTCAAAAAGGATACTAATTATATCACGAGAGCTCTCCTTTAACGTGAGTTGCTCGTCTCATAAGGTGATCGTGACCACTTGCCATCAGGTGGCCTGTCTGCCTGCTTGTTACTTGAACCAGTTTAACAAACAGAAATATACAGACGGATAGACTACACTACACTTGTTTATGTATTTGCAAATTTTATATAAGTAGGTAATGGATATCTCAAAACTTCTCGAGACAGATCTGTCGCGTTTCATTATGAAAACTCGGTAATTGTTTTCTACACTTTTATCTTGCTTCGCTCGACTCCGTTAATAAGACGTTTTGAAGTGGGTTTTAATTCTAATATTACGAATTTCACGATACATTTCACAAATTTCATTAGAATTTCTGAACAATTTTGTTGAATTAACGAAATAAAGGATAAAATTGAAATTTTCATATATTTTAGTGGACATGAAGACATCATATAGAGAGGTCTGGAGCATACTCCGCCACGCTGCTCCAATAATCCGATTACAGTTGAATATCTACAGGTCTACATTCTGCTATCTATAGACAGTAAGACAGCTTTCGAGATTTGTTTGACGACCCTCATACGACGAAGGGATAGAACAAATCCTGTGTAGTAGGAGCTAAACAGGACTAAGATGTTCGATTGTTCGCCCCAAATCTACGAAATAAAGTACGAGTATCTCCGACTGAGTGTTTTTTAAATACTTAAAAAATATCTATAAAAGCGGCACTGGTTATACAAGAATTTGACAGATCTAAGTATGTACTTTCCCAAATGAAGCAGTATTTATTATACAATTCGTTAACTGGTTTTTTACCTCTTAATAAAAATTTTCATTAAACTAATAAAAAAGCATGTATCGTGTTACGTGCTCCTATTAGAAAAATTACAGATACGATATGTCATATTTTCCGAGATCCCGTGCATTCGCGGCAACCACAGATTAAAAATACAAACTTTTTCTTTTTCAGGCGCAGTGACATGCGGCAAGAGAGAGGCGGCGCGCGCGCTCGCTCCACTAGCGAGTGTTGGCGTAACAACGGTTTATTTACTAGTTTTATGGCATCCCCTTTGATGTGCACCTGTTAGAATTTTTTCTTAAAATGTTTTATGTTTTAGGTGATAGAATTAGCTGTAATTATTTGAAAGGATTTTGAAACGAAATTTTTAGTAAAATTCTGAGCTATATTGATAAAAAACGCAGAATAGTTTCGATATTTTTCATAGATGTGATATTAAATTTAAAAAGATCGGAAATATTTAATAATTTTTCAGATAAGAGATCATTTACGGTTTAAAATTTCTTTTTAATTTTTAAATTTAATTTTTATACTACAGGTTAAGCAAAGTAGATGCCATTCATACTTCCAATAGTGACAAGTGATGGTGAAGTGAACCTAACTTGAGATGAAAAGTGAAAAGTGTTCAAAGTGAAGTGGTTCATGCCCTGGCGAAGCTACCAGTGTGTGATCGTAAAACATGAAGTGATATTCTTCTAGTCAGAATTAAAAATGCCAATACAAGTGGAAAATACTGTTAATTATAGCAATAATACATGTAAGTATTACCTACTGCTTGATAGTCATGAAACGTCTCGGTATTATAATTGAAAAATATTTAGTCATTTGTTTCAATAGTTAGGTAAATTGGTCATATTTTCCTTTTTAATTCCGTATCTATTTCATGAAAAATTAATTAATTTCTATTGCACATTTTAAAAGGGTGAACGGTTATTGTTATTAGCTAAGAATTTTGAAAATGTAACCGTGTTTAAGGGCATTTAAATTCAGATAATTTCTATCTTTCTAAATTACCATCAAATTTTTTAAATCGATCATGTACCAAAAATACATTTTCCTCTAATATGCATTACACCAACGTTTGTTATTTTAATACTTTTTAAAAGAAACATGACCAATTGATCACATTCGACTTCCTGTTTCACATCACTAGCTTACATCAAAGTAGTGATGTGCTTCCGGAGACGTAACATCCTTGTCCTCCACAGCGCAAATAAACCGCTCTATTTCAGAGCGGATGAATGGTAGGTATTTAGGTAATTGTTTTTATTCGTAAGTTCAATGTCGTGTCGAGAGTGAATGAGGGCGATTGGAACGGCTTGCGGATTTTAAATTTGGAACGATTGGAAACAAATCGGACGTCGCGTCTCGAAGAATCGAAATGGAACAAATTTAAAGCAAATTTTTATTCCAACTTTAGCAGTGAAAAGGAATAATTTTGAATAAAAAAAATATAACGGAATTAAATAACCTTCATTAAATAACATTTAACATTACAGTAGGCATGCTTATATTTCCATAAAATCGCAACATTCTCGATGTCCAGCCAACCCCTGTGATAACGTTTTGAGAAATATAAAGAACAAGACCAAGCCGGCATACGTGTGCCTGAGTCATACTTGAGAATATGTTTCTCTATTCTAATTATTTCTTCGTTGCTTGCAAATACATAGTTAGCAAAGGGAGATTTACCACCAACGGATAACCAACGTAAAGAAATTTAACGTGAACCTCAGTCTGCTTTTGGCAACCCATTAATAGCCCAGTTGCAAAGACTTCGGTCTCTGAGAGGTCCGGGATCGAATCCTTAAGTTATTTAAGACATGTGTGTTTTACAAAATATGTCATATTTAGTAACCAATCAGCCAGGAAATCAGCCACCTAAGTGTTCTAAGATTTCTCACAAGCATTTGAAGTCCACCAACCCGCGTTACGCGCCTGGCGGACTAAGGCCTACATCCTTTTCATTGAGAGAGACATACAAACGATCATACCAGCTTCAATTTTCCATTAACGGAGATGTTATTTTTTATTTTCCCGCTCGCAGTCCACCCACTCAGAACCCATTCATCACACCGGAACTACGTCACGGGCCACTAAATCTTATCACACTCAGTCCAGGACAGTTCGAGGAACATCAGAATCAAAGGAAACAAGTCCTCTTGTAATTAACGTAACGACCGAATTTATATTTCAACGTAAATCACAAGATGTCGTTGTACTGGGGTTAAGGAACTTTGTGGTGCGACTTTCTCAGTCTCATAAGCAATTTTTTTTTGAAATATAGAAGCAACAATCGAAGGCTACTTCATAGAAGGTTTTCCTTATCTGCCCATGTCCATAGTGCATGGATATAAATTCAAATTCAAATTCAAAAGCTTTTATTCATTATTAGGTACAATTTATGCACACTTAATGAACGTCATACATTTAACATTATACAAACATCCGCTTTGATCGCCCCTCAGGCAAAACGTAGACTAGGAGAAAAAAGCGGGCGGAAAAAAACTCCCAGCACTCTTTTAAAAATAAGTATGAATTATTCTATGGTGCAGTATGACTAGGCCCAATAAAGGAACACACGTGACAGCTATCGTGTGTGTCAATATCGCCCCATTGCCATCCGCTCACAAATGAATATTGATACATGGTGTATAGAAATAGCCTAGTGAAGTTATTCAATCCCACGCTTTCTTATCGTCTAAATAGTCCTTAGTTTCATAATAGGCCTTTCGGCACAGGACTGATTTGATAGTTCTTTTAAATTTATGAAAAGGCAGGGATTGAATTTCGATTGGAATTTTATTATAAATTCTAACTGACATTCCCATAAATGACTGGCTTTTTTATGATAACGTTAGCTTTAACAGCAAACACCTGTTTGATGTCGCTCTTTACTGTATCGAACCAGTGGTATATGTATAACTGTAAGTCAGATGCCTGTAACAAATTTATTGAATGCAGCAGCAGCAGTAATAGATACATTTTTGAGAGTTCTCCGTAAAGATCTCAAAGGCTTGTGAAGTGCACCAACCTGCATTAGATCAGATATGGTGAGAAAATCTAAAAATACGAAGATATTTCTAAATTTGTCAGAATGAAGTACATCGGGACAGCTAGTAAGCACGAAGAATATCGTAGGGTTTTAGCGTAACGCAGGAATCCGGCGTCACTTGGATATCAATGACGGATTTCCGCGCGTAAAAGTAAAAGAGTTCAATCTTGAAACGTAAGTCACATTAAAATCAAGCCAAGTCAACCATTAGGTTCTTTAAAAACAATACGAGTATAACACAGTAAAGCTCACCTTTCTTCTATTTTTAACATTATTTACGTTTAGATAAACATAGATTCTATAGTCTGTGACACAAATAGTTGGTCTAAAAGCGCTGACCATTGACCAAAATATAATTCTGCCAAGCTATTGTTAGTTACACAATGCGATACAACGGCGATGGTAAAGCTATATTAGGACTAGTTCGAACAATGCGTGCGTGAATGCCAATATCTGCGTCCATTGTTACCGAATCATATTTGAATTGCTTACGATAATAATTTGATAACCTCGATAATTATTTCGAAAACTCTTTCAAAGAAGACTTTATGTCTTTATAACAAGCTGTAACTAGAAAGGAGCATGTTCTATGCGTGTAGACTTTCTAGGGAGTTTTTTGGAGTTCCTATTTGAATCGATTGTCTTATTCATCACGCGTAGCGATCCACATACGACTTCTAGGATGTAATGACCACTTAACAATGGGCATGCCAATTGCCACCTGGGCAATTGGCATGCCCATTTTTATACAGGTATTTACGATACCCATATGTTTTCACAGAAGATATGAATAGAGATATTAAATTTATAGAGCCTCCGATATAAGTTATTCTTTTCCCAAGTTATTCTTTCTCCAAGTTATTCTTTTAATCGATAATTGCCAATGCCTTACTTGTGCGCATTGTTAATAGTGATCTCCTATTCAATTACTGACCGCATCCCACGTCGCTTAACCGCAACCGCTTCTACACCCGTTGGGGAACTATACGCACTGTATGAAATAACTCATTAATAAATTAAATTTTGCGTTACTTAAATTGTTTCAAGGTTACATTTTTAACATTGCTTTTATTTGAATATTTATATTTATTGATACTTGTGCTGCCATCTCTCGGAATTTTCCGGAATCACTAAACGCGTTCTCAAATTCAAACCGCGTTCAAATCTCCAAGCTTTTGGCAAGCTCGAAGTTTTCCTTGTTTTCCGCCTTGCTCCTAGATGGCGCTACTAGTCCCTTCTGTCTGGTTAAAACTCTCGGAACCAACGAAACGTGTTCGTGTTATGTGGAAAGTTTATTTTTATAAGTGGCCTAGGAAGTTAATGTATGACACAGCTCGTGCAGAATGTAACGTTGCAATATCGAGATTTTTCCACGCTGTAAACATTGTACTAAAACTATTATGAATTTCTCTTAGCGAATATTACATCCACGTATTTATTCTTTAACTCTTTGCAGTATTTACGAGTGTACGCACATTGAGAAACATCGGTTTTGCCGCTCGAATTATCATTCGATTGTAAATTTTAGCGGAAAATTTTTCTAAGTCGTAATTCAATTTGGGATCTTAAGGTGATTTTAGTACTCTTCATGACGTTTGATTCGGAGTAACAACTTTTTTGTTGGGTTATTTATTTGTTTGGCAAATTGAATAAGAGGTGAATGAGTGGAGAGTTGATGTATGGAGTTGATGTGTGGAAGGGCGAAGCGTTTTAGTGTGAGTAACCGGATCCGTTGTGTAGAGCGAACTAATATGGCGGCGCGTAAGTATGTTATAAGCGTGTGATTATTTTCAACGGCATGCTCCGTGTAATTAAAATATCGCACTGAATAATGAAGAACGTTTTGTTTTACGTACGTTGTAAGTAGTTTGGCTGCAGCCATTCTTAATTCGCACTGTTAGCTACGAACAGCTATGACCTCCCCTCTGAAGAATATTTAACCAAGCTATTCTAGTGCGGATTGGTAGAAATACCAGTAGTATTGTATGTCTAAATATGGTAAATTAGGTGGTAGCTTACGGTACCACCGAGGTACCTTACCGCCAGCCTCTTATCCCGTCGTAAAGCAGCATGTTCTTCATGTCTTGTGTTTCGGTTACGGAGGTATGTTGGTCGGGGATGGTTTCTTGTTCTAGTTATTTGAGACAAATATCTTAGTCCTCGTGAGCAGCAAAGCAACTTCAGATAGGATTTTTTCTCTATTTGAGATTGGATGCGGGTGTGTATGGGCCGCAGTGACCACTTAGGATGAGGTAGCCTGCATGCCTCAATTACTATGAAAAAGCTACTTTTATTTTCATTGAACTACATGCCATGTCTTCATAAAGAATGTGATGTCTTGGTAACCGTCCAATTGAATTCCATTTCCAAAATTATGAGATCCGTGTCACATTACGTGCAAACTTACAACTTGCTCCATAAATTTATTTTACTATCCGATTATCCATCGCTTATCCGCATAGGAGATGCGTAGTCTACTACTAATAATTCTGGATCTCCGAGTTCGATCTCTAGTCACTGATCAGTCTCGCAACAGGTCTATTCTTTATTGGACTGTAATCAAACAAAAAAGATAACTTACACAACAGAAAAAACAAAATTATGATACCTAATTGAAAAGCCGTTTTTTAGTAAGTAGATGGAAAAAATCGGGTGGAATGGGGAGACCTAATCGACGCTCAGGTGTGGGTTGTGTCTATAACCCATTAAGAACCCCACTGTAGAGTCGGGTCTCTTTCACAATGAGAGGGATTTAAGCCTTAGTCTACAACGCTAGCTTAATGAGGGTCGGTGGACTTCACACGCCTTTGAGAACATTTTTTGTGAATTCTCAGGCATGAAGGTTTCCTTACGATGTTTTCCTTCACCGTAACAGCAGCATATTTAATTTTATAAAACGCACATAGCTTTCATCGCTACAAAATGTTCTGTACCAATTTAATTCGTTTCCATTCATTTCCATCGTTCTTTTTTATTGAATTGTGATAGAAAAAACACCTTTATGGTTCATTGCCGTAAATAGGTGCCATGAATGAATATGATTGATGTTCTTTGAGTGCGAAACGCCAATAAAATGGATGTTGAATAAGATCGGACAAAATTTTGACACATCGTAAAGATAAACCTTGAATATTAATTAAAATACTTCAGCTGCGTACATAATAGAATTTATGTACTAGGTGATAAAGTCACCTGACTTATCATCTAACTAGCCTCCTAACAATGTGTCTTCTGTTGCCAAAAACCGTCCACCTGCTTGCTCCAGTCAAACATAATTAATAACTCCTCATTACGTGCAAATATTTAGAAGCGGAATGTAAAATTGGATAGTGTATTGTCGACCGTCGCTTGATACCTGATTTATTGCAGCGGATTCTAGCGCTGTTTTAATAGATATTTAATATTTTCAAATTAATAGGGACCGGGTTAATCTTGCTAATCGTTTGACTCGCGTGTCTATAATTCTTCCATTCGTGTAGCAACTATCAAACTAGCTTTTATAATGGATATAAACAGAAGAGACGGATTTAAACAACGGTAAATATAACATATTCGAATGCACACAAAACCTGCCACAAAAATAACTTTTACACCTTCCTGGCCACCGAACGACCTAGAGTCGGGGCGGAGGACGCGAGGACCGGTGGAGCCCTGACCGTCGTCAACGGTAGGTGGTAGGGCTTGTCACCGCATAGGTCAAGGAAGCGGCGCGGGGCGGGCGGCGGTGGGCGCGCGGTTTGTTTACGGACGGCAGTTCGCCGCGCCGAGTCGCCAGCGCCGCCGCCGCGAGCGCACCCTATATTCAGTTCACGGCCGCTCTATTAACGGACGTCTATTTCGGCGCATAATATTCCGAACGGTGGCGAGGAACGTTCAGTTTCGCGCGGGCAGGTGTGCGCGCCGAGGCCGGGAGATGCGGCGAGGGACCCGCGAGCCGCCCGCGTGACCGCCATGGAGCGCCGCCGCCGGCCCCGCCTCGACGCCGCCCCGACCGACTCGATGACGAAGACCGTCCGCCGCCGCGACAAGGGGCGCGAGCGATGGCTGCTCACGCGCAAGACGTGGAAGTACATGTCGGACGCCGGCCGCCGGCTGATCCCCGACGGCGCGCAGAACCGGCCCGAGGACGTGCCGCGCCTCGAGGCCTACTTCCAGGACGTGTGCGCCCGCGAGCCGCGCTTCCTACTCTGGCGCAAGAGCTCGTACCCCGGCGTGCTGCCCAAGCCGCGCCGCAAGAAGCGCCCCCGCGGCGGCTCGGTGCGCGCGCGCTCGCCCTCCGACGACGCGCCCGCGCCGCCGCAGCGCCCCACCGACCTCTTCATCCCCCACACCTCCGGCGGCCGCTTCGACATCGCCAAGCTCCGCCGGGACTTCTTCGCGGCCCCGCCCCCGCCCCCGTCGCCGTCCTCGTTGGCATTTAATAATAATTCTAACTCTTTGTACTCTGCAAAGAATGCGACCCCTCGCTCGGCCCCCGCGGACGACGACGAGGGGGTGCTGGTCGATCTGTTGCGGAGGTACCTGAGAGTGGAGGACGATAAGCCGCCGCAAAAGTATACGGACTCTGATGAGCTAGTGCGCGCGTTGCGAACCTATTTAAAACGGCAGGCGGAGCGCGGCCCCGCCGACTCCGACGGCGATCCGTCGCAGCGGTTCTCGAACGATAATCTCGGGCGATACTACGGTCGGTTGGCGAGTAAGGACACTTCGGTGCAGGATCTGTTGAAAGATAGGGATCTCTTGAAAAAAATATATCAGGACGTGCGTAAAACCAAACCGTACCGGGGCGGTCGCAGCGGCGGCGGCGGCTCCGGCAGCTTCGGGCCGAGCACGCTCGGTGCTGTCTCGCCGCGCGGGATCTTGCGCGTTAGGAGCAGTGGTGGCTTCCGCGGTAACGATGGAGACGACCCCTACCGGACGCCTCCGATGTCCCCGCCGCCGCTCATCGAGGTGCTCGGCGAGTCGACGGAGGACAAGCTCGTCGACTGCGGAACGCAGACTCAGCCGATACCGGAGGAGGTTCTGGTGGAGTTGGAGCGTGCGTACCGCGAGAAGCTGGAAGCGTCGACGGCCCCGACGAGCCCGACGAGCCCGCCGCCGGACCGGCGACCGCGGCGTCGCTCCAGCGTCGACCACGACGACGTGTCGCAATCCGTCAGCGACACGATCAAGCGGTACTTGCGGATGGCCCGAAAGAAGAGCGTGGACGCCGATAAGGCCGATCGTTTCAAACGGATAAACTATGACAAGAATTTGCGGAACATAAAGCCTCGGTTGCCGGGGGACGTGGACGACGACGGGCCCCACAAGGGTTGTCAGACGGAGGAGGGTTGGATCCTGACGTACCGTGATTTACAATTCGCATCGGTGGCGTCGACGCCGACGTCGCCGCCGCCGTCGCCGTCGCAGTCGCACTCGTTCCTCTCGACGCTGTTAGGGCGAAGTGCTCCAGCGGTGGCCGTGCCCGCAGGTGGCATGCAGAAGTCGCGGTCGTCGAGCAGCGTGGTGCAGAGCGTCAGCAAGCGACTATGGCGGACGCGCAGTCGCTCCTCCAGTCGCGTCGCCGCCTCATGGACGCCTCAGGTCAGTCGCTATCAATTCTGTGTGAACTAACGATTTCATGATTGTATCATTTACTTTACACTTGTTTGTTACACTTTAAAGCTTATTGTATAGTTGTAAACGCGCGCTTGTGTTGCATGACATGGAAATGGCGTATAGTCGCAGCGTGTATAGCCGATACATGCTGCGATTATTGTCTTTCGGAATCTCTAGTCATATCTAACATCTATTTGAATAACGGATTCGGAGGGCTTTAGTGACGCAAAATGTAATATTTATGTTACTTTGTTTAATTTACTGCCTACTGCCTATTTAAAGTTCTTAACCTCCTTTTAGCAAGCAAGTCCTAACACATGTAAAGGCCTAAAACCTGGAACCTTTCAAGCTTTAAAAAACAAAAAACGGCGACTTTTTTCTCATACGAATGCTTTCCACATTTCAATGACAACCGATAAATATTGTCAATCGTTGTCGATCGTCGATCACGCGTGGCTGGCAATAACACGATTATTTATGTAAGGTAACCGCGAGATGCAAGTTCTAATTCGAGATTGTTTTGCTAACAATAACGTGCTTGCTTGAGATATGTTACTTTACGTGTTTTGTTATATTTATTGCCGTATTGTCATTATTTAACACGTACGTCATACAATGTTGATAGTGTCCTTCATATCCAATCTTACACAGGGTTAAAGTTGTAAGTTGTTGTAAGTCTCAGGTGGTATACAGTATGTTAGATTCAGTAGGAAAAACTATTAGTTTTATGAGAGCATTTCTAAATAATTCGTCGGCATAATTTACATAACATACTTTGTTTTCTTGTCTTGTCTACCATCTTGCATGCCACATACCTACCATACTTTTCATTGTGAGAGGAGACCATTGTGGGCAGGGGCCCAGCAGTGGGTTAAAGACTTCGTTTTCCGCACATCGTATAGACTTTGCACGGAAAGTTACTTTTACCGTGGAATTTTTTTTTGTATGGCTCTTCTTCTTTTACTTACAAAAGATAGCGAATTGTTGATTTCTGTGTGGAGAAGTGTTTTGTACATATTTAAAAGTTGTTTGAAACTCCTGTGTAGAGCGAAGCCTGACGAGTCAGCTAGTCATTCATATGAATTCAATTCAATATTGAATGACCGGTAACGTTTGTGCCTTTTACTCATGTTAATATTGCATTAATCACATTCCTTACCATATTGATAACAATTGATTTTATTACTGAATAGAACTGATTCATAGTCCTAAGAACCATCCGTGTATTGCCTATCTATATTATGTATACTTTCTTTTGCAGATATTATTGTCTCAAGTAAGTTGCTAAAATAATTTATTTAGTAACGAAAACTAAAATCAGTTCATGTTCATGTTCATCTATTAATTGTTGAATACTTTGACACGTGAATAGGTGTCATAATTTGCCTAATATACTAGTTGTAGTATATAATAGTTGTAGTTCCTCTAGGGAAGGCATCACACAAGAATTCGCTTTGATACTACGAGTACGTATTCTCGTCCAAATTCTGGAGTAACAAGTCATTTGCTTATAACTTCGGACGTAGTTAGTTCTATTTTATAAAAACATCTAGGTGTCTCAGATTGATCACATTAAATGCTAACTCTCATCACACTCTGCATTGGGTGCTAGGTAAAATGAAAGCATGGACTCATCACTGCAGGGTAGCAACATGTTATTTTTTTAAATTTTATTCTATTCATTTTATTCATTTATGTTCATTCCTTTATGTCCATTCATTATATTCATTTTATGGTGTACGTTTTGAATAAAAGTTCTCTCAAAACCCAGCATACCCTAAGTTAGTCACGCGTTAAAGCCTACGCTACGAGGTGCTACGAATGCTACGTTTTGTATAAAAGTTCTCTTACCCTTAGTTAGTCACGCGTTAAAGCCTACGCTACGGGGTGCTACGAATGCTACGAATTGTGTAGCGCTTAATGTACTGTCAAAACGAAGCCTTCATAGATTTAGTATAAAAAAGACTGTACGCGTTTAAGTGAAGGCCATCAGGTAGTTTTAAGTTTAGTTATAAGAGGCTATGTATAAAGCGTGAGAGCGAGAGAGACAGTACGAGAGTATGACCGCAGGTAGGATGGTGAAGGGATGAAAGCGGGGAATCTGTTTTGTTCTAAACTCAGTAGTTTAAACTGTAGAAAAAAATATATTTTTAAAGTGTTAAAGCAAACGGGTATGCAAGCCACCTGATGATAAGTGGTGACTGCACCCAAATCCAACCTCAAATATAGAAAAAGTCCTAACTTGTGTGAACTTGTGGTATGATAGCTGATAAACCTACATAATTATATATTTTTAAATACATACTTACATAGATAATTTACACCTAGACATAGAACAAACACTAAACTTATGCTCAGCACACAAATATGTGTCCTGGGTGGAAATCGCACCCACGACCTCCGGCGTAGAAGTTAGGGTCGCCAACCACTAGACCAACAGGCCAGTCAGTTAAGAAGTAAGAATTGTTAAAGTATCACAGTACGTACATTCGAATACACTAAAAATGAAAATCCCGATTGGTTGTTCTTAAGCATGCCCGATACAAATAAAAGGTGTACGTAACATTACTTCTGTTCAGTTTCACGGACATAAAACATTCATTATCAGGCTCGTGCATTCCTGTAGTAAATGCTATTTTATTTCGGCTTGTTGATGTTTGTAGCTCGGTGCTGCGGCCGTTCCGTAGTGACAAAGCTTGAAATAACACAAGAGGCTATAGATTTTAAAAATTTAGATTCCATATGGAATCCCGTTGTGAAAAACTTGATTTTTAAGGGTATGGTCCCTATTATCCGCCCCTGCAATTTTTTCGTCGACTTTATTGAATTGCTAGCTTTTCAAATTACCGAGATAGTGCGGGTTTCCGGCATTAGGCCGCCCGGCGTTAAAGGGATTCCCCCTACAAATGCTTTAAGTCTTATGTGTACCTTTGTCTATTTGTCCATGTAGTACCTACATTCAATTAAGGGTTCATGTTAATTTACGTACATAAATATTACCGTGAGCCTCGTGTAGATCGCAATGTATCGCAACTCATTAGTGACCCACTATGTCGAGTCTCCTCTCATAATGAGAAGGATAATTATAAGCCTAAACTCAAAAAAAAAAACTCAAAACTCAAAAGCTTTTGTTCATTATTAGGTACAATTTGTGCACATTTAATGAAATTCATACAGATAAATTATACATTCTACATTCATCCGCTTTGATCGCCCCTCAGGCAAAACGTAGACTGGGAGAAAAAAACTCCCAAGTCCATCACACTGGCAGAATCATCGACCTACCACGGCGGCCTATAGTCCATACTTCTGTATATCTATGATGGAGTAGCAAGGTGGTGTGTTAAGTATGCTTCACTCCTCTTGTGGATAAGGATCCTTGTTCGACCGTTAGATACAATGAATATAACCACATCGTAAATCAAATTGATAATTAACATGCATAAAATCTTCAACTCCACCCAAATGTCTCGTAGAGTACAAAAACTCCGCGAAAAAATGTCCGACGCGGCCAAGCCCGAAATAAATGTACTCTTGATAAATTACATAATAAACTAAACACGTGAACGAAATAGAAAATCGCTTGTCCCGACAATAGAGACAGTTGGTCACGCTATACGTAGCGTGTATGTCTGAAGTTTACACACGGAACGACTTTGCGATTGATGTTCGGAATAGTTCCAATGTGCTCAAAGGTATGTGAAGTCCACCAACCGACAGTAGGTCAGCGTGGTGGACTACGGCCTTATAGTCATTGTGAAAGGAAACACAATCTTGGAGTGGGTTACTAAAGCTGACCTGATAGGTAGCAACGCTTAGTTAGTAGTTCTACGGAAGAGTCAAAGGTCAAAAAAGTCCAAAAATTTTTATCAAAATGCATCAATAAACATTTCTTATTTATTTTTTGGCTTTGGATGCTCGCTTTGGATGCCGCACGGGCTAGAGTAGACCGGGAGAAAAAAGTGAGCGGAAAAAAACTCACGGCATTCTTTTCAAATTAATACTTATCCTCTCCACCATAGTTGGAGGCACTCTACAATGGTCTCCTTCGCCGGATCGGTGGAATAAATGTTTTCAAACGGCGTATAGGGCTCCCGATGAAGTTTAAAGACTGTTATCGATATAGAACACCAGTGTAGCATGCTTGTAATTCACCCCTAGAGGCACTCGTTAAAATTTCTGTCGTTTGCGATCTGTTCAAAAAGCGCCGATATCCTCACTTCTAATATAATTCCCAGCGCGTGTATATTTGTTTATGTGCAGGAAAGCTTCTATGAAAAACCATCACACGCACTGAATATATATATCCAATCTGTAACCAAGCTGAATGTATGATTCACTAGAATTATAATATAACGTTATACGTGTTTTGTCTGAAAGCACGCCTACGGAGATCCGAAGCTTTGAGCTTGCAAACGAAACGTTAGCAGAGGGCCGCACCCACGTGCTTTCTAAATTAGTTGTTTTTTGTTTCCTGCTGTCACTTTTAATTTAAATTTAAAGCCCAGTGATATATGGCCACTTCATTAAGGGTGACTGGTTTAGAGATCTAATCTCTTGCTAAGTCGGCGTAGTTTTGATAGTTTTAGTTTTATTGCTTGCGGTTTAGTTTTATTATAGGTCAGTCCTTGCTTGTTTCAAGTTCATGACAATGTGTTATATCTTCAGCCTACTTCAGTTCGCTGTTGGAAATAATTCTGTCCTAATCCGGTTTCTTGCTCTCCTTAGCCAGTTAGCCCTCAGGTCACCTTCTTGTAGGGGGGTGTTTTATACCATGTTTGCCTAGACACAGTCTCCACAACACAGTTTTAACAGATGTCTGTTCTACGGTAGATGTGGATAGGCCATTGCCACTTCATCTGCGAGTCTTTATAGCTACGTCTATGATCTTGGGCCTCTTGCAATTCTTTGTTTTGAATTTTTGTCTTACACTTCACGTCATTAAATTTGGTCCTCAAAACTAGCACATTATATCGACTCACAACAGTATCGTTGTTAGTCATAGTAATTAGTTTCAATCATATCAACGGATTTTTCTATTTTACAGATATTGAACTTAGAATGATCTAGAACGCTTGTATAGGTAATTGTATAGGTAAAACTGATAGCTGTTCGGTATTCGACATAGAATAAACCTTGTGAAAGCTTTGAATAAGACTTCAAAGCTTATTATTCAATTATGTAAAAAAGTTTAACGAATTCAGAACAGTAATAATGGATGTATGTAAATAAAAATATTATCTCCGAAAAACATTTCTGTTACACTCTCCAATTCACCAAACACTGAATAATGTTCATGTTTTCTTAATTAATTCCGATCTTCATAACAACTCTTCGCAATATTTAAATCGTGAAATATATCCACATTATTATAGTAACCGTCATGAGTCGTGAGCACAAATTATCAGTGGTAGGGATATTGTATACTATCGGCCAATGTACAGCAGCCGAAAAAACGCGCTGGACCAATAGACGACGCACACTGGCGAACTGACGTTTGTCGAACCAATCGTGTGCACCGCAGTACAGTAATGTCAAAACGACCAATGAAAGTTCTGCTCACCACCCGTGACGGCAACTATAATAACTTCTTTCATTGTCGGATGTTTAAATGTAATAAAGTGTGTAATGTAGATAGAAATGAGAGAGAGCGTCCTCGTATTAAAATTTGCGTTTCGTTCAGTGATCTTTACAATTGTTGTGTGCCTGCTTTTGTTTACTTTTACAAAACTAATGAGAAACTTTAAAAAAGAGAAATATAATCCGTTTTCTCACTTACCTATGTAAACAGTTTGACCTTTACCTATTAACTTATGTAAGAAAATCTTTCAACCTTTTAATCCACTTTGAGTTAGCTATACAATTTGCCATGTTGAAGAAAGAATGTACAGTGTTTGGGCTAGTTGCTTTGATCTTAAGAGCAATATTGGCGATGAATGATGAATGAAATGAGTCTAAAGTTGAAGGAAGAAAATACGAGTAGGTTGGTTGTAAACTCAATACACTAATGTCCTTGTTTATTCATTTGTTAAAGTGACTATTCAACATGATTTACTTGTAATCCCCCATTGTCATTCGCCAATTTTAGTAAATTCATCTGTGTGTTTCAATTTGTTTTACAAAAGTTTTTGTAGTGAAATCTAAGAAATTAGAAATTGGTGTATGCTTAGATAAATACTTTATTTTCGCATGCTCGTCGCTTGCCTGTGCGTTTCTGTTAAAATGGGTGCAATTGAAAAGTTTTACGACTTTCCAACGATGTTGCAATATCGGTAGGTATAAAACATTGAAGAACAGTGTCTGGCAACCGTGTTATGGCTTAAATTTTGCGCGTTTGTTTACATGTTGTTTATATGTTTACATATCGCTCACAAGACTGGCGGGAATGTGTCACGTGCTGTAATATGTCAACACTTTGTAATAGCTTTGATGGATATAAATAAATAATCGCTTATAAATTAAGAGCCGTTAATTCTAAAATTGTTATAAGATAGAAATGGCAAATGAGCGAGCAAGTAGTAAAGATGAATGATGCTGATAATGCTATCCTTACATTTGAGACTGTCAGCTGCGACATTAGTTTTAGGACCTTCAATAGTAGCGTTCTTGGTGATTATTCTTAAAAGAGACAAAAGTTTTCCGGTAGCCTGATGGAGAGTTCTGGGAAAATCTGTGCAATTAGTTCTCTCTTACATTTCCTCTCAAACCGCTAATCCAATCCCGCTTTTGTCTTTAGACATCCTTAAAATGACTTTAGAGATCTACGATGTATCTGAATGAGTTTCTCGCTCTATTTTTGTACAATCTCTTCTGTCCCCTTATAAAACTTTCTGGTGTTGGTGTGATGACGTGACGCGTTGTGCAGGGCAGCTGTTGCTGGGCGGACGGCGGCGGGCGGTGCGTGCGGCTGGCGGACTGCTCGCTGCTGTCCCTCAGCGAGGTGGAGCGCCGCGCCCTGCAGCAGGCCGCCCTCGCCAGGCTGCAGCAGCTCAACCTGGGCACGCCTATCAAGATACCTGAAGGTGAGGCCTTTGCTTCCTATAAAGAGACGACCCAAGTGGCGCAGTGTTTAAGACACTGGTGCGCTTCGCGGAGGGCCTTGGGTTCGATTCCCAGCAGAGCAGCGATTTGAATGATGAATTTGAATTTCTGTTTCTGGTCGGGGTGGGTTGTGTTCTTGTTTAATGTGTGTCCATGGCGCCCACGACACAGGGAATCCTAGTGTGTGGCTATGAGTGTGAAGTGTTATTTAAAAAAAAGTAAACCTAAAACCGAACGCTTCTGTTGGTTACAATTTTAGTGACAGTTTGTTGCGATTTTAAAACTGAAATTTGATATTAAAAGTGTATGGTTATGGTGTCTCAGTGTTCATAAGCTTTAAGGTCTTTTGGAGACCAATATAAAACCCTATCCTGGGCTCGAAAATTTCGATTTTAGTGATGAGATTGGATAGAACAAAATAGGCTAGGTAAGCTGCATCACATATTTATATCGCTCCCGACCTGCTGTGGGTATATGACGTAGATGACGATCCACGATAAACGAGCAAAGATCACTCCAGATACCTAGAATGCTTTTCATTTATTTCATGATCACATTCTAGAGTCCATAGCAACATCGCAATCAGAAGCTTGTATAGTACTTATAGATTCCAGACGCTTAAATGTAATGACAAGTTACCACCACCACGATCCCTTCCTATTTTAAAACTGAAATTCAGCCATCCGTCACGTAGTAGCGTAGTGTTCCCGGAAAGCCCAACAATGCTGTCGCTTGGCTCTTGGTCGCGAGCCAATGCATCTCGATTTTATCGCTCCATCGCCGCTTACGTGGAATTTACGATTTTTTAATCATTTCCCCACGTGTGTCATCGGTTTGTTATCATTATGGCAGACGGTGAAATTCTTGAGCGCCGTTATACCTTGAGAATGATATTCATACTCTGGAATCGAAACACAATTTAAGACATCATGAATATTGTAACGCTTAATACCCCACACTACGATTCCCTGTGTCGTGGGTGCCATGGACACATACGAGACAAGAACACAACACACCCAGACCAGAAACGGAAACGGACCATTCCAGAAACGGAAATTCAAATTCATCATTCAAATCTCTGCTCTGCTGGGAATCGAACCCGCGCAGCGCACCGATGTCTTAACCATTGCGCCACTTAGGTCGTCCACACAATATTATAATAATATTATTATATTATGGGACTGTATCAACCTCATTTCAATATCCTTGCATCACTACCATGATTCCCGGAACTCATCTATGAGGCTATTATTTGGAAGAAAAAACATAAAAGCATAAATAAATCTTAACTAAAGTCAACACCACTGAAACGGTTCCGAGAAGATTGAACAAATTGCAAACTATTAAATCTGATGAAAAATGCGATCGTCCATCTTTTAAGCCAAATCATAGATCAGTTGTCGATAAGAATGGTTTTGATATGTTATAGCTGTTATGACTTATCAAGTTGATAATGTTCTCAGAGGCTCGTGAGTTCAATCAACCGGTAACGCGGATTTCATGAGGCCAGGTTGACTAAAGCCTACCTATACTTTTCATTTTGGGGGAGATCAGGAGATACTATAAACCAAATGAGTTTTTAAAAGTTTGTTAGTTTTATCAAACTCTTAATTTGCCCTAAATTTATTTTTGTTATGACTTCTGATTTTGTTATAACTTCCGAGTACCTCAACGCCTCGGCAAAATGTGTTTAAAAAGTTTTACAATTTGATTTATGGTCCCTTGGAATTGAAGGTAAATTTTTGGGGTAGTTTTGAGGAGATTTCTTGCTACCTATTCGTCTGGCATTCCATACTTGCATGCCATTTCTACACATTATTAGTCAATGAAAACTAAACTTTCGAACTTCGAACAGCTATCCGTCCCTTTCGCACGCACAGTTCCACCGTGTTCTATTTTCAAACTACCTACCTGTTTAACGCCGTTTTCTGCGAACAAATGATTTAAAAACGTTCCTAACTCACAGGTGACCTACTCGTGTTTCTATAAATATATTGACACTTGCATCGCATGTGCTATTTACAAGATGATCGCTTTAAATAAATACGTAGACGGCGTTACGCAAACGTGACGCGGCGTGACGTCATCCAGACACCGCCCGAGTGACAATATGGCGTTGGAGATGGTGCGTTTGCATGTTAGCGGGAATAATATGAATGAAGTCTAGAAGTAAGATGAATGAAAAAAATGTGAGTTTTAAATTTTGTATCGCTTCAAAATTTTCGCTAATGATATAAGTATTGGGAATAAAAAAACATTTTTATTTCTTTTTTTAATTAGGTATTAAGTACCTAAATTCGTGCTCATCGCACATATATTTGTCCTGGATGGGAATCGAACTCACGACCCCCGGCGATTGCGGTAGCTTGATTCAGAATAGTGTTAAATTTTAGCCATAAAAACGGGTGAATCTAGTATTTTATTGGTGTCTAGCTGGTGTCTACGCTTGGTGCCTGTTTGAAAGGATATACGCCTCTATTTTACTATTGACACATTTAAAACTCATTACCTATCTGAAAACTTTGTTTTGTGAGTATCTATAGAATTTTTCCAACAATAGTAGGAAAAAATAAATATTTTTCCAACATATCGATGTATTTAAACACAGAATGAACAGCTTGCGTAGCTACTGAAAATTTCGAAAAAAAATAGAAATAATAAGGGGAAGCCGTTAGATATAGAGAGATATGGTAGGTATGTCCAGTGGTAGACAGATAGATGAAGATTGTGTATGACATAGGTTTCCATAACCATTTATTATTTTGAATCTCACACATTACACATGGCTTTGGCACAGACATTAAAGAATATGTTAACAGTCTTCGCCGTTTTGTAATTATGAGAAATTGATTCGAAATTTCGTTGCGAAGGCAAAATATTGTTTCCTTTTGGAATATTTACGACAGACACTTATGAAATTGTTTTTTTGCTCAATATTTGTCGAACAAGCATTGGAAGTAGCGAATTAAAAAAATGTTCGTATCCCCTGCAATCCTTAGAAAACAAGCATGTAAATTACTAGTAAGTTTCTGAGTGAATGTATTAAGATATGTAGTTGATATATTTGTAGCTAAAGTGCTCAATTAGCTCCCTTCGGTCCTTTCAGCTCTTTATGGTCCACAGCACAAGACGTCACTCCGCCCAGTGCAGGGCCCTTTAAATCCGCTGTATTCTTTAGGTCGTCAGTACACCTGGTTGGAGGGCGGCCTGTACTCCTTTTGCTTATACCTGGTCACCATACATACCTCTGTCTTAAAAAAAACTTATGGAAAGAGTGCCATACGCGTGCCCGATAAAAGTAGAAGAAAGGACATACGATGTACAAGCTAAGTATTGACAAAATACAAGATCATCGACCAACCTTACATTGGCTTACGTGACACGAAGCAAAGCAAAAAGAAATAGAAAGAAACTAAACATGAAAACATGAAAGAATCTCGTCTATCCCATACTCAGGCAGAAGACAAATAAATTGCAACCACTATCCGAATTCACAATACCGGTCTGTGTACACAAGGTACGCTCCATTCTCGTCAGCTGATCTTTTGTCAAGAATTTTGGTTCAAAATCGATTAAACGTTCGAAAGCCGTCGTGTATACAATACCTCAGTGGAATCAAGATATGATTTCTATGTTGGCAACATTGCAAAACAACTGCCAGTGAAATCGGTTGGAATTCGGCTCAGCGAGTCCAGAGTCACGTGAGTCTCCTCTTTGTCTAGAAGGTATACAGTTGAGAATGCTTGGGTGATAGGGCAAGGGTTTTGTTTGGTCGTCTACGGTCTACGGTCGTCGGGACTACGACCTTCGGCGTGATGTTACTGAGAATTATTTCGCTGGATTAAATGCTGGAGAGAATTATGCTCGAGTTTTCCGAGAAACGAAACTCCGTTTTGTTTAGTAATAAGGAAAAAGATGACTTTAGGAAAAAGATGAATTCGCTCATAATCCCAGTTATGAAGCAGAGGGGTTCAGGGTGTATTCGTCCTACCTATCGAGACCTTAGCAGTTGTCGATGACCTGATGTTTAGAGATCATCTAAACATCAGAGATGATCTAATCATCAACCTTAAACTTAACCATTAAATTCTCGAGTTGTCAGTCTGTCAATAAATCTGTCTGTCGATAGATTATTACGAGTGGCTGCGATTGTCTTTAGTTATTTATTTGGTGCTCTAACTACTGCACAAGATTCGTATGTAACAGTTAATGTATTCTTATGGATAAAATCCGAAAAGTCATACGGACGTAGACGCGGGCAGAAGTAATATAATTGCGTCGGAAGGGTAAATTTAGAAGCCCTATTCTTAATTTATTCAAATCCAACGAAAGTAACACTCAAGGACCGAACGTACCAAAGATAATCTGGGATTCGTTACATTGTGAAGTATATCAGTACGCGTCGGTAATCGCGGTTATTCTAAAAATAGGCCCAAGAATCCGACGCGCGCATATCGCACATTATCTTAAATACGTTCGCATGTGACAATGCTGTCAGTGAGAATGCATCGCGGCTCGATTTGTAGACATTCCAGCTCGATTTGTGGACATTCAGTGCGGAGTTTTGCAACATTGTTGTAATCATGTGATTGGGAATTGGGCCGCGGAATTTTCTTGTACGGTTATTCTGAAAAGTTTCAAAGCATTTTTATGTGGGAAATTCTAATTGTCAGGATTTATGTAGGAATATCGATCATGGATAGCCACTGTTAGAACTTGATTGATAGGCGTAAGGTTGCCTTTACCAATGCGTTCTTTAGGGGATCCTAAAGATCCCTTCTAGACGATTTCGAAAGGAGACTTTTGGACAGACAGAGACATATAGTATATGATTTTCCCCTGAAACCGCACGTAATTATTCTCGACGTTCAGAATTCGGGCCCAATTGTGACAAAATGTACACTTTCCCATTTTTCTTCCACCCCGACAGCGTCAGTCCAGGAAGACCACAAGAACCCAGCAGAGTTCCAACATTAAACATTAACATTTTAGGAAATTTCAACCATAAAGGGTCAAGTGACCTCGTATGAATTGGTTGTTTTTTGAGGTTAGAAAATATTTTATTATTATGAATTAGCATCATACTGTGCCGCAGTAAAGCTTGGTGGCAAAAGTAGTTGGGTGGCAAAAGTAGCTAAGGTGACGTGAGATGTAGTGCCGAAAACAATTTTGAGAACAAATTCTAAGATGAATAATCAGCTATATTTGTACTAACATCTTGAAATTAATTGGATGTTACAAGTACTTCGAAATGCTCTTCCATTTGATGTTTGTCGCATTGTTGAATGCCACGTTATTCAGTAAATATTTGTTTCTGTACCTACTCCATTTGTTGTTCAAATATTCTCTTTTGTTCTTTAAGTATCTCTGGGCTATTTCATTACTTTAGATCTTTACGACGTTCTTACTGCAGAAAATAAATCGCGATTTTTGTTACACAAATAAGGACCATCCAAAACTGACATGATCTCTGACAAATCCAATGACACCTAAGCAGCAACACTATTTATTAGGGACATAAATAACAAGAGCTAACAAGTTCTTTTTCTCAACAGAAGAGCCTGAACCCAACACGTTGATCCGATGAAGATTGGTAAAGAGGCTAGTGCCAACCCATCTCGGGTGTTTTAGAACCCGTAAATCCTACCATCTATCAGCTATCCATCGTAAACAATCAGGAACTGTCAGGGCTGGACGTGCCTTCCGAAGCACGGAAGCTCTCACGTAATTCTCTGAGCGTGGTGTCACTGGGACTCTTTCACTTGACCACGAAATTGACTAAATATTTCCGGTATAACACTAAATGTTTTGAATATCGTAAATTTCGTAGCAAAAATAAATATGCGCAACACATCTTATGCACTTGTAACTCGACCGAATCCATAAATCATCCACTCAGGCCATCAACAATTGCAATATGTACTGAAATCGTTTTCGTATGGGAGCTAGATAATTTTACGACGATGAATCACGAAATGGCCAGGTATTTTTATAAAGACATAGTGATTCTCCCACGCAACTCGTGATGGATTCGCCACGACATCGGATCAAACGCATTTGGTTGGACCGGTTGCTAGTCTAGACTTTGTTGATTGATCTGTCACTCATTCTCCTAAAGCTTATGATTGCCTGGTATCAGCGCGGTTTTGAGACTGACTTTAAATAGAGAAAGTGGATTTCGATTTGTTTCGAATCTCACAAGCCTGATTGCGATCGTATGTTTCGTTGTAAGGTGTTACTATGACAAAAATTCAAGCGGTTGCCACATGGACGAATATATGCACCAAACTCCTACTCCATTCTATGGACGTGGTCCTGTTGTGGACTAACTTTGTCAGGCTCTGGAAGGGTGCGAAGGCGAAAATTCCACAAGTTAACGCACAACAGTAAGCTGCAATCCGGATTGTATTTCATCGCCAGGCACAGATCAGTCCCTATAACGGGGTGAGACCTGTATCATTGGCTGCAATGTAGATTGTTGAAGGATGCGGATCAAAGCCCAATCATGTCCGATGAAATAGTCAAACAGCCTTAGTTTAGTGCGACATTCTTATCAAAAAACAATTGGGACCGATGGCATAAAATGCCCTCCTGAGTTTGTAAACGCGAGATCCATTTAGATATTGGGAGCTGATGTTGCTTAGCTTTTCGATCGTTTGAAGCCGATGCTTGATATTCAAACAGTTCTACGAAACTTCAACATGATCATTCTCACGATTCGTTCCCACGATCGACAATGTTGTGATACACAATTCATCTTTGTCGACGGGTAGAGTAGAGACACAGTGAGGTAGACGAGGGTAGGTAGAGGATACAGATGGTAGACACAAGCAGGCGGTGATAGCCCAGTGGCATAGAATTCGACCTCGAATCGAGAGTTCCGGGTTCGAATCCCAGTGGCACGCATCAATGATTGTAAAAAAGTTTTGTGCGCTTAAAAAATTAAACATCACCTGCTGTTACGGTGAAGGAAAACATCGTTAAGAAACCTGCATACCTGAGAGTTCACAAAAATGTGAAGTCCACCAACCCGCAGTAGGCCAGCGTGGTGGACTATGGCCTACATCCTTCTCACTGTGAGAAGAGACCCAACCCTATAGTGGGTCATTAATGGGTTACTGACAGACACAAGCACTAATTGTACCTTGGCTTCCAATGTTCTTGACTTCTGAAATAAATTCGCCCATTCACCTCTCACAATGAGAAGGCTCAGAACCCTATGTTTTAATTCTGTTGTGTTGGTTGGTCGGGCGGTTATGTCAACTAAATAGGACAAGGCGTTTTCCTCGTTTGCTACTTTTATTTCATAAAAAGCTGACATTAAATTTTGTTATATGATATATTTTCAAATTAAAACAGCCGTTTTGAAATATTTTAACTTCCACAAATCTGTCAGTATCTATTGCAGTCACTTTTATGCATCCGGTGATTTCCATGGCTTTCAAGAGCTATTGGAGAACTATTTTCGTTTCGTTTAATAATAGTTCATTTAAAAATAGGCCTGTTTGACATTGCATATATTACTCGGCTCGTCATATTTTCTCCTTCATTTTTTCAACGCCTCTGACTGTTCACAGAATTGTCGTATATTCATATTTTTTGTAACTGTTATGTGCGGAATTTATTATCTTTTATACCTATGATAAGTATTGCTCTATTTATTTAGCTATAAACTATTTGTAATTTTGTATGACAGTGTCTTTAACACTTCTTGCGAAATTATAATGTTGCTTAACATCATGTTTTCATGTGTTAACTGGTTTGGTACTTACACGAAAACAATTTTTAATGATAACAAAATATTCAATATAATAATGTATGGAAACAATATCAGCTTTATTTACACTTAGAAGCTTCTCCGATTAGGTATTTATTAATATAAAAAATTAGATGTGCAATACTACTATTTTATTTACCGTTATATTGATACCACCGATATATTGATACGCAATACGAATATAGCGTCATTCGTCATGCTTATTTAGTACTTATACGTTAAATGTAAGTTAAATATTAATTATATCTGTATCTGGGGTAATCTGTCAGACTCAGACTCTAAAATTTCATGAATTCCTCTCAAACTTCAAATTTCGACTACTAAGCAATCACTAGATTTCATAAACACATGTTTAATTCTACTAATAAACGCACCTGCTCCTCCCATCTTCCTACACACTGCATATTTTAAAAGCTTGATTGCAGTATTCCGATGTAGAGATAGCTGTCTTGATAGTGTGGTGGGTGGGTCCGCATATTAATTGCTTGAGATTAGACGAGCTATTTATCTCCTGGTATAAAGTTGGTTTGTAAGTAGGTGATTACATAAATGACTTTAGGAATTACACATGACCGTTTAAGTACCGAAATGTAAGTAGCGGTAGGCGGTGATAGCCTTCAGCGGTGAAAGACAGGCTTAGAATTCGACCCGAGGGGTCCGGGTTAGAATCCCAGTGGCCTTGACCAATGACTTTGTAAAAATTAGTTTTGTGTGCTTTATAAAATTAAATTTCACCTGCCGTGGCACATCTCAAAGGCCTACAATCTACATCCTTCTCATTGTGAGAGAAGACCCAATCCTGTAGTGGGTCATTAATGGGTTAACGACAAGCTTTCAACCTACTGAATTTCTAATTTCACCTTTGTCACCAAAAAATGTTTAAGTTGGATAAAAAATATTCTATTCTATCAAAGAATGTAACGTTAAAATGTTTATTTACTTTTCTCACCTTAAAAATTTAAAATCATTAAATAATCTAAAACGAACTTCTGGTATATACCAAGTTATATTATTACGTAAATACCCTCGATAATAGTTATAAATATTTATTTAAATAGTGTTAGAACACAAAATAAGCTATGAGGCAGTTAAAATCAAAACTTTCAAAGAGTTTGTTTTAGGGTTTCGTTCGTCTCGTCTCGCGCAGATGGACATAAATCAATTTAAATTTTTATTTATTTTTGTATTCGTGAAAACGTTTCTTATAATCTGTGTGTCACAATGCTCTTAATGCTGTCAGATAAATCTTTATTAACTAAAACTAAAGCGGGGTATTACAAACGCAGTGGTATGTTTAGACGTCAAATGTTCCGTCGAATTGTGACGTGCGACGGTGTGATACATACTTGTTGTATCGACCTCATTTACGAAAGGTCACAAATTTTATTTCACTTGAAATAAAATCGATATTTTTTTTATTAAAAAGCAATTTACTCAGAGGAAAAGAAAACGCTTGTTGTTGATTGAATTCCTTAGTTTATATTCCATTAAGGAAATTAAAGGACTTGTTAAAGTGTAAACACGTTATATTAATTATTAGATATTTAATTTTTAATTTTAAAGAAAAGTTTATGTAACCCTGCTTTAAAATTAATAGATGCCGAGATGATACTGATTAAATTAATAATGAGTAACCGTACCAACCAATGTAGGTATGAAACTTTTTGTACTTAAAGTACTTCAAATAACATGAGTTGATCTGAATTTTATTTTATTTTATTTTACATATTGATTTACGAATTAGAGCAGCAGTCTATAAATAAAAATTAAGATCAATTCTACCCTTTTTTTTCTCACTGTGAGTGAATCAAATTCAACCTGAAACCCCCAAACATTTAATGTACTGTGCCGAAAAGAGAGGATTCCTCCACAAATAACCACAAAACAAACAAACACCGTAACCGAAGAGTAGCAACTTGATACGTGTTTTGACGCAAAATTTTGGGCCGTGCGTCCCGGTCACTTACGAATATCTTTGGTTCTAAAAACATAATATGTATATTCTTAATATTCTTAGACATATTTCTTTGGTCGCGCTCAACTTTTATTTAACTCGTGCGTACTCGTACGTATTCGCAGTTCGCACTAACTTCGCCTTAGAAATACTATGGGGGCTCTCAATCATGAGCGCACAATCTGTTCAAGCATGAATGACATACTCTATCTATGTTATGTGCATAAAAGTTTCATTATTCCCCTGAATTTTCTTAATTTTTCAAAAGCTATTATTTGTTTTGTTGATGTAATTTTAATGTTCACAAGTTTCAAATTTTGACATTGAATACATTGAATACAAAAAACAATAACTTTACTGCGAGAACACCCCGTCTCTTACAGATGTGTTACTAAATTAATTTGTGTAACTTGTTTTAACCCATTAATGACCCACTACAGGGTCGGGTCTCCTCTCACAATGAGAGGGATGTAGGCCTTAGTCCACCACGCTGGCCTAATGCGGGTTGGTGGACTTCACATGCCTTTGAGAACAATTTTTTTGGGAACTCTCAGGCATGCAGGTTTCCTCACGATGTTTTCCTTCACCGTAACAGCAGGTGATATTTAATTTTATAAATCGCACATAACTTTTTTACAAAGTCATTGGTGCGTGCCACTGGGATTCGAACCCGGACCCCTCGATTCGAGGTCGAATTCTAAGCCACTGGGCTATCACCGCTGTGTAATTTAATAAATAAAAATTTGTGAGCAAAAGGTAATTTTGAAACTTTCTTCTCGCACAGAAAACGTGGCAGCTGTTGCGCCGAAGCCCAAGAGACGAGCATACCTGATCAAGAGGAAAGCTCGCACCACGGGCTTCTTTGACCAGAGCCGACCCAAGGACGACAAGGAGAAGGGTGAGAATTTTACTTAACACTAGCTGATCCGGCACGACTAATGTCGCGCAGTTTTTTGTAGATATTGATATGTTCTATAATATTGTAGAACATACTTTTGTTCTATCATCAATAGTTTCCGCAGCGCATGCGATGAAAGACGTTTTAGGGCTTTTTTATACCTTGGGTTACGTTACTTAAGTTTTAGAAAGGATCCCTAATCTTTTCTAGCAATAAGTATAGCCTATGTTACTCAGGCCGAATGTAGCTTTCCAATGGTGACAGAATTTTTGAAATCGGCACAATAGTTTTTGAGTTTATTCATTAAAAACATACTCGTACACACAAAAATACAAATTTTTCCTCTTTGTACGATAATAATAATAATAATATTAGTGTAGATGTACGAGTAGATGTAGATGGTGTAGACTAGCTGTGCCCGCGACTTCGTCCACGTGGAATTGAATTGTCTAACTATAGTAATAAAAAAAAACTTTAGTATAAAAATATAAATAGCCTAAGATACTCCTTATTGCATCAGCTTTCTGCCAGTGAAAGTCTCGTCAAAATTGTTCCAGCCGTTCCAGAGATTAGCCGGAACAAACAGGCAGACAGACAGCGCTCACACTGCGTGCGAGTCGGTCTTACACCGACGTAGTCGCGCGCGGTGTGAGCGCAACAGTATTACCACTACTAAGGTCGGGGTTGTTCTCTGTTGAATGCACTGGTTACGACGTAGCAGCTGCGTAGAGGTGCTACGTAGTATGGAACTTAACATACGAGTACATTGAAATTTTCCGAACCCTAAGAAAGTTTCTTATGTCTCCCACTATTCGGAACTAATGTCTACCTACAAGAGAAGGCCTAAACATATCATAAAAATCAAATCAAAATCAAAATCTTTTATTCATTGTCAGATACAGGTTGTGCACACTTATTGAACATACATAAAATTATATTATAAAATATATCTTACATCCGCTTTCGGTGCCCCTCAGGCTACTTTTGAAATCGATTATGACATCCTGTATAGTGTCTTCGTTTTACTTTCTGAATTAAATGTTCAGGAGGCCTGTATAAAAAAAAGATTTTGTGTTTTGTGGCCAGTAGTGTCATCGACTCTCGGGAGTTAGATGAAAGCGCAGTTGCCAATGTCGCCATATCAGAAGCTCAAAGTGTCGAGTTCGATTCTGGCAGAATCATGAGCTGTGTCATCGGTGTGGTATGAGGAAGTTGATCGGAGGCATTCAATCTAAAAGATCTTTAAAATTAAATTTTGTTTTATACAAAATACAAGTAGTCACTTAAAATCGGAGACTTATTTGTAAGTAGGTAGCTAGGTACCTACTACAACAAAAGTGTGATTGAAATTCCAGGTCGTAATAAATATTAAGCAGCTTTCATTACGATGAAGGAAAACATCGCGAGGAACCCTGCCTACCTGGTAGTTGTCCATGATGTTCTCAAAGACATGTGAAGTCCATCAATCTGCATTAGGCCATCGTGATGGACTAAAGTCTACATCCATCTCATTATCAGAGAAGGCCCGACTTTGCAGTCGGTCACTAAAGGGCTACAGACATTCCGACGACTGAATGACCCGTGATCAGGTCGCCTATTGCCGCAAAGCGTTAAAAAAACGCTTGAAGCATCGCAGGCGCAATGAATCACGGGTTATAAAATTCTGTATAAGTTACGAGCTCGGTAAACAGATGGTAAATCACTCTGATGTATTCATTAGCGGGTATTGTCTGCCTAGTGTTCGTTTTATTGCTTCTAGATGTAATCTATCGTGGCCCGCGGTATCGGGAAGCCGCTGGCGCTGCGGCTTGCGGCTGCGGCTTGCAAGATTTTTGATATAATACATAACTAATAAATGAGCTGTATCTTTAATTAACGGATCATACTTTTTCAGTGACTGTACTGTTGGTTCACGCGATTGGTTCGTTAGGTGCATTCTTGGACTGTATACTGGGTGCAAGTGAACAATATCTTTACCACTAATATTAAGAATATTAAGAAATCTGAAAACCCGATCAAGAGAAAACACATCGTTTTAATAGCATACCTGCAGAAATATGTAGGGCTATTGAAAATATGTGTATCCATTATCACTATATCGTAGCCAGAATGCTTGTGTAACAATAAGCGATTCTTCGATGTAAACTTTCAATATCATTAGCTATTGATAATATTAAAGTACTACGATTTAATACTGTAACACTAATAATTTACTCAAATTATGGTCACTCAACCAGCCAGATAACTCGAATCTTCTCACAGCCTGACTCAGAGTATCGAAAAACATGATTACCTACTAACTGGATCGAACTAGATACAAGTATTTAGAATATTCGCAGTGAAATAAACGTTAGGGAATATCTTTAAATGTTTATTAACCCGTTCCATGTGCGAACGCTACACATCTGGTATGCGGCCGATGACTTGGATTTTAACTTGTACAATATACGCAAAATATAATAATTATGTTTTTTTATTAGGTGGTAGAGGCATAGTAACTCGTCCGGGGAGGTAAGTCATCGCCGGCCTCTTAACCCGCCGTAAAAGCAGTTCTTCATGTCTTCATGTCTTCTAGTTCTAATGTGTAGCAAGCACGCACATACAACCTCAGTGGAAAATATGAAAATTTAAAATAGTGTAGACACACTGCAGTGTCGGGTCTTATCTTACAATGAGAAGGATGTATCCACCACGCTGGCCTAATGCGGGTCGGTGGACTTCACAAGTTCACATGCCTTTCAGAATATTTTTTTTGAACTCTCAGGCATGCAGGATTTCTCGCGATGTTTTTCTTTCGGGTCGGTGGACTTCACAAGTTCACATGCCTTTCAGAATATTTTTTTTGAACTCTCAGGCATGCAGGATTTCTCGCGATGTTTTTCTTCATTGTTTTAGCAGGTGATATTTATTTTATAAAGGGCACATAACTTTTTTTACAAAGTCATTGGTGTGTGCCACTGGGATTCGAACCCGGAACCCCCCGATTCGAGGTCGAATTCTGAGCCAGTGGGCTTTCACCGCTTCAGCAAAACAACAAAACCATATTAACAATCTCATTCACTCTCCTACCGAGACCCGTAGCAACCGGGTGACTAAGACCCAGGAATTTGGAGTTGAAAATATGAAAATTTAAAATAGTGTAGGCGCCACGAGCGGCGTATACAACCGCGTAAAAATAGCACCACTCTTTGTTAGTATGTGAGAATTGTCAGTCATCGCACGTCAATATATTGTACGTGGTTATAACTAAACGTTTGAAATAACACTGTACAATGTGGACCTTAAATTTTGATGATTTTAGTGGACTGTACACCGACATACATAGCTTGGAACTAAATAAGCTACCTAAAATTAAAAAAACTTTAATTTAGGTATTGGAAAGCGGTGATAGCCCAGTGGCTAAAATTCGACCTTCGGGGGTTCCGGGTTCGAATCCCAGTGGCCAATGACTTTGTAAAAAGAGTTATGTGCGCTTTATAAAATTAAAAATCACCTGGTGTCACGGTGAAGGAAAACATTTGTAATATTTTTACGAATTTCTAGTACTCAGTTTTTTCTCCACAGAAGATACACCCAGGTTGTACGATATTATGACATATACGTAGATATTGAGCGTATGATACGAAATGAAAAGTACTAAACTCTTCTCGTTAATGTCTGAGTTTTCTTACCTGTTTTGTTAGCCACGTGCCAATTTTCACCAACACGTGGGTAAAATCTAACCCGGTTTTCTTAAAAAATCCAATTTGTAGTTTGTTTAAGTCTAGCGTAAAACATTTAAGTGTTCTTTGTAAATATGACCCGTATTTAAATGTTTCAGTAAGAGAGATGAATGATAAATTAGTAACGTATATATGTGCATAAGTACTAGTAGTAGACGAATATTTATGAACTAATCGGCAAAAATAAAATACTTTGTCGTTCACTAACTATTCAACAATTTAGCACTGACAGACCGATTAGTCTGTCGAAATTGTTTTGTTTTAAATAAAACTTAAACAAGAATTAAATCAAAACGTGTTAACAACGTGTTTCAACAAAAGTAAGGAAAAATGTTCAAAGATTCTTTATATAGACGTAATAGATAACTATGTTGCTACTAAAAGCTCAAAAGCGTCTTTGTTGCCTCGACATTGTTTACGGCACTTTGATAGAAATATATCTATGTTTACCGTTTTGAACTGTCGCCAAATTTCCTTAATATTATCCGAAAGCAACATGTTTTTTTTCTTATCGCTAAAATTCGTCGGCTTTCAGTGCCCCGAGCAAACACTATCATCAAAATATTCGTTTGATAAATGTCACTCATTAATGTAATAAGTACGTATTTTCGTAAACAATCTTGACACTACTTTTTCTACTTTAAAATTGCTTAAAAATAAATTATACTTACTAGAAAATTGTTTCAGCATTAAATGACAATTTGTTTTTAAATTTATAATTAGGCGTTTGTGGTATTTTTAAATCGAAAATAAAAATAAAAAGACGCGCTAAGATTGTTTCCCAAATGGACACTCTATAATATTGAAAACAGAACTCTATAATATTGAAAAATAAATTAAATCGGTAACACACTGTTCTCGAATCCTGATCCTACGTGAAATTCTGCTTGTTTTTGATAGTAAATCGTCATGACACCTGTTTTGACACCTGTCACTCGCTGGCACGGTCAGAGAACTTATCCCTGGGATTATCGCTGGAGCGCAGTGGTCGTAAACAGTCCTTTACCAGCTTACCACATTATTTATTATGGAGGTTATGTATGAATGAAACACGTGCGCCATAAGTGAAATGTTTATGAATTTATTATGAAACGTGTGAGGTAAAGATAAACAAATTTTGTTTTTTAATATTCGGACATATATTTAAATCCAATTATATAAAATGTACATAAATAAGCAATTAAGTCACAAGTGAAGTTGCCGGCCTTGTAAACGCTTTTTTTATGCTATTTTTAAATAAAGGGTACCAATACCAATATCTGTAAATAAAAATTAAACTCTAATATAATAAAAACAATTTTTTACAGATTTAGTTAGTACGCAAGGATGCTAGCTAAAAATATGTCATGTACAATTTGCTCTCAGTTGCATAACTTATGAGTTATTGGTTTTTGAACATGAGCATGACGCGGTCACTAAAAATTACTAAATGAAGAGTAATTTGTTATTTTATTTTTGCTAGAAACACCGGGCAGCGCGTTCGGGGTGCCGCTGGCTCAGTGCGTGGAGGCGGAGCGCGCTCTCCGCAGACACCACGGGGGTTCGAGAGCGTCGCTCGCGTCGCTCGGCGCCCTCGACAAGGGGGATGATGTAAGTTCATTTTAATATATCTATTTTTAAGCCTTTTCTGTTGTCATATTTTTTCTTTTTTCAAATTTGTATTGACAACTTTACTTTCATTCGTTTTCTTTATTTTCCTTCTTTATATGTTGATGTAATAGCAATGCGAAATTGGAAATAAACATGTGCAGGCTGCTTCCACTGGTGTTTCCCTTATCCTCCAACTCATCGCCAGCGTAATACAGCGTAACACGTAGAAAATCCTAATAAAAATTCCTAATGTCGGGCTCACAGGGGTGACGCCCGACTAATACAGACTAAAACACTTTCGCAATCTTTCGCGGTTTTTGAGATATCATTATCTAACCAAAATAAGGAAGATGTCTACTAGTAACTGGTGATGCTTTCAATTAACTGTTAAAATGCCAATATTATATGCAAACATAAATTTTGGCGACATAACGTAGTAGTCAACTGACTACTTATATCTAATTTATTGATCTTTCCATCGGTCCATCCAACTTTCATAGATGGGTTGCAGTGTATTTGAAATATCTAAAGTACAATGTAATATAGGTATAATGGATCTCTTTCTATAATAAGTAAGAAACCTGAATCTCTCAAGCGAATTAAAGAAAACGGCAAACCACTAACGTGTATTCAACATATGTTTACAATATTTAATCACCACCGAAAAAAAAAGTCTAATAAAATCCCGAACAAACCCAAAGATAAATGGAATAACGCAGAAAAACTTTATTTATTCAACGAAATTGTCGGAGTTTAATTATGTCTGGGGTTATTAATCGGCGAGCACGCATCTCAAGAGACATCGCGTCTCGAAAATAGACCTGCACGGTTGTAAAACATTTCAGTGTTATAGTAGAAGTAATGATGCGCAGGTTTTTGAAGTGTCTTTAGCTGGTCGAGCCACAATAGCTCGGCCAGAAAGGTACCTTACCGTCAACCTTTTAACACTGTCGTAAAGCATGAGGAATGGCCCGGTTGCCGGGAATACTTTATTTGACTTAGTCCTCATGAGTAGCACAGCACCTTACTTACTTTACTTTTGTTGCTCAATTACCATAAAAAACCGTCAACCTTTTAACACTCTCGTAAAGCATGAGGGATGCCCCGGTTGCCGGGAATACTTTATTTGACTTAGTCCTCATGAGTAGCACAGCACCTTACCTACTTTACTTTTGTTACTCAATTACCATAAAAAAGCGTGGACGGATATTGTGTAAACCATTAGTGATCTACTGCTGGGTCGAGTCTCGTCTCACAGTGAGAAAAATGCAGGCCTTAGTTCACCAAGCTGGCCTGGCTGCAAACTTTTTTGTATCTCTGTTAGGCACGGGTACCTCTTTCTCCAACCCAGAGAGACTTCCACAACCCACTACTAACTATGCGTATAAAATCACACAAACAATACAATCTAATACTTGATTTATTGATTATCTAAATACAATTGATTCATGATTAGTAGTCACATATCGAATTTTGGAATTTTCCTTGAGCTTTTCTTGAAATTTTTTTACCCAGTATTATTAGCTTAGCTACTAGAGACTAAGCTCTTGCTGTTACTCATACGTATCTATTCACGCATAAATTGGTTTTCTATGAGTTTGGGTGCGACCTTACGAATTTGCTATTATGACATGCAACTTAATCAAAATCAAAAATCATTTATTTGCACGAATATGGGTTAGTTATTGGTTTTACAGGGAATTTTGATCATTACTTATATCCTATACTCACCTTTTCAGGTATGCAAATTAAAAAAGTAAAAAGTATTACTTAAACTAATGAATGGATGAAAATCTTTCACTGTTAATTTTTTTTTAATCGGGCTATGAATGAGCACAATTTTGACGCGAGCGAAGCTACCGGCTGACCGTGACGTCACTCTTGGAGATGAACACTTGAGAGGCTGTTTTCCCATCAGTCCACAGTCAGTTAGGTAGCAAATCCGAACGAATAAATCTTGTAAAAATTCATACTAAGGGTACTGAACGCGTGCGGCATTTCAGTGCGCAGAAATAGTATGCGCGTCCGCCGCCAAGACACGTAACGGGTGACGCGACGCTGTGGACCAGCGTAGCCGTCCACCAGATCTCGGGACTACCAGCCAAAGTACTGGCACTCTCCTGAACCACCACCGGTCCACCTCCCGAACACAAGTGCTCCATTAAATCGGTAAAGCGATCCAGTTACAACAGGAAAGACTCAACCCCATCGGTTTTTTTTCAACAGTGGCTCAAAGAGAGGAGAAATAAAGAGCGTATTAATTATTTTTCATCCCTATCCTTCCCACTAAAAAGACAAGAGCATTCCCAAAACTTGAAGCGCTCGAGAAACAATAAACTAAACAGCTGTTCGCCAGATTAAGAGGTGACCTGTCGTCTAGACGTTAACATGTCTAATCCTAGGATTATATTTCTGGTAGTTCAAATCGAGCGAGCTCGGGCTAAAACGGTGCAGGTAGCTAATTATTGCATGCCATCTGTTAGGTAATTATCGCTACATGCCACCTGAAGTCCTCGTGGCAAAACACGAGCATCACGGTTGGGTTTGTATTTAGAATTGCTCCGGATCTGTCAATATCGAATTTGATACTGCGCTGTGCCGTTAGCGCCAAAGTCAAGGAAAAAACTACAAGGAAAAAACTATTTGTTTATACAACAAATACGTTTTATGCGTCATTTTTCAGCTTTTGCAGCAAAAAATGTTTTATAAGGACATGATGTGTTGTAGTTTTTATTATTCTCGTGTTGTAGATTTAATTATTCTCAGCATCAGCACCTTTTGGTAAAATTCATTGCTGGAAGAGCTGAAAACGTTGGTTAAATTTCTAAAGTCCACTCAGGTAAGTGTGGGCAAAAGTTACCAAATAATAAGAGCCGTGCCTACAAAAGTGGACTACAAAATAAAAGAAAATTGAAACTACTAATGTGCTAAATGCGCTTTGCTTGCGTTACAATTCGTTTAATTTATCCAGATACCTACTTTTATTTATTTTTTGACTTACTTTAAGTTGAATTTTCGCGACAAAAACACTCCATAAACCCGTTCAAATTAGTTCAGCATTTTAGAATATTGAGACAGATAGAGTTCGTTTCAAATATTCATATCTACTACTAACGATAGTTATAAGGAGAAATCACCAAAAAAATGCGACGACGAAAGATATCATAAAACTATTCAAAGTGACTCAATCGAAAGTTTCATCAAAATGTTTTTCGACTTTCAAACATCGGAACAAGTGGCGCCGCAACCGTGGGCATTTGAAAGCCAATTGATCAACAAGTCGATACATCAGCGCTGACAGCCGATGCTTCTGTTATGATTTATGTTCCGAGTCTCTTATTTCAATGCCAAATTCCTTGCAATGCTATGAGACTAGATAGTAACATTGAATTTGAAGGTTTTAATTCTACGATTGTCTCAAAATCATGGTCCATATATTTAGGAAAAATAACATTGGCTCACTAGGAAGTGGCCAGAAGCACATACCACGCTACTGATAGAACGTACGACTGGAAAACTTCCTGTCGATACTTTCAAATCGCCCATGGACCCTTCGAAACACTTTCTGATTAGCTAGGAAAAATCAACTGAGTCAGTGAACCCGTTAGTGGCCCACTGCTGAGGCGGGTCTCCTCTTACAATATTAGTGGACGCACGCAGGTTTCCTCAGCTGACACTTCACATTTTATTTTCCATCATGTTCCTCCAATGGAATGATGTAGGTATGGGTTAATGACCGACCAGTGTCGAATGTAGTAAAGCGACCATAGGGCTTTGTAGGCCTATGTCGCTTTACGTCGACCATAGGCAGCAACGTTCATCTTTGAACTAGAAGCTCAACCAGGCCAATGGTGGTTCAATGAGTTTGTCTTCTGGTCAATAGACCACCCAAGTGGCGCATTGGTTAGACACTGGTGCGCTACGCGTTGGGTCCTGGGTTCCATTTCCAACAGAGCAGAGGTTTGAATGAAGAGTTTAAGTTACTGTTTTTGGTCTGGGTGTCTGTCTTCTTGTCTTGTGTGTGTCCCTGGCACCTACGACACAAGGAATCTTAGTGTGGGGCGATGAGTGTAATCATTATTTATATTTAAAGTATTTTCGCAGGACTATAACACGGGTTCTTCAAAGCTCTCCTTCAGATAATATTGAGAAGTGTTGTGTTGTCAGGTCGTGGTAGAGTGTATAGTGTATAGCGACGACACTGAGTGGTCGGTGTGATTGATGGATGCGGTACGAGAAATGCTCTCGTGTACTCCTACTGATGTTTATAATTAGATCGAGATGATCTTAGTAACACATGGTGGAAACCGCTAGCGCCAGCTGATAGACTTTGTCCTGATGTGTTTGTTTGAAATACCTAAAGGACTTCTTAGTCAGGTGCAGACAGCCTACTTGTCAGTAACCCATTAATGACCCACTACAGGGTCGGGTCTCCTCTCACAATGAGAAGGATGTAGGCCGCCGTCCACCACGCTGGCCTACTGCGAGTTGGTGGCCTTCACATGCCTTTGAGAACTTTTTTTTTCTGAACTCTCAGGCATGCAGGTTTCCTCACGATGTTTTTCTTCACCGTAACAGCAGGTGATATTTAATTTTTATAAAGCGCACATAACTTTTTTACAAAGTCATTGGTGCGTGCCACTGGGATTCGAACCCGGACCCCTCGATTCGAGGTCGAATTCTAAGCCACTGGGCTATCACCGCTTTCAACATAGATATATTTCTATCAAAGTGCCGTAAACAATGTCGAGGCAACAAAGACGCTTTTGAGCTTGACAGCCTACTTAGGGTTCGGTAATAGAACAGCGGTTGGAGTACACATCAAAGCGGAAACAGGTAACTCAAAAAAAAAGAACTTAGGCCCTGTTAAAGTCAGGGTGTCTTTTGTTGGTCAGTTTCATTAAAAGCCTTTTGATGTTCGTCAAAAAATTTACACCATTTTTCCATCGTTCATTTTATTTCCATCACACTCCACCTGGTTTATCTGGCCTTTGCATGATTTAAGAGACAAGGAAGTCGCGTATCTGAAAACACTCATAAAACAACGATAAAGCACATATGGTGTCATTAAAGACAGCAGAGTCCAGAAGAGCTATGATCAAACACCGCGTACGCCCAATAGGTCAAATTTGACGTAACGCTACGTCAGCATGACGTCACCGGTATCTGGTTACCTGCACGGCCTTCCAGCGACTGCTTTCATTAAGGCCACGATAATTTTATCTCATGATGCGTCCCGCTCGGGATATCTATTCGGACGGAAATAGCCCAGTAAATAATGGTAGGTGCTCCCAGTGCGTGCTTGTTCGCCCATGAACCCCTGGTAGATGTCGGATAAGTGCACTACGGTTGTCATGGCAATGTCACCCATTAATGATCCACTGCAGGGTCGGATCTCCTCTCACAATTAGAAGGACGTAGGCCTTAATTCACCACGCTGGCCTAGTTCAGGTGAAATTCGCATGACTGGGAACGCTATGGAGAATTCAGGCATGTAGGTGCCTCACGTTGTTTTCCTTACAGCGGTGATTGCAGCCTGATATTTAATTGCATAGAGCGCACAAAACTACTAAAGAAGTCACTAGTGCGTGGACGTGAATCCCAGTGTGACTGATTTTCACACATCACAGGAAGTCCTAAAGGACTAGGTACTCGTAAGTAACTTTACATAACTTCGCAATCATTGTGAAAGCAGATGCTTACGTCTATTTCGTCTCACAGACAAGGAGTCGTAAGGTACCACTATAATCTTATGACTAGCTTGTTTAGAGCTATTATAGTTCGGTTCCTTCCTTCCTTTCAGCCCTTGGTAGTCCACCGCTGGACATGGGCCTTCCCTAATCGACGCCACTCTGCCCGGTCCTAGGCCCTCTGAATCCTACAATACTATGATACTCGTAGTCTGGTTACCTGGCAATAATATCTAATTTTGATACACGAAAAAAAACATAAGAAATATACGTGTTAACTTTGAAATAAATCTTTCATTTATTAATTTTCCAATCAGACGAATTTCAGCCATACGGTTAGCATATAATTTGATACAATCAGACTGTTTGTTCTTCCAGAGTGAATCCTGTGACTCGGGCGAGTGGGGCTGGGCTGGGCTGGAGGAGTCAGCTGGAGGCGGGCCCAAGGTCCCAATTCTAGTCTCCGCTTGCTTAGCACATCTGCGGCGACACGGCTTACACACCCAGGGACTGTTCAGGGTGTCGGCCTCCCAGAAGAGAGTTAGACAGGTAGAGTTGTGACTGAAAATAAAGCTTACTAACCTGGGCAGCGTTGGGGAACATTTGAAGTGCCTGATGTTTGGATTTCAATGGACCTGTTGTCATAAGCCTAATTTCCAAGTTAAGTGTAGTGTAATGGTCGATAGATAGATCTGACTATACGATGGTGATAGAATAAGTGACTATAAAGTCTATAGACGAATAGAATTTTTTTTTGTTTACGTCTAAAACAAGAGTCAAGAATATATTGCAAAAAATAAATCATAAGTTATGGACACCATCTTCAAATAGTTTAAATGTGATTGGATATTCAGCCAATAAAAAAAATAAAAAGAAATACATCTTGGCATCTTGGTCCTCATGAGTAGCAACCATAGAGGTATTACACTAAAATAGGGGACACAGACGGCTGCCTGTTAGTGGAAATGTCCGACACTTAGAAAGAGTCTAATATATTGTATCAGGCGTTACTTTGCGGAAATCCATTGTTATTTAAGTTGTATTTATATTTCTTTGCAACAATCCGCACACGTGGAACTTGCTTTGGTATGGACCCACCACCCTCCCTTATCTCTCTGAGTAGGTGTATACCATAACAACTTATTCCAATAGTACACGACACGTGTTTTGCCCCAAAACGGAGCATCATCAGGTGATGTGGACTCTACAACGGTTGGTTGCTGAGTGAGCTGATACCAAAACAAGTTCCACGTGTGCGGATTGTTGCAAAGAAATATAAATACAACTTAAATAGAAAGAGTCTGTCTCTCTACTATTGAAGATCTTCGCGCATGCGCACTAAACAATTTCAATAACTAAAACTGTTTCTCGCTAATTGCACTTGCATGAGAAGGGAGACATAAGGAAGGTGCCGCAATTTTCTCTCTCGGAACGTGACCACGAGTCATGCTTTTTCGTGCGTGCAGCCGGCGTTCATCGATTTTAACACGTTATCAGGTCAAAAATAGGTCAAAAGAATGGCAATATTAAGATGAAAATAGTGAGAGTATCCACGTTTGTTTTCAATCGATAAATTGGAATCCTTGAAGCCCAGCAAGTTTGTAAGCCGACAACAATTTGGGTCACTACGTCCGTGCAATAAGCGATATGATCGGGAAAACATCTAATTCCAGCAGTCAATGTTTTATTCTCACCGCAAGTGTTGATGTTTGCTTGGTAGTATGGTGCGCGCGTGCCGGATTCACTGACGTATTTTCTGTCGTAGCAACAGTTACATTTAAACTCATAATATCAAAATTGCTTTGTTCAAGGAGCAACTCGTGGACTCCTATTTTAAGTTGTACGTGATCAAAGTACTGGGGTTGAGAAAGGACTATGTCCAGCAGTGGACTACGAGAAGTAGAATAGGACAAAAATAAAAATGGATGACGTTCAACTTTGTACCTGATAAGATAATGAATGAAAGCTAAGTCAAACTCACCGTATCCCGCAAAGATTTTTTAGTGTTTTTTTCGGACACCTGAAATTCGGGTGTTCTAACTTTAGGTCGCTTTTATTTAAACAGAATCTGCTTATATTATGTAATTTTAAGTGATACATACGAGTAACCAACCATTACCAACATATTTTACTTTGGGTCTATCTTAATCTCAATAACCTAAGATGGTTTGGCCCCAAAAAAGTTGATCCCACTTTCACTTTTTCTCTCTACACAGATCAGAAACAGAAATTGAAACGCATCATTAAAATTCCTGCTCCACTACGAATCGAACCAAGACCCTCCGAACAGACCAGCATAACCACTGCACCACAGATCGCCATAGTATCAGTCATCATGTTTGGTACCAGGGGGTTACTACAAACTCCTAAAACCATCATAAAGCAATGATTTTTTGTTTTAATTAAAAACATAATTGCTTTATGATGGTTTTAGGAGTTTGTAGTAACCCCCCAGGTCTAAACGGTCTACGAAACATCGGCAACACAATTGTTTAATGAACAGCTTGATGGTTTTAGGAGTTTGTAGTAACCCCCCAGGTCTAAACGGTCTACGCAACATCGGCAACACAATTGTTTAATGAACAGCAATGATGGTTTTAGGAGTTTGTAGTAACCCCCCTGTTTCTGTTTCCAGCTCCGCGAGGACTGGGAGCGGGGGCAGGAGGCGGCGCTGGACGCGGCGGTGTGTCCGCACGACGTGGCCTCGCTGCTCAAGGAGTTCCTGCGCGACTTGCCCGACCCGCTGCTGTGCAGAGACCTGTACCCTGCGTTTTTGCAGACACAGAGTAAGTTCGTCTCCTTTGTCGTGCTTTCTCTCTTTAGATGAGACTACAGCAATTAATGCATCACACTTAAAATGCATCATCTTTAATTAATCGTCACATCAAGTCCCACATAGATTTTCGGTTGGGGTGCTTTGTCTCTATCTAAGACAATTTGAACGCACTACCGGAAACCGAACACCCTCATGGTGTTAAGGTGGCCATGGTACCAGGTACCATGTATGTCCATGGCATGGTATTAAACTCCACCATGATTATCTACATAGAAATATTAATAGTGAATTTACTATAACTATTAATATTACAACTCCCAAATCAAATCCAGATACCGCGAACATACAGATTTCTGAAAGTTTTGAGGGTAATAAACTGGGAGAGGATGCGGCCCATAACTCTTCTCCAGTGCCCCGAGCACTTACAGCAATTGGTGCAAGTGATAATGAAACGATTCAGTGCAGTGAATTGTGTCCAGACGCGTGCTAGTGGATACTACGTGTTTTATGGCCGCAGAGGAAATGATGCACGTTTTGTAGCCTAGCTCAGGGTTTGAGACACTATTATCGTCTTATCGTTCCACGTTCCCCTGTTACTGCCGACACTTTAGTTACTAGTTACACTTTAGGACCAGATGGAGTTTTTCGGAGAAGTAATAAGTGACTTTACTAACGTTAAAAAATTTACGATGGGAATCTTTCATGACAATGTTTATTGCGCCTAAAATTAAATAAACTTTAAATAATACAGTGCATACCTACTAACGAAAAGAATATAATGGTATTATAACTACGCAACAATTTCTTCAAGAAAACTAATAGAGGACAATAATCCATCACAAACAACACAAAAGTTGAAATATAAAGAAAGCATCGAATAAATTTCAAAAAATTACGCATTCTCGCTCTGTGCCTAATTAACACATCAAAATAGAAAGAGAAATGATGTCAAATATTTGTTACATATGAAATCAGTGGAGCCCGGAGAAGAAATTCATAATTATTATGACATTGTGACAGAAAGTGACGTATCGGGGTCAGGAGTGGTTTGTCATTCGCGGCTTAATTCTGGAGATGTCATGTCTGGGATCTTTAAATAGGTGACTCAATACGACATCAAAGATAATGAGTTAAATGTGCTATATGAGCTATAGTGTATGATGATTGAATCGTTGGACACCGGTTTAAAGGGTTTGATTAAAAACCAAAACGGATCAGTCGTAATGCGAAAAATTTAATCAGTAAATTGCAGCAATAAACTTTAAAGCTCCTGTATAGTAGTATAATCAAATAAACAATATCAGAAATTGCTCGTGTTTCATTCGACTAGTTACAGTTTGAAGATAAACTGATTTTAGTTAAATCTTAGTCATCAAGAGTAGAACACACCCAGTTGATTTTAAATGTTTGGTCTTATTTGAAAATGGATGGATAAACAACCGGCCTTTAGTTTTGATTAAAATAAGATTCAACACCCGTTCTAAACCATGAAAAAATTAAAACACATTTTAAAGTTATTACAAACAAAAAATATATTGTCTTCCTAACACATATATTATTATTAAAACATATTATGTTCCTAACAGAATTTAAATTTGAATACAGTATGACGTCAATGGCTATCATGCCAGTAGGTGGGATTGGTGTCCCCTTGAAAAGGGTTGAAGTCCAAAAGACCTTTGTTGGAGAATTACTTGGCATAAACAATGGTGTTATCTCGCGACCTTTCGTAAGGTTAAAAGTTTCATTTTTCGAATGCGCATTCGAACTTTTAAATAACTCAATGCAATGTCAGTTTTTTGTTAGTATTAAAAATTAAGCAGAACCTGTGTAACAATGTCTCAATTATATTTTCTTTTAATAAAATTGTGTGTTGTGTACAGAAATATTAAATAAATAAATGTATAAACAATATATTATGATAGATTAACTAAAATGTTAGTTTACACTCACGATTCGTTTAATAATAAAAAAATGTTATTGTATCATGCAATAACTGACAATTCCAGAAATCCGCAACCGAAGTCTCCAATGGGAAGCGCTGCGGCTCATAGTGCAGTTGCTCCCGGCAGCTCACCGGGACACCCTGAACGCCTTACTGTCCTTCCTGGCGCAGCTGGCGGCCCACTCGGAGGACGGCTCGCAGCCCGGGAACAAGATGACCGCGACCAACATCGCGACCATGATCGCTCCTAACATCCTGCATAGGAACAAACCTAATGAATCCGCCAAGTAAGTAATCTTTATTATGTATGAAGCATGCCTTAGTTACCTTATTTTAATTATGTGGATTGCGATCTAGATTATTTCCCTTAGTCCATAATGTCACTTAAAAGAAATACGGTACTTTTATTTCCAACACTGCATTACCTTTTTGTGTCTCCTGATTAAAATTTTTATCTTTCTTATAATATCAGTGTTAAAAATTCATCTACTCCTAATTGGCCCATGGTTCTGCTTGTATTAACTTGATTAAACGTAGCTTTTCATAACCTAATTCTTTTTTCCTTTATTTTCCTCAAGTTTTCAATCACTCAGACATCAATGTAAACTGGAGCACCGACCCAGTGTGCTTCCTAAAGTACAGAAGCGCACTCTTGAATGATGTCACGCTTCGCGAAACAAGCTGTTCACTGTATACGAAAATGACAGCAACAACATGAGGTTTCGCGAGGCGTGACGTCACGCTTCTCTGATTTGTGTTCAATCATTTTAATGTCACGTGATTAAACAGCCAATTTTGCGGATTTTATTTTCCGTAAATATTGGTAATCTTTAATTATTTTAATGAAAAGAGTGGTTTATTTGGTTACTACATAACATGATTAATCATTAGAAACCCTATGCCAGATATATAGACGAAATATTCTTAGTGGAGTGTTCCCAAAGCTGACGTCCCACACCAATGATTCCAGCAAGGATGAGCTGTCGGAGCGCACGGACGTGATCAACGTGGTGCGCCAGTTGGTGGAGCGGCAGGCCGAGCTGTGGACGCTGCCGGCGCAGCTGCTGCACGAGGCCTACATCCACCTCGCGCACTCCGCGCCCGCGCACCTCGACTCGCTGCTGCTGAGGAGGGCCGAGTGAGTGTCACCTGGATCAGTGGCGGATTTGCCCTAAGGCCTAGTAGGCCCGGGCCTAGGGCGGCCAGACGAAAATGGCGGCGAATTATCTAGCTGAGCTATATACACTTATCGGAAACCAATTTAGTGTTGGCTCCGACCAGAAATGTGGGAACCGATAAGTGGGAACGAGGGAAGGGGCGGCACGTGGCCTCGGGCCTAGAGCGGCTAGGACTGCAAATCCGCCACTGCCTCAATGAACAGAGGTTATGCTCACGGGGTTCCTATCTACGCTCAATTCCCCGACACTTGAGTGTACACGGGCACACTTTGGCATGCTGTCGCAGCCCTGACAGCGTCAGTCCCACCAATACCGTTCCCATCTTGGTGGCTTGGAGCTGGTGTTTTCCATCGCGTCTCTTGGAGGGACGCACGCTTTCCTCGATGACTTTTTACTTCACGGTAAACGCGACCCATTGATACCCGTTGTCCAATTTCGAGGAGAACATAGAAATAAGTATGTATACTGGACCGTTACTACATATGAGAATTAAGGTCTCATATGAGAATTCAATCTCGCGCGCCTCGACTCGTTGCTGCTGATTAAGTTTGAGTGAGTACCAGTACGATATCTGACTGTGTTGACCTGTGCGGACCATCTATCCGCCAGACACTCTGATCTATGAACTCTGCTGGCGGAGCTTCTGCATGAAGCCTTCAGCTAAAGGCAGAGTAAGTATCTATACAACTCAGAAACCCACTATAGTATCGGATCCTTTTCATCCGGGAATGAGTCTGTAACCCAATGGAGAAGCGGGAATAATCGTATTGGCAAATTGTTTCAGAAACGCAGCAGAAGTTGATGCGTCGGACAGTACCCGGCGCGTGTGGTCGCGGGAGCAGTGCCTGCACAGCGCCGCCGCTACCGGTGGACCTAACAGGTCAGTTGTGTTTTGGGTATAACAAACAGTAGTTAGCTCTTCATCCTATATTGCCATACATGTAGAATTGTAGATACGTAGAAGTACGCATGTGTCATAGATGAGTGTTGTGGTAAATATGGAAATCGTGGAATCCTTGATAAATGTTCAATACTAGACACGAAACATTCAATACATAACAGGAAAAGTTTTTCTTTGATTTAGCTCAAGCGTTTGACATGTATTTCAGGCATTCCAGCGATTATCTTCGAACTCAATGCAAAGCATTGTACTAAAAAGCTGATGAATTTTAAATTATTCATCGGTTTAATTATAAAGCTATAGCTGGGCTTAATTTGGATTTATTTGCTAATATCATATCAGATAACAGAATTGATAAAGTACTTTCGACTTAGTGATAAAATTCAAACATTTAAATCCCAAAATATTTTCTGGTACAACAAAGCCTGATAACTGAACTTCAAAAGAGGTCCAAATAAAAAATATATTTTAGAATCTATAAGCGGAATTAACGTATCTTAATAAAAAATGCAATGCATTTTTATTAGACTTGGCCAATGGTTGGTATTATTGGTTTTAGTGAGAAACCGTACTCTCGAAGCCGGCGCACGAGAGAAGCGTCCGACGCCTCCTCAGGCTCCATGTCCTCCGCTATGACTGTAGTTACCAGGTACACTTATATCATTAGCTTCTCTATCATTATTAACATCATCAGCATCCTAATTTTCATTATAACTATAACAATCATCATTTTTACTGTTACTTGTATGCTTTGCTAGTTGTTTTTATTATTAAAATCTTTTGGTTTCTAGTATTTAACTGCTATTTTTCTGCAATTTCATTAGGAAGGGTTTGAAATTTGGCTTGTTATTTGCTTGCTTCTTCCAATGACTATTTTGATCACCACCCAACTGATATTTTTCCAAGATGATCAATTTTCACCGTTCATACTACGATGTTATCATGTTACCCCAGATTGTGTTATTTTTTGCGTTTAGAGAACAATAAAAAACTACTTTAATAAATCACGTCAAATTTTAGGCAACCTACTGATATCTAAGATATCAAGGTTATACAAAGTTCTCATGAGTGCTTATCAAAAGCACTCGTGGTGTATTAATGGAATATTTTGTCAAGCTTTAAATGTTTGTTGCAGAGTAAGGAACAGCGAGGAGTGCAGCAGCGGCGTGGTGTGCTCGCCGAGCGGCAGGACGGACTCCGCGCCCGACTCCAACGACTCCGCCAGTGATTATAATGAAGTTAGTAATTCTATCTACCTCTATGTCCGTAACCCATTAATGACCCACTACAGAGTCGGGTGTCCTCTCACAGTGAGAGGGATGTAGGCCTTAGTGTTATGAACATGTCACTTTCAAAAAAAGGATCAGTTAACAGTATCTCCCATTACATTGAGCCTTAGCTCCGAATTCGTGGACTGTATCTTCCACTGCAATTGACCTGAAAAAGTATCAGCTAATTCATACACAGTACCTCCCGCAGCCCGGCGGTCTATCGGACGACGAGTGCGTGATCACCGCCTCCCTGCACATCCCGGCGCTAACTCCGCGACGTCGCTCCACATCTGGTTCATCATCATCAGCTAAGAGGGACTCGGCTGTGGGTTCGTCACCTGCATCACCGCCCTCGCCCCCCTCGCCGCCTTCCCCTGTATCGCCATCATCGGTGTCCGCTGCCTCCTCGCCCCCGGCTTCGCCCCCGCCAAGAGGGCTACCCGTGCGACACACGGATATAGATAGACTCGTCAGTTTTGGAAGGTTAGTTGTTTTGGCTGTTTTATGTAGTTATACATGTGTAGTAGTATCATCATCAGCTAAGGATTCAACGGCGGGTTCCTCGATTACATCAACGCCCCTCCGACAGGCTAGTTACTTTTAAAAGGTTGTAGTTTTGGCATTTCAGTCTGTATTCCTTAGGTGATCACCTAAGTAGTCCTGTATATATTTTGAAGACACGACATTGCTTGAGGTGGCGTCGACTAGGGGAGGCTTTTGTTTAGCAATAATTTATCACAGTTGCATCATTCTTTTACAAGTTTACTATGGTACATTTCACTTTATTTTTCAGAGAACGCAACACGTCAGACGCACGTGCCGTAGTTCTCAGACAACACGACGACACCGCCGTGTCAAGAAGCACCCGGTCCTCATCGCGTCAGGAACACTCCGTACGCCGTGAGGAAGTCGTCAGGAAGGACGACACCGCCAGGAGAGAAGACCCCAACGTCAGAAGAGATGACAATAGGAGAGAAGATAACCACGCTAGAAGAGATGACCACAACACTAGAAGAGACGATCACGCAAGGAGAGAAGACCACAACAGCAGAAGAGAAGATATCGCCAGGAAAGAAGAACACAATATAGTTGTAAGAAGAGAAGAGAGGAAGGAAGGAACTATGCTCTACAAGAGAGGAGAACTAATCTCAAGCGCGCGGACGCCTCCCGCGTGACAATCTGTACTTAATGCTTTTATACATAAACTTTTTTTTCATACATGTCTATTATTTCTGGGCCAGAAATTCTGATAAGTTATAACTAATTAGTTGACGATATCGTTCGTGGGCTTGTCTCTAGAGTAGTCCAGACTGTCCGGGAGTTGATTTTTGTTATCATTCTACAATCACGAAACTTCCACATTTGGTTAGTTACAAATCTGATTAGTGCACTGCAATGTAAGAAATTTTTTTCATGGCCTCAGAACTACAGTCCGGTTTACCCTACCGTAGCCCACTGGGATGCACCTAGGCTCCATCATTTGTTAGGGCTGGCACAATTTTAGGTGGCTGAAAGTAAATTTTAGCCAGTATTGAAGGACGCGATACACGTAACATAATGGCAAGACTGACTTATCGAAAGCCTGATCATCAAACTCTGTTATCTTTTCCTTCAAAGTAAATGCTATGCTATGAAATGAAAAGAATTTATAAATTACAAACGTTTAATCCATGATTAGAACTGTCTATTGAGAATCTTGACTTATCTTCTGTGCAATTTGTCTCGCATGATGATACCACCGAGTTTCGATACTCCGTCCTGGTACTCTGTTTTACCCAGCGGTGGCACTGCCGATGTTGTTTCTGCAAAAGCAAAACTTTATAAAAACAAAATCGTGATATAAGGCACCAGACAGGTTTCGAATCACACCTATCTCAAAATATCACCATCAACCAAGGTTTTCTCGGAGAGAGTGCCGCTTTTTTAAATCAGGAGACTCATGCCTGACACCAATACAACAATAACAATAAGATGGAGTAAGCGGATTCGGTCAACGGTTATGAGCCTCTACACTTGAGAGATGCCTATGTCCAGCAGTGGACCGACAAAGTCTGACCACAATTATGGCGATGAAATGGGGAACTCACCACACTTAGCCCTCGGATCGCTCGCGGCCGCCGCTCCGGCCTGCTTAGAAATTGTTTTCGGGGTGGATCTTCTAGGCTTCGGTCCAACTCTGCAAGGATCCCCAGGTAGACGCATCGGCTGAGCACACGGCCCTGTGCCGCTCTCGTCTGCCGCTCGTTGGAGACCCTCGAACTTTGCTCCCGGACCTGGAAATAATGACGGTGTGATAAACAAGGATGAATTAGGTCAACCGGTAGTTCCCTACCGATATAGCTCGCAAATCAAAGTGGCATTGGGCCAGCCGCATTATTACCAAGACTGATAACCGATGGGAAAGAATAGTCTTTGAATGGAGACGCTTTCCGACCAGATGGACAGATTACCTATAGAAGACAGCGGGAAATCACTGGATTCAAAGGGCTCAGAATCTGAAGGAATCGTCGATCAGGCGAGACTCATGTCCAGCTTCATACAAAACAGCGAAAGGAAGGAAGGTAAGAAAGATCTTAGTTTCCCACGGGTAGCAACGTATCGACTTATACAACCACGCACGTAGAACATGCTATTTCACGGCGGTTTAAGAGAAACAGTATTAATATACTTCCAGCTACTAAGGCTCTACTACATACAAAAAAAGTCAAAATTTATACCAGATTCGCAGTAGTCCACTTGGTACGTAGTCTTGTTCCTGTCGCGATCAATACGCTGCTTCAGCTCGGGGGAGGCCTCGTTCTGGAGGATGCTGTACAGCATCGGGTACTTCGATTGCAACTGGAAATAAAAGTTCAATAAACTAGTAGTTGAATAGAACGACACTAGTTAAGGCAGAGACTATATGACCACTTAGCCTTTGAAAACATGAAGAAATCTGAGGTATCTTCAAGAAGTTTTCTTTTTTTAAGGTAAGAGCAGGTGAGACTTCATTTTGTCAGACGAACATAACTGGAAAGTGCATTGGTGCATGCCTGGGATTCGAACCTAGACCACTCGAAAAAGGCTTCTGTTTGCGGCTGTCATGACTATTGGGTCTATAAATATATACTAAGAATGTAATAAATAAATGAAAAGTAAACTAACTTTGTCTAAAAATGCGTTGGGCTGGTTATATCGTGATGTAGGTGTCTCTGGACTGGCGCCAACTCGGGCCGGATAGACTTTCGGATCCAGCATTGGGCCCATTAGCTGAAAATTATATATTATACGACTTATAAGTAGGTACTCGTAGTAAGCTGGTAGAAACCGTCACGTAAGGAAAAAGCGTTGCATACATCCTCTCGGAATAGGAGAAAGAGAGAATGAAAATAAAAGTCCACTAAGTACTCATTTTACGAGACAAATATTACTAGTTAATACTTACAAAAAATTAAAACAAGTTTAGATTTTAGATTTTCAGAAACTTCCTTCTTAGCAGGCGTCCACCTATTACCCAGTCTTGTATATTATTACTAAGACTAATTAAAATTTTATCAAAGCTCATTTAATTACGAGCAAGATACCTTCAACCAAAACAAAATCCCAAAAAAAAACCTAGGTATGTGACCTACGAGTAATATGGTCCTAATTCCTCTCCTAATTCTAATTTGATTCAGTGACTCTCATTTACTAAGCTTACCTCGTTCCTGCTCCACCCGCTGTCCTTCCCTGGCGGTAGCTGAGGCATCTCCTCGCCGGAGTACTGCGGACAGCGGCAGTCGGGTGGTCGCGTGTGCTGCATACATGCCTGGTAGAAGGCAACCTCCTCCCCAGATAGCTTTGGAACTCTGGGAGATAGAATACCCTACTTCAGTTGATACCTAACTTGTAATCCCTTTGTCGTCCTCTGCTGGATATGGGACTCTTATAATCAACGCCGCTCCACCCAGTCGTTGGAAATTTGAATTCAACGGTTCGCGGCAGTGTTTTGCAGATCATTAATACGCCTGATTGGAGGGCGGCCCGTGCTCCTTTTTGGAAGCACAAGCGCCATTCGAAGACCTTTCTTCCTCATCCGTCATCGGTCCATGGAATCATGTGGCCAACGCATTGCACCTTAATTTGCAAGTTTCAATATACAGAGCGCCTGTGATATATCCATCCAACAATCATCCACAATACATTAATGAGTTCATCCATGCACGTTTTAATATACAGAGCGCCTGTGATATATCCATCCAACAATCATCCACAATACATTAATGAGTTCATCCATTCACCCACTCAGACCAGAAACAGAATTTAAACTCATTCAAATCTTTGCTTCGATGGGAATCGAAAACAACTTACAACAGCGCACCGGCGGCTTAACCATTGCGCTACACAGGTCCTCAACTCAACAATAAATACTTTTAGATAATTTAAAACATACTCAGCCAATCCTTCATGCCCCCCTCCTCCCCCTCCCGACCCTGGCAAATTAGGCCATAAGTAATCCTTCCGGTATGTAGTCAGATAGTGGTCCATGTTGAATTACGTTCCCTGTTTCATTAAGTCAACATTACGAATTTTATTTTATTATTTTGCCAAAAGCGCATATTTGCTAAAGATTCACATAAAAAACATGGTTGTTGTTGGATGTACAATTTTGTTATGACAGTTTATTGACGGGTATTGTTTTATAATTTTAGATGACCTATCAATTCAATCCAACCTCATTTCTTTGATCCGTCAAGTCAGAAACGACGCTATATACTCAATATCATCTCAATATAAAATGTATACATAGCAGTGACAGGCCAACGGCTAAGATTTCAGCCTCATATTCATGAGACCCGGGTTCGAATCCCAGAGGCACACGCCATAAAAAGTTAAAGTGTGTCTTACATAATTTATAAATCATTTGCTGTGACCGTGAAGAAAAATATCGTGAGGAAACCTGCATAGCTGAGAGTTCTCTAAAGTGTTCTCAAAGGCACGTAAAGTCAACCAACCCGCAATAGGCCAAAAAGTTTGGTGGTCTAAGGCCTACATCCTTCTCTTTGTGAGAGGAGATCTGATCCTACAGTGGGTCACTCATGGGTTGCAGACACTACTTACGAATAACATAATCATGTAATTAAAATACTTTTTAGTAAAAGGTACCTACAATAAAAGAGAAAAAAAAGACTCAGAATCACCTTACACAATTTATTCATAAAATCTACAAAAATAGGTAAAAACATGTGCAACTACCAAAACTACATAAAACGGTCTATCTTATCAAATTCATTCTGTTTAAAGTAGTTTAAAGCCTGTAAGTATAGTAATAAGGATTTCTCCATCTTCCATATTTGGGTTCTTCTCTGGGTTCTCCGAAAGGCTTACGGTCCAGCACGACCTTCCCGAGCAGACCGTGGGTGATTCCATATGTAGTTTCTCCAGTACCGATTCGGAGAATCCGACGAAGTTCCTCTGAAGTAGAAGTCATGAGGAAGTCAGCTTTATGAAAAAGCGGTAGGTTCCTAACCATGGGTTTCAATAACATACTGCCGGATATGGACAGGCATACCTATTACAGTTTGTTTACGAGGCGACATCTGTTATTTCATTAACAGGAATATCTTGGCAACCAAACTTTAGTAGGCCCATCGAAATCTGATGAAGGGCTGAATAGCCACCGTAAAAAATCCATGATTTATGCAATTACTTTTTATTGACAAACCTATATTTCTATACATTCAATAAATAGCGGACACGCAGGCCAACTGATCTGTCTGTGTGTGCATTGATGGCTTTGAACTTGAAGAAAAATTTCAAAGCGATTTTAAAAAATCCTGAACTTTTTCCCTGCAAAAATACCTCGGGTAGAAGACTATTCCATAGTCTATAGTAGAAATGAGCATGACTGGCTTTTACGAAAACGTAGAGGCCTTACTCTCTTGGTTATAATTTTGGGCCAGTGTAGTTTTGAAAATGAAGAAATTTACCTACGTAAATAATAAGAAAATCAGGTTTTAACTTACTCTGCAACGACGGATCAAATTTAGGCTTCATGGACATCTTAGACGGAGGTTCAGCGTACTTCTCAGGCTTTGGGTGTCGATAGGACCCTTTGTTGGTTGTATCCGGAATGTATATATCATCAGGCAGCCTTAGGGTCTGGAGCGCACGAGCTCGCCTCGCCAGGTTTACCGACATGAATGGTAGTTCTGGAATGTAAGGTCTATATAGTATTTTAACGCCGGAAATTAATGACCAATTCTAAGAAAGAAATAGAGTATTTTAGAGCAATAGAATATAAATAACCAAAAATTGTCAATCTTAATCTATTTACAAATAGCAGCTATGGGCAAAAACAATTTTGCCACACATTAAGTGACTTTTTTGTTTATTGATACTGGTAGAAAACTTTCAATATAACTCTTTATGAGCTCTTGATCTCTTCAATTTTGCTGGCCTTCTGGGCAATTACTGGTTATCTAATTCTCTAGAATTGTGGAATTCACTCGGGTTGTGAAAAGAGATTGATGGAGATTTAGTTGAATAGGTGATGTTCTTGGAAAGTTCCTAGTATTTACAGTGAAAAGTTAAGTTTACAAAACAAGTGTTTCGCACAGAATTTAATAAGAGTTTCAGGTTCAATTTAAACCAGAACTTTCAGTGTCGAATAATTTTATCTATGTACATGACATACTAAACTTAAAAGACCAATATGACCGCGGTTTGAACCGGCCCTTAGAGGTTGGACTTCGAAAATTCTTCTTCTTTAGTAAAATATAATGCAGGAGTTAAAGAATATTTTTTTTCTTTCTTACATTTCGATAAGTACATAACTTCGCTTTAAATATTCACTACATTCACCTCTAGAGCAATATTTTGTGAGATACTCCGTGCGCTTCAGATCTTGAATCTCATGGTCTATGGGCAATGGATCAATATCTTTTGACATGTACTTTTTCGTCAACTTCGGGTGATCTTCTGCAAACTTTAAGAGCAAATATTTAAATAGATTATTTATAAGTAGGTTAAAAATTTCACAAAATTAATATGCCTCATTTATCCTTGTACCTTTGTAATTCAACTAGTTAGAAGGGATAACTAATCAATACAAAAGAGGGGGCGTTATGGCATAAGAGAATGTCACGCCGTTTGCCGTCACTCCATACGAGTCGCTTACAAAGACAAAGCGTTTATTTGCACAAATACTACAAAGTTGTTACAAATTATTTAGATCAATTTAGGTATTTTGGGTGCAAAAAGGCAAGACTATTATGCAATAATAGCTTCGCCCGCAACTTTGTTTATGTAAACCAGAAAATTCGACCTGAACATGGATAAAACGTATCCCATATTATTAGTTAATCTAGGTGTAATTATAATCCAGTCCCTGTAGCTTCGGGATTAAGAATAGAGCTACGGTATCCCCTGCCTATACGTAAGAGGCGACTAAAAGGGGTCTCCCGGGGTTGCGGGCGGTGCGAGTGGGAGCTCGACCCGTCCGGCCAGCAGCCCCGGGAAGGACGGCGGCGTGTGCGTGGCCGCATGCCGCCGTAAGCATCGGAAGGTGCAGGAGAGCACGTGCTCTCCCGAAGATGGGCCCGTCCTGGGGCGCCGCGCGTGGAGGACCCCAGTGCGTTCCACTGGAGATCCCGGAGTCCTCCCCAAGCGCAGAGGCAGGCCACCGAGGGGACTTAGTGTGGTACAAATCCCACATACCCCGGTATCCTCTCCCAAGGTGCCGGGTACCTTTTGAAGGTTTCCCCCCCGATACCAACAAAAAAAAGGTATAATTATAATGTACCTGCGTACCTACCAAATTTTCTCCAAATCTATTTCGCTGTTCAGCAACAAACATCCATCCATCCTTCCACACAAACTTTCGCATTTATAATATTAGAAGAACGCAGGATAAGACAGTCTATACCCTTTCCACCGCGTTCTTGTAATACTCGAAGTTGATAGGGCAGAGGACATCAGGACTCTTCCTCGGAGCGTCTTTAGCTTTCAGAGCATCGCGGCTCAGTCCCACAATCAAGCAGTCGTCGTCTATTGCCTTACGTCTTGGACTCTTGCTGGAATAATAACCTTGAAATAATAAATAAATAACGCTTCACACTCACAGCCCCACACTAGGATTCCGTGTCGTGGGTGCCATGTACACACACAAGATAACAACACATTACACAATACACCCAGACCAGAAACAGAAATTCAAATTCATCATTCAAATGTCTGCTCTGCTGGGAATCGAACCCAGGACCCTCCGCGCAGCGCACAGGTGTCTTAACCTCTACGCCACTCAGGTCGTCAATTTTATCAAGAAAACTAACAATGGTGATAGCCTAGGGGCTAAAAATATGACTTCTCAGTCAAGAGGTGCGGGTTTGAATCCCAGTAACTAGCACTAATGATTTTTTTAATTAAGTATAATATAATATGCGTTTTATAAATTCTGTGTCACCATCTATGATGTTGAAGGAACACATAATGAATACACTTACAAGACAAGAACACACACCCAGAACAGAAACAGAGTAGGTATGTAAAATCATTATTATAACTGCTCCGCTGGGAATCGAACCCAGGACTCTGCACATCGCACCCGTACTTTAAACACTGCAGGTAGGTTACATTGTAGTAAATACGAGTAGTTAAGGAAAACTCTGGAGCCCTTGTAAGATGAGTAAATGTTTTGAAATAAAATGCTTACGGTTTATTCTTTTTCGCGTAGTCAACCATGTAAGTGGATTGAAACTCTATTTCACCGTCAAAAACAGACATCTTTGAAATTATTTAATTTTACTTATATCACTAAAATTCAAATGACACAAACTAGTAATTTGAAATATTTTGACTTTATTTGTCGTTAATGACACTTGAAGGACAATTTGAGAGCATAGATTTGAAATAAAATTAAAAATCATTCATTATAGCAAAAATAGAAAAGGCATAGGTCAGGTCGTCGATAGAAAACCTTTTCTAAAATGTTTTTACCTGTAAGATGTTTATACTTATAACTCTATATAGTATTTTAAACTTAAGTCAATGGAGCTGGAAGGAAATGCTATGAATGAAGCATTGAAATGACACTAATTTACTCAATTTTACCACTTGAACGGCAATGAAATTTTATTTTTAGAAAAAATACTCCTTGATACAGAAAATGACAGGTGGGCGTAAAATAAAAATAATTAGTAGTATAAATTAAATATCGTTTATTTTTAAGAAGGAACAATTATAAACTCAATAGGTTGCACTTTAGCTCAGAAAACGAAGCCAAATCTTTATTAATTTACAAAAAAAATGCTTTTATTTATACAATATTTACTTATTTTTGTGTTCTTAAACTTTACCATTGAGAAAAAAACATAAGTATATAAGTATTTAATTCAGTTGAACAATTTCTTTCATTTACATACAAAATTTATAAATCATTCAATCATTTATTTGAAAACAGTTTTCCGAAAATGACCCAATTCTCAATTTGACAAAAAACGAGAGTTAGCAACTGGGAACGGAACGGCAAAGAATATATGAAAAAAATCAGATCAATAGTGACCTACTCGTATGCCCAGTGGTGGGGGCCTTAAAGACGTTGCAAATCGAATGGTTGTAGAAAATAAATAAAGATTTCATCAACCTTAGGTCATATTCTCGAAACCACGTTCGGTCAAGGACCAAGCTCTTCAAATGCTTTCGTAATACGAATCTATATTGTTATAACAATTCTTCTCAATTATATTTTTACCTATATACAATAACTTATCAACTCACACGTATCAATCAGTCGCGTTCTTATTCAAAAGTTTAACCGTAATAGATACAGCTTACAATCGGAGGTCTAATATCTAAAGGTCTTGGTGGGATTGTCAACTTTAAAAATTGTTTTGAGCTGACACATGATTCCAAAGTAGGCATTTAAAATACAAGTACAAATAAATACAAATTTTGATATAACGTTATAATAAACATTATTAATCGAATGGCAAATGATTCAACAAAATTGACTCAACAAAATTAACAATGCTTTTTTTTAATTCACCTGAAATTAGTGTATTTAATTTACAGTAAAAACTATGAAATCATGAAAACACTTAAAATTGTGCAAAAATCTTTCAATTTTAATGATTTGTACGACATGAAAGAAACTAGAAATTAACTCAGAAAAAAGCGACTTAACTTTCAAGACAATCCCGCCTCAGATCTATGAAGTGACACAGAATCCACAAAATAAAATTACACAAGAAGTATTAGTTACATCTCGGTAAGACACAGGGTTAGAAGCTTATAAAAAAGTCTCATTTTATATAAAAACGTCCATTCATGGAGCACGGACCCTCTCTGACTAAGTCAGCCGCCTCGCAGCTCGTTATTGTTACTCTTATTTTTTCTATCGCTCTAACCCAAAAAGCTATACAATCAGTCATCCAGAAGCGACATTTCTAAATAGCCTGATCAGAAAAACGTTACAGATGGTATTAAGACCTTACCGCCAACCTCATAATACGACGACCCGAGTGGCGCAGTGGTTGACACCGGTGCGCTATGCGGAGGGTCCTGGGTTCGATTCCCAGCAGAGCAGAGGTTCCAATGATGAATTTGAATTTCTGTTTCTGGTGTGCGTGTGTTGTGTTGTTGTCTCGTGTGTGTCCATGGCGCCCACGACACAGGGAATCCTAGTGTGGGGCTGTGAGTGTGAAGCGTTATTTATTTATATTATTATTTATTTAATAATACACTGTGAAGTGTGAAGTTCTATTGGTTGGGGAGGTGTGTGAGGTTATCGGGAAATCTTTATTTGAGGCTACCGACTCAGTCCGTATGACAAGCAACACATCAACATACAACTATCGTCCTATTTGACATTCTTTGTGTTGAAACGTTTTTTATCAATTCTATAATTTCACACCCATAAAATGAGGTTCATATTTTCCCTGATCAGGCTTTTACCGATACAAAAGTGTTTAAAACCAACATAAAATTCGTATATTTTAACATTGTTATACTAGAAAAGCTTAACTTTAATAAAATACAAAATTGTTACACGTTATAATATGATATTTTAGTTATTTATATACCTATGGCAACACAGGTTACTTTGTCGACTGAGTTGTTGAATCTAAAAAATTGTTTTACTGAAATAATAATGCCAATTTTGTATAAAATCCCTAATCCTTTTATATATTAAATACAAAATAGTTTTGTCTGTCAGTCTGTTGGTGTGCTGATAACCTTATTTATTTATAGATAGGACTAGATTAAAGATTACCCATTTTCACACATCTACAGCAAAGCAAAGAGGGGTTTTTGACCTGTATGTATGCTTTGATTCATGTAGCCTATCATATTTCTACTTCTTTTTGGTTTAAACATTCATTTTTAAAGTAAAAACAAATCAGTCGACAAAGTTGCCCACAAATAAAGTCCTTTAGTTCATTCACAGTTGTTTTCCCGTAGAAAATTTACTGGAATTTTGTTATCGCTACACTTTCAATACACTCATATCATTGTAATGTGATCAATACAGCCATTAATGTACTTACTGGGATGATTTGAATTTTTAAATAAAAGATCTTTACTTCTTTTTAGAGACAAAATAATTCCTTGTTTTTTCGTTTTCAACACAGTCTTTAGGAACAGGACATACCCAAAGCCAGCACTTATTTGCTTTTTTTTAATATCATCAAAAAAGTTAAAAGTTGAGTCCATTTTAGCTTTCCAAAACGTGCTGTACAACCTGTGCAAATAAATGATTATTGATTTTCATATTTGCTTTTAATTATAAGTAGTAACACTTTATCTGAACGCCAATCTAACCCATATTCGTGCTTGTTGATTTGATTTTGATTTTGTTTATGATCACAGCAACACTATCCAGCCTAAGGGTCTACGCAGACGTACCACAACCACACCACGTGGTCGGGTGTCAAATAGTATGAAAACTGTCACTTCCATTCACACGACCGACGTTTACCGACCTGTGCTATTCATATGAGACCATAAACTGACTGCATTTTGTCGCGTGGTTGTGGTGTGGTTGTGGTACGTCTGCGCAGCCCCTAAGTCTTAGCGGTTCCCATAACTATATATATACGGCTGTATCGATCACACCACGTCATCGCGTCAGTCCAGGGCGCGCGGGGGCGAGGCGGGCCGCGGCTACGGCACGCGGAACGGCACCACCAGGTCCTCGTGGTGCTCCACGCGCAGCTCCGAGATGGCCGCCGCCGCTTTCTTCACTGCGTTCGTTATCTGCAATTTTAAAAATTACAACTAACGCATTTAAGAAGATGGTACGTGTTAAAGCGGTGATTGCCCAGTCGCTTAGAATTCGACCGCGAATCGAGGGGTCCGGGTTCGAATCCCAATGGCACGCACCAATGACTTTGTAAAAAAGTTATGTGCGCTTTATAAAATGAAATATCACCTGCTGTTACGGTGAAGGAAAACATCGGAAACCTGCATGGCTGAGAGTTCAAAAAACATGTTCTCAAAGGCATGTGAAGTCCACCAACCCGCAGTAGGCCAGCGTGGTGGACGGCGGCCTACATCCCTCTCGTTGTGAGAACGAGACCCGACCTTGTAGTGGGTCATTAATGGGTCACTGACTTACTAATCTATGGTGAGCGGCGCTCTGGTTATCAGCGATTGTCATTTGTGTCCATTGGTGTGCGTAACAGTCGACTCACCAGGTCCTTGTCCTCGTTCGCTAGCGGCGTGCTGGCGAGCGCAGTCCGGCGGGCGGCGGGCGGCAGGTCGGCCAGCAGGCGCGCGGCGGGCGGCGGCGGCGGCGCGGCCAGCACCCCCCGCGCGGTGTACGCGCGCACGCGCTCGCTGTACGCGCCCGCCTCCAGCGCGTACGGCCCGAGCGCGCCCACATCGATTACGTTGCTGGAAATGTAATATTAACACAATTAATACTGTTTCTTAGCCCCGTTTCGTAGTAAGAAAGTCACTGGAAAAGAAAAGAAAAGAATAAGTTTATTGTTGACTGTTACATGAGAAAGATGTTACAAAAATTTATAATAAGTTTAGAACAGTCTACCCTATGCGGGCATACAATAATTATGTCTTATATAACTAAAACTTAATTTTATATTTCATGGCAATTATTGCTAAATTATATTTATTTATTTATTATTTTGTTCAGCAGTTCAAATTACTAAATTGTCATGTTCGACCGCCTACACTAAGCCCCAACGATCTGCCGCTGGATAACTAGTTCCACACTCACGTGGCAGTCTCATGCAGTATCCTGTTGAGTGCGCTCTGCTCGTCGGGCTTGCGCGCCGGCGTGGAGTCGCACGTGGTGGGGGACGGCGTCTCCTGCTGCTGCTCAGCCACCTCCAGGAGGTGGGTCCTCTCGTTCACTATGTTCTCCTGGAAAGGAAATGATAAGTATTCAGTTTTTGGTGACTGTTACACGAGACATCTCAGCAAAATTCTCACCACTCACAGGGCTTGACTGGCTTGACTGGTAGATGCTGCTAGGCATTAAGTCAGCCCATTGTTAAACAATAAAGCAATTACATAAATAAAAATTATAATAAAGTTGAAAACAGTCATTGTTAGGATTGTCTGACTATATTTTTGGTGGCAAAACTTTATTTTATCTCCCTAAACATCACAATCTGTCTTTTTAAGACATTAAGCTGGTGATTAAGTATCTTAAAATCTGGCATAGATAGGCTACACCCAGTGGCACATGCATTTAAGATTTTTGTATTTCATGACCAATTTTGTTATTCAAACAGAAGTAAATTATTCAACAACCTTATTGAATGGCAAATAATTTATAAGGCAAAACAATGTCTGGGTCAGATAAAGTGCTTAAAAAAATATTTTATATTTTCTGCCACAGAGTGTACAAGGCTGTTTAACTTTTGTTTATAGTGATGGAGTGGCAAATGGCGATGCAGTGGACATGCAAGTGGTAACTGCGACCCATGGATACCATCCTCAAATAGAGAAGAATTCACATCTGAGGCTCAATGTTACTCATGAGAAATTTCAACTTAAATAAAGTATCTCCAACATACAGCAACCAAACCTCCCCAGCCAAAACACAAAACATGAACATGATGATTTACGATGGATTATGAGGTTGGTGGTAAGGTATATCGCCGGGGCAAACTACAATGGCTCTAGCAACTAAAATTGCTTTGTGATTTGAGTGACCAACATAAATTCGAAAATCAATTGAGTAATGTGTATGTCAATAAGAAAAAAATGTTACAATGATGTTGTAGGAATGATAAAGGGATTAAGCTGTATTTCAAATGATAAAAATGTTACACATAAATCAACTCACAAAAGATATTTAACACAATGAACACTAATAAACTCAAATATTTACTTTAGAAGTGAAGACTTTCGAATACAGGTAGATTAAACACCTGACCATAATGATTTCACACTACAGTGTAATACGTATGGTGAAATAAATATAATATTGTTATTGTTATTGTACATAAACGCAGCAAGAACACAAAATAAACATGCACAACATAATAATAGGTCAATAAAACTGCATTATGATCGCTGAAATTTCCTGATTAGTCATATTAATAAACCGTAGGCTATAGATAAAGAACCAGTCAACTGGGAACTGTGTTATCGCATATTCCGTATCAGATTCGTGTAGGTATTATTGTGGACAGTACCTACAGTCTACATTATCATTGTCAAGTTTATACGAATGTGACACTTTTTACGCACCCGGAGATTTTGCGCATAAAACACGTAGGAAATTACGAATGAGACCTTTTTTATACATTTTCAAACCAATTGGCATGTATTTATCATCGAATTACCTGTGGATCGGTCTCTTTGTGGCAAATACTGTAACAGCAACCCATGACTGCGCTCTTCAGAGAGCCGAAGCACGAATGCAACATGCATTCCTCTCCGTCTGACTGCATAAATATTTTGTTAAGTTTTCGCCGATATAAATAGAAAAATCCGTAATTCGCAGTGGATGATTTTCACGAAAGGAAACAACTTCACTTCAATCCAAAGAGTTAGAAATCCAGTCAGCTAGCCAGGTTCTTCACATTTCGCATGACATTTAATTCTGACATTTATTTCACGTTGACATTGACTTACAGTAGAATTTGTAGTCTATAATATGTCTACAACTTTATTACTACTTTTTTGTAACGAATATGTGCATTTTTGCTCACCCACATTTTCTAAAAAGTTAAAATATTAAATTTCCTAATTTTTAATTTTTTGGATTTGTTATGAACATAACCTATGGTTTAAAAATTAATACGTGGTGAATATCAACATAAAAATTTAAAAAATCTGTGGTTTGCCTTTGGTTATATTGATATTGACAACTTTGACCAAAAAAAAAAGAGCAATAACTTCTTCAAAGAACTGTCATCATAAACACAAACACTGAAACACGTCAAACACTGACAAACACGTCATAGATAGATAGATAGGTACCTACTCCTTTATTAAAGTATAAATTGTAATGAAATTTTTGGGTACAAAACCACAAATATCACATAAATAGTATCTCGAAAAAATTTAACAATGATAAGATACAGGGGCAAGAAGAAGATGTTAGACAAAGTGAAGGAATTCGACGCTTTCTCAAAAGTACCGGAAGAATACGTGGACAGTACACCGGTAGGCGGAACGTTTTCAATTATCACGTATCTGATAGTTATATTTCTAATTTATAGTGAAGTTTCTTATTTCTTAGATAGTAATTTAGTATTTAAATTCAAACCAGACACCGACATGGACGAGAAATTGCGAATAAACATTGACATAACAGTGGCTATGCCGTGTTCAAACATTGGTGCAGATATACTAGACTCCACATCCCAAAGTGTGTTTGGATTCGGCGAATTACAAGAAGAAGACACGTGGTTTGAATTGACACAAGAGCAGCGGGACTCCTTTGAAGCCGTGAAGTTTCTAAACTCTTATTTAAGAGAAGAGTACCATTCAATCTGGCAGTTACTTTGGAAACAAGGCCACGGGTCAGTGCGGATGACTGTTCCGCCACGGAAAACCAGACCGAACAGACAGCCAGATGCTTGTAGACTCCATGGGGTTTTGACCTTAAACAAAGTTGCAGGGAACTTCCACATAACAGCAGGAAAAAGTCTTCACTTACCACGAGGACACATCCATTTGAACATGCTATTTGACAACACCCCTCAGAACTTCAGTCACAGAATACACAGGTTAAGTTTTGGCAGTCCAGCAAATGGCATAATTTACCCTCTCGAGGGAGATGAGAAAATCACTACGGATGAAAACATGTTATTTCAATACTTCATAGAGGTGGTCCCAACTGATGTAGACACTACATTTGAGACAATAAAGACGTTCCAGTACTCAGTGAAAGAGCTGGAAAGGCCAATAAGCCATGCCAGAGGCTCTCATGGTGTGCCGGGGATATTTTTTAAATATGACATGGCAGCCTTAAAAGTTCATGTCTATCAGGAAAGAGAGAACTTACTACAATTTATGTTAAGACTATTCTCAATCATAGGCGGTATCTACGTAATAGTTGGTTTTTTTAATACATTAGTCATATGTTTGAAGGATTTGTATTGGGGCAAATCAACGCCAGAACTTATAAGGTCAGTGGAGAAGCAACCTTTGACATCAAATCCATTTTTAATGACCCAGGAGCTCAATGTGCCTGTGAACCTGTTGAAACAATGATATTGGTTGTTTGAAGTTAGATTTAAGTGCAAATAATGTTCAATTTGTATATACTTGGATAAGAGATTTTTTATGAAAGTAATTCGTGGGCCAGGCACCCATTGTGACTTATTTGTCACTTTGATTTTTTGTCACTTTCACCACTAATGAGTCCATGTGAACATGTGTCATACAAACAGTTCCCTAATCTCCTAGTGTTACCAGGGCCATGCAGTCAGCATTATCTTCACAAAACTCTACTTTGTAGCAAAAAGAGACTGTGACAAAAAATAGAAATAAAAATAAGAAAATCATGTAAAGATTTATGTAATTATGTAATTTTTACAGAGTATAGATCCAAAGCAATTAAAAATAATAGTGACTAGGGGACTTGACTGTCTACTGGGTGTGAATTTTGTGCACGGCTTAGTGCTTAGTGTTATTGTCTTTATTTTGTCCCTTTGCCTATAATTACAAATATTAGTTTTTAGAACTTGGCCGAGGCTCTATAGGTGGTTCAGGAACATCAGAAGTAGTGCAGAAGCAACTGCAGTGTGCTCCAGGCCTTCACAATAGTTGTGTGGAGAGCATTGCCCAAAATTATCTGTAAATTGTTGGGGTTTTTTTTAGAACTCAGACTAACAAAACAAGTAAATTTTAATTATTTTGTTAGTTTGAGTTTTTTCAATTTTTACTATGATATCATGTGACGATGTGATGATATGACGCCCAGTTTAAATAGTAGATTTTCTAATGTACGTGGGTGTGTTGCTACTCGTGGGGGCCGAGTTCATCTCTGCAAACCTCAAATAGACACTTTATTTCATTGTATTTTTTTCTATCATTGTATTTTTTTCTATCATTATATTTTTAAATGGCTGAATCTCTTTTTAATAATATGTGTGTGACAGACAGTATAATTTTACTATGGTTAGAAAGATGAGGTATACTATTATGAATATAACGTGTTTAGCTAATGTGTTTTATGAAATTTAAATAAGATTTAAATGTTACAAACCAAATACAGACATTTTGATTTTGTAAAATATGTAAAATAAAATGCGAATTTACAATAGGTGTGACTTGTATAAAATTATTCTATACTGATGTAAAAAAAACAAATGATCTTCCATAATTTTTATACATCAATTAAGTGTTGTCACTTAATTTTTTTTAATATTATGTATCTCTAATTTTTATCTATTCTGTTTCAAATAATTTCTATATATTTTATTTGAACTATCTACATCATTCTTATAGCTAATTTTTTATTATTTAAACAGCAATTTGCAATATTAATGTGTTCATACTTGTGCAACAGTTCATACCTGCTCACACACTTTGTTAATGTATTGCTCTAAGGTCTTGCAACCAATACTTTTTTATTTATTTCAGTTATTTTCAAATTTTTGCTGCTGATTGTGGTGTACTTAAATGAATTATATCACAACATTAATTATGTAATAATAAACGTCTAATTAGGGTATTCTGTGATATAGGTGTATAATAATAATTATGTCAAAGTTTATACAAACATCAACATTTCTTTTCTATAATTATTATTCATCACATAAAGTAAAAATAAAAATAATTAAAAAGCATAAAATTATAAGAATTACACTTTAGATCTGAAAAAAGATTAAAATTGTTTTTAATTTCTGTTTTTGACAAGGGAATTCCCAGTTTTGTAAACCATTATTTGTATTTGAGATGTCTTAGGAAATTTTAGGAATATTTTAGGAAAGGTAAATACTTTCTACGAATTATCTAACACAATTTTAAATTGCGCTCTAAGGTAACACAGAAAATCTATGATTACGAATATGAAAATTAAATAGTCTGTCTAACTTAAGAGTAGGCTGTATCAGATGAATCTTTTCTTTAAGATTATAATTTTAAAAATTACAATTTGGCGCATGCCTATCTATTACCTACAATGTTATTTATTTCTGTTGTAAGTATCTTTTATGGAATTTATAACGATTCATGTTTCTTGTTGTAGTACATACCAGTTACTTACATGAATTTAGCCTTGTTTTTATTTAACTTAAGTTTATTTCGTGCGTGTTAAATTCCATGTGTAAATAAAAGGAATATTTTAAGTAAAAGGCAGGTGTTTTACTAAGTTTTGAATTTGGCACGTCGCGAGCAGGGGTTGGTAGCCATTGGTGAGCGGCGGTGCGTGTGTCTCGCTCTCGCCCGCGTCCTCGGCACGCTCCGTCGCACCGGCTTCGTTTCTCGTCTCGAGTGTCGTTTCGTTTTGTTCTCGCGGAGACCGGCGACCGAGCCATCGGATCCGCCATTCGCGAGGCGGCATCGCCCCGTAGTGACGTGTTGTCGCGTTCCAACGTATACCGATACCGACATCCGAAAAGTTTCACAACTTTTCTCATCGCGGCCCTTGCTTACAAAAACTTTACGACAAACTAACAGTGCGGTGCGTTTGAGTGATCGATTCGTAAAGTGTTGTGAAGTGCTATGGTTTTTGCAATCGCTATTTACCGTTTCAGTTGAACGTTACTGTTTCGTTCGACAAAAAGCGCGTAATAAGTCGCGCACGGCGAGAGAGGGCCGTATATGGTAAAGCTGATTCTTTAGGCTGGCCTACCGGTGAAAGTACCTTTGTTAAGTTCATAAGGACACGGGCGACTCGCAACTAGCTCGAAGCGAAGCGTTTCGCGTGCGGTTGAGAGGAAGGTGAGTGGCATTTCGTTTGGATCGCCTACTTAGTTACTCTAAACTACAGTTATCTTCACAGTGGACTGATCTTTTATTATTGCTTCCGAAATTACATCTTTCACTTAAAAGTACCGTTGATTGTTATCTTCTATTACCCAGACAGATACAATGTGCTGCTCGCTCGCTGTTTATAAATTATGCACGCATTTGTTACACTTGAGTGTTTGTTATAGGTTGGTAAGTACAATTTTATCTGTGATACTGGATAATTATTTATCGGTAGGTACCTTATACGAGTAGACAACCTTGACTTATAGTTACATGCTAATTAGCAGTTAAGTCAAGTTTAAAAATCGAACCGAGAAACTTTAAAAATGCAGTTTGAAAAATATGCAGAGATGCTATTCTAATCGTTTTTATTGGTCCCCTCGTTTGGAAATCGATAATTCATTAACGTTAGCACCCATTCTGACCGTCGAACGTCGCCGGTGCCATTCATACTATGCATCGGCAACTGTAGGTCAGTGCCCTATACCTGTTGCCTCGTTCCCCGGCAAGCCGGTTCTCCCACCGCCTTCAGACCCAACTGAAAAAATATGTCAGGTTTCGACTTGCGTTGACTAATAGTTTGTATTTCTAAAGATTCAGAGCAATGAAAACATCGGACGAGCGTGCTTGTATGCACATTGATAAACGGACGTTCAATGTCAAGCTGAAGCACCGTTATCTAAATAATTAGTTTACTCTGGGCATTATATTCACGAGAATATTATCAAGTGTAGGTACGTCACGACGACAAAGAAATTTGTAAATTTCCGAAACCTTTATCGTTGAATTCGTAGAAGGCTAAGATTTAAGTTTATGACTCAAAATAATAGTAACCTGACATAAAACGTTGTGTTTAAAGCTTTAAATCTACGTACGGACCTAGTCGAGGTCCATAAATTCATCGTTAACGATTTTTACAGTTTCCGAATTTGGGAATTCTAAAAATTCAACTGTGTACTTTTTAATTACCTACCATAGATAATAAGTAAGCGCGCCGTTAAAGAATAATGTTTTTATTTTAATTCCCTTCCACTTTCAAACACATCTGCGCCCACAACTTACTTAAAATTTTTCAATGCCTGACTTAATTTTATTTGATGAACTCTCGAGAGGTTTATTTGCGGCATAACTTGGGCCTAGGGATGCTCGATCCAGTTACTTTGATTCGATATTTTGGATCGCAATGGGTAGTAACAGTGTACCGATCCCCTCCGGATACGATTCAGTATCGAATCAAGTGTAAAAAATTTTGGCGGAGCCATCGTTAAAAATGTTACTTCGTTACAAAATATGTCAAGAAGACAAAGTAATCTTATGAACATAATACTAATCAATCATAAGCAATATAAGAGAAATGTTGGAGATAACAGCTATTAACATGCAATAATCAAAACTATACCAACAAGTGTATTATTCATGTTAACAGAATCAAAGGCCAAAAAAGTCTACAGTAAATTTGATTCCACCCCCTGATGTAGGCGTGATTTTTTTAATTTTGATAGTAGGTATTAAATGAAGGTTAATTCAATACGATTTCTTCGATCCAATCCTGAATGCATTTGTTTTGATCCATCAGCGGAACGTATATTGTTGTATCGATATAAAAATCGAATAGACGAATGCCATTGTATCGATCCAGTTAAGTATCGATACGCAAACTCGAACTCAAAACTCTGGATACGAATCGAGCATCCCTACTTGTTCCTCAGGGATTTTGAGGATCTAAAAACTTAGTCGATGGACAAACAAACGAAGTTATGATGTTGATTTACGCCACCTGTGTACGCCGGGCGACGTAAATTGTGGGAAAGGACTCAGTTTTTGTTGAAAACCAAACACGTGTTTTACACCACTAACCGATTTCATAATGGTGAGAATGTAAAATGTTATGTATTTTGTACCGTGTCTATCTTTTCTGTGCGTAAATATCTAGGCACAGATCTGGGTTCCTAAATCATATTTTGAATTCTATAATAACTACCATGAATTCTGTAATCACTACATGAGATAAAATTAAGGGTTTTTTTGCAAAAAGCACACGAAAATTTTAATAAAACCTCATTATAAACTCTCCACAACCAATAAACATGTCTTATTTCTTTTTTAACATTTAAATATTTAAAGTAGTAGGTACAACAGACTTTTTTTCTGGTTGACTTTGAACCTAATCCTAAAATTTCATATAAGATTTTAGTTTCTTTTGTCATCATCAGCTACAGTTTATAAATGGGAAATATCCAGATTTCCACACAGTACCTAAAGCCGTGGATACATTATAACATTATACTATGAGTTATATTGTGAGGGATCAAATTACATACGTTACCAGCTATTCTATCTTGTCTATGTTTTTCTTTATTGTTTGCTACAAATTGTATTGCCGAGGACAAACGTGGCTGACTAAGTACAAGGTCACTGACTTGCATTCGTACTTTCCATCGCAGTAAGTTAATCAGATAGGATTGCAACATTCACTCTGTTACAAGTTCAGTAACACTAAATAATTGTATACACAGATGGATATCTAAATAGATCACGCAAACGTAGGTATTTCCCGTGTCAAAATGTTTTAGTAAATTAAATTAACTTAAAATGATAAATTAACTTAGTAAGTAAATACTCAAAATGAAACGTTTATCATGTATCATTTTATCATTCGTCCGATAACTCGAATATAATCTATTTGTTTGATACTCGTCATTATTATAACGAGTTCGACTGGTGGACTAATTTGCGTTATCTATTTTTGATCTTTATCTGTAATGTACACATAATATCATCAGTGGCGGACTTAACTATGTAACTCCAACTATATTATAGTTTGCTTGGATTTTCCTAAAATGTATTAGTTAGGTACAAGCCTAGGATCCCATCCAAATTAATTGTTCACTTATTTTATTAACGCACCCTGGCTGTACTATTTGTTTAATTGAATGAAAAATCAACCGATAATATTCACTAAGTTTTTGGAACGATGTCAGCTCAAATCAGCAAGTTAATGGTAAGCATCTTAGTTACCGATATTCTATTAATAAGCAAATCAATATTACTAATGTGGTCTTAATCCGTCACTGTTTAGGCACAGCACACTAATTACACGATTCGTTAGTCGACTAAATAATTACTGGTGTGTTTTACGACATAATTGCTAGAAATAACTCCGACTGCCGCGTGACGGACTTTTCTAAACATCGTTCGGATTTTATTGACAACACACATGCTATCGGGTATTCGGTAAAGAGCTCTTATTAGGGCAACCAAAACTACAACTCTGACCCTGCAACTTAGAGCAAACTCCATACCATCAACGCTTTACATAAGTTGACTTTACCAAGTTCTAGTTGGCTCCATAACATGGTCGCTTTATCCGAGTTAGCGTTATCAAATTGAGATTCTCAAGAAACTGCATTTTTGAGCCTATAATATAGACATTCGTATTAGACTTGCTCGCGGCTTCAACGTTTTACGACCGATATTAGTTTGACGACCCAAGTGGCGCACTGGTGCGCTGCGCGGAAGCTCCTGGGTTCGACTCCCAGCAGAGCAGAGATTGAACGATGAATTTGAATTTCTGTTTCTAGTCTGGGTGTATTGTGTTCTTGTCTTGTGTGCGTCCACGGCATGGATGAAGCAGTCTATTTTTCGGTATAACCAAAATAGTTCTTAACAAATACGGTATATACTCCTCTATAAAATATTCCTAGAGCCTCGACCTCGATAACGATCCCTGTGATACTTTATGACACGCGATCCACTTGAGCCCCTGTTATTTTGATCCATTCGGGCTAGACGCGAGTCTATTTACAGAACAGGATGCGGGCAGCTCGAGGTTGGTAATGCGATATACTAGTGAGGATGTCGTGTCTTCACACCCTGTGATCCTCTGACTTTAATGGCTTCAGATTTTAGTGGAAGATTGAGTTGAGTTAGATACTTGGTTTTGCAACAACTTATAATTATTGTAGTTGTTAAGGATATCATCGCGAGAATCAATAGACTATCATAGTAGTTATCACATTTTGTAAGCCATCGCTAGTTAAAAGATATAACTGAGAAAAGAACGTTACGTCACCACATTGCTCATTCAGGTATCTACTCGTACCTCTGTAGATTCATATAGGAGCCCTTTAGTTAGCCTATCGGTGGTTATTAGTAGTTCCCAGTTAGTTTATTAGTCTAAGTCAAAGGGTCTAAGTAACCGAGGTGGCATACGTGATTCCCACAGAAACTTACTACTAAAATAAATACCAAAATTAGTAAGAAGCACTATTGTTAGTACGAGGAATATTTTACAACAGAAAGGAGCTAATCGCTTTTCTTATCTTTGCTAATGACTTTCCGATAAATTCTTTTTCATCCCTCTGAATAAGATAAGAAAGAATATCTAATCGCAGGAAGTCGACTCGAAGGGAAGTGATTTGAGATAAGGGACTTAGCAGGTTGGTCTATTGTTTATTTACATTGATGCTCAATTTTCATACTTAATTGGAGAAGTAGGTATGCAATAGTTAATTTATGAAGAGTTATTAATAACTACCAGCGCTCAGACGGAGTTCAACTTTGTATAATAAGTAGCAAACGGGCGTGCAGGTCCCCTGACGTTAAGTGGTCACTGCAGCCCATGGTACGTCTAACAGGGAAGAAATCCAATCCGAGGCCGTATGTGGATGCATTGCTGCTCATGAGACTGAGCCTGTAACCTCAAACGAAGTAGGTAACCTGCAACTAAACTTCCCTAACCGTAACACAAACAACGACGAATATGCTGCTTGATGGCGGTTTACGAGGGTGGCGGTAGGTATGTTATGACGTATCCTCGTAGTACAATGGCTATAACACGGCTATAAAACTGGCCGGATTTAAAAACAGCAGTAAATCAAAGAGAAAAGCGGGCCAGCGTCGCGCCGATCGCAAAGAAAACACAACTAACCGTAAAATCGACTGAACGGTTAATCCGGTGAATGGCAAACAATACATTCGTTAGTTAATGAAAACTGATAACGACTTGTGCGTGTACAACAGTCCATAGTCTACAGGTGATTGCGTGTAGGGCTGCGGCCTGGATATCGATTATAAATTATTCTAATTTTTTTTATAGTGTCAAAATTTGTAGTGGTCATTAACCTATTGACGGACTCTTGGCTGCAACCCTTTGAAAGCCCACTATTAGGCACGGGTCTCCCTACAACAGAGGGATGCCTGGAGCATACTTGGCCGAGTCTGCTCCAATGCGGATTGGTGGAGTCTTAAACTTGTTAATAAGTTATATAATGTTTTTGGTCATAAATCAGATTGAATTTTAGGATTTTTTTCTTTCTCCCTTTGAACTATGCCTGCCTCTGTTCTTAAACTTAATTTCTGCAGACGAGCGCGCAGTAGGGCTAGTCACAAACGTAGGATTTATTTTATAAAATATCGTTTTGAAACGTTTTTCATCTTCAAGTATAAGTACATAATATGTCAAGAGCGCCATTGAGGAGGGCGTTACGGTCTTTCATTGTAATAAGAGAAGAATAATAAGACGTTCCCTGTAAAGTATCTCCGGCAACCACATCTCCTTAGCCGAAACAATAATTGGAGAACATAGTGCTTTACACCTTATTATAAGTTCTACAACTTACGACCAGCAATATCTCCGTTGTAAAGACATCGATATTTAATTTTAATAAAACCGAACATCACTATAACTCGTATGGTGTTTTATGGGTATGTGCGGTATTACAGAACAATGGCCGCACCGCGTCACCTTGAAGGTATTTCCACCTTAATATAGAACAAATATGCCATTATTTGCTGTGACTCGCACAAGAGGCGAAATTAAACTTCTTTTGTGTTCCATCTTTTGTTTTAGGGTTCAGTGTCTAATAATATAAAACCATTAGTTTACCCTCCGACCTAAGGAGTACTGGCCGCCCTAATATCTATAGTAGAATCTAGTTCTATCGTTAAAAATACCTGGTCTATAGATAGTGTAGATGTGAAGGTGTATTCTTGTATTCTTTGAATTGAAGCAATTCGAATAAAAGGTACCTACGGGATCCTCGTTCCATTCATTATGCTACGCACACGACCGACTTTTTGATCATACGGCTCTTTTCACCGGCTTTCATCATACGGACCTTTAGGCGGAATTAAATATTGGAAGGTATCCTTTAGATACGTTATTAAAACTCGAATCCTGGAGATGAAACCCAACAAAATGGAAAGCTGAAATGAATACAACATTGCTATTACGAAACTCTTTGTACCATTGTTCCTTTAAAGTGGGTTTTGCAACGTCTTCGATTGCAGCGGCTTGGGATTTCGAGTTTAGAATTTGGATATCGTGGATTTAAACCGTCTGCTATACCTTAGTTTAGACCTTAGTTAGTTTGGAATATATTTACAAACAGAAGGTGGTAGGTGCTGGCAAAGATAACCTATTCAGTCTATAAATTCATTTTTTTAATATCAAATTTTACCCAAATCTGTAGCCGTTTTTGCGTGAAAAAGTAACAAACGTCTATCCATTTATCCACCCTCTCACACATTCACATTTATACTTAATGGTAGTAGGATAATAGGATTTGTGTTGCATTGGTCTCCGCGTCTTCAACCGAATAAAATTAACCTGCTTGATTCACGGCGTACTGTTTCAGGACTAGAACTGCCGATTCCCCTATGTGTTCATCGTCTTCAATGCACATTAATTTATGTATCTAAAATAGGTACTTTCTGTCCTATCTGTTTCGAGAAGTCTGGGTTTGAAGCCCAGTGGCACGCACCGCAAAATATCATCTGCTGTAACGCCGAAAGAACATTGTGAAACCTGCATGCCTAAAAGTTCTTCATGCAGTTCTCAAAGGCATGTTAACCACTATCCTACACTAGGCCAGCGTGGTGGAAGCCTACATCTCATTTAGAGAGACACCCCTGCAACGGCTCACTAATGCGTTAAACCCAAGGTACTTTCCAGAATAAACTGATCCCATCTAGCTTTACACGTTATGCAACTAAAGTGCGTGCTTATGCAACATGGCCGCTGCATTATCCTCTGAAACAAAGGTCTTTTGTGCGCGCACGCATCTGCCAAGTGAGGGTTAGGGGGGAGGGGAGATGGGGGTATTGGAGCAGAACCGCATGGTAATTTTATAACGAGGAAGTGAAATTTCACCATCTACTTGCGAATGGATAGCGCGGTGGTGAGACAAGGCGAGAATTCTGAGCGTTTTTAACACGATGGTATTAACGTTTGTATAGTATTAATGTGTGAACGTTTAGACAATAGGAGCACAGGCCGCGTTCCTACCAGGTTAACTGATGACCTGAAGAAGGCAGCGGGGAACCGTTGGATTCAGAGGGCCAGGACCGGGTGGAGGTGCGTCGATTAGGGGAGACCCATAGCAGTGGACTACCAAGGGCTGAAAGGAAGGAAGGAAGGCATTCACATTGTTAGATTGTAGAGGCATAGTAGCTCGTCCGTCTTAAACCGTCGTAAAGCAGCATGTTCTTCATGTCTTGTGGATCGGCTGGGAAGGTATGGTTGCCGAAAATACGATAGACAATTTCTATTCAGTTTTAGTAGAGCAGTAAAGCAGAATGTTCTTCATGTCTTGTGTTTCGGCTGGGGGGTATACCCTCAGATACATATTTTTCTCTATTTGAGGTTGGATGTCCATGGGCTGTATATAGTTCCCACTTAATGGCCTGTACCCGTTTGCCCTGAGCGAGCTCCTGTTGTTTTTTTTACCTAATTTTGTCAGAATTTACTAATTTATGAATGAGAACGACTTCAAAGGATTAAGATTCCTAATCTTTGTTACCCCGGACTCTAAAAATACATGAATGGGAATTTGAAATGTAGGTTTATACCAGCGTGTTTGTTTTCCGGTGTAATATTTCCTTAAAACGTGCCAAAACAAACTATGTATTAATGTAAGAAAAGAAAGTAATCTTAATGTTGTTGCAAACGATATAAATAGTATAATATTCAAGTAATGCCTTAAGGTAAACGTTCACCGAAAGTCCTGAACGGTTGTAGGCTCGTTTCATATTATCTAATGTTGTTGTACCAATAGTTCGATTGTAGCACCAGATTTGAGCTTGTATTTTTGATATAAAGAGTAATGTTGTTCTCTCGCATACCGAGTAGAATCGAAAAAGATGAAAGCTGTGGACTTTCAGCAGAGTTTATCGTGTTCGTGTAGGTGCGCCTTTAGCACATAGCGAATCATGCATTGTCATGTCATGTCAGTAACCCATTAATGACACACTACAGGGTCGGGTCTCCTCTCACAATGAGAGGGATGTAGGCCGCCGTCCACCACGCACCACTACTGCGGGTTGGTGGACTTCACATGCCTTTGAGAACATTTTTTTTTTGTGAACTCTCAGGCATGCAGGTTTCCTCACGATGTTTTCCTTCACCGTAACAGCAGGTGATATTTAATTTTATAAATCGCACATAACTTTTTTACAAAGTCATTGGTGCGTGGCACTGGGATTCGAACCCGGACCCCTCGATTCGAGGTCGAATTCTAAGCCACTGGGCTATCACCGCCTGCAATCATGCATTAGTATGCGCTAAGTGGTTGTTTAAACATGATACCGCGTCTGCGACCTCATTAGTATTCGACGAAACAAGTTTAGTGGGTAATCATATTGTTGAATGGAAGATTGTTTTGAAATACCATTAAGCGAATCGGAGCAGGTTTTGAGATTTGGAATTTGGGTAACTGAATGTTCTCTATGTGAGCTAAGTATTGGATGGTTAGATAAAAAAATGCATATTGTGTTATGGAAAGATACTTACCTATATTTATGAGACATGAAAGAGCAGCAGGTTCCTGATCTTTAAAGCATATCTAAGCGGTGATAGCCCAGTGGCTTAGAATTCGACCTGGAATCGACGGGTCCGGGTTCGAATCCCAGTAGCACGCACCAATGACTTTGTAATAAAAGTTATGTGCGATTTATAAAAATTAAATACACCTGCTGTTACGGTGAAGGAAAACATCGTGAGGAAACCTGCATGCCTGAGAGTTCACAAAAAAAATGTTCTCAAAGGCATGTGAAGTCCACCAACCCGCAGTGGGCCAGCGTGGTGGACGGCGGCCTGCATCCCTCTCATTGTGAGAGGAGACCCGACCCTGTAGTGGGTCATTAATGGGTTACTGACAAAGCATGTCTAACCAATCATGTAACTTAAACAGCACTCCACTCCATATTTTTATTGAAACAGATTTGGGAGTTTCATCTAATAAAAATAGATTCGCAAACCCCAATTTTGTCTTGACATTGATATTGTCCGGGCAGGGATAAACCCCATTAGCGATTATCCTCCTCTATCCACTTTGTAGACAGACGGTTAACACTTACGTACCTACTTAATATCCTTAAATCTTGTAATACTTACACTACTATCTTACTTATTAGCTTGGTAGTTTTGGCGGTGTCCGACACTAATTAAGAGATGGCGTCACGCGTATCCTGAATCACGCTATCGAAGTTTTTTGCATCGCTGGCACGGATGTTCCAGGCATGATCACTATGATCAGTCAAGTCTCCCTTTACCAAAATTAAATATTAAATAATATTTTACAGTTTTTTTGACAGAAGCGAATCATAATCTCATAAAAATATCACATGTCAATATATTTTAATACACAATCTAATATTTTAATCGAATCTTTAATCATGCCAAATACTTAGTTACTTCAAATAATGGGCATAATTAAACCACTTGTATTAAAACGAGTGGCTGGAACATAACATGGATTGTACTTACGTTAACACGAAGCAGAAGCCTTATAATTAGCATTTCGAGTTACCAGCATTTGTAGGGTTTTATGGTAATTCTCTAATGAGTCATATTCTAATGAATTTAGGGACGTTTATTAGGGAATGACGTCATTATTAGATAGTTACGTAGTAAGTAAACAATAGTGAAGTGAAGTGAACAAAGTTCGGTTTCAACACTCTGAAGATAGAGAGATTAATAGTTAACACATTGACGAGTTATGTAATTATAGGATGCTAGACTCTACAATGTATACACGGTACAGGATACTACTGTATCTGAGACCCTTTAGTAACTTAATGCAGGACCGAGGCTCCTTTCAGAATAAGAAGGAAATAGGCTTTAGTCCACCACGCAACAAGTAACCTTATAATTAACAAACGCGCTTGCTTGCCGTTAAGTGGTCAACATACAAGTAAGTGGTCCATATTAAATCATATCCAAAATTAAATAGGGGATGTCGTGATATTGTACGTGGCATTGCTACTTCTGAAAACTAAGTGTGACGGACTGAAATATAAGACGTGTAGGTATGTCTTCTAAGATTGTAAAAATATATGCTTCCTTCCTCCCTTTCACCCGTCGCAGTCATCACCTACTGGACATGAGCCTCTCTTCATCGATGCCACTTTGCAGGATCTTGGGCCCTCTGAATTCAACGGTTTCTGTCCAACGGGGTCCCGCCAACTCATCTCATTTATACCAAAAAATGACGTATTTTTACTACTTATCATGATATATTAACTCCATGTAATAACATCGATTTCATAACTAAACAAAGTTTCAGCTAATACCAGCCATAGACGCCCCATTTACTCCCATAAAGCCCACCATTGTTCGATGGCTAATGTGTTCCAAGAAGTTTGAAGTCAGCTCATTACCTCTGTAAGTCGACATTTTTAATGGTTCTCTTAATGGGCTACTGTTTTGGACTAGTTGTGGACTTGTCTCACAGTAGACTAATAACGTTCAAGGCGATAGAATAGGAGGTACGACTGTCAGTACCCATTAATGACCCACTACAGGGTCGGGTCCCCTCTCACAGTGACGGGGATGTAGGCCTTAGTCCACCACGCTGGGCTACTGCGGGTTGGTGGACTTCACATGCCTTTGAGAGCATTTTTTTTTGTGAACTCTCAGGCATGCAGGTTTCCTCACGATGTTTTTCCTTCACCGTAACAGCAGGTGATATTTAATTTCATAAATCGCACATAACTTTTATTACAAAGTCATTGGTGCGTGCCACTGGGATTCGAACCCGGACCCCTCGATTCGGGGTCGAATTCTAAGCCACTGGGCGATCACCGCTGCACGTACTGAGGTACGAGTACCTTATTCAAAACTCGCTGTGATCCAGTTTGGTAATTCTTGTGTTAGGATGGTGGTGGGGAGGTGTTGTTGCTGAATACAATTTATTGGCTGCTAATTTATGGCCCACTATTTGACACAACAGGGGGAGGCCTAGAGCATACTCCACCACGCTGCTCCAATGCGGGTTTTTGCGCTCAACTCGTACGAGCATTGACGCGCTTCTAAGCTCGTATAAGCGTCGACGGCGAATAAGTAAGTTGTTTGTTCGTCAGAATCCATGTTGATACTGACACGACACCACTACCAGTTCGAGCGAACACGCCGAAATATGCCCGTTGACGCGATTCCCATTTTTTGAAGCGCGTAATGTAGCGCGTGTGTAAGCGCGTATGCTGAAACGACCGTATACGCGCAGAAAAATACGCTAATCTGAAACCGCCCTTACTATCGCTCTACCACCTAAATATGGTGTATTTTGCTATTATGTGTTATAATATTTTACTGTAACTATATTATTGCTTTTTACCTTTAGGATTTTGCGCCTATCTGGCCAAGTCAAGGTTTTATCGTATTTCGTTTGCCTCTTTTAGTGAGACTTGTGTCCTCCGGTAAGCGATATTGTGAAACTGCATAAGCGTTCTGGTTTATCAGTATTGTGCCTACTTTTAATTGCTTTCTTCAGTTTCTGATAAGTGCGGTATTTTTAGGTGATTCTTTTGAACCCGTACTCTGTACTAACTACATACTACATAGTTGCTAATACTGTTAACCACTGCTCCATACAATTGATTCATAAACGGAATATTTCATTTTATATGGGCATATTACTATGCAGTTCTTATTTACAGTCTACGAAATAGTCAACCACAATGGTAGTAAGTAGGCAAGTAATTAGTTGCTAGCGATAAGATAACTCGTAAGGGTCATTTGTGTTCTCTAGTATTCAACCTCACTTATGACCGATAAGATTTATTACCTGACATCTTTGGTGGCTGAGTCGGAGACGTCTGCACGAGTCCACGTTTATAACAATAATACTGATGTCAAACACTCGCTACCCGACTCTGAATCCAACGGTTTACCGCTGTCTTCTTCAGTTCGTCGGTCCACCTGGTCCTACATACTTCCAGTGTAACAGGTTGTAATGCGTTGGTACTTCCGAGTACACACACCTGTAGTCGTGGAGCTATTGTAGCGGGAAGGTTGCCGTCACCGTTCTAACCCGCCGTGTAGCAGCATGTTCTTTCTTCCTGTCCTGTATTTCGGTTGAAGGACTGGTCAAAAAGTCTAGACGAAAGTGTTATATTGCGTATCCTAGAAAAGGAATAGACTTGCTTTAAATACAGTTTGGAGCGTTATTTATTAATTGAGAAAGAATGAGCTTGTTCTACTTGTGAAGTTTTTAAAAATGTTTAGCACTGCACTTAATGTCATCATTTGATTATGATCTGGCACAAAAACAAGGCACGGTTGATCGAAGCGATGTAGCGAACTTTCTGCTGAGGAATTCAGATGAGACACGAACACAACAAACCAAACGATGAGTTGACGTACTCGTATGTACTTCAAGTTAGCTTTGACGAGGGAAAACTTCCCGCGAACATGTTGCGTTGTTATCTTTGTCTTTTACTGTTATGACGTTTTTGTTGGTGTCATAGATCTTAAAGAAATAAATAGCTTCCTTTTTTCTTTCTTTCTTCCTTTCCTTTCCTTTCCTTTCTTTCTTTCTTTCTTTCTTCTTTCTTTCTTTCAACCTCACCGAAATATCGGGACCTTGAATACGCAATGCATCATACTAAATCATGAGTTTTATCCCGGCTTAGTGGCACGCCTTCAGAGAGGCTTACTATGTCCAGCAGTGGACCAAAGTCGACTCAAGAGAAAGAGAAAGAAAGTGTCTTAACAACCCGATTTGGCTTTTAACATATCTACAACCTTTCATAGTTATGATATATTATTAGGATTGAAAAGCTGAAAAATCTCTCACGTTTATACTATAAGCAGGATGGAAAAGTTGGAAAGGGTACGTTACCTGATCCCTAGGATGAAACGTAACATCAAATACGGCATCTTGTTACCAGGGCATCAGGAGCGGATCAGAGCGTAATGATATCCGATGTTATTTTCCGCAGATAGGATACGATTTCACACACTACTAGATACTCGGGTTTATCGAATTCGAATATGTATCGTGGGGTGACGTCGCACTTTTTTAGTTTGGTTATTGGTTTCTTCTGTTTTCCTAGTGTTTATGGAATGGCATCGGACAAATATCATACTTTTTACTAATGGTTTCTTCTGTTTTCCTAGTGTTTATGGTATGGAACTGGACCAAAATAATATTTTTGTTGGTATTAGTGACCCACTAGATGAAAAGGATATAGTTACTCCACCAAGTTGGCCTAATGCGTGTTGGCTTACACCATTATGTAGAACTCTTATGCATGCAGGTTTCCTTACGATTTTTTCCTACACCGTTACACAAATTGTCAAAGCTACTACTTCCTACTCTACTCCTACTTTGTGAGGATGGATGAATTGTACTCTCTTTCTTACGACACAAAAAGGCTGAACAGACTTCGATGTAATTTTGGTACACAATTTTTCTGTAAAATTGTGTCTCTCCCTGAAACAAATCTAAGGTCCAAGCGGATATAGTCGCGGGCTGGAAGTAGTTATCATGTAGTTATCCATAAATCGAATGCAAACAAGTTACGTTGAATGTTTATATTAGCAGCCTCTCAATAATTTTCTTATCTCGAATTGTAATTTAATAGCACATCCTAATCAGTTAAATTACCGATGAAACAAGCAAACCTAGCAGGAGTTTGAACAAATATTTATGTAACGTTTGATTAAGCATCAACACTTACAAATTTCCGAGATATTGAGTTTATAAATTAAACAGCAAGTGTTAATTAAATTTTAATTAGTGAATAAAATGTTATTTAAAGAATTTGTAAACAGACATGAACAGAGAAACAAAGGGTCGGAAGGATAAACAAACAAAAGACAGGCAGGCTGACAGACATAGATGAACAATTGGCTGACATACGTTATGTAACCGACCGAACAAGCGACACGACACAATTTTAACACGGTACTCTATATGGAGCTGTCCGAATTGAAATACACAATGACAACCGACAAAATGTATGCAATGATGCCTGAAGAAGACAGTGGGAAACCGTTGGATTCAGAGGGCCCAGGACCGGGTGGAGTGGCGTCGATAAGGGGAGGCCCATGTCCAGCAGTGGACTACCAAGGGCTGAAAGGAAGGAAGGAAATCGTCTTACTTTGGACACGCAATTAGGACACGGGGTTATATTTAGATAGAGTGAGTTTGGATTGAGCTTGGATACTTTGAGAGGCATTAAGTACTTTATACGAGTACATCCTTGAACAAGTTTATATTAAAGAAGTTTCCTCTAACACGCTAGGTCTGGAATATCGTGTTACAGGAAAATCACTTACGCGTATTTTCGAATTTCTCTACGTGGTATGCCACGCCAGAGTTCTTAACTGTTTAATCATTTCTAGATATAATTAGTTATAATTTTTCACGCTTAACGCGGAACTTTTGAGGCAGTGCTGTAGTACTCTCAACATGGCAAGGCCAAGGAATGAGGGTGTTTCCATCATTCGCAATTAATTCATTCACGACTATCTAAAAGTGTACCCCACCTTCCAATATTTCTATAAAATGAATTTTGCTTTAGTTATTCTGGGCATCATCAGTCATCACTAAACCAAAGTGTTCCTTCTGCTATTTTAATGCTTTTTAACCGACTTCAAAAAAAGGAGGAGGTTCTCAATTCGTCTGTATGTTTTTTTTAATGTCGTAAATTGAGCAAAAATTTAACTGTTTGATAAATATACGATTGGTTTCAAATGAGTCAATGAAGGTGTAACTATGGAAATCAAATAAATACTTAATCAATCAAATATGTTTGAATATGTAAATAAGGAAGATAAGCAAATTTCTTCGTTAACGTTTGATATGTTTGGTACCTACTGTAAACATTATGCAACATTAAACATTAATTAATGCACATATTGGCCTTTAACAAGTAATAAATATGCTAATGTCTTTGCCGGACAAATTAAAGTCAAATCATTGGAAATATCATTACTACTCAATTAATGTTTTAAATATTAGTAGTTATCAAACTTTTTGAAATTGGTGAGTGTATGATAAATTATTAAAATAATATCAGAAAAATATCATTAAAAGTCTGTCGCCACTATTAATGACTAGACTTTGCCCTCGGCTTCGTGCCCGTGGATTTTAGATTTTTTCCAGAGCGCGATAAAAAGTATCCTATAATTAAGTTAATCCAGGGTATAAACCACACTAAATTTCATCCAAATCTGTTTTTGCGTGAATGAGTAACAAACATTCATGCATTCTCACAAATTTTCACATTTTTAATATGAGTAGGAGAGGATTACTCGTAGTTGAAAGGAAGTAGGAATGAATGTAGGAAGAATAAGATTTATAAAGAGACGACGGCTTCTGTATCCACCCATCCCCAAAGATAATTATACTCTCATAAAAAGTTAGTAGTAGGATTTCATATCATACCTTAGTCAACTTAGTTGTGTTAGTTAATGAAATTGATCAAACAACTAACTAATTACTTTTTAATTGAACCTGTTAAAGTTAACCCGATATTTCGTCAATCATTCTTTCGACAAAGACGAAACTAATCGGGTGACACCTCAATAAAACCTGTCGCAATCAAAATCTGAAAAGCGTTGAATGAGACAAAAAATACAGAACGGAAATGTAGTGACGATTTGGAAACAGCTTTCTTTATTGAGATATTGTAACAAGTTCACGGACAACGTTGCATCATAAGTATCAACCGCCACCTATTAATGTTATCGGCTTAACTGTGACCTACCTGATTCATGACCCTTCAATGAGATGAGTCCAATTAAAACTCAGCTGTAGAATAACCTATTCAGAAAGATTCACCACTCAACGTTTCCATATTCAATGAAAAGCCTTGTTAAGAAGAAGAAGTGGAGAAACAAACAATAAACTACTTCCTCGAGCAACACAATACAAACGAATGCAATGGCTTATCAATTAATCATTCCAAGGTCCTTGGAGTAAAAATTTTCATTACCTACCTACTTATGTTCTCCTTCTCATTGCCCATTAAACTATTTTTCAAATTCTGACGTTCTAGATTTGAAATTTTCGATTTTCCATTCATAGTCTGGACAAAAATATACGTGAACAACTCCATAAATTATTTTTACACATTGCGGTTTTTCATTAGGTACTAACTAACTAACACATCGTAAATACGTGGGATATCTGCATTCATCATTATTACGGCTATCGACCCTTTAAAAAACTCCCAACAGTAAATCTGACCCTTAAAATCCAATATTAACTTGCAGTTTTCTAAAAAAAACTCCACAAATCATACAGTAAATAACTAGATCCTATTGTTCTTATCAAGTTACCAGTATGATCGGTGTCATAGAGGTGTCATTTAAACGTCTCAGACGAAAGCCTATAAGTAGCTAATCACACAAACAAGGTCACGGTCGAAATTGGCGTTACGTCACGAACAGGTGTACCGGATTGGTGACACATCTCGTAATAGGCTTTTCTGACCCGAAGCAGTGGACTTGAATTGGCTACGGGTGTTTATATAAGCGTCAAATTATTCATTGTTTATGAATTAGTCATAGATTTCTGAGACAGTCCTGGCTGATATTAGTCAGGGCAGACTGCATGGCTTTTAACAAGTTTCTATTACGACGTATGACGACCAGTGCCTCGACCACGAACTTACGCAGTTTTATATTGTAATCGTATCGAGCTACCATTAGTATGGGAAGATGTGAAGACAGACTGACAGATGACATACTAGCGACTGACCAATATTTTGACCCAGGACCTGCCGCGCAGCGCACCGGTGTCTTAACCACTAATCCACTCAGAACCGTGAATATGGACACTATACTAAAAGTATTCGCAAAGTAAATGTCAGTCATTAGTACATCAGTTACATCACATATCAATCCGTCTTGACATCTTCCCATACTAAGGGCAGCTCTCCCTTTGAAGTTTTATCAAATGACGCAAATTTTGTCTTTTTTCTCCTCATTAAGATTTATTACGTGTTTTACACTCTACTATGTAGGACTGTACTCTGACGTAGACAGCAATAAACGCTCTCCCGAAGCCGTACAAGACGTTGATCGGAGCGTACAAGCTAATTACGCCAGCGATGGTACAGTGTGACTCAGACCATTATTACGCTAGACACCACACGTTCTTGCGAGAAAAAGCAATGAACGGCACTTTATTAAAGGGAAAAACAGTCTACTAAATTATCTGCCTACTTCTAAACCGCAATAACCAAAATCATAAAAAATGTACGAGGTTTCAGGAATACAATAATTCTTCCTTCCTTCAGCCCTTGGTAGTTGACCGCTGGACATGGGCGTCCCCTAATGGACGCCACTCCACTCGGTCTTGGGCCGTCTAAATTCAACGATTTCCCGTTGTCTTCTTCAGGTCGTCAGTCCATCTGGTAGGAAGGTGGCCTTTTACCTAAATGTGGTTGCCATTCGAGGACGTGTCCCCCATCGGTTGTCAGTTCTACGAGCGATGTGGCCAGCCCATTGCCACTTTAATTTGTAAACTTTGAGAGCTATGTCGGTCATCTTCATTCTTCTACGGATATCTTCATTTCTGACTCTGACACGTAGAGAAAAGAGATCTGTGCACAACATTTATCATCTAACCATGCTTCAAGGTCTCGTCCCTGCTGTGTATCCTTCCATTACCAATGACGAATCCATCGTCGCGTCGCCAGATTACTGCGTAATCATTGAGCAGGGGAATCAATAGTTTAATGATGTCTCGTAACGTATGGGGGAGAGCCACCAGATTGTCGGATGTTTCGCTCTGGTGTCGTAACTGGCTACTCTAGATTGTAATGAAAATACTACCGGGAATAACTTATAAATACTCATATGTAATATAAATACTCATATTTCAATAACGATATCTCCACACAGATCCCTGTTTTTGGATTTTGACGAGTCGGTTGGTCAATTAGGAAACGCCCTTAGAATCCCAATTTTATGGGGTATATAGCGCCGCGATCCCGTTTGGTACTTGATACTTCCTTTACTGAAGAAAAGTTGAGTAAAGAGCGAAGCCCTCCCATTATTATAAAAGCGAAACTTAAGGGTTCACCATGCATTGAACTTTGAACGTACAACTTGAAGAGTCATATTTTTACCAAAATAATGAATTTCGCATTAAACGAATGAATACGAGCAAAATGTATAAACTTTCGTCAAAAGTTCCTATTCCCTTATTCCTTCCAAGAAATGAGTCATCCTGGAGCTTCCCAAGTTATCATATGTTCCTGTAGGCATAAGAGTGATTCATCGCCGTCGGAGAAATCATTTAAAGTTCTTACAATATTTACTTATCGACGTATTTTCTAAGAAACGTGGGAGGATAAGTTTATATTGTATCTAAGCTATATGAATTTTATCCAGCTGTTTGTAATCAATCTCGAATATTAAATACTACAATTTGCCCGCGGCTTCGTCTGCATAGATTTAGGAACTTACTCCAAAGAGAGATGAAAAGTATCCTATATATTAATCCAGGTTATAAACCACGTGCACACCAAATTTCATCCGAATCTGTTCAGCCGCTATTGCGTGAAAGTGTAACTAACGTTCATCCATAAATCCTCACAAACTCACATTTATTAGATACTAGATACTTCGATACTTCGCATATTAGATACTTCGCAGCCCTTAATCCTTTAGATCAACGTGGAATTACACGCTTTTTGTTGGGAAATCAATTATGGATACCCAGTATCGGGTTGGATATGGGATTGATAAACCGGAGGGTTATGCCGAATTCTAATTGGCTAAACCCCAAAGTATGACTAATAGGAAACACTATCATTGGTCCAGGCCACATTTAAATCGGTACTGAGGATCCAATAGTGATAACGCAGGATCCTACTCCATTCTTTACTAAACTCTTCTTGTTTATACGTGACTCGATAGTGACTCATCTTAACACAAAACAGTAAAGATCTTAAATACCTCACAATGTACGTGGGTTTCGAAACAAGCCGTTGCTGTAATCCGATCTTAAGTTCCATAATCCTATCAAGATGCAAGCTTCAAACCTAATCGCATTAGTTATCCGATCCTACGCGCATAGACGTGAAAGTTTGTGAAGATATCTGCTGCTTTGTTATGGTGAAGGCTCAACTAGTCAACATTTATGCAAATACTGAACAGCCAAGCGAATACGCCAGAAAGTCGAAGAAGATCCTGGGTTCGATGTTCAGCGAAATTGAAAGAATGATATTGAGAAAGAAGACATTATTCGTAACATGTGTACGTACAAAATATAGAATGATCACGATCACTTAGCATTTCATGTTCCTGGTCTAGGTGTGATGGGAAACAGCTAGTTTAGGAGAGAGCGGGGTTGATCTTAACGGAGGTAAGAATTAACAAGCTTATTACTGTAAAACGTTGCCAGTTGCCAATCGGCCATTGCTTGTAATAGTTATACGAAGTGACCTAAGATTGACTGGGATTCGACCCCAGACCTCTCGAGTAATAGACCGAATTCTTAGCCACGGGGCTATGACCTCTTGATCAATATAAAACTTCGTTACCAACCGCGCACGAGCCCAAAAGGGCTGCTGAAGAATGTCGGAACTCGACCATAAAGTTCAAGGTTTACTGAAGGCGACTCAGCCCTACTCGACATGAATAATAAATTGGGAAAGGATCGAATTGCCGAATATTCCAGCCACGGACATAAGGGCATAAATGGAATATGATTTTCGGAATCTGATAGACTTATTTTGATAATATTCGAATTAAGACCGCTGCAATGATATAAAGAGATCTTAGTTCACATAATTTTACTAGATTTGTGACAGCTTCTGATAAATTTAAAGTAATAGTTATGTATGTTAATAACGGTAGAATTAAATTTATAAAACATCGTGATCGTATCGATCGTATTGTGCTGTTATGCAAAAAGCTTTTAATCGTATTTCTAAATTTAGCATCAAAGAAAGACATGATTAAAGGTCTATTTTTAATTCCACTGAATAAGCAGTGCAGAAATTCTTGGCATAAAATAGTCGATTTTCTTTGGTCTTCTAAATCGATGACAATCTAGACCTCTCTCACTCTCAGTTTCCTACCTCCTATCCTCTTCAAAGAAAACAGGGGCGTTTCTTTACCCCAATACGTCTGTTGATCCTCTAAATCCAATTGTTTCCGCTGATCCCACTATATCATCACCAATTTTTGCCTTGACTACAACAAATATTTTTTTATCTCTGAAATTGCAAATGCTTTTAAGTTCCTTACTTCGTTGTGAGTTGACACAGCTTCTTTGTCGTTGGTTCTTAATCCACTTAATGTGAGAAACCGCGAAGTGAGTGAGCGTTCAGGGAAAAAGGCGCGCTTTTTATTATGCCTCCGCCAAATTTATCAGGTATTGAAATATGAAATGGACGGTAAAATGTTTACGATGGAATAAAATTCGCGAATCTAAGAGATTAACTCCTCGATGGGCTAACATCACTTGAGGTAATAGAATTGCTTTTAGTGAGAGGTTTGCTGTACACTTAGGATGGTTCCCTTGTGATCTGACAAGTTAAGCAATCTCAAGTGCAGTTAAAGTTATACTACCTCTAATACCTATCTTAGGAATAAAACCTCCAATACTTATAGGCTTAAGCCTTATGTATGGTTAAGTACTTTAAAATATCAGTTTGTATATAGAAAAATTGCGATCCTTAGTTTAGTTTTGGATTTAGGATCAAATCGGGTTGTATACGAGGGTCTCTATAGGCTTCTAAAGGGGTGGAAAGACCTCGTTGAAGGCCCCTTAAAACCTAAAAATTTAAATCCCACAAGGTTCAACCAAGTCAATTCAATTTTCTAAACAGGCAATTAAAATCGTGCACGTAAATCAAACTCACAGTAATCAAAACTTCACACCAACAGTTAAACTAGTCCAACCAAACAAGTGTGGGTGTACTGTGTGTACACAACTCGTCAACTAAACAACGCGCAATGTTATTCAATTGTCGTCAAATTCTAATAGAAATCTGACCCGGTTTCCAGACCAGCCCGTGTCACTTATTCCAAGGGAACAAAGTTCAAATTAGCTGCTAAAGCCCAATCAGGATTTGAATTGAACAAACTGAATTATGTGCCTGTCAGGCATTTAATTTGACTGTCGACACTTGCGAAATGCATGTAGAGTCGAGTTCCACGACACACGACTGGAAACAATGAGATTGGCTTTATTGTTTAGTCGAGTTTCTGATTGGAACAATTGCTTAACCTAATAAATCTGTTTAAGATTACGGGTGCCCTTTGTTTGAGCTTCTGAGGAAGATACACTATTGTGTTGTCTTTGTGGCCTTACATCTTGTTTAACTACTGATAGTTCAAGAATGAATCAACCATCTGTACCTGTGAAGCAAATTAGTTCAGGTGTGTCGGTTCGGCTAATGTGGATTATCGGTGAGTATGGGTGTCATTCCTCAGCCCTTTAGTTACAAACTCCACTTTAGACAATTTTAACTGTTGTCCATGCAATTACAAACTCTACTTTAGTCAATTTTGAACATGTTTGAACATGTTTAATCCATGCAATGTAATACCTATACTGCATCACATATTATTATGGTATTCAAGGTGAACTAATAATCAGTTAAAATTTCATTGAAATCTGCCGTTTGTGCGTGAATCCGACATAATAATTCCAATGTTATATATTTTCTTTCGGACTATGAGACTGAAATAGACTTTATAATCATCCGTTCCCTTTAAATATTGAACATTAGTCACATTTAAAAATATTGATTATACAGACACGATCCCGTGTCGATTTCACCACACACATAGGTAGATGGAGTTTTATAGAATAGTTCCTGCTTAGACCAGACGGAATAGGTAATAAAGCAATTATATCAGCTTCCCTATTGACGTCACTGAATTCGGATTACTTTACGTAACAGGTAATGAACGTTCTATACGCAGCAGTCTCTCCATGACTTACACTTTCTCGCTGAAGTTACTATGTCATAACGGCAGTAGTTAGTAGTTTATCAGGAAACCGTATGCGCGATCACTTACTAAGTTGTTCACTAACAAAATTGTTACTTGCTTAATAGGACCTTGGGGTTCTACGTTTCTGTCTAAATACGTTTGTTCGTCCGTCTCTTTTGACGGTTGCTTGTTGATAGTACCGTAATAGATGGGAATAAAACGGTAAGCTTGCAAAAGCCGTAGGAGAACGAAGGGAACTTAGATATCCACAACTTTGGAAGAACAATAACCTATTAACTAGAGAAGAAGGAAGGTCCTCGAATGGCGCCTACGTCTTGGCACGCCCTCCGGCTGGTGGAAGTGGACTGTTGGTTTAGTTGGACCGATGAACTGAAGAAGACAGCAGGTAATTTTTTTGCAAAGGGTCGAGCTGAGTGGTCTCGAGCCGTGGAGTACAAAGGGTAGAAAGCAAAGAAGCCTGCACACTTATTTGTTCTATGTGACCAGAATAAGCGGTCCATCTAATTCAGTGCCCATGCTAATTTACCACTTTTATGTTTAAACATCATCATGAAAACGACTTCAAAGTGGTAAATATGCAAACAACTTCATACTGTGTTTACTGTTTGTGGCTTTAGGCAAATATAAGGAATATATTCCGGGCTTCCCGTAAAACAGCCATTTTGGGTGCATTGGTGTTGTTTATGGATAATAATTTTCTTTCGCGTGCCAGCGTTGTGTGTTTTCCGACGAAGTTTGGAGGAAAAATAGGATTTCTATGAATTTGGGCGAATACAAACATTAATGTCAGAGCATGTTATGAAGATGCTAATACTGATGCGTTTGATAATATAAGGCAAATAAAATTTTCAAGACTGGACGCAGAAAAATGTCGTTGATGTTGGTATAATTACTCCAAACAGATGCACCGATTTTGATTGAAAGTTGTGATCAAAATGGTTTCAATTCCAAAATGTTAATGACAATTATGTATAAACGAGTTTCTCATTTTTCTAATCATACAAGCCACATACTATGATTTCATATCACATTGTTAGGCATAAACACATATTAAAATGTGTAAAGGCGGTCACTATTGTACTTTATAATATATTTCAAATTTACTCCACCAGGTCGTCAAATATTTCCGCAAGCCTTGCATGTACTGAAGCGAATGATCAAGATGATCAAAGTTTTGAAAGTGGGTTGAGCTATCGGCGGATCTTAACGATCGACGTCGTTACAGCATCGCTCGATGGATGGTGACGCAATGTTTGAGGTTATCATGCAGCCTGAATTGTCTCGTCATCAGAGAAAACGACTTGCTATACTAACATAAACAATGTGACGTAGTTACGGATTAGTAATATACTCGTAACTAGCAGATAAGTTTTACTACTTTGAAAGGTACTCGAATGGCTGCTCAGTACTGCTCATACATGCTCCACAAGTACCTTCTGCTGCCATGACCCATTTGTGGGCTGGAGTGCAAAAATACCAGCTTATGGCTCTGTACAGATCTTGCAATCCAAATTGTTAATGATCCACGGTTGACCGATAGTTTAGAACCTCTGAGTCTTCGCTGGGACATAGCTCCCTTTAATGAGTTCCACTGACTTTACCTTGATGAGTGCTCCGGAGCCATATGAAATAATACTTACATCACCTTTTCATTACTATAGCACCCGCTGAAGACTGAACGTCCATCTTATCTGGACATTGTCGCATCTAGATCGTCGGCAAATATAGCTCTTCTCTATTTCCCTATCTATAAAAAGGAACTGCCTGTAAAAGGGAACAGGCAAAAATAACACCCTGCATCTTGGTTAAATATAGAATATTGTTTTAAAGACCCATAGAAACAACCACATTGTTCAATCAACGTGGTTTTCATTCCAATAGCCGACCGCATTCCATTTCAACTATGGATCCCTCCGATATAGAATATGTGGAACGAATAGGAAAACCAATTCCAATTTTCCAATAGCTTCATCAATTTTTTTCTGTAATACAGGAAAGAGGATATGGATATACGAGTAGGCAATCTGACGCTAAGTGGTCACTTCAATCAAGGGACAATCGTATCAAACTTCAATCTGGATTGAAATGCTGTTTGTGGGTGTAAAGTACTGCAGGATCGTCTCCTCTCACAATGAGAAGGATGTAGGCCTCAGTAGGCGCCAAAACCCTGTATCACTAGTACAAGACATGAGTCAAACATTAGCCCTATCCATAATCACACCAGCTTATAAACTTATCAGATGACACCTCGTACCCATGGCGTCGCTTCTAGAATGTAAAGCAGCTCTTGTTCCGCAGTCTGCGCCGGCCCTTAATTCGTTTAAATACGTCTGTTTACAGCACAGAGCAGAAAGTATCAGAGAAAATTAATAGTTTTGGTCATTTCATTCAAATTGACCAACAGCTACCTACAAGTAACGTTTTTAACCCAGTTAAAAAATGAACAAGACTTATAAACAGGCATACGAGCCATCTGATGGGAAGAGTTTTCATTACTCGTTAATACGTTATCGGCTTCAAAGCCGTTTATTTTACTTTGAGATTGTGAGCCAATGAATGTAACGTGGTCACAATAGGTCCTAAAAACTGGAACAATTATGTACACGTCCCCATAGTTAAGTGTTGTTCTCTATTAACAAACTAAAATATAGCTTAATAAACTTGATTAATCGTTTTGTCGTTAAAATTAAACACACTCGTTTGATAAACACATTAGAAGACGAAATATTTATCGCGAACCAATGTCCAGGACGAGTAAAAATACTTAAAAGATATTATCTCTCTGTTGCGAGTCAGTCTACACCAATACGTGCGGTCGATGTAGCGTAGTGGGAACGTGTGCAGGCCTCCGTAATTAGTTCTGAGTGGCGGTATTTATTGTATTTGTGGGATGGCTGATCACACTAGCTGTGGTCTACGACTTTCTATCAGGCGTTCTGTCAGTTTTACTACTGCCTATGTGAGGCGAAACAAGTCTTAGTACACTTGTACATTGAGCACTCTGTTGCGAAGCTATTGGGCAGTAAATTCGTATGAAATGGGCTGGACCACCACTTGATAATAATAGGTTACTGAGACAAATAGATATCTGACCTTAGAACCGTTCAAAGTTCTATCTAGCCCATCATTTTTTTTAACTTTTAATTAGGACAAGGCTTTATACTTAAATACAAATTCTTGCACATTCTTAATTGATGGCACGTGATGATTCAGCCCTTTACGTTAGCCCTTTCAAAACTTTAGAGCCATCAAGGGTCTGAATAGGGTTGCCCTTCGCCCTCGCAGAGCTTTTATACCTTTTCACGCACTGAAATGTAGACATTGTGTTAAGGGCTTTTAATTTTTTACACCTAGATGCCTCTTGAAGGTTCGAGAAAATCAATAAAGGGACGAAGGGAGGTGTTAGGAATAAGTATCTTGAAAGGAGGAGATGATATACATAATATTATGGACGACTGAGTTTAAAACTTGAAAATCTACGATAGAAATGGGAAGGACCGTGTAAGTAGGTCCCATTTTCGAAAACCTGCTTCAGTAGATGTTGCAGAGTCTTAAGAATGTATTTTTTACATTATGGTTTTTAGTCCTGACTCACATACGACCTCAGATAGAATTTCTTTTCTATTTTTGGTTGGATGTGGGTGGGCCTGCAGTGACTATTTACCATAAGATGGCTTGCATGCCCAAAGAGAATGCTTTGTAAACACCTTAACTTACTTATATTCGTGCAAATAAACGTCTTTGTCTTTGTAATGGGACGCAAGCCGCAGTCGCAAGCCGCACCGTTCAACCGTTATTCATGATACTCTCGACATCGTCTAATATCTTTTTGGCAATCGAGTCGGTCTTTTATTCATGACTATATAGCTGCTTTTCTAGAGTACATACATCCATATGGAAGTTGGATGAAGTAGCTTTATCAGTTATGCAGCCTTTATTGTTTTCTACACCATTTTCCGAGCTTTAGTAATTTTATGGCTTTTATGCTGAAGCGCGCATTGAGTAGATCGCAAGCGATTGAAAAAGATAACCAACGTCAAACGCGGTCAGTGCCTGGATGGGAGACCTTGTAATGGCGAATAAAACGCGAACTTCCGTACTTCGCCCTTCGAAGCACGGAAGTTCACGTTAAGTCGTCGGTCCGCAGGAATGACAACCGATGGGGAAGGAAAGTCCAAACACGTATAGGCACAAGGAGCACAGGTCAACCTCCGACTGGGTTTACGACCTGAAAAGGGCAGCGGGAAACCGTTGGATTCAGTTTCAGAGGGCCCAGGACCGGGTGGATTGGCGTCGATTAGAGAAGTCCCATGCTTAGCAGTAGACCTTCTATGGTAAGTACTGAAGGGAAGGAAAGAGGAGATTACTTTTTTGTTAATAGTCCACTTTTGAAATTTCTTTGCCCTATTAAGAAAAGATTCCGGAATTCTCTTCCTCAAACTCCTCAAACAAAGATTTGAATATTTCCAGACTCAAATAGAGTTCAATGCTGCAGTGAAAGGGGCTGAAAGGAAAGAAGGAAGGAAGGCTATAGTGAAACCAAGCACCATTTTAATACCAAGGCTATGTGGGATGTCTTTCCGAAAACAGTTAAACCTCCTTACGGAAAACAGGCGAAGCCTTCGCCTCGGCACATTTCACACGCCGCTGGTTATTTGGTTCATGCAAATTGAATCGCTGGAGAATATAAGCTTAATTCGTTTTGAGGCTGTTCACGAGAATGTAATTGGACGAGGAAATTTGTACGAGGTCTATTTGAGCCTAGAATTCTAGATTGCCTGGTTTATGTGAGGCACTTGAATGTAAACGAAGTTTCTGGAGATTCTAGGGTTAGGCCTTATATCCAAATTAAGCGGTGATAGCCCAGTGGCTCGGAATTCGGCTCCTTACACGAAGGGTCCGGGTTCGAATCCCGGTGGCACGCTTGAAAAGATAGATTTTGTTTGGGAACCAAACCAATACAACTCCTTTCCAATACCACTATCGTTCCCATGGATAACTTAGGTAGATTAAAATTTTCGAGCTGCCATTAGTCTGGAAAAATGTCAGACATACAGGTATATGACACTAATGACTGAGGTTTACTTTACGAATACTTTGGTAGTGTTCAGTTCATGCTCACGGCTCTGGCGTCATAACGGCAACTGCCCAAGAACTGGCAGACAGGATCCAGAATCATTTGAGGCATCATTAACCCTTTAACCGCCGGCCTTCGTATCAGTTATCCGGCCCCTGACGCCAGGCACAGTAAAGTCTAAATAAATACCTACAAAAAAAAGGGATGTGCCCTGTGCACTTTTTGGAAATCGATATTTCGTAACAATGATATGTGTTCATGTTAATACCTGTAACACCTGTTCATGTTAACACCTGTAACACCTGTTCATGTTAACACCAAAGTACAAATTACGATATACGTACCTATACAGGTTTTCTTTAAAACAAATAAAACAAAGTTTTTACAGATTTGGACGATTTATTAATTAGTATTTTTACTATTCACGTGGCGTTGAGCATACTGTCAAATTAAGATGCGAAACGCACGGGCTAGGGATGGAAACATCTATGGTAGTTGCTTACATTTCACAAAAAAAATCAAGCCCCAAGGTCATACAAAGTTAACCAATACCCTTTACTCAATTTTAAAGGAATTAAATGAAAAACACAAATATTTGTAGAGATACGTTTTATTCACAATTGCTGCATTTGTTTTGGGACTATTTTATTTGTATTACTAAACTTTGGCATAGGCCCCATCCCTAATGTCGGATTTTGCCGTCGCTGGCGGTGTAGGTTAATGCAAATTTCGAGAAATAATAAGATTAATTTATCGAACTGTTGACATTGTTTTTAGGGCTTCTAATTAAAAAGAATAAAGTGTATTACATTATAAATTATTATTAAATTAACTTTTTACCTAATACACACATATTTTTCTAAGAATACAGATTAATTAAATAAAAAATAAAGATTAAACGAGATGGTGTATTTGGTCGTGAATTTACGACGCTGGCGAAATGGACACGATTATGTTTGTCGGATTAATCCGACCTTGGCGGTTAAAGGGTTAAATCATGTTGAATCGTATTTGTAAAATCCGAACACCAAAAATAATAAACTGGCTGATGACCGTCTTGGATCCCATCATTTTCCCGTTCGCTGATAACATGATATTTGGTTCACCTAAACTAGGCTATGTGTGTTTACTGAACCGTTGATTCTGACCGATTTTGCGCTCCGATGCATCTTCACATAGCTCTGAATCAAATAACGATGTCATTTGAACTACATAGACCCTTACAAAGAGAGCAGAGCGCATTTGGTGTTGTAAAGCTGTAGTGGATATGATTGTGCATGTTGCAGTTTATCTAACATCAATTGATCTCTGCCATGAACCCAATCGTCAAAGTATTCATACGGTAAATGTCAGTCATTAGTATGACATCTAATACTAGTGGCAGCTCGATACGATTACTATACGAAACTGTGTAAGTTTATGTTCGAGGCACTGCAGAATTCTTTGTGAGATGTGTATTTTTAGGCTTTTACTTCTGCGTTGTGTGGAATTTGAATAATGATTTCAGCTTTCTGTTCCTTGTTCCTGTATGTATCCTATCCATGGCACCTATCTTTGCACCCTCCTGTATCAGAATCCTAATGCTCTGTACATTCTGTAGGTAGCAATTAGTTGTGCTACTAAGAGTGCTATGTTTTATACTTATTTATTTGAAAAGCCAATTCTAGAAAGTTAAATATTGAACAAATTTTCTTAGTCTATAAAAAACCATCTAACAAGATGATTTAACATTACATTTTATCAAACCCCAAGACAATTTGAGTCTTAGTGTAAAATACGAGGTTTCCCCTCTATAATAAACCGGACCGCAGTTAACGTTTAATGGATCAAATCGTTATCTCTTTATTATCTTCACAAATAAGGTTTTGTGGGGTGAGTAATAAATAAGACAACTCTGATTTGTTCCTTACTCTTTTCTTTTGCCATTTCTTCTGCCAATTTTCCAAAACAAGCTCAGCTGGTTGCCACCTGTAATTTTATTTTAAAATTTATAAGAATATTTTGACAACCGATATGAATAGAAGCCATTATGACTGAAATTGTCAAATTTGACTCTCATGAATTTCAAATGGATCCAATATGATACCATTTAAGCACAATTGCAATCGTAGACCAGGCCCCCAGGTTTTATATAACTACAGCGGCTGAATTAAGCAGAAATGTTACATCCCTAGAGATTTAGTTCTCCAGTCGGCACTGTTGCCGGATCTATTTTAGCCTAAGAATCCAAGCAGTGCTACTTTTCGCGTTTGTGTTGAGATTTCTTGGTACCGCCAGATTTATCCCCAGGTCGTTCAACCTCGATGGGTCTGATTTGTCTGCTGGAGATAAGATTTGCAATTAACTAAAGGCATTTGGCCCGAAGTATTTAGTTGTTTAGGTTTGATACATCACATCTACGTAGGTAACCTATACCTACTTAACCTATACCTTTTGGCTACTTTATACTGGGAAAGTGTTTGTTTGTATATTTCTTTTTCTTTCACTTCTCCTCCTCCTCTTTCTTCTTCTTTTCTTTCACAAAAGAGCGGTTGCTTGATGTAATTTTTGACTTGCTGAAAAGTCTGAAAAGCTATTTTTAGCGCGGTTGTTTGTCCCTCTTGCACGTCAAAACAGCATACCTAGTAGCATTTTTTGTAGAGATAGGTACTAAAATTTGGTTGTTCTTTAAAGCTAGTAAAACGAAAAGTTGTTCTTTTCAAATATATATTCATTCTGAGGCAAAACAGGCGAATCCAAGCTAGTTAAAAATGGATAACCTATGAAGAGGCATTACTCATGCATTTGCCAGTGAAGCCGGCTTCAGTAGATCTGTTGACTCGCTTTGAGCTTGCCCTCTTTTTTAATGAAGTGCAAAATCTACTTTCAATGCGTGGACTTTATTGTTTGCTGTTCCCCGTTTAAACTGTTTAGTTAATTTTCCTTTACCTGAAGCGAAATAAAAATATGGACGCTTTTATGTCGCCTCGTCAAATCATTGAAGCCTTCGGAGGTTTAGAAGAAGTAAATAATATTAAGGAATTAAAATATTATTATTATAACTGTTCGATATTCAAAGTATTTATTTTACTACAAGCTAGTTTTTTACATTTATAATTATTACTTATGTACGTATTTCAGAAAATTAAATCATGATAAATTTGCACACCTGTAAAGGTGTGTACAAATAGATCTGACCTATATTCGTACTAAGAAATGTTTTTCATTTTTCTTTCTTAAGTTACATTTTCAAATCAATTCATGAAAGAGACACACATTTGTAGTAACACACGGGACACTCACAAATATACACAAACATACGTATGTGTGTACACGCACACACATACATATTTTACACTTTAACGCCTGAAATGTGTATGATTGGGATTGTTCCGTTGATTTCTATGCATTGATATGCAAGCACGACTTCGCCGACATCTAGTCACACGTCAGTAACAGCATGCATCCAGCATATTTAATTAGAAACGTAACACTGCGACGCCATTTTTGTCACATCATGATGTGAATTTGACACAGTTAACGATGTTTACAACTTGTACTTGTACTGTGTTGTAGGTTCGCGAATAAGTCTAGGAATATTAATGTAAGTATCCATATCCAGTAGTAGTGTTCAAAGAGCTAAAAAAGGAGGGAGGAAGGAAGGTCTTTCCATGCCTTTGAGAACTGTTCGGAATGCAGCTTTCCTCACGATATTTTCCTTACGGTTACAGCAAGTGACATTTTCGTCAACAACTATATAAATATGCACTTTGGAACAGTCACGTAATCACAGCGTTCAGAGGAACACGTAATAAGAAGAGTTTCTCATACTTGAAATTCTACTCTCGCACAGAAGACGCGCTCAGCCATTACTCTTCTTGCAAATCATGCTGACGCGTCGTTCAAACGATAATCAACCTTACACACACGTAATAAGGTTCACACAAAATACCCTTGTGAAATGGAGGCACGTGAATCAGTCATGGCTAAATATCCTGTGGAAAACCTTGGAAAACTCTAAATATTCGCGTGGAACCTTTTGTAATGAGACCCGAAAGTTTGAAATGACTACATTCGCTAAGTAATTATGAACAAGGTACGAGTACGTAGTACAGTCTGCGTCCACGTTATTGTGTGATCTTCATTTTACGAAACAAAATCAGGTACAAAATGTTAGGAAATTAATCCAACCCTATACCTAATGTTTACCTGCATAATTATGGAAGTAAAAAGTGGTGAGTTGAGGAAAAGAGTAAGATACGAGTAAAATAAGTAGATGTAGGGTAAATCCATTTCAAATTACAAACAAGAAAATACGTACCAAACCAAAACACTAAGCTGATTCTGGGGAATTTAAATTTAGAAATAGATTAATTTTAGTCTTCCTATGCATACAGAATACGGCTGGTAACACACTGCACCGCATCACGCAGCGAAGCGTATTTCCCTTTGTATAGAAAACAAGGACAGTCCAACACACAAAAAACGCTTCTGAATGAACGCGCGTGGTTGCGTTTTCTATACTAAATGGACGCTACGCTGCGTGATGCGGGGCGGTGTATTAATCGCCTAAAACGATATATACGTAGAGATATATATACGTACTATGATTTAAATTCATAGAGATCATTCTAAAAGCTTCATAACGCCTACCGAAGGTCGGGGCTTAAATTGGATTCAGTTCCAGGGAGATAAACTATAAACGGGGTGATTTGGGAAATGACAGTGGTTCTGACGCCTATAGTATAATTTCCTCGTTTACTATAAAGCAGCCAGGATAAAACCATATTATGTCCGCCATTAGTATATTTCTCCATAGATTTGCAATTGTAAAGCCTTCAACAATATTATGCCCCAGACCTCTTTTTGTGGGGACAAAATGCCCAACGGTGGGACACAAACAGAGTCAATTTGGTCAAACCTTTGTATAAATCTTGTACCCCAGTACTATCGGATCGGATTTTCATAGAATGAATAGTAAGATTTATAAGAAACAGGCTTTTTGTTACATTGTGTATGTATAGGTAATGTTAAGAAATTATTCTGGCCATCTTGTACTTATGATGTGGGATGTAGAATGACGTCATTTAGCCAACCAACAAACGACAACCAAGTCCAGTTGACAAAGCATGGTTAGGGTGAAGCGTGCAGCATTTCAACTCAATCTTTGAAAATTACCGTTTGGAATGCCCCAGACTCGTTTGTTTTGTTTTTTTAGGAACCCATTAATGACCCACTACAGGGTCGGGTCTCCTCTCACAATGAGAGGGATGTAGGGCTTAGTCCACCACGCTGGCCTACTGCGGGTTGGTGGACTTCACATGCCTATGAGAACATTTTTTTTTGAACTCAGGCATGCAGGTTTCCTCACGATGTTTTCCTTCACCGTAACAGCAGGTGATATTTAATTTTATAAAGCGCACATAACTTTTTTACAAAGCTATTGGTGCGTGCCACTGGGGTTCGAACCCGGACCCCTCGATTATGAGGTCGAATTCTTAGCCACTGGGCTATCGCCGCTGTGTCTCGAGACTCGTTTACACAAGTAAATTACACAAATTGCAAATTTGATCCACTCATACACATTAACACGCCGAGTTAAATAAGCATCTAACATAGGAGTTCATAAAAGTCATCGGGTCTTTGTCTGATACATCGGGGTCACCACTCGTCCCCATTCCACACATTCGCTTTTTATTCGAGTCCGAATTCGTTTGTTTTCTATTTCTAATCCAGGCTATTTCCAAACGATGGTCTGGTTTGATTTGTTTCTGCAGAATGTAGACTCTTTATAGAGGCATATATATTTATATTTTACGTGTGGCCCTTACCAAGAATTTGAAACATTTGGCGTATCTATACGTACTCTAATGTTGTTCCAGGTAGCTTCATATACGCATTATGTACAATTGTACATCGAGTATGTACAATTGTACACATTCTTCACATTTTATTTCGATTACAATCACCATTCGATCGCTGTTACAAAAACACCAGCTTACCGTGGAGAATGCACCGTGACGATGTATCATAACGTGAGAAGCCATACAAGTATCGTTGGAAAATAATGCGAGAAGTGCTTACAAAGGAAACGCATAGAGACCGATTATTGCGTAATGGCCATCGATTTGCTGTATTAAATGCATTGTTATTAAATGATCATAATATGTAATATGCTAATGGAAGATACATTATTAATTTATTAATATAGAAAGCCTATGTTTAGTTGACATGAAAAATCTGATAGAAAGAAAAATCTTAAAATTGGTGGTTAAATAAAATCCTAGCGTGGAAATTTGGTATGTCAACATGATATAGCTACTGGTTCTTGTCGATAAAAATTCTGGCGACCTTTAATAGCACAAATGCATATTTGCATTGATGAAAATCCCATGTAAGTGACTCCAAAAGCACAGAATATACGCATGAACAATTCGCTTTAAAATTCGAAGTTGAGTTTACAACGGTAAAAAGGTCAGGCCCGGGGAGAAATTTTCCTGATGGATATCAGAACGTGGGAAGCCAAACAAGTAGCAATGGAAAATAATCCGTAAAGTATTTACATCGGAAGTGGTATGCTTAGAGCGCAAAGCCCGTCAACTTTAATACGATTGTTTCATGCCTTGAGAGTTGGTTAATAAAAACTTCCGTCGCCAGAAATAGTACGCATATTAATAGATCTTCTGAATAGAATAGAATAAGTTATAAGTAAAAAACTTTTTTTAAAAAAGCTTTTATTTTTTCGAGTTACTCTTATCAAACAAACCCTTTAATTTGATACCCATATTTTAGAAATGCATTATAAATAACAATTCCGATATCTTGGGTGGTCCGCCATATTGGATCTTGAATGACGTCACAAACCATATCGTGCATTGTCATCCAAACTAAACGTGTATACAAAATTTCAGCTCGGTTGAAGATATCTACTTCAAAATTGAGTTCAAAGATTCCCGAACACACATTGCAAGTTAAATATTATAAGCTTTTAATAAAATGAAATTCACTTGACACAATAGAGCTGAAAAATTATAATGTTAATGTCAAAAAAACATAAAAATGCATAGCTGCATCACTAGGCAGCATCACCGAGGTTATGGATGGTGATAAAGACTATCTTGAAAGCACAATCACACGCAGGAAGCACAATCCTGCTAACATCTAAAATTATTAAAATAAAAAATGCATTTCATTACACAAGTTCCATTGCATTGCCCTTAATTGACATACAACTGGAAATAACACTAGCCCTATTATATTTAAAAGACAAGAAATTACAAAAGTCACTTAAAATATAAAAATGCGGCTCGGAGGACCAATTTACAACTTTCTTCTTAATTTCGCTTCTATGTCAGTTACATAAAAATAATGGGATTTATGAGATTGTAGAAATGTTATAAGTAGCGTAAACTATGTCAATTACGCCTGAGTACATTATTATATCACATAACGCTTACATAACAGTCCGACGCACGGCAAATGATATTATGTGTCACTTAACAACAAGTATTGTTACCAGTTTTTTCCATTCATGTAATGTATGTAATGTAGATGAATGAGCTAGATATCTAATTGTGACGCACAAATGAATCCTACTTGCGTTATAAATGCAAAAATCCATAGAAATGATGGAAGAAGAGTGTGCAACTTGGTTCTTTGTTCCAAAGTGATAAAAGCAATAATATTTTTATTTTGATTAACTAAGTGTTATTCTGTGCGATTCCTTTGTGAATTGGTTAAATTTTACTTTTTAGTCTCACTCTTATCACTTAGGTCATCAAATGTCTTGTTGACAAAGAGAAAGTAAATTATTATAACTTTAAAAAGCTCTCCACAGCTTTTTAATTGAACTATGTTGAACGCCAAGAGATTAATATGGATTGATTATGACGATAACGAGCTATAACGAGCCTATATTTGAGAAAACATTGGCATCCATATTCGAGCAAATAACATTTTAATTTTCAACTAACTGAGACCTAAAACTTTTTGGCTATCATTTGCGCCAGGGCGTATAGCTATTAGTCCTGTCCTGCTTGTAAATGTCTAAACGTACAATGAAACCACTAATCAGCAAATGTTTAATACAACTTCCAAATGTGGTACTAATAGTACTCGTACTATTAAACTTGATTATTTCCGTACGAGATAGAGCACGATCGTGCGATAGTCAACGATTTATGACTCAACGAAAGTTGACCTCTGACACCGGCAATCTGGCGAATTGACACCGATGTACATCTCGCAAATTACCAGTCTCGTTGATGGAACAATTTAAGGAAAGGAAAAGATTCAATATTAATTAATACGAGTATGTTTGTAATCTGATATTTAATATACCTACATATAAACTTATCGTCACTAGATTCTACATGCGATTTCTTCTGCAAGAGCTTCAGCATTCATTCACGAGAGAAGTTGATTCAGAAACTATTATACTCGTATGAATTTTAAATCGCCCGAATTGTAATGCAGCATGTGATAATGATATTTCATATGTTGAGTTTTGGTGTGGAGTTTGATTGCCGAAAAATCAAATTCTAAGCAACCGCCATAATCACCTTTAATAATGTGTTAAAATCAGTATCAAATTGTTTATCAAAAGGGTTACCATTATGTCCCCGTTGTTTCAGCTTTTTTACGTCCTTCCAAATAAAAATCATTTCAAATAGAATATGGACAAGTTTTTAGAAATGTGTTTAATGGAGTTATTTGCCGCGTTCAGAATTCGTATCGTGGAGCAATTGCCATGTCATCGATACCTACTATCAACGGATTGTATTACTTCTGTATCAGCGATAGTTTCCATAATTCATGCCACCGCAAAAATACAATCGGGTCGGTCTCTAGAGCCTACGTTGTAAATAGGGTTGGAAGGAAAACGTTTTTCAAATTCCACTAGTAACATTCTGAAATTTTTATTATTGGATTGTCATGTAATGCTTTTGTAATGTTTTAATTTGAATAAGAACTTTTCTTGGCTTTGCTCTTGTCAAAGTTGAGTTATTTCTAAGGCTGAATTCCCAAAAATGATGTATATTTGTAAATTTTTTTCCCGTTTCACTTTGGGATGAATTTCCAAAAACCCGTCCATGACCATCTATCCCGTAAACGAAGATATTAATTAACAAAAGCAAAAAATTGGAAACTTCTATCTTGGTCTGAGATAATACCTACTCAGCTTAAAATTTATGAATCAACTTTTAATCTTTATTTCTTCGTCCTGGCACTCGCTTTACAAAATTGATACCATCCCTAATTACATTATGTAATTAACGAACGACATCGTTTATAAAGCAGATCCAATTAACCTTTAGAATCGTTTACACTGCATAATTATATTGTCTTTGACGTGTATAACTCTACTTTGAGCTATTTTGTTTTTATAACATGGACGTGAGTTCAAAAACCCTTTGTTATATGTATAACTGTGTTTATATTCCACGGTTCATTAATCTCTTTAGCAGAAACATTAATTAATAAATTATTAATCGACGGATTGATGTTCTATCTATTTCAAGAAACGAAGATTGATCCGTAATTTAAGTAGGTATTATCATGTTGTCTTAACCGATTTGTAGTTAAATTTTCTTATTATTTTATAACTGAAATGCTTTTTGATAAGTATATTTTGATTCACATATTTATTCGTTACATGTACCATCTAAATTTTGTGTACCTCATTTACATATTATTATACCTTATTACTACGTCATGTTATTTTTAAGCAATATAACTTCTGTATTTCATTCTATTATAATCATGATTCTTATATTTCTGCTATTGTACTTACCCGACCCAATATCGCGTACTACTTGAGTATGTTTTGATGTCCAATTATCAACAAGTGCACTCATGACTACCAGGGAATCATAGCCATTGTTGATAGAACGATTACCTTCTACGCGGTCCATAGTTCATTCAGAGCGAATTATCTAAATATTTTGACTCGTTGAATCAACAGTTGGATAATTATACACTTTCATAAAATGTTTACCTTTTTGCTGCGATAGCATGTTATCTCTGTCTTTCAGGTGAAAGATGGATGGTGTTGTCTCGTTCATCTCCTTGAACTCGTAACATTTGCGTTTCGTAGCGTAACGGTGCGAATCGCAACACGCAACGTCTGCACGCATCTCTGGCCTTTCTTCAGCATCTTTGCTTTACAAATTTCTTTCAACTAACTTGTGAGAAACAATTAGTTTTGTTTTGAATCAATCAATATCAATCCGTATCATTCATTTGCTGTATTTAAATACGGAATAATTGTTATAATTTTTTGTTCTTACTCTTGCGAGGGTAAATTATGCGGTATGTAAGTTTATTTATGTGACTTATGTTTCCTATTTCTTTGTTGCAGGTAATAGGAGACGCTTTTTTAAGAACCTACTGTAGTATGATCAGCAAATCATATTCAGGTGACTACGGAGCCTACGGAATATCAATCACTAGTTGTCAGGCACACTTCGTTCTGCCAAATATAGATTTTTTTACAATTTACATCGCATTATTTTTGACATCCCTCAAACTTTTCACTTAGAAAGTTATATAAAATTTTAGTGTAGAATTAATATACCTAATTGACAAGGTATGCATCATAACAATATCTTAGATGAAAGAATAGATAACATCATCGAAAATGCTTAAGCACTGTTTCCTCGAAATAGTCTAGTAAATATCGAATAAATTATAGAAGAGATAATACAAATCTGACTAAAATCTTGAGTCAGGTAAAAGAGTAACAAATTTTAAAAGGATTATATTTAGCCAAAACATGATTAAGCCTACGCTTATAAATTTCAATGTAGTAGCTGTTTGTAAGAAGAATATTAAAGGAAAGCTTATTTATTAACGTTTGAATTTGTTTTCTTCAGAATAAATTATTACTTTGTTAAAATGGTCAGAGATAAAAATTCTGGGATTCACTCATTAGTTTATACTTACATAGTAAAGCTGATGAGTTTATTTATATGAATGTGCTGATTTCTGGAACTGCCAGTCTGATTTGGAAAAGTCTTTATTATCATCATCTTCATTTCAACCCTTCGTAGTCCGCTGCTGGACATGGGCCTCCCCTTATCTACACCACTCCGTCCAATGCTAGACCTTTTGAATCCAACGGTTTCCCGCTGTCTTCTTCAAGTCATCTGTCCAGTCTGTCCAGTGCAGTTGCATTTTGTAATTGGAAATAGAATCTTTGTGTCCCATTTAATAATGTTTTCAATAAAACTTAAATATACCTACATGTATAGGCGGCATTTCAAGTGAGCACAACCATTAACACGGCCCATAAATGATAAAAAAAGTAAAAGTTATTACATACTTCAAAGTTTTACGGTTCTCAAGTTAAGGCAGGGTTTTCTTCATGGATCTCAGCGCAAACTTAACGAGCAAAATGTAGAAGGGGCATACGAAATGTGAGAGCTCTTGACCTCTTTCCCGGATACTCGGTCATCCCGGGATGTGACCGGTCGTAAGAAGGTTTCCCTTATTTTAAATAGGAGATGTAATTTTCTTTGCATCAAATTAACAACAATACTGATTCTTACGATGGCGCTGAAACTTTTCGTGATACGATTTTTATGTTGGAAATGGATTCGAAACATTGAAATTTTAAATTGAGGTTTGATGACTGCAGAAACATTTTTCACTTCATATTATTATAAAACATCATAAAATTTTATATTTTATATCTATTACTGATTCATGCTAATGCTTCATGCTAATGACGGGACATGAGTCCAGTCGTGAAGCAGCATGTTTTATGTCGTGAATTTATTCAAGGTGTGATTACTACAGATACATTGCTTTGATCCTGTTTGAAATTGGAAGCATACAAGCTGCAGTGAGTATTAAAATGTTGTACTCTGTAAGCTCGTTGGCAAAAAAAACGTTGGTTTATTTTTAAAAAGTACTCGAAAATTGTAACAGTCCTAACGTGGAGTCGGTACTTAAATTCTTTCGCCTACACTTTTTCCGTTTGGAACGGCCTCAAATTACCACATCGCCGAACCCATTATCACGTACCAGTCGTATATTAATATATTGAGGCAAAATTATATGAGGTATGTGAAGGCAATTTACATTTTTATGTGCAGGCATAATTTCTCTTAATTTTGTTGTTGAGTTCACTTTTCTGTTTGTATTTTGGGATCATTTTAAATTTAAAATCCACTTTCTACGAACGACCATCTTTAGTGTAAATCGTAATTGTATTTTAAGTCATCATGATTCAACTAATGACTCCTATCTTTGTAAATTTTCGTAGTCTTCCGAATTTAGATACGTCTATTTTATAATTATCAGTAAGGTCAAGTAATTCAAAGTTTCTTCTTAAATTAAGAATGCTAAAGAGAGAGATAATTATGGACAATAGTGACCAAAAAGTTTGCATTTTTTAAAAAAGTGATTGAGTAGCAAAGGAAAGTCCTATCTGTGGTTGAATGCGAGTGCTTTGCTACTCATGAGGACTAAGATCTTTGAATCAAATAAAGTTTCTCCGGCAACCACACCTCCCCAGCCGAATTAAAAGACACGAACATGTTGAATTTACGACATTTTCATAGAAAAATCGGCTGAAATTGATCAAACTTGGTCTGAGTTAAAGAGACGGTTATAAGATGAAGTCTTCCCTTGAAGTTTGTAATATCACATCACATACAGACGTAAATAATTCGGAACTAGTTAAGTAAGTTCCTCAACTCTGCGCTAAAAGGGTTACCCTGTTGGGTTTTGGGTGAATTAGGAAAATGTTCCGAATATGTGTACTTTGGGAGCGAAATTTGGACGGTCCTGAACGAAATTGGTTAAAAATGTCGCGTTTTTGCGCCAATTACTCGCGTCTCTAGGGACCGAATAGCCCTGATTTTAAAGGTTATCCTTCATCATTTATTAGTTTAGGCATTTTGGGTTATATTAAATAAAATTTTAAAAGTAAAAATTGAAATGTTTTGGGATAAATTTTATGCACAACCAATACGTTCATGGAATGGTTTTCAGTGGAATGGTCTTTCCGATATTTCCGCAGGACTAATATGGAATTACTGTACTAATGGACTGTACTGCACGAATTGATGGATTAACAGTACTGTTCTCCAAACTGTACTGTCCTCGACTCCTCTGGTTTTGTTCCTGACGATGAGCCATTATGCCACTCATCATCAAGTCTCACGTACAAATAAGCGTACGTGAAACTTGATGCCAGAATTAGAACTATATAACTGATTTATCCGCATATGTCTCTCGCTCTCTGCAATTACTTTAATGTCTTTTTTCTGAACTCTGCTCTGTAGTTAGCTTGCTATTGAACGAGGTACTCGACTAACTAGATAGAAGATTTTGAAGAAATCCACAGTTTATCAGCTGTAAAATAGTATAGCTACTGTGTATTTTATCCAAAATGATCAGCTCTTTATTTCGTTATCAAAGTTCTTAAAATTTTCCAATTCTCTTTTAAAATCTCTATCATCCCGTGTCGAGTAAGAAAAATTTCTATTAAATTGAATTTTAATCTTCGTAAAAACTGACCCAAATACCAGTCGATTTTAATTGAAAGTTCGGAATTGGCAAGTTGTATCTCCTGCCTGTAATAATACGTCGATTTCCACTTTCAATAACTTTGACCTATTTCAAACCTTATATCAATCGGAAGTAGCGGCTATTGGATTGAGATTCAAATTGAGTTTAGATCTCTGCTAAGGTCGATGTTCCAGGTTAAACGTTAGTTTGAAATTTATTTATGTGGAACAGATTTTTAACTGACAATATCGGCCATCTGATGTTAAATGGTCATTAATTTTATTAACGGCCTGCATTGCATAAGAACTGAGATTGTGGTGATTGACATTCCTAACCGGCGAGCACGTCAACGTCCAGACTTCCCAAAAAAGTTATAAAGGTGACATATCTGTGTTTGCCTTTACAGTGTGTTGTGTATGTTTGCCTCACCAGCCGATATTAGCTTTAGCTACTGCAGTGACTTGCCGAATGGTTCTTCATTTAGCGCAAGCGGTTTTAAATGATCTATCACGCTGATTTTCACAGTCATGTCTACACTTAGTCTTCGTATTATAATGACGGGACCACACAACGATTCTGATGCTGCGCCTACTTCCTGCCCATCCTAACTGACCTTGGGCAGATGCCTCAACCATGTCAATGGAACGAGGCCACAGCACAAAGGATGGCTTTGTGCTTCGTGTGTAAACAAAAGCGGTTAATTGCAAGGTGATGAAGTTGACGTTGGTGGAACGTTATTTTTGGATGGATTTAATGGATATATTGATGCAAATAGAAGTGAAAAATCTTCAAACAGTAAAAAATACCTTGAGATGCTATAGATCCTCTAACATCTCAATACCCTTTAAACCATTCTGGTAGTGTTAAAGCCTAAAGGTTTGCTGGTAGCACCGAACTGCAACCATACTAGTTGTTGATATATACATAGATAATCCCGTGACTATTCCAGATATCATATTTTATGTTCTTACATGCTTGGCTACGTACTTACCTTGGATGATCCCATATTCGGACATCGGTAACTAGGTTGCCGCTAATTCCATTATATCCGCTGGCTGGATAGGTGTCTTAATCCGATTGTAACAGTTATTTGTATTATATGTCATATGTTTTTGTGTGTGTGTTTTGTGACGCAATATTTTTTGTTCTTTGGGCCAGTTGTTTTAAAATTTCTTCGCCCCAAATACTTAAACGTGTTAATTTTGATCTATAGGTAAATTTATTTCCAGATTCTGTAGGTACTCAAATAATATATTTTGTGTTTTTCGAAAAACTTCGGGTTCTAGAATCAGTAAAACTGAGTCAAGAAACTCAGCAGAAATTACGATTTTTAAGTAAAGTGTTTATTACCTTAATAATGACTTGAATTAAGTTGCGTAGGTATATGTACCACAAGATTTTCAGCGAACTTCTGATATAGAGAAATTGTAGACGCCTCATTTTAGATATTACGACATGGAATAAATACTCAGAATTGAAAGTTTGGCAATCAGCCAAAGGATCCTGGGTGGAAAACGCAGTTATCTTCATGAAACTCAATTCTACGATTATCACATTAAGTATTAAACTTAAAAATATTATTTATTACCCAGTGCGTATATTTACGCAATAATACACAATGTAGGCACAACATAATAAAAAATATTATTATTCCCGGTGAGTATGTCCAGATGTGCGCTTATTGCAGCTGTAAGTGAAAGTTTGGCTCGTATCCAGCGATGGGATTGATAGCAAATGCGGTTATTTGCCCTATTTTTATACTGGAGCAACAAATAAGTGTGCAGGCCATCTGATGTAAAATAGTTAGTCAAATTTTCTACACTCGGTCGCCCTATGACAGGAAAAACAAAAGGATAGAACCTACTCCACACCTGTGCAGCGAGCATGAACAGTATCCGCAACTCTCTTCCAAACAAGTAAAAAGCTGAGCCTATGCTGCTCCAATGTGAAAATGTCGAGATACGGGTAGTTGGTGATCAGATGGTGTCAGATTCCAATGTGAAAACTCGAGATAAACGGGTAGGTTGGTGAATAACTTATGTCGGATGTTAAAACTGACCACTGACCAGAGGGCACTGTCAAGGCTCATCGACAACAACCAGGACAAATGGTTTGACGAGCTCTTTGATACAAGAAAATACAAATGTAATTCGCCACAAACTAATGATGAGATTATCTTCCAGCGCCTGAAACCGCGTAACTTTTTGGTTAAATTAATCACTTAAATTACATTATAACTACAAAATTACGCTCGGATAAATCCAGCCCAGGATTTTGGGTCAATTCCCTGTATTGGGTTACGGATTACGAAAGATATTGACACTGTTTTGTTATGCATGAGGTATTTTTAACCTGTTCAATTTAAGTAGCTACTGGTGTTACTTGTTTTACTTTTCTGACTGGTTGCCAGTCCTGGTCGGTTCTGGTTAAATAATGATCAGCTCCTGTCCGTAATGCCTGGTTTAGAAATTTCGTCTATAAAGTTATAAGTAGCCTCCTGTGTAGTAAAATCTTTAAGACTTTGAAATAGATAGTCATGATGTATTAAAACAATGCAAAGCTCCTGAAAGATTTACAAGCACGTACTGAACACCAGAAGCAGTTATCTATTACAAAACATCAAATATCTAAGCGTAGGCCGATCCTAAGTTGATGGCAAGTGTAGCCATTACCGCCATTACAACCAGTTACAACCATTAAACATAGTTACGGCAATATCCAATCGGTAGGGATTTGTTTACATCAATTTGTAGGCAATTGGTTGTTAGGCGTTTTCACATTATCCAAAATGCTTGACGAATGAAGAAGGCCATTTTTCCTATTGGACGTCAAAATCTACAGATTGCATGAGCGAAAAGTATTATCGCTTATGGCAGCAACGTTTAACCTCAAATTGAACTGTGGGGTCTAAAGTCTCTCTGCCAAACCTTAATCTACAGATGTGTAAAAACCAATTGAGAAAGTGCTCCTAGAATGACTATGACGTTAATTACATTTTTCTAACGCAGGACAGGCTGCCATTCGACCAGGTGTATTGATGACCTGATGAAGGCAGCGGGAAACCGTTGGATATGTCTGGATGCCGCATAGCTTTTATCTATTACTTAGACTGCCCATTGCAATGCCTACCATGCTTCTTTTCTACCATTTTTTGTACAAAACTAATTTATGCTACTACTTTTGGTGTGCAATTAAGTGTACCTATTTTGTCGTTGTCATTGGATTTTTATAGTTGGACCGTACCGTCTTCATTGGTATATGCGTGAACGCTTATTAGTTGGCATGAGCCTTAAATTACGCCCACTGTGCGTAGGTGTGGACCAGCCTTATAAGCAAATCGGGTGTGTCGCAACCACGATTTGCTTGAAAGTCAATTTGATACGCCAACGTTTTGTTTACTAATAGTTTTACTGCCATAAATGTTCACAGCTAGACAAAGTTGATAACCGTTTTTGGTGAAATTGATGATTCTGTCTCCACATCAACGGCTGAAGGATTATTTGAGGTTGTAGGATGCGTTGGTGAGATAGCTGAGGTGATATTTATTAACCGTTCAGTGTTTCACTGAACCAAAACACAAAGACTGTCTCCCTTCACAGCATGTGTTTAACCCATTAGTGACCCAGTACAGGGTCGGGTCTGTTCTCGTAATGAGAAGGCTTAGCGTAGCCCACCACGCTGATGTTATGCAGGGCGTTGGACTACCAATAATGAAATTCACAGCATAAGCAGCTATTTACCACTGACAAAATACAAGAGTTTTGGCTAGCTGCATTCCTTTTAAGTCCGAGTATTGAAAAGGGTGCCACCATGGCTGGAGTGACTACGGATTGCTGGAGGAAAATTAATGTCACAAGAACTACAGATAATGTTATTTTACCTGTATGACACGTGGGCAATAGGAGTACGAAAACCTGAAGAAGACAATGGGAGAAGAATAAACCGTTAAATTCAAAGCGCCCTGGACCAGATAGGGAAGCGTCGATTAATGGTGGACCATGTCCAGTAGTTGCGAAGAGCTGAAAGAAAGGACGCAAACATTGGCATCATTTGAATGCCTACTACTGTCCTAGTCCGTTCTTTGGAATCCTCCTCCTCCACCTCAGTCGTTCTCTCTTGACAGAGTGGTCGTGGCGGGTGACGTTGCATTTTCGTTGGACAATGATGCTCTCGCGATGCGTCTCCATTTGTTGCGGTTTGTAGCATCTCGAAAACTCTGGACTATGGAGGTCTGTGTTGCAGCTTTTATAATATCTGTCCAACGCGTAGGTGAGCGCCCGCGTGACCGCTTGCCCTCCACTTCTCTCTGGACAACGAGTCGTTCTATGGAATGTTCATTCCGAACAACATGTCCGAAATATTTGAGGATTCGTACTTGCACCGTCGACGATGACCTCTGCTCGATTTTTAGCTCTTTTAATATCGAGTCGTTGGTCCTAAATGCTGTCCAAGGGATCCACAGTAGTCGCCGCCAGCACCACATCTCAAGTGCATCGATTTTGCGTCGGTCTTTCAGGCGAACCGTCCACGTTTCTGCGCCATAAAGAAATATTGGGAAGACTAAGCTTCTCATTAGGCGGACTTTGGTGGTTTTCGTGATGTTACGGTTACACCAGACTCTTGTCAGCTTGTCAACGGCAGATCGTGTGATAGCACATCTCCTTCTAATCTCCTCTTTGGAATCAGCAAAATTGAATTCCGTTTGAGAGAATCAGGGGGCTAACATAGTTATATCGTGAAAGCATGAAGTTTAATGGTGTTGCAATAGTCATCGACAAACAATCTAACTTGGTCGTTAGATTAGTTCTGCAACAACGGGCTACTCGATTCCACTCGATTATAGTGAAGGGGTCGCTAGGTCAATTCGAGAATAACCGGGTCAATTGTTTCTCAGCTAATTGTTACAAAACGGGGAACTGAATTCGAATGTTAGCTCTCTATAAGTTTGCGTTTCAGATCTTGCTTCCATGACTTTTTGACTAATATTTAACAAAATTCTGATATTCTGATATGGCGCTAGTAGTACACTGTATCATGCTTTTATAGTTTTATCGTTTTAAGTTTTAAAATAATTTTTATTTATTAATGTCCTGCTGTGACGGTCAGACTGTAAGTTCTCTGTTGTGTTCTCAATGGTATGTAAATTGCATCAACCCGCATTAGGCCAGCGTGGTGGACTAAGGCATGTAGGCCGGTCCGTCTTATTGTGAGAGGAGATGGGAAAGGAGAGGAGGAAAACCTGAATGGTTGTTGCAGAAACAACCAGATATAGAGCCGATTTCCCCGGGAACCTGACGATTGATGATTATTCTGAGAAATGTTTCTTACTGACCACGAATCAGAATTATGTTACATTGTGTTGATGTTGAGGATGATGTAAACCATAATTCTTTTTGAAATAATATGAAATTTATTTAAAAATGCTAACAACACCTCTTAAAATTCAGTCTTTAATCAATTCTTGTAAAACTGAGAACAAAACGGTATCGATTCTATCTTTAGATAGATGTAGACAGCATTCCAGGTTTTTATCTCATACTAGCACCTACTCAAACATATCTGAATTTTTAATTAAATTTGGTTTGCTTTACAGTGTGCTTTAACTAGTTCCGCAGGTTTTAACTGATTAAAGATTTATCCGATTTTGTTTTTTAGCTCAGGTAGATAAAGGCATGGCATGTTGTGTGTTGCACTAACGTTCAACGTTTCTCGAAAAGATCGCTAATTTTAGTCATTTCAGAATTCACTTACAGGTTTAATATCATTTCAAAACCCGAGCAAATATAAATCAGAAGGAGCGCAATCAATAAATCCCACGATCTTGACATGGCTGTCTGCTCACCAGGAATGCTTGATCCTGGGCTATTTATAGCTCCGTCCGTCGTACTCTCGCGCCCATAAACCTATTAATAAAACTTCAATCTCTGATCTACTGTCTACTCATCGTTTGTAGCTTCATAAGCTATCACATAAACTTGCACGGTCTTAAATAAAGTACATAATCTTTAATTTTATAGTCTAAAATTTCACCATGGCAGGCTACATGGAACCATAAAGAAAGCAGTTATCGTCAAAGTTTATCGAAGGACTACATTTAAAGAAATGTGTTAAACCAGTATAAGGGTCAACGGCTCACTGACTGGCACGGGTCTCTCCTCACAACAGGAGGAGGCCTGGGGCATACTCCACCACGCTGCTCCAATGCGGATTGGTGGAGAAACGGGCTAGTGGCTAACCCGTGTGATATGATCAATACGCCCATAAAAAATCATCGGCTTTTATTTATTGTCAGGTACGAGTTGTGTACACTTAATGAACGTCATAAATTATAGAATATTATCTTACATCTAACATCCGCTTTCGGTGCCCCTCAGGCTATCGTAGACAACGGAGAAAAAAGCGGGCGGAAAAAAACTCCCAGCACTCTTTTTAAAATCAATTATGAGCTAATTATATTGCAGTATGATTTTCAACCGATAAATGAGCACGCGTGACAGCAATCGCGTGTGTCAGTATCAGTCTACTGTCGTACAAAGGGCCTGTACATAGGGCCTCCGACAAGGTGTAACGATTGCTGTCGTATCGATAACAACCGGAACCGACGGCTTAACGTGGCCTCCGAAGCACGGAAGCACGGATTTAGTTCGCCACTAGCGGTCACCCATCCATGTAATGACCGCCCCGACACGTTGCTTAAATTTTCGATCGATCGCTTGTTATCTATACAAGCAGCGGGGCTAATAAATATCTATCACAATGAAAATCCATATCCTTGCTCATAGAATGACATCGATAAATTTATTAACCACCTTTGTAACATAACAACGCCGGCAATACATTGGACCCTCATTCATCATGTAAAGGTCATAGAAAATGTCAAGCAATATAGCAGCTTCTATCGACCTTCCAGTATAGAAAGACGGCAAGAAATATTCGGGCTAATGTCCTTTCATGACCAACATTAAGATATGACACGTTCATAGTTTACTTTTTATACACCACAAGCAAAAATAAAATAAAATGAAGAGGTATGCTTGCTCCTTGGCTCCTTAAAAAAACAATAAGTTGTAAGCCACTCCAAGATAATTGTCTGATATCTCACCTTCTCGCCATTTCTATGTCTATAAGACTTTTACGGAACGACATTTGTACTGCACCAGGATAGCACAATCATTTGAACCCAGACTCAATACAAATAATATAAAAACCGCAATTCAGCGGTCTGTTTTAAACAGCAATATCTGCAATTGCGAATCTCAAAGTAGAAAACTTTTTGATTTTATCATTGATCCCCCGTAATCGAGAAAGTTGGAAGACTTAACAAACCAAAATTAATACCAAAGCTTTGAGAAGAAAAACTCAGTCATGACTTATTCTTTAATTGGATAAGAGTTATCTGTCAACTTCCGAGGCTTTAAGATCTCTAAAAGCTTTATGTTGGAAAGATAAAATCTCCGTAATGTAAAAAATATTCTTTTTAATTACCAAGAGATATGCACGAAATTCACTGTCGTAATTCTTAACGGCGTCAAGCGATCGAGCGAAATTACGTTTGAGTTAGATAGAGTGGATTCAAAACAGATATGTCACCTTTCTACTCCATTTTTCTATGTTGACTACGATATTTTGTAGGGAATAAATATTGATGTTTCCTCAATTCGACAGCGTTACGCACAGATTGTAATAAATTCGACACGAAGAAATAACGGAAATTGAATCGACGAAAAGTGATTCCGTAGTCATTCGCCGCGATTCAATACAATATCGATACGCTCTAAACGTGATGGAATATGATTTATTTACATTGATGATATTTTATTAATATGAGCTCGGCGGTGATAGCCCAGCTATCACCTAGATGATAGCGAGGTGATAGCGGCTTAGAATTCGACCTCTTAATCGAGAAGCCTAGGTTCGAATCCTAGTGGCTGATTTCGAGACCAATGATTTCGTAAAAAAAGTAATGTTCGCTTTATAAAATTAAATAAGAATCACCTGCTGTTACGGTGAAGAAAAGCATCGCGAGGAAACTGTATGCCTGAGTTAACAAAAAAATGTTCTCGAAGGCATGTGAAGTCCACCAACCCGCGTTATGATCTATCTGTGTACCAAATTTCATCCAAATCTGACCAGCCGTTTTTGCGCGAAAGATTAACAAACATCCATCCATGCTCACAAACTTTCGCATTTATAATAGTACATAGTAGGACCAATGGTTAAGCATACCTACCTACTGCTAATGATCGTATCTTAGAATAGAAGATAAAAAGGTCATAACCTCTCGTTTACCCAAACGAGTCCGTGCGTGTTCAGTAGATGTTGATCGTAGATTATAATAAGAAAATCATTGTCTCCGGTGCTCCGTTTCCCACGGCAAAGGTCGCGGAAATGTGACAAGAAGTAGGTACGTGACAACCATTGTTGTGATGGGATCGAGTGCGTTACTCGGTTTGAGGTTCCGGACACACACACACGATTCTATATAAATAAACGTAAAATTAAACAAATAAAGAACGAAAGATTTCCCCGTCCACATACATTTGAAGAATAGACTCTGTATATTGTTTTGTTAGAAAAGCGCAATTATAAGTTACCAACTTATAATTGCGCTTTTCTGGAAGAATCTCATGTCATAGTCCCGTGAAACCATGTCGGGTCGAAGTCATGTCAGTTAGCGGTGAAAGCCCAGTAGCTGAGAATACGACGTTGAATCGAGGGGTCCGGGTTCTAATCCCAGTGGCACGCACCAATGACTTTATAAAAAAGTTATGTGCGCTTTATAAAATTAAATATCACCTGCTGTTACGGTGAGGGAAAAACATCAGAAAAACAATGCCTGAGGGTTCAGAAAAAAAATGTTCTCAACGGCATGTGAAGTCCACCAACCCGCACTAGGCCAGCGTGGTGGACTAAGGCCTACATCCTTCTCATTGTGAGAGGAGACCCGACCCACTCTAAGTGTGAACCTGAAAATCGGACTGTGGATGATTGGCACATCTCACATGCATTGTAAAGTGTGTTTCAAATGAAAATGTTAGCAACTTCTGTGTTTCCAACGTGTGGACAAAACAGAAGTTGGCAATTAGTCTTCGGTGGAAATACAGCTTAATCTTTAAATTTTTTGTTACATCAGTTTGTTAAGGAATTCTAAATTATAATGAAGCAATGTTTCGTGACCTTGGAACGCGAGGTCACGAGGGAACGTTAAATTAATTCAATTATTTTTAAAATGCTTATTTATTTGGAACTAGGTCGTTTTATTATATTTCATTGCCTGAAATCTACATAATTGCAATATTCTTGATACGATGATCCGATTAACAATTTTAATTTCGACATTTTAAAAATCATAAAATGTTGTGTACAAAATAAGATCAAGTTTATATTGTGATTGTATGAATTTGTGAAGAATTTATCAGTTCTTAACTTCTTATAGATAGAATGGGCCAGCGTGGTGGACTAGGGCCTATATCCTTCTGATTGTGAGGGGAGGCCCGACTCTGCAGTAGGTTAGTTCTACATCATAGGGACAGGCAAACATAGTTCTCTTAATCCACCACACGACACAAATAATAATCTATTTTTGTTTCAAGTACCTGTAGAAGTAGTAAAAACATGCATAGCTCTGTATATGTGTCAAGTGTAAAGCTATGATAATATTATTATCATAAATTAATGTAGCTGTATTAAGCCTTTATTAAGTTTACAATGGGTGGACTTCCCTAATACTTAGTGGCATTCTCTACCTCTACCTCTCTACCTGTAGTGGAAAAAATATCGGTATTAGTGGCAAATTCAAAGGTTTGTGAAGATTTGGTACATAGGCAAAATAACCTGGATCATTAATACCTATAATAAAGTGTGTAAAAATCTTATTTTGCAAATTGAAAAATGGAATGTCAGTAACCCATTAATGACCCACTACAGGGTCGGGTCTCCTCTCACAATGAGAAGGATGTAGGCCTTAGTCCACCACGCTGGCCTAGTGCGGGTTGGTGGAGAGAAACATGGAATAATTTTATCAAATTGTATATGGTATTGTCATCGGTCCTCGAAAAATCTACAAAGTTTGTTACAAACAAACAAACATACATAATATGAAGCTAATATAAAGCGTGTTAAAAAAAGAGAGATTTATAAGACACTTATCTCTCTTTAAATCACATGCAGAAGTTTATTAAATCAACAATCGGAATTATTATAACATTTCCATAGTAATATTTCGTCTATGAACAAAATAAACCATTTCTGGCTCTACGGGGTACAAAATTCAAGGCACCATAGAAAAAAGCGTTTACTTCAAAGCCAATTTCCTATAAAGCTGCAATTCCCACGGCGATGTCACGTTTCTACTAAATATAGAGTAAAGTCGCGTCGAAAATTAGTACCGCCTGGAATATCGCTCGTGCGTGCAAAAAACGCTAAGAAATATGCAATCACTGTAACAATGGCATGTTACGAAGAGATAGGCCGAGAGCCGGTGAAGGAAACAGGTTAAATGTACAGTAAGGCCGCGCAGGTTCGAAATCGCTTCCATACTGAGCGCGGCCTAACATTAATTTTTTATCGGAAATTTGTAGCAAACAGTTTGAAAAATTGTATTATTTGACGCCTGTGCAATGATTATTAACAGTATCGTCAAAGTATTCGTATGGTAAATGTCAGTCATTAGTTTGTCATAAGTTAGTTTGTCTGACATCTTCCCATACTAATGGCACACGTTAACTATACGAATACGTTGATAATAGTTTCCATGCTTGGGGTGCTGACAGGTTATTTATTCTGCAGCAAACTTCGATGTCGTTCAAAACCTTTTGTTTAGTCTTCAAAATAGATTACTATGAATACAGCACTGAACAAATGCCTTCCTATAAAACATCACTAGCTCTCTGACTATAAGGTTTACACCTCCACTTTTTCTCAAGCCATTGAACTATACCCATTGTGCCACGTTATCAAATGCAGTTAACCCTTCCTTATTACCTTGTGTTACGGTTCAAAACGGCGTAAACGTAATCTTAGGCCCGAAGTTCAAGGTTCTAGTTGCAACTACACTGAACGGTTAAAGTATACTGTTATGCGTTTTTTTACTTAATGAGTGGGAAATCTTTAGTGTTACTAGGTGGATCTTTTGTGGTTTGATGGGAGGAACCGCCGCCTTGGTAATGCGCCGTGTAGGAAGTGTTGTGGGCGGAAAAGACGTACCTTTTTTTTATAGTAGGGAATGCGTTACGCACCGTCTCGACCTCTGTCAGGGGGACATAGGGAGGTGTGTGGGACTCCCCCTACCGCTACGAGGCAGGGGTATACCCACTAAACCCTACTGTGCTCCTTCATCGCCAAGGTGACGTTGTTGTGGGAAATCGGCTGAGCCTTAAGCGTCCACAACATCGTCGGCGACTGCCTGCCATTCGTCGCAGGCCCTACATGCTCCCCTTATGGGGAGGCTACAGGAATGACCAGGAGCACCGGGTCATTCCTGTCCATCGGCGATGGTCTGTGCAATGCAGGTGGAGGCACCCCCGTACCCCCAGCCTGCAGACCACCACCGGGGGGAGGGAGAGAACGGTCGTATTGCCGTCTTCTCCTTCCCCTTGGAAAAGGCGTACCTACGTCAAGCTTTGCAACCGGTAGAATCATTTGTAGTAAAGGACATACATTTTAGATTTTTTGTGTATTCTTACACACACACTGTGTATACTTACCTATCTAATAATTTAATAGTCTAATTTTTAATAGTCATAAATAAGAATATAATTAGAAAGAATCTTACCGCTCTATACATTTTAATGGGTAGACTACTAAGATTGGAACATTATTTAAATACATTTTCATGAATGCGTAAAGAGCATAATTATTATTTTCATAGTTTAGGTTAGGCGGGAATAGCCAATTTTTTCATCCCGTTGAATAAGGTCGGCTAAGGTTGATAGGTAATTATTCCGTAGAATAAAAAGCATCATACCACAGACAAAGACTATAATTTAAAGGTAACAAAAAAAACGAGGTCTTCAATATTGTACCTCTCTAGGTGTAAAGTCATTAGCATAAATCCATTTTTCCTTTTTGTTTTAAACAGGTCCTCATGACTGAAGGGTGAATTTCTAAACACGCTTTGTTTTCCTGGATGCTTAAACCCGAATTAATTACTGACTCTTCAAACCCCATTGTTGAGCGATTTCATGACAAAAGGAAAAATGGATTTACCTACGTTTTATTTGGTTGTTTTCGAGTTGTGTTGTGAACAGTTCTTTTTTATTTTTTTGAAACGTATTAAATATGCAAAATCAATAAAAGCTTTTGCGGTGAAATTTCACAAACACTGACAAACCGCTCCCTCTTCCCCTCTTCTCCCTACCGTTTCCAAAAAAGCTCAATGAACTTATAGATTGTATAAGTTTATTGAGCTTTTTTAATATTCTCAAGACATCGCGTTCATTAATCCATCTTTACTTTAACTTTCCGTAATTAATACCATTCATTAGAACAGGGCAGACAACAAAGGAGGAAGATTAACACCGGTTATTTTATAAATTCCACCAACCCGCAGTAGGCCAGCGTGGTGGACTAGGGCCTACAACCCTCTCATTACGAGAGGAGACCCGACCCTGTAGTGGGTCATTAATGGGTTACTGACATTTTATAAATTAACTACAGTGACTGTTAATAATTTATAGCGCCACTTTGTCTCGGCTGAATACTTTTCATTTTGTTATAGTCAATAAGGCAAACAGAAATTCAATGTGTCTTATGGTAACTGGAAACCATTGACTACTTTCTACCTCAAATAGAATAAAATGTATATAAAATAGAGGAATTGTATCAGTCATTATACTAATGTGGAATTGTACTACGTTGCTATTCAATCCATCAAAAGATTTCTTTATGGCGATTTCCGTCCTCCGTCAAGAGAGGGCGCCACGGGTATCCTGAATCACGCTATCGAAGTTTTCTACATCGCCGGCATAGTTTTATTACCGACTTCAAAAAAGGAGGTTATCAATGCGACACGTATGTATCGTAAGTACGTAATATTCTCGGAACTGCACAATTTCCACGATATAAGGTGTTTGTAGACGGCTCTTACGCGGCTTTGCACGATATTTATTTCTCCCTTTTAAAACGTTCCTGTAATTGTGGCTTGTATAATGTAAGTTTGTTTACAAGTGATTATTTTGTTTCAGGTCGTGTCGGGGCCGCCGGTAACCATGGCAACCGGCGTTGAAACAAACCCCTGAGCCACCGGGTAAGGTGTAAACTATACCTTAGATTTACGAGCACTAGTCTTTTTGCATGAGTTTATGTAAGGCGAATACTGACCGCTGCGCTGATAGTAGTGAACTAGTGAATTAACATAAGGCGGCCTGCACCCCATTGGAGGGACTTACTTCCTTTAATATTGGAGACCAAGTAACGGTTCTAAACTTATTTTAAAATCAACCACAATCTTGGTAAAACGAACCACCTCTAAGACCTACAATGACTTTGTAAAAATATGAAATATATTTAGTCAAAAGCAGTAGATGACAGTATACTAGACAGAACACTATGGTAGCAAATAAAACAATAATGTTAAAAATTATAAAAATACGTTATGATTATGAGTTCGAAATACATTTCAATGTAACACCAAGCAATGAAACTTTTTAGATACCAAACCATAAACATTAAATTCTCCTTAAATGTATGTTTTAGAACCGTTTAGACTTTCTTATACTATATTTTGTTATTGAATAGAAAATGACAACCTCTTCTAGATGACGGCGTTACTTTAAATTAAGATTAAAATATAAAAAAAAACATTATTATGATTAAAAATAGATTTCAATGAATTACCTGGCAATGGCTCCTTTTGGATACCAAAGCATGAAGATTATCCCTGGTGTTTTAGAAAAAGGTAGCTTTCTTATATCTTTTGTTATAGAAAGAAAAAGACAACCTCGTCTAGACGGCGTCGTTACTTTTCCTGTGTCCATTGTTCTATCAGAATTTGAATTTACAATTCGATATTTATTTGCCATTGATGCTTCCCTTATGTTGACGATAAATGAGTAATCTTTAACAATACAGGGTATGTTACTGATTTATTTGTGACGCTTATAGTTGTGTCTCGACGCTGTGAGTATATTTAGAGTAGAATGGAAATACTTTATATTTAAAAGCGATGTTAAATAAACAGTCAACAGCCCGGAGTCGCTCCAAAGGTTCTCGGGTACCCATGAGTATAAACGTTTCCCCCTTTTCGAAAAAAAGAACACACTTAAAAGAGAATTTCATCATCAATCATTTTCATCATCATCAATTTCATTTCATTTCAAGAGAATCATCATAAAGCAATGATGTTTTGTTTTAATTTAAAACAGTAACCATTCATTAAACACTGTTCATTAAACAATTGTGTTGCCGATGTAGCGTAGACCGTTTAGACCTGGGGGATTTAAAACGAAACATCATGTTTTAAATTAAAACAAAACAACATTGCTTTATGATGGTTTTAGGAGTTTGTAGTAACCCCCAGGTGTTAAATCAAGATGCTCGGGATGTAGATATACGCCTAAGAAAAATTGTTGAGGAGGATATTTGCTACTGGTTACCTGTAAGGAACTATTCTGCAACTGATCGACAACACACTGAGTCGACTTATTCTTTTGCCGGCAAATTTATTCAACAGATGCTAACTCGTGATAGAAGATAATTCGTTCCAATTACCCGAGATGTTTTTTCTCGTTCAATTAAGTCTCGAACAAAGATTTCTAGAGTGAAAACGTGTTTTAGCGATTTGAATTTCAAAGTTAACGGATTAGAATCACCATTTGGGTCGCAGTATTTCTAAGGAGATTCATGATTACCTTATAGTTCGTTTGGCTATGAATAAATTTGTGTGTTTTGTTGAGATTACATCTACAAACTTCCGTTATGGAATGGAGTATTTAGATTTGTTTTTCCAATGTATGGGGAGTATACACATGATACATATTATTATGTACATATTGGGTTTCCCTATTGTTTGATCTTATCTTTATTTTCCATAATTTAAAAATGTCTTACCTACCGTGCATCAGCTTTATACAATCTACTATGATATTCATTTCTTATGTGGTTAATTTCTAAGTTATTTTCGTAGTATACCATCAAATGTAACAGTAACCTGTATGTCTGAGAGAACTCTATAATATTATCAAAAGCACGAATGTAGTTTACCAATCTACATTAGACCGGCGTCTTGGGCAAGAACCTACATTCAGACCCGGGGCCTGATTCTGTATGACCATTCATACTCGTATCGCGGCAATGTCGTGTCTCACCCGTGATAAAAAGTCAAATATCGTGACAATCTTATGTCTATTTTATATGGTACCTAATATATCTTATTAGGTACCATATAAAATAGACATTAAGGTTCCTTGTGCCGAGTTCATGAAGTGACGTACGGTTTGATGTCACACACGGCACGAGATCTTTAGGTTCATACAGAATCAGGCCCCTGATCTTGCATTGGAACACTAATGGTTCGCAGACATACTATTACGCGCTTCACAGAATATTCCAAAGAAATACCTGCCATTTCTGTCCAATTGAGCACTGTTTCATCTTAACACGTCAGTAAGCATGCGTCACAATACAATATAAATAAAACACCGATCCAATTTTGACCTGAATACATAACAGGCGTAAAGGCGCTCCAAGACCTAACAGATGTGACTACATTTAGACAAACACCAATTTGTGAAAATTGTTCTTTTTGTGGACATTTTGGAACAAGGACTTGCTTTGTGATAGTTAACTGACCTAAGGTGACAGGGTGAAAGGGGGTTGAAATTTTGTGTGAAAATCTGTAGATAATATGTGCAGAAATGGATGTGATGATATTATTCAGCGATTCAGATATACACCCAGACGGGCCACCCGATGGTAAGTGGTCACTGTCGATTGACATGAGCAATACCAGACATATTGTTTTTAATATGCCTCAGTATATAGGGGATGCTAAGAAAATCTGAAAGGAATGCCATGAAAATTGTAGAAATTTCTATATTTGGCGGAACGGAAGTGTGTCGAGAGAGAGCTAGTTTTAGAATACAAAATTTAATAGCATTTATATTCAAAAGGCTCAAAAGCATTGCCTACCGTTTTATGATGTTCCTTCCTATTGTTGTATACACTTTGTTATGTGGCAAAATAAAATGTTTCTTTCTTTAAATATCGTTTGTTATCACCTGTTCAAATGCATAAATACCCACCTGATGACGTATTTTAAGGCCGTTGTGCGACCTAGCACCTGCGGAACACCTGGACAAATACGTAAGGTTTTCGTAACATCCTCTTTGTGTGGATTTGGCCTAAATTTACCACATCGACCACTATTGATGGTAGAACCACTATTGTTGGCATGAAATATATAATGGTTGATCAGTTTTGATAAGTGTGGTTGCCACAGAAAAGATTTGGAAGTGACTATTGACCGTTACAGCTGAATTTTTTTCGCTCTTGTGTGTCGACTACTTCGATCGATCTACTTCACTTTGATGAGTGTCCCAAAGGGATATACTGAACACTGCCACAACTACACAACACTTGACGGTGGCCCTTCTCTATTTGAAGTATGTAAACCATAGGATGGCGATGATGATGGCGTGAGCACGAACACCATAGTCAAAGTAGTCGTACGGTAAACGTCAATCATTAATACTAGTAGTAGTAATAGTAGTACATATATCATACCAGTGGCGTCCACTGGAGATAGGCACTGAAGATCTATCTAGTCAGAGGGACATGAAAATTTTTGTTTGAACTATAGTAACAATAGGTAGTGATTTGCTTGTCAAATAATAATAGAAAAAGCTGGAAGCCAGAGGCCAGCGTAAAGGTAGGCACTGCCTACCTTTACTTTAGTATGGTATGCTCGCGCCTGTATCATACACATGTTAATAATACGAATACTTTGACTATAGTGTTCTTGATCGGGGCACAAAATACCTTATCGGAAGTCGGACCTAATAACACGATCACCTATGCTATACCATGAGTCTTGGGATAATCAGCTGCAATAACATCTTAACCGTAGCAATACGAAAGACCTCTTGTAACAGTAGCCATAGTAACATTTTTGCCACTAAAATAAAATAACCAAGTAAGCTTCTCAGCTGTTACAGGCGGTCAAGAGACTCTAACCTCGAGGGTGCTAGAGGGTGACCTACTGCGCTCTGCTGTCGCTAGCCTCCGTATTATTCTCTACTTGAGTAAAACACTACTTATTCCCCGCGGCTCTGCTCCCTATTTGGTTCAGTAACTCTTACAGGCAAACCTGATGATAAATCGTCACCGATTATGTCACACCAGGAGTAGCCACTGTCTCTTGTTTTGTTTACCATATCAATGAAACCTAGGAAAACGGACTGTGAAGCACCGATGTAGGTCCAGATGGAATCGCAATAATAGCCACTGGTTACCTAATTTTGTGATGACATATTGTTTCCTATATTCGACTTAGGGGATCGTGCTTTCGTCGTATCTACAAAATGGGTGGTTCTTCTTTGTTACTGCGCACACCACAACTACAAGAGCCGAATTTGATGGTGCCCTCTGAAGCACGGAAACGTGCACATAATTGCCTACTAGTGGTGGGGCTGGGGTCATCCGTGCGACATTGACCGCGCCCGACGTTAGTTTAAACTATTTTATAGTAACCGTCATGAGTCGTGAGCACAGATTATCAGTGGTAGGGATATTCTATACTTTCCGCCAATGTACAGCAGCCGAAAAACGCGCTGGACCAATAGACACTGACGAACTGACGTTTGTCGAACCAATCGTGTGCACCGCAGCGCAGTAATGTCAAACCTACCAATGAAAGTTCTGCTCACCACTCATTACGGCAACTATAAGTCTACAAAAGAACTCAGGCTCAATTATTTATAGACGTCAACTCCAAATACCCCACGTCTTTATTATTGCAATATTAACTTTTTTGTACCGATCGTGTTCTTAACTACGGTAATTACGAGTGAGTGGTAACGAGCTACTCGATTTATGTTTTTACGATCTCAAAGTTGCACTCGGCTAATGTTTCGTGTCACTACTGCATACTTGATCATGATGATATTATGCTTTTAATTAATTTGATAAATGGCTAGTGAAGGTTTTTAATTTAATTGACTTGTATTCAAACACTATTAAAATTTGTCAGGAATTTGTAGTACTTAAACGTTGCGCCAAACTTATGAACTAATTTCTTTTATTAGCAATACTGCGAATGATCACAATGTCACGTTCTTGAGCCAGTGAGCTCCCAAAATCTTGACATCGACCACTTTGTAAAAGCTTTAGTTTTTTTTGTGGTTTTGTAGAGCGGCTTTATTTTAATCTGCTATATCAACGAATATAATGTGACATCTATTCCAAAATTTTTAACCTGTTCATTGTCGTCTTGTGTCGTCGTCACTCGAAGTGTAAACCTCCTTTTTTGAAGTTGGTTAAATAAAGGTAAAATATCTCTATAGCTCTACGATGAATCGTTAGGGTAGTGCTCAATATAGATCTATACAAGTATCCACTCATAAAAAAAAGAATGACCTAAGAAAAACAACTTAAAACCTTGCGAGGTACCAGGTGTCCAGAGGTTGTAGGAGTTCCGAACAAAGCTGCTTATTTATGCGTCCTTGCGGGCTCTAAGACCCTATTACGCAAAATAATTGCCATCGAGTTCCCTTCGAAATTGAGTCTCGCATAATGATCTCAATTACTCGTCTTATGTGCTTCAAGATTCCTCGTTAAGGTGCTTACCCAATTTTGTTTTCGCCTTTACCATTTTTCGTAGAACGAAAGCTTTGAGCGAGCGCTTGTAAAATATTTTTTTATTTGGTTGTTTTTCACAAAGCCTACGGAAGACGACCGTGACCTCCGATTGTAATTTTGGTAATAAACATCCTTTAGATATATATTGTAGGTAGACCGTTAATGGTTTATTCGTAAAATTATTATTAGCGCTTATTCTATGAACGTGAAACTTCTTTTATTAGTACCTATCTTTTCAATTTGGCGTTTTGGGACACTATGGTACGGAATAGTGGTAAATCTTCTGTTTGCTATAACGAACTCTTGTTCTGACAATGAAGGCATGTTTATAAATGTTTTATTCTGTAAGTGGTCATCGTTGCCCACACGAATGATACCGGGAGAGTCGCTAACAGCATTTGAAAAAGAGTTCTTTAATATTCGATTTAAAAGAGGGGTTTCATACGTCTTCCTGTGTAGTAGGTATCGTCCATCTAAGGTCTGCGTCCAGTTGCAATACTAACGGATAAACCAATTGAAGCGGCTTTTTACGTCAATTTCGTTTCTGGGTTTTGTTGTCCGACCGGGAGTTGAAAATCTCGCCATGTTGGAAAAGAATTTTGAACTAATTTGTTTTGCTTTCAATTACCTACTTGAATAATGACAAATTCATGTTCTGATCCAATGATCTTGCAAAAAAATCGTTCTAGAAGACAGATATTGGGTGTGGCCCTATCAAAGGTTGACGACCTGAGTGGCGCAGTGGTAAAGACACCGGTGCGCTGCGCGGAAGGTCCTGGGTTCGATTGCCAGCAGAGCAGAGATTTGAATGATGAATTTGAATTTCTGTTTCTGGTCTGGGTGTGTTGTGTTCTTGTCTTGTGTGTGTCCATGGCGCCCACGACACAGGGAAACCTAGTGTGGGGCTGTGAGTGTGAAGCGTTATTTATGAATAAAAAAAGTGAATGTGGCGCCGCCTTTGAAGGCGTACAAAACCCTGGTCGTGCTATAATATTCTGGGACGACATAATGAACATAAGATTTCATTATACAACCTGCTGTAGCGTTGACGGCTACAAAGTGGGGCCAGGTGCGAGTTCTGCGATCACTTAACTTCACTTAACTGAGCGGTACCTGGTAACTTAGTAAAGTATAAAATAGTAAATAAATCAGGTCTTATATCGACTACTTAACTCTGCTGGTGCCTTAGTAAATCTCGCTTCCTACCTCCTATGCGTATTCATTGCGTCCATCCATCCATTACGTAGATAAGTACCTACTGTTCAATTCATTTAAGCATAAAAACTTATCCTACCTTTCTAGATCATGGAATGAAACTTGTCATAAACGTTTAAGACATGGTTAATTTATTTGTGATCAAGAACGTGCAAAATGCCGCTATGTGAGAGATTTTTCATAAAAATGCTTCCCCAGTATGGTCTTTACTTAATTAACAAACTCCTCGACTTCTTAGTTTAAAGACCAACGCACACTGACACTCGAGTGTAAGGCTACTCGCTGTATTGTAAGTTTTTAAACTACTGATTTAAAATTGGAATTTTGAAAATATGGAATGTTTATTGTAATTTGCTATGAAATAGGACGACCTAGAAGTATTTTACACAAGTAGGTAAGTAGACAGACAAAATACCGGCAACTCCCCAACCGAAACAAACGACATAAAAACGTGCTATTTCACGGCGAGATAAGTGGGTGTCGGTAAAGTATCCCCATTAGAGCAAAAATTCCTCTACCACCTTTTAAAAGATTCAGCGTTGACATCGCTTAGTGTACGTTGCTAAGTCAGGTTCAGCACAAATACCACTCGAACATCAAGATTCCTTAAATAATCACGTCTCAGAACCTGGCGGAAATGCCATGACCCAGAGACCCTGAGAACGGCCCTGGGAACGGCCAAGGAGATCAAATTGAAGGTCCGGTGCCTCTCGCATGCACACCGTCAAAGTATTCATATAATTAAGGAGGTCTCTCCCCACAACGCTTCAATGCGAATTGGTGAAGAAACGGCTTAACTCGTCGGATGTTTTCAAACCACCCAAAAAACCCATAGGGCCTCCGACAAGGTTCAACGACTGCTATCGTATGCCTCCCGAAGCACGTAAGTCACCCACCCAGGTACTAGCGGACCAAGCAGCGTATTATATCACAAGTCACAGACGGCAAAATTTCGTAACTATACCTACAGTCATGAAATAAAAACATATTGTTATCAAACCGCTATTTCCCAAGAAACCCACAATCAGCCATCAGATCTAAAGCTAAAGTATAATTTTGTTTTACGGGCATTACAATTTGTATGGGCATGTGAACAGAATCGGGAGCGATTGTGGAACTTTATTGTGTACGGTTCATCAAAATGCAATTTCGGTTGGCCACAATTATAACACGAGCTTGGGAACTGGGTGTTACGTCAGGGATTTCAATAATTGTACAACTTTACCATTTGGGACGAGGCCGCAATTGCGTTGACGTTGTAAATGATGTTGTGACTGTTGTGTGTTCTGATTTTTGGTGCTTCTGCAGTGAAAGACAGAAATAGATTTGGTCATTTAAGTTCTTGGTACATTGCAAATACCTATAGTATACAGTCCAAAGCCTGCGATTTTTGGTTCTTCTATAATATTATAAGTGAAGACAGAACTGAAGAAATAGATTTGTTAATTAAGTTATTGGTACATTGAAAATATAATGTAAGTTACATTCCGACTTCCACGAGGAGGAATATGTAGGCATAACTTAGGTAGGTGCTATAATCATTCAAGTTCGATCGGGAAATTAATTACCGACACCCTTATTACCTTCCGTGAAGGAAGCATACTCATGTCTTGGGATTTGAAGAGGAAGTGTGGTTGTTAAAGACCCTGTTAAGCCCTGTTTCGAAGTGACCTACCTAGTCCTTTTGACATTTTGCACTTTATGCGTGTCGAGTGTCAAGTAACTGAATAAGAAAAGTCGATAATTGGGCTCAATGGCGCGCCTTGGTGAAATCATTGTTCTACCAAGGCGCGTCATATTAGATAGGCCATTGCCTATGCTAGTAGTTAAACGAATAGATAGTTTCCTAAACTTCAGAAGTAGCTACACATCTGCTACACACATTGAGGAAGTGTTCTGCCTAAGATACCGTTTGAGATTACGTGGCCTGCACGTCATTTTTAATGTTAAAAAGATACATTACATTCATATCCCACCGTGAAACGTTACAAGAATTTCGGTTGTGTTCACGTTTTTAACATTCCGAACATCTCAAAATTCTTGTTCAAACATACAAGTTTCTCCTATTGCTCGCACTATCCAAATAAAAATCATTTCCAATTCTTCATCTCTGAAACAACAACAATGTTTTATTCGTCAGTCACTTTAGAATCATACCAGATTAATCTAATAAGTGAAAAAGCATTTTTAATGAGACAAATGGACACTGATTCGGCTGAGGAGTCGTTTCTTGGAAATTATTACACGCGATCGTTCACGGCCGAGTGGAGATGAGGAGAGCGGTGGTTTTCAGTGTCGAATGATATTGATACTTTGCAATGTTGTGAGAAGACATGAATAAGGTATAGAGCTTGTAGCTAGGGCAGGGAGGTATCGCCACTCTGTTAACGTACCGTTAAGCAGCATGAAGCGCGCATAACCCTGCTGCTTGAGTAGATCGCAAGCAACCGAAAAAGTTTCTCAACGTCGGGCGTGGTCAGTACCTGGATGGTTGACTGTATTCGATTTCCAGAGGAAGAGAGATTTGAATGGTCTGGGTGTGTGTGTTCTTGTCTTGTGTGTATCCATGACACATGACATGACACACACACGTAGTCGTAATGTGACGCTACGAATATGCAACGTTATTAAGAAACGTTTATTGTTCCAATATTGTAGGTCGTTCAGAGTTTTCTATTTCTGAACTTAAATCTCATTAAACGTTTAATGTTCAAATCCAATCAAATTTCGATTAATCGTTTCTCCGAATGATACTTAATTCGTCACCGCATCGAATAGCCATAACCGAAGCGTTCCACGCCACTTCCTTTCAGTGTCAGTTCTGTATCTGGAAAACTAGGATCCCTCGTATCTATCTCGCTCCCTTTTTCTCCCATCTCGTCAGATCTTCCGTCCCCCTTCCCCACAGCATCCGTATCGATCGGCACTCCGCCCTTGACCTTCGTGTAAACAGAGACCTGACCTTGTGAGCCAGTGCCGCCTGCATTGTGTTAACCGCCGCAGGCTAAATTATGATCTTCCATAGCAGTTGGTGTACTGACCTTTTGCAGGTGTTTCCTGCTTGCTTTTTGTGTACTGTGGAATAATGAGCGCTCGGTTCACTTTTCGTGTTTTTGTGTACGTAAGCGACGATTATTTTTATTATGTTGGTATTATTTTTGTTGGCGATATTTTTTTTTCATTTGTCGTCTGCGCTACTAAGAGGGGGTTTTCCATCTTCGGCTGCTTCCAAACTTATCATAACAACAACAAGTATTATTATCTGTTTAAATTGAGCCACAAATAACATACTTATGGGCAATTTTGAGTTTGATGATAGATTTTCGAGTGAGCTCTATTGGTTCTAAGATTTTGAGTGTGAAAGGCAAGACAATTTAATATGGTTTTATTTCCAACATAATATATCTAATGGCTTTATCTTATAATTGGTTTTATCTCCTTGAATTTAGCGACTCTACAACATATTATCTTATATTCGCATGATCATTAATCATGGTGCTTACGTGTACTCCTCTTGGGGGATACACGCCAGCGGTACTCGTGAAACTCATAAACTAGCAATCTATATAAATTTCTGTTACCTACCTAGTCGTCAACGCCATCACGCTTGAGATTGAGAATGAGAATTATGTTTATTACGCATGTCATTACTTCGCACATTGTCTTTACTATCGCTCTTATGACTTTTACTGCTGTTTTCAGTTACCTACTCATCTACTAGACACTCACAAAGCCTAATTCAATTATTTAGTGTATGTATTTGAATTGTAACTTTGCGTGTTTTTGCAATAAATTAAGTATTATTTATAACACAGTGTGACCTAAACCCGCAATTCACGCACGCTTTTTGTGACCTAACTTGCCTATTTCTACACGGTGCGTAAATGAACTGTGTGACCTAAACCCGCAATTTACGAACGCTTTTTAGTGACCTAAAATGCCTTCAATTCAAAAAAACTCTGGAGCACTTAGCGTATTCAAAAACGTAGCAAATAAAATATACCTCAAGAAAATGTTACCAGACATCCGTAATTCCCTTTTTACGTAAAATGTTCCAAGGATCTTCTAATATGTTCCCGGGGGAAATCATCTGAGTGCGTATCAGAAGCTCGATCGATCATTTTGTGGCCTTTTAATTATAGTGAAATTGAAACGATCTAGATACACTTAATAAAGTGGATTTTCTGAATTGCTAGTAACTAGCTTAGGTTTTTGGCTTCTTCAAATCATCATCTTCTCAGCTCTTCACTGGACATGGGCCTCCTCTCGCCGCCAATCCACTCGGTCCTGTTATGAATCCAACGGTTTCCCGCCGTAGGTATTCTTCAACGCATCGGCCTACCTGTTCAGAGGGCAGTCTGTTCTCCTTTTGCCGAGACGTGGAGACTTTCTTCCCGCCGTTTGTCGGTCCTTCCAATCACGAGGTCAGCCCATTGCCATTTCAGTTTGTATAATATATTGTATCAGGCGTTACTTTGCGGAAATCCATTGTTATTTAAGTTGTATTTATATTTATTTGCAACAATCCGCACACGTGGAACTTGTTTTAGTATGGACCCACCACCCTCCCTTATCTCTCTGAGTAGGTGTATACCATAACAACTTATTCCAATAGTACACGACACGTGTTTCGCCCCAAAACGGAGCAATCCACGTGGGATTGCAAAACAAGTTCCACGTGTGCGGATTGTTGCAAAGAAATATAAATACAACTTAAATAACATTTCAGTTTGCTTACTTTAAGAGCTGTCGGTTAGATACTTCTATTGGGTAATGGATAGTTGCGGATAGGTACTGTCGCGTAGAGACTTTCCAAATTTATTTTCTTCAAAATTCTTCTTCAAATTCCTCCTGCCCTCCACTCGCTAGAAAAGATTAGTATTATAATTATTTTTACGTAATACAAATATCTTACATACCTATTATGTACGAGTATATTGTATATGCTTTGTTCCATGTGACTCAACCCTTTCCAAAAATCGACATAAAAGAAGTTACGAGCAAAAACTAATACAGCAAAGTTTATTTGTGTACCGTAACTAGAAAGGCTTTTGCTCAAAGAAAATATGAAACGGTTTTTCGCTTTTCTTACCTTTGTTTTTATGATTTTCCCTAAACTGCTCCATATGCAAAAAAGACAGAAAACTAAGTGTAGGGCTGAAAGAGTTTGTTATTTTGACTAGTGCATTACTATAAGTCATTTTTTAAAGCAGTTATAAACTTTTTTCAATAAAGAAGTGTTAAGAGTAAAAAAACAGCTTATAGGATTCCCTGTGTTGTGGATACTTGATTGGTGGATTGAATAGATTTATTATTTTAACTAACCTAATATTATATCTACGTATGGGGATTGCATAATTGTGTTGGAGAGCTTTATGGAGAAATTTCAAGCTTTCATTTCAAAACGTTCTAATGCTGATTATACTCTTACAACGCCTTAACTCTTTCACTTATTTAAGGTTTTATGGAGTATTTTTTTATTTATAATTATAATTATGTGTAAGAATGTTACCGCCATCTTCTAAACTCTTCTAAATTCTACTCGTAAACTTCTAAACTCGCCGTAACGTCTTGTATTTCGGTTTGAGAGGTATGGTTACCGGAGACACTTTATTTGAGGCGAACAGTCCTCATGAGTAGCCTGATTGACTGTCTGCCTTCCTTCTTATCACAATAGAGAAAGCGTTTTCTGACGAGAGCGTTTGTTTCCAGGTGGCGCGGATGTCGGGCGGGGGCGGCGGCGCGGGGCTGATGTCGTGCGTGCGCGAGGGCTCGCTCGAGCCGCCGTACCGACCGCCGCACGACACCCACACTCATGGTACGTACCTCCTCCTCCCATGTCCCACCACTCCCCTGACGATTTGGCACCATTTTTGGTGATTTACAGCTCAGCTCCCTCAAGCTGTTATAACGATCGCTGCACGACACCCACATACATGGTATGTACCTCCTCCTCCCATGTCAGACCGCTCCTCTGATTTAACGCCATTTTTAGTGGTTTGCAGCTCAGCTCGCTCGAGACCCACCATGTCCCACCGCTCCCCTGACCATTTGACGCACACACTCATGGTACGAGTTCGTACCAGATGTTGTGTTGTTGACCTGCACGTAACTTCCCCTCGAGTCATTTGCGCTGTGCTTGAACATCGTGATGCCCCACCGCTTCCCTGAAGACTTGACACCATTTTTGGCGGTTTGCAGCTCAGCTCGCTCGAGCCGCCGTATCGACCGTTGCACGGCACCCACACTCATGGTACATACCTCCTCCTCCAGTCATTTACGCACTGCTGAGAATCGTGATAATTATCCCAACGCACTCCTGACGACTTGGCATCTTTTTGGCTGACTTTTGTGCCCAACACGACGTACGACACCGTACGCACCACATATGGTTAATCTGCTTATTGTCAGTCTCTCTTGGGGAAGGTTAAGTGGTGGGGAAACTGGCGGCTCGTACACACTGAATCGAGAAAAAAGCATACATGCTTTGCAACTGAACGCAATCTGAGATCGCTGACGATTCGAGCCATGAACCAGACGCAATAGTGCTACGAAGACGAGATACTATATACTAATTAGCCTGTAAATCTCGATCATCTACAACAGACAGTGATCACTACGAAATACGAGATCATCTTCCACAATTGCCGTGAGTGATCTGCCCGTGGGTACCACTAATTTATTTGCTGCAATAATTGAATCACTAGACATGGGTTACTCCAAAAGCTGTCATCCCAACAGCCAGAAATTCAGAGTAATCTCATATTTTCGATGTACCAACGTCCTTTCTAACTGCCACCTTGTAACGTTCCAGGCGAAGGACGCACGGGGCGCTTCCTGCGCGGGCTGCGGCGCATGTTCAAGCGGCGCGCGCGCACCGACAGCTCGCCGGACCCCAAGAGCAGCTCCACCAGCGAGCTGCTGGACGCTGACCGACATGCGAGGAGAAAGTGAGTACTGGAGATAGACAGAATGAAGATACAGGAAGCAAACCCTTGCGAACACTTCCGAGCCTACATATGCCTAAGGTATTTTCAGATTGATCTACTTCTGGGATAAAGTAGCTACTTTAAATCCTTTTCAAGAGGCTGCTTACCCTTGCAAATGATTCTGACCCTATAAACGCTTACGCCATTTTCAGATAGGTGTGTTTTATAGCCACGCGTAAGAACGCCGGAAAGGCAAGAGCCTGAAATGGCCGTTTTCCAGTTTATCAGAAGTTAGATCTCCGTATGTGTGAGCGCCAAAGATATTTATTCAAACTTGTCAAAAGACTCATGTTCTCTTCTTGAATATCTGCATATCTGTCAGCAGGTGACGAAAGTCCATTCGCGTCTGTCGGTCATAGATATTAAGGGCTTTGACGGGATCTATTCCACATCTTCGCCATTTGCCTCGACTTCAAAAAGTCAACAGAACCTCGATATCCATTATCCTACTGAAAGACGAGCACCAAGTAAGGACAACATGCATCATAATGCATAATGCATCCCTGGAAACATGTTCGTCTCATCATACTCTTTTTAACCAATGTTCATTGTTGGACATAGAATACGCGGTCTAAAGATTTATCAAAATCTCTTGATTAATATCGGAATTTGCTAAAATGCTTGGTTAAAATTATGAAACACAACTAATGCATGAAAAGCTTCCAGTATAAAAACCAGTGACACCTCTGCATTCAAAAGTGAAAGATGTAATTTTCAAGCATAAAGTCTTTGAAAGTTCTTCAATTTGAAGTTCAATTTACGTCAGAAAACACCATTAAACACTGCTTAACTTTGCGTGTTAAGTTTATAACTTTTAAATTAAACTTCAGAAGTTACCTAGTTAAAATGTTTATTCAGTGGTCTCCCCGCGTGTCCGATTCTCGGTACATAAATTCAATCTCATTTGTCATTTAATTTTATAAATCGCACATAACTTTTTTACAAAGTCATTGGTGCGTGCCACTGGGATTCGAACCCGGACCCCTCGATTCGAGGTCGAATTCTAAGCCATTGGGCTATCACCGCAATCTCATTTAAGGATATCGAAATTCTGATAAGAATAAATATTCTGTTATCATCACACTCCACCACATCATTGCGCGTTGCGGTCAGAATGCGGGTTGCGTTAGTCGAACGTCGTACTAAGGCCCTTCCTTCCCTTTTCGGGATGAGGATGACCATGTCCAACCCTTTTGAGTTATTAATTGTAGACACAAACTGCAGACACAGACCTTCGCAATGCTTCCTTTTTTCGTGAGAGCCATGGTCGCGATTGGTTCGTCAGTCAGTGGCGTCGACTATTGGTCTAGCACGTGTTCTCAAACTGCTCTACATTGGCCGAAAGTGTTCCATATCCAGGGCCGGATTTAGGGGAGGGCAACCAGGGCTACAGCCCCGGGGCCTCCACAAAAGAGGGGCCCCCACAATAGACTTCAGAAAAAAAATTAAATTAAGACTAGTACACTAGTATACAACTTTTCCTTTCATATTTTTTTGTGTTTTACCTTTACCTACAGTACTTTGTACAAACATGATTACATTAAATATGAACAGAAATTAGAATATATTTGTTCACGGCAATCAGTAAAATATCAAAATATCAAATGGCCCTGATAAGCATTTGCAATTTATTATTATTATTTATTCGAAAACTCAACTGAAAAAAATTATTGATTTTATTTGGAAAATAATTTGGGACCAAGGGGCCTCCACTCCTTTGTTGCCCCGAGGCTTCCAGACTTCTAAATCCGGCCCTGTCCATATCCGTACCATTTATCATTTGTGTTCACGACTGTAGGTAAAATAAAATCCCTTCTGTTCACACTGTGCTCACGACTCGTGACGGTAGCTTTAAAATCCCTTCTGTTCACAGGGAAGGAGCATACGGCAGTGGCCTCTCTGTGTCCCACGACTCGGTGTTCACGGGCGAGCGGTCCGGCGACGAGTCCAGCGACGAGAGGCCTACCCCTGCGCATGGCCTCGCTCACGTCGCCACATCCCATCGGGTAAGATTCCTTGTAATTTTTTTTTCAGTAACCCATTAATGACCCACTACAGGGTCGGGTCTCCTTCTCGTAATGAGAGGGGTGTAGGCCGCCGTCCACCACGCTGGCCTACTGCGGGTTGGTGGACTTCACATGCCTTTGAGAACTTTTTTTTTTGTGAACTCTCAGGCATTCAGGTTTCCTCACAATGTTTTCCTTCACCTTAACAGCAGGTGATATTTAATTTTATAAAACGCACATAACTTGTTTACAAAGTCGTTGGTGCGTGCCACTGGGATTCGAACCCGGACCCCTCGATTCGAGGTCGAATTCTAAGCTACTCGTATCACCGCCGTTGTAATTAGCACTAACCACATCCCATCGGGTAAGATTCCTTGTGATTAGCACTAGTCAAGTCAGCATCGATAGTGGTTTGAATCCGCGCTTCTGTGCTTCGGAGGGCACGGTGAATCGTCGGTCCCGGCTGTTATCTATACTAATATTATAAAGAGGAAACATTTGTATTTTTGTATGTTTGTAACGAATAAACTCAAAACTACTGGGCCGATTTCAAAAATTCTTTCACCATTGGAAAGCTACATTTAGCCTGAGTAACATAGGCTATTAAATTAAAATAAAAAATAAAATAAAAAAATTCATTGGCAGAGCGAAGCCAGCTGGGTCAGCTAGTCTATAAGAAAGAGTATACAGCCGCTGCTTTAGTAGATAGCACGCGATCGAAAATGTTAAGCAACGTCGGACGCGGTCAGTACTTGGATGAGCGCTGGTGGGGAATTGTTCCGTGCTTTTGAAGACACATTTAGCCATCGGTTCCGGTTGATATCCACGAGGTGGCAGTCGTTAAGCCTTGTCGGAAGCCTCAAGGGCGGTTTCAAAACATCCGACACGGATTTTCCACTTTTTCCACCTATCTGCTTTGGAGCAACGTGGTGGAGTATGATACAGGCTTCCTGTCCTGTCCAGTCATTTGCGATCGCCTAGAGATACTTTCAATCAATCAAAAGTATCAATCCTCATGAAATTGCTGTTTAACTTACGATATTGAAAGGACTTCTATCCTACTTGAGGTAGGATAGAAGTCTATTCCGTACTTTATTACGTTCAGTAATAAGGATTTATTAGATTAAATAATTGAGAGTCTACGAAAGAACACTTGATTGTTTTAGTTATTGCAGTGTGCAACAGGTGGCGTTGTTACCAATAAATTTTAATTACCCCGTTGCTCAAAAGATGGCGCTGAATTATATAAGTAATAGTATGCAGCTATTATGTTTTTATTTAATTTAAAAACCAATTGGGTAAAGGCCAAAATAAATTACAACAAAATACACTTGTCACCATTGCAGAAATATTTCAGAATAAAGGTTTGTCTCTGAACCAGAACATTAAGAAATACAATTTTCTATAAAATGCAAGTAATCGTTCACAATTAATCTTATCTTCTAACAGTTAGCTCAGAAATGATTAAATATGATGTAATTTGTTAAATTTTTGGCACAATGATATAACTACTGAAACTGTTTAGTCATTCCGAACTCTTCTGCTGAGAAAGTTAGTGTAAATGTCTTTAGTCATCTCTGTAAATACTTGAATACTGGCTAAACTTTAACATTACACTTTCGTAGACCTCAAAGAGGAAGTTTCACTAAAAATAACATTAAGCATACAGAAAATATACTTGATACTAGACAAATAATTATGAATGTCGTTAGTAGGTATACAAATTAAAAAGCCAACAAATTGTCAAAATAATAACTGCTCTATTACGCATACAGAAAATATACTTAATAGGTACTTAGGCACTAGACAAATTATGAATGTCGTTAGTATACAAATTAAAAAGCTAACAAATTGTTAAAACAATAATGCTCTGAAACAGAGACCTCAGTAAATATGGTTAAATAATAATCAGCTGTTAGGTAACTGTTAAAGTTGTTATTTGAAAAAAGGGTTTTAAAAGGCATAAATGTGTAACAAGCAATATCGCAAACACCCCCTAAATAAAATAAAGTTTCTTCAACATTATTAAATACTCTCCTTTTAGGAAACCCGTTTAATGTAATGTACTAATTGCCATGTCGCACGCAAAAGTTGCTCGTACGACAACATTTTGGACACTACAGTCATTTCGTACGTTTTGTACTCCATAAAGAGCCCTGTGTTTGGTCGTGTGGGTTGTGTTTCGTACGCGACGTTTCGTACTCCGTACAGAGCCCTGTGTGTAAATTTTGTCGTGCTTGTTGTCGGGTCGGTCATGTGATTATGTCAATTAGGACGAGGCCTAATATTTGCATTTATGGTGGTGTATGGCAACATCTTACCAAATTGAAATGAAAAACAAAAAAATCAATTGTATCGTGTTTACTTACTGTCAATGAAAACCTGACGTCACTGTTAATTTTTGCTATTCATAGAAGCCCATCAGTCATTCACTTTCGTCCACTTGTTGACTCTGTGGGGTGTCATTCAGTGAATGATAAGCACCTGTTGAGCGCTTCGCATTGAACAGTTTATCATTTTCTGTAAAGCTCTTAAGAGACACACGACAAAATATTCAAATATTTTTTGTAAAGTTTAAAGGAAAGAAATGTTACAAAAATACACGAAAATATTAATCGAAATAAGCATTTTTGAAATTCCTTACAAATTGTGTTTATCCGAATCCACGATCGATGTTTACTAACGGAGATAAGTGATCTCCAGATGGTCGCCATCAACGAGCCATTTATCCATTTAAAATTGATGTACCGAGTAGGGTTGTACAGACTACCTCCACATCCGCCAATGCGGAACTAAACTAAACTTGTATCATAATATTAAATATACTGGTTGGGTTGTCCCGTAAGCAGTGCACTGACGGGAAAATGTAAATGCATTTCCTATCGAATTTTATTGTCCTAGACCCTGTGGTTATAAAGTAATAATAGTTTTAACATTTTTCTAAAATTACCAGACCAACAAAATTATAAAATGAAAATAAAAAAAATCCACAACAATGTATTGAAGGCGTTAAGAAAACATGTAGGTATCTTACGAATCATTTCGTAATTTATGCTTAGTTATTTTCAACTTTAAAATAATAAGACAAATTTTGTAGAAACTTACAATAATGAATATAAGACGGCCCTAGGGAATATTATTTTACATCATTTACAATGCACGTTGATTCCAAAAGATATAATTGATTAAGATTTTGAGCAATAGGAAATATTAAGATTTAATCAAAAACAGTGAGCATTTTCTCCACATTTTTTGCATCTCCGCTCTGAATCCAGTAAATGTTCGCAACTGCATCATCCGCATCCGCTTACGTTGGGATGTATCTGACAACCTTAGTACCAGGAGTCCAGGACGTCAGAAGCCATAAGATAACGCACTGGATCAGCGAATTGAAGGAATCGTATGATCAACCACCGGGTGTGACTGCATGTTTGGTTTATGTGTATTTGTAGGTGAATTCCATTAAAATACTATATTTGCATAAAATGCTATAGAAAGGGAAAAAACATACACACAAAAGTAAAAGTGGGCTCTACTTTACAGTACAATACTCTTAATTGTGCACTTATAAATAAGGTTACAATAAAACATAGACTAAAGGAAAAAATAATAAGTATTAATTTATTTTACTTTTCAAAAAAAGAGGCTCAAACGTCACCGTAGTAAGAAAATTACCCAACACTTGGGAAAAATATGTTTATACGAGCGACATCAAAATAAAAGGATGCTTATTTTAGGTCCCATTTTCAATACCCTGACACTCGATCTTGTCATATAAAATTCCTTGGCAGTGGCATATTACAGTAGTGATAGTCGTACTTCTCGAACCGAAGAAAATAAAATATTCTGTTTTCTATGACTCGAACACATTATAAGTAGGTAGCTATGGTCGAACTGTCCTCGAAAATACGTCGATTACGTACAAGTTGACTGCACCACGTATGAATTGCAGGCGATCCAATGCAGATCGTATGACCTTCGCTAGGTAGGTACATAGGTAACTAGGCAACATCTGTGAGCCAAATGGAGGTAAATGGATACCCACTCTGAATTGTCAGTAACCCGTTAATGACCCACTACAGGGTCGGGTGTCCTCTCACAATGAGAGGGATGTAGGCCGCCGTCCACCACGCTGGCCTACTGCGGGTTGGTGGACTTCATACGCCTTTTAGAACATTTTTTTTGTGAACCGGATTTTATAAAAACATCCTGAATAACATTTGAAAAAAAATCGAAATCCATTAGAGACATCTCCATTACATAAGCAATTATAATACATTATTTTATTATAAGTGCATTTAGAGATCGGCATATGAGATGAAATTGTGTCCGATGCAAGCAATTTTGACCTCTATTCGCTCGTAATAAGAGCCAAACTGGTCTAGTAGTTATTCCTTTCCTCCATCCGATGAGATGAATCATGCAGTCTCCATCCAAACGCGGACCCAAGCGCTTGTATTGCAGGATTACGCGAAATTCATAAAAAAATAGTGAATTTGAAAAGTGAAGTGAATCGAAGTTGAAGTACAGTCGTGGTGGAATAATCGCGTTGAATCGAGGTCACGGTCGCCCAAATGTGCCAAGTTCAAAACTCCTGAAAGTTGTGCTCGATTGTACTCTTGTTTTGAGCTTTGCCATGTTTTTCGTCAAAGGCTTTTATTGTTTTGTTGTTGTTTGAAGTTTTAATCTGTATTGTTTTTATAATTGTCAGTGCGGAATATAAAAGCTCGCGTTGTGTTTTCAAAAAATGTAGGCGTTGCATAAGTTTTTAAGTTAATTAATTCCAACGTATTTTTAAAACTTTTATAGGCTGTCAAAGTTGACGCTTTATATTAAAATTTGAAAAAAATACGCTCACTGTAGTCCGGTTTTTCTGCCACAATTTTTCTTCTCAGTGCTTACACTACGTACAAGGCTAAACGATATCGAATGTTTAAATAAGGCGAAACAGGGTGGAATGGTTAGGCTTAATGCCTCTGACTCATGTACCGGCGTCAAATCAATAACGACTGGCTGAATAACCGCTTGGCATTGACTCGTGCTATGGTGTTTAAAAACAAACCACTCCAGTTCAAGTTTCGAATGCGTCCGATCGTATAAAATTTAAAGGACATTTTCGAATTTCGAACTCATATAAAATGTACGCGAGGTTAAAACTTGACCAAAAATTTATCACTTAATGCGAATGCTGTCATTACTTACGGAAAGTAATTGAAAAATCTCTCTTTATTTTTTAAGGTTTAAAGAACAAGAGGCTACAAAACTGTAACATTAATATCAAAAGCTATGATGAACATTGAAATACAAAAAAATCGCTGTCAGCATAATGAGTGATCAAGAATGAATTTCTTTCAATAAAAAGCGAATAAAATTTTATTCTTTGAAAAGTAAAAAATGAGCATGCAAAGTTACATTACGAGTCTAATGAGAGCGTACTTGATTCAGGGCGGGTTATGATGGTGTTAGTAATTACTTCACCTAACGAACTACAATAATCCTACCAGCAATATCTATCAATATATACTACCTATTACCTATCTACCTTTAAGAAAGGAATATTTTTATCTTTAATAATAAAATTTTACCTTAATTCTAAGTGCCTTTGAGTTTAAAAAAAATGTAACTTGATGTTTTTTTTGAGGCGAATTTATACCAAAATTGTTGTAAGCATTTACCACGTAAGTTAAATTTTTAATTCTGTATGAATAAAGAAATCTTTAACCTCTTAAATCGAATGCAGTTTTGGATCAAACAAGTCAAACACATGACAATTTTTAAAGCGGAAACTTACGTGATAGTGCAAATTTTATGCCAAAACGTTAGAATTGCTAATAAAATGGACACCAGTCAACCCGTTTCCAAACCGGTTATACATTTGAATCAATCGTTCCATGGACCGTTTCTTGCCTATGAAATATTATGGGCCGATTTTAATATTTATGCTAATTTGGACATTTTTCTTCTTTACAATAAACGTTGAATTTGCATTGGATCACATAACTAATTTTATTCAATCTTGGTTAAAACCGGAAGATTGATTGAGAAAAAATTTTAGCAACTTTAGGCGCGCGGTCTGGCGTATTACACGATTGTGTTCTAGCCTACCCTGATTATTCTTCGAAATAGTATGTTAGGCTAAACTTCACGTATCCCCCTGTTCAGGGCAGTTAACGGGTATCTCGTTGGGTTTAACAGATGTACCTAATCATCATTCCCATCAGTCATTCACGATAAAGAATTATGTCATAGATACTTCATCGCACTACATTGTGGCTTGCGAACAAATAATAGTTGTGCATTTATCAAATACAAATCAATATTAGCTTACACATAGAAATAATAAAGATTTTAGTTTCCAAGGTAGTGAAGACTGTGCTTCCGAAACCAAATCGATTTCAGAGAACAAATTCCGTTGGACGACGCGACTGCTAAAACTAGCCTATAAAAGTTTATTTAGCTAAAATCCTTAACCTTGGCACTTGTGATGACTAATTTGAGCAGGAAATTGGCAACAGAATCCACTAATTATGTTGTCGGCCTTTACTTACAAAAAAGGCTGCATTGAATATGTAAGGTATCAAAAAATAACCATACAAGTTATGCGTAGGAGGCCGACTGGTGGTAATATTGATAGTAGGATTTCAGTATGGATGGATCTTGAAATTTGATTAAAGAGCTAAATTGTAAGGTTATATATGAATTAAACCTTTACCCAAAAGGTAGACCTCTGACCTCATCCAGAAGATCTAGGCAATATTGCGTTAAATTGTGGGAGGTCAACGTATTCTCAGCAATAAAAAAAAAAAAACTATTTGGTATACGATTAAAAAAAGATTATAGTTAAAAATCAAGACGGATCCGAAATTGCATAGGTATGCTTCTAGTAAATAATAGTACAAGAATAAAAATTTTAATGTATAACTCGCCACCTTCATCACACGGTCCAAGTAACGAAAAAGGTTTATGAAGCATTTTCAAAAGAAATTCAATTTGTGTGCTCCAATTCTCCTGCACAAATAACAGCTAAGGGGTTATTGCAGTCATTTTCTATGGCTAGTAACTCTCTATGCTTTGCCTCTGAATTTTAATATTATTCTCTTCATCTTTATGCTAGCGAGTGTACAAACTTATTAAAAGACCTGAAAGTTTGCAAGCACTCAAATTTAATTTTTCTTCGAGATCCTTATACTTGCATAAGTGGTATTCAAAGTTGAGGGAGTATTAATAATCTAAAGAAAATATAAAAAAAAGACTGGTTTAGGTGTGTCAGATTCGTGGATTGCTTTAGACTAGACGACATATTTCAACGTCTGTTCGAAAAACAGGAAAACAAGACTGCTTGATCATCGCAAAGTGCAAATTGTATCTGTGTGCGTATTTTGGTGCTGTACGCATATAAAAATCAGTTACGTACACAAGGACGTGAACCGTATACACCGTTACAAAAACGCAATTAATACAATATTTACGTTATGCCGCAAATGAAAATAACAGTTTCGGAAACGTTTTTGCGAGAGTTTTTATCGCCAGTCTCGGGTAACGTAACGGTAATCTCTAATAATGTACGGAAGAAAAAAATTATAAAATGATAATGAATGTGGGTGTTAATTCTAACAATTATAATGCGGGGATATCAAATAACAATATCGTGCTTAGAAAGTAAGGCTGTAATGATGCTGTCTCAACAGTTCGGATGCTCAGTACCGTTTCGCTTGATGCGCCGACTTTCCAAAATCTCTCACGTTTAAATGTATCTTCAAATTTGTTTCTAGTACTTTCTGCGTTCTCTGCAGGACTGTGTGTGACCATTTGAAATTCGAAAAACGAAGTAATTTTATAATTGACGTTTGTTTGAATGTGAATTCGGATTTATCTTTTTTACTGCTTCATTACCACTTTTGTTAGTGGCGTGTGTTGATGGGTGTCGTCTGTGATAGTTTTTAATTGCAGTAGTTAAATAGTGACATGTGGATTTTTTATGTGAAGCAGTAAATTTTGTGTTATAATAAAGTGTTGGTAATTAACGGAAGTGCTAAATTTCTCGTGCTGTAAAGTATTCGAAAATGGCGCGCAACTTGAGAGATGCCATGCGGAATTTTTGGAATTTTGTCTGGCTCACGACTACTAAAGTGTTTTTGGTAAAAAAGTACAATTTATTTTTCTGCTTTTTATTTACTTTAAATATTTTCTTTTTTTAAACATAATCCACTTTCGTTAACTTAAACTATCTTAGTATTAAACTTTCAGTCATACAAAATAAGATTATTTTACTTGCGTTCGTGAAAAGCTCAGCAGAAAACTTTATCAAATTTTGAAATTTAAAGTTCGCTAGAACCGAAGCTGACTTTTCTATTGCGATTTTTACATATAAACTTAAATTGCAAACATTTATGGTTCCTAAGACGTATGTAGTTGTGATTGAGTCTAAAACCTGCGGATGTAAAAGTTTTGAGAATATTTAGAATTATAATTATTGTGAACTTTATGAATATAATCTCTAAGCATACAAGTATCATTTCGAAGTTTTCATTCACTGTCAAAAATAGCGATAATTACTTTTAAACATTTACTTTAAACATCCGGTTCGTAATTGCCTACTGGTGTACAAAACCAAATAACACTCTTTCGATAGGTACTTAAGAATTTTACGATGCTCATGTTCATATTATTATAATGTGTGTCGACATTTATGATCATGAAATTATGTCTAAAAGTTACGTTAAAAGTGAAATCAAACCAGTTTTAATAGTTTTACTCGTTTGCGGAATAAATATGGAATAACAATTGATTATCTCAACTGATTAATATATTGTTAAGTTTCTGGTTTCCGATGTCTCTGTAACAGTCATTGTTTCATTCTTTACATAATAGCATGTTTATATTCTTCTAATTTGTCGTCGTTAACTCTAATTGAAAGTACAAAAGTATTATCGTTTTCTAATTGGTTCTTATTTCAAAATTGATTTGTTTTATGCAATCCTCCTTTTTAATTTTTTTATTTGCTATTTATGAGATTTTTATTTAAACCTCTTTCTTGAAATCTATTTCTGTAACTACCCGAGCTTACTGTAGCTTAACTTAAAGCTATGACCTAATTCATCTCAAATTTATGCTTCCAAACTTCCTCGTATTTTGTTTCTGAAGCCTTTTTAAAGGCTTACAGCCTTGACAAAACTCCAATATTGTTGCTCTTGAAGGCTTAAACCATTTATCATCTTAAATATACTGAGTAAACATGACTTTAATGGCATTCCTGTAATTTTGTAATAACGACACGTAACAACGTTCCTACTCGTATCTACCGCCACTATCCAACTAGCATCTTTAGTATTTATGAGTGCTTCAATTTAGCCATTGTGTCTCGTGTCTTACCACCATCTTCATATCCCGCTGTGAAGCAGCAGATTCATGATGAATTGTGTTTCGGGGAGGTGTGATTGAATACTCTATTTGCTTAAGCTCTAATGAGCAGCAATGGCATATCCTTCACGGTTTCTATCTTATTTAAGTTTTGACGTAGGTATTTGTCCATGGTTTGCAGTGAATTCCGTTCTGGTTGCTTTTCATTCACTGAAAAAGAAAACCAGTAGTTTATTCGTAGTGTCTTTGAGAAACCAACTCTATTTTAGTACTTTTGAAATGTAAAGAGACTAGAAATTCGCCATCTTTATCAAGGTCATGTGTGTTGCTCATTGAATTCCTGAGCAGCATCGCCATACATCAGCTGTACCGTTGGCGCCGATGCAGCCTGAACGGTCGCCACGATATTTTACTGTCAATGTACCGTTAAAGGACCAAGTGGCTTATTGGACGAGCTTCTAACCTGTTTCGCGAGCTCCGCATGAAATTAAGATATTGTGCGATTCTCAAAACGCTTTGAATTTAAAAATTTAAGCAAAGACTTGAGGATTACTTAATCGTAAAATGCGTGAATGATTTTTGGAAATTATGTTTCTATCTTTTCACGTATTATCGAAGCCTATTACTGGATATAAGGCTCTCTTCGTCGACGTCGACATGAAAACCAAACATTATGATTCTTCTAGGGATTGTTTGGGAGGGTTGAAGAGAACTTCAATTCCGGTTTCGGTATTTTAGGGATTTTCAGTATGATGTTTCTACCCGTGGACGATAAATTTTCACAACATATAATTATAAATGTCGTATAAACAAGACTACAAATGAGAAAGAATAACGCAGTTAACGTTTGGTTTGAAGTTTTGAACTATTGGAATATGCCTGTTTATAATTATTGAAACCTAAACAAAACATCTGCTGGTACATTTGAAGTATTTGTTGACATTTGTGGACAGTCTATATCAGGACAGACGTGGGCGACTATGGAAATTGAATAAGACAACCGGTTTGCACGAAATTCCGTCATCGTGGCGAATGTAGTGTTGATAGGAATTATAGCAGCCTTTGTTACTGGCGGGAGCACAAATGTATGCGTATTCATTTCAATCTTTAATGTGGTAGAACTTTTGAACCAGTGACCTTAGCTACCAGTAATATTATTTTTCTTTATATTTGTAGTGTTTTCAAACCGCCCTGTTTCTGAGTCAGACTAATTGATGACTCAGGGTCAGGAACGCATGCAACCCATGTACCAATCAAGTTCTGACAACTAAGTTATTTTTAGCCTAAGTCTAGACTGGAGCTTAAATCTCGTTAGTTGCGTGTCAAAAGTTGCTGAAGTGTTAAGTTTTTAAGTCGGGAGGGAACACCACGGATATAGAACGAATAATTCTTTGTGGTGACTTATGAGGAGGTGCATTATGATTGAAAAAAAAGTACTATTTGTCTTATGTTTGGTTCGTATAACTGGGATTAGCGGTGTCATGAGGGACTTGGGCATAGCTAGGGATACTAAGATCTTCTAATCTGTTAATAGACGAACCCAGGGCTTCGCACAAAGCACTACGTTAACCCATGCGCCATGCAAGTCGTCTAAGACATAAGTCTAGGGAGATCTAATTTCGTTAGGTATTGTTTTTTGGTTTGTCCTTTGTTACTTTCAATTTAAAAATTAACTTAACTATTAACATACTGTTCCGGCTTCTTAAAATTTTAATTTGCCAAGTTTAGCATTTTTCATAACAACTACGAACTTAAAATATCTTTTTCCCGGTTTGAATGAGAATAACGGCGCATATTACATTTGTCTGAATTAAGTACCTAATTTAGAATGTTTTGGCAAAGTACCGTGACATAATGTTGGACATATTAACTCACAACTGAATACAGCATTAAGGAAAACAAACAACGATACATGGTTTGCTCTCATCCTCTTAATTACGAAGTAAATTCCCGTGAGCGCTGATATCCTGGTTTCAATTTACGAATAAATAAGTTGTTTCACACTCATAACATGGCTTTATGTCTTCTTCTAATTCGAAACTGGTTTTGATAGATGGACACCTCCACAAATTTCACACTCCGGACTTAAGCACCCAAAATCCAATTGCTAACCAGTTTAAGACGTGCTCAAAACGTCTATCAGGCCTCCGACAAGGTATAACCAACTGCTATAGTATCGATAACAACCGGGATCTAGGTTAACGTGCCATCCGAAGCACGGAAGCGTGTATATAATTCGCCACTAGCGGTCACCCATCCAGGTACTGACCGCGCCCGATGTTGCTTAACTTTTTCGATCGCTACGATCTACTCAAGCCGCGCGGCTGTGCTCACTTCTTCTTCTATGCTTCTGAAGAACCTATGTTCTTTTATGCTTCTGAAGAACCTGTGCTCTTAATAGGTTGGCGGTAAGGTAGCTCTCCGGGCGAGCTACTGTGGCTCAACCACCTGAACTATTCGCTATTTTAAGCCAGTAATCACACGGCAGGCCGATATTCGACATATTTATGTCATCTTTCGCAACAGCATAGTACCATGGCGGTACACTCCGCCCACATAGCATTTCACATTCAAATGAGCTGTCGACATAATCCTCGATTAAGTCGCGACATTACGTATTCTTAACAGTAATCCTCATAACAAAACTCGGCTGAGATAAGTAAGATTTGTTCTCAAGGTCTGGATTATGACAAATTCGACGATGCTTCTGATTTATTGGTGGTGGAATTTGAGCTCGTGTAAAGAACCGCCGCCCTCACAATCCGGCGTGATGCGTGTTTTTCATTTTACCCTAGACCTAAAACTGTTTATCGGTTTTAGCCAACCTAGACTAGCAATAAGTGTTATTGGAACGGTGAAGGAAACATCGTGAGACAATCTGCGTGTCTGAGAATTTACAAATGTTGTCAAATGTATAATAATATGAAGTCCACCAACGCGCAATAGGCCGCCATAGTGGCGTACATCCTATTCACTGTGACAGGAGACTTCACCCGGCAGTGGATCTCTAATGAGTAACAGACAAGAAGATTAATTAAGAAGCATGGGTATTTAATAACGTCTTGATAACAAGTGTCTAAGACCTTTTATAACTCTAACGTGTCTTAAAGCGGGTTAAATATTTACAGAGACACGTATCAGACTAGGGAGGCAGACTTGGCAGTTTGATATGGAGTTGGATTTCCCAATTTGCCTGAGAGCAGCCTCGATTTCTGTAATACGTCCAAGTTCCTGACTGACTGAATTATTTTCAAACTGGTTGAACTTAGATTTTGTATATTTGTGTTTGTTGATTCCATTTGATAAATTAATTTCAAAATTTCTATTTTAAAGTTGGGTATTTGGAATAGATTTCAAAATTTCTGCGAAATTTTGCAGTTGTTTATAAAAATGATGTCTTTCTGTTTATCTGTGAAAGAGCACATAAATGTCTATTATAAACATACTCGTAAATTCCTTTTTATATATACGTAACCATAGATTAAGTAATATGAGCTTTGAGATATAATCCTCGTTTTTTAATATACCTTCAGATGATATCGAGCTAAATACTCTAGATATTCACTATTGTCAATGGAAATATTGAAAGAAAATTCCATTCTTAAGTTCCCTCGAACCAAAATTAGAAATTGAAATTTTCCTATTGACATTCAAATATATTTCCATATTTCTCGTCCAAAAGTCCAAAGGTTACTTTAATAACACAAACTTGATTTAGCATAGTGGCCGTCAGTGAAGTTTATTTCTGCTTTATTTTTTATACTAGCAAGTTACTTAATACTATTCAACCACATCCTGCAACCCTGACAGTGTTAGTAACAGAACAGTAACAGAACCCAAAATCATTGATGGAGCTGAAATTTTATCCCTTCTTCCATGAAGGACGCACGGGAACACCTCGTAGTCACTGTAACCCAGGGAGTTTGGACGTACTGTAAGATGTTCACCTACAATAGTGTCCAAATAACTGAAATACAAGAAATTCTTGTTTGCTTGAAGAAAAATTTAAAGGTTCTTAACACTTTGCCTATCCAATAAATAGACATAATAGTTAAAAAATGGGTATGTATCACATGCGGCTCACCGGTCAGCGAAGCGAACGCTAGGTTCTGAAGAAAACAGTGGGAAAACCTTTGATCTAAGGGCCCAGGACCGGGTGGAGTGGCGTCGATTGCGGAAGGCCCATGTCCAGCAGTGGACTACGAAGACCTGAATGATGATGAAAGGCTGGGTTTGGTAGCAGCCAGAGATTATAAGTAAAATCTAAAATTGAAATGAAATTGTTATCCGCCTCAGAAATATCGGACCTTAGATAAGTCGCAATCAGATATGCAAATTTGAACGGCAAACTGTAATCAAATGTTGTTTCATAAATAAAATGTTTCAAGTACTCGTAACGATGGAAGTAAAATGTTACGTTACTGGAAATTTGAATGAAAAATTAGTTGAACTGCGATTTTGACTGGCCTGGTAATCGACCAGGCCACTCAAAATCCTAACTTTACTGCACCATAGGTCATGACTACGATACAGGGTTTCCTGCCTACCTACTAAACCGGATAAATTGTGATGAAATTTATGTTTGTTCTGTGTCATGTGTAAAGCCTAGTCCTACTCTAAGCTTACTCCTTTTTTGAAGTCGGTAAAAATAACACATAAGTGAAATAAAAGTGTCCAAGAATCTCTAGACCAGTGACAGTGGGATAAAACCCTTCTAGGTTTACCTTAAGTTCTAAGGTTTGAAGTAAAAATCTACATTTTCCACTTAAACCTATGAACTTGTTCAATGAGTGGGACCAAGGTTTTGTGGTTGCGGTGTTCATACGATACTCTGTTACGTAGTGTATAAGGAAAATAAACAACATACAATTATATATAGACGTGCAAAAAGATGGAAGTTGTGGATACATAAAGATATATAGCTCATATACGGAGTGGTCGTACGTTCTAATAATGTAATGTAAATAAATAAATCTGAAGAAGACAGCGGGATACCGTTGGATTCAGAGGACTCTGGAGTGGCGACGATTGGGAAAGGCCCAAAAAAGGAAGGAAGGAAATAAATAAACAGCATAAGTGTACATTACTCATTTGGTATTGAATTTGCACAAAACTCCGCTCCTTGAAGAGAATGCAAAGATATCGTAATTGAAAAAAGTTCAGTGCCTCATCAAATTTGGATGTGATTGATCCAAATTTGATCATGGAATCAATTAATGGATATCAAAGGCACTGAACGTGTTAAGCAACGTCGGGTGCAGTTATTAGTTTGATAAGTGCAACCGCCAGTGACCGTGCACGCTTCCGTGCTTCAGAGGGCACGTTAAGCCGTCGGTGCTGGTTGTTATCGATACTTGTACAATAATAATCGTTAAACCTTGTCGGGGGCCCTATGAATGATTTATTTGAAAAGGCTTGAAAATCTTTCAAATTTGAATGGGTTAGCGACATTTCTACCAATCCAAATGGAACAGCCCCTTTGTTTTGGGAAGCGAGTAGTTATTAAAGCCAGTACAGACTGCTTGGTATCACGATGACTCATTAATGAGACAAGCTAGCAGTATCACTTAGTAATAGTATCGCTTAATAATACCTATTTGTACCTACATACCTACGTCCGTTTTCCCTGAATTAAGACTGTATTTTATTAGTCAGTCCTTTAATTGTCAACGTTTTCAGTTCTGATTTTACCACCTTTGTTGTAACACGTTCAGTTACAAACTCAAACAATAAAGTTGAATAACAAACGGTTTATAACAGTGGGGTTATGCACTATAGTTAATTTATAAGAAACCGATAATAAAAGTGTGATTACGTGTTATGGATAAATATAATTTTAAAAGTCAAATTTTTATCTGAATCGTTCACTCAAATGAAAATGGTCCGTATTATTTTTTATAAGTAGAAGTTCGTCAGAAATTAGGCGTGATTAGTTTCTTACGTGCTTTCAAGGTGTGAACATGCTTTTATAGCTTTAATGTGAACTTATTCGTAGTTATTTATTAAAGAATACAAAATAAAAATTCTAGACAAGAGGCGCAGTTTCGTGTTTTAGGTAAAGCCTACTCAACAATTGACCAGGGAACCTACAATACTTTTCAGCAAAATTTGATTTACATAAACTATAAATAGTTTCATCCTTTTGTCTTATTTAAGTTTCATATCCTATTGGATTGGTCCACATTATTTCATTTTTATCTATTATCTATTTAATTTTTTTAATATTTTCTATTTAAATTTTTCTATTTAATTTTTTTAATTTAATTTAAATTTATCTATTATCTATTTAAGTTCTAATTAAGCAAATCTTGACTTCGATTCAGTGTCGTGATTACGGAAAACAAAGTGAGTTCCACCCAGTGATGTGAGGTAGTGGCAAAAGTCAATGACAAGTGGCAACTAGTGGCAAGTGATGACTCAGGCATGGAAGAGGAAGTTCCAATGGATTACGGATAGCAAGATCGGAAGACTATGGGTAGGTCTTAGAATAAGGAAATCCCACCAAAAACGTTTTCATGTAAAGTACCGTAAAGTAAGACGCCTTGCTTGCATTGTATAGTTATTAGTGCCCCGCGCATGAACACTGCCGTCTAAGTATTCGTAAGTATAGTGTGCCATTAGTATGGGAAGATGACTGACGTTTACCGTACGAATACTTTGACGACAGTGATCATGCTAACGGCACAGATCTTGTAAAGGGCCAAGGTCTTGGAGGTTGGGATGTATGTATATCACTTACTTATTAGCAAAAAATATTACGGTGGTTCTAACGCGAACACAATAATAATCCCGATAACAATATTAGTCATATTGTGTCATTGTAAAAATACCGCGAATTGGCGGAAGGAAAGTGTGTCTTCAAAAATATTATACAGTGTATGAAGGACCTAACAATAGTTGACCAACAGGAAGAAGCTTGGAGCATACTCCAGAAACCTTAAAACTTCTAATTTGTGCCACGAAAAATCTTCAAAAACGTCAAATAATAAGATTATACATAAATAAAAGAGTTAACAAAAACTAAAACCCGACTTTATCCTCGCTAGAGGGCATTGTATTTAATTTAACGTGACGTCACATATCCAATATGTCAAATTGTGACAAGTAGTTTCAAAGTTATGAGGGAATAGATGAACGTACATTACATACATAAATATATACCTACATCGCGGTCAAACACATATCCCTCCTTTTTTTCACCGCAGTCAGGTAAAAAGTAAAGCTCTCTGACGGTGGGCTGATAACAATTACTATAATCAAAACACAAAATAAGCTCTTTATTTCGCGATCAAACCGTCCGTTGTCCCGAGACCTGAATTGAGCCAGGAAACGATAGCATTATCGCTGACAATTTCCGTTTGTCTCACATTAATTACGTGCCAATTTAATTATTGTGCGCAAATATTCGCGAAACTGAATCTACTAACTTTACTATTTATCACTGGCTTTGTTTTCACCGACTAGTAGCTTGTTAAGTTCCATTATTGCCGAACTAAAATGGCTCAGTTACCACGCCACCTGTTGTTTAGTGGTCATTGCTGTCTATGGATGTCTACCTACTGGACTTTCTTTTGTTATCTTGAGGAAGACATAGGGTTACCTATGTGGCATTTTTATTTACTAAAACAGAGGGAACAGCGCGTACAGGTACTTACACCTACCACTACGTAATCTTACTTTTGCAACGTCATTTTGGCGGATTTATCTCACTCGTGTTACAAAAGTTAGCTGTTTCTGAACAGGCACCTATGCAGTGTAATAGGCTCCTTAAGCCACACATATTATTTAATACCTTTAATTGTCCCCAGGCTGAGCTAGTGGCTGCAGTCAGGAGACGAGGCCGTGGAGACAGTGATGACGAGGATCTGGGTCTGCCGCAGAGTCCGCCAGCCTCGCCGCCCACCGACAAAGCTGATAAGGTAGGCTTGCTTTACAGGCGTAACTTGAAGGCAACACTATTTATTTTTATTTGGTTGAGCCTTAGTAGCTCGTCCGCAATAGGTACCTTTGACGATTATTTAATTTAAAGTTAAATCTTGAATAGTTCCTTGTAAATTAAATTTAACTCTCGATTATATTTGCAGACATTCGGTTATTCTTCCCCACTTTCACCCCCCACAACTTTTAAACGACTCAACCGATTTTCATCAAACATGTCTAAGAACACTCGGCCGTAAAACTTATTGAAATCGCTTCATCCGTTCCGGAGCTACAGTACCACGAAAGACAGACAGACACATCAAACTTATAACACCCCTTCTTTTGCGTCGGGGGTTAAAAAAATTTTTTTTTTTCGAAAACGCGAGTGCAAGTCTGTTAGTGCAAGAGTGTTACTAGCGACATCTATAAAGTAATTAGGAACCGACCGACTACGAGCTATCAAAGCATTAAAAGTGATAGGATGAGCTACAGTACGATTCACAACACTATGCAGTACCAGCATACAAATCTAGATGGCGCTAATAACAGAAAATGATTACCTACATTTTTTATTATTGAATTTTTAAAACCTTACAGAAATTATATTTTGGTAAGCGATTGTTATTATTACGTGTACACAAACTAAACATGAACTAAATGAAATAATAATGATTAAAAATTAAAGTTTTAATAATTTAGTATCTTATCTAGCCGGTTGGAAAAAAATAATTTTCCTTGATTTTCATAAAAACAAATTTCCTTTTTTCACCATAACACTCAGCACTTTTAATTCATCTAATCTGTTGTGAAGTCTATTATTAAACATTTATTATTTATACAAATAAGTGTAACTACTAGTGTGAATAGTAAATAACTGCTAAAATTACCCATATCATACTCAAACAAACCTAAACAAACATTACTTAATCAAACGAGGTGTTAATATCAATCAAGCTACACCCGACAGCGTTTGTCTAATTGTTTCCCAGTTGAACGGAACTTACGCAATGTATTATCCAATGCGACTGTTATGCAAAGTGCATGCGATGCACTGCGAGAGTTAAACGAACTTGATCGAAGAGGTGGGCCGGGGAAGGGATTTGACGTAGCAGCGGTTTTCAAACTTCTACAACTGCAGAACCGCATGGCTGCAACACTTATGGCCCACTGTTGGGGAGACCTTCCCACAACTGGAGGAGGCCTGGGGCATACTCCACCACGCTGCTCCAATGCGGACTGGTGGAGAAACAGGCTAGAGGCTAACCCGTGTCGGATGTTGTCAAACAGCCCATAGGGCCTCGCTTTAGCGGAACCTTTCAAATCAAAATCAATAGTTTTTAATGATTATCATGTGCAATTTGTGCGCACTTAGTAAATGTCAGACATTTTGTATTATAAATTATGCATTTGTTATTCGATCAGACAAAACTGGGAGTAAAAAGCGGGCAGCAGAAAACTCCCAGCACTCTAAAAACCACGTAAGATAATATAAACTAGCTACAGATAGCCCTAAGATAAGTTAGGTAAGATTTCCTCACGATGTTTTTAACGTTACTGCAGATGACATTCTTTTCCTAATAAATCATACATAGCTTAAATCAGTCATTGGTCATTGTTTTATTCCTCTCGAGTTATCTGAATTCTAAGCCACGTGGTTTAGCGTTTTGCAGCTATTACATTAAAATAACACAACTTACTCGTAACTTCACATACCTACATAGGTATTTTAGTTCACAAAGTTCAATAACACCAAGTCCAGTTAGGATAGGTGATATCCTGGCCTCGTTACATAAAGCCGCTGTAACCCACACTGACACGACCTCGCATGCACTTTCACTGTTGCATTCAGCGCATGCGTTTGCACACTACATGTATGTACATTTTGAATGCATCTAACGCATTTGTCGACAGAAGAGGTACCTTAAGACCTTTTCTACATTGGCTGACACACTGACCGACCAACACGACAAATTGAAATAAGCAAACATGATGATACTTTTAATGATTGAGACTTTCATACATTTTGTATGGCGAACGCACGGTTTTTTTGAGTCAGCAGACAAGCGCTTTACCGCTGTTTTGGCGCTAAGCAAAATTAATTTTGTAGACATATCAAATTGGAAGGTAGGCTAGATTTTCAGACAGTCGTTAATGCAGCTTTTTAGCAGAATTACATTTTGAAATTATTTTGTGAATGGTGGGAGCATCCCCATTTTGTGTGCGACATGGCATGATACGTATTTCGTCCAGATGGTTTACACAATTGCACTGCACTTTAGTTTGTTTTTTGCAATTCTAAACCCACATACAACTTCAGATAGAATTTCTTCTACGAGTATATTTGAGGTTGGACGTGGGTGTCCATGGGCTTCAGTGACCACTTAACATCAATGCCTGCATGTTTAGTAGCAAACAGTTGCTATTAAAAATATAATGGCTTGAATGCAAGACTGTCTTTAGAGGCCATAGCAATGTGAGGTTAATTAACATCTCTAAAACCACTTATTGTTACCTATTTAGTGTTCATTAACGATTTTAAGGTACGTTGCGAGACCTTTGATTTTATCGAACCATTCTCCGTAAATCCGTTAGTCGATGCATAGACAATGGCTGTTTATTTTTGAATGCCTTGGCTCAGTACGAAATGTATTTTGAAAACGGAATACCGTGGTGGTAAATTACCAATCCAGATTAAATATTTTAAATAATAATTATTTTATTATTGACAAAAGAACTTTTAAATAAAAATATGATTTATCCCTGATTTAATCATTAAATTTATCAAGTTCTTTAAATTTGTATAACTAAAACTTCTTGTTTAATTAAAAAATAATTTTTAAAATGCCTTGACGGGAAGCTATCAATCCAGATAAAGAAATGAGTAAATTTAAAAATAGAAAACTAAGAAACAATGGATTTTGAAACATAAATAAAATATTGAACTGCATAATTTATTTGATAGGGGTTTAATAAAACTAATTTTATTTCGACATAATATCTAATATCCGCTTGTGCAACACAAAGACAACAGATTAAAAAACTTTTTAAACACGCACATGTCAAAGTTCTTGCATGCTATCTCTTTTTACAACGCGTGCCATGATTGCCAGCCTTGATCTAAATCTTCTTTTTTGTTATGGCAATTAAACTCGCTTGTGAAAAACCAAATTAATGTCATTGCCGTGAGTAAGTTTTAATTGGTTTTTGAATGGATATAACTTGCGATTTCACGGTACGATGACATTTTCAGGAATCAGTCACCTACTTTAATTTAATTATTACTTTAATTTTACTTTAATATTGTAAAGCGTTTATAAGGATGGATGTTTGTTGCTCATTAACTCAAAAATGGCTGAACGGATTTTAATGAAATCTAGTGCGCAAGCAATTTATAACCTTGATTAGGATAATTTTTTTTCTTTTTTTGGATCAAATTTCGAAGTCTACATGACCAACGTTGAGAATACAAACTTATTAATCATAAATAGGAACGTTACAAAATATCCTGTTCTATAAACTCCATATCCATCTACGTTTTTTATATAACACCTAACATATTACCAAAACTAAATGCAAACCTGCAAGACTAGTTTGTTCTACGCAATAATTGTTTGTCCAAATAAGTAAGTATAACATGTCTTAGTATGCTCATGTCTTGGGGTTACAGAAATTGGTTCGAAATCATTCGTGCGTAATAGATTTACGAATAGGATACTTTCATTGTACTCGTGAGTAAATAGCGAGCATAATATATGCCTTCTGAATATTATGGATACCCATGTCCTGCTCAAATAGGATGAAAGTCTTATCTAAGGTATTACCCGTGCATTTATGATTGATAAAAGTGGCTCCACAAATGATTATCTCATACATCCGGCATATCAATCATACACACACTAACTTCGCGAAAAAATACGAGTATGATAATAGAAAAAGATAAATAGAACGGCAATGATACTCGTAACGTCAATAATAAAATTCAAGTCCGCTTTTATTCCGTCACTCTCACACAGAGTCTCGATGAGATATGAGAGGGATAATCTAGGGTGCGTGTGTACTCTTGCTCCCCCTCATAACCGTTCTATCTACAGCCTGTTTCTATAACAATGATGTTGGCTATTCAACAAAATATTTGTACGAGAGAAGCCGAATAGACAAAATAAATGTAGTGAATCCCTCGCACACCTACATACTTAAGTGACAGCATCCTTCCAATTGTATTTCTTTTTTATTCTGAACAGTCAGTCAGCGAGTTTTATCGTTATGTAAATTTAAAAGGCTTAAGTATCGATTTACATTATATGTAATAACAATGTTTTTGTCTTATTCGTTAGGTATCATTACAGGTTAGAAAGTAGCATAGGATTGTGGGATTAGAAGGATTTATTTGCTCTGCATTGAATAAAAAATATTGCAATATTTATACTTTACGATTAGATTTTCTACTCGTTACTTTGGGAGATGGGAAAACCCGGCAAAAAAGGACACTATCTTCTTCTTAATAGACCTGTGTCTACGAAAGAGAGAAGATAGGGTAATTTTTAGTCCTGAGGTGATGGCTGGATGTATTCATTTTCCATTCAGTGAAACATCTTCAGTTTATCTAATAGAGTTCGGTCACCTTATCACTTATGTAAAATTTCATATCGCAAAAGACATGTACATATATGGCCATACGACAACATACGAATACAATAACGGCGAACCTGCATTTCCAATTAAGGCTTTGCTATCTGCACAGCTATCGCCCATCGTGTAGGCAGTCTGTGCGCGACCCTAGTTTCAATCGCACGCGCGTAAAAAAAAACTCGTTCGCGCCCAAAACTGACATTTAAACTTTTAATTTTAGTAGACTGTCGAATTTTTCGTTTTTCAAAGGACGTTCTTAGTATAAAAATAGACAATATAATTATTTTTAAAGACTAAAATAAGTTTTTTATTTGTAGAAAATATAAGTTATAGTGATTTACTAGTGTAGTGGTATGTGATGTGATACAAAAAACCGTTATTAGTGTTCGATATTAGTTAAATAAGGTTTTATTTATACATATTAACCTACTTATTTATTTTGATTCCTTCATATCCATTATTTTCACTTGTTAATGAGGTAATAAGTTTCTAAATCTCAGCAATTATGACAAAGATGATCTAAACGTTAAACATTCGCAGTTTGGTGCTGAATGTTAAATTGTTTGCAGATTTTCACATTTCGACGTTTTGACGTGGGTGACATCCGACGCTAAAATAATGGACGATGTGAAGATGGAAAGTGTACCTACTGTCTGAACATTGAGCTGTTGTTTCTGCAATATTTTCCCGATTTCATAACGCATTAATTTTGACTAACTTAAATTACAATTTTAATCATTGATGGCATAAAACCATATTTATAAGTTATGGTAATATTACGACTTAACAAAAATTAAGTGTCTTATTGTAATAAGTACTTATTATCGACACCTTATCCATCCCTGAAGCCTACATTGATAGATGTTTAATTTTAATTAACGATTCACTAATAAACGTAAATTCTCCCAAATTAATTACCTAATAACTCTAATTTAATTATGTGCCGGTTCTGTTATTTAAGCATGCTGTTATTTAACTGCTTATAAACTATAACATTTTAATAAATGACTAAGTATGAGCTAATCAAGCACAATAACGATATCGTAATAATGCATCATCGATAGAACATTAAATACTTAGTTATTTTTAACGACAAGTACAAAAGATACAAGAACCTATATTAAAACTATTTTACATGTACAAAATAAGCACAATACAAAAAACCCTCACTAATCATTTTCAAAACAAACAAGTGACAAATAACAGATTTTTTCCTATTTGCATTTACACGATGAGGCGTGAAATCGTGCATATTGTGCTAGAGAAAAAAACTATTTAACATTAATTGCGACTCATAGGTCTTAATTCATTCAATTATCTATAACCATTATTCTTTGTCTGTCTGAAAGTAAATTAGTATTACAAAAAATTAACAGTATCCTTTCTAAATATTCAGTTCGCGAGGGAAACAACAGTTTGTCTCGACGTAAGAATACGAGAAATTAATAACTGTTTCGTTCAGTTTTTAATGCGGTAATGGGATTTATATTTCTGTGACTTTGACTTCTGAGTGAGAAATGAGTCTTTGTTTAGGTGATAATCAATGGGTGAAACTTTAGCACTTGCTATAACATAGATTTATATTAAAACCAGCGTATTTTATTTAGCGATTTTAGCAGGTTATTCATTAATCTCAAATAACAGCATTTATTTTTATATGCAACACAAATAAAATCTGCTTAAAATAGAGGCTGTGTCCAAAAACAAATCTGATTTTACATAAATTTTTTTCGTCGCTTAATGTTTAATTCTAAGACAGAGTGTTTGTTGCTGGTATTTATCATTTTGTTATTAATCTATTATTCCCCATCTTTAATAACCTTTCATCGCATGCACAAGAAACGTATTCATCTTTAGTGTCGTCTATACAATTTCTACGGCTGCCAGGTCCCAACAATAAGTATAAGAAGTACAACAGTTAAAGCAGCAATCTAACAGTTTTGCGCTTATCGTAAAAACGTGGGAGTATAACCAATTGTGCTGTCTGTACATGAACCATTGAGCATTGACTGTTAGATAGTTAATACACGTACATTGTAAAGGTTAAACAACTTAATGGTGAAAATAAAGTTGAAGTTACATCTCATTTTGTCCAATTTAAAGCAAATCTTGATTTTGATACTTGTTCAAATTCTTCATTCAATTTTCTACTTTCAGTGCTATTTCACTTGTATATCTGATCATCTTAAGCGATGAGAGCTTTTGGGGAATTGTAGAAAAATTATTTCCATACTAAAGTTTAAAGTATTTTAATAATCTGCCAGCTCAATGTAATTTTAACACACTTTTATCTTCAGAAAATAATAAGCATCTCTCCTACAGGAATTGGAAAGTATAAAAGACAATATAACAATAACAAATAATCGAAAATATTGATAGAAAATGTCAAGGTTGATTCAAATTGCCATCCAATCAAGCCATCTTTGTATTTCTATTTGACCTTTGACTTCTTATAAAACAAAGATGAGGTGCTTCGGAGTCACTTGCGTGGGCTTTTGTGCCTTGGAGCGCTCTCCGTTCCACCAACGCTTTCTGTCTTAATAAGCTTGCTTGTTTTCACCGTCGGCCAGGCTGGTTTTTTATTTGGCTTTAACTTTCAATTTTAGTTATTTTCTACTAAAAAATAAACAATTTTCTAGCTCATTTCTATTGTATTAAGTTAGTTTTTTGAAAGAAAAGTTGGATTTTTCGTACTATAGTATTTCACTTAGTCCACCAACCCGCATTAGGCCAGTGTAGTGGAGTAAGGCCTAAACCTTCTCACTGTGAGAGGAGAACGGCCTCTGTAGTGGGTCATTAATGGATTAAAGATAATATCTCACTAAGATTTTTTTTGTTAGTTTTAGTATTAAAAAAAACATTTTAATTGCCTTGCCTTTGTTGCTGTGACGTTGTTTATTACTTTGTCAATATGTCGTCTACTATTTTTATGAACCTTCAGTTGAATCACAAAAATTGCTGCATGGTACGGTTTAATGAGGGCGGCGGCTGTATTTCCCAAATCTACCAGCAGGTAGCTAGCCTTTAGACATCCTACATTTTTGCCAATGCATTTAATTGATTAACATTCATTTATATTAACCATACCATTTACCATAAACCAAAAATAGCACCTACAGAGGTTGTACAGAAATAGTTCACATTTACGGACGATGGAATATTATCAATGTGATGGCCAGGAAGCACTATAGGTTCAATCGGCTTACAGACAACGTAATCCTATCCGTTTAGACATAGACTCGTCAGGTGAACTACGTAACATGCAGCAGGTGCCTCGTGATAGATTTCGCAAGGACAAGAGAACATGACAAACTGACTGAGACAAGACAAGATTTAAGTGTAAAGTAGAGGAGGCTTTATTACAGGGATTTTTACTTATAAGTGACCCACTGCCAGTGACATATATGCATTAGGACAGATTGATACTACCAGTCGGTAGTATCAATCTTTAGGTGTAAAATGACTAGATATTTTTTTCGTAATCCGTGACACCTACAAACATAGGTGTAATGTATGGTGCTTTAACACGACGACTCAGTTTAGATGACATCATTTCATTCCTTCAAGAAACCTTAGGAACGTTAAATTTCAATGGAAGAAAAGTAAGAGTCAAGAATTACTTAAGTTCATACATTGCTCTTACTATTTTGTTGTTCATTTTGTTTTGACTATAAGTCTTCATTTTTCTATATTCATTATACGTCTTTCATTTCTTCCACTCGTAAGCGATTAAGAATTGAAACTTATATTCAAACCCGTAAGTCCCTACTGAAAACAAATTAAATTTCTTACCCACGGTTCCTAGACGCTGTTTTTACAATGAGTGTTTAATAAGATCCTTACTGAATTAATATGGATTATCGGAACTAAAAAACTACTTCAACAATTGCCAAAATATCGGTAAAAATAATTACCTATATCGGTATCGCAACAACTACCGGAAACTGATAATTAGCAAAAATAATCTATAGCAAAAACACTATAGGCGTGAAGTTTGGCAAAACTCGATATTTGCTTTTATGAGAGTGTTGCAATTTTCAATTTTCACATTCCTTGATCTGTTTCTATTATTTGGGAAACAACTTATATAGGTTTATTGGCAAACATTCTCATCGAAATAAACTAAACTACACCTCACCCTAAACTATATACATACATACATACCATACAAGAAATAATGTAATTCATATTCCGAATTAATTTATTCATATTAAAGCACGCAATGATGTCTGATGTCTGTCTGCACGCACGTTGTTATCATACGAGCAGAAAGGCACTGTCAGAACATTTCTATTTTTGACATCTGGAATTCGTTACCAGAAATGTTATTACTCACTAAGTAGATCTAAATGCGAATTCCACTGTTATTTAATATCGAAGTGGCGAACATTATTGTTTTGATGTTTGATGAAATAAATGATGGTAACTGTAATACTGTTATTGTCTAAAAGAACTTGGTTAGATCCGGTCTGATAATAAGAAGGTTAAACATGATTAAAATCACCTTGTCTAAGTCCATGGTTAAAAGAGTAAACAGTGTCCAGTGTTTCATTTTTCTGTATCACTGTAAAGTTGGCCTTATTAAAAAACCAGAAAGTCAAAAAATGTTATCAACATTTCCACACAGTCAAGTACGCTAAAATCATTTCACCTTATCACTTTATCTAGAAAATTTAAGTAGCAGAGTGTTGAATAATATTCAGGAAAATGATGAATAAAGTAGTAAATAAAATTACCTAATCAGTTATATTACTCGTACACATACGAGTATAACAAAAAAATGAGATACAACCCAAACAAATAACATACCCAAATATTGTGTGAAACTATCAAAAGTCAGTGTTTAGCATAAATCGGTAATAACAATAAATTACATTGGTACTGGTACATCACTAGTATTCACTAGTCGGAAGCACGTCCGGTTGTTGCGCAAAGCGAACAAAATAAAACAATATGGCGCGTATTTTTATTCTGTGCTCGTTTTGAATGGCGCGCGAAATTATACAATTTTGGGACGCATATCGCTTCATAAATAAATGCATATTATATATTGTTTAGTCAATGATGTAACTAGAGCAAGTTTTAAAGGATTTTAAAGTATTATAAAGTATTAAATGTTCTATCATATAGGATGCGGATTGAAGTTGGTGGACTTCACATGCCGTTGAGAACATATTTTTGTGAACTTTGGTTCTGCTACTGGGCTATCACCGCTTACCATGATTTAACACCTACAGTTCATTTTTATTCTCTTGTCATATTCGGTAAACAATCTTGGCAATACTTTTTATTGAAAAAAAGTTTAAATTTGCTTTAAAAAATAAATTATAATTTCTAGAAATCTTTTTCTGTATTAAATGACAATTTGTTTTTAAATTTTTATAATTTTGTGTCGGCATTATTTTTTAATCGCAAATTAAAATAAAAAGAAACACTAAGATTGTTTACCAAATATGACAAGAGAATAAAAATGGACTATATAAAATAGTACTATATAAAATAGTACGTTCTCGTAGTTTGCGCGTTAACGGTAAAACTCCAACCATAATAGAATTCCGTTCAAACAAACCAAGATGTTGCATTCATGGATTTCTCCGCAAAAATTATAATCCGCCTACAATGAAAGCAAACAATTCACTTGCGTATTACACCATGTTCCCCTAGAAAATGCTCCATCAAACCACCACTATACGACGACCCCTTCGTCCATTGCAAGTAGTTGAATCGAAGGTTCAAGCCAAGCTGGATGGTCACAGATTCACCAAGACCCGTGTTTTGTTTATAGCTGCTTGAACTGAGAGGTCAGGTTAGAGTGGTGGTAGTTGGTTCTAATGTGGCGGTGCGCGCTTTCGATGCACTTTCCACGGTTCAATTGTTTGACTAAAACCATTAGTTATCTGTTGTGTAAGGTCTGATTGTTCGGTTTATACGATTATCGATTACTTAGTTCATTTCAAATCGATTCGATCGAATTTAGAGTAGGTAGGTACAGTTGATTTCTATAGTCGGACTTGTACAAGGATATTTCTAAATTTTAATGCTTTCAACATTTCTGGTAAGCGTGATAAAGAAGCTAATTTGAGATAATATCTTTACCATTTTTGTCCTCTATATTTTAATAAAGTTTATTAAAAGTTATTGTTATAACGTGTATTTAATTTTACGTTAAAAAGTAAGGTTTTCATAATGCGCAACTGTCTTGCAAGTGAGAAATCAACCTAACAAATTCAAAGTAAAAAAATAAATTAAAGCATACACGTTTTATTAAAGCATTTTACCACCTACTTATAATTGTAACAGAAAATCGATATTTTTTATCGGATTTTTCTTTATTTGTTGGAAGACATCTGCAGAAAATCGATATTTTAATTCGGATTTTTTCTTTATTTGTTGTATCTGACATCTGGTCCAAAGTTTAAAGTCAAATGATGCAGTTTTAACAAATTTTCAAACAAACTTTCACACCCCGTTTCTCCCCTTCAAGGTCACAAAAGTAATATAAATTGTAGCTTTTGTGTTACCCTGATATATAAGCTATATTACTGTAAATTTTCATCTAAATCCGTTCAGTAGTTTTTGCGTGAAAGAGTAACAAACATTCGTACGTCACATCCATCCTCTCAAACTTTTCCATTAATAATATAGGTAAGTAGGGAATAAGATAGGATAGGATTCATAAACCGTATATTGTATAACCTTTTTTACCAGAAAGCCTGGTTAGCATTACACTAATGTACCAGTCGCCCACATACAGATGACAATACACGTTATCTATAGAAAGCGGAAGGGAGCACAATCGAGCCGGGATCGCGGATACATCTGTCAGTCTGACATTACGCTGCGAAGTGGGACCGCTGTGCTGTGAACTGTGACATGTACTGCACAAGTGTATCCGCGTTTCGGTGGTATAATACGCAATCAAAAGTTTAAATGTTTTTTGTTACTGAGTAGCAATAGGGCAAGAACGCTAGCACCCAACCTGAAATAGGGAAAAAATCTTAGTTTGCATGCGGGTGCTTTGCTACTCATGAGGACTAAGGTGTTTGAATCGAATAAAGTAGGTATCCCTCGCAGCCATAGCTCCCCGGCAACCGATCATGCATGCTTGTTTGTTACCTTTTTATATATTTTCATGTGATACCTTATTAATTTCCAATTTCCACTTCATTGAGCTGATTTAGTTCTAACTATCGGTCTAGTATTAAAGTCTGACGTTCATTACCAATTGTGAAAGTTCTATAAAAATCGGTTGAGTGGTTTTACGCGATGTTAAAATGATAAAAATCCTTAATTCCGCATTCAGAGTCGAATAAATAGCCGTGCAAATGTAAATATTTTTTTACAAATAAAATATCTATAATTATTTTGCATTTTGCAAAAAATCATTTAATTTTGCTAATTAACGGCAATTAACCGATTAAAGAGACAATAAAGATGAAGAACTTAAAGAGACAATAAGAATTAAATAGAGGGAGCCCAGAATGGCTTAGAATTTGACCTCGAATCAAGGGGTCCGGGTTCGAATCCCAGTGGCACGCAACAATGACTGTAAAAAAAGTTACGTGCGCTTTTTAAAATTAAATATCACCTTTAACTTTAGTATTTCTTTTAGTAGTAGCAGGATAGAACAGTAGGAAGTTGTAGGATTTAGTAGTAAGAAGATATGCTTACGGCGGTAAATGAGGACGGCAGTAACTTACCTACATGTATTCAAATTTGGCCTATTGCAAAGGGGAAACACGCTATCTGCATATGATAATATTCCTAGCGTGTACATTTTCTTGAAATTATAATAATATCGTTTATGCATGCATAGTATTTAATTTTGCAACCAACAGCGCCGCACCAGCTACACCGCGGGACAAATAAAGTATACTCTCGGGAATATTGCGATATAGTGTCGTCAATGCCCTAGTTATGAAACGGTGCGATCGGGCATTGTAAATGGTGTATATTGTTTGTTAAATTTTATACCAGCCTCCGCCCGCGACTTCGTCCACGTTGACCTAAAAATTTGGCCCATATAGGAATAAAAAGTATCCTCTATGTTGATCCAGGTTATAAACTACCTGTGTACTAAATTTAATCCAAATCTGTTGAGCCGTTTTTGCATGAAAGAGTAACAAACATCCATCCACCTATCCATCAATCCTGACAAACTTTCGCATTTATAAATTTATAATAGTAGTAGGGTTAGCTCCAGCCAGCGACTTTGCCTTCAAAGACTAGGTTTAGTCCTGAGAGAGAAAAAAAGGATTATTATTATGTTAATCAAATATCTACTCAAAAAATCATAAACTCTGTGTACCTCCGGTTCAGTTGATTTTGCGGAAGGCTTGATTCTATTTGAGTTTGCGTGTTATGGACGTGGCTCCACTTCAGTTACCCGTGATTAGATAAATAAACACTTTAACCGGCGTAGTCAGTTATATCATTGTAAGTGTCCAAAGGTATTTTCCAGAGACTGTAGAGAGAAGTATTTCGCCAAGAAAATTGGATCTGTCAGAAAATAATGAAAATAATTGCGGCGCTTTTAATGTTTCAACGCAATGCAACGCGATATATACGTACCATTTTTTGCTGCTTTCAGCAATATTTAACCGCGATATTAATTTCACTGATCCATAATTAAAATTGTCTTGTTAGCAAAAAATTAATTATTTTCCTCTCCCAAGTTTCAGTGTATCCATCAACCCGTTTATATTTATTGCACGGAAATTGATACGCTTTTTGAATCGATCATTTTAATCGATTCGCACTTCAACACGTGTGGCGAGGGGAGTATTTTGCAATTACAAATTAAAATCGATACATCAAACATATCGTGAAAATCACGCGAACAAGTTAAATTTGTTAATTCGATTCGCAGCGGTTTGTATACGTCAATAATTTTTGAAGGTACATTTATAATGTTATAAGCCAATTCTACTGTATTATCTAATACGTTCTATGATGTAAATTAAGTGTACAAAAATGTAACATAAATAAATAAAAAATCCCTCAATAAAAAGAGCTCCCTGTTCAGTAGTGGAACGTAAAGGGGCAAGGGTATTGAATATCAAGCGTTGTTCATTACATATTCAGTCATGTAACTACATTATACATTATATTGAAAGCAGGTGTAGGCAGTGGGTGCACCCACGGTATCGCGTTTCAAGGTGACGTACACCTGACTTTACGTAGTCGACTAATTTTGGTACAATTATTGTTTTGTAAAAACATGATAATAAGTAAAACTATTGCTAACAATCGTGTTAATGGCACGCACCAAAAAATTTATTAAAAAGTTATGTGCGCTTTATAAAATTAGATATTAAATATTATCATTTTGCTGTAACGGTGAAGGAAAACGTCGTGAGGAAACCTGCATGCCTGAGAGATCTGTTAGTTAATGGCAATGTGAAGTCCCAAGTAGTGGACTAAGGCCTACGTGCTTCTGATTGTGAGAAGAGACCCGTCCCGAGAGTGGGACATTAATGGGTTATAGACAAGCACATCAACCACTGGGCTATCCACGCTACCAACATTTTGTTATTATTTTCTATTTGCCTTTATCTCTTATCAATTAATATATACATCTATAAATTAATTACATTTTGCACCATTCCAATTTATTTATATTCATAATATACCATTAATCACGTTTTAATGAGCGGAAGCCCTAATTGCATGATAAAGTTTGTGTACGCACTTCTTAATATACGGCTATCGAAATAAAATAGACCGCATTCTATTTGGATTAAAGTTGATATTGGTAGTTGTTAAATTTGGATGGTTATCAGACTATTTCGACATTTTAGGATAAGGATCTGACTATGAATGTTACAGTTTCCGCTCTGGCCACACATCGTTGCGACAGAATAAACCTAGCGCAGAGGATTTATTGTCAGTAACCCATTAATGACCCACTACAGGATCGGGTCTCCTCTTACAATGAGAGCGATGTAGGCCACCGTCCACCACACTGGCTTACTGCGGGTTGGTGGACTTCACATACGATACCTATCTTTGAGAACAACTTTTTTGTGAACTGTTAGGCAATCAGGTTTCCTCACGATGTTTTCCTTCACCGTAACAGCAGGTGATAATTATTTAATTTTATAAAGCGCACATAACTTTTTTTACAAAGTCAATGGTGCGTTTTATTGGCTTTATACTCCATATTTAGGTATTCATATTCAACAATGCTGCCCATTGCAATTCAGTAAGCCTGTAATAATGAAGATAATATAACACCTATTCTATTTTATTACCTTCATAGTGTTAATATGCAAAATGGTTTACTGCAGTAGATATTGATAATGATAACGGTGTTTCTGAAGTGGAGATAGCAATGATCGACATCATTCCACATCAATGTCAATGCCGATAGCTGATAGGACTGATAGGAACGTGATAGGACGATGATAGCTTCGAGGATAAGATAATAAGACATCTTAAAAAAGTGCACAAGCCGGATTTAGGCCGCAATTTTGTTAATATGTAGAAGGTGAGGTTGGTAAGATTTGGTAAGGTCTTGTGTTCTTAAGTCAAATGGATGATAGCCCGGTGGTTAAGAATTCGACTTTACTCGACTTGTGGGATTCGAACTCGGACCTTACCAGGCGAGAGAGAGGAATACTTAGCTTTTAAGAGACTAAAAAACTTTAAAAACTGACTTTAAAAACTGATAACCTTCCGTGAAGTATTTACGCCATATTATGCTTTTATTTGACTTTTAAGAGCTTACTTTGGATTTTTTTTCTATCGAGGAAACTACAAGTAATCGTGTTTCTGAAACGGATGATGTATAGAGTATATCCTTAAGTTTCTTACCTAGTAAATGCATAGCTATAGCTTTCGTAATAACGACACAGCAATACATCAAACTAACACAAATTTCATATAAAAAGCTCGGTGCCCTCTTAATGCATTACCGCAATATCTGACTCGGTATTTGTCCTTTTCAACAAATTCTTATCATAATCGTTGGACTCAAGTAGGTAATTAATTATTAGTGTATTCAAAACTTACATTGAATGTTTTACAATACACACCTATTGGTACAATAAGTTTTGCATATCGCGCGACGCTTATGTAAATGATACTAGATGTAAGATTAGATCAAGAATGTTTCATTTCGGCTGAAGTGACAGGTCCGAAACGTCTCGGTTTCAAGGCTGATATGAACGTATCTATTGTTATGTGCCAGTAATAATTCTACATCTACCTTCCATTGACGAGGTTGTTGGTCTAGTCACTAGTTGGTCTAGGTTGTGGGTTTGATCCCCACCCAATTAGATGTAAAATCTATATTGAATCTCATACTCGGTTATTCGGTACAATTTGATATTGTTATTACACGGATAATCTACTGTAATGCCTTTTAATTCCTAATGCTTCTTATCATTGCTCTACACAAACTATTACTATGGATATGAGAGATTGAATCATTCGTAATGTTATTCATAGTTTTTATCGATTTGAAACAGGTGTTCAATTTGGCGGGGTATTTTTTGTGTCTAATAAACCGTACACTGACTCAGGTTTTTTGTTTCAAAACTCAGTATGATTTTTGCTTTCAAACAATTGACTACCAAAGGTGTAGGTTCTTGAAGTTAACGACCGAATGTCTGTAAGAGCCTAAGAGAGTCTAAGTTAATCCTCCCTATGACGTCATTTTTATATTTTGATATTATCTAACCTTGTTCCGTCTTATATGTTCAGTTTTATATGTCCCAATGTAATTGACCTCGACAATATCGTAAAACTATACAAACCATTTGATTATAACAATATTGTCGTTTTCCTGTACATGTAACACGCAATTTCTTCAGTATTAGGCAAATACAGATTTAATGTGTAATTATTTTCGGTAGAAACAAATATGAACTATAAAGTTAGTTAGCTTAATGAACAATATTTAATGATAATGATAATGTAATGACAATGAGTGTTAATGATACAGTGATGTGAATTGTGAATTAATGAACAGTGATTGAAGTGTTTCCAAAATGATACTATACGTGACTCAGACAACTGAGGTCCAGGTTCGAAGACCACCCAGGAGGCGACATATCAGTGCTAATATCAAGGTCCTTATTTTGAAAATTATGATATTATTTTATTATTGTATCGTGCTCTATGTTGTTCAGCTGATGAATTTATTTTTCAGAAAATTGTGCAAAGGTATAATGAATTCTGGAACAAAATAGTTAAATTTTCGTTAATAAGAGAGTAGCAATACTAATAATATTAGCAAGATAGCAAAGTTAAGCATCGTCGGGCGCGGTCAGTACTTGGATAGGTCACTGCTAAAAATAGTAGTGAAATACTCGTTTCCGTGCTTCGGAGGGCACGTTAAGCCCGTCGGTCCCGGATGTTATCGATAAGATAGCAGTTAATGAACCTTGTCGTAGGCCCTATGGGCGGTTTGGAAACATTCGCCACGGGTTGGCCTGTTTCTCCACCAATCCGCATTGGGGCAGCGTGGTGGAGTATGCTTAAGGCCTCCTCCTGTTGCTTTACGACGGGTTAAGATGCTAGCTATATGGAAGCTAATATGCTGCTTTACGACGGGTTAGGAGGCTGGCGGCAAGCTAAAATGGCTCTACCACTTAAGAAACTTCTCGTGGTCCATGATTGATGGAACTTATAAATGTCTATTTGTTGTTCCCAGCGGCACCATGCAGGCATTTCGCAGTCGTCGTGCAGCGACGGCTCGCTGCTCAGCGTGGGCTCCTCCGAGATGGAGGAGGACAGCAGCAGCGGCCACCACGCGCTCGAACACTCCAGGACCGACCACTCTGACCTGTACAGTGAGTACCATTCAACACCGACAACCATAGCTTGGCATATATTACCAACAACACTTATAGTGGCCGTCATGAGTGGTGAGCAGAACTTTCATTGGTCGGTTTGACATTACTGCGCTGCGGTGCACACGATTGGTTCGACAAACGTCAGACACTGGCCAAGGTTTGTTGTGCCTAGGACAGTGTTCACTTTTTTTTTCAAGTGGCTATTTTATGAAAATATTAACAATTAAAGAAATAAACAGTTATTTTGAATGAAGTCAACACAGAAGATCCCTGACTATGTTCGTTTTTAGGAAAACATCCAACAGTATTAATTAAATGAACTATTTAAGAGAAGTCTTGTATTAAAAAAAGGAAAAAATCATTTGTCGTTAAATGTAAACAAAAAAGAAACAACAAAAAACCTGTATCCTTACTCGAGTTACTGGCGTTAGGAACAAATGAACGCTGTTATACTCGTAAATTTACGAGTATGTATACCTACTAAGCAATTCGTAGTACCTAAGCAACGTACTTAGCGGTGATAGCCCAGTGGCTTAGAATTCGACCTCGAAACGAGGGGTCCGGGTTCGAATCCCAATGGCACGCACCAATGACTTTGTAAAAAAAAGTTATGTGCGATTTATAAAATTAAATATCACCTGCTGTTACGGTGAAGTAAAACATCGTGAGGAAACCTGCATGCCTGAGAGTTCACAAAAAAAAATGTTCTCAAAGTCATGTGAAGTCCACCAACCCGCAGTAGGCCAGCGTGGTGGACTAAGGCCTACATCCCTCTCATTGTGAGAGGAGACCCAACCCTGTAGTGGGTCATTAATGGGTTACTGACAAGCAACGTACTTAAAATTATATGCATACAAAATTCATTTAAAATCATCTTTTATTGTGTTCCAGATTCGTCGGAACCGCCGACGGGGGTGGCGCCGCTGTCGCACTCGGCCGCCAAGCACAAGATGGCGGTGCGCCCCCGACGCACGCACGGCGCGCCGCGACGGAAGAAAGCCAATCCTGTAAGCATTATTCATTGAATCAAATTATTATAAATAACGCTTCACACTCATGGCCCCACACTAGGATTCCCTGTGTCGTGGGTACCATGGCCACACACAAGACAAGAACACAACACACCCAGACCAGAAACAGAAATTTAAACTCATAATCCAAATCCCTGGTCTGCTGGCAATTGAACCCAGGAGCCTCCACGCGGCGCACCGGCGTCTTAACCACTGCGCCATTCAGGTCGTCATGTTAATCTTAGAACCTCTGAGCAACGACTACATAGCCATATGCACGCCTCTTACTACGCGAACGCTTTCAGGCAACACTCGACTTGATTAAAGTGTTATCCAAACCCGGCAATATACTCGTACTGGTTGCCCCAATCCGTTCCAGCACCTGAAGTCGAAAGTTTTCGACCAAAAATGACCTACTGACCTCCGACTGGGTGGATTGATGCCCTGTAGAAGACATCGGGATGCCGATGAATTCAAAGCACAGTCCAGGAACATGTCTTAAAACTTAAATCTTAAAACTTTATTTTTGATGATAGAAAATTAATCTTACGTTCTCATAGCCGACTACGAAGTTAGGAAAGTCTAGGGTTAGGGAAGTATGGTTGTCGGAGACACAGAATAAACCTTGTAATCCCCAATACTAACGAAGCGATCATTTACAAGCCTCACTTATGTACTATCGTGTTTTCCAAAATTTGAAACAAATGGGAACCTCAGTCATTATTGTTCAATTTATTTATAGTTTCAATATCAGACAATAAACAAAGATCTATATCACACATCGATTGTAATCAAGACATCGATTTATAATCGATAGCAATCTAATTGTATGATGTTGCCGATTCCAGATTGCCGCGTCAGCCTTGCCGATAACGCCCGAACTGAACGAAGAAATGATACGAAGCACTACTCCTGAAGTCACCCACAAAACCACAGAAGTTGTTACTGGTAATTATCATTCTTTTACACAAGAAACTTATACACTAACCAACACAGTTTATACATAAGGCAAAAGAGCGGTCTTGTCGCTATAGAGCGATTTCTGATAGCTAACCTTTGGAAAGAGGAAACAAAATAAATATCAATGGCCGTAGTAGAAGTAGCTTTTTACTTTTAGACAGAGGGCTGGTGACTTGAAGGAGACAACGGGAGGACGTACTTTGATGATGAAGCTACATCTTCATGTGAACTTCAAATTCATCCGATGTGTTCAGATGAATGGATGAATTTTAATGTGATGGTCTTGCATAGCAGGTAGACCTTTTTTAGTCATTAGGAAGAGGCTAGTGATATCCCTCACTTACTGTAAAAATTACACACTGACTGGACCACTACAAACTACTTTTTATTTACAGAGTTTGACCCATCTGTGATTATTATATAACGGCATCAGGCTGGTAGATCTACAGATAGTTTTAAATAGAAATAGAAGTACTAGTTACGTTACTAAAGTATTGAATTTTCTTTTTCCAGAATCATTCTCTTCATCGACAACTACGAAGCATCATATGATCGTGAAAGAGCAGCACCAACACCAGCAACAACTGAACAAGGAGCTCAACAAAGTTCTGGAAACTCCAACCGATACTAAACTTAAATCCTCGTCGTTGCCACCTGGATTGGCTCTCAGTCACCTCGTGGGGCAATCTCCAGCCAAACTGAGCATCGCAGAATCCAACACCCCCCGGTCTTCTATCAAAAGGAGCAAGTCCAGCACCCAAGACCAACCCATCAGAGAGAGCTCGCCAAAAATACAATCCAGTTCCACGGAAGGCCACATCCAAGCTTACCATTCGGAGGAGCGCATGAGCAAGTATCGCATGGAGAAGAAACAAGCCGAAGAGTCTTGCCTTGAAAAGAAATCTAAGTCAGAGAAGAAAATGGAGAATGAAGTCATACGATCTTCGAAGAAAGAGTCCGAATCGTTTTTCAGTAGACTGCTTTTGAGGAAGAGCGGGAAGAAATCGAAAAAAGACCAGACCGATGGAGAAGGGCAGCAGGAGGTCAAAAAATCAAAGACGGACAAGTCCGCGGCCCAATACAAGGCGGTGGACACTGAGAGAGGTGGAGCCTACTATAATGAACAATCCTACAAACCTATTCCCGCTGAGCGTACACACAAATCTGCTGGCCAGAAAGCATTCGCCAATCAAATGCACAAAAGGTTGGATAACAAGGGCGCGTATGTCCAAGACAGTGCCTACAAAGACGTGTATAACGCAGCCAAAGTCGTAGGAGTGGAATACAATATAACTGATCTCAAAATCGCAGAAGAAACAGATAAGCTGTTGAATTTAGAAATGAAGAACAGATTCAGTAGACGAGAGGAATTCAGCGAGAAAGTCGAACGGTCTAAACGAACGTCTTCCAAGGAAGGTATCGACGAAAATAAGCGGGAATCATTCAACTTGCACCACGATAAGTCTAAGAGACCTGCGTCGGTTCAAAGATTGATTGACCCTTACTCGTCCAAAGCATTTATTATGAATGAGATGGCAAGCAGAGCTCAGGAGGAAAGCTTATCCCCTACACTTGAGATATCTGACGAGGAACCTTCAGGGGCGATGCCTATAAAAAGCCGACATCACAATGACTTCGTTTTCCACAGTGGAAGCATGCCTAAAAACATACCCTACTTCAACCCCAGCATAGTAGTCTCCACTTCGCCGCCGAAAAATATGGCATATCACAGCTCTGAAAATGTTAAACATACGAACAGATCTTCGGAACACATTTACGAATATCGCGAGAAACAGGTGGAATGTCAGCGGGAGTCGCGTCACGCTAAGACAGAGGAATCGTACGTCACGTCCGGTTTGAGATCTCTCGGAGATGAGTACGTAGAAACGAGGAGTAGCATTGGTAAATCGCACAGTTTCCGTTACGCATCAGAATCCACTTCGATCAGCTCTCAAGAAAATCAGATGCCGAGTCTTCCAGCTATCGTGGGCATTTCCGAACCGCTACTGGAAAGTTGGGAGGTCAACTATAGGAGAAACGTCAGCGAAAGGCACGACTATGCGAAACGATTGTCCGCACGAAACTACAATATAATGCACAATAACTCCGAATTGAATTATGACAGCCTGCCGAGCACGGACAGCAGTTACCTTGACAGCCTTAAAACTGATGTTAACGATGACAGGAAACTATTCACTAATAGCATTCATGTAACCATGGATTCTCACAAACGTGACAGCGATATCTCGCAGATAGAGGCTAAAATCGATGACATAATCAGTTCCCCTAAGCCGATCATATCCCCAATACTCAAGTCTAGTTCTTTAGATAGTGTTAAGAGTAGTCCCGAAAAGCCTATGGAAGATAGAAGGAAGACTATTTCAGTGGAAAGTGCGCTGAGTCAAAGTGGCAAAAACACACAAAAAGATAAAGTGGACACGGAAACATTCATCTCTGTTACTCATATCAATAAGGAGCAGTCTCCCGTCGCAGTTAAAAACAGTGACGTTGCCAAGAATAAGAGTGATGAAAAAATACAAAAATCTGGAGTCACTAAGGCCGGAGTTCCCGAATTCCTGAATATTCAATTGAACAAAGTTGACACAAAACCGATAACACATATCGTCCTCACAGCTAATGTAACGCCAAAGAAAAATGATAGTCCACAAGCTGATAAAGAGTTGGAAGTCGAAAACTTCCAAGTGTCGGAAACGATTGCCGCTCAGGTCAAGAAGGAATCGTGTAAGATTATTGAAAATATAGTCGAGAGTGTTCAGGTGGAAGAGAAAAATACTCAAGTTATATCTAAACCTACAACTCCTGTCACACCACAGAGTCCAATGACCCCTAAAACGTTCTTTAAAAGAAAAGCAATGAGTGTGGAACATCAGGATAAGCCAGAAAAGCCGAGAACAAACTCGCTAAGTACAGAAGGTAGCATCGAAAAGATATACGATAACATATCTATGGACCAGAAGTCACATTCCAGTTTCGGAAGTAAAAGCTCCATTCAGAGTACCGACAGCAATGAGAATCGTATCCCTGATAGACACGAGGAAGCCGTAGTGTACAGAAAGAAGACAATAATCGGCAAGGAATCGCGCGGCGAAAAGAGAAACGACGATGAACCGGAGCTAATGAAAGTATTCGCGCGACGTTCTCTCAAACTGAAAGACTCAGAAGCCGATCACTTGGCGCAAGAAATAGCGGATTCGAAAAACAAGGACGAGGTCGCCGAAAACATAGCGGCAACTCGTACAAAGATACTCAAAAACGAATTCAACGCATCAATCAAGTCTCGAGACAGCGACAAGGAGAACGAAGACACGAAAGACCAAAGCGTAGAGAACAAACTCGTGGACATCGCGGCTCGAGTGAGCCAGTTCGGCGTTCCTCACTACCAACGAAGCGTCAGCATCAACAGCGTGTCGGCGAAGCGAGAAAGTGCACCCGTCTTCAAGAACGAAGTGAACAAATACAAGAAGGAAGTATCGGACTCCACGCCAGAGAAGCGACTACGAAACCGAACATTCCCAGACCCGTCAAACGACCGAGAGGACATCAAAAGCCTGACCAAAAGCGAAATGGGGTACAAAGCTGACACGTTAACAAAGCGACCGTGGCAGAGGAACGAGTTCAGACAGTCGGTGGAAAAGGACAAACGGGACAGTGCTGTGATAGAGAAGGACGCAGATAGCGAGAAGGAGGAGGAGAGAGAGAGAGAGGCGGAGGCGGTGCCGCAGTTCAAGGGGATCCTGCAGATGCGGGCGGAGTGGGAGAGACGCGCTAAGCAGGGGATGACCAAATAAATATAGGTGCTACGTCTAAGGTATAATATTAAACTTCCTATATGAAATGATTTTTTTAAATTCAAATTAATATAGATACAGTATTTTTCAAATTTATTAGCAGGCTATATTTTCCTAAGAAACAAAATACGTTGCACAATAAATTTCAAATTATTTGACACTAACCGCGTTAGCACACCTCCGCCGCGGAATTGAAGTAGCGAAACCGCGAAAGTTTCGCCACCGTTTGTCCGTTGTATGACGGGCGAAACAGTCGCGAAACTGCCTGTTCTAACGCGTTCATTGGCTATAATTCTGTCTCTTCTCCGCGGAGAATCGCGCGATCGACGTAGACGCCGCTCACATCTCCGCCTGCGTTCCGCCATTTAGTTCAGTTCCGGTTTCGCGCTTCGAGGTTTCAAGGCGGAGGTGTGCTACCAGCGTAAAAGTGCCGACTGCCATTCCGGTTTGAATCGACCCTTAGTTGATAAAGGCATAGTAGCTCGCCAGGGGACGTACCTTACCGCCAGCCTCTTAACCCGTCGTAAAGCATGCTAAGAGGCTCCGACAGGGATGGTATGGTTGCCTAATCATGAGGACTAAGATTACTAGAGGCTAAGTTAGTCCTTTCTTCTCTATTTGAGTTTGGACGTGGGTGTCCATTGGCTGCAGTGCATGGGCTCCACATAATATCAAGTGGCCTGCATGCTCGTTAGCTACTCAAATACTATAAAATCATTTAGGTATAGTAACCGTCATGAGTCGTGAGCACAGATTTCAGTGGTAGGGATATTGTATACTTTCGGCCAATGTACAGCAGCCGAAGAACGCGCTGGACCAATAGACGACGTACACTGACGGACTAACGTTTGTCGAACCAATCGTGTGCATCGCAGCGCAGTCAATGTCAAACCGACCAATGAAAGTTCTGCTCACCACTCGTGACGGCAACTATAGCGTCTGAGATAATTTGACACCAAGAATTCCTAGGTACGAATTTAAACGGTAGAATTTTTGAGGAGCCAGTCCAATTGAGTCAAGTAGTACTGTCTGCGAGTTGCGTAGTATTGCAGCTGTTATCTGCAGCTATAATTAATGATTTTTTAAGTTTATTGAATAAAATAAAAGCTAACAATATTCATTTTTCCAGGACAGGAACATGGAAGATACCGCGCTGTATACAACCGCGTTAAATTTATTATTATTAAATAGTGATAAATAAATAAATAAATAAATATTAATTATAAGCACCAGCGATGTACGCAATTAACGTTATTGTCATTAGGAGTTTACCTAACGTTGGCTAAGAAATGTATTTTTGAGTGTTATTGAATTGATATAGCGTATAGTTATATTTTATTAAAGACTACATTATGTATTAAACATTTCAGAACTGTGAAATACAAATTTTATTCCTATAGTTTTTTTGGTCGTTTTATTTCTATACTTACCTTTTTTACCCCACTGCGACAGAAGGAGGGTTACGTTTTTCAACTCTATGTATGTTTGTATGTTTGTGTGTATGTTTCTTTGGCACGCTCTGTAGCCTAAACGGCTTGATGGTTTATGATATTAACTTAGTGACACGAACAAAGCTGCCGGCAAAATAATTACAATAAAAAGTGCCAGTTTTCCATAAACGCTTTGGTTTGAACACGTTTACAGCCTTTTATAAAGCTTTGACAAAGTTTAAACACGTTTATCGCCTCTTAGTGGACGCGCCATTACACAGTCGAGTGCGCAAATCTGCGTGCAACATCGTGTAAAGTCTGGCGCAAAGCTTAGCTTCGGTGCCAATGAACCGTTATCCGACGTTGCAGCCGTATCCAGTTACCGAGACTTACTAGTCGCAATGAAAATACCGAGTATTACCGAGTATTTTACTGAAGTTTAGTGGGGAGCCAATGTTTTTATTATTAGATTCGGGTTGTAGATGTTGCGGTTGGCTGCAACTCTTTTATGTCCTAGTGTTAGGCATGGGTCTCTCCCCAAAACAGGAGGAATCCAGGTGCTTCCTCCACCACGCTGCTCCAATACAGATCGGTCGGGTGTTTACAAACCACCCTTAGGGCCTCCGACAAGGTTTAAGGACTGCTATCGTATCAATGTAGCGGTGATAGCGCAGTGGCTTAGAATTCGACCTCGAATCGAGGGGTCCGGGTTCGAATCCCAGTGGCACGCACCAATGACTTTGTAAAAAAGTTATGTGCGCTTTATAAAATTAAATATCACCTGCTGTTACGGTGAAGGAAAACATCGTGAGGAAACCTGCATGCCTGAGAGTTCACAAAAAAAATTCTCAAAGGTATGTGAAGTCCACCAACCCGCAGTAGGCCAGCGTGGTGGACTAAGGCCTACATCCCTCTCATTACGTGAAGGAGACCCGACCCTGTAGTGGGTCATTAATGGGTTACTGGCAATGTTATCAATAATAACAGAGACCGTCGGCTTGACGTGACCTCTGAAGCACAGAAGCGTGCTTGTTATTCGTCACTAGCAGTCACCCATCCAGGTTATGACCGCGCCCGACGTTGCTCAACTTTTCCGTCGCTGCGATCTACTCATGAAGCGGGGCCAAGCGCGCTTGTAGTCATAAAATAACTACTTGAAGCAACTGACTCTCATACCTCAGTCTTATCCTTTCTTTCAGCCCTTTGTAGTTCACTCGACATGAGCCTCCCTGTACTAATGGAGTAACAATCCTGTAACGAAAGGAGCCCTTAGGCAGAATTAGCAACGCAACCACCTATGCCCTCAGAGTTCATCTAAGGCCATCTCTTTGAGGTCGGATATTGGCACCTATAGCTTTTATTGGCTAGTGATTTTTGGCCTCAACTGTGGAACTATTTATTTTTTACCAGTTTTTGCAGTATTTTCAGTAGATTTTGACGTCATTCGAAAAGCGAGTCCATCACTCTTTCTTTTGTAAGCAATGCTTCGGTGACACTTTGAGTATATTGCTGATGCTATTGCCAGCGGTGCACCACTTACCACTTACTAATTTTCTGCTGCTTGCTATCTGTCAATAAGATAGCTTATCCTGTCATATCCAGTTAGTCTGTTGGATCTAAAGGACGATTTTATCTACTCTGTTTTTAGCTAAATAAAAAAATCTCGACGCGGATAAAGTCGCAAGAATAATCAAGTTTTCCGTAAAAGAGAACAAAATTAAAGTAGTTAGTAGTGAACTCAACTGTATTTAGAGCGCTCTACTTTTAATGCTGAAAGAAAATACTCGTTAAAATCCAGCCCTTGAGCCGAGGGTGTTTCGGATCGCGAAAGAAAATAAGCAAGGGGGAAGCCGATTCGCGCATGCGCCCTCTGACCCTACGAACTGAGGCGAAACCAACACCAGACAGGAATTCGCCATTTTATTTTCATTTATTTCTCATTTTACCGCATAAACGTTCGGTTTTCGTCGCGATTATATGAAGAATTGCGTTCTAAATGTAATTTTTACTGTGAAGTGATCGGACCGCTGTTTTGACTCTGAAAAACTGCCGAAATAAGAGTGTGCTTACGTAATTTTTCCCGTTCGAAGATTGTGTAAGATTCCACAAGAAGGAAGGTAAGATGCTTCACATTGTCGTCTGTGTTTAAAGAACCTAATAATATAACAATTCAAAGTTCTGTGACGTATGGAACGGCGGCGTAACGCATCGATTTTTACCAGAATTCGTACCATCGAGGCTTTTGCGTTGTCGTCATTTCATTTCGACGCTGTGTTCTGGATTAACCTATCTTATGTAGATAGGAAACCTACCTATCAATAAATAGTAATACATAAGAACATTTTAATTTTCAAAGTAATTCCTGTACAAATACGCCAGGATAATACTCAGGAAAGGGTAAAAGGACACCTCATAAATTAGATATTGCATACTCTTACATACTTTGTATAGGTAGCAAAATGACGGCTGCTCTACGATACTCTTAGGTTAGATGTGCTCAGATACTCGTAACCCGTAGATTTAGGTAAAATAATGTTGAGAAATTAAGAGATGTTAAGAAGAGTAATATTTAACCAGGCTAATGTTATTGCGCAGAAATTAAAGGTACCAAAAGTGCCTCAATAGGTAGTGTAGGTACTTTAACAGTTAATGTCTCATTTATTAATACATAAAAATAATTTAGGGAATATCTACACCTATGCAGATTTGATGTTTTTCTTAATTCTAAAATTTGTATGAAGATACTAAGACTATAACATTACATATATGCCTGCGGGGTCTACCTTGCTTTTTTCACACATATAAGACATTTTCTAATTCAAAGACATTACAAGAGATAGTGTATTATAAAAAACTTACAGTCCGCCTCTCAAACTCATACCGGATTGAAAATTGACTCTTATGTCTTAAGTCATAAGAGAATATGGCGTTCACGAAAAGTGCGTAGGTATACGGGCAAAAGTCAGAGCGTAAAAAGGTTTTTTGATTGTAACATAAAAACAAATGACACCCTGTATTACTTGTGTTTGCAAAAGCTCATTTATACTCACATCTTACCTTAAACAAGCCAGAGAAAGGGACAATTATGGGGCCAAAAAATATGTTCAATTCAAATAACTTATCTCCGGTAGAAGTTGGTATCTAGCAACCTACGCGACGCGGTCAAAAACGACGAAATCCGTAGAAAAGCGAAGTTACCAGTTCTCAAATTTTGCAAATTAAAGTGGCAATGGGCTGGCCACATCGTTCGAAGGACTGACAACCGTTGGGGACGAAAGGACCTTGAATGGCGACCACGTCTAGGCAAAAAGAGCACAGTTCGTATTTCGACAAGGTGTACTAATGATCGGAAGAAGACGGCGGGATACTGTTGGATTAAAAGGACCGGGCGAAGTGGCGTCGATTAGGGTTGGCCCATGAAAATGGTCATGGACTTCGAAGGGCGAAAAGGAAGGAGGAAAGAGCTCACGAGGAGTAGGTAGGATAGGTAAAGCCATTGTAGGTACACTACCTATCACACTTTACAAGCCCGCGAACGCATTTCTACCCCTCCTTTACTAGTAATCTAGGATTATGGCGTCAAACTTTTTCATTACTTATCCGAAAACTTAATTATTCTATGCATAAAATATGGGCGCACCATGCAAACGGCATGAATTTGCATTTTGACAACAAGTTGCAGCCCACTTCGGTCCGCAGTGTCCGTAATGCAAAATTCATAAAGGAATCTCCTTTCTCGGCGGAATTGCGTATAATACGAACAAGTGTGTCGGTATACAAAACAATTCACATAATAATAAGCTTTATTTATGCATCATAAGAAAAATGGTTGTACATTTTGCACGGCTTATTAGCTTCGCCTTTATGTACCTATGTATGTAACGAAATTTTTGAGCGTATTTTGTTTTCACACACTCACAGGTCAGATTAAGCTGAATTATGCACACTTACCAAAGAGCGCTGGCAATACAGCATTTTAATACCAATGAGCTGGTCTCCTGGAGACGAAGGATACTCACTTACCAGTAAAAGAAGTCTGTATCTGATCTACGTACTGACAGCTACAAACATTCGTAAAATTCTGTAAAAATGCAGTACTTAAATTTGATCAGATTTTTCTGAAATCAACTCATCTCAACTCATCAAGGTACACAGACCAATTCCATCATCTGATCTAGACTATTTTCAAGATCACAGATTCGAAGATCTGATCTAGACTATTCTAGATCAGCGTTTGGGATATGAAGAAGCGATTCTTTTTCACTTTTCAAAATAAATTACAATGTTTTAGATCTCTACGAACAAGTACCTATAGATAAGTAAGTAAAAAAAATCCTTTTTCACTCAGTCCCCCTCCCTCTGTTTTACTTCTTATCGCTTTAACGTTTATGAGGAACGTTATAAATATTTAAATTAATTTTTAATTAATTAAGAATTATTTCATATACTTTACATTAGTGAATGAAAATAAGAAAAAATAAAGACCGAAAAGGTTCAGCTATTCTACAATTGCCACTACTAAAATTTTTGGGCACGAGTTAAATTGCTATTACCAAAAGAGCGTCTCATTAAAATTTTCGCGGGCACAATGAACTAACTATTGACGGCGTAAAGGCGCAAAACGGGAAGTTTATTCATTAAAGTAAGAGGATTTCATTAAAATACACTCGACATTCTTTAAATGACGTAAGTTCTCTTGTTCTAGAGGACCGGGTTCGAAACCCAACGGCATGCATCAATAACTTTTGTAAGTTATGTGCGGTTATGTTCTCAACGTCATGTGAACTGTTCTTTGCGTCTTGTGTTCCGGCTGGGGATTATTTAATAAAGTATTTCCGGCAACCATAAATTGCTTGAAGAGAACACCTTACTCCTCATGTACGATAAAGCACCCCCATACAACCTCAGATAGGATTTCTTTTATATAGGTTGGATGTGCCTCTTTTCTACTTAAAGCTAAGGCTTACTTACATACTTTTCATTCATTTTTAGCTTACCATTCCTAACCTCGTAAGTGGATTTGAGTTTGGGTTTTGAGTGGATTTGATGAATTTGTCGCCAAGAATTATTCTGAACAAATACAATCTACGACTGCTTTACGACTATCTGAAGAAGCCCCTGAAAACCTTTACATTTCAGCCTCAATTTGGTATTTTCTACCGAATATTTTTGGACAATTTTTTTCAACTTTGTAATAAGGGGCATCGGTTGAGGCGGTCAATAAATTTCAATACAGCCAAAATGATTACAGATGGCAGGTTGTTATGCAAATTGGCGATCTTCCTCGGGCGTCTCCGCTAATTTACGGCCTTCGCCGAACTCAAATTAACTTCTCCCGACTTATTACGAAGGAATTGGTTAATGTTCTAAAGGTCCATAAAAAGTTTACGTTTCGAAGTTCTTGCTATTGGGGTAAGTACCTATTTCGAAAAAAATAAGTTTATATTTACTTTGACAAGTTGTTTTAACATAATATACCTACCCGTTATGTCTCGCTCACGAGGAGCTGTCTTGTATGGAGTGGAAAGAAGTGGTAATAAACTCGACAATGATCGTCTATAACCCATTAGTGACCCATCGCAAGGTTGGGACTCCGCTAACAATGACAAAGACTTCAGACATTATGAAGAATTCATCCTCACGACACGACGTTTTCCTTCACCGTTATATCTGGTGACAATTCATTTTCCAAGCTTAATTTCATATAGTAGGGTTGCCATCGCGCCAATTTTAAAACCTAGGTCCTTAACAGGACTTTAAAAACTCAGGATGATGCTTAGAAACTATCCAGGACAGCCCAAGATACCCCAAAAAGCGGGACATGTCTTGGAAAAACAGGACGGTTCGCAACCCTATCATATAGAAAAGACATCGGATTCCAAACCAGACCTCTCTGAATTCTCAGCTACTGGGGTATCACCGCATTAGGCAAGGACAAGGATTAGAATCGGTTGCTGATTCTTTTCATACTTAGTTCTCAAGACTCAACTTATTCTTTTACAACCAAGGAAATCTTTCTGATTCTAAGCAAGAAGAAAGTGTCATAATATATCTCCGCCAAGTCTCTGCTTCTGCAGTAGATATTAAAAATAAACGCTGTCATGGTTGACTTAAGTCACGTACAAATCGGCCTTTATGCTTCCACCCGGAACGCTCCGGGTGCTCTCGAGAGCTCTCCAGATCCCGGATAACGCGGAAAGAGGATCCGATAAAAGCTTTCACTTAACTCCCATTCAATCTCAGATAGTTTGTAGTTTAACTAAACGCGTTTAAATTTGCATTTTCAACAGACTTTATAGACATCGGTAATATCGGTATGGAAATCAGTTCTCAATGTTAAAGGTAACTCGAGTGCTTGATTCAGCGCCTTTGTAATGGTAGAGTCTCTATTACCTCATCACTCAAAATTCTTCGTGAAGCAAGCAAATGTTTTGATGTTTATTTTCATGGGAATGCTTGCCGAGTTTCAATGGCGAAAGACTATTGGCTATTGACATGATTATCGTCTTGTTCCTGTTTAATAGTAAGGAAGTCAGAATTGTTCACAATAAGTGATCAAATTAAAAAAAAGCTGAGACAATAAGCAGTGCTAAATAGATATACCTGACTTTAAACGGCAGTTTTAATTGCGCCGTATAAAAGTCACTCTACGGATAAAATGTTAAAAATCTCCTTTAATAAACGTATTTAATCTGGACCCTTAACCCTCTCGATGAGAGGTTCGCTGGTCAAACCGCAAATAAATAACGAAGTTACACGCGATGTAAAACGTTTTCACTTATATTCACTTAATCAACAGCATTTTTCAAGTTTTACAGCGAGTTTTAAAAAGCTTTTTTAATTGAGAAAATGTTTGAGCAATTTTTAGCTTGCTATGATTTTTTATGAGGTAAAAGTCGTAGACAAGCTTGATTTGTCTTATGTTAAGTGGTCCCTGAAAGCTATGGTTCTACTGTGGAGTATATTGTGACCTTTTATTTACGAGTATATATCTCAAGAGTATGGAACCTAACCTAACCTGGTATGTCTCATGTCAGGCGACGGGAGCCCGACTATTGTTTATTAAAAAATAGCACGATAAATTACTAAAGCAATAAAAAACTAAAGTTCAGTATGAAGCGTAGTAACAATATGTTACTCGTATATTCTATTTAAACATCATGAACAAGCCACTATAACAGCAGCTTACACACCACAGCATCCAATCTTCAGGAACACCCGTTAAGGTGGCGTACGCGAACTTTCCACAAAGCTTTTAACACTTCCGGAGAAAACGACCAAGGTTCCTGCAAGTTCTGATAAAGTGTACGTAAGATTTTTCACTTTTGACTTTCTTTGACGCTTAGCGAAAAAGTAGAAAAACTTTAGTTTGGAATTCTCGTTCGGAAAAATTTTGAGAAATTTTTCGTTTCGGTCCAATTTTGAGATTGGCTTTGGTTGTCCATAAGATATCACCTACCAGTTAATCGAAATCTAAAAATTGGTAGGAATTAGGTATTTTAAATTATAATAATTTTTTAAAATATTGTAGCTACAAATGTAATTACAGTTGATTTTTTTAATGTAGGGGGGATGCATGTTACTTCGTTATTAACAAAACGAGTTTTGTAAATAACGAAGTTCTCTCTCGTCTCTCAGAGGGTTAAAAGTACGAGTACATACAGATTAAACACGTATATTAATTGAATGCAGAATTTTAATATTTCATTCGCAGAGTGAATGAGTGATCTTTCAGCTTTTGCGTTTTAATATAACTTTTATGCGGTGTGGTTAAAATTGCGTTTTGAAATTGTGAATATCCATTTGGCGCTGTATAGAGTAGGTAGTAATTTTTGCTGAAATAAGAGTTGAAAAGTACTTATGTTATGTTGAACAGTTATCTTGGAAAATTTAACGAGAATACGGTAATTTTAGTTTTATTTAGGAACCTAATCAAGTGTTTTATACTTTTTTGTTGGCATTGCGATGTACCAAGAGAGGATAATAATAGTATCCAAATTTTGTATCAACTTTTCTTATTTCTTTATTCTTCCTTTCATTCTTTATTCCTTTTCAGTGCCTTTAATTTTATTCGTATTTGACGTAGTAACTAGTAACACATCCCATCTTAACGGGAAAACTGATAATTGCGGCTAACCTTCTATGACCTTTGATGACCTGACTTTCTATGACCTAAGTCTGTTGTTGTGACCTATTTGGCTCCTGATTGGAATTCTCTTGCCAACAGCACATGAATTAAAGGAGATAAGCGGTTCAATCTTTTTCGACATATTGTGCGTAAATTGACGATTTTTATCATAATAATATACTCGTAATAATAGCGAACGAGCGGTTAAAAGCGTTTAGGGTCATTGATCTTAAGTGGTCATTGAAGTCTACTAATTTTTTACGTTGGGAATCCGTCATTGACTCTCACAACCGGGTTGGAACCGACCGGGGTGCCGGATTTGCCGGCCAGTAACCCATTAATGACCCACTACACGGTCGGGTCTCCTTCTCGTAATGAGAGGGATGTAGGCCTTAGTCCACCACGCTGGTCTACTGCGGGTTGGTGGACTTCACATACCTTTGAGAACATTTTTTTTGTGAACTCTCAGGCATGCAAGTTTCCTCACGATGTTTTCCTTCACCGTAACAGCAGGTGATATTTAATTTTATAAAGCGCACATAAATTTTTTACAAAGTAATTGGTGCGTGCCACTGGGATCCGAACCCGGACCCCTCGATTCGAGGTCGATTTGCCGGAGTGACGAATAAAACCTCACGGTGCTCCTCACGACAATTGGTGGTCGTCATTCCTGTATCCGTCCTTCTGGAGGAGATGGAATTCCTTCATCCAATGTAATTTAATTTTATGAGTTCTTTTGTGAATATCTAGGGCCTCCACAGGGATTGAGAGAGCATATTCATTGATTTTATAAATATACAAACCCATTTAGAAGCATATTTCTATGGAGACAGAAGGAGAGAAACAGAGAGAAGTTTCAGCAGTTCTTGCTGCAGTGGAGCCCTCAAATAATGATTCCAATTATTAGACAAAAGAGGTTATATTATGTATGTATACAGAGAGAACAATATTTCAATTCAGTAGGTTTTTTCATTATGAGAGTTTTTAATAAGCGCTTCAAACCTATTGTGTCGTGAAATCAAGCGACTGCAGCAAAACGATTGTTATCGTTTTAAAATGATGTAGCTTTTTATGAAAAGGTAATTTTTCAATTTGAAATGAATTTTAGTTTTATACAAACTTCAATCAAACAAAGCAGTCTGCATGTTACTTTTTTCAACAAAGAAAACATTCAGTACTAGTGGCTAAGACTTCGGCTTCTTTCTCGAGGGGTAAGCACGCACCAATAACATTCTTAAAAAAATGATATGTAGTTTATAAAATCATTATTACTAGGTGTGAAGGAAAGCATCGTTAGGAAACCTCTATACCTGAGAGTTCGTGTGAATTTTATAACTTGCTATTGATAAAATAAAGTAAATATAAATAGTAGGGATAGATTGTTAATTTAGGTTATAAACTAAGTGCATACCAAACTTATCCAAATCTGTTCAGCCATTTTTGTGAAAGGGTAAAAACATCCATCCTCGCGAACTTTCACATTTATAAAATAGTTGTAGGATTTCTATTTCCCTGTCTCGGCAACAATTAAAAAACAGGATAAGGTTAAATATAAAACACAGTATCGTCAGTACCTACATCGTAGATTTACCACTGTGGTAGGGTATCCTACTTCCTATTCCTATAGCAGGTAGCTAAAACAAACGGGACCACACGAAAACAAGTTAGTTTGAGGTTAGTTGGAAAACACCTCCGGTTATCCACCGCTAGGGTTGTCACTCTCAGCCACAAAAAGTCAAACGATAACCGTTTGTGGTAGTAATTGTAGGTTTATGTAAACTTTTGAGGTTAGCCATGGTAGCTCGTCGGGACCTCCCTGGATATACATATCTATAGATAGATAGATACTAGAGATGCGCCGGATAGTGGTTTCACATTATAACCGAATACCGAATATTATAATAAAGAAATAAATAAATTTGAAGTTTAAAAATATAGTTTTGAGGTTTAAATATCAGAACAGAAAAGTTATGGACAAGGGATTTTAAAATTGATGGAAAGGAGAGAGTGAACTGCTTCAAACGTCACGTAAGGAAAGCGTTGCTTCGCAGGATCATTTTTCTATATTGATCTCTATCTATTTTTTAAACCGTCGATTGCCGAATAGCTGAAACTCCTAAAAACGTCCACTTAGCAACCCTATAAACGACCAAAACAAAGTCAAAGGTAAACTAAGAATTCACCCCATAAACACGGGGTTGTTTATTCACCGACCCTCCCTCAGTTGGCACCATTGTTCAATGTTCGCCATCATTTATGAATGTGGCGGCTGACGGCGGATATTGAAAACCTTCCTTCTGAGATGAATGGCAAAGTGACTTATCGGTTGAGAGAGAAATTGGAATAAAAAGTAGAGTGAGAGGGATAGATGGATAAAGGAAAATTATGACTCATATTTCCAATCGTTTCAAATTACGTGAAGTTTAATCAATTTAATTCATCATCCGTGAGATATCAATCTATGAGATTAGGTTAGGTATCTCGTATAACGTAGCACGTGAGACATTTTAGGACACACACTTTTCTTTATTAATCAACTTTACTCACCCTATACACCCAAACTACTTTTTGTAGTTCAATCATTCATAGGTCAAAGTTTTAATGACAAATCTTCACGTAATTCGCGTTGAAGTTACGTTTGAGATGAACAGTTTATAAAACTGTTTTTAATTTCACTTATTCTCTTTTCTACTTTTATATTTAAAAAAAAAACCGTAGAACTATTACTTATAAGGTTTTGCCGTTCCCTTTTATACGAGTACTCTAGTCGGATAGAGCCTTCTGAATAGATTCTCAACCTTCGTATTAATATCTCGAAATATGTTGCAAAATGTTGGGAAGGTGTAGAAGGTATAAATAGTACATTCACCTTTATCTTACACTTTGTATTTTGCAGTAACGTCAGGTGTCCGGAACTTTGCGACGTATCAGACTCAGCTTTCTGAAGCACGGGCGTTGTCCCGTGTTAGGTATCTCGTTTAACGTATCACGTGAGACGTTATACACTTTGTAGAGATAGCCTTACTACATTTTTGTATACAATCTGGTGGACAAAATGGTATCAGCGCATCAAAAGACAAAGAGTTTGCGTTCCCTTCTGAAGTTATGAGCATTCGGAAATTCAATTTAATAAATTCAACGTAGCACGTGAGACGTTACGTTACACTTTGTAGAGTTAGTTTTACTTTATTTTCGTAACGCAAAACAATGTAAAATGCTACTTTGAGTGACCTTCTGACTTGCACGTGTAATGATGCCCTAAGGCTTAGTTTAAAACTCACTTTAGAAATCCGAGAATTTTATATTATTTTATTTTAGTTTTATATTAGTTTAAAACTCACTAGAAATCCGGAGAATTTCAGGAACATATATGGCATGTGCGTTGCTATCATAGTATTACAGTTATTACGGTTATTTTGTATTGACAACGTAAATGTATGGTCATTACTGTTCATGTAGGTCTGTATTGATTTTCCTTCATGACATCCACACCGAATGTTCCGTGATATCAAATTTACATTTAACGACTTTACGTCGGTACCTACCTACCGATTTTTACTGTTCATTGGATATTAGACCATCATTTTTGTACAAGATTCCGCCCGCGACATCGTCCACGTTGGCCTAAGATAAAAATAAAAATAAAGGGATAAAAAGTACCTTTTATATTAATTCAGGTTATAATCTACCCGTGTATCAAATTTTGTCGAAATCTGTTCAGCCGTTTTTGCGTGAAAGAGATCTAACCATCCTCTAAAGCTTTTGCATTCATAAATGTTATGCGGTGTCAAAGCAGTGATAGCGAAGTGGCTAAGAATTCGGCCTGTTACACGGACCGGGTTCGAATCTTAAAAAAATCGAAAAATGTTTAAAAAGTCATTCGAAGTCCACCAACCCGCACTAGGCTAGTATGGTGGACTAAGCCTACATCCTTCTCATTGTGAGAGGAGACCCGACACTGCAGTGGGATATATGTTACAGACAGTTACGAGTACACTAATAAATATAAATTAATTTCAGTTATTATAACTCTATCTAGTTTGATATACCATTCCATTCCATTGGGTGATTAATTCGAAGAATTTCATAGAGTTTAGGTCACTACCGTAATGTGTAATACAATACCATACTTTCTGATTCACTGAATCGGTATTCTAGAAATAAAGAGTCATTGGATTGTGAATAATATTGCCGTGAACCTTCGACCTTTCTAGTTTTATATTATTTTTGATAAAACCTTGATTGGGCAGATTTTACGGTTTCTTTTTAAATCTGACCTGGTCTAGATTTAATAGTAGGATTTTTAAACTATCTAAGTAGAACAAAAAATGCTATTTTACGACAAAAACAATAAATAAACGCTAGACACTCATAGACTGTTATTAAATATGGGGAAGTTCGAACCTTTAAGACAAAGGAAAAACTTTTATTACTGTTTTTTTATGTTTTTTAATATTAATTAACTCAATTTTTTATCTTGTCAATTAAAGAGCGATTAAATCCAAGGGCTTAGTCAGTTTGAAATACCTACAAGAAAAAGCAGAAAAAGTACTATTTCATTTATTCCTGTGCCACATAAAACCTCATTAAAGAAAGGAACAGGTCTGTTTCAATCCACAGTTCCATCCCAGTATATTTTGTGCCCGACCTCAATTTTTTTCTCATTGCAAGATTGCAACTGCAGCCCTTTTGTGTTCCACCTATTGTGATGTTGGATATTTCTTTCAGCGTCATAATATTACGGCGGATTGATAAAAAAGTAAAAGTAATGTTTGGCTCTTGTATGAAGGGTTTAGTACAATCGCTTAAAATGAACATTACCTAAGGTAACTACTTAGTATTAAGCTAGCTAGTTTAAAAGCTAGTTTTTAGGTAATTTAAGTCAGTAATGTTTACATTTTCTTTTATTTTTACCGTCTTAATGTTAAAGCAATGCACCTAGACCTACCATCAACCAGGGTTGAGTAGCAGAGAGTGTCACAAAGGCATTTTATTAGATTTATAAGACGTATAAATAATGTCCAGTAAAAGTCTAAATATTCATTTATTAAGACATTTTTGGGGAACTTCTCTTTGTTGTTTTTTATTGTAGGTACCTATATGAATAGCAAATGCGTGTCCCATGGCTCTACCGCGTTTATAACTTGTTCGTTGCATGTAAATAACAAATAAGAAATATTTGAATGCGCAAACACAATTTAAGTTTACTGAAATCTCAGCCTTCCATTTGAAGGTTGATAGTTTCGTCCGCGGAGTCGCAATGACCCCTGGAAACAAGACGCTGACGTGAGCCACTGTATTTCTGCATTTTATGGCCCATAATAAAATGTCTAGGAATATATCGAGGCCGTGACTCCGTGAGCGACGGTTGAAAATAATTTTATAAGGCCAAAAGCTTGTTGTAAACTTCGGCAGTCATGACAATACCTAGAATAGTTCTTCTTCCTTGATTCTTGGCTTGGCTTGGCTAAAACCCTTAATACCTCTCTGTTGGGCACACCGGGGGGAGTCCTAGAGCATACTCCACTACGCAGCTTAAATGCAGATTGTTTAAGTAACGGGCTAGTGGCCAACTCCGACAAGGCTTACGTTAAAAAACGTAGCTGTCGTTAAACCTTGTTTTGCGCGGGCCGATTTCCATTGAAGTCAAAGGGTTAAACGGGTTAAACAGTTACAATTGTCCTCATATTTATAAACAGTTACAATTGTCCCCAGCTAAACAGTTTCAATTGTCCCCAGGGCGCGCACGATGCCCATGGCCGACGGTTTAAGACATGTTCTGCAGGGCCACATTATATTTCATGGGTTAATCAGTTTCAATTGTCCCCAGGGTGCGGAAGATGCCCAGGGCGGTGCCCTAGGGCATGCTCTGCGGGGCCATCTGGTCCGCTGCGCCGGTGAGCCTGCGCGGGCTGGCGCCGCCGCTGCCCCCCGCGCGCCCCGCGCTCCTCGCCGCGCTCGTCATGCACGCGGCCCATGCGAATGACGACAGCTTTATAGGTGAGTCTGTAACATTCAACTAATAAGATGCAGACCAGGTGTGCACATAATAGGATGGAAGACGAAAATTCAAATTCAAATTCAAAAGCTTTTATTCATTATTTCATTCATTTATTTTCATTACTTTATGAACGTCATACATTTAACATTATACAAACATCCGCTTTGATCGCCTCTCAGGCAAAACGTAGACTGGGAGAAAAAAGCGGGCGGAAAAAAAATCCCAGCATTCTTAAAAATTAGTATGAAATTTTCCATGGCGCAGTATGACTAGGCCCAATAAAGGAACACACGTGACAGCTATCGTGTGTGTCAATATCGCCCCATTGCCATCCGTTGGGAGTAAAAAAAGTCGGGAGTACCTTTTTTTCTGATAACCCGGAGCGGGTTCCTTGATTGTTCATGCATGCATCATGCATCATGCATCACGCATACTACATGCATCTTAATCATTAAATTACGATGCCTATCGTAAAGAAAAAAATATTCATTTCAATCCTGTTTCCGACCAAATCATTGCTTGTTTCAACTGATTAATTAATTAATTACCGTAGAATACGCAATAATTACACAGTTTGAATCAGCATCGTAACAGCAAAAATTGTAGCAAGTCAAACTGGTACTCAGTTAACGCTTTCGTGAACACCCTTTACAGCATTCTATATGTTTTGTAAGAATGAATCTTGTAAAATGTTGTACTGTACTATACTGTACATATAATGTACATACACTACATGTACACTGTAGTCCACTGTACCATACCACTTGCACATAATAACCACGATGACAAGAATTCGGTCTTCAGAGATACTTCAGAGATCTAGGATCGATTTTCCAAGTTATGTGCGTTTACCTGAATTAAAGTGTCGCTTGCTGTAACCGAGATGAAACCTTATACCATATTGTTAAGGACATGTTCCATATTTTGGGATGCTAGATTGGGTCTCCCTTCGCTATGAGAAGAATGTAGGCAAGATGTAGGCCTTAGTCCATCACGCCCATAGGGTTGGTGGCTTTCACACGCCTTTGAGAATACAATAGAAAACTCTCAGGCATACAGGTTTCCTCACAATGTTATTCTTCATCGTTACAGCAAGTGATAGATATTTAATTTTATAAAGGAGACGTTTTACCTCCCCGTAGTATAATGGTTGACAAAGACTGTCTGTCACAAATATGACAAGAGATTGTTAGTACCAATTAAATACAAGTTCGATCGGTTTCCTACCGATATTGAAATAGCTTGGATGGCTAGAATCGTGACCTGTTCGACTTATTGTGTAATACGACCTCTGAATTCGCCACTTGCTGTACAGTCAGCGAGGAGCTAGTATATCACATATGGCTGTAACCCTTTTATGGCCCACTTTCGGGCACGGGTCTCTCTCCACAATAGGGGAGGCCTGGAGCATACACTATGCTGCTCCAATGCGGAGGGGGTATGTTGCAATGGTGGAGAAAATATATTACGATATTACGATGATACGAGGGTCGTAATAAGCCTATTGGTTGGTGATCATGATGAGCTGTGATAGCCTAGCTTAGAATTCGACCTCGAATCCAGGGGTCCAGGTTCGAATCCCAGTGGCACGCAACAATGACTTTGTACAAAAAGTTATGTGCGCTTTATAAAAATAATTATCTCCTGCAATATCAAGAAACGAAAAAATGTGTGCTTTTTGCCGTTGTAACCCTTAAAGTCCTACTTTTGTTCCTATGTTACAATGTCTCGCAAAGCCAGTGAAATAGCATATTCTTTTCAATATTCGCAATTATTGCATATTTTTCGCTCCTCGTTCACCAGTTTTAGTGAAGCATCCACCTTGTTAACGTATAGTGTTTAACCCACCCAAAGTCTTTGTCGTTTTGTATATTGATGTCTATTGTTAACAAAACAGAACCTTTGTTATGACTGCCTTGTTATATTCAACATTGACATATTTTATTTTGCTACGAGGCACACTTCCACTTGCACAAAATCAGGTATTTCAGTGGATAGAATTGGCAGTATTAAAGTTTTTAGTGACAAAAAGGTAAGGTTTTTTAGCTCAGAATGCCAATGGGACTAAAAGTCTACTATTATGATTTGTCTTGTTCATCTGTATGTATCTCAATAGCTACATTATAATACATTACAAAATATACAAAGCGAACATTTATAATAAGAGTTTTTCGACTAATTTTTTTGAAGCTTCATAAGTACATGGATATTTATTATTTACAAATTTTTATTTTACAATAAACATTCAATTCTACTATCGATAACCCTGAAAATTGCTAACGCACCTGACCGCTAATTTTTATGCACCTTATCCTATCCTGTCGATGTGGAATATTTAGTGGCAAGCCCTATCTTTTATTATTCATAATGAATTTACTGTGACAAGATTTCAGCACGATAGCAGATTGCGGGGGTTTTAGAAGTAGGTACTTATTTCTTATAGTATTATTTTTATTAAATTTCTAGATTTAGAAGCTTCTTTTAGAAGCTTTCCAACTCACCGGAGGCCGCATTTTCAGATCCTTTCAACACTTTTTTCGGTTAGTAGGTTATGACTGCAAAACCCCAATTTTTCGAGAAGTATGTCAAAGTTGTAGCAACGCAGCCAGTTATTTTTAGATGTAGGATTAAAATTTCAACAAAATGAGTTGCCAGTTTTGAGGATTGAAATGTCTGTAACCGATCAGTGAACCACTGCAGGGACCTTCCACAGTGTGAGGCTGTAGGCCTTAGTCCTCCATAATTTGAGATTGAAGCAGAGTCGGGCCTCCTTTCAGAATGGAAAGGATGAATGTCCCAGTCTCAATACGTACAGTACGAATGTAAAAGTCCTGTAGCGTCAGTAAGTGCTGTAGCAGTCAGTATAAAGAGCGCAGTCACGCGACCGCTATCTGCAGACATCGCGGCGCCGACGCCAGCGCCTCCCACCACGGTTTATTGGGTTAAATCCAATTTATACAATAACTATAATAAGTAGGTATTCTTGTACTATGCAGAATCTCTTACGATAATATGTTTTACACATTATTATTTTTTCCAGTTGTTCTACTGTTAAGTTGTTCACAGACTGTTTTGTAAGAGAGTTTGGTAGATTGGCGGTAGATTCTTAGGTGATTTTGTTAAAAAATATTAACAAAAAAAGGAACGCGCAGTTGAGTTTCGTAGTGCTCAGTTATTATTCACTGTGATGATAGAAAAGTTTTCTGAGCATAATTTAAATAATGAAGAAATTTGTTCTATTCACTCGTTTTTGCAACTTTATTGGCAATGGGCTGGCCACATCGTTCGAAGGACCAATAACTGATGATCTGAAAAGGCAGCAGGAAACCGTAAGATTAAAAGGGCCCAGGAGGGGGCGGAGTGGTGACAATTAGAGAGGGCCCATGTCCAGCAGTGGACTACGAAGAGCTGAAATGACAGCCCACGATGGGCTTTTACCAACAGACAATTTCTTAATAGTTACAGGTATCTTAACTAAATCTGATTGTCGAGCAGATCATTATTTCTTTCTTCTTTGATTGAAGTACAACTTGGAACAGCCTATTTCATATTGTAGGATAATTTAATAGTATCGCAAGAGGTTTTGAGCAATTCTTTTATTTAGTGAAAAGGCGGCGAGTCACGTAGGCCATTATCTGCAGACATCTAGGCGTCGACTGATTCGCAACGCGTATAATATGCTAGAAGTTTTAGTTAAATACAAACAAAGCAGTAACAGAGTAAAAGAGAAAAAAATCTGTAAAAATGCTTTCTTCACGATCAAAAGATTTATCGCTCAACATTCGGCTATTTTAAAATATCCTGTGAAATTTTGTAGGTACCTACCTATTTTAAATAGGTATGTTTAAAATTTAAATGTCTCACATTTAATGTCTTAACAACAAATTGTCCGTATTCACCCAAGATGTTAATTTGTACCGTGAGCACATGGAATTATGGAGCATGATCACTTCGTCAGAGTATTCGTAAGGTAAATGTCAGTTATATTATGTCAGTCTGTCTGACATAATACATACCTACATACTAATGACACACGTTAGCTACACGGTTATTTGGCGATAATGTTTATGCTCGGGACGCTCGCTATATTTAAACTGTTCTCTTTTAAAAACAAAATCCTGTCTTGGCTATCGGGGTAAGATGAAACTTAATGGGGCAAAACAATTAAAATACATCCGAAAGCTCCAGAATCAGAAATTATTTAAAAAATCATCCCTTGTTTTCAACGTTAAATTAATGTCCGTGCGTTTACACTTTACATTTACACGGACGATAGACGGACATAAAAACTGAACATGAATTCGGTCCCTGACCTACCAGAACAGAAGGCCGCAACTCCTCACTTCCCATCGCGTGGCGGTAAAGTGGATCTCCCCATTTCCCCTATTTCTGTTTCTCTTTATACACACGAACAGTTGACCGGGTCAGGCTTAGTGGCCTCTCGATCGTTCTCGAGTGGCCTTTTAGAAGACTGGTTTTTTTGAAGAGGACTTAAGTAGGCATGTCTTAGTATGGATTGCGTTGTATACAGTTGTGTGAGATGTAAGAGAAACTTTTGTTTGTCTGCAGTTATAGTAAATTCACAATGAAGTAATGTGGTGGACTATGTCTCAATATGCCCAAATAAATAAATAAAATGTTCTACGCTTTTCGTCTCGCGGTTAGACTATTATTCATCAATCAATCAGCAATGCTGGTGACGTGTATTTTTGTCTTCATTATAGATACAGGGTTATTGGTAATTTAATACATTACTTTCAGGTTTGAAAGAAGACTTATTTGCGACTGATTTTGTGATATTACACCTTTGTATTACACCCTAGCTGGTATCTAGGATTTAATTATTTTAAAGTTTTTAAAACTAATTTTGGCAATCAATCTTGTAAAGCTTCTATTTCTTAATTTTTTTTCGTGCATAATCTGGTAGCTAACATAACAGCAACATCACTTCCTAAAATACTGAAAGTAACATAATATTATACTAAAAAAATCGGCTAAATTATAGTGAACTTGTGAACTAATACCATTGTTTCGGTCATTACGAACCCTGTTATGTAGTGTAAGTAAATACCAAGCATATCTCTAAATGACTTTGAACTTGTGCATTAGATTTCTAAGTAGCTCTAAGTAGTAATTTACTAATAGCTCTAAGTTATAGTTATTGTATCTGTGACCAGTGGAGGTAGTGCGAGAGACGTGATCCTTCGATCCTTTACCTCTTTTGTCAAAGAATACGTAACAAAAGAGCTGCGGAAGCTAGGTCCTTACAAGAGGCAGGTCTTGCACAAGTGGCTTGGAGCTTTAGAATGGTAAGAGGTGAGCCTAAGAGGCTATCGTGAGGACATAACACCCGACCTGCGCTATGGTATTGATTTATATCTGGACACGAACCCCGGTCTCGTCTGAATAGTAAAGATTTGTATTGGTACTATTTCCCATTGATGCGTGTATACATTTTTGGGTTATGCACACTCGGCATCGCAAGCTGTCGAAACAGATATGTCTATTAGTGTTTTTACTAATAAGTAGTTGGAAATTAACGAGGAAGGGTTACGTTACCGCCATTTTCTTACCTCGAAGGTGCATGTTCTTAACATTTTGTGTTTTTTTTTAAATCTTTAATTGCTATCCACAGACTCTAGGTCCGTGCCTTTTTTTGCATCACGTTACTAGTAATATTTTTGTTCCAGAAAAAGTTCTTTGTCAATTTTGGCCCGGTGTCTCCTTGGAAGACTTTTTGTGTTTCGGTTGCGGAGGTGTAGTTGTCGGTGATACGTAATTCGAGGCGCCCATCTATTTTCATTGAGAAGCAACGTACCCACCCATCTCAGACAGAAATGCTATTATTTGGGGTTGAACGCGGCTGTCCGTAGGAACAGTGTCCCTCTGTTGACGATGGCTTGATGGCCACTAGATGCTTGAAGGAAGACTTGTGTGGTGGACTAAGTCAGCTGGGTTATAATCAAGATGACTACAATCAAAACGCTCTGCTTTGCAGTCAATAATGAGACGTCTCATCTGAATCGTTTCAGAAATGCCGAATTGTTCTTAAAGTTTGAAAATTGAAGTCCATCTAGACTTAGGAGTTTGTCAATCGACTTTGCTTGCTTGCAATGGATCGGATGCTGTAGATAGTTCAAAATTAACGATATCCTGAATTCTAAGTTGAATCAAGTCAGTTTCAGATAGGATTGAACGATTCTTTGCTACTTTTACACCGCAACACGCCAGCTACTAAGAAATCCTGTGTGTTTCAGCAATTATTTCCACGAAATCTGTTAACGGCGTCAAATGGCCTACGCTGTGACGTTTCAGGCGCCTACGTCGTGACTCAGAGCCGGGTTTTCCGTTTCCATGTAAATAAATTATATTACCCCACAATTCAGACAAGAATCACCCTTATTGCATTCATCCACCGCGCACTTTCTCCGTCAAAAGCCTGTAGCCAATAAGGCATTGTTTCGAGTGCAGTTGGCTCATTCATAGGAACACCGAAGGCTTTTCAGGTTCAGTCGGTTATCGATTAGGTGTTGAGATGTGTCGTTTAGTTCTGTTTTCCGGTATCGTCGGACAAATAACCCGAATGGTGCTGAGTAAGTGTCTTTGTTTATTTTGGGCATATTTTGATTAGGTCTGTATGTAACCCATTAATGACCCACTACAGGGTCGGGTCTTCTCTCACAGTGAGAGGGATGAAGGGCTTAGTCCGCCACGCTGGCCTAATGCGGGTTGGTAGACTACACCTGCCTTTGAGAACATTTTTGTGAATTCTTAGGCATGCAGGTTACCTCACGATGATGATTGACCACACAACCCAATTCACCTCGCGGTTCAAGTCACCACGCGACTAATCACCGCGCGACACTAAACCCCACGCAACTCGTGTAACTGCACTATTCTAGTTACCACGCGACACGAATCACAATACGACTCGAGTCATCTCGCGACTCTCATCTCCACGCAACACTAGTCAACTTGAGTCTCGAATCACCTCGCGACTAGGCTTCGTGACTTAAATCAAGTGCTTAGAAGTAAAAGAGCGCGAGCACTCGAGCTTTGTTAATTATTATGAGCCTATTTTAACTTGACAGTCGAAAATTCTCGTACAAAAGTTGTTTACGCTGTAGGTATTCCACACGATTAAGCCGTGCTATCTGGTAGAGAATACACAATAAACTTTACGTACGAGTATAATTATGCAATCGATCCGGCAGATTCAATTAATTGCTCCAATTTGCGTTTGCAGGATGTTTTCCAGCCGATACTGACCAATCGGTAATGAGATTGGGACATATATCTTGCCTACAATTGCTTTCTGTGTTACATGTTTATAGTCCAATATACATAGTTTTCCTATGGTATACCATAACTACGAATCGTATTTCTATAGAAATGTTCATTGTATTTATCTGTATACCCCTGAGGTTGTCTGAAACATGATTTTAGGCACTCAGCCCGCCTTTTGTGCTGCATGCTTTGGTATCAATAAAGATTTAAATAAGAAGCATCCCTATTGCTGCAAAAGGGGAGAAAACTATGGACGAAAACTGGCATTTTAAGAGAGCCATGGAAATAGCTCAACTGCGAGCCACTGACGAAATGCTAGTAAATTTATAAAAAGTCTGTAAACACTGTACTGAAATAGTACAGGGTGCTGGTTCTGGAGTCTTTTGTCTCTGAATGTCTGCCTACAAACGTTTTGTCTGTGCAAAACAAAGATATTCAGGGGTCATTGACCGGGTCACGGAGGCTGAATAGGTATTTGTTCTTGTTACAATTCTGAAACATATTTTCATGTTTTTATCGTCATGTTTTTCATTCGTATCGTTTATTAGGCCACTGTCCTTTTTACAGGCCTACGTTTAAGTTATTAATCTTTTTCGCTTATCTCATGTCCAATTTCATCAGATTTCATAGTTTTCGAGAGAACGCGAAGCTATAGGGACTCACCATGACACACAAAACGGTTAGGTCTCCTCTCACAATGATAGGGATGTAGGCTTCGTCGATTACGCTGGTCTAACGCTGATCGGGGGTTTTCACATGCCTTTGAGAACGTTTTTGGGAACTCTCAGGCATGCAGGTTTCCTTACGATGTTTTCGATTACCACAACAGCATGTGCTATTTAATTTTATAAATAAGTGACTGTAAGTGAACAAAGTTTTTTTTTGTAAATTAACCCTTAAAATAGTGCAAAAAGGGATAGAGATATAAAGATAGATATCTATATCTATCTTTATATCTCTATCTTTATATCGTCCTAATTGCACCATTTCCCTAGCGCTATGTTCAAAATGGCCAGTTTTCATACGAATAATAGTTACGTAACGTATATAAAATATGGGGGATAAATAAATTGCCACAGATAGAAGTGATATATTTTCGACAGACGAACCACATCAAAAGGACAAACCAGAGGTCGTCGTTCGCTTCAAATGTGTCGAGCACATAACAGCGTCTTCATTGGCATCAGGCGTGCTTCGTAATGGAGTTAATTTCCATGGAAACACCATAATAATATCAACGGCTTGATAAAAGGGTCCCTTTTGTGTACATGCTCTCTTATAGCCCAGTCATATTAGATCAAAAGTTTCATATTAGATCAAAGCTTGTCATCGAAATAAGTATAGTAAAGAAATTGCTACTTATAATTTTTTCGTTGTAAAATCCTCATTCGACTGGACTGTTATATCAATATTAATATGTTTTGTGGGCTTGCAGGCTTGTTGTCTTTAAACCCTTTAGTGGTCTGCTCCAGTGTCGAGGCTCCTCTCACAATGAGAAGGATGTAGGCCTTAGTCCACCATACTGGCCTTTACACTGCCTTCACATGCCTTTGGGAACATTATGAAGAAATCAGGCATACGGGCTTCCTTGCTATGTTTGTCACCGGTACAGCAAGTGATTTATTTAAAAAGCGTTTTTTATTTACTGAAATTGCATTATATGAGATAACAAGACAGACTTCCCGTTTTCATGAACACAACAACAACATACAAATACACAAATCTCAGGTGGTAAATATCTTACCATCCAGATTCTACCAACTTTTACCTGAAGTTGTACGAATTATTTAAAGTTAGAACTTAGAACCTCCTTAGAACCACCTTAGAACCACCTTAGAACACCTTAGAACACCTTAGAACCACCTTAGAACAAATTAAATTATACATTTAATTTAAATATAGTTTACATTGAGAATTAAATTGTCTACTGTCTCGTCTATTTAGTTTAACAGCATTTGGTCAAGAACTTTTACTTAACAGTGACATTGCCACTGGCCTTCGTCACTAATGTCTATCTATTTGAGGCTAGGTGTTAAGTGGTTACTGATAATGCACTTTATGTAATGACTTTGTAATAAAAATTAATATTTGAATCTTGCGCAAAGTATTTGTAGTAATTGGTACCTACATAACATACCTAATACTTTAACAGTAAAGTAAACGGGTATATACTTAAGCTTCATATTTAGTGGTTATTGCAACCCATGGATAGCATCCATCCTCATATAAGATAGAAATTCTACCCAAGATCGTATGTGGGACGTAGATGCGTTGCTACTAATGTAGACTTTACAGACATTATAATAATATAAAATGATGAATTGTTTAACACTACATAATTTGTTTGTACTTAAAATCAAAATTAGTATTGTAAAACTCTACAAAAAATTTCAACTTTCCTTTCCTATCAATAATCGACTCTACATTTTTAAAAGCATCCACCTCTACCAAACGAAATAATTTAAAAGAGTGACTGATTTCCTTGCATTACAGAATGCGGAAACCTGAAAAATAACCTGATTCTTCCATACAAATTTTGCGTTTTGACAGTTCACAAAAGTATCCCAATCGGATGTAGTCTTCCCAATTCATTGATCGACCAATCAGCTGTGGTGTCTGTTGTATAACGGGTATACGCGAGCGTTCACACGCTTGTCGAAAGCACGCAATGGTTTGAAGTTGAAGCACACATTACGTCTAGCTTTCATCGGGTCGAATCAAAATAAGCTTTATTGCTACGCATTAAAGTCGAGATTGGAACGACAGGTGTTACATCGATAGTATGGAGGGCTTGCGCCCCTACGTCCCTCCACCGACCGCAGCTATATTCACTCAGTCTGCTCCGAGCCTTGCGCGAGTGCATGCGTTGATTTCGCGCTGCAGTGAATTTTTTTAGTGATACAGTGACTTTGCAAAGGAATTGTGGCAATTTTTAAACAGTGCTGTGACGATTCGTGACCTCGAACTGTGATTCAGTATCGATTCGGAATCGACGTTGTGTAAGGCTGTTATTCATTAAAATTTCAGATACAATTTTCAGTTTGAAAAGTGACAAAAATCGGCTGTTATTTCCTTTGGCCACTTGTAATAAAAATACTTGTTAAGCGTCCAAAATAATAAAATAACAAAAATTTTAAACTTGAATTTTTCTTCGGTTTTGCTTGATTTCAACTCTACATTTTTATTGACTCTATCATTAATAAATCAGCTTTATAACTAGTTTTGTGTATAATAAGTGCGTTACCCACAAAATCTGCATTTCGGCCGTTTATATGGAAATAAAGAGTATTATGCAATGACCGGAATGCGGTCAGTACTGTTTAAATTAGTTTTTTACCAAACAGAGATATAAACGCGAGGATTCATACGCCTTTATATGAATAAACACATAAAGGAATACATTTACAGTGAAGAATTAGAATAATTGGGTCGTTTAATTTTAATAGACAATAAAACACAAAAAAATGACAACGAAGGTTAAGTGCCAAAAATTTTTTTTTATTGATATTCATCATCATCATACATCATCATACAATATCATCATTGTTTGAAGGACCGATAATACCGATGGGGAAGAAAGGTCATCGAATAGCGACCACGTCTCGGCAAAAGGAGCACAGGCCACCCTCCTACCAGGTCTACCTGGTTATTCTAATGACCTGGGGCCTGATTCTGTATGACCCAAACAATTTCGTGCCAATATCGTGTGACATCAAACCGTACGTCATTTCTTGAACTCGGACGAATGTCTATTCTATAAGAAACACAATAGATTGTCACGATATTTGACTTTTAAGCCTTTTTTGAGTTTTTATCACGGGTAAGACACGGCATTGTCGCGATACGAGTGTGAATGGAACTACATAGAAAGGGAAATACATAGAATGTCTTGGCTAATAATTCTACATTCACGTTCGCTCATTTTTCAACTATTAAGCCCTAACTAAGTGAACTAATTTTAGCGTATTTATTTTTGGTAAATTGCTTGGCTGAAGGCCGTAGAAATCAGTCAGCGGACAATAAAAAACAAACGTGAGGCTAGGTTAGCTTGATTAGGTTAATATTCTAAAACAAATTCCAGAAATTGTATTTCATTCATCAATCCTTTCGCATTTGTAATAGTAGTAGGACTATGATTCGTATCTCTTTTATTTACTACCTCTATTTTACTATCTAGCATTTAAATACAACGCCCGTCCCGTTTGCCCCTACACATTCTATTTTCTCGAATAATCCATCATTTTGTATTCGGGGCTACATTATGGGCTGGTAATGACATTTCTCTTCTAATCGGGTCTAAATGTAATATATAAAAATTAGACTTTGCCCACGGTTTCGTCGGCGTGGTTCTTCGAAATTGATTCAGAGAAAGATGAAAAGTATTCTGTATGCTATTCCAAGTTATAATCTGCCTGTGTGCAAAATTTCATCCAAATCAGTTCATCTGCTTTTGTGTGAAAGAGTACCGAAACATCCATCCATCGAAATTGATTCAGAGAAAGATGAAAATTCTGTATGCTATTCCAAGTTATAATCTACCTGTGTACCAAACTTCATCCAAATAAGTTCATCTGCTTTTGTGTGAAAGAGTACCGAAACATCCATCCATGCTCACAAGCTTTCACATTTATATCAGCAGAAGTTAGGACAGGGTTTAACCTGTAAATAAATAAATAAATTGATTGTTGAAGCACGCTAATCTTGTATGAATAAATCAGTGGGGCAACGCACGCGCGACCCCGCGCCACGTGTCTCGGGGCGCCCCGATCAATCACGCCCGCTCCATTTGCCCCTACTCACTCTAATTTCTCGAATGATCCATCATTTTGTTTTCGGGGCTACATTATGGGCCGGAAATGACATTTCTCATCTAATCGGAACATTTAAATATTTTGGGAGGCTAATTTAGCGTGTAGCTTTGAGGTGAGTGCTTATCGAAAAGTGACTCGCAAAGTGGGTGACAAATTTCGTGTTTGTTTTCGTGTACAGCAGATGTTAAACCTCATTAGAAGACTGTCTAATTAAACTAAAACACATTTTAATGATACCCGAAAAACGAACACAAAATAACAGTCTTAATTTAAATAGAAAAATATAAAGCTCTAAGCTCTATTATACAGATATGATTGCCACATTAGGGTTAATCCTAGTTCAGTACATGTTACACGGGACGCCCGGTGTTACAGTAATGGAATGCACTGTGGCCACTTACATAACACTCCGTTTAGCCACATGACAGCACTCGGCAACTAATCAACATAATATAGACCTACAACATATATTATAGGAAAAATCTTAAAAAAATCTGAATCTGCGGAGGCATTGAAACGAAGGAAATACGCTCGTCTGGCAGAAGGATATTCCTTCTTGCCATTCGCAGTGGAAACATTGGGACCGTGGGGACCAGAAGCAAGACATTTCTATAAAGATTTGTCTTCGCGTCTGGTCGTAGCGTTGGGTGACCCGAGGGCAGGAGCCTACTTTGGACAGCGCATTAGCATAGCTGTCCAGAGAGGCAATGCAGCCAGTATCTTGGGCACTCTTCCTCATCGCAGCGATGTTTTTCATTTGTCATAGTTTTATTTTATTTCATTATTTTAGTTTATTAGGTTTTAATTTGGTGTTATTATAGGATGTCTTCAATCTTCATTGAGATTTGGGGGCTTTACTAGCCCCAAATGAAAAATGCGTGTAGACTGCGTTTCCACCAGAGATGTGCGAGGATGCGTAGCGAGGGATGCGTTTTTGAAGAACCAATAGAATTGCTTCATATACATAGCCTCGCTTAGCACAGCTCTGGTGGAAACGGCTTAGCGAAGCGAGGCTAGGTAAATGAAGCTAGAATCCTCGTATGTTGTTTTGTTTGTTCTTATTTGACGACGACATACATGATTTTTTTACAACTACTGAAATAGTTTAGGTACAATGACGTAATATAGGACATAAAAGTGGGGGGTGAACTTATATCGTACTTTCCCAATTAATACCTTTTGCCTGCAACCAATTAAAACGGTATTCACGAAATAAGGCTGTTTTGAATACAAATCTAATAACTAAAAACCCCATAAATTCACCACTACGTTATCCATTACTAGATTGGGTTGAGTATAAAAGCTATACAGACGGCGTGATGTTCAGTTGTTATTGTTGTCGGTCATCGACCTGGTTCAGCGTGTGCCACATCTTTTATATAGCCTTAATTACCTGTAACCCATTAATGACCCACTGCAGGGTCGGGTCTCCTCTCACAATGAGAAGGATCAAGGTGTGTTTGGGTAGAGGTCAGTGCGGGTTATTGGACGACATAGTCTTACTTAATAATGGATCCCAATTGAAGCAGTGATATCGTATCTTAGTTCTGTTGCTAAGAACCCTCTAATTCGAAAGGTCTGAGTTTAAATTCCTGCCACGTGCCACGAATTCTGAGTAAAGAGCGTTTTAACACATAAACATCATGATGCAAATAAATCACAAAATAAAAGTTTGCTGAATAAATCCAGTTATTTAAATTTGCCAGTAACCCATTAATGACCCACTACAGGGTCGGGTCTCCTTCTCGTAATGAGAGGGATGTAGGCCTTAGTCCACCACGCTGGCCTACTGCGGGTTGGTGGACTTTGAGAACCTTTGAGAACATTTTTTTTGTGAACTCTCAGGCATGCAGGGTTCCTCACGATGTTTTCCTTCACCGTAACAGCAGGTGATATTTAATTTTATAAAGCGCACATAAGTTTTTTACAAAGGCATTGGTGCGTGCCACTGGGATTCAAACCTGTACCCCTCGATTCGAGGTCGAATTCCAAGCCACTGGGCTATCACCGCTATTTAAATTTAATAAAGAACAATTTAAGTGCGATCGTCGGTTTGAAAATGAATAATTAAAGTACACAAAGATAATAATCTTGACCGCACCGTCGGGTAGCGTGACATCTGGCATTTTGCAATTAATAACAAAAAATAAAAATAACAATCTCCTAAAGGTTAACGAGGATCTATGTTAACTTGTTAACCTTTATTTTTTTTAAGAAAGTGGTTTATTGAAATAATAAGTGTGATTTGTTTTACAGTCGCTTAAGCTACATTTAACATTGTGGTTTCTTACAATAATTTCCCTTAAAAACGTAATATAAATAGGGCATTGTGAATATGAGAAACACAAGTCTATTTGCCCTATTGGAAATCTCTCATAAAAGAATTGTTCAGCCTTTCGGTAATAATATACCTACACAAATATGTACTTTATAACCTAGGTATATCAGGATATTTTAACTCCTAACAGTTTTAAATCGAAAATGTAAACGTCCATTCATCTAATTCGAAATCTATTACATTTTATATGACATTTAAGAAAAGTTATACGGGCCTCCCTCCCACCAGTGTGACTGACGACATAAAGAAGACAGGAAACCGTTGGATTCCAAGGGTCCACGGGAGGAGTGGCGTCGATTAAGGGAGGCTGGTGTCTAGCAGATACCCAGACTACGAAGGGCTGTAATGATGATCATCAATATTATTTTTTTATTAAAAAAATTAGTATGGACGCAAGTCACAATAAATATTAATCGAATGAATTCGCGGCGGTAATAGCCCAGTGGCTTAGAATTCGACCTCGAATCGAGGGTTCGAATCCCAGTGGCACGCACCAATGACTTTGTAAAAAAGTTATGTGCGCTTTATAAAATTATATATCACCTGCTGTTACGGTGAAGGAAAAAATCGCGAGGAAACCTGCATGCCTGAGAATTCATAAAAAAAATGTTCTCAAAGGCATGTGAAGTCCACCAACCCGCAGTAGGCCAGCGTGGTGGACGGCGGCCTACATCCCTCTCATTGTGAGAGGAGACCCGACCCTGTAGTGGGTCATTAATGGGTACTGAATTCGAAATAAAAACGCTTATTATATGTAACTTATTAAATAGGTAACCATGTGACGTAAACTATTAAAAAAACGCCTAAACCTTAGGAAGTTATTTCCCTGGATGTAATTAAACAATTAAATTTAATTGTTTATGTGCGGATGCCCTAGCAACGATCTAGTAGAACGGAAATGCTTGAGAATAGAAAATTTTGCCGCTAAAGTACTGTTTTGCATAGAAAACCTGTAAATGTATGCAATACTAGCTGTGCCCGCGACTTTGTCCGCGTTGAATTTTAAAATAATAGTTGCCTAAGTTACTCCTTATTACATCAGCTATCTTCAAGTGAAAGGCTCGTCGAAATCGATCCTTCCAGGGATTAGCCGGAACCAACGGACAGACTGGTATACAAAAATTGTAAAAAAATGTTACTTTGGTACATACATAAGTATGCATTTAGTAAAAAGCGGTTATTTTAATATTACAAACAGACACTCCGATTTTATTTTGTATGTATAGAGTATAGATTATGCTATGAACGTCACATGAATATGACTGTACAGGAATAATTATAAAAAATTAATTTGTTATGTAACTAATAAAATCAAAATCAAAATCTTCAGTCTTTTATTCATTGTCAGGTACGAGTTGTGTACACTTAATGAACACCATACATGATAGAATATTATCTTACATCTAACATCCGCTTTCGGTGCCCCTCAGGCTGATGTAGACCAGGAGAAAAAAGCGGGCGGAAAAAGACTCCCGGCACTCTTTTAAAAATCAATTATGAACTAAATAATAAAATGAAACCTTACGCAAAGAATCTTATGAACTTTTAAAAAAACTAGATATTGGTGCAAATATAAATTCAGACAAAATTTAAAATGAAGACGAAAACTATTATTTTTTGTAATCAGCAAAAAATATGTATTACGATGATGTTCACAGACGTACAAGGAAATAATCTTTAAAATACATTTAAGATATTGTTTGATATTTTATTATTTAAGTAGGTTTTTTCTAAAGTAACTTCTAAGTAGTGATTTGCATTACAAGTTGGTTAGTGTAGTTACGGCGGTCGATGTAGTATTATGTTGTGACAAACATTGGAGCAAACATTTGTGTATATCCAAGCCAAGGTCGGCCCGGGCCGTGGGCAGTGGAGCGTGCTGCCGAATGGCTGCCACTCTGTTTTGTTGTAGTAAGGTAGTTTGAAGTAGTTTATGTATGCTTCAGTGGCTGTTATATCCTATGATAATACGTTTATACCTACTTTATTTTATAATACTAATACTTTTTTAATAACGCTTCTCACTCATAGCCCCGCACTAGGATTCCCTGTGTCGTGGGTGCCATGGACACATACAAGACAAGAACACACACTCCCAGACCAGAAACAGAAATTCAAATTCATCATTTAAACGTGTGCTCTGCTGGGAATCGAATCCAGGACCCTCCGCGCGGCGCACATGTGTTTTAACCACTGCGCCACTCAGGTCGTTAATAATAGATGTATAGTATCTATTCGGGTTAAAAATCTATTCAAATATAAGTGATAGCGCTGTGATTGTTTCATGCGATAAAATCAGCAATTGACCCTAAAAGTACTCGTTACTTGCATTTTTTTTACTAAAAATATGACGTAAATAGGAAATGTCTGTAATGTAACCGTCAATTAAAATTTCCGACTACAAAAACAATAACACAATAATATAAAACAATACCTACTTTAAAAGGCTCATCTTGGGAACTTATTCAGATGTTGATAATTAATGAAGAATTTGGAGAATAATGACGTCTAGTGTTGGACCGAGTTATCGAATACCGAGTTTCACTTAGGCAAGCCAGGTGCTAGATTCCATCAGTATTTTAAATCCTTTATAGGCTTTGGACAAAATTGTAATATAAACCGATGAACATACGATGACGTGGTTCGTTCTAGCTAGTGTGTCTGCTTGAGAATTTCGTTCGAAAAGAGTTACAACGTAATTTAGTGCAGGTTTCTTAAGTATCCATATTTTATACAAACCTGTTCAGACGTTTTAACGTGACAGTTAAAAACATCCATCCATCCGCACAAACTATTTGTGTATTAAAATTAAATTTTATTTACACATAAAATTAAATGTACCTACTAACTGTTCGCCATACTCAATAAAGCTCTTTACCGAGTACCGAGTTATGACCCAGTATTCAGCCCATCTCTAATTGTTACACTTTTTTCACTTATGCGCTAATGAGAGGTCGGAATTGAGCTTTCGCCGGGTATTCGAAAGTGAGTCTGATTCCGCGATAATTAATTTTAATTGGTGACATTGCTAATTATAATCAGATTTTGGGCTAGACTTTAGTGCGGCATAATATAGCCGTAGAAAGTTGATTGCGTTGAAGATGCGTTTATAATTGCATTGTTTTTTTTTACATTTTTCGGGAGTAATGGTATAGGATCTGGTAGACATTTGATTTTACACCTGTAATTATGATGATGTTTAGAATATGATTCGAAGAAGGCCTATTAAAATCAAATTTAATAATACTTAAGATGGAAAGTTCGTATAATAAAGTGTTAACGGTCATAGACTAATGTCTGGTACCCGTATCTGGGTCGGAACAACCCATCAAAAATAGAAGTATCAGAGGTCCCATTGGCGCTTTATAAATAAACTAGATAAAGAAGAATTATTATCAAATAATGTTTGAGAGTCGTCGCTCTATAAGGGATCAATTAAAAATCTTTCATCTAAACTAAGTATGTCACTAACTAGCCCAATCTAAAGGTGCAATCACACTCTCGTTTTCACATAGCCGCGTAACTTCTAGCAGCCTTACTCAACGTTTTCCGCACGGCTTTCTAGCGCGCGCTCAGAATAGTGATGTGCCGGCGAGAGTGTGCGCGCAGCATGCAACACTGAGGACATCATGGGCCTGCATAAGAGGGAAAGTGAGTATTTATGTGTACAAGTGTGTGTTTTTATAGGAATGCCGACAGAGATTGTTTTGTAGACGGGACAACTGTTTAATGGAGCTCGTCAAGGGCGCAGTACTCTTAGTCTGAGTTTTAGCGATACCGAAACGAAACGCACACATCCATGGATACGTGAATCATACACAGCTTACTGCGCAGGAGTCCACGGTGTAATAACAAATAGACGTAAAAGGTTTTTAGAGGAGTTAAATTACACTTTGCAATCAATTTTTGTATCCTGGAGTGAAAGATATGAATACTTATCGTTAGACATTATTATACTAACAAATATTTAATACCTACGGGATAATATTAGTTTGAAATTTTACAGTGCATTACGGCCAATTCACGGTTATTATGTTTCATTAATATTATTAAACATTGAAAGAGTGTTGATTAAAAATAAAGCAATTTTTGTGATGATTTATTTAATGCTTTATTAATTTTTTAACTCTTCTAAAAATCTTTTTCCTCTGTTGGTTATTACACTGTGCATTTTCGTCTGGTAAGCTGTGTATGTGTGCGTTTCGTTTCGGAACTGCTAAAACTCAGACTAGGGGTACTGATCTATTCATATCTAATCTACAGACACAGCGTAGCAGACGAAAATATGGTTATATTAATAGTAGCTCCATACAAAGCCCTGTGTTTAAATTTTGTCGTGTTGATTGGTCGGTCGGTGTGTCAGCCGATGACCACATGCCATCAGCTGCCAAGTTCTATTGTGACACAAGCTCGACTTTGAAGGCAACTGAAGACCGTCGGTTACTTACGTATGTAATCTTGTTTTTGCATTTTATAGTAATAGTTCTGTCGTGTGGAGCGTAACTCATCAGTCCGACTATTTCTGTCTGAGTGACTTTGAGCTCCAAGATCCCAAAGTTTTCGCCTCATAATTCACCTTCAACCAACTACGATGTATCTAAAGTTTGTTAAGTACAACAGTTGACTCTGCTCATTTACCGAATTAATCTTTTATAGTTTCTCGTTTTCATACTTGCTAAAGTTATGATATTTAACGATAAACTGTAAGTTTTGACCAATACTAATTTGCCAAGTTTGCCACGTTTCGTTTAGAGAGTGTATTACCGTACAAACGTGAGTTAAATATTTACAGTAGGTATTAGTATTGTCGTGTATTATCGCTTGTTAGTAATGGTTTACTGTGTCTTTGTTAAACAAAATAGAATTCGCAATAGGAACAACTTAGTCAATTGTGCTACTAATGAATCGTCAAAACACTTTGTATCTATAATGTGGCTTTATCTCTTTTGACACCGCATTCTTTCCCCTATTTCAGATATCCTGAGAAAAACTATAATTTCCTAACAAGCTTTAGGAGTGGGGAAAATAAGAATTTTTTTTAATGTGACGCCTGTCTCAAAAGAGGATAAATGCGTGGAGCAAATAAAATTCTTCGTCTATTTCATGCTACCTTCCGTGTTTCAGTTAACAGGTTAAACCGTTGTTAAACCTCGATGGAAGCCTTAAAGAAAGTTAAAAATATTTGAACTACTAATCTTTAAACCTGCAATAACAAAGCATTCACTTGGGTACAACCTCAAACGATACTCGGTCTTATTTGAGGTGGGCAGTGACCACTTGAAATCACACCACCTTTTTTTTTACCCAAACGGGTCACTCTATTCATAAGAGGACTTGCCAAATAGGTCGACACATAAGTAGGAATTTGCAAAATTTGCACATTCAAGTTTCAATACTAAAGCACCATTGTGACTGCTGGCATACTTTAGAACACAACTGTACTTGTCATAACGCTTGCTTTGCGAAGCTTACAAAGACCTTTGATGTGCAGCTTAAAAGCTTTAAAGCTGTATTCGACTACATTAAACATAGGGACATTATGTGAGATTTTGTATAAAGGTAGACGAGCCTATAAGCTTGAACTACCTGACTTTAAATGGTACACTGAAACGGATAGTTTTTTTATAATACGAAATGAACAAATTTGGTACACAATCTTGGAAATTGTTGCACATTGTTGAAATTAAAAAAATATATAATTAGCTACTATAATTTGTATCAGCATTAAATGACAATTTGTTTTTAAATGGTAATTAGGTGCCTGCGTTATTTTTAAATCGCAAATTAAAATTTAAAAAAAGACACGTTAAGATTGTGTAGTGAAATAAGAGTTAGTTAGAGGTCTAGTAATTTAATACTCTTGGTGTACAAATTGTTTTTAAAAAGAGATACATGTAAAGTAAAAAAGAAGTAAGCTAAGTAAAGTGAGAGAGGTTGCCTGTCGAGTCCAGTTGAGATGTGAGATGTAGTCGAGAGTTTCTTTTTTAACGTTTGTTCGTCCAAGTCAGGTCGCTCGTAGCGTTGCGGCAGTCCCTCCAACAGACCCGCTGCGGAGACACCGGAGAAGTTGCCCGGATCAGAAGTCACGGCCACACCACTTGACACCACTTGACACCACACCAGGAGCAGAATGATCTTCGGAGATGCAGCTTGTCTCACGACCAGGACTGGAATTCTTCTATAGATGTTTGTTTGAGAACCCAGAGTAGAATTCTCACAGAGAGATGTTAGTTGCTTCAAGACCTCGAACCGAATCTTCTTAAGAGAGATGTTGATCGTTCAAAGACCCCGAACAGAATCCTTTCCACAGCACTCTCGACTTCCATCTCGCCGAATGTCAAACTATTTCAAATTTAAAATATTAAATTATTTTTCGGACTTTAGAAGGAATTATCCTGAACCAGTATTAATTTACACAGAATTACAATATTTAAAACTAAATTAAAAAAGACAATGTTTGAGTAATCTATGGAGATTTAAAAGAAAAACCAATAATGTCATTATACAAGTCAAAACATTGATTATGTCAAAGAATAAATTTACAACACAGATTTACTAAGTAAATAATAACATGTTTTCAATAGAAAAAGGTAATTTAGAATAAAGAAAAGGTAATACTCATAGCTAGACCCAAATAATAAACTTTTAAGTAGCCATCCTAACATCGAAATAACAATATTTAATTTCAGTGAAGATTCAACCAATACAATAAATTTGTGGAATAAAATGGAAAGTAAACAACACCAAGTATATAAGAAAGAATATAGAAAAATCACAAAGTAAATAAAAGAAGAATAAGCAATGATCTAGATGTTATGATGATATAATAAATGAAATGAAAAGAATGTTAGTACAATATATATTTACAATGCTATAATTGTTACACCTTGACAATTGTAGAAAAATGGACTACCTATAGGTATAGGTATTCCATTTTATATAGCCCATACCCAGGGTACCACGTACCCTCTTAAGGCAGCCTGACGCAGGTATAATATGTTTCTGAATTCTACTTGGAAAGAGCCGTAAGTACAAATAGTCGCAGATCAAACCGTTACTGTCAGGAACACTCGGACCATACCGCTGAACAACAAAGTAACATTTTACATAACAGTGTTAGCTGCTTAACAAACTTTAATCATGCTTTAATCCGTCGTAAACGTTTTAACCACCATCAAAGACGCGGGCATCATAAACCGGAAGTGACGTAATAAACTTTGACTTACATCTTTCTTACAGGCTTAGTAGGGCTTCGCGAAAGAGATGTTAACTCCACACAAAATCCTTATTGACATAGGTCGTCCTTGACAGTAGGTATACTGTAGCTATTTGATATGACAAGGACATTGTAACACACTCGGGTACCTTTTCACCTTACCGCCAGATTTTAGTTTCTTTCTTTTTTTCTTTCTTTCTTCCTTTCTTTCTTCTTTTCTGCAGTTTCGATATCGAGACTTTATCTGTTGAGTAAACATTGTGTTCTACTCAAAGCAGCTATAACTTAGCGTATAATTTTATTATGTTATGTAAGAGCGGCCTTGATTCAACCTTGTATAACCTTCCGATGTATTTGTCTGGAGTGAAGCGCGCATTAACCACAGATAAATATGACTAGAGAAAAAATTTCTTAGAGACTAATTAAAAATTTAATGTCATTAGTAGGTATTTTAACAGCAGGTCCCAGTTGGAGAGTTTCTATACTTGTCCAAACCCATTACCCATTAATGACCCACTACAGGGTCGGGTCTCCTTCTCGTAATGAGGGCCTTAGTCCCTTAGTCCACCACGCTGGCCTACTGCGGGTTGGTGGACTTCACATACCTTTTGAGAACATTTTTTTTGTGAACTCTCAGGCATGCAGATTTCCTCAAGATGTTTTCCTTCACCGTAACAGCAGGTGATATTTAATTTTATAAAGCGCACATAATTGTTTTACAAAGTCATTGGTGCGTGCCACTGGGATTCGAACCCGGACCCCTCGATTCGAGATAGAAATTCTAAGCTACTGGGCTATTACCGCTATACTTGTCCACTTGTCCAAAACGTTTTGTTTAATGTCAAAATAGGTAACATATGTGTGTGTACAGTGAGCGTATAAAATATAGAGCTAAATCAAACAGTTTAGCTTAATAAAGCAGTCATAACTCAAATGTAGGCGGTGATGTCTGAGGTCAGGTCGGGTAAGGTCGCACTAGATCGATATGCGACATTCATTCATCTGTTTCATTGCTTTTCAACTTCGTAGACTGGATTTGGTATTCGATGATAACTAAATCGATTCTTGGCTATAATCGATTAGTGCGATGATAGCACAGTGGCTAAGATTTCGACCTTTTAATCGAGAGGTCCAAGTTCGAATTCCAGTGGCACGCATCAATAACTTTTTAAAGATGTGCGATTTAAAAACGTCACCTGGAATAATGGTGAAGGAAAACTTTGTGAGGAAACCGGCATGCCTGAGTTCTGCATAATATACTCAAAGGAATGTGAAGCCTACCAAATCCACCACAGGCCAGCGTGGTGGACTACAGCCTATATTCTTCTCGTTGTAAGAGGACACCTCTTCCAAAGGGTCACTAATCGTTAACACACTGGATCAGATTCAAATTTGCAAATTGGTAACGAAAGGTTTATCTTACGAATCAGCGTTGTTGTAAAAGCAAAAAGAGAGTTAAAGAGAAAAAAGAGAAGAAAGAGAGAGAGAGAGCCTTCCCGCCTACACTTATACGTCAAACAAGTGTAGGCGGGAATGTCTGAGGTCAGGTCGGGTAAGGTAGCACTAGATCAATACGAGTTTAAGCAGACTGTGACGTCACATAAGGGTTTTTTACTGTCCCAACTTTAAATGTAATTTTTGGATGGCCTATTGACTAGACTAAACTTGTCTTTGCTTTTTATTCTATTAAATAAAATTTCTTTACAGTTTTTTTACTTTTTGAATGACACGATTGGAAAATTAGCAAGCCAAAGTAACTAGACAGACTTCAAATTAATCAAACATTGTCAGTAACCCATTAATGACCCACTATAGGTTCGGGTCTCCTCTCGCAATGAGAGGGATGTAGGCCTTAGTCCACCACGCTGACCTACTGCGGGTTGGTGGACTTCACATGCCTTTGAGAACATTTTTTTTTGTGAACTCTCAGGCATGCAGGTTTCCTCACGATGTTTTCCTTCACCGTAACAGCAGGTGATATTTAATTTTATCAAGCGCACATAACTTTTTTTTACATAGTCATTGGTGCGTGCCACTGGGATTCGAACCCGGACCCTCGATTCGAGGTCGATTTCTAAGCCACTGGGCTATCACCGCTTCAACATTAATCAAACAAATATTAAATTATTTTATATTTTAATATTACTTTATAATAATATTTTATATACCTACTAAGTATGTAAATCTTGAAAAGCTCTGTGTAAATGGTAAAGTCCCTTAAACTAGTTATCGTAAATAAAAAGCTTCAACCATGAACATTAAACGCGGTCCAAGTTCATAGCTCATGGCTCACTGACTCATATGAGTCATGTGTATGCATTCCTGGCGCGGCAACGATTCCAACCATATTGCATGCTTCCACGCCAGTATCGGTCACGAATGTGCTAATTTAACCACATTTGACGACCTGAGTTGCGCAGTGGTTAAGACACCGGTGCGCTGCGCGGAGGGTCCTAGGTTCCCAGCAGAGCAGAGATTTGAATAATGAATTATAATTTCTGTTTCTGGTCTGGGTGTGTTGTGTTCTTGTCTTGTGTGTGTCCGTGGCACCCACGACACAGTTCCCAAATAAGTCATATTGTATTTATTAAAATCCCTGCTCGATGTGATTCGATTTTCCAATTGTTCGTTGAAAAAAATTCAGGCCGAGAGTGTAAAATCGGCAGTACAAACGTTTGAAGTCGCTTCACCCCCTATTAATCTCACTGTACAAATTACGATATAACTAATTTGACTAAGTAACAACGCATGTCCTCTTATCCTTATAAAATCGCCCTAAATAACATTTATCACTCAAATTATCACCTGGGCTTTGAAATATGATTTGATTAATGTCGGTAAGGTGCCGATAATATCAGTAAAGAATCATTAACGGCTTACAAATTAATAATTTTAAGGGTTTGTAGTTAAAATATTATCTAGTAAATTATTTGTCAGTAAATCTAACATATCTCGTAAAAATCATAACCTAGTCAAATTAGTTTTAAAATGTGATTTTATTTGAAGTGTTAAATGGAGTTCTTAAAAAGCTCAAATTTCTTTAAATTTCTGTTTCGGGTCTGGGTATGTTTTCTTGTCTTGTCCATGGCTAGTGCGGAACTATTACTGTGAAAAAAATCCATTTATTATTCTACAGCGAACAATATTACGGTCTACATAAATAAATTACATTAGTTTTAATAAAATGAACACTTCCCTATATTTTCTAATTTACTCATAACTAATTGAATAATAACTGCTGTTTTGGGTTGGTCGGATTAGTTTATCGTTGGTTTCATCAAAATTGGAAGGGTGGTGTTAAAACTTGTTTAAAATATCGTGATAATATTGCAAGGGACAATACCCTGAGGGACGAATTCTAACTAGGGATGCACACAAACAGTGTTTTATAAATTAATTAATAGTTAATTTTAAAACAAATATACCTTTATTTTACATGTCCAATGCGACTTATAATTAATAATTTACTTTTGGAAACTGGCGAAGACTGAGGCAATTTTACATCAACACGCTCTTCCAATTTGTATTGTTAACAAAATTTTAAATTACAAACCTCTTTATAAGAGAAAGATGGACGCTCGTAGACATTTTAATAGATTCAGGATTATTAGGATACAATCTTTGGGGTACCTACTAACATGATTTTAAATACAAATGCAACAACTTAAAGTGCCCTTTATGGGATTTAACTTAAAATTCCCAAAATAAGTTTGTCAAAAGCTTAACAAGCTTTTACTACAGCCCTTGAGTAATTCAAAACCACGGCATTGGTTTAAGCTACCCTCACGGTTTAGGTTTAGGGCCAGTTACAATGCATAACCGCTACACTACTAAACCTTAACGATTATGGGTGATAACGGGTACAACGCTCGTTATGGGAACTATACTACCTATTATATCGTATAACCGCTTACGTTGAGCTTACAAAATTGCTATTTACGAAGTTTGAACGGAATCAGTTTGGGAAAATGTTACGTTAAAACTGATATCCTTCTACTATTATAAACGCGAAAGTTTGCGAGGATGGATGGATGGATAAACAACTTTCACGCAAAAACGACTGAACAGATTTTGATGTAATTTGGTACACAGATAGACTAGTTGACCTGGATCTAACCTGGATTAACATAGATGATACTTTTTATTTCTCTGGGTCAAATTCCTAGTCAACGATCAATATAAGTATGTTTTAAATAAATAAATAAACATAATACACATCCAGATTATAACAAAAATTTTCAACTCTCATTAAAATTTCCGCTCCGCTGACATTCGAACCCAGGACCCCCGGCTATGCCGAGAGTTACTGGTGCATATCTTCCACTGCCCTCATAGTTTACTTATGTGTACCAACAGAACTAAATTTGATTAATTAAATTTTTTGGCATTTTAATTTTAATTTCTGTTACCTGTGAAGTCAACAAAATAAATCTGGTGGACTTCACATTCCTTGATAAACATATTTTTTGTGAACTCTCAGATATGCAGGTTTTCTCGCGTTCTTTTCATTCACCGTTTCAGCAACTGATGTTTAGTTTTATAAAGTGCAAATAACTGTTTAAGAAAGTACCTTATTGGTGCGTGCCACTGATATACGAACCCGGAACTTTCGAACAGTAGATCTTAGCTAATGGACTAATGGTTCCTCCTAATTATAAATACATCCATACGCAAGCAACTAGCATTGTGGACTAAGGACTATACACTTTATGTAAAACAAAACCCGACCCTGCACTTGGCACTTATTACGTGTCAAAAACATCTAAAATCATGAAATTGAAGGCGTAGAAAATGACTACGAATATCCCGTCTATACCAGGCTCATGTAATGGAACGGCAGAGAACGTAAAACAAGACTTTTATCAGTTCAAAACAAACTCGACAACTCAAATCGCCAAAGGACGCAAGAATTGGCGCAGCTCCTCTTGGAACAACGTCCCAACTGCATAATTTACCATCGTGTTCAGTTTAAGGACTCTGCGCTTTTACAGCTACGAGAGCGCTACAATTACTGAATACTAAAATTCTGAAGCGCGCAAGCAAGTAGGTGTTGAGTAGATCGCAAAGATCGAAAAAGTTAAGCAACGTCCGGCGCGGTCTGTACCTGGATGGGTGACCGCTAGGGGCGAATTGAATGCGCGCTTCCGTGCTTCGGAGGACACGTTAAGCCGTCGGTCCTGGTTGTTATCGATACGACAACAGTCGTTAGACCTTGTCGGAGGCTTTGGGCCCTCTTTTTCGATACACCTGATTAAATGTAATATTGTTTAAAACATCAAAATTCAGCAATGTTTTTATGAAATAAATGTTCGGCAATAATTCGTTTGGCTGTAAGACCCGGCGTCGCGACGTTTACATTAATAAAACAAGCTGGGTTTAAATGGCTGGAAATCCTTTTAAATTCCAGCTTCCACTAATTGTAGTGCTCTCCAGGATTCACGGCAAAGCGGCGTTGGCGCACTTGTGCCATTCCGAGAGGAACCCGCGCCAATTCCCGTAATGTCCTTTTAGCGAACTAACTTGGTAAAGCGTTCGGTTCTTTATTTATTGACGGAGACAAAAACTAACAGGGCAAGTGCGAGTCGAATGTAGTGTTAATGAAAACAAAATCGATGACAAATCGTTATTAAATATTTGACACGGGTTGTTTGATCCAACGGATGGACTTAGCTCAGGGTTTCTTAAACTTGTTGTAGTCACGGATCCCTTTCCAGGATTTAAAAGAGTCAAAGAATATTTGAAGAAAATCAAACAAGCGTTATTTATGTAGGTAATGTGTATTTTAAATAAATGAAATAAATAACGCTTCACACTCATAGCCCCACACTAGGATTCCCTGTGTCGTGGGTGCCATGGACACACACAAGACAAGAACACAACACACCCAGACAAGAAACAGAAATTCCAATTCATCATTCAAATCTCTGCTCTGCTGGGAATCGAACCCAGGAGCTTCCGCGCAGCGCACCGGTGTCTTAACCACTGCGCCACTTGGATCGTCAAATTTTACAACTATTTCGCGGAAAACTAATCATACAGGGCACTTTGTTCTCACCTCTTCATTACAATTGAACTCGCTGTTAAAGATTTTCCTGATAAGTATGTAAACTGAGCTACCGCGGACTCCTGACACGGTGTCAGTGTTTCAGATATCGCGGACACTTAGTCATACAGGGAACTTTGTTCCTTGTTCCTTTTGGTTAGGCGTTAAGTTAATAAAAGTATGTTGTTTTAACCCATTAATGATCCACTATAGGGTCGGGTCTCCTCTCACAATGAGAGAGATGTAGGCCTTAGTCTACCACGCTGGCCTACTGCGGGTTGGTGGACTTCACATGCCTTTGAGAACATTTTTTTTTGTGAACTCTCAGGCATGCAGGTTTCCTCACGATGTTTTCCTTCACCGTAACAGCAGGTGATATTTAATTTTTTTTATAAATCGCACATAACTTTTTTACAAAGTCATTGGTGCGTGCCACTGGGATTCGAACCCGGACCCCTCGATTCGAGGTCGAATTCTAAGCCACTGGGCTATCACCGCTGTGTAATAAAAGCATAAGACCTCTTAATTAAAATGGAACTCGCTGTTAAATAATTTCCTAATAACTTCGACCATATTCATAAACAGCTGACAAAATATGAAACACAAGCCGAACCGAAGCTCATAGTGTCAGATGTCCATATTAAGCGGATTATATCCGTCCCGTGTGCAGGGGACGTGCCAGGGGACGAGACGCACTTGCCCGTCATCGCCAGCCGATACCGAAGCCGTATTGTTGCGAATTTCAAACGGTACACGATTGTAATGGAATTGAAAGATATTAAAAGAAGAAACATAGAATGACACCAATGTGTTTTCCTGACTTCCTACTTGGGAATGGACGTTTGAGACATACCTCAAAGGGACGCACGACGTCGCCGGCTACATATTCAAATAAATTATATTGTAATTGTCAAATTAGCGTCGTTGCCACACCGTCGTTGAATGAGTTAACTGCCATATTATTAATTTGAATAAGATTTGTTTGAATACAGACGCCAGCTACGTCGCCATACTCGCCATGGCATTCCAGTGAGACACGTCTATTAGTCCATCGGTTGCTATGACCATTTGACATTAAGTGGCCTAATTAAAGTACCTCAGGAAACCATACCTCCTCAACCAAAAATAAGATTTTCTGATGGAAAGCTAATGTGACCTAAGATCTAGATGTGATTAAGTAGATATTATTTATTTATTAACATCAGCGGTGATAGCCCAGTGGCTTAGAATTCGACCTCGAATCGATGGGTTCGAATCCCAGTGGCACGCACCAATGACTTTGTAAAAAAGTTATGTGCGCTTTATAAAATTAAATATCACCTGCTGTTACGGTGAAGGAGAACATCGTGAGGAAACCTGCATGCCTGAGAGTTCACAAAAAAAATGTTCTCCAAGGCATGTGAAGTCCACCAACCCGCAGTAGGCCAGCGTGGTGGACTAAGGCCTACATCCCTCTCATTGTGAGAGGAGACCCGACCCTGTAGTGGGTCATAAATGGGTACTGACATTAACATCAGCTTATATTAATGATCAACAATAAACTCGTACAAGATCGATAAAAAGACTGTAAAACCACATTACCTAAACAATAGTGGTATCGGAATCGAAAGTCAAGGACTGAAACTAATTAAAGACGATTAGGTACGCCCAAGGACGAAGCCCTAAAAGTTCCTCCATTGTCTTCATGAATGACCAAATCGATTTTGTTCAGACTTCGTAATGAAATTCTATTTGTGTATCGATTTTCTAATAGGTTTTATTAAGCCTTCCCTACCCTAACAAACAATACAAATTGTATAACAGTCAACGACTTGTAAAGTTGCACGTAATAATTACTATCCCGCTACCCTACTCTTCATTTGTATTTTTTGTTATTGCTGCGAACAAATTGGGTTTTCTTCTTTTTCTATTAACAAAACATAACACACACAGTGAGACACGATTATGACGTTTAAGTTATTGCCATCATCGGTCCTGCTGTGTCGGTGGAGAAAAACATCGAAACATATTTTTATTTTTTGCTTTAGTACTTCATTTTCTTAGCTGTAATTTATTGCCTCTGTAATGCGATTGTCTATATTCTTATTTTTTGTATGAAATAAACGTGCTTTCTTTCTTTCTTTATTCCTTTCTTTCTTTCTTCCTTCTTTCTTTCTTTCTTTCTGTCTTTCTTTCTGTCCGCACTCCGTCCTTCCTTCCTTTCTTTCCTTCTTTCTTGTTTCATTTCTGTCTTCCTTTCTTACTTCTTTCAATTTGTACGAACAAAAGGCAGCTTATCACCTCTGTTAACAAACGCGTCTGTTGTCCACATCTTCTGTCTATTTATACGAATAAAAGGCCGTCTATTATCTCTCTCTCTATATTAACGAACGCGTCTCTTGTCCGCAGAGAATGGTCTTCTCTCCTACGAGAACCCCAACTACCACTTGGACCCGTCGCGCCTCGAGAGCGCCCTCTACAGCGACCTGTACGACATGCACGACGACAAGAGCATGCCCGACGACTACGACAACTACTTAGATAACAGGAGGTGAGTTCTGGAAGAAAGTCTTTTTCTTTGTCTGTAATTATTGGTTGTGCCTAAACAGGGTTAGCGGATTTCAAGCGATTGCACTACGAACTCACGGTACGGTCTTGAGTAGAATACAAATTAATATGTATGTCAGTACCCATTAATGACCAACTACAGGGTCGGGTCTCCTCTCACAATGAGAGGGATGTAGGCCGCCGTCCACCACGCTGGCCTACTGCGGGTTGGTGGACTTCGCATGCATTTGAGAACATTTTTTTTGTGAACTCTCAGGCATGCAGGTTTCCTCACGATGTTTTCCTTCACCGTAACAGCAGGTGATATTTAATTTCATAAATCGTCATAAAATATATGACGGCGCCTGTGTATTATTTGTCATTATTAACTAATATTCAACCTGTTTTGTGAAGTAGTAACACCTAGCCGTCTAGGTGGCTGTTATTATAATTATAAAAGAGGAGTAAAAAAGTCATAAAAAACTCTCGTTCTTAATGGAGGTAGAATCTGTGTGCTACTCGTTACTAACTCGCTCCAGAGTCAGGTCTCATAATGTGTATTAGTAAGGTAGTTCGAGACTAACACCGCATCCACTTTCAAGTCTAAAAAAACCTCATATACGACCTTTTGAGGTTTGTTCTTAGTAGTTATACAACCTATCAATTTACATTATTATGCAGTATTTTAATTTTCGTTTTTATTTTTGACGTCCGCTGCAAAATCTTCTTGCCAAATTAAATGTTTCTAGGTCAATAAGAAGTGCTTTTAAATAAGTTTTGAGAATGAAAAATTAATAATAGAAAGAATGAAAAATAATAGAAATATCTCAATTCTTTAAATCCATTGTTAAAGCGTTGAAGTCAAGTTGCAGTTTCTCTAAGATAAATTCTAAGATAAATTTTAAACAGATATCTTTAATTCTTCATGCGTTTCTGAAGGTGCAGGTTTTGCTTTGTCAGAAAAAGGGACAAAAATACCTCCTCAAAACCAAAGTTTTATAATTTCCCTAAGGTACCTCCCAATCAAATACGGAATCTATTTCGAAATTAGTCTATGTATATGTATTAGCCACTTCAGAATTATTTCTAGTAACTCTCTGGCTACTCTACCAAATACAAACGGAAAATGTGTGAAATTTGCACGTAAGGTAGAGTTGTAGAGTTAAGGCACGTTAAAGGAGAGCTAAAGGCCTTATTAAAGCAACGTTGGTCGATTGCCAATCCCGATAGAAAACGTAGAGACGTCAGAGCTCTACATGCACATTGCGGCCGTACTCTACCACGTGAATATTTATCAGCTGCGGTATTTAGATGTTAAACCTACATTTACATATTAAATGCCTTAGATTGTATGAAATTAAGAAGCATCATACAATCTAAGTAGTGTTAAAGCTGTGGCAAGATTTATCAACTTTGTTGCATAAAATCTCTCCTAAACCTCTATCGACATCTTGTAGGCCTTAGTCCACCGCTGCCCACGGCGGGTTGGTGGACTTCACGTGCCTTTGAGAACATTTGTTTTGTGAACTCTCAGGCACGCAGGTTTCCTCACAATGTTTTGCTTTACTGTAACAGCAGGTGATATTTGAATATTTATGCGTAGGTATGTAACATTTCAATCAGCAGCTTCCAATAGCGACATCATCAAAAGTAATGACAAGCGTGGACAAAATACAGTTACATGGATAACAATCTAATCGTTTCTAATACGATGCGTAACGATGACGCGACGGCAGCGAACACGGGCTTATTACCGTAATATACGTATACCTAACTCAATAGTAAAAGCCAAACATTCCCTATTGAATGCACCGTGATGACTATCATACAATATTATACATTTATTATATCTTTATGTAATTAAATTGTAAAAATTCTGTTTAATGATATTTGGTTTGGTGTTTTAATACTAGTAGTTGAGTAGCAAACCTGTAGGTTGAAAATTGAAATTTGAAATTAAAGGCCGCCAAAAACGTGAAACCGCATACTCTACCACGCTGCTCCAATGCGGATTAGTGGAGAAACGAACACACCCCTATTATTCTGATTCGAAGTTCCAATTACCACTAGAAGAGTCGAAAGTGATATAAAAGAAACAGAATTTAAGAAATACATTTTTCAATTTCTGCTATTTTTTTGCATTATACCTACTACATTCTTTTCATTCGAAAGCAAAACTCTTTCAAAACTTCCGACGTTGAATAAACGAAATGACACTTTGAGCCAAACAGCTGGCAAACAACCCCCGGGAGCATTGTTCCTCTTTGTGAAAAACAAAAACAACCTGTAGACTGCAACGGAAAATGCATATTTTTATCTCCACCTATTTTTGAATGGAGACGCTCGTTTAGTAAAAAATGTATAGGATTTTTATATACGCGTATCAATGCTAGATTTTTCTATAATTATGTGAGACTAGCAGACCCGGCAGGCTTCGCTCTCCCAATTAATTTGACTAATATCAAAAGCTTTTTTGAAACTTTCAGTCAACATTCCACCACCAAGTCCATCGCGAAAACCAAACAACTTTAGTTACAACGAAAAATATTTGGATAACAGATAGCCCAGTGACTTAGAATTCGACCTCGAATCGAGGGATCCGGTGAAAAAGTAAATAGAAATTTGTAATTTTAAATCGGTTACGTATTCTTCTTAAAAATGGTCCGAAGTTTCAAAAAAATTACACTGATTCTCTCTCATTGCTACCTTCCTACCTTCTTCATTTTTTAATACTCTTTGTTCTACCCACTAAGTACTAAGGGAGGTCTAGCAGGTACGAATTCAACTCGGTGGTATACGTTCACGCACGAACAATTCCGACCTTTGAAATACTATGGGAGTGCTCACACTGCGCGCGACAAGTTGCCGTACGTGGAGGCCGAGCAAGAAGCAAGACTGTACATTATGATATTGGAACTTCAGGAGAAATGGGAGGATATCCTGAAGTTCATTGAACGTCCTCTGTACTCTCCAACAGGCTAGTCTTTTGTCGAATTATAAGAACAGAGTAGTTCATAAAATAAGTTTCAATTCAAGTTCAAATATTATATTATATTCTACCTCTAAATAACTGAGTAATTAAGTATTAGTTTGAGGAGCTAGGTTTAGCATTTTGCTCTATCGTTAACTGATATCTTAGTGTGTAAAGATCTTTAGTTATATTATAATCATTGTTACGTATACGTGGTTTAACTTAGTACCTACCCAGAGGCTCTTTTACATCAGAAGTGGGATTCGAACCCACGACCAACTCGCATGCAGTGTGAGCGCTCCATAGTATTTCTAAGATCGGGATTGTTCGTGCGTGTACGTACGTATACTCACGAGTTAAATTCGTACAAAATCCCGTCCAAACTGAGCGACCTAATGCTGGTGCAATAAGCCATAAGGTTTGAACTACTACGTGATTTTATTTGAAAATTGAAATAATAAAGCCCAAAATTCAAAATGGGAATCGCTTAGCCACTGTTTTATTCATAAAGCAATGAAAGCGTCGGCCGTTCAACACGGCTGGACCATTCTCTGTCCAAATAAAGCTTTTTACTAAATGTCCGTTCACATTGTATGCACGGAGATGGTTTTATTGTTTTTGTACAGCTTTCTGAATACTATAGAATGATTTTTTTGACATGTTATAATGTTACATTTTTGTGTGCTGCTACTTTGCACATGGTACTGGGTTTTTCCGAAAAGAAACGCATTTCAAGACATTAAATTTAGTGTTTTCTTTGGGAAATGCTCCCCCCTCTTTACTAGTATTCCGCTGGTCCACCACTTACGGGATACTCGGAATATTAAAAGAAACAAAGAAACATGTCTTTAACATGGGTAAGTGAAATGTTTGTGTCACTAATGGTGGTGAGCCATTGCAGGGTTGGGTCTCGTGTCACAACGAGAAGGATGTTACACCTTAGTCCACCGCGCTGGCCAAATGCGGGTTGGTAGACGTTAAAATTTAAAAAATACAACATTAGGACACACATATCTCCAGTGAGTGCGCGATGTCCACACGGCAGTCGACAACGTCTGTCGCCGTGACGTCACGGGGCAGCGACCTGCGAAGCTGCATCGATCAGTTGCAGCGCTTCCGGGGCTTGTACACGACGCGACGACGTGACGCTTAGTACTGAGATCTATTTTGCTTTGCTGAAATTTCACAATTACGAAAAAAATAATCTACTTTTTTATGGTAAATATAAAGGAGTCTTTGTAAATATAAAGGTTCCGGTTTAGGGGGATCTTGACAAAAATATTTAATTTTTGTTAAAATTACATGGCAAATAAAAATAAAAATGTATTGCAATGCGATGCGATGCAAACAAATAATTCCCGAAAATTAATTTGATTTTTGGAATATGTTGACTGAAATTAATATAAAACATGGTTGGAAAAACGGACTTCTAACTAGTTAATAGGTAGTAACTAGTCGCAAGTAACAAATAATAATTTGTGCTACCATTTCCAGACTTCCTCTCGCTTATAATACCGTTTTCGTATTGCCGTTAAAATTTGTTTGAATCGCACATTCAACACATATATCAGCGTGCCAACGTATATTTACGTGCTGATTCACAGTTTATTAAGGTAATTAAAGTTTTATTAAAATGTTATGGTTTATTTTATTTAACCGTATGTTCGTCATGTCTTGTCTTTCGGCTGGGGAGGTACGGTTGCCGGGGATACTCACGTCAACTCACGAGTAGCAAAGCATAATTATTATCGTATCTACAAATATTTATTTCTGCTTGAACGTATAAAGGTTACGTGTGGCGTGCCAATTGCTTACAAAACGCGATATTTGCCGCCAATTACTAAGCTATTTGCTTTATTTGTTTGTAGTGTTTAGTAATGCTCCCATTCTCAGTTTTATTTCTTTATTAAACTGTACAATATTTCGAGAATTTCATTAGAAGAAAATGGAAATAGAATAATATCGCAGCAAAGCATGCGACTATTATTTTGGGATTAATATGATTAAACTAATATACGATGTTCATTAAGTATGATTATTCCCGCGACTTCGTCTGTGTAAGCGTTAGAGTTTGGTCAAGGGGGAAATAAAGAGGATCAGTTATCACAATGCCGATTACCTAATTAATTGTGCACTATTATTATTAATTGTTTTAAACAATTCTGTTCTGCTATTTATATTTGCTAAAGAGCAACAACTATCCAGCCGTACGTAACGGTAACGGAAAACATTGTGGAGGAACCTGCATGTCTAAAAGATCTTTATAATGTTTTCAAGAGGCATGAGAAGTCCACCAACCTGCACTCAGCCAGTGGTAGACTACGGCCTACATCCTTCTTATTGTGAGACAGACCCGACCCTGCAATTTATTCATGGGTTAAAAACATTATATACCCGAAAAGTAAATCGGTTAAATGACCAAACAATATCGTTAGAAAACGTTGTATTAATCCAAAAACAATATCGGTTACACTAATGAAATACCCCATAAATGTGTAACTCAAACAGTCGTGGTTTACTACGTGTAAAGCAATATAGAGCAGTAAAATCTTGTAACTTAAATCCTGAAATAGAGCGTCTGAGCGTCGACGTCGTAAATAAAGTTGGTAGAGTCGCTTCAGCCTTTTTAATGGCCACACATAGAGCCGGCGAAAACAACATCCGTTGCTGGCTGAACATAATAGAGTTCGGCGTGTGGTGCAAGTGTTGAGAGTTTTGATACTAGATTTGAAAAGTTGAAATATTTTTGAAAGTACTCTATGATAATGCTACAGTTTAACTAACGTGCATTTTAGGGATTACAAGAAAAGAGAAATAAAAATGTTGTTAAAAGTTTTTTTATACCGTCGATTATTATTATCGTCGACGGCTATGGCAAGCTATAAATAGCTTGGACCGCCTAATAGCTAAATCGTTAATCTACATAAAAAAAATCTTTGTAGTTATTTCTCGGGTTAAATCATATGTTCTGGTTCAATCGCTTGTGACTTGTCCCACTGACAAAGTCTGTCGGATGCAATAAGTTGCGTCGAAGCCTCGGGAAATGAGTTGGAGGCAAACATGCAGCGTTCCCAACTGCAGCAATTTCAATCAGCTGCAAAAATTCAATAAACTGCAATAAGAGGATAGGAAATAGGACAATTTATTGCCTTGCTGAGTTCGAGCTATGCTAGGTATTTCTCTTGATAGAATTCGCAACGATGAAATCCGTAGACGAACCAGAGTAACTGACATAGATTTCAAAGTTGACAAACTGAAGTGGCAATGGGCTGGCCACTACAAAAGACCGATGAGCAGTGGGGAAGAGAGCTCCTGGACGGGCGTGGTGACCACGTCTCGGCAAAAAGACTACAGGCTGCCCTCCGACTAGGTGGACTGATGACCTGAAGAAGACAGCGGGAAGCGTTGGATTCAAGAGGTCCAGGACCCGGCGGAGTGGCGTCGATTAGGGGAGGCTCGTGTCCAGCTGTCGATTACGAAGGGCTGAAATAATGATGTTACTATCCTATTTAAGTAGAGTAGTTATGTCTGTCAGATCTCCATAATGTTTCAAAGGCACTAGGCCAGCGTGGTGGACTAAGGTCTACATCTATCATTGCGAAAGGTGACCTAATACATAGCGTGTCACTAATGACTTTCAAGCATAGGGTTGCCTAAAGAAATTAACGCGTAACGCGCTCACATTTGCTACTTCAATATTAAAAAAAAAGTTGAATGCATGTTCGACGTTGCATGAAAATGTTGCAACCATTAAAAGTGCAAGTTTTAATTAAAAACCGCCATGTTTACAGCGTCCGCACTATCGCAGTAAATCCTAGTTTGGAGAGAGCACTAACAAAATAAAAGTACACTTTGAAAGCTGCTCCATACTTTGTTATTTTGTTTAAAGTATGTAATATGGAAAACAGCGGAGCGTCGGGGCGCCCGTAAATCCCTTTTTGATCAGTATCCGAAGCAGAAGTTGGTGATATTAACAGTGTAACTTTGGCCTGTCTGGACGTAAACGCATAACCATAATATTGTCCTGACTAACTTATAACGTGAATTTAATTCCACCGAAGGCTGTAACTTGGAACGTCGTTTATTTGGTGATGTTAGATTAAGAGAAAAGAAAATTGCATGGGTTGAATTTACAAAATTTTTGAATTTTTATATATAAAAATGTCCTTTTTGAAACATGAAATTGATCAACTAGTTTGTATACGGGCAGCTAACACGCCACAAATATGATCTGTTCGGTGAATTTTTATCAGGAGATAGGTCAAAAAATCAAATCAAAAATCATTTATTTGCACGAATATGGGTTAGTTATTGGTTTTACAGGGCATTTTGATCAATCCATATTCACCTTCTCAGGTATGCAAATTAAAAAATAATAGGTATTCTGCTTTGCGGTGGATTATAAGGGTGGCGATAAGCACCCTTCAGTTATCATGAGTTAACATGATGTTCATGGAAGCTGAATTATGCAACAACAAAAAACTGATAGTACAGTTAAGCTATCTTGAGTCAACCAACGATCACGGAAACTGACATCTGCAGGAGAACAACTAAAATTGTTTCATGTTTTATTTCCCCCAGAACATCTCAAAACAGCTTCATTATAAGCTATGGCAACCTAAATTCAGTCTGGAAACTTCTGCGAAGTAAACAAACAGATAAATTAAATCGGCATCCCGTTTCGGTTCGAGTTTCAACTTTGTGAAATACATTTAACTTTTATTCGCACTTCAAATGAGAGGATTTCTGAAGAGAAAGCTTTCTGTATTAAAGAATTGAAATTACAGAGAATTGTTTTGAAAAAGCAATGTCTGGTACCTACTTATAATGAAGCACGCATTCACACATCTTCTCGCAATGAGAAGGATATAGGCCTTAGTTCACCACGCTGATTTTTGGTAGACTTCACGCCTTTTAAAACAGTTTTCCTCATGGCGAGACTTAAGATGGAAGATGGAGAAAAATACATTACAGAGGATAATAAGGGTACCTACCTACCTACCACCGCATATGTCATCTGTCGTGATCCAGTATGTACGTTGTATGTGTATCAAACATTTTTCTTTGCTGTTTATTTACAATGGAAAACAAGAAACGTGACCATTTGGTTTTATATTGCGTTTTTATATTCTCGAAGTGCAATTGCAAGACTCAGTCACGAGTACCATTGCGATACGATTGAGATTGCGACAGCCACGATGAGACGAGATGAGAGCACGTGACCGCAATGATGCTCGCCCTAGCTCTCTAGGGCTTTAGGGAATTGTCACTTCGAGATTCAACTTGTATTGAAAGAAGTGATGTGCTGGATAGTTAAAATGTATAACCGCGGATCCGGATGCGGTTTATCCGTGGATATGGACCCGGGTTCGGATATTTAGTGTCAAGATCCGCAGGATATTTATTTCCTTATTCAATCGGTGTCAACGCGCGAGACCTTGGAACGATAGTTGATATCATGCCCTCCGGACGAAATTACATGTAGTATTGGTATGGAAACTTACGAAGGTAAATGTTTGCACTAATAGGGTGCCAAATATTTGATTTTAAGAAACAAAAATACTCTGAATGGAATTCAATAGTTTTTTAGTTTTACATTTTTAACTATATCATACATTCTATTCAATCCATGGAAAATTAATAAGGTGAAAGATTCGTAAAAGATCCGCGAGAAAATTGCGAAATTCCCGTATACCCGGAGCATCAGTAGGTACCTAATTGAAAGTAATACACATTGTACCTACTACTGTTGCTTTTTTAAGTATTAAATATAAATAATCTCTCTTCTTTCGTATTTTAAAATAGGTACCTACCTAGGTATCTACAGAAGTAGCAAACGTATGCAATTTAAAGTGGGCTTGGCCTATTCCACTTTTTTCAAAAAAACGCTGCCACATCGATAAAGTGACTCTTCTAAATTTCACCGCACGCAAATAACTTCCGCTTTCAGACAAATGCTATTGATTCGAGCGCTCAGCGGGTTGGGAACGTATTCAATCATTCCATCGCATGCTACGAGTATTACGATATTGGAACTTTTGTACGTACCCAATGGAATTCTCTATTCCTAGATCTACAAAGTGTTCTTATCTGAAATTCAGTTTTACCTTAGGCGGCCTATAAGCCAGTTTTCATTCTATTTTTAAACCAACACTAAAATTCCGGTTTTATCCGGTCATATCTGGATCCGGTGATAGCCCAGTGGCTTAGAATTCGACCTCGAATCGAGGGGTCCGGGTTCGAACCACAGTGGCACGCACCAATGACTGTAATAAAAGTTATGTGCGATTTATAAAATTAAATATCACCTGCTGTTACGGTGAAGGAAAACATCGTGAGGAAACCTGCATGCCTGAGATTTCATTAAAAAAATGTTCTCAAAGGCATGTGAAGTCCACCAACCCACAGTAGGCCAGCGTGGTGGACTAAGGCCTACATCCCTCTCATTGTGAGAGGAGACCTGACCCTGTCGGTCTTGACCTGTCGAGACCGAGGTCATTAATGGGTACTGACAATCTGGATTCAATCTATCTAGTGTTTATGTATTCTTGTGTAGGTACCTATACACACGTGCTAATGTTCAGTCGATTGATACACTGCCTATAAATATGCCTGTTTACTTCACCGCCCACGATCTGATATCGTGAAGCTTATAAAAAGGTTATGTTTATTTTTGCTTGGAGTTTAACACCTACAGTGAGTAACCTAGAAATTCCTCTTCGATGATGGATGAATGTCAATCGATCAATCTTTGAGTTTCTGTATGATTTCATTTCTATTAAATAAATTAGATACCGTAGATGTATTACCTCAAACATTCTAGTGCTATCGGTGATCCGTTCCCCTCCTTTCCATTTAGCAATTCGTAGTCCACTGCTGGACATGAGCATCCCCTAATCGAAGCACTCCGCCCGGTCCTGGGTGTTATGAATCCAAAAGTTTCTCGCTGTCTTCTTCTGCCACATTTAGAGATTGCATTCTAAGAAAAGTTTGTTGAAACCAATTATCTTTAAATAACTGAATTTCATTCCGCTTAGAAGGAAAATGTTTTCACACCAGAAGTAACATTCGTCCAATGCTTTTTGAGATTCGTTCCTACCTGTCTTCCTTTCTTTCGTAGTCCACTGCTGCATTCTAGAAAATGATAACCTTCCTTATGTACTATAACTAAGCGCAATCCAAAGTTCGTTACAACCCAATGGGTAGTTAAAAAGAACTGAATTTGAGTCCACCAAGAACAACTTTTCTCATCAAAGCAACAACCATCCAGCCAGAAACAGTTGAAACACGACGATCTCCATTCGAATCACGTTTTACAACATCGTGCCAATCACGAGCCATATTTCACCAGTCTTCCGTGAGAAATGACCCGGTCTAACTGTCCGATACAGTATTAATAGGGTGAGAGGCCGTTGCGACCCTTGCTATAGGTCGTTTCGACCCTCCGCGCGAAGTTTTAACAGTTAGCGCCCTCTACCGCGAATCTCATGGAATTGCCCCCAAATTAGGTAGCTATAGCTATCTCTTTATGGATGAATTTCTTGTAACTGCTGTTTTTGAGTAGAACTTATGAGCGTTGGTCGCACTAAAGGAAAGATAGTTCTGCAATCGTTTCCGTAATTTTGTCTGATTGACTACATACTTGATGGGATGGGATAATACTTTATGGGATACTCTATTGGAGGAGATCTTGGTTAACATGATTAGCACACACCCTTGTACGATCTCAGATAAGATTTCTATCCCAGACGTGGTTGTCCATTGGCTGCAGTGACCACTTGACTTCAGGAAGAACTCAAATCGAATAAAAAATATTGCTCCGATCCAAACCTACTAACCTTATGGAAGCTGGACGTTAATCCTTGGTAGGTTTTACCACTGAGGTTGTATCACCTAATACACACTAAACGGCGAGCCTTAAGCCCTTAACACGAAAAATAATTTAAGGAGAAAACAAAACGAAACTCCAACAGTTCTCTAGTTCTTTAAAAAGAAATAAGATTGACACAATTCTCCCGAGCTCAGAGTAGTATTCTGAATCCTTCGGGACATCGTTACTGGAGTCGAGTCCGTACGTTGAATAAAACAGGATTAAAATTCAAATGCACTCCTGCAACTGAATGCTTACAGCGCATTTAAGTAACTATGTACCTGAACGTATCCCTACGGATGTGTTCCTGCCATTAGAAACGGTAGACAATGCAAGATTCAAATAGTAAAAGTAACATTATTCCACATATCTATACCATAGAAATAGAATACTAGCGATATATCTCCAAGCGAGTTTCATTGGCCATTTATCTCTTTCTTCTTCTTTCAGCCATTCGTAGTCCACCGCTGGACAAAGGACCCCTAATTGACACCACTCTCGTGATCCTGGGCCCTTTAAATCTAACGGTTTCCCGCTGTCTTTTTCAGGTCATCAGTCCATCTCAGAGGATGGCCCGTACTCCTTTTGTCGAGATGTGGTCTACTTTTATCTCAAGTTACTTTAATACTTTTTATTTGTAATCCATTAGTGACCCACTACAGGATCGGGTATTCTCATAATGAGAAGGATTTAGTCCTCTGTCCACCACGCTGGCTTAACCCTTGGTGGATGTAAAGCTTTGGAGAATACCATGGAAAACTTATACAGGTTTCCTCACGATGTTTTCCTTCACAGTTACAGCAAGTAATATTTAATTTATAAAACGCAGATGACTTGAAAGCTTGATAAATTGAGATTCGAATCCGGATTTCTCGAGTAAGATGCCGATTTCTAAGCCACTGCGCTATAACTGTCTCGTTAACTTTCCTTACGCTTAATAAAGGAAAGGTATAACGTAAAAGTCAACAGTAACAGTCAAGTAAACAGCAATTTAAAGTTAATCTCAGACTAATTATAAAAGGTGTTATTTAGCCGTATAATGACGTATTAGCACGGTCGCGATTTCAAGGCCGATAGTAAGTGGTCATAAAATGCCTACCGGTTTACAAAAATAAACACTGAACTTCGCAAACTAGATTTAAGACAAGTATTTTGTAGGAATAAAACTATCGTCTACTAGCCTTATTAAATCTTTTGAATGACTGTTGACCTTTGGGAGGTGTCTTAGCTTATTTTCGATTGATTGGATTCCGTTCCATGAAACGAGCTCTCAAAGGAAATCAACTGTGTGCACCGATTGGTTAATGCGGATGACTATGAAGGGGACTGTATTCGCTTATTGGTTCACTTATCTCTTGCCGCGCGCATTGACTGTTCTGCGAGTATTTTGTTCCGTGAGAGTTCGATTTGTGAAACGGAGTTTAGTTTAGTTTTCGAGGGCTATGGTGGTGTTGGTTGTATCGAAAAAGTGTAGGGACGTCGGGTCCGGTTCTCGGATGCCCACGACTTCACGTTTATATCTACAGAAATATTGTTTTATTTTTATTTTTAAGGCACTCGTAATGATAGTGATGATAATGATAATGATCCTCAAGCAAAGTATGAAGAACATGCTGCATACTTCTATGGCTCTACCATGTCTATACTTGGTAGAGCCTAATAAGTATGCAAAGTGTGCATGGTAGAGCCATAAAAGTATGAAGCTTACCTATGTAAGCTACTGCAACTTCTATAACTTTCTGTACACAAAGCGCATTTTTGTGTTGACAACGGTGGTAATTTGTTTGTAAATGTGTCACCCAACTATTTTTATAACAAAACCATCTCTTGGTATGTAGGTAGCGTTCGCCCGTGTTACATAAGTACGGCTTCCACAAAGCTGGTTTAAAAGATTAGCACGTCTAGCTATAATTAGGTTATACCCTCAGTAATGCTCTAGAGCTGTGTTGTCCTGGTTGAGGTGGCCTGGTTGTCATACTCATAGGATTACTATTATGCCTGCCCTATGCTACCCTTAATAGATTTTGCGCGCGTAGATCTTTATACGCCACATCGTTCGCAGGACTGACAACCGATGGGGAAAGAAGGTCCTCGAATGGCGACCACGTTTAGGCAAAGGGAGAACAGGCCGCCCTGCTACCAGGTGGACTGACGACCTGAACAAGACAGCGGGAAACCGTTGGATTCAGAGGGCCCAGGACCGGGTGGAGTAGCGTCGATTAGGGAAAGCCCATGTCCAGCAGTGGACTGCCAAGGGGTGAAAGGAAGGAAGGAAGGAAGATCTTTATACACTTTTCTGTTAATTTACGTCACACAAATTATTAACATTATATAAAACACACTCTAATATTCACTTCTGACTAATTTCTGACCGAGTCTCAGGCCTCAAGTCTCAGATCTCAACCTTTTAAGAGGGTATTTCTCTCTTCTCTCTCTTTAGCCGAAAATAGTCCACTACTGGACACCGTGTTCTCCCAAGGCTCGCTACTGAGTTTATCGTCCTACCCAGTTACTTACTTAGGCTACTTACCAGTGGGTCTTTAGTGACGTTCTTCTGATCCAGTTACGTCCTTAGGCTACTACCAATAGGTCTTAGTGATGTGTACCATCTTGGAACAAAGTAGGTCGCAGTATGTACAGAATGTAGCACATAGCTGACAAGATATTTGCATATCCATCCCGCATATGATTTCACAGTCCAGTTGCCGCGAAAACTGTGCAATTACCGTTTTTATCGTCCACATCGCTGTCACGTTTGATGACGTCACGTGCTTAGTTTTAGCGTGACGTTATAATGACGTTGATTAAAGTATGCTGATTACGGTCTATATCTGCATATGAACATGCGAGGTTAGAGCAAGGAATAGTACTTTCATACTTGATGGTTTCAAGACATTTTGACTCCGATACGACATCGGTTTGTACATTATTATCAATACCCAAAATCCAGACGTTGAGATTGAGGAAATTAGGATATTCTTCAATTTTAGACACTACAACTTCTCCTCGTATGAATAGTACGTTTAGTTTCAGGTATTTCTTGAGACTTAAATCATTTAAGTTAAATGTGACTTTCAGAACATTATAGGGACTTTCAGGTATGCAGGTTTCCTCACGATGTTTTCCTCAACCGTTATAGCAGATCATATTTTATTTTGTAATGCGTAGGATAGTCAGTCATTAGTGCATTAAAGATATATATATTTACTTATAGTGCAGACGGTTGAGGTATAAGCATTCTATTAATGACTAGCTACCTTCAACAATGAAGTACCTATTATGTTGTAATGGTCTTCTTTGGATTCAACCCGTATTTTCATTTGGAGAGAAAAAGCCTTCCAGTCTAACTTTAGGTAAAGGCAGTCAAGCTTAATATTTGCTCTAGAAATTTTCTTGAAAAGAATATCTGAAAAGATATCATTTGGTTGGCAGTATTCAAAAGCAAATATAATAATGAGTAAGGTGCTGGTTAAAGAAATGTTTTAATGGATTTTAAATGGATTTAAAGAATTTCTGCCAAGTAGAAATACGATTTAAGTCACAAAGATCTTCGTTGTAGCGTAACGTTTCTTTATGCTGACTTTGTAGTGGGTAAGTATTTTGAATGTTTCTTTACCAAATTATTTTTATACCAAAGAGAGCAATGCAGCAATAAAAAAGTATATCTATTTTAGAAGAACAAAGTAATGTTAATTGTACCATACGGACTGGACCGATTATTATCGTTATTGTTGCCCTGAGTGGTTGAATTCAGTTTCATACAACGTTATTAAGTTAAAAGTACTCGTACTTTAATGCGTGACGGTATAATGAGCTTCATGACGGCTAACGTGGCATGTTTGCGTTTGAAGGCAGGGTCATATCAAGCAGCTTGTTCTAAATCCCTTGAAAGGATTAAAGTAGTTAGTAGGTTAACCATAAACCATTTAAGTCACGTGAAGTCTTTTCCTTTTGGTTTAGTCCGTCATGTGTTCTGGTATTAATGAGAGGTCAGGTTAAGGAGTTTAACCTGAAATTTTACTGAAGTATTTTTAAGATGAATGCTAGTTGTCCCGGCACACTTCGTTCTGCAAATATAGAAATTTCTACTATTTGCTTTTCAGTTTTTCTTACCGTAATTTTAATTCATTTTTATTATACTTATGTATGTATAGATTAAAGTGAGTTCTAGGTATTCTTATTTTCGTTTTCCTTGTTTCAGAGTCGAAGACGAAGCGTCTTCGCCTGTCAATAAAGTAAAGTGAGTATTTGGATTTAGTTACTTAATGATGACAAAAGAAAATCTTAAATATTTTCGTAAATCTTAGAACGGAGGCTCTGTGTGCGGCTTAAAACATCCGACACGTAATAGTTGGCCACTAGCCCGTTTCCCAACCAATTCGCATTGGAGCAGCGTGGTGGAGTATGCTCCAGGCCTCCCCCTGGTGTGAGGAGGGACCAGTGCCCAACAGTGGGTCATGAAAGGGTTGCAGCCAATGCCGCCGCATACTTAAAAGATTAATTGCAGAGTTCTAAAACCGACCAATAAAGATTTCATTGATTACTACCCAATTTTCCAACAGCGTAATTTGCATACGCCTGACGAAATTTTCATATTCCAGCGACAAAAACGGCCTCATCACGCCTCCCCAACAGAATGGGGGGGAGGAGTCGCCCCCTCCTGAGAAGGAGAGGGCGGACCAGGAGGACTCGGAGAAACGCCACACTGGCCCAGTGCCACACTCCACAGAAGGCCCCAACGACGATCTATACGCAATCCCGGTGAAGCTCAGACCTAAGAAGGAGACACTGCCGCCAGGATGGGAGAAACACGAAGGTGAGAATGATGAAAAATATAAGTAATAAGTTGTTGTTATGCCCTTGGTATATAGCGGTGATAGCCCAGTGGCTTAGAATTCGACCTCGAATCGAGGGGTCCGGGTTCGAATCCCAGTGGCACGCTCCAATGACTGTGAAAAAAGTTATGTGCGCTTTATAAAATTTAATATCACCTGCTGTTACGGTGAAGGAAAACATCGTGATGAAACCTGCATTCGTGAGAATTCATAAAAAAAAGTTCTCAAAGTATGTGAAGTCCACCAACCCGCAGTAGTGGAGCGTGGTGGACGGCGCCTACATCCCTCTCAATACGAGAAGGAGACCCGACCCTGTAGTGGGTCATTAATGGGTTACTGGCATGGGGGTTCACCTAGTAGCTAGTGAATTATAAAACATTGGTAGAGTTTCAATCGTACTTACATGAAGTAGAAGCCGATATGTAGCCGAAGCAGCAGCCGACATGGATGCTGATAGATCTTACCTAAATAAAATTGAAACACTGATTATAATTCCCAGATAACGACGGCCCCTACTACTGGCACATAAAGAGCGGGACGATCCAGCGCGAGATGCCCAGGATGCCGCCCATCGAGGCCAGGGAGTCCAGGATCTCCATGGTGCGCGACTGCTCCAACCTCTCCGAGGCGAGCAAGTACGAGGGCAGTGCGATGACCTCGTCGGTCACCAGGAGCACCACGCACGGTGCTCTGGACCATGTAGACCAGGAGCAGAGGAAACGCAAGGAAGAGGTCGCTTACAAGTAAGTTGGGTATTAAAGACCCTTTGTTTTATGGTTGCTTGGTATCCTATTTGAAGATAATGTAACAGATTCGTATCGTAACAGATCGTATCTGGTAAGATTCTTCCACCGCTTTTATCATCCGTCGTGAGTCAGGTAAGTTCACTTGTTTTTGGTTGTATGACTAAAGAAGAAGCTACGACTGCTTTTGTAATCCACCATGATGTTCTCATAATCCTTTTTGAAGCAATACCTACCTGTGTCTTATGAGATGTGACATAGACTCAAATGGAAAACCACGGCAGTATTTGAGAGTAGCATTGATCTCCAGTGCCTGATGGGATCAGCATTTTTGGCAATATCCTGAACTATTCCAAGAATGTCGCTGATTGGGGCTAGAGTCCAGAAGCTGTGGTCTCTTCAGTTTCTGTCTTTTCTTACATTTTACAGAACCATCCGTCTCTTACAGAGAGAAGAAGGAAAAAATAATAGAAAATTAATAATAACAATTAATCAAATGTAATTATCAAAAATTCTTAGTGTAGAATCTATCGGGTTGATATCTTCAGCCAGATCTTAATCGTATTTTAGTTTTGACATAGGTATCCATGGGTTGCCATGATCAGTAATCCAGTGGTGCTGCCCGTTTACTACCAATTTCTTTGAAAATCGAGCATTTTACTACATTATTCTCTCCACTCTCCCCAGACGCCGCTCCTTCCCCGCCCGCCCAGAACCAGACAACGGACGCGCGGTCAGATTCTTCGTCCGTTCCCTCGGCTGGGTGGAGATCTCCGAAGCCGACCTGACCCCAGAGCGCTCCAGCCGCGCGGTCAACAAGTGCATAGTTGACCTCAGTCTCGGACGCAACGACTTGCTCGACCAAGTTGGACGTTGGGGTGACGTAAGTATTTATGTCGGTGATAGCGGTGACAGCCCAGTTGCTTAGAATTCGACCTCGAATCGAGGGGTCCGGGTTCGAATCCCAGTGGCACGCACCAATGACTTTGTAAAAAAAGTAAATCAATTAAATATCACCTGCTGTTACGGTGAAGGAAAACATCGTGAGGAAAACTACATGCCTACGAGTTCTTCATAATGTTCTCGGAATGCATTTGAAGTCAACCAACCGCTTTAGGACTAAGGTCTACATCCTTCTCATTGTGAGAGGAAACCCAACCCTGAAGTGGCTCATTAATGGGTTAGTGATAAATTAATGGTTTAATGATACATTAATGGGTTAATGATACATCCGATGGCCGGCTACTTAAAAAATAGACTACAAGCCCATGAACAAAATTTTGCCTGTGATGTTATTCACGTTGGTTCATTTCACAGGTAAATTTTGTTCATGGTAGTCTAAATCTTACTAAAGCCACTGTTGGAATGTTACTTTATCCCAAGTTATCGTTACTTTTCCAGGGCAAGGATCTATTCATGGACTTGGACGACGGCGCCCTCAAACTGATAGACCCCGAGAGCCTGAACACACTGCACACACAGCCCATACACACAATACGTGTGTGGGGAGTCGGCAGGGACAATGGACGGTATGGTTCCCATTATAGCGATATAAGTACTTTAAAACTGAAACATTAAATTTTAATAATTTTTCGCCTTAATTATAATGTCTGTAGAAAATTGACATTTGTATCAAAGATTTCACTCTATGTACTGGGCGTAATTTGCGCACATTGAAGCTGTTTCGTGTGTAAAATACATTCGTGATGACTGTAACAAAAGTGACTGTTATCACTCTCATGGGTCACTTATTAATCGTTAATCACTGTTTCGAAGTATCTTTTGAAGTCGGTAATTAACAGTTCATATGTGCCTTATTATGTCTGGTATGTACTTAATGATGAATGGAATTCTCAATACACTTTATTTTGTTTTAGTTTCCCTTCCACCTATTTCAGTAGATAATCACATAATATTCCTCTAAGCATTTTGATTTAACATCATTTTCTGTCGCAATTTTTCTATGTCTCCTATTTCTAGTTTTCTTTCTTTTATATCTGCTATTAAAATACTAATTTTCTATTCTGGCTTTCCTGGAACAGAGAGAGGTATGTAAAGTATTACGCTACTTATCGACTTAAACTTTAAGTTACCTGGATTAAAAATATTTGACTCTCTAATTTGCATGAAAATATTGTTATGAATAGAACCACCTACATAATATTCACTTGCATTATTAATTTATTATAATAATTAACAATAAATATCTGCTACGAACTTATATTGCATCTATATAGCCATCACTAGATATCTAAGTAATTTAAGCGCTCCGCTATTTGACTTAGCTCAGAGAATCATGAACACATGCCGTTTGGTACTAAAGTTAATAAACCAAAGGCAAAAGATTCGTCGTCATCGCAATAAATCTGTTTTATAATCTTCTAAAACTATAATCTTTTAAAATCATCCAATTTTACTCCAGTAAAGACGTTCGAGATTTTTTTTCGTTCATCAAAGTATTCCAAAGAATCATTCACAAATTCCGCGCTGGGGTTGACGGTACCAATATCCCAGAATATCCCGGTCTCTTATCCTAAGGACTAAGTATGATCTGAATGCCTCTAATCATTCAGCTATTTTGATGGTTAGAGAATCTATGATCCAAGTCTTAACATCTTTCACAACCCATCGAATCATTAACAAGACGTTGTACTAAGCGCCAAAGTTATTGTAACCGGCGGCAACAAAATCCCAGTTAATCCCGGTCTCTTATTAATGACTAAGCAATATGAATGCCGGTAATCATTCATCTGTATATTTTAGTGATGGTTAAAGGATCTGTGACGACATAATCTAGTCTTAACGTGCATCACAACCCATCGAATCATCACCAAGTTCCGCTAAGTGTCAAAGTTAGTATAACCGGTGGCAGGGACTTCGCGTACGTCGCCCGCGACCGCGTGACGCGCAAGCACATGTGCCACGTGTTCCGCTGCGAGGCGCCCGCGCGCTCCATCGCCAACGCGCTCCGAGACATCTGCAAACGCATCATGATCGAGCGCTCGCTGCAGCCGCCGCCGCGCCCCACCGACCTGCCCGCCGCCCGCCGCCCGAGGCCTCTCTCTGGTGAGTCTCATTCCTTCTTCTTTCTTTTGACCCTTTATAGGCCCCTGCTGGACACAGGCTCACGATCAGCCGCCAGGTGCTCGAGGCGTCTGTCCCGTGAGTCTTGACGTATATATCCGCTTGTGGGTAAAGTCCAGAGTAAGCTAGCTGCTGCGAGGCGCACTAGATCCTTTTCTGGTGAATTCTGTTAGTAAATTCGCTAGCACGCCTTATTCCAGTGTGAATTACTTGCAAGGTTATCTGCAAGAGAAAAATGCCCAAGTGTTCGTTCACCGATTTGATCTGAGGCACGGACTACACCATGGTTACTGACCCATTTCTGGAGAGTTTGCAGTCGTCTGATAATAATTGAATAGACCTGTAGATAATTGTAAAATAAATTATAATACGAATACGTAGTGTGGGACGCCCTCCTACTCGATGGCGCGACGATCTGCGTCGGGCGGCGGGAAGCAACTGGATGAGGAGAGCCGAAGATCGGGCTCAGTGGCGCGCCTTCGGAGAGGCCTATGTCCAGCAGTGGACGAATGTCGGCTTCCCTTCGAAGAGAAGAAGAAGTAGATAATTGTGGAATTCGACCTACATCCGTTTGTTCAGCTTACAAAATTTGATGTAAACAGACCCAAATTACTTCCATTTAAACAAAAGGTCAACTAAAGACCCCATCAGTTCACGTTTGTCACTATCCTTTGTCATTCGCTAAGAGGACCTGAATGTTTATCGACTTCTATGTCACGGCGAAATCTGTAACATTCCAGGTGCATCGTTCCCCACGCCGATGGAAGAGCCCCGCAAGACGGTGCGCGCGCGGTACCTGGGCAGCGCAGAAGTACCGCGGGCGACCGGCATGGACGTTCTCAACGACGCGATCGACAGACTGGCGGCGGCGCGCGCCCCGTCCGCCTGGCGGCCTGTCGCCGTCGCCGTCGCGCCCTCCATGATCACCATCACTGAAGAGGGGGTGAGTTCCGTATTGAAGCTGAGCTACGAGTACACTCAGTGCCAAACCCTACTGACTTGGCGATCAGTCGCTACATTCAAACCTATTATTCGTGCAGCGGTGATAGCCCAGTGGCTTAGAATTCGACCTCGAATCGAGGGATCCGGGTTCGAATCCCAGTGGCACGCACCAATGACTTTGTAATAAAAGTTATGTGCGATTTATGAAATTAAATATCACCTGCTGTTACGGTGAAGGAAAACATCGTGAGGAAACCTGCATGCCTGAGAGTTCACAAAAAAAATGTTCTCAAAGGCATGCGAAGTCCACCAACCCGCAGTAGGCCAGCGTGGTGGACTAAGGCCTACATCCCTCTCATTGTGAGAGGAGACCCGACCCTGTAGTGGGTCATTAATGGGTACTGACATGACATTCGTCGCTCTACTCAAAACTGCTTATCCCTACGCTAAGAGAAAAGAGGTAAGATGTCGTATGCTAAGGGGACAATACGGTAAATGCGTGAAATTCACGATCCTTCATGATGGTTTATTCCACTTTGATCATCCTTCAAATTTGTAACATCAGTGCCAACTCCTCAAACAGAAATACAAAATCTTGCTACAACAGGTGAAGGCCGATGTTATATGACCGATTTTGATAATTACGACAAGATCACACCGAAAAAGATGACTGTTAAAATTACCGGGGAACTTGTAGAGACAATAAGCGGTTTCGCGCGAAAGACTTTCAAAAGAAGTTACCAATTGTCATTTGATTAAACCCACTGTGCGATCCTGTCAACTCGGCCTAAAGATTCATAGTAAACACACCAAGTACGTTGCCTTTCTTTATTTTTAAACAATAAGAAGTATTCTATTTCACCATTTAAGACGTTTCAACATTTACGCCAACTGTGAAGTCTAATACTTCCATCCTTCGCATTCCAGGAGACCAGCCCGCTAGTAGAGTGCAGAGTGCGTTACCTCTCGTTCCTGGGCATCGGTCGCGACGTGAGACGCTGTGCGTTCATAGTGCACACGCCCCAGGACCAGTTCGTGGCGCACGCGTTCCACGCTGAGCCATCCTCTGGTGCGCTCTGCAAGACTATTGAGGCGGCTTGCAAGGTATTGCCTCTATATTTGGTACATAAACTTTAAATTGGTAATAACAAGTTTATTGGTCTTGTGAAACACGTTGAGATGCGATGTCATTGGTCACTTCATATGGTTTGTAGCGTTGAGTGCTTAAGTAAGGGGTCTTGTTTCAAACCGAGATGAGAGCGACATTGCGAGCACTTTCAGTGTCAAATAATTTTAAACTTTCTCTACTTACTTAGAAAACCAGTATTGATGAATGGAAATGGTCGCGCGCCTTCCCCAGGCCCCACCGCGCGCCCTTTAAATTTAATTTTTATTTCTTCCCTGTTCTTAAGACTTTCCTACCGTTACCAGCTCTACCGGCCTTGCCACGTCGATGCCAGCCGCTGCCATTCCGGTTAAAATCGACCCTAAGTGGACAGCTTAGACACTGGGCTATCCCGCTCAAATACTTTTTTAGTATTCCATTTTTTAAATCTTTAAATCTCTGCGTTGTAACCACAACTGTGTCTTGTGACATTCCAGCTGCGCTACCAGAAGTGCCTGGACGCGCACGGCGGCGCGGCGCTGTGCGCGGCGGGCGGCGCCCCCACCGACGCGCAGCGCGCCTCGCTCTCCGCCGCGCTGCGCTCCTTCGTGGGCTCGCTCACCGGCCGCCGCGCCTCCTGAGCGCACTAGAGGTGACCCCCCCCCCACACACACACACAGTCACTCCTTCGAGCTCGCTGTATAATAATAATAAACCGAGCTTTGTGGTCGGCCAGTATCGAACGTTTTCAAGTCGCCGATTCGCTCCTGACACCGTTTAACAACTGCTCTTTATCGATAACAACCGAAATCAATGTGCCCTCCAGTACTTCGTGCATTACCTTTTAACGTCCATGATTTAGCGACGTCTATGCTACATCATAGGTTGAGCCGGGTAACCTACCCACCCCTGAATCCCCTGTTATCCACTACAAGATATTGGGTTACAAATACGTACTCTTTCGCCGGGGTTAACTCGGTTTCATCTGCTGGCATCTTACGCTCTGAATCCACTCCAGAAAGTAGTCCTAGCTGCCCAGTCCTACCAACGCCTATATGCGACATGCTGAAGCTACCATGTTCAAAAATGTGTCCAACTTATTTCCAGGCACTCCCCATGCCCGAGCAACCATCGTAGTGCATCGCCGCGCACGCACGCTAGCAGCACGTCTCACCGTCTCACCCGCTGATCCGGACCAAACTGATGGACAAGCTTATTAAATATCGGAGGTACTTCTTACCCATAATCCCCTAAACGCTTCGGTCCGTAGTCATCCCCTAAATACCAACATTTCGTAGTCATGAATAATTATCATTTTTCCAAAGTTATCACAAAAAGTGTGTGAAAAGAACTCTGCATCATTTTTGTGATCTGAATACAAAAAGGGTGTACAAAGACATCTCTTGGATAAACATTGATATAGGTACTTGAACTTGATTAAAACTCAAGCCATTATGAGCCAGAAACCTGGAAGATTGGAATCTTCAAGTTCCATCCTAAAATGAGAAAAGTGATCTGATGAGATGATCTGAGAGCTGTAGGATCTCGGTGTATTATATAGTGTACAACATTTAACGCACTCCATCTTACCATCAGATTTATTCATCCATTCTGTCAATTTTCAATTTTATTGATCGACACATTCCTTTAGTAATCGACCTGTTGAATCACATGGGCTTTTGAGGTATTCAGAGGACTATCACACCCGTTGTTCTCACACCAACCGAGAGATTAAAAATCAAACATAGTCCAGTAATATAATAATATAATATCTCTTACAACTTCTCTGTGAATATTTGTTTATTCTACATTGATTCAATCTTGACAGTAGACTTAATTGCCTCCGATATTTAATTAGCACTATAAAATGTATATTTAGTTGCGACATGTATTGTATTATTGTATTGGGACATCAATTCAACCAAACTTCAACTTATGTTTTAAGTGGCACTTGATTTTTATTGATATTAAACTTTTAAAGTAATACTATTTCTAGTATTGTCTTAATCATCATATTGAAGCATTAAGAATGTGTATATAAAATAGAATATATTGAGCCATTGTTGTTTATGAGTTCATCCACTTAAAAATCCACAAATGTCTATAGGTACGATTACGAATGATTTTTTTAATGAAATTCCTAGATAGAAAATTGAAATAGCGTGTAACAGTTATGTAGATCACTAAATTTCGGCCAAAAAATAAATTTCCTACAACAAAATTTTACTTTGACTATTCCTTTCAATTTAAAGGCAATGGCATACTAAACTGAACAGAGTATGTTTCTTAAGATCTCAGTGTTTTATTTTATTTCTTTAATTATCGACGTTAGTTTTTATTGTTTAGCCAATTAAAGGTAAGTTGTTCGGTGTTGTATAATGTTATAATTATAATCATAAACTGTAATATTATGGGCCAGATATCCACAAAGAATGTAGGTATAATAATTTCAAGTAGGTGCCTATATGGCAATATCTACTATGCATCTTATAATGATAATAATTAGATATTTTTTATATTATGTACTTAACTAAACTTTTCTGTCAGAGAAATATATTGTTAATAATAAGTTTTTAGCTATTTTAGTGTTATGAATCATAAAGCGAACGTGTAATAAGCAATAAAAACAAATTATACTCAGATATATTATTAAATTCAGTATATTCTAGTTTCCTTGTGTATATAACTTTTCCATTTTTTATTCAAAATAACATTACGTTATCTACATTTTAGAATCTTATTGTTAGTTCTTTTAACAAATCTACACAACATCCTTGTACTGAACACTACATTATTATTATTGTATTATTATTATCCATATAATTATATTATTATCTATATAATTTTCGATAAACACACTTTATATTATGATCAATCATTTTAATATTTGAAATGTTATATAACCTACCTATTTTGGCTTTTTAATAAATATACTCTTTAATAATTAATATAGTATTCTCTAATTTATATAGAACATGAACCTATACGGAGTTCCATTACGGAAAACCTCTATAACCGTGCTGCAAACACATAATGGCGAAATATAGGCCTACCTTCATCTTGGTGCTTAAAACTATAGCTTTTTAGAAAATTTTGGTTCTTTTTTACTTTGAATCACGATTGCTTTGTTACCTATATTATCCATATTTTATTAAGTTTTGGTCTCGTAAAATTGTTAGTTACCAGATAATAAATTACTAGTCGACGGTAGTGAAGTATGCTTTTGTAAATTTTCCGCAGTGTTTTATATAAAATTAAATAATTTTGTTAAAGTCTTTGTACCTACTACACAGCTACAAATTGGTTCGAATTGTATCCGAGCAAGGTCAAAAAGTTTGAGTGAAATATTACTTAGGATTATGGCGTAGATATTTGACTATTTGTTAATATTAAGGAATGTTTTGTCATTAACTCAAAGGTGTAATAAGTTGGCGTGTGATTTAATAAGTTATACATTTTTTGTCCTGGAGTAACTGCATACTTAAGCCGAATTCTTCAAAAATACAAAAACGCTAGTCCATGAAAACGCGTATTTTCAAGAATTCGGACTTATTAAGCTTACGATAAGGTGACGATAAGGTTCATTCTAAAGATACTTCTGATATTATTAATTTTTATTTACTTTCTATAAATTGATGTAAATTAGAAAATTAGACACTAAGATCAAACATATGTTAGGAGTGGGATTCGAGGGGTTGTATATAATATTTGTAAACTTTAACGGAATTCGATTAATAATAGTCTTATTGTGGAATGATGGTTAAGGCTTTCTGATCGGAATAAATGCATGAAAATTATAACTTTTAAGTGGTTTTTTCGTAATTTAATTTCGGTTGGAAAGTAAAGCGAGCACGGTATTGAAAAATGATAAACTTTGTGCGGATGCAGCTAAATAGGACACGAATATGCATCGTTGCATCTTGATGTGAAATACACACATAAAACAACTTTAAAATAATACATTCTGCTCGTTAGCGTGAAATGATGCAAAATTTTGGCAGTATAACTTGATGCCTTTGACGTAAATATATACTTATTCCCGCCATTTTCAATTTGCTCTTGCGACGGTTGTAATATTTTGTCGTCAAGTCTGTGTCCGCCCATTAAATAATCGTTTTATTGCGTTTGATCTTAAATGTTGGATAAAAATAGTATAACGTAATATAATTAGGTCCCTACACGTTAGACAGAGTTTATTTTTGCTTAAGCTTGTATAAAATACGTATTGAATTGCGGAAGAAATAAATATTTTTTGTATATCACCGCATTGGGTAGGTATATGAGATTATTCATATATTTATGATGTTTAGCTTAACTAAATTAGCTTTTGAGCGTATTGTCGTACTTTTCGGTACATAAATTTCTATATTTTTTAAATTATAGCAGTTCCCGTGGTGTACCTATTTATTCCTAATGAACTGTTTGTTTGCCTGTTTGGCTTAATATGGAATCTTTATATACAAGTTATTATGCAAGCCTCAAATTGACAAGGGTGTTTGAAACTGAGCTTTCAATTATTATATATTTGTATTTAATATCCTTAAATATATCCGCATTCATATTTAACGTAAGTAAACGCCTGTTGCATCCGTGGCCGCCATTTTGTCCATCATATACGAACAAGATGGAGACTTCAAGGCAATGGTTGCCGGGTTGGGAGCTTACAGAAAAGCAGTTCTTTCTTATACCTAATATTGATAAGTTAAGAGAGACGATGTACAGAGCGAAGTGGGACCCACGTAAGTGATTTTATTCCAAGAGCGTTTCAGAGCCGATGTGACGTAAATGGTAGATATAAAAATTAATTTTAAATAATATTATGTATTACAATAACTGAGGTGTTTTTTCGTGTCTATAACACTGTTAGGTTTGATTGTACGTAGAGCGGGAGTTAATGACCTGTAGCCCTATATGTTTTATTTGTACCTACTTTTTAATAGTCACTGTGTGTGATTTTGAATTGTAGACAGTAGGTACTGATTTCGTGGCTTAGGGTCGTTTTTGTATTGCAACCTAGGATAAGACGTTCGGGTTAGACTTCACAAATTAGCTTCAAATATACAAGTTTCAAATAACTATTAGAGGTCAGTGTTGCTTCTCATTATATAAATACAGTATAAACGATACACTATGCTGTTCTATTATACGTAAATATAGTTCTATTCACACGTTAATGTTAAGTACTTTGAAGTGTCATTGTTTGTCTTGGATTAAAGAAATATTGTGATTTAACAAACATAGTTATAGCCATAGCTACTTAAGATTTTATTCCATTATAATTTTGTTGTTTTGATAGATTTAGAAAATCCTTACCTAATCACGTTTTATATCGATATATTCAGTCTAATCTTAAATATAATCAAAATATTTCTTTGATACGAGTTGTTTATACAAAACAATATTGATATAAGGATGTTACACACAATCGAGGGACAGCCAAGCTTATAACACACAATTTTTACAGATGTAAAACTCACAGGTATTTTGACACCTACAATTGAGTTAGTAAATTCATCAAATTTTAATAATGTAATGTAACCATTGTAACAATGCAGCTATGTCATTTACGGGTGGGTAAGTATTGTGTGTGTGTGCTAAAGGCGTAAAATTCTCGGTTGTGTGCTGCATTCAGCCGCAATAGATGGAGCAAGCTTTGACTGCCTTTTATCGAATGAAGTATATTCGATATTTTCTAAAAAAATGTAAACGTTTATAAGGTAGTATAGATAGCTTCGGACTCCAGTTTTCTAGCTCACTGTTGGATGATGGTCTAACAATGGGAGTTATTGTGAAACGGTCATCGCTTTGACAGCTTAAAAGCCTTAAGATTGTGGCGTTTAATAAATAATTTTGTGAAATTAATAAAAAAATATTCATAAACACATTTTGAAGTTTTTTTGTTGCCCATGGACTTTGTATCTAATAGGCAAGAAAATAGAAAATAAGTTTACAGAAATCAAAAGTTGATAAAATCTAAAGAAACTTACGGTTTTACTTTGCGTAGTAAAATTCGTACATTGTGAATATATTTTAGTATATAATATTGTTATTACTAATTATCTTTTTGCTCGAGTATTATAAAAAAAGCATGATCAGAATTATATAATGGATGAACTGCACGCTGGCGAGCGGCGGAGAGCCACCGTGTAGACGAGCCGGTCTTAGAAGACAGTGTTTCCCATAAAGGCCTCTTACCAGCTTGTAGTGCTACCATAGATCCATCTAATCTAACCCATCGATCGTTTCTTTTTAATATAAATTGGGTCATAAAATCATTTATTTATCATTGAGTTACATTTTTTGGCTTTATCATTAAGTTAAATTATAGGCTTAATATTGTTTCCGTAATTAAAATAAAATAAAACATCAGTATGACTATTCATTATAAATATTTATTCAATATTACATTGGGCATAATTTGGAATTTGGGCTTAAACATACACTTTCATAACACAACTGAACAACGAACTTATATGTGCTTACATAAATAATTATAGTATCTCTCACAGTAGGATGTATGTATTAAAAATACCGTTCTACGTAGTAAGACTGAATAGCATTAGAACATACATCTTTTTTATACACAATAATCTTTATAAATCAATCATCAGTATTTATTTGTATCTATGCTACATAATCTGTCTGTACACTGTTTATTAGTATAGTCCAGAAGGCGTTCGTTAGACGTCACATTATATAACACGCAACATAAGAACGATATAGGCATGTGTGAACAAAAGTAATTCAAAATAACATATAAATTCTCCTTAATAATACAACGGTTTAACTGTATTTTGTAACCTTGGTTTCGTTTAACCAGGAAGCGGTCTTATAGTGTGACGGGCACAGATATAGATCTAAATAGATAACGCAGGTTCCCCAGTAGTCATCTGTATGGACCATTTTTGTTACCTAATGACACGTAACAATAACGTTTTAGTGATATGAATTAAGAGCGCCAGTACATAATATGAATTATTTGATTCATCATTCAATTGAAACGAACCCATTATAATAATTACGAGTTTCACACAAATCAATTTTATTCCAGTTATTGGATTGAGGGTATGATTGGAGAGCGAACTAAATTAAATATTATTTTTTTGTTACAGGAAGTATTTACATTTGCGTAATCTATATAGGTCTATATCTTAGTGACGGGTCTGTATATAGACTTTATCTATTACTTAAATCAAAGAGGGTATGTGTTAGTGTAAGGGATTTTTACCACATATATCTTGACCAGTTATGGATAACTTATTCTTTTATTGGCAATAGGTATTCAATATAAGACAAGATCATGGAAGAGATTTTAAGAAGGTATATGAGGAGTCATATTGAAGGTTTTTTGCAAAAATATTACGAACATTTTAGAGCCATATGATTAAGGTAACATGTTCAACCATGTTACCTTAATATGGCCGATTAGTCATACATAACGCTTAGCGGTTGGTCTCAATAACTGATCTTTGAATATGGATAGAGATAGGTATTAGTTTGGGTGCCAAGATATCCTTTTTAATTGCTCTGAAATGTATTATTTCATATGGCCAGGTAAGCTATCCATATCCGATGATTTGCATGAGTTTTGTACCAGTAAGGTTCGGTACACACGCACAGGTATCATGATAAAAGTTGAGAGGGGCTGCTATCGACATTAAGTGTATAAAAACTTAATTTAAAACAATCAACTGGTTTTTGTATTGAATTCCATCAAATTTCTTTACACAGTTAAAAATTGTTTCTTATTTTCTCTTAACGAAATTAAAAAAAAAAAAGAACGAAAAAAATCATGCACTCAAAATATTTCATAATTATAAATTTAAAGCCTGATCAGGAAAATCTTGTATGGAAAATAAGTTTTGAATAGGTACTAAAAATAACTTATCTGCTTAGGTATCCAATGAGTCACATGTGATACATATCCAACAAATGTGTATACTTGTTCAATTGCACGCCTCATATCGTAGGTTTCAGGTTATGCTCTAGTCTCAATGTATCAACATTAAGCAATTTTACTTTTTTTGTAATTGTAAGAAATTTTCTGACACGCCGAAGGAAAAAAAGGAGATATAGTAAAAGATAGATAGATATTGGTCATGTCAAAGAACGTGACACCGCATTTGAAGGTTTACGTTTTTCGTGGTATATGATAGCTATAAATGCCATTGAAAACAAATAATTTCTTCACCAGATAAATATGGTAAATGTTTTTTTCATTTTCCTGTTCAGGCTATAAATTCCCATATACACACAAGGAGCGGACATTAAATATACAACCATGATAAAAAAAAATCGTGTAAAAACTATGTCTCCTAACAATTTATACAAAATACTTGTGATTTATACAGGCCTAATTTACATGTTAAATATTAACTCAGAGTCCGCAATGAACTTTAGAAATACATCTCAAGACGTCAGATTCATACAAACGATTTTTGGCTTTAAAACAAGGCAGTGTGGGTCAAAATTGCTTGTATGATAATGACTTACAGTGAACAGTTTTAGCATAACAACACTTAGAATAATGGGGAATATACATAATTTTTGCTTAGTTCTAATCAATAGTCTAAAAAGTCGACTAGTGAAATGTTTGTTATAAGTTATAACGCTCTCTTCAGAATTAGGCATGATGACTAATTTTCAAAAACTCTTCTATGATATTCAGAAGTTTCTATTATGTCTAAAATATATAATATTTTTGTAGAAAATTAATGTTTTTGTGCAATAAAAGTACATTTAAATTTTAAGTTTCAAATTCATTCCAAAACGCTCGCCCGTGTCATGGCGTCTCTCATTACGTCACGGCTAAGTAAAAAAAGCAGATCGCGTACAATATGCTTACGAAAAAAATGACGTTTACTGAGACGTGACGTAAATTGACGTAATTCGCTCTGATGGGTGTTTAAGCTATCATGGCGGATTGTAGTATTTAGTAGATTTATTTTAACAAATAAATTAGTAATCTCGACATTAATAAGAGAATAAATACATGTTTCAAAATCTTTGAATAGTATTTCATTAGATCAGATTAATATTTTGGCGATACTTGATTACTGTCGTCATGCCTATTATAGGAGATAAAGTATTTATATGAAGAAAGAAAACAACAATTGCCTTACTCTTGAAAACAATCTCAATTTCAATTCCGATTCCAATACAATCTGAACTGACTGACATGATTTGGTACTCTTGAACGCAATTGCGTTAAAAATGGAATTAAGATTGGATTGACCAAGTATGTCACTATCCAAGGAGATTAGATAAAATACACATAGAGCGAGCGATAATATGTATGTATAAGCAGAACAATAAACTATTAAATAAATTTCGAAAGACATCAAATATTTGAACCTTAAAACTATAAGAATGTCTCTTTAGTTTAGTGGTGCCTCTTTAGTAAAGTGAAATAAATCATCCAAGATCATAATGCTTCCTCTATGTAGATGTCCAAAGAATCCATCAAGTCCATCTGGACGTTACAAAAGTGTCAAAATAGATGTCATTCAACCAATTAGTTTTTATTTATTTATTTTATTATGAAGGAGTTTTTAATATCTTATATTGTATCAGGCGTTACTTTGCGGAAATCCATTGTTATTTAAGTTGTATTTATATTTCTTTGGTTGCTGAGCAACCAACCGTTGTAGAGTCCACATCACCTGATGATGCTCCGTTTTGGGGCGAAACACGTGTCGTGTACTATTGGAATAAGTTATGATGGTATATACCTACTCAGAGAGATAAGGGAGGGAGGTGGGTCCATACCAAAACAAGTTCCACGTGTGCGGATTGTTGCAAACAAATATAAATACAATTTAAATTTTTAATATCTATTCAGGCATAAAAAAATTTTTTTCATCCATTTTCCTTAACTTTACAGTAAGGCATATTACCATACCAGACAGTCGATAGGATGACGAAAAGATATTATCAAGTATGCTTCTTGTATTATTTTGAAAAATTATGCATATTCCCTTCTAAATAGATTTGTCACCAATCAGTCAACACATGTCATTTTACTGATTTCGAAATAAATATACTATGATGGTTAACAAATACTCCAAATGTTTCGAATATTTAACTTATGATTTCTCCATTGACGCCGTCAACCTGAAAATACCAAGCAAGTAATTTAAATATACAGTTGGGCAAATAAAAAACATTCAGTTTCAAAGATCATTAATTAGGTGGTACTGTCGTAGTAGTTTGCCCTCCTTCCTTCCTTCCTTTGCAAACTTTGAGAGCTATGTCGGTTACCTTCGTTCTTCTACTCTGACTCTGTCACATAGAGAAACACCGAGCCCTCTTCATTGCCCTCTGAGTGACTCTGAGCTTGTGAATTAGGCCCACAGTGAAGTCCACATCTGGGCAGGTCATCAGTAGTTTGCCCTAGCGAGTAAATAGATGGTTAAACCATAGCAGCTTGCCCGGGGGGTTACTTAGCCCCAGCTTCTTATCCTGTGTAAAGCAGTATGTTCTTCATATCTTGTGTTTCGACTGGGGAGGTGTGGTTGCCTATCTTCGAACGTCTTAGTCCTTGTGAGTAGCAAAGCAAGCCCACATGTCAGTAACCCATTAATCACCCACTACAGGTCGGATCTCCTCTCAATGAGAGGGACGTAGGCCTTTTTTAAATTTATAAACACAGGTTCTTTTAATTTGACTCTTACCTGTGACAGTGTTGCATCCATCAATGTTCATAGGAGTTCGCTCTGTGCTGAAACAAACATAGTATCTGATAGTTTATACACTAGAAATCGAGGCACTGGTAATGAAATGAAGGTAAGGTTATGAAAAATTATACATGAATTATTTTCGGATCTGATCAGGCTGGTAGTCTGGAACAGTGATTCGAAAAAAGGGTTTGTAACATTTTTGGTGACCGATGAAGCTGAAAATTTGGATGAAATAAACAATAGATGTAATAATATAATAAACAATAAAATAAACAATAGATGTAATAATATAATGTATGTTGTAAATGTGTTTTCCCTCCCTCCTCCTCAACCAATACACAAGTTATTTGCAACCAAAATACACAAGTTATTTGCAACCAAAATACACAAGTTATTTGCAACCAAAATACTCCAGTTTTGTGAGCCGGTTTTGAGGGTGTTGGTAACCCGATCCAGTAACAATATTTTCTACACCTTTATTAAGTGTATTACTTACTATAATAATATATGTAAGTATAGACATAGATAGATATTTACACAAAGTTTAATGCAATACAAATAACAGGAAGCATTGAGTTTTGATTAGTGGTGGGTAGATCGGATCTATTACATTCACGAGTGAGTGAATGACAGAAAGAGTGTATGAGTGTTGGTCGGTTTGTTATTTCCTTCCACCGGGACTTAGTATTGTTATTTGTACATTTATTAGTGGTGCAAATATGACTGCCATCAGTGGATTTCTAACATCCGTTGGTTTTTAAGGACTCATTCCTCAATAGATGCCAACACGACCTTATTATTAAGGAATATACCATTATTAAGAGTACATTTTAAAAACTTTACATTTGACTGATTTTTACGATACGATACGCTTCGTATTTAGACATTTAAATTTTTTACATAATGTGTTCTTCTTTAGTTAGCAGCTGTTTGACAAGAAAAGAAAAATAAAGTGGAGAAATGTGTGCAATGCTAATTCGTATTGGGTGGTTCTTTTTAATGATAAAGTAAAAAAAACACAAGCACTAAGCCACCAGATGTGGAATAGTCACTGCAGTACATAAAAGGCGGCCAAATCCAATCTCTGCAGTTTGAGGTTGTATGAAACTTCATAGCGTTTTTTCATTTGCTTGGAATAGGGTATTACGGCCTATGTCAAAAAGCTTTTTATATGAATTCGTAAGTCATAAAAACCCATAAAAAATTGGAAAAAAAATTTTTGCAAACAAATATTATGTAAAAAAGACTTTTCAATTTAAATTTCAAAAATCCCCGCGAAAACACGGTCTCGGCCGACTCTCACTCGCAGTGTAAACAATACATGTCAGTAAAGGAAGAAAGTTATACTCCATTGTTTATTTACACTGCTAATGACGTCACGCCGATAGCTTGCATATACGCCATGCATTTTTGACATTTGAAAAACAGATTAAAAAACCTGAATTTTAAAATTGAAACAATAAATGTATACTACATTTTTTAGAACAGAAATCACCATTTTTCACTTGCTTTTAACCAAATCTATCAATATTACATAATTTTTGATTTTTCCTTGCATGGTGCGAAATACCCTATTGAGTAGCAAACGGGCATACAGACCACCTGATGATAAATAACTCAAATAGTACAGGGATCCCGTTGTTGTGTCGCTACTCGTGAGGACAAAGACGTTCGCAACTAGAGTATTGTTTAGTAGATAGATATTTTGGATTGAATGAAAAGATGGCAGTCTAAAGGTGCATTGCGATTAGCTGTGATCATTAAGTTGCTATATAGACATCGGCCGGATAGAATGACTGTACAAAGAGGCAATCTTATAAAGGTCTCGCCGTATAAGGAGTGCCTCTAAAAAATTAAAACTGTGTCGAGAGTTTTTTCCTCCGGCTTTTTCTCTCTTTACCCGGAAATGGGTGGCACATTGCATAGCCGATGAGTTCGATTAGGAAAAATATTAAAATAAATAAATGATTGGACTGCTAAACGATCACAACTTATTTTAACATAATTATAATATAAAATTTAGTTTTAGTTTTTTAAGACATAATTATTGTATGCCCGCATAGGGTAGACTGTTCTTAACTTATTATAATTTTTGTAACATCTTTTCGTGTAACAGTCAACAATAAACGCATTCTTTTCTTTTCTTTTCTTTTCTTTTCTTTTCTATGAAGGAAGGTAAGGCTAAGCTGGAGCGTGACGGTACACAGGGACCAACTTACAAACGGCTTGCCGAACAAAGAGTGCCTCTGGTTGAACGGTTCCTTCGAAGTCATCTCGTGCTTGGCTGATTGGAACAAATTGTTAACTTAAATTTACTATAAAGATAAAATAAACCTAAAATTCCTGATAGGCGGGACTTTGTGGGTTTAATTTTAAAATGACACCAATGGTGGGTTTGGATTAGAGAAAATAAGAAAAATATTGTAAATATTGTGGAACGTTTCACATCCTATAATACATATACTAAGGTATTCGGGCAGGTGATAGATACATATACAATTCTAAACACATATTTATAGAATACACGATTATGTTCAACTAAACATTTGGGTCAAGTGGGAATCGAACCCACTACCAGTGCACTAGACTAGTCATTCAAAGGCATATAATAAAACAGTATCAGGCACAAATAAGTTAACAAGTTAAAAATTCCCATTTTTCTGAGCAGTAGAGAAGTAGATTTCAATTTTTAGGTTATTTAAATGCTTTTTACAATGAGATTAAATTGATTGCAATTAATTAACTTTTCTCTTTGTTCTATTCATGCCTGGTAAGCAAATACACAAACATTGGGTCATAGCTAGGTTTCTATTATTGTATTGTTGAATGAAAACTCACCATTGCTAGTAACTGAATCACCGTAAGAGTTGCAGTTCAACTTTGTTGGCTCCTGCGAGTGCTGGAATCGAAAGGAATTATCCTTTTAAATCTCGTCGACGAGTTGAAATTGATAGTTTTCTGTGCACCACCCTTGGGTACAGAATTGTCCCACAACAGGGCAAGGGGTGGAGCACACCTCGCTGTTGTGGATGTGATGATAAAGGCCACTTTGCCTAATGTTTTCAACAGGTGTTAAAAACACCCACAGTTTTAGATGAAATGCATAAAATTAGTGCTCTAGCTATATACGTAACAAGATTAAGTACAATGGGGTGGTAGATTTAAGTATGAAATTTTGATGTTAGTAGTTTTTTTCTCAATAAACGAAGCCTGGACCGTGAGTGGTGTTCCCATGGACATGCCTAGATTCTTAGGGTAGAGTAAAGACCTAGTAGCTTGCCTGTATAGTCCATTTTTATTCTCTCGTCATATTTGATAAAAAAATCCTAACACTAGCTTATGTTTTGGGGGACTCCCAAGACAATAAAAATTTAATCGATTGTCTAAATATTGATGTCATAAGGGCCCTGATTCTGTAGGACCATTCAGATTTTGTACCCATATCGTGTGACATCAAACCGTACGTCATTTCATGAACTCGGCACGACAAGGAACGTAAGACACACAATAGATTGTCACGATATTTGACAATTAAGCCTTGTTTGACTTTCTATCACAGGTGAGACACGACTTTGCCGCGACACGAGTGTGAACGGTCATACAGAATCAGGCCCAATCCCAGTTCACAATACAGTCCTTGAAGATTTCTGTTATTGGCAGTGCCATAAGTTTCCCCATAGACTATGAGCCGATAACTATTACGAATACACATAGGAGCTCACCTCTAACTCCCTTATACTCGACTTGACGATATCAAACAGCTCCTTAGTCTCCTCGTCGAGCTGGTCCCTCTTGTAGCCGTCCCCGTCCTTCTTCAGGCCGAGATTGACACAATTCTTTCTGGGCACATCACTCACTTTGTCAGTTGAAGGCACTTTATCACTCCGACCGTCACTCGCCGGTGCAAGCGTCAGATCACATTTGTCCGTCTTGTCCTCGATCACCTCCACGTCACTGCTGCTGTCGTCCACAGCGACCGCTTCGTGCTGCAGGTCCCCTAAAGGATCCACGTCGGAGACGATCAGGATTTCCTTCTTCTTTTTGATTTCCGGTGGTCGTTTGTCTGGCTTCGCGAACGTTGGCGTGTGTATCGCTATCAAACCGGGCCGAGGTATGTTGTTTTCTGCTAGCCGCATCGCTTCTATCTGTTTGGGATTGATTGGGTTTGTTTCGTCTAGTTTCGCTTTCGGACTAGGCTCCTTTTTACTGGACTGGTAGCTCGTATCCACTTGTAGCGGCGCCTCGATTCTTTTGTCTTTGCTCGGAACTTTCTCGGCCTTTCTCAATTTATCCTTCTCCTTTTTACTGACCATTTCGTTCAAGGCGGCCGGTGATTTTATTCTGATGAGCGATTCCTTCGGCTTCTCTAGGGGCATAGTTGTGTTGTTGACTTTTCGTTCTGCTTTTTGACTGCTCAATACCGGTGTTATCGTGATGCTGCCTATGTTCGGAGGAATGTATATTTCATCTTTGCTCTTGTCTGGTAAGTCTTTTCTTCTCTCGTCGACTTTTTCTTGTTCCTTTGATAAACTGTAGCTATTTAAGATGGATCCGTAGACTGCGTCGGCGTCGAACTTGTACCTGGCGTCATCGGCTATATCTTTCTTGTCTTGTGATTTTGACGAGGTCGTAACTGTCAAGGAGCTGGGGAACTGGATGGGTTCGGAGAAACTTGGCTGCGTGGGCACGGCTACCGGTGGCGGTGCTGACGTGGAATTGGCGCGCTGTCGCTTCAAATCTGATGATTTAATTTCTTTGCTAAGGCTGGAATGGACAAAAAACAAATTGAGTTTACTTCTGTTAGGATATAATTAACGATGGGAAATTATTGTTAAATTGTTATATTTTTTTTACCAATTTACCAATATAATTTATTATAAATATGCTTTCGCTCTTTTACGTTTCCTTTTTCTATGTAGAAAAATTTCAAGATTCAGGTTTAATTTGTGAGTGAGAGCGTGTGAGGCGTGCGTGTAAGGCGGGACAGTGGGGCCGGTGGGTACTCACTCGGCCTGCCGCAGCAGCGTGGGCATGCGCACGAAGCCGCTGGGGAACAGCGGCAGGGCCCTGGTGGCCAGCAGCGTGGCGGCCGCGTCCCGGTGGCCGGCGAGGGCGGCGAGGCGCGACAGCAGCGCCCGACTCCGCGGACACCAGGGGAAGCGACGCTTCGGTAGTCGCTTCTCGATGTGCGGCGCGCCTTCCGCCGCGGACGCTATCTGGATCTTCTTTCTGGAATTTTCCATGGAATTTTTTAGGACTTGCAACATAATACTTTTTATAATTTATCGTATCAGGCGTTACTTTGTGGAAATTAACGTTGTATTTATATTTCTTTGCATCTTAGCTACTTGCATACATCTAGATACTGATGAAGCAAGTTGTTGATTAGCTTTTACAAACTTGCCACTAACATATTAGAAATAATAGTACCATACCTTTCCTCTTGAACTCTTTCACACTCGGCATTGTACGTGGATATCATTCCCGGCTTTTTCTCTTCAATTAACAGCTGTAACCTGATAAAAGAAACGAAACACAGTTAAAAATAATACATATCTATCTGTAATTGGATTGCAATTGATTTATTATTGAATTGATTATTTTGCTATTAAATTAAAGTGGTCTCGCAATTACTCTTAGTGAAAACAATTCTAAATGGTATTTCAACACCGCTGACTGTATTATTATTTCAGATTCTTCTCCTAAAGTAGCCAAAAAAATAGTATATAAGTAAAAATATAATAGTAGCATACTCAACCACGGCACTTCAATGTGGATTGGTGAAGAAACATGCCAATACATTTGAGATTCATGTGATTCTCAAACCACTGATAGAGTGGTCGACTTATCGGCTTATCGATAACCGGGAACTCAACATGACCTCTGAAGCACGGAATCGCCACGTTATTCGTTACTTGCGATCACCCATTAATCCGAGTACTGGCCATCGGCGTTGCTTACTTTTCGATCACTTGCGATCATCTCAACATCCTATCCTAAAATAAATAGATCCAAGAGTACTTGACAAAATACCTCAGCAACGTCTCCACAATCCTGGCCTCCTTCTCTTCAGGCGTCATGCGGGCGATGTCCAGGTCCTGCATGTCTTGCAGCTTGCGCTTGTGGACGGAGGGCGCCACTGTCGCCGCGGCGGGCGGCGCACCGGGCGGCGGCTGGGGCACTGTGGCTGTGGCTGGCGCCGTGGCCGGGGTGGCTGGAATGGTATAGGTTTTAATGAGAGACTGGATTAAAGGGTGGTAGTACCATTATCACTGTGCTCCTAATTTGTCCACGGCAATATGTCCAGCAGTGAACTACTAAGGGCTGAAAGGAAGGAAGGAAAGAATATCACCATTGGCAAATGTCTTAAAATGTGATTGATTATACGATTCATTGCAAACTATATGCAAAACCCTGCAAAACTACTGTTACCAACAATTAACATCAAACATGGTTCAAGTATAAGTTTACGTAAGTAAGTATAAGAATATATCTCTTATGAAGTGGCTCAGCAAGGGTTCCATAATGAATGGTCTGTATGTAGGTATCAACAAATTATCTCAAAAAACATAATAAATGTTAATTTATTCCTATTTTTGTGGCGAAAAGTCAAAAACGCTATAGCCCATGTTTTACACTTGTCAGGATTTCCTTATGATTCGTCTGTAAACGTCAAAATTATCTCAAAAAACGAAATAAATGAAACTCCTTATTTCTGTGGCGAAAATTGAAAAAAAAAAAAACCATTCCTCGCTACAAAACGGAGTCGACGAAGCTATACTCACAAGCATCCCCGTCGGGCTGGGCGGGCTTATGCTTCATCGCAGCCAGCAGCTTGGTGCGGGAGGTCCGTACCACCCTCGCCACCCGCTGCCACGCACTGCGCCGCCACCGGCTGTCCGTGCTCCCGCACTTCGACACTATACGCTCTATTCTGTAAGCGAAACGGAAACAGATATCGAACACAGATAGAAAGAATACCAAATTTCATGGGTGTATGCATGTAAGTATGTAGATATGATTGTTCTCGCATAGCTCTGAAACTAATTGACTTTAATTGTTTCATCAAATCGATCCAGTAGTTTCCGTGATATGGACTTAAAACTAAAAATTACGAAAACAATTTTTTTTTAAATCAAACTGACGTACCAAAATTTTACAATAGATAAAAAGTACTTGTTAAGACTAAAGACACCAACCTCAAAACATAGTAGGCCTAAGGAATGTAACAAATTTTATTTCATACTTTTTAATGTCGGTTTAATTGTTTCTATTATTTTCAACATTGGAATCTACTGAGCTTCAAGCGAGGACGCTGTTACCTGAGCAAGGCGTGTTCGTTCCTGGCCTGCAGTTCACTGGCGGTGGCGTTGGGGCTCTCCAGCAGCTGGCGGCCCACAGCCGTCTCCAACTCCTCGATCACTTGGACCACGGCCGGGGGCAGTTTCACGTCCACCTTTGTTTCTGTGTCCCTGGAAATTACCATAATTATGATGTCAGTGTGTTTCTTTAGTCTAACCTCCAAAAGATAACTACTGAACTGTTCACCATATGTATATGAAGGATTCTGCAATTATTTGGACACATAACCATAATCTCTCCTCTCTATGAGACCTGAGTGGCGCAGTGGTTAAGACACTGGTGCGCTGCGCGGAGGGTCCTGGGTTCGATTCCCAGCAGAGCAGACATTTGAATGATGAATTTGAATTTCTGTTTCTGGTCTGGGTGTGTTGTGTTCTTGTCTCGTGTGTGTCCATGGCGCCCACGACACAGGGAATCCTAGTGTGGGGCTATGAGTGTGAAGCGGTATTTATTATTATTTAAAACCCATTAATGGCCAACTACGGACAGGTCTCCTCTCACAACGAGAGGGATGTAGGCCTTAGTCCACCACGCTGGCCTACTGCGGGCTGGTGGACAGGTGATTTCTACAGTCTTACCTAGAGCTATCTGACGTGGCTGCATTCTCGGAGCTGGGCGCGGGCTTGGACGTGAGGGAGTCCGACTGAGACGTCCTCGAGTCTGCGCTCTCGCCGTCATCGTGGTGACCGTTATCTGAAACATCATTATATTCATATAAGTAAGTATCAGTCCATTTTTTTAATTTAAATACCAGCGTATTTGGGATGTGGACAATAGGCATGATGACAGTAATCAAGTATCGCCAAAATATTTATCTGATCTAATGAAATAGGATTCAAAGATTTTGAAACATGTATTTATTCTCTTATTAATGTCGAGATTAATAATTTATTTGTTAAAATAAATCTACAAAATACAACAATCCGCCATGATAACTTAAACACCCATCAAATCGAATTACGTCAATTTACGTCACGTCTTAGTTAACGTCATTTTTTTCGTAAGCATATTATACGCGATCTGACATTTTTTACTGAGCCGTGACGCAATGACAGACGCCATGACACGGGCGAGCGTTTTGGAATGAATTTGAAACTTAAAATTTAAATGTACTTTTATTGCACAAAAACCTTAATTTTCTACAAAAATATGATATATTTTAGACATAATAGAAACTTCTGAATATCATAGAAGAGTTTTTGAAAATTAGTCATCATGCCTATTCACGCTGTGGACAAAAATGACGTCATAAACAGAGTTCTTCAAACAAAATCATTTTTTTTCTAAAAGTCTCTAAGTAACTTATGAAGTCATTATTATTTCAAGTCAATTGCTTTCGCATGCAACGAAAATATTTTTTAAAGGTATGCAAAGTGGAACTGACTTTACAGATGTCTCTGAAAACATCTATATATTTAAAAATCAATGCCACTTTTCGTTGTAATTTCATAACTCAAGAACAGGCTCACCTATCCAAACCAAATATTTAGGCTTTGTTCGGACTATATAGTAGATGTATTATGTGAAGTTTGCACAAAATCGGTAGAGCGGTTCTTCATTTATCACATTTTTTGTAATAAATTAATTTTTGATGTTCCAATTAAATTTTTATAATATTTAACTTTATACGTAGCGAAGCACGTACCGGGCCGCTAGTTCTATTATTATTATAAATATATCTATTTCAATATAGGTGCTCACGCCTGTGGAGCAGTCATGCTTCAATACTGTCAGCTCGAATTTGGATGTGTTTTTTATAATATTTGTGTAACACATCCTTTTTTTATCGGAAATTTTATTGATCCATGCAGAAAAAAGAAAAGAAAATAATATGTTTATTGTTGACTGCTAAGTGTTACATGAGAAAGATGTTACAAACATTATAATAAGTTTAGAACAGTCTACCCTATGCGGGCATACAATAATTATGTCTTACATAACTAAAACTTAATTTTACATTTTATGGTAACTATTGCTAAATTATTAATTTTGTTCAGCAGTCCACATTATGTATTTATTTATTTTAATATTTTACCTATTCGAACTCCCATTTTTGCCATTCCCATTCCCAGAGGATCCCATTTCGTGCGGTAAAACTCAAATATTACCGTGAAATGTACCTCCAGTACCAATACCTTTGGTCCATCACACATAAACACATTCTTATTCCGGTTAATACAGTATTAAGCTCACCATCTGATGTTTGCTTTCCCGATGTGGCTGCCGAGGAGTCTGTTCTTCTAATCTTCTTAGCTTTCTTTTTGTCAATCTTTTTAATTTTCTAAAACAAAATTATGTTTACTGCTTACACTTGTCATTAAAGTTGTTTTGATGTTCTTTCAATAGGGATAAATGCTTGTTCCACATCAAAGGAATTTAGTTTGTAAATTTGTGTTTCAATACAATCAGACAAACTGGAGTAAATAAAAAGATTTACACCACACCGTGTTTGTATAAGATGCAACAGTCAACATTTTAACTTTTTGATAAAGTGACTTAAATAATAATCATACGCATCATGTTTATAAATATATTCAGAAAATTAAATACTTCCAGAGCTTTGTCTGTACAAACCCCAAAGGGAGTGCTGCAGTCAGTTATCCTTTCAGATTGAGATTTAATAATATTAAGGGTCCGTGGACTTCACTTGAGAACAGTGTTATCTACCAATGTTTTGTTAAAATTACATACAACTGTAATTTTTACTGCTCGTTGTTTTTGGTCTATCAACCTGTAAGATAGTGATCTTAATTACATAATTTTCAGTTGCAACAAAGATTGTACCGACCTTTTTCCTGTGTTCAGTCTTATGTGAATCAACATCCCCGTTGGTGATCGTTGTGGACTCCTTGGCGTCTTGGCTGTCGGACTCCGAGGAACTCTCCGATGATTCCTCCTCACTGCTGCTCGACGATAGCCGCCGCTGTGGAACAAATTAGCACATTATTTCATTAACAATATATGAGCACTCACTCAATAGCGGTGATAGCCCAGTGGCTTAGAATTCGACCTCGAATCCAGGGGTCCGGGTTCGAATCCCAGTGGCACACACCAATGTCTTTGTAATAAAGTTATGTGCGCTTTTATAAAATAAAATATCACCTGCTGTTACGGTGAAGGAAAACATCGTGAGCAAACCTGCATGCCTGAGAGTTCACAAAAAAAAAGTTCTCAAAGGCATGTGAAGTCCACCAGCCCGCAGTAGGCCAGCGTGGTGGACAAAGGCCTACATCCTTCTCATTACGAGAAGGAGACCCGACCCTGTAGTGGGACATTAATGGGTTACTGGCTGGCTGGAGCACTCAACTCGCACTGTTGACTAGTATTTCCCAAACTATAAAGGTTGAGAAACACTTCCTTTTAGGTGTCCCGTTTTTAATATTTTGACACTACATCTTGTCATAAAATTATTTTGTAGTTATTCTGTTGTTCATAGGAGAGTATCAAATCAATGCATTACAGGTTGGATTTGATATTGGCCAACAAACACTGTAGGAGCAGTGGTATTTGAACATTATCAAGCCAAGGTCAAGACCACATTTCTTCAGAGGAGGTACTTGAACAGAACCTTCAACTCTTCAACCACCATAAAGTAACCTCATCTTTGTTACGGTTAAAGTTGCCGTCACAAGTGGTGAGCAGAACTTTCATTGGTCGGTTTGACATTGACCGCGCTGCGGTGCACACGATTGGTTCGACAAACGTCAGTCCGTCAGTGTGCGTCGTCTATTGGTCCAGCAGGTTTTTTCGGCTGCTGTACATTGGCCGAAAGTATACAATATCCCTACCACCGATAATCTGTGCTCACGATTCATGACGGTTACTCTAGGGTGGGGTGGTTGCCAGATATTATATGAACTCATGCCACATATGAACTCAAATAGGGTGATGGTGAGCTTAGATGGTATCCATGGTTGCAGTTTAACATCAGATGGTAAGAAAATAAAGAATGCACATGGGAATATAATATAATAATATGTAGCTATATCCCTAACTAGTCAGATAGACTAGTAGGCAGAGGAACTAACAAACTTTTTATTCCTCACCAAAGCAACCTCTGTCCTAAAAATAAATAAATAATAAATAACGCTTCACACTCACAGCCCCCCACTAGGATTCCCTGTGTCGTGGGCGCCATGGACACACACAAGACAAGAACACAACACACCCAGACCAGACACAGAAATTCAAATTCATCATTCAAATCTCTGCTCTGCTGGGAATCGAACCCAGGACCTTCCGCGCAGCGCACCAGTGTCCTAACCACGGCGCCAGTTGGGTCGTCAACAAAGCTTAACAGACAAGCTCATCTCACCTTATTACTCCTAGGTCCCGGCTGCTCTGCGTCCGATATCGCGTTCTGGTTATCCTGAACGGTTTTGAACTCCAGCGAGCCGCAGTTGATGTAGAACCCGCCGTAGATCGTGTCGCACTCAGGGGGCACCATCTCATCATACTGGAACATAATTTGTTAGAATACTTATTAATGACGTAGAATTTATTTATATACTTAGTAGAAGCTGAAACGCGATCGAAAAAGTTAAGCGACGTCGGGCGCGTCAGTACCTGGATGGGTGACCGCTAGTGGCGCTTCTGTGTTCCTACGTTTTGCCGGAGGGGCGATCAAAGCGGATGCTTGTAGAATTATGAATGTATGGCGTTCATTAAGTGTGCACAAATTGTACCTAATAATGAATGAAAGCTTTTGAATCTGAATTTTGATGAGCACGTTAAACCATCGGTCCCGGTTGTTATCGAGAAGATAGCAGTCGGTATAACCTTGTTGGAAGCCCTATGGGCGGTTTGAATACATCTAATGCTCGATTTATAAAGTGAACATAGCTTTCCTAACCTAACCTAACCTAACCTAACCTCCACGTGGTGCATTCTGGATAGTACAAATGGTCTGCATTTTTTAAAATTTCAAAATTCGATTTTTCGAAAAATATTGAGATGCGCCAAAAATCCTTTAGCACACTTCTTCGTATCGTCGAATACAAGGTCTCCATCAAATTTGAGCCAAATCGGATGTAAATGTTACTCAGAAATGATAGAAAGTTGGAAAATTTCAAAATTCGATTTCTCGAAAAATATTGAGATGCGCCAAAAATCCCTTCACACACTTTCTTGTATCGTCGAATAGAAGGTCTCCACCAAATTTGAGCCAAATCGGAGGTAACAGCTATTCGGAAGTACACCCGCTTTTAAAACTGTCCTCGTGATCCTAACCCAGGCCCCATGTGAAATTGTTGGAAACAACTCTGTATTTACTCACACCGTCGGTGTTGTCGATGAACGGGTCGTTCTCATCGTACCCCGCGCCGATGTCTGCAAAGTCCTCTCGCTTCGACCTGCCCCTCTTGCCATACATGCTCTTTCCACCCTGAAAGTTTTCAGGTGAACATTGAATAGGGTATTACGGCCTACTCGTATGTCAAAAAGCTTTTTATATGAATTCGTAAGTCATAAAAACCCATAAAAAATTGGAAGAAAAATTTTTGCAATGAAATATTATGTAAAAAAAAAGACTTTTCAATTTAAATTTCAAAAATTCCCGCGAAAACACGGTCTCGGCCGTCTCGGCGCTGCCGCCATGCTTGTGACGTCACTCGCAGTGTAAACAATACATCTCAGTAAAGGAAGAAAGTTATACTTCATTGTTTATTTACACTGCTAATGACGTCACGCCGATAGCTTTCAGATTAACAGATTAACAAACCTGAATTTTGAAATAATAAATTTCTACATTTTTTAGAACAGAAATCACCATTTTTCACTTGCTTTTAAACAAAATCTATCAATATTACATAATTTTGGATTTTTCCTTGCATGGTGCGAAATACTATAAATCTTACTGTGAAAGAACGTCAGGTATACAGATGGTAGTAATTCTTAGTAAAAAAGGGGCCATTAGATTCGGCACTTATTGGCACTAATTCAATAAAAAAAATGTATTCCTTACATATTTCTGCTCGAATTTCCTGGCAACCATTTCGACATCGTCATCGTCGTCGGAGAACGGGTCCAGCCCGGTGGTCTTGCAATTTTCTGATCTTTGACTTCTCTGAAATAAAAAAAAATATTAGCAATATTTGTTTGTTCTTATGTCATTTTTCCCCATAAAATAGACTGTAATAAAAAATTGTTGTTAAATTATTGCATTGTATTCTATAGGTCCACCAACCCTCTCATTGTGAGAGGAGACCCGACCCTGTAGTGGGTCATCAATGGGTTACTGACACTCTATAGGTGGTACAGCCATAGCAGCTCGCCCAGAACGGTACCTTATCACCAGCCTTTTAACCAGTCATAAAGCAGCAGGTTCTTCATGTCTTGTGTTTCGGCTGGGAAGGTCTGGTGGCCAGAGGTACCTCATTTGAGGAAAACATCTCAGTCCCACATGGCCTCTCACTTGTTTCTCCACTTATCCACATTGAAGGGAGCAAGGTGGAATATGCAGCCAGTAGAGTGCCATAAAAGTGGCTTTTATTCATCATCGAGTTGTCAGTCCTCCTGGTTGGAAGGGGGCCTGTGCTCCTTTTGTCTTGTCTTTCTGTCTTGTGTTTTGGCTGGGGAGGTGTGGTTGCCGGAGATATTTGAATTGAGGTGAGCATCTTAGTCCTCGTGAGTAGCTACGCACCGATGTACAACCTCAGATAGGATTTCTTCTCCGTTTGAGGTTGGATGTGGTGTCCATGGGTAGCAGTGACCACTCAACACCAGGTGGCCTGCGTACCTGTTCTACTCACGAAAAAACACCAAAAAAAGTCTGTCCGTTTAAGGGTGAGAGGGTGGCGGGATATAACCCGGAACAGCCACAACAGCACTGCAGTGCGTTAAATAATATTGCAAGGAGAACTGCATTTAGTCATCTGTAAACATGTTCTTGTAGCTAGCTACCTACTTGATATTAATTTAAGTAGTACATTATTAACTAGGTAATGCATTTTGCATACATTATCTGCTACCTACACAGATAATCATAAGTGGCTAATAATGGATCGAATAAAGTATTATAATAGAATAAAGCCATTATCAAATACCAATAATAACATTAAGTATTGTGTTACGTCATTAACAATCACCTACAATAAACATTCACATATACCTACATTTACATAAGTACTAAGCCCATTACAATGTTTAGGACACCTAAGATTAATTTTCTATTTCATTCTTACACAATTATCGCCAGCGAGACAAACAAATCTTTTAATGACCTAAAAGATAAGAACGATCAAAACAAAAAAAAATTCGAAGTCAATGTTCCAAATATATAATCCTAATGTTACATTTATTTATTCTCCTAACATAGCGTCTATAAAGAAAACATCATCGGTAAACGGTTAACTTTTCAACAAACAAACGAAAAAAGTGACTTCATCTAATTCATAAATCATAACCATGTCAAACAATCCTGCTGATATTACGTTACAACGACACACGCGAGGTGAATCACCTAATATACGCGAGTTCGGTAAACGATGTCCATTCCGCTATTATTATCATAGCCCTATATAACCTAACGACAAAGAACATAACCTAAAACCGTCCCAAGATCCGAAATAATAGTCCTCTCCGCTTCGAATAGTCGGAACACAAATAATTACACGCACACATACCGCGAAACAAGACAAAAACTTCACAATCAATCACTCACACCCACACGCGAATAAGTACATAACACGTAGTACATAATCCTCATAAAGGTACAGTACATAACACTATTTACATACGAGTTCAATCGATTGAAGAAAACCAAACAAAAGCTTGAGATACAGGCAAAGGTCACAGCACGATCTGCCAACCGCCGCCGATGCGTTTTGCAAGCAAACGCAGTGCATTTGGCAACATTGCAAATCAAGTTTCCATACAAATACACACGCATAATACGCATAGAGCTACCGTTCCCCGCCTTGGCTGAATAATACAAAAGCAAAAGAAAAAAATAATCTAATTCCTACAGTTTATCCTTCGCCAAATCAAGACTACCAACCACACGTAAATAAACTCACGCACACAGACACCTTTACTATCACGTCCCACTTATATACCTACTCAAGTATATAATAAATGCAAAACAGATGTTTAGTATTCGATCTAATACAAAAAATAATTCGATCATAATTAGAAAGTAACCTAAAAATAAGCCTTTTGCCGGAAACAACAATGTAGAAGGCGGGTTAACCTAGGTCATTGAAGTCTATTCCTACTTTCGCTCGGTAATCTATCATGAATAACTATCGGTGTCGTCAGCAATAATTGCAACGTGTTACTCTAATGCTATTACAATTGAAAAAATATTATAAATTCAGCTTAAAATTGACCAAACCGAGCGATCCTCGGCATCAAAACATCGGCTCGCAAAAGATGTCCTATGTTGACAACGTTCTTCTTAAATTGTTGCAAACATGGCGACCGATATCTGGGCTTCTCGTACAGCCCGTGGACGCAAAATCATGTAACAAACCTAATGCAAAGCTGTGTAACGTAAGCAAAAAATATCCTAAGCTGGATCTTTAGGGCTCTCTTCGGAACTCTCGGTAGCCGCCAAACCGTTTAACTTAGCGCTCCCAAATTTTTTCACAATATTCCCTAAACTACAAAGAGCTGAAAAACCAGTATGGTTGCGTAAATTGCTATGATTTTCTGTTATAACTTACCACTGCCGCTCTGAGTAGTTCCTTGTAATTCAACTCTGGATATTTACTTTCGTTGCTTTCATCCAAATTTATAGATAATCTCACTGTTTTAGTCACTTTATTCTTTGCACATTTTGTATCACCCACTGTTATAAGAGAAGCACGTTTAGGGTCCGACATTTTCCACGAAATTCGAGTATAAAATGATTTTTTTCAAAGCATGACACGGCCTGCATTTTCAAACTGTGTAGCACATTGCCACCATGTTGGAATTCATTGTTTGGGTTGTGAGCGCCGCGGAATAAACCTGCAACTACAAGCTTGTTTCCCTTAGTTTCACATAGATGGCAGGAAAGTTTACTATGTTACAGCAACAGATGGCGCTGCAATCAAATGATTTATGACGGATAAAAATACGAAATATGAAGGCAGACAATTATCAAAAATTATTTATAAAATATGATAACAATTGAATCTATTACAATTTCTTATTTAAATCTAGTTACAGTTAGTTAATATACAGTTTAATTATAAAAGTAACGAAAACAGCTAATCAAGGTGTCAAATTGCTGTCAAAGTTATTCACACATTACGTGTTTTAGACGAGTAGTGCTGACTACCTAGTTCGACTATTACATAATAGATGTCGCTAAACATAGTAGAATTACTTAAAATTTATTATTCTTTCTTGCTGAGCCAAAAATATTCACGAGAAGATAACCATGATGTTTAGTTGATAAAATATTACGAATTTTAAAGTAATTCTATCACGCGATTGAAATAACTCCTTCTCTTGAGAAGTGGTTTCCTTTCGAGGACCTTTCTCCCATCGGTTTCCCCATTAGGTAGTTAATGGTCCTTCGAATAATGTGTTTAAAATGATTACTTACAAGTTCTAAAAATATATCACGACGTAATTCCTACAAAGGTTAGTCTTACTTTGCAAACTTTAATTGAAGTAATAGCAATTGTCATTAAAACGAAAAAATACGCCAATAAAATTAAAGGGGTTTGTACTGAAATGTCTCTCCTGTCTAGGGTTGCTACAAAATTTTAAATTTAAAACTTAAAAAAAAAACACACAGACGAATTGAGAACCTCCTCCTTTTTTGAAGTCGGTTAACAAACTAAAAAAATAGAGCTAAACTTTATGACCTTAATTTCCTATGCCATGGCTTTCAATCGAAAACTCGTAGTCGCTGTCACTAGCCTAGGCCTATTTGCTAGACAGTTACAATAGGCTTATAACACCCCTATTTGTATGCCTAATGTAGAAGTTAGATTGTTTATGCTCGTTTTTTTTTGTTAGTAACAGAGGTAAGAAACGTTAAGCAACAGGCAAGTGATACCTACTCTTGTTTTATTTTTGACTTACTTAAAAGCAGGAGTTTTTCGTCTATGCCAACCCGCACTGGGCCAGTGTGGTCTAAGACCAACATCATTCGCATAGTGATAGGAGACCCGACCTTGCACAGGGTCTTTAATGGGTTAGAGACAATTTATTTTTAATCAAAACCTTGACAACCCTCGCTATTACCTAAGTCTCAAATTAGACCTCAAATGTTCAATTTACTTTAACTCCCGACGAAAAAATTCACCGGACCAATTACAAACTCAATTCAGATGTAACGGAGTGTGGTTATTAAAAAAATGACTCTATCAGCAGAAAAGGGGGGGGCGGAGGGGGGATTCGGAAAACGTTGATGAGTTGAACATTATGAACGCGAGATTCCTATTAAGATAAGGGACATTAGTCTCACTTAAGGCGCCTTTGAGGTGGCTGAAAACTTGGTCGAACGGAATGAATGGTTGAACGGTGTAAGTGTGGCTCAGTTGAATGCGTAGACCTATATTTTAGAACAGATATTTTTATATTCATGTGCAGCTCGCATAACCCCGCTGCTTGAGTTGTGCGTGCCACTGGGATTCGAACCCGGAGCCCTCGATTCGAGGTCGAATTCTAAGCCACTGGTCTATCACCGCTGCTACTTAGTGGCGGGTTAAGAGGGTGGCAACAACTCCCCGGGTGAGCTACAGTGACATGGCAACTGGAAATATAGAAAGATACATAGATTTCGCAGTCTTTACAGAGGTGTATCTTTTTTCTTGTGTCTAATAACGACTGTGACATTCAGGATCAAATAGGAAAAAATAAAACGGAAAAACCTTCCCCACAAAGTCACGGCCGCGGAGGATTAGAGTGATTGGACATGGATGGATGGATGGATGGCCTTGATGGATTCCGTCCAATCCCATAATCCACTTTGGGTAACATGTGACAGATGGAGCGGGCAGATGTGTGCGATTGGAACGAAATAAAACATTTGGGTTTACATTTTACGACTTTTATTTAACTTACCGTGTTACCCCTTGTCTTAATAGGCTTGCATCCGAGTCAATTGATATACTTTTAATTTAATGAACTGTCATAAACACCTACCCCTTCATACATTTTGTACGGCGAACCTGCGGGATGACGTCATAGTTTTTTTGAGTCAACTGACTAATTTTTTATCGTATTCGCGCTGAAGAAAAATTTTTTGTAGGCATATTGGAAGGTGGGCTAGATTTTCAGATAATTGTGAATGCTGCTTTTTAGGAGTTGTGTCGTAGGTATTGCGCCAGTCAATTTAGAACAAGATCGTATAAAATTATTTATTTACTTAGTTATTTCTTTACTAAGGAATACGAGATGTTAAGACATAATAGAGAGGCAGAAACTTTTCGTTGGCCTGGTTGGGGGCTAAAATTCATTCTCCTCGTTGTTCCGATTAATACATTAAAAAAATAGGTATATGATGTTGCTACCTAGTGCTGCGAGGTTGCTCATGTTTTACGGGTAACCCTGTATATCTACATTTTTCATAAAAGCTGTCAGTTCTTCGCCCAATAATAGGCCCAATTCCCGAATCTTGGGATTTAATGAGATCCAACCTATTAAGGGACCCCCTTACAGACGGCAAATAAATCAGCTGTTAATGATGATTCAGAAATTTAATCGCCCCCGTTACTTCAACACCCAATCTGAAAGATGATAAAATTTTGAGTATTTTAGCCAATTTAAGCTATTCACTCGGTATAAGGAAGTGGTTTCACCCAAATAGAAGAAGCTGCAAACTTTTTTGGTCCATCTGAATCCATGAATTAATCAGATAGATAATAGGTTCTACATAATTAATGGATTAGTTCATCAGTTGGCCACACCGGGTCGACGCGAGTAGGGGCCACATGATTTTTACGGGAATAAGACTGACTTTAACTAATTACCTAACAATTTGTAGAGGATAGGGACTACCTACCCAGCCTCGAAGCAGCACGTTCTCCGGTCTTAGGTTAGGAGATTAAAGAAACCATTTTAAACTTCTAAAATAGCAACCTTCAATAACCTTTACGACGGGTTAAGAGGCTGGCGGTAAGGTACCTCCCCGGATGACCTACAATGCTCTGTCACCTAAAAATCTGCAGTCTCGTTTGTCCTTACCGGGCTGCCTAATTATAGGAGACTAAAAGGACAGATAGAAAATAGTGTAGCGGCGCGATACCTACAGTAATATGAGCGCGCGCCTCACATGAAATGCTGACCACGCATGACGACGCAAGCAGTGAATGTAGTAAACAATAGAACACGTCACACGCGTCACACCGAACTGGCCAATCGGAAGACGTATCCTCAAACACGCTATCAAAGTTCTTCAGAATCTCTGCATATATACAAATGGTCCGAAGTCAACATTCGGACCGCGGTCCCCAGGCAGAAACTTAGATCAATGATGATGAGCCTTAAGTTTTTGTGGAGACATATTAGGAAAATCTGTACCTATCTAGTAACATCTTCTGTGGTCACCCTACACTAGTGACACAGGGTAAATTGCTCACTCAGAAGTATTCAGAAGCACAAGGAAGCGATGCATGTCAACGACAACTACTTAACATACTTAATGAGTTTCAGCGAGCTCGTGGAAAATATTCTCATCTAACGTTAGATAAAGCCTTCCTCGCGATGAAAGAAACTGTGTAGGGAATTAGAATTTTTGCACGCTTGAAGTTTAGTGTTAATTAAGAATTATGAAGAAAGATAGGTACTCGTAACTTTAGGTATGTGGTAGGTATATGTTAAATAAAAATGTGTCTCACATAAGAATTATGAAGTCAGATAACTTAGCAATATTTCAAGACACATTTTCACTGGACTTTTTTTCTGGCTGATGATTGGTGGATGTGGATTCTGTAATTGTGGAGATTACTTTTCTTAAATATGAAATGGCACATGGTTGAACTAGGGGCACGTAGCCAACGAAAACCTGACAGATAATTTTTAAAACATAAGTAAAAGTCTTTTTAAACATCTATTTGACGACCTGAGTGTCGCACTGGTTAAGACGCCGGTGCGCTGCGCGGAGGGTCCTGGGTTCGATTCCCAGCAGAGCAGAGATTTGAATGATGAGTTTAAATTTCTGTTTCTGGTCTGGGTATGTGTGTTCTTGTCTTGTATGTGTCCATGGCACCCAGGCCACGACACAGGGAATCATGGTGTGGGGCTATGAGTGTGAAGCGTTATTTATTTATTATTATTTATTTATTTGAAATATACCCAGTTTATACAATACCCGCCTGGGTACTTAAAATTCAGGCTTCTAGTTTTATCCACAACTAAGTTATAAGGGGTTAAAAATGGCCTGAATTGCTTCGAGAAAAGGATGGTACGGCCGTGCCGCTTTTTCGCTCGACTTGGCGGGGGAACTGCTGTAACCCCAGATTCAGCGACCGAAACACTGTAAGGCGATAAAGATCCAGCAATATATTTTTCTTACAAGATAAAGTACCATTCTAACAACGTTTTGTTGTCTTTCATCCAAAAATTTTCCGGGTAGAACATCAAAATTCATCGGGAAAACGTATAGAGGTGTGAATAATAAATTATAAATGGCAAAAGGTACGATCTTTCTGGATTGTTCGACGCAAATATCTATTCAATACTGGGGAACTTAAAGGTAGGAAAAGTGGACGAGGTATGTTATTAATAAATTAATAAATAACGCTTCACACTCATAGCCCCACACTAGGATTCGTTGTGTCGAGGGCGCCATGGACAAACACGAGACAAGAACACAACACACCCAGACCAGAAACAGAAATGCAAATTGATCATTCAAATCTCTGCTTTGCTGGGAATCGAACCCAGGACCCTTCGCGCAGCGCACCGGTGTCTCAAACACTGCACCACTCAGGTCGTTAAAATAATCTCTTCATATTATTGTTTCGGACGATAGGCCAGTAGTTAGAAATTCAGTTTCTGAAATGTCGCCTGGTGTAACGGTGTAAGAAAACATCATAAGGAAACCTGTATGCCTGAGTTCCCCATAATGTTCTCAAAGGAATGTGAAGTCCTCCAGTTGGTTAGGCTAGCGTGGTGGACTACGGCCTACATCTTTCTTATTCTGAAACAAGACCCGAGTCTGCAGTGGATCAATAATGAAGACTTTACATGCCTTCGGGAACGTTTTCAAATGTTTCAGGTCGGCTTAAATTAAATTTATTAGTGCATTCAAAAACTATGAATCTTCAGCCTTTTACTTAAGTAAACATACTCATATACATATAGAAAAATAGATGTATAGACAGATGAAGACTACGATCTGCAATAGGAATATAAGGTCGGAAGTACCGTCTATGGAATAATAAACAAAGTGGCCCACGAAATTGTTGAGCGTAGAATTACTTATACCACTTTTCGCAATTTGACTAGATTGAACGGGGTATGGCATGGAAATATCTTATTGATTTACGAAGTAAGAACTATGGATACGGCGCAGTGAAAAGTATTAAACCCGTATAAAAGTAGAACCAAAATAGACGCCTCATGCTAGGCCAACATAAAGAGCGAGTAACCCATTAATGACCCACTACAGGTTCTCCTGCACAATGAGAGGAATGTAGGCCTTAGTCCACCACGCTGGCCTACTGCCTTACCTTACCTGCCGGTACCTTTGAGATTTCGCGATGTTTTCCTTCACCGTAACAGCAGGTGATATTTAATTTTATAAAGCGCACATAACTTCTTTACAAAGTCATTGGTGCGTGCCACTGGGATTCGAACCCGGACCCCTCGATTCGAGGTCGAATTCTATGCTACTAGGCTATCACCGCATGTACCACATCTATACAGTTTTCAAACTCCATTACTGACAACGTTGGAAGAAAGAGTGTAATTTCAGTGACGCGGCCACCAAGGGGCGCGCTTATAAATATTGTAATCGCTCGACGATGGAATTTATTCAAATGCCTCTTTATATTGAACTCCTTCAACTAAGGATTAACATGAATCTACTTAACCTGGAGCAGGTATTGCCCCGCTGCTTGAGTAGATCGCAAGCGGTCGAAATGTGAGTGGCGCGGTCAGTCGCGGTCTGGATGCTTGACCGCTAGTGGCAAATTACACGCGCGCTTCCATGCTTCGGAGGTCACGTTAAGCCGTCGGAGCTGCGGTGATATATCATCACAGGTTCTTCACTTCCATATGAAAAAGAAAAGGGTTTTGAAGAACAAAGGGTATAATTTCAAAGGGAGCGCGCTTATAAATATTGTAATCGTTCTCTCCACGATGGAATTTATTTAAGCCGCTTTATATTCAACTTATTGCTTAACAAAGGATTAAGGTTTCGGCAAGTCTGCTTATAAGGTTATTGTCTTCTAACCTTGAAAGATTTTTAATATATCAAGAGTAGATAAGTAGTAATATATGAAATGTATGTCTCCGACAAGTTTTAACGACTACGGACCGATGACTTAACGTGCCCTCCGAAGAATTGAAGCGCGCTTATAACTTTTCCGATCGCTTGCGATCTACTTTAGCGATCTATGCGCGCTTCGGGTCAGTTAGTGATAAATAAATATTGTCGAATTTGACATAGCTATTTCTCTTATTGATGTCAGCTAAAGACAAATAAATATTGTCGACTTTGGCTTATATTTAAAAAATCGGCACAATAAATAGATGTTACTACAATTATGTACACACTATGCAGTCATAGTGCATATGCCACCGCATGCATAGCCTCAGTGCAACACAGCGAACAATTGAGAGCGTGCAGGTACCTAATGTATGCAAATCCTAGTGCACTACGCTCTCTCCTACACAGAATAGGTTGGCATAGAGAAAACAATATTTAAAACAAATAAAATAATAAAAATAAAGGTTTTTTAATAGTAATTGAGTAGTAAAAGGGCATAGAGACCACCTGATGTAATACTTAATGTTCAGGGAACAAATGCTGCCGGGCGCGGCGCGGGCGTGCAGCCTCCTTGCGCCACGCGCGTGGTCGTGGCCGCATAGAATTTCTGTTTTGCTTTTTATTTATATTGATGCTCTTTTGTTATTTTTTCATTCGATCTTTAATATTTTTTCAATGACTACGATTTTCAACGTATTTTAATGTTTTCAATGTTCAAAGATATGTTTAATGTTTAATTGTTTATTACAAGTTTGATTATTATTTTAAATCTTCTATGTACATACTAAAATTATATATATTCACAAGATTACAACGAAGTTTTTATGTAAAACCGTACTCTTAATGTGTAGGTTTTTTGAAGTGCAGTGTTGGCCATAGGTCTTATTAAATGGATACCACTCCATCGTTCTCTCGGCCATCTGAATACACCAGTTTTATCTAAATAATCAGATAAATTCATTAAGCAACCCATAAAAGTGGGCTTGTCCTCCTTTTTCCAAGATATCATCGCTGAAAACTTTTCTTTCCCATTGTTTACCCAAGCGAATATGTTGAAAAGTTTGTAAATGAAATGTGAATATGTACTTGTATATAGGAATAAAAATTGCAATAGGCATATTATTCTTAATAATTAAATCCAATATACACATTAGATATTTAATATTCTGATGTTTTTTTAAACTTCTTAAGATATCCTACATTACTAATCTCTGTAGTCTCCTACTCTGTGGCACAAAAGTCTCAAAAGGTATTGGAAATAAGCATTTGATTTCCTTTCAGCCGTCGCCGTAATAGAAATAGCCTGCGGATTGCAAGGAAGCCGTCTCCATGATTACAAAGCTGAATCTCGATAAGAACATAAACTTTTCTATTTTGTTCCAAAACCCTTTAAGTAACTCTACATTGCATGGACGGGTTGGGTTTTTTCTCATAATGAGAAGGATGTAGGCCTTAGTTCACCACGCTGGCCTAATATAGGTTTGTGGACTTCACATGCCTTTGATATAATTATGGAGAACTCTTAGGTATGCAGATTTTCTAAGGATTTCCCTGAATTCTGTGCCACTGGGCTATAAAATATTTTACCGAGTAATATTTAACGTGTTGTTTAACGCGCTAACTCGCTTGCTAATGTAGCACCCTATCAATCAGCTTATGGAAGTCCACTGTCAGTAACCCATTAATGACCCACTACAGGATCGGGTCTCCTCCAACAATGAGAGGGATGTAAGGCGCCGTCCACCACGCTGGCCTACTGCGGGTTAGCTGCTAGACTGCTTTCCCCATCGACGTCACTCCAAGGCTCCAAGGTTTCTTTAATCACACTAAAAAGGTATTTTTGTACGTGAAACAAGCCTCACCAATATCCAGCTAACACATCGCATTAGGTTTCCAATAATAATAATATCATTTGTGCGTTATTGTCCCATAATGTCCCATTCCGGCAATGACTCTGTTAATCGACCGAATGCCTTTTATCCTCGCTTCTTTCATTACCGTCATTGTTGTATGATTTGTTTGGTGTTCTATAGTCTGATATGTAGGTACATTTAAGTTACATGTGGAATTTGCGAGAATTTTGTAACATTTGTGGAATTTGTGAGATTTTTGAAGAATTTTTGACCATATGACCAGAACGAGGAATTTTAGGCAACTGTGACCGAAAAGGCTGGCAGCTATTTTTATTAAATTGTTTCTTTATATTAAACACTTATGAAATTTTTGACGCACAATTGAGTACACGACGATTTTGGAAAACAAAAACAATTTTTTGTTTTGTGGAACACATGTTTTGGTTCCAAATTATGACGGTAGTCTGGTAACACATGTCAAAATTAGATCCTACTATGTTATGTTGTTTGGTATATCTAAATTTTCCCATAATATTTCTACGAAACGAAGGAAATTACAAACTAACACTAAATACGACTACAATAATGGCGCTTCACCTCCGCGGCGACTGCGAGTGCAGAATTAATATGAAAACTTGGATCGGAAGTTTTCCAATCATCGCCTTTGTATCGCCGTGACTAACGACCGCGACTAGTCGCAAATAGGACCCCTTTATACGAGCAAATCGATAGAATAAAACCAGTTTGATATAACACGCTAACAATTTTAAAGATTTCAACAGTTTTAGCTATAAAGATGACTAAGAAACTTAACAATATAATTGATGACTCTTGTAACCAGGACCTATTAGTATTCTGTGCCAGGGCTTACGATGAATAAAAGTTTTTTATCAAATTAAACCAACTGAGCTCACTCAGAGGGTAGTCTAGCTACTTAAGCTCACTCTATAGCTACGTAACAGAGTCAGAAGTGACGAAATCCGTTGATAATCCAAGGAGAAGATATTATAACTCTTAAAGTTGAAAATTTTAGCGGCAATGGACTTGCTACGGAATAACAAAAGAAGCAGAGGCATCCCTCCGACCGGTGGATTGACGACCTGAAGAAGACAGCTAGAAACCGCTGGATATAAATGACCCAGGATCTGGTGAAGTGGTGTCAATTAGTGAAGGCTTATGTCACGTAGTGGGGCTGAAAAGTAGGCGCAAGCAAATTATAAGTTGTAGTGTAGTTCAGTTTATGATACATGCATGAGCAACAATCGAGCGTGCAGGTAATTAATATTAAGCATCACTGCGACCCCTAGAAAATTACATCCACGTATAAAAGATATTAATCTGCGTAGATACGTGTGAGAGTAAAAACAATGGGATACAAATTTTAATGGTACTACTACCTGTTTATTTTGTAATGTAATCCGGCATTACAATTGGTGAACACGATTCCGCAAAGTTGCTAACAAAGACACCACACATTGCACCGTTCACAGCAGAGACACAATAGCGCCAAATTGCCCAAGTTTTCATATTAATTCCGCTTACCTTGCCTCGACTTAGCCGACGACGGTAATTGCTACCTTAAGTTTTCTATTGGAGCCATTGATCTTCTCATTGGTCTGTTAATGCGAAATCTTGTTTGTGTTCTACTAATATTGACTGGCCTGTTGGTCTAGTAGTTAGCGACCCTAACTGCTACGCTGGAGGTCGTGGGTTCGATTCCCACCCAGGACAAATATTTGTGTGATGAGCACAAGTGTTTGTTCTGTGTCTGGGTGTAAGTTATCTATATAAGTATGTATTTAAAAACATACCTATATGTATGTTTATCAGCTATCTGGTTACCATAACACAAGCTCACAGCTTACTTTGGGATCAGACATGGCTTATGTGTCAGTAAGTTTTCCCACAATATTTATTTATTTATTTATATAATATTAGAAAAGTTTCCCAACTATAGGCCACGAGTTTTGTTTCAAAAGTATAATAGGGTATTACGGCCTATGTCAAAAAGCTTTTTATATGAATTCGTAAGTCATAAAAACCCATAAAAAATTGGAAAAAAAAAATTTGCAAACAAATATTATGTAAAAAAAGACTTTTCAATTTAAATTTCAAAAATCCCCGCGAAAACACGGTCTCGGCCGTCTCGGCGCTGCCGCCATGCTTGTGACGTCACTCGCAGTGTAAACAACAGATGTCAGTAAAGGAAGAAAGTTATACTCCATTGTTTATTTACACTGCTAATGACTTCGATAGCTTGCATGGCGTATATCGTTTTTGACATTTGAAAAACAGATTAAAAAACCTGAATTTTAAAATTGAAATAATAAATGTGTAATACATTTTTTAGAACAGAAATCACCATTTTTCACTTGCTTTTAACGAAATCTTTCAATATTACATAATTTTGGATTTTTCCTTGCATGGTGCGAAATACCCTATTATAAATTCCTTCATTCCTTTCAGCCCTTCGTAGTACACTGCTGTACATGAGCCTGCCCTTATGTACAGCAGTTATGTAACGGTATCCCGCCGTCTTCTTCAGGTCATCAGTCCACGTGGTCGGAGGGCGGTGGTATGTACTCCTTTTGCCTAGACGCGATTGCTATTCGAAGACCTTTCTTCTCCATCAGTTGTCGGTCCTTCGAATGATGTGGCCAGTCCATTGCCACTTCATTTTTTGAAACTTTGAGAACTATGTATAGATATAAATTAAATTTTAAAAATTGTAGTGGTTCCCGGCGTGATGATTTTCTGTCACGGATTGCAATTCTTGATGTTAGTTTTTGCTTTTTATTAGCAAATGGTGTTTTATCATAGAAAAAGGCTACTTTAGAACTGTTTTTATATGTAGGACGTAGGTATCCATTTTCAGTAAATATTGTGGGGATTCCATACATTTTTGAAACCCCTCCATTCATTATCTCAAAGATATGGAAGTATTTCAATCCATAACCGCGCACACGAAGACAGGTGTAATATTCTGTTAACACCCCGCATTGCGTCACGCGGTCGTACGCTCCTGTAGGATAACCATAATTCGAAACCTCACAGGACGAGGAAAAAGTATTGATTTGGTGTTTGAATTGGTCCTTATAGAACAGTCCTTGGTTCTAAAAATTAAGGTTACCTCGAAAGTGGAAAGAGTAATGTCACAGATTTGAGAAATACATCAGTGAAAGAGATACAAGTATTAAGTCTTCGTCGGACATTGTGGAATCTACAAAATGCCAAAATCGAATCATAACTGAACTAAATGCGAGTGCTCATCAGTCTGGTAGACAAGTTTAATTCCCTTCCTTTCAGCCATTAGTAGTCCACTGCTGGACGTGCCTTAATCGAAACCTCTCTATCTGATGCTTTAATACCAGGTTCGATTCCTAGCCAGTAACCCATTAATGACCCACTACAGGGTCGGGTCTCCTTCTCGTAAAGAGAGGGATGTAGGCCTTAGTCCACCACGCTGGCCTACTACGGGTTGGTGGACTTCACATACCTTTGATAACATTTTTTTTGTGAACTCTCAGGCATGCAGGTTTGATCACGATGTTTTCCTTCACCGTAACAGCAGGTGATATTTAATTTTATAAAGCGCACATAAATTTTTTTTACAAAGTCATTGGTGAGCCACTGGGCTATCACCGCTATTGCGATTCCTAGCCGAGAACAAATTTTAATTTGAATATCATATCCTTAACATTATCTATATCTATCTGATAAAATGGAAACATGATTATGTTTAAATCAGCTGTTCATGTATAATTCTATGAATTCATCCAGTTAATCCATTAGTAAAATCACGCTGAAATTAGTTGCTCTCATTACTGTTATGTGTTTTCTAACGCGCGGAGCGTGTGGCTGCATCGGTATAATCCGATCTAATGCGCTGATCACTGCACGGCTAATGTACTAGCGCTGCAGTTATTATGAAGTGTGACCATAGATTAAATCAAAAAGGGAAGATACGGCATACGCTTACTTGTGTCAATCAAAAAATTTGTCCGACTCAACTACATAATTATGTAACTTACAAACACACGCCTATAAATGAAGTGTCAATCGGGCGAGCGAGACAGAGCGGTAAGTTTTATCATTAGTGGGAGCGAGTCGGAGAGTGCCGCGTCATCTCGCGCGCGACCGTCTCGCTCACACATAGATCTAAATGTAATGCTATCCTTTTCTTGAAAAAGTGGCGAACTACATTTAAAACCATCAGTGATTTTGAAGAAAAATCAAGTTTAACTTACACTTACGAATGAAGAGACGCCGTGGAATTTGTTTTTCGTTTTTGAGCTGTTTCTGCACCTTTTAAAAGCACACGAAGGCATTGTTTTACCTTTTTAAACACAGAAAATCCGCGGTTATTGTGTTCTAAGCCCACATCCCTCTCATTGCGAGAAGGAGACCCGACCCCTGTAGTGGGTCATTAATGGGTTACTGACAAGCCCACATGTAGTTCAATAGCTAGCCAAATTGCGACTTAAGTGAAATTGTGTGCATGGACCTAATTTTATCCGTATCTTCCCTTTTTGATTTAATCTAAGAGTTTGACAGCCGTTTCCAGAATTATTGGGGAATTAGAACATGTGTAAAGAACATGTATTGTGTAAACAAACCCTAGTCATGGTCGTGAATATATATCAACTGTATATTAAATATATGTTTGTGTAACCTGTTGATTTTGATTGGTTTTAGATAATTTATTTATTAATGTATAAATAATTAATAAAATAATCTAAACCCGTTTCTTTATTCATTCTCTATTCTATATCCATTCGTTCGTTCGAGGATGTTCTTTTAGTAACAAAATCCTTTAGTTCTTTTAGTAAAATGTTACTAAAACGTTTTGCTATTTAATCGGTTTGTTCTTTTACAATATTTCAATTTAATAATACGTTTAGAAAAGTTACAATTTGTTCTTGCTGTGACGAGAAACCCGTATCCAGCATTGGTAAACAAAGAGAGTTTAAATCTAACCATATGTCCTAACCAAATCGTGTTTATGGTCACCATAAAGAAATACGGCAAAAAGGCGAGTCTACACAGAGCCGAGGTCCCGCAAGATTGTTCATAAAGATTTTATAACCTTACAACATATTAAATGATGCCGTAACATTGAACTCTTATAGCATTCGTTTATAATGGAAAGAGATCATGTTTCGATTTTCCGCCCGCGTTTTTCTCCCAGTGTACGTTTTGTCTGAAGGGCGATGAAAGCGGATCAACGTACCTATAATTATAATGTAATATGTATGACGTTGCGGTGATAGTCCAGTGGCTTAGAATTCGACCTCGAATCGAGGGGTCCGGGTTCGAATCCCAGTGGCACGCACCAATGACTTTGTAAAAAAGTTATGTGCGCTTTATAAAAATTAAATATCACCTGCTGTTACGGTGAAGGAAAACATCGTGAGGAAACCTGCATGCCTGAGAGTTCAGAAAAAAAAAGTTCTCACAGGCATGTGAAGTCCACCAACCCGCACTAGGCCAGCGTGGTAGACTAAGGCCTACATCCTTCTCATTGTGAGAGGAGACCCGACCCTGTAGTGGGTCATTAATGGGTTACTGACATGTATGACGTTCAATAAGTTTGCACAAATTGTAATTGATATTGATTTTTGAATTTTTGAATTTGAACATGTATGATAGCGTGGTTACCTAAGGTTATATCGTTTCCATTCTAAGAGCAGATCCTATACTGATTTACAGTCGTTCAGTGATGTCGTTCCAGTCCGCCAAGATAAGATTAACTTACATTTCAAAAAGATTTCCACCCACTGCATAAGGAATTGCAAAATAAAAAATAAACTGTTTAATTATTTATTAGTCTCCTCAAAGAAAAACTACTTACTTAGGATTAAGCCAAAATATACATTTTATTAGGTGTAGTAAACAAACTGTGTTGATATTCCCCAAGTAAAGAGCTATTCCAAGTCAAGTCTACAGCGATACGGCTATGCAAATCCCAGTGCAATCTTCATCTCGCCGCCACTGAGCAAACAGCGGGGAATAAGTATTAGCCTGCGTTTAAGTGTACTGAAGTGGTGACATTAAATTTTTAAAACACTTTTTAAGTTACTGAAAAGCTTTTATTAGCAAATTGCTAATGCATCTGGCGACCGTATGTGGCGTCGACTTATGGCAACCAATTTTATGTATCCTATCAAAAATATCAAAAGGAATTTGTGTTTAAATTGTTTTGATTATGTCATTACATTAATGTAAAATGTAGTGTATTACAAAAATGAAGTTTATTTTAGCAATTTGCGGGGTTTTTTAATTTTCTTAATATTATTAAGGTACCTAAATTAAGAATTTTCAGTGAGTTTTGATCAATTTGTTATCACAATGTGTAGGAAACGTACCTGTTGAGAGGTGGCAGAATCTATTCCATTCTATATTATTTATATAGGTAATAAAAATGAACCGCTGTTCGTTAGTCTCGCTAAAACTCGAGAGCGGCTAGACCGATTGGGCTCATTTGAATTGGGGAATTGAAATAAATGCGAGGAACATATAAAAACAACAATCATTTTCCCATATTTGGCAGAACGACGTGTGGCAAGACAGCTAGTCTAGTCTAAAACGGACTAAAAAGAACGATAAAAAACCCCAAAACGAGTGGGCGGAAGAGTTTTTCATGCTATTTAAGTTGTATTTATATTTCTTTGCAACAATCCGCACACGTGAAACGTGTTTTGGCGCCTATTGGTTTCTCATGCTGTTTCCTAGAGTACCTTTTAGAATCACTCGAAACCCACAAAAGAAGCTTATGTCAATATTGAGGCTTACAGTAGATCCGTATAGATCCTGCAAATTCTATACATTTTGAAATTTAATATTTCAAACCAGTTGCTATATCAGAATAGAATAGACACGGCACAAAGCTGGAGCAAATCTTGCCTCAAAGCTTTGAGGACAGCCCGTTGGGTGTTTCCTTTGGGATTATATCTGCGTTATCAATGCACACGGGCGGTATTGATTATATTGAAATTGACGGTAACATAAAGGTTTATGGAGGTATAATCGCCACGCCACGCCTGGAGCGGTGATAGCCCAGTGGCTCAGAATTCGACCTCGAATCGAGGGCTCAGGGTCCGAATCCCAGTGACACGCACCAATGACTTTGTAAAAAAGTTATGTGCGCTTGATAAAATTACAATATCACCTGCTGTTACGGTGAAGGAAAACATCCTGAGGAAACCTGCATGCCTGAGATTTCAGAAAAAAAATGTTCTCAAAGGCAAGTGAAGTCCACCAACCCGCACTAATCCATCACGGATTAAGGTATCTTTCTCATTGTGAGGGGAGACCCGACCTTGTAGTGGGTCATTAATGGGTTAAACCGCCGTGAAGCAGCATGTTCTTGTATAGACCGGGATAGGAGGCTGGCAGTAAGGTACCGCCCTGGACGAGCTCGTTATTATGGCTCCACTCTTCTTTGTTTCAATCTTTGACCTCAATAGTAGCAGAGCACCCGCATAGCAAGGCCTACATCCTTCTCATTGTGAGAGACCCGACCCTGCAGTGGGTCATTAATGGGTTACAGACAACTATACGTACCTAAAGAATCACCCAAAATTTGCTTTATGCTTTGAAATAGTTCGATTTTCAGCTCGACATCTGATCATACCATCGAATGGCATCTTCGAACTATCGAACACTAATGATACTGGATTGAAACGCAAACATCTGTTCCGATAATACGCAAACATTAGTCGAGAGCTACTCAGAACATCGAAGTTTCGCTTGGTTTAAGGTAGTATTGAACTGGAGTTACCGAAACTGTGTATTGTGTTTCGTGGAATGTCGCTGTAATGTGCATAATAATTTATCTTTAGATATCTAGTTAGTAATATAATTATTTCGTTTTTCTAATAGCCAAACAATTGGGATGTGGAGTCAATTGAAATACTTTTATTGAACTGTCAAAAACGAAAAATGACGTCAGAATCCGGGTTCTTCATACAAACTCTATGTTTTGTCTAAAGGACCCGACTTATGACGACCCAAGTGGCACAGTGACGACCTAAGTGGCGCAGTGGTTAAGATACCGGTGCGTTGCGCGGAAGGTCCTGGGTTCGACACTCTTTTAGGGGAATTACAATTTGAAATTAATTAATTGTGAATGGTGGTACTTAACCTTTTACTAAACGTTCAAGCCATTATTCATAATCAATAACATTAATAAAGAAATAAATATACGTTTATTACGTCTTCCTAGCTGCTTTGTACTGAAAATATTAGAAAACCTTTATCTCCTCACAAATATTCCTCAGTTACGAGTACACCTTAACTTAGCTCTAGCTTGAACCAGTTTATAAATATGCAAAGGAGAGCCGACGGATCAGCCTGGGGGAGCCGAACAGCGCGAGCGAAGTGATATAAATTGCTCTCCAAAGTGATTTTAAACTGGTCGCGTCGTATCCCTTTTCACGTCCCTGTATAACGCACGACACGACAAAGGTTACGATCATGAATAACAAAAATTCTATCGAAGAAATACCTCAACACAACTGTACCACACTGCGTGCGTGAGCGCTCCCATTTACGCACGAGTTGAATGAATTCGTACGAAATCGCATCCAGATTGAGAGCGGCTCTACTATTATGAATAACAAAGGTTGGTGAGTGCCTCTAAACAGATTTTGAAATAAGAACTCGCGTGTTTTATTTTTGTTGTGTATCGGCGGCCAGCAGCAACTCAAGTGACACACTGCTTCTTTTTTGGTTTAACACAAAAACAAGAGTTCAGAGTACATTGATTCTATTTAGCCAAAACGAGGAACAAATGACATCGTGTATTATTATTAGGATCCTATTTGGTTAACAATCTTGGCATGTCTTTTTAATTTCATTTGCTTACTAAAAATAACGTAGATACAAAATTATAAAGATTTAAAAACAAATTGTCATTTAATGCTGGAAAAAAAATGGAGTAGCTACAATTTATTTTTTAAAGCTATTTTAAAAATTTTTCAATAAAAGGTAGTGCCAAATTTATTAAACTAATAGGACACGGGTTAAGAATTGACCATCTATTAGATACGTCGTATCGTGCGTTCTAAAAGTAGTTCCTTATTCGTACTGTCTCTAATTTGAGGGTGTCATGCTATAAGACTTATAAGAATTGGTTTCGCTGTAGGGTATCTTAAATCTTCGTTTGCAAAGTCTTATGTGCACATTACAGTTAATGGTTCGGGATATAACCTTTTATGTTCCAAAAGAATAATATGGAGTTATTCCCTTGTTTTTGAATAGGCAAGTGAGGCCATACAAATTGAGAGGGAAGTCAGAGATGACAGAACTATTCATACTTTATTTGACGTAACCATATAAGTACATCTATTATGTATAGAAGTAATAGCCCAGTGGCTAAGAATTTGGCCTCTTATTCCGGGGGTCTGGGTTCGAATCGCAGTGGCACGCACCAATGACTTTCTTAAATTACTACTTTATTACTTTAAAAACACATAATTATATACAGCTCTTTATGTTGCAACTGCCAAAATAGCTCAATCCTTTTATTAATTCAATTAAATCTGAATCGTATCATCACAACGATGGACCGATTTATAATTACTGATACATTATTATTGACGTGTAACAAAAAGCTTTCTAAATAATTTTAAGAACTACTTAAATATTTATACTTCGTATTGTTATGTCAATACTATGAGAATCAATTATATTTTCTTACGTTCAAAGGATTGAGGCACTATGTACTAACATTCAAGCCGTGTTCCTTGGAAAAAAAAAGGTTATTTCTTTTAAACATGCTACATAATATGTAACTTAAGCTACGATAGCAAAAAACAATAAAAATTCCAAAATACTACTATATCCCCAATAACATGCAGCAGGTGTGCGTTTACAAGCTCAATCGTGAAACAATACCGGGTAATTCGTGGACTGAACATGGAACCGGGTGATAAATACACGCACACGCGATTACCCGGGCCATCGGCCGGTTAACGGTATTGTTAGCCGATTATAACCCGTTACGTGCTGCGGCGTATGGGCCTATGTTACGGGTTAATTGGATTTGCAAGTCCTATTGGTCTGTGTTTGAGGCTTAATAGCGCGTAATGGTCTTGAGGCTTCAGTGGGATTGTTCGAGTCAATCGGTCGTAATTAGTGTTGGTATAGTGATATGTTGATTGACTGAACTGTTGCGGTATGGTTGGGCTGCCAAGTCCAAATACGTTGCCCATGCGGAGCAAATGAATCAATTTATTGATACCTACGAGCTTTTGCTCAAATTTAAAAAGGTTTTATAAATGATCTCAAATGCATTGTTACTAAGGTAATACGGTAAAAAGCTAGAGAAAACGTGGTTAGTTCCAATCGAAACCTAGCAACTTAGGATGAATATTTAATCTCTAAACTTGAATAGTTTAAATTGAAATTAACTCTTTAACATTGAAAATTTTGAATCTTTCTCTAATTATGAATTTCAAATTCAAAATAAAACAGTGAAAAAAAAATGATTAACAATAAAACTCTCAATGTTACGCTACAATTTCACTAATAGTTGTACCGCAGGTACGCATATACAAGCTCAACTGTAGACCAATACGGGGGAATGGAAACGGGTGATAAATACACGCACACGCGATTATCCGGGCCATCGGCTGGTTAACGGCATTGTTAGCCGGTTATAACCGGTTGCGTGCTACGGCGTATGGGCCTTTAGAGGATGGGTAGTATTATGTTAATGTCTATCAGGAGGTTTGGAAATGAAAGTCCATATTATAATAAACATAATACATATATTATCACTCTAGTTATATTGCTAGCGCCTAGCGTATAGCGTTCGTCAAGAGAGAAGGGGAGCGACTGGCGCAGCCAGTCGTTTATGCTGATCGTTACATTATTATAGTAGGGTGTCCCTACACAGGTTCCCTCTTTTGAAAAAAATGAAGTTATACAAAGCAAACAAATTAAACTTAAGTATCGCTTATAGTTTATCGCTTATAATAAGCCTTAAGCTGTAAGAACTTTACGACACATCATCAAATATCGCATTACAATTAAACGAAAGGTATGCATTGAATGTTTACAAAAACAAAAGTATCAAATTATGTTATGACGAAATTATGATATTATTTTATTAGTTTATTTTTACCTATGACCTTTAAAATTGAAATTAATTCAATTACAATGAATGCTGTAAATTACTTTACAATGTTGTAAAAAAAGTTTTAAATGTTAATTATACACATATTTACTTTACAAGTTACAAGTTAATAAAAAAACTTATACATTTGGCTAAAAATAGCAATAAAAAAGAAAATGAAAATAACATTAAGATGTAAAAATAACAGGTTTTGGTGTTTGTGCAGGTTGCACGGGAACTGCTGTTACAGAAGATAAGGGTTGTACAGGATAACGTACCGAAATTCGTTGGTCGATCCACTTCTTAGCACGCGAGTTACATTTTCTCCAAAGGAAATAGCATGCGAAGATTGATAGCAATGTTATAATACCAATAGTAACAATATGCAACTGCTGGATATGGGATTCCATTCCTTGACTTCCAGTGGTTGCTGTCTGGGCGATGACAACTTCCTTACTTTGAGATTTGCCCATAGTGATTATCATTAAATAGTGAATTTATTATAAAGTGTTATACCTGTTGTAACGTTAAATAAAGTTTGTATATAATATTAATGGTTAAGTGTTTATATTGATACTAAGTTGACCTAAAATTGTGTTAGTGCTTAATAAACATTAAAAGTTAACTACATAAAACGTACGGGTTTTCGTATTACACGACCCGAGGAAGTAGTTTTTAAACTAGATTTAGGGAAATTATTTAAATTATCATTTAATTTAGTATCTAAAGTAGGATTTACTTCCGATGTACGCGAAGTCGTATTTTGACTTAAAGAACTATAATCATTTAATATATAGGCAGGTTTTAATCTGTCTATTGAAATAGAAACTTTTCTATTAGGAAATTGTATAATAAAATATTTTTCATGACGCTCTATGACGCTGTAAGGGCCTTCATAGGGCGGTTGTAATGATTTTCGCACGGCATCCACTCTAACAAAAACTTTATCGCAAGAGCGCAAATCGCGATGTACAAATAAAGTTCGTGAATCTCTGTGCTCTACAGATTTAGCCTTTAATTTACTTATAGTACTGCGTAAATTATTAACGTATTCTTCGTCGACGTAAAAATGTTTATTAGATGGCTCGAAAAATTCACCAGGCAATCTCAATGTCTTGCCAAAGGTTAACTCTGCAGCAGTGACGCCGGTGTCGGATCGTGGTGCTGCACGTAAACCTAACAATACCGTCGGTAGCTCGTCTACCCAAGAACTACAGTTTAACCTTGCCATTAAAGCGGCTTTAAGAGATCGGTGCCATCTTTCAATTGCACCGTTACACTGTGGGTGATAAGGGGTAGTATGTTTCTTATTAATCCCCAAAAATTTCATTAAATGTGCAAATAGATTACTTTCAAATTGTCTGCCCTGATCGCTTGTCAGTTTATTAGGACAGCCATAACGTGTAATCCAGTTTTCATAGACTAATTTAGCTACTGTTAATGCACAAATATCACGCATGGGAAAAGCTTCTACCCAACCAGTAGTTCTATCAATAAGGGTTAAGCAATATTTATAACCATCTACCGAAGTAGGTAATGGTCCTACTATATCTATGTTAATGTGTTCAAAACGTTCTACAGGTTCGTAATGACCTAATTCAGACATAGTATGTCTTTGTATCTTTGATTTCTGACACGGTATACATGATTTAGACCAAATGCCGATGTCTTTGTTCATTGCCGGCCAAAAAAATTTTTGACTAATTATTTTCTTAGTACTTCGTATGCCTGGATGGCTCAAATTATGTATAGTTTGAAAAGCTAAGAATCTAAAATTTTTTGGTAAGTATACTCTTATATGACCAGTAGATGTTTCGCAATACAAAGTTTTTTTATTATCTAAAAATGACATTTGTTTTAAAATAAATGTTTTGTTATTACTATCTAACAATTGTTTTAATTCTGAGTCAGTATCCTGTGCGAGTCCGATTTCTTCGAAATCGAGCGCACCTGGGCAGTGTATGGTTTCAACGCGCGATAGCGCGTCAGCAACAATATTGTTGCTGCCTGTTACATGCCTAATGTCCGTGGTAAATTCACTAATATATAAAAGTTGCCTAGTTCGTCTAGGTGTTTCCTTATCAGAATTAAGTTTTAAAAAAGCAAAGGTTAACGGCTTGTGATCCGTAAAAATAATGAGTTCTCTTCCCTCAAACATATTTCTAAAATATTGAACGGAAAGGTATATCGCTAACAATTCCTTATCATATGTGCTATATTTTTGTTGCGATTCTGACATTCGCTTAGAAAAATAGCCTAAAGGAATAAATTTGTTGTTAACATACTGTTGCAATACAGCTCCTATACAATTATTAGATGCATCGCACATAATCGCTAATGGAATATCCGGTAATGGATACGCGAGCGTAGCTGCGTTGGCGAGGCTAGTTTTGCATTCGTTGAATGCTTGAATAGCACTTTCGGACCACTGAATAACAGTTTTATCATTTTTCTTCGAATTACGCAAATAATTATTTAACTCTGATTGAATTAAAACAGCATTAGGTAAATGCGGTCGATAAAAATTTAGCATTCCTAAAAATCTACGAAGTTGTGATATTGTTTCAGGCCTAGGAAAATCTAATATACTCTGTACCTTACTTGGCAGAGGCTTTAAACCTTCAGTAGAAATTTCGTAACCTAGAAATTCTACATTTTTCTGACCAAAATTACTTTTAGATAAATTTATGGTAATACCGAATTTATTTAATCGTTCAAAAAGAGAGTTTAAATGTATTTTATGCTCGAGTTCGTTAGAACTAGCTACTAGAATGTCATCTAAATAAGCAAATATAAAATTTGATCCGTCTGAAATCTCGGATTCGATTATAAAATCTTTTAATACAGTATTATCCATAAAACGTTGAAAAGTTTGAGCGGCGTTTCGGAGTCCGAAAGACATGCAAGGAAATTCGAATAACCCAAACGGAGTAGTAATTGCTGTTTTCTCTACGTCCTGTGGAGCTACTGGAATATAATGATAAGCTCTATTTATATCAATACGAGAAAATATTGTTTTATTCGCCAAAATATAAGTAAAATTTCGTAAATGAGGAATAGGGTATCTATCAGGCTTGGTAACTGCGTTCAAAGCACGGTAATCGCCACAGGGTCGTATTTTACCGTCTTTCTTAGGAACTACATGTAATGGGCTAGACCAAGCACTGTTAGATGGGCGACAAATACCAAGATGTTGCATTAATTGAAATTCTTTACGTACCTTTTGATAACGATCTGGAGGTAGAGGTCTGGCTCTGGCGTGAACCGGAGGACCTGTAGTCTCTATATAGTGAAATACTGTATGACTAGGAGGTTCCTTGAAAGAAATTGGTTTAGTTAAGTCAGGATATTGCTTTAAAATTTCGAAATAAGGATGCGATTCATCAATAGTTTTTACTGTAATCTCCTTACTATAAATTACGTTAGCCGAAACTGATAAATTCGTGGATTGATCAATTAATTTCCTAGAGTGTAAATCGACTAATAATTTAAAGTTGTACAAAAAATCTGCACCTATAATAGGTTGTGAAACATCTGCAACGATAAATGTCCAAGTGAAATTTCGTCTTAAGTTAAGATTAAGTTCAATTGTTTTTAAACCAAAAGTTTTTATAGGTGTGCCATTTGCAGCAAATAATGTATAACTACATGGTTTACAAATATTCTTACCAATTAACTTACAATTATACGGCAAAACTGATACATTAGCACCTGTATCTATAAGAAAACGAAGTCTGTTATTGGAATCGAAAATACATAAACGGCGATTAAATTTATGGTTGCAATCATCCGCCGAATGAGATTGCAACTGCTTCAGTTTTCCGGAGCAGCATCTGAAGGATTTTTCCACGCGCAGGGCTGGATACATTTATGTGCTTTCACTTTGTAACGATAGTGATAGTAACAGAGTTTGTGCTTCCGCCGATGTTGAGGATCTTGCGAACGAGAACGGGAACGATTGCGAAAATTATTTCTGAAGCGTGATGTAGATCGTCCTCTTTCTAAATTTGCTATCCGTTGCGTTAATTTTAATATCTCTGCCTCCATGTTATTAGCTGATGTACTGGGTGAGACTTCCGAAATATGACTGCTTCTAGAATTTTCTAGGACTTTGTCTGCTACGGTTGCCAGTTTGTCAAGGTCCTTAGTTTCGATGACTGCCAAAACTCCTCTAGCCGAAGTTGGTAATAAATTTTGCCATAGAACCATTAACGTGTCGTCGCTGATTTTATTACGCGCTAAGTCTCGCATACGTCTCAATAATTGGGATGGTCGCTGGTCGCCAAGTTCCATTTCTCCAATCAACTTCTGTATCTGCCTATTCTCAGATTCTTCAAATATTGACAGCAATCTCGATTTTAGAGCAATATATTTTCCTTCTTCCGGTGGACTGACGAGGATGTCGGTAATCTGTAGAATTACTTCTTTGCTAAGTTTTGATACTGTGAGATCGTACTTGGCATGGTCTCCAAGCTTTTGTGGAGCAAGCGTTGCTTCCAATTGAATAAACCAGGCTCTAGGTTGATCGGTCCAAAATTCAGGAATTCGGGAAGATAGCGAAATAGCAGCTAAGCCAGTGTCTTCCACTTTCACTGCAGTTGTAGGCTCCATAATTATGTGTTGTTTTACTGTCCAATTGCACTATAATGTCCGATAAGCACTATAACGAGTTAAACGCGAAACGCGGGACGAACGCTAGCGTGACGAACACTAAAGACGCTATTTTAATGAGTCGCTCCCAAAATTTCCAAACCAAGTCACTTATTGTCCAAAAAAGTTTAACGCGGGGTCACCAATTTAGAGGATGGGTAGTATTATGTTAATGTCTATCAGGAGGTTTGGAAATGAAAGTCCATATTATAATAAACATAATACATATATTATCACTCTAGTTATATTGCTAGCGCCTAGCGTATAGCGTTCGTCAAGAGAGAAGGGGAGCGACTGGCGCAGCCAGTCGTTTATGCTGATCGTTACATTATTATAGTAGGGTGTCCCTACAGGCCGATGTTACGGGTTAATTGGATTTGCAAGTCCTATTGGTCTGTGGTTGAGGCTTAATAGCGCGTAATGGGGTCTTGAGGCCTCAGTGGGCGGGTTGAGTCAATCATTTGTAATTAGTGTTGGTTAAATGGTTAATGATACATCGATTGGTTGAACTGATGCGTTGTTTGGCTACCACAAATGTGTAACACAAACTAATCGTTTTCACCATTCTGAATGACGAAACAATTCAGGTATTCCAGATGGCTTGATGAATATTTTTCAAAGAAAGCAATTAAGCAAAGGTTAAACGTGGTTAGCGCCATTGAGATTTAAGAAACATGGAATAGCAGAATAAACATCAAACATAATATGGATATATATTCCATATATTTATCTATGTATGTATATCGCCAACATCGATGAAATGCACACTGTAATAGGACTAATTTTAAATGTTTTTATCAAATTACTCTTTAGAGCTATATAATTAAAAAAAAAACTAATTGTAGTTGTAAAAGGTACCTACTTTTGTTTTTTACGTAATACCTACCTACCTATTATATTGTATCCTAACAACGTTATATTTACAGAACGTGTCCAAGTTTCGGACAAAGTTTGTCGCGACGATAAAGTTGACGTTCGCTTTTATTGGTATCTGTCGGGAAAAATATGGCCCAGTTCCTACATTCTTTGAACAGGTTTTATAACTTTGCTACATCCACAAACTTCACGCTTTAAATTGAGCTGGGAATTTGAACTGGAACTCACTCAAAATACATTTTGTACTGTCGTTTCCTTAGATATTTTTGTAGTAAAGAAGCAGAGGCTATCTGATGTTAAACAAGGCAGCAGTTCTACATATCATGGATCCTTCTTTCCCTTCTTCCAGTCCATAGAAGTCTACTGCTTGGGCATCCTCTAATTGACGCCACTACACCCGATCCTAGAAGATTCGAGTCAAATGGTTTCCCGCTGTCTAATTCACCTGACCAGCCTGGTCGGAGAGCTATATAGCTTTTATATAATATATTGTATGAGGCGTTACTTTGCGGAAATCCATTGTTATTTAAGTTGTATTTATATTTCTTTGCAACAATCCGCACACGTGGATTGTTGCAATACCAAAACAAGTTCCACGTGTGCGGATTGTTGCAAAGAAATATAAATACAACTTAAATATATAGCTTTTGCCAAGACGTAGTTGCCTCTCAAGGAACGTTGTTACCGTATAGGCCCTTTAAAAGATCTGGCGCGCCCATTGTCACTTTAATGTCACTTTAGAGAGCTATGTCGTTCACATTCGTTTTTCCTCAGATTTCGTCTTATCAAGGAAAACCATATCCAATGTAAAACCGAAGCACTATTTTTCATGTAAGTGAATGGGTACGTTGAAAGTTTTATATTGGGCTTTTCACCTTCAAAATTGGAAATTGGCCTATCAACAACAGCTTACATGTTGTACACGCAGTAAAATCCCAAAATTGAACGTAACAAATGTAGAATTTTGTCAATAACATATTTTACGACGTTATTTTAATGTTTGCCATAACAGGGGAGACGTGAGGTTGAAATGTCGGAATTCTGAAGGAGTAATAAAATTTGAAGTGCGCATAGCCCCGCGAATTGTTTAGATATCAAGCGATCGAAAAAGTTGGGGCAACTTGGTTTAAGTTTCAGAAAAATATTCCAGATGGCGTGTGGGGTGTTTCCGTGCTTCTACAGAAGGATGGGTGGAGGAACTTCACCTACCAAGAAGATTGGATCCAGTAGTTGACCACCGTTGTCTGGGTTGCGGGAGAACACGGAAGTGTCCCTGGGTCCCGATGACATTACATTGTGAGGTTATACGCGGTAGGAGTTCAAGTCTGGCATCACGTACGTCGGCCGTAGCCCAACAAAAGGTAGCTATGAAGGATTTCCCTATGTTTAATGACTTCATTGGAGTATGCCCCAAATATTCACCTGTTTTGGGCAAAGGTTAGTACGCAAAAGAATTTAGGGTAGCCGTAGCTGAAGCCAATAAAAATAAAGTCTAATTCATATTACGAGTAAACAGGCTTATGTTCACCAAACTGGCATAATGTAAGATTCACATGCCGTTGAAATTTAATCTTACAGTGGAGCAGCGTGGTGTAGAATGATTTGGCCCTCAGCTATTTAGAGATCCTTTCCCAGCATCGGGGAAAAAGTCAGCCCATAAAATCTGGAGTAGAATAAATTGTTGTTGGACCATAAAAAATGGATAGGCTACCCTGAGTTTTGTTCCTGGATTGATTAATGATCCCTGGCCATTAGTCCGCAGTATTTCTTTCCTCCTTCTCAGTAGAGGGCTAAAGATATAAGCGTAGCGGGAAAATAGTGAAAAAATTAACATACTCGGAACGTACGCCTTTAGGTAAATCCAATTGTTCGTTGAATCTAGGATCGCTGAATGCGTTTGTGAGAAATCTGAGTTTACCTTCTAATTTCTTTTCTCTTCTTTAATTTTTACTTTCATTGAATTCTTCACTTCTCCCCTGAAATTCATTTTTCCCTGAAGCATAGTTTGAATCTTTAAACAAACTTTGAGTATTGACAAACATTGTATTCGTACATTCACATGTTTCCAAATCAGTAGATTTGTTTTCTGCTGTCCCCTACTATTAATCTTTTTAACGTGTACCTTATAAAGAGTAAAAGATTGTGAAACACGAAATTCTTTAGCAGTTTCTGATACTATAATATATATATAAGATTGTAAAGCAACATCTAAAATCGCGAAAGAACGAAGAAGCTGCAAATATTCCACATGAAAAACATAACGAAATAAATCAGTTTTTGACACAACTCTTACAACTTGAACCGTTAGAAAACTAAAGCGGGAAAAATATCTAAGAACTTGAACGCCTTGAAGGCACTGTCGTTTTCAAAACACGTTCCCTCGTTTCCGGGGCAAACAGCTCCCGAGAACTTCCAAGAAACCCGGTAACCACTTGTAGGTTTAATATATTATATAACGTTTATAAAAAACTCATGGTTTTGCCCTCGGGGACTTTAGAATCTGGTTCTTAGAGAGTTAAAAATACAAATACGATAACTTAGTAACGCAAGGATGCAGTTTTAAGTAAACGAACATCATACACGGGGAATTCGTTAATGTAAATTGTACTACTATATCCGAAATGTCGTGGGTCCTTATAGGATAGTCACGCCTGACTATCTTCCATACCGCGAGCTTATTTTCACGCCAGTTTATCTATTTTGACTCTTACTAGTGTGGTGGTTTATGCTAGAATCATACTGCTATTCAAACTGGTGTCGGCACGGGAAAAAGCTTGAAGCTGGAATTCACTATCTTGTATTCCGGCGAGCATTGTACAATTTTCGCAATGAAAGGAGTGAAAACTCCAATAATGTAAACACCGGTTTATCGGAGGGTTGCTACTAGATTTATTGTGGGATGATAGCAGTATCCATGTTCACAATCGCAGGAGTTATATCAGAGCACAGCGTGCGGCGAGCAGATGACACGACAAAGGACGGTCTTTATGGGATTTACCTTTACCGTAGGGCTGTCACTGGCTCCACACCGTAATACTAACGTTTAATTTTTTAATAGAAGCATCGAACGTGTGTGTGAACTGTATGTACTTTGTTGCGAATAAAAGCCTTACTATGTTCTTTCTTTTTTCTTCAAACGTACTCAATTTCTTTTTGCGGGACTATGGCATAGGGCTTTTCAAATTGTTGGGAAAAGTGCTCTCTTACGAAGCCGTTCACCGTTACTGGCGACTTCTCTGGTGTTGCTTGTGTCCACTTGGTTTAGACATATTATAAATGTAACCTAATAACGTGTCATAAGAGCTAATTGACCCATTTTATCGAAAAAATTCTTCGTGGATACCCATCGTTGAATCGGGGTTGACAGGGCTGATGGACTTTTACTGTCTTAACCCCCACAGTGTTCCTCTCAAGGCTTATTTGTCGAAGCAACGCGAGTACTTTCGCATTCTTCAAAAAGCGTCGGTCCGGATGGACCTGTTTTCTTGGTGGAGTGGAGCTAGAGTTTCTTCATCACTTATCTTATACCATCTTTTGTCTGGTCCCATAGGAATACTGTGCGCGTTTTCCTCGAGACCTATTTACTCGGCAGTGAATGACATCCCATCGACCTTCAACTTCAAGTCAACATATTATGTAATATCTTAGGTTTCGCTGCCTTAGAAGGTCGCCACAAATTCTTTTTTTGTTATTTTTCTGTCCCACATCGTATCCCTTTGAAGAAAAAAATATTTTTGATAGCCCTATCATTTGTATGTTTAGAGGCGAGTTTAGTCGGAAAAGGGGATTTATATTCACGTTCTATTCCTACTTTATCGATATTATTTTCTCAATATTACCAATATTCGTCCATATCTGGATTGTTGGCAGCTTATCTATAACTGGCAGGTCTTTGTGGTTTTCTCGTAGTTTGTTTCTCGTAGTATATTTACATTTTTACTAGCAAAAAATATCTAAAGTGTGGCCTGATTATGTGGTCTATTTACTAGTACATTACTTTACCAATCTAAACCTTTATCAATCGTGCAGGGTCGGGTCTGTGTCTCAATGAGAAGAATGTGTTCAGCACGCTATTTTTTGTGGATTGGTATTCTTCACATGCCTTTGACAACATTATGGAGACTTCATGGAGTTTTATTCACGATGTTCCCCTTGACCGTTGCAAAATGCCAAATCATAATTTTTATAAAGCGAATATATCTTAGAAAAGTGAATAGTGCGAGCCTTTAATTCTTAGCTGCCGAGACCTTATGCTATATCTTGCATAATTTGTCCCTATAGCTAAATAGCCACTTAAATCCGGTTATAACCGCGATAGTCCGGTTAATCGATTGCGTGTATTTATGAGCCGGTTCGTGTTCAAACCACGCGATTCGCAATTTTTCCACAATGCAGAATCATTTGCGTGTACGCGAAAATGTATTTTAATTGTCAACAGACAATTAAGGCAAGATCTAGATATAAATTCGAGGTTTTCAAAATAAACTAAATCTTGTAACATTTTCAAGTTGCTCCTTACGTAATAGCCGCTTAAATCCGGTTGTAACCGCGATGGTCCGGTTAATCGGTTGCGTGTATTTATGGCCCGGTTTCGTGTTCAAACCACGCAAATGATCCCGCATTGTTACACAATGGCCGTGTAAATGCGCACCTGCTCTCACGTCGTTCGTGCTATTAGTGCACGGATTAACATTTCGGGGGGCTTATCGTTTATTATCTGTACGAAATTCATATGCACACTAATATCTGTACAGACTAGAGTAGGTAGTTTGAAGGAGAGCTTTATTTACGGCAGTTTTGAAGTCTTGGAAAAATACTGGATAGTTTACACATAAGCAGAAAAGTCCACCAAGTACACCAACCTCCATTAGGCCAGCGTGGTGAACTATTGTTTATCCTTCTCATTGTGAGAGGAGGCCCGACCCGGTTCATTGATGGGTTACAGACGAGACCAACATGATTATCTGCTAATAGCATAATGTAAGCAATGAAAAATTTCTAACTTGAATCGGAATTATCTTAAATAAATGTGAAGCTAAAAACTTTTCTGAGGGATTCTAAGCCGTTTCATTGCAATAAACTGCAAGTGAACAATTCCCTCTTAATGAGAGTATTAAGGGATAATGGGAACGGATGAGGAATGCAATAATATTATGAGCTCGGATGAAATCTTATCTCGATTAATCCTCGTATGGAATTATTTATTCATCTGCTTTATGTGTACTTACATAAGATAATTATTGCTTTGAGCGAACTTATGTTCAGTGGGTTAAGTAAAGCTTATTCCTGGATTTCTATTTATTTGTCAATAAAAACCGGTCAGTAGATGTTTTGTATAAAACAGGTATATGTCAATAAGTAGTTTGTACAAAGTCCATTATTATTTATAGATTGCAGTCTTTAAATGTGTCCACCAACCCGCACTAGGCCAGCGTGGTGGCCTAGTGCGGGTTGGTGGACCTACATCCCTCTCATTGTGAGAGGAGACCCGACCCTGTAGTGGGTCATTAATGGGTTACTGAATGTCTCCGTAAAACATTATTGAAATGGGTGGTTAAGAACATTCGACAAGGTTTAGTCAAGGACCGTACCTTCACACTTGTACATTGGAGAAGTCTGGAGAATATTCTCCGGCTATCCCTACTCGTGAGAAGAAACCCTAGTAGAGGTATACAGAAAAAGGCTACAGATAAAGCCCTTAAGAGGTTACAAAAAGACTACAGTTTAACCCATAAGTCCGTTTTAAAATCCTCATTAAAACAACTTACCCAATCAATTGGGTCACACTCGTAAAGCACAATCTGCCTGCACCGGTAGCCTAAATGCCTGGAGGGAGGGGGAGGGAGGCGACCTATTTCTATTCACTCGATACAATAAAATTCTGTTACGTCACGTAGTTCTGGAAAAGAGAATTTAGTCATCCTGTTTCCATTGGAGATTAACCTTGTCAGAGTCACGTTACAAAGTCACCTTGCAGCTTTGAATCCGATGGATTAATACAACTGAAAGCTGAATACACCATGTTGCTATGGTATAGATAATTAGTAAGTATAAAAAACTACACAATACATACATACAATTTACTTTAAATATTACTTTTACATACATAAACATTACTTGCCACGGTTTTTGGAGCTCCATAATAATGTTACTTTTCCAAATCATCAAAAAAAAAACAAAAAAATGTTTTTTTCATGTTGCAATTACATTAATATTTTCTACTATTAAACTTAAAAGGGAGCAGTAGTTCTATTTCCGACGTACTACAATACTATTATCACCTCTGATGATGATAAAATGATATTACGAGTAAGTTAACAACTCCGCTGGTCCTGGGTCTACCTTTATTACCTATAGGTTATCGAGTTCGAACGGCATGCAATATGGGTAGTATTGCAACTAATTTGTGGGGGTAGTTTTGCAACTAATTTATGGTTACGCATCTAAAGTACGAGTATATAGGACAGGTACAACTAGTATTCTGTGTTCTATGGGTACAACCATTGATATTGTATGAAACAAAAGTTTTGCGGTGATAGCCCAGTGGCTTAGAATTCGACCTCGAATCGAGCGGTCCGGGTTCGAATCCCAGTGGCACGCACCAATGACTTTGTAAAAAAGTTATGTGCGCTTTATAAAAATTATGTATCACCTGCTGTTACGGTGAAGGAAAACATCGTGAGGAAACCTGCATGCCTGAGAGTGCAGAAAAAAAAAGTTCTCAAAGGCATGTGAAGTCCACCAACCCGCACTAGGCCAGTGTGGTGGACTAAGGCCTACATCCTTCTCATTGTGAGAGGAGACCCGACCCTGTAGTGGGTTATTAATGGGTTACTGACAAAACAAAAGTTTAAAAGATAATAGTTTAAAAGATCTTTGGGTAGAACACTTTTCCTTCTTTCGTTAACCCATTAGTGACCCACCGCAGTTGTGTCTCGTCTCACAATGAGAAATGTAGGCTGTAGTCGACCACGCTGGTCTAATGCGAGTTGGTAGAAGTCAACATAATATGGTAAAACGTCAAATTGAAAGCCGTACGTTTATCTACTGTGTGACACACACCAGCCGACGAATTAAGAGCACTCTATTACGAAACAGCCACTTCCGAGCTCAAATTTACCGGCAAATTGAGGACTATGGACTATATTCCCCATGAGATAATGGAATTGAAAACAGTGCAGCTACAGGTATACGAGTATGTTACAAAATTGGTTGTCTGTAAAGCCGATTTACGGGCGATCATTTTACGTGATAACGTCATAAGAAAATATTGATTTAAATACTTTTATGAGTTGAATTTAACTCCCTTTTCTCTCTTCTACTCGGACGCATCGGCTGATGATGTTCATCGATTTATCAGACGTTGTTATCACGTTAAAAGGGACATGTTGCAAAGTAACCTTTTGGTTTTTGATCTGACAATTGGCCGCAACCCTTTACGTCCCACTGGTGGGCATGGGTCTCTCCGTACAATATGGAGAAGTCCGAAGCATGCCCAGCGGCCGCTACGCTGCTCCAATACGGATTGGGTGATGATTCTCATCCTTAATACCATCCACAAATAGATCTCAGCAACCAACCGTTGTAGAGTCCACATCACCTGATGATGCTCTGTTTTGGGGCGAAACACGTGTCGTGTACTATTGGAATAAGTTGTGATGGTATACACCTACTCAGAGAGATAAGGGAGGGTGGTGGCTCCATACCAATACAGGTTCCACGTGTGCGAATTGTCGCAAAGAAATATAAATACAACTTAAATAACAAATAGAATTGCTATCCTGTTCGAGATTAAAAGAATGTTTATGTGTTCATTCACATGCGACTTCTAACATGTTTACAATTGAATGTAAATGACCTGTAGGTCCATTAGAAATATAGAAATGCCTCATCCATAATTTCCTGGCTCCCGGCTCTCGATTGTGGCTCAAATTGGAACGCCACACTTCGACACAGCCCCACGTGACACTTCCGCTCTCTTTGCGCTCGTTATCGGGTCGTGCGACCTGGCATTTCACTTTCTGTTACATGGAAAAGAGAATTTTTAAAGATAAAAACCTCTCACAACTAGGTATAGGAAGTATTCTGTCTGTCACAGGCTCACGAATAGCTCCTCCTTTCCCTTTATAATACGTTTTTACACCATTTGCACGATGCAATAACGCATTGGCATGTGTCGATACGGCAAAACGTTAAGTCGTACCTCGAACTCAGTATCCAAATCCAGAGCTCATTGCAAACTTGTTGTTAATAGGAGAGGACAGGAGTTAAAACATCAAAAAATGCCTCATCCATAATGAATTCCCGGGTCTCCACTCCCGATTGTGGCTCAAATTGGAACGCCACACTTCGACACAGCCCCACGTGACACTTCCGCTCTCTTTGCGTTATCGGGCCGTGCGACCTGGCATTTCACTTTTTGTTACATGGAAAAGAGAATGTTTAAAGAAGGAACTCCATAGGAAGCGAAGGGTCCTCCCACAATAAGAAGGATGTAGGCCTTAGTCCACCTTCCTTTCAGCCCTTGATAGTCCACTCTATCATATCCACCTTTGTCCACCACGCGGGCCTAATGCGATGGACTTGACATGCTTTTGAAAATCATAAGGAACACTCAGGCATGCCTGTTACCTTCCCCGCTACAGCAGGCGCAACATAACATAAAGTGCACATAACTTTTAAGCAAGTCATTGGCTTAGAAAAGCTTACTTTTCTTTACAACACTTTAAATGCTTTCAATTTAATGGAAATTAATTAATTTAATTTTTAATTCCATAATTCAAACCCTATCAAGGACTAAAATTGCTAAAAAGACAAAAAGGGTTTTCCATTAAACTTATCCTAGAAATCAAGTCATATTTAAGCTAATCAATACTAGGCCGTATATCTTGTACTCTCTGTGATGAACTTGATGGATTAACCCATTCAGGTGTATGCAAATCCGCTGCTTTCAAATTCAGACGGCAGGCAAGAAGTTTCTCCAAAACTTCGCATGTCTCAGAGGAAGTTGATAGAAAAATTTTGAAGCTTTTAGGCAAATGAGATGGATCGCCCTTCGTCTTGGAAACGGGTATACGTTTTCGTATGTACGAGTACGTCGATTGCCAAATAGGGGATGCAAAAGTGTTTGCGCATTGCTGCTACGAAAATGTTGGGGTAATAGGAATTGGCCTCAGATGTGAGCCTAAATAGATCAGGCATATCTAAGCGCTACCTGTGTCGAAATATTTGAAAAGGTTGTGCGGACTTGTGCGTAACGATCGTCGCTGTTTCATTTAGTTCGCACTCAACCGTTGTTTATAAAGACGTTAGATTTGTCATTTCTCATGATCATTTGTTTGATACTCGTCATTTTTATAACGAGTCTGAATCGATTCGAATGATGATGAATAATTAATCGAATAACTCATATTATTCAGACTGTCGCTTTTGATTCAGTTAAGCGTTGTTAAGCGGAGTGGCGTCGATTAGGGGAGGCCCATGTCCAGCAGTGGACTACTAAGGGCAGGAAGGAAGGAAGCGTTGTTATAGGATTCTCACCACTAAAACGTTTTTGTTTGTCACAGTAGGTTGTAAAAAAGCGGCTCGCTGGGTCTTATCGACTAACTTGCGTTATCTATTTAGGTCTATGTCTGTGGAATTGGCGATATCCGACTCCATCTCTTAATAATATGGAAATACGAATATTGAACAAGAATACAAGGGGTAAGAAGAAACTTGCAAGTTCTGATTGCCCATTGTCTAAGAACAGACTCCTATTTGCGAGGTTCGGGTTTATCCTAATGTCAAACCAACGACTCTTGATTCTTAGTTATATCACATAAACAATTATCAGCTACTGTAACGATTAAACATGCATGCCTGAGAGTTTTCCATAATTTTCTCAAAGGCATGTGAAGTCCACTAACCGCAATAGACCGAGGTCTACATTGCGCGGAACTGTCCACGACCGACGTTGCCTTATATCAACGATGTGCCACTTGTTTTATGAAAAAAGTGTGTGTGTCAGCTACGACGCACGACTGGAGTTTACTCCTCAAGAACGATTGTCTTTGAACAAGTCCAATGGAGTCGGTTACAAACAGATATACAGCAGAAGCTAATAAAAGCGTATTAACTAAAAAAGACCGACATCAATTATGTGTATAAGGGTAAAATATATTGGCTGTGTTCAGGTTTACTAATGATCAGGGCTGACTTTATCTACCAAAAAAATAATTTTAGGTGTGACAGTGAAAGTGACAGGTTAAAAGTGACAGGTGCGCGAGAAATGATGCGCATCAAAAACGTTACTATCCCATTTGATGAGTAGGTTTTACTTTTCTCATACCGGGCGCCTTATATTCTTTAGGAGTAAACTCCAAAAAATCGCTGAAAAAATTTACGGTTTATAGCAAACGCCCAACAGCAAATCTCGTCTGTCCAATAAAAATATCAATATCAACCCTCGCAGTCACATAATAAATACGAGTTCTCGCGATATCTGAATTCAATCCCAAATTCGCGCCTCGGTCGGAAGGAAGTAAGCATCAAAGAAATACGAAAAAACAAGGACGGGTTATTCAAAAGAGCTACACATATAAGGCAGACAGACAGCACTATATAATCTGAAGACAAAGACAAGAAGCGACGTGAAATACTCGCATGAAACTTCCGTAATGGCGAAATCTTGGAGGCGGTATATTACGCATTACTCTCAGTCTACTATTGATATTGGGTCATAATCGTATCACAGCGGTTTCATTATGACTTCATAAATGTATCAAAATGGTTTCTTGTCGTCAAAATTAACTTGTCGCTACCCAGTAATGACCCACTGCAGGATTAGGTCTCTACTCACAATGAGAGGAATGAAGGTTTTAATCCACAACGCTGGCCTATTGCGGGTTGATAGACTAACCGTGCCTTTGAGAACAATATGAAAAATTTTTAAGCAAGCAGGTTTCCTCACGATGTTTTTCTTCACCGTCACAGCAAGTGACATTAAATTGTTGTAGGCGACAATGACCGCTGACCACCGAGAGGCGTGTAATGTGTATTCTGACTATTTCTAGGTTTAGTAATTTAAATAATAATTTCATAATTGCAAAACAACAAAAGGTTTCCCGAGCGAAGTCAAGTTCCTTCGATAAATGTCCCTTGTTATCAGTATAAATGTATCGAAATTGATAGGTACATCTGTTCCTTTATTTACTCAGAGTTATAGCAACATATTTCCATAACGATCGTTTTTATCGCCCTAAGGAACAATAACGCATGTTTATATCCGCGCCATAAACTTGGTATTCTATGACAATCCTTACGCATGCGAATTTCAGTAAGTTTCCGAGATACACAACTATCTATGCCTCTAATGAAAGATCCTTCACTCAGTTTACGAGCGAAAACTTGGCCAACTCAGAGAGATTTTAGAGAGGGCGGAGAGATTTTAGAGGGTTATTAGTGAAGCGATAGCGGGAACTACTTTTTAATAATAATAATTGAAAATTAAAATTTTCACTGCTTACTGTTGATTCTTACGTTACAGACGTTTTAGACGGCGGCTTACATACTTATAAGCTATTTACTTTGGTGAGTGAGTACTCCACGAAATATTCAACATGATATTATTATGCATTTACTTGTATTTATTGTAGTCACGTCCGAATAAAATAGTAAAGTCTTTCGTACGAGGTGGCCAAGAAAGTAATAAGACGTTGGTGATCAAAAGTTTTAATGTGGGAAACATTAATTTTTTTACCAATGTGAATCTGACACGTTCTGACGACGAAAATGTGTAACGAACTGTTATAATAATGAAAAACTGTTCTAGTAGCTTATCTGTGGTCGGATCACGGTCTTTAGTATGGGTAATTCGTTACCTGCGATCAACCATTTTAGTATTAATTCTGCCCGGCGATGCTTAATTTTCTGAATCTCAACTTGTATGATCGAGACAATTCGTATCACGCGAATCGCTATCGCTAATATACATATACACTAAAGTTATTTTCCGCTTTCTTCTACACCGTGTTCTAGCCTAATTCACGGAGCCCTGTGCGTGCGGGAGTTTCAATCAAAACGCTTGTTGTTTCAACTAGTTGCGTCTGGAATTTGTTGAGATTTCACTTTGCTTCCCTCTCCTGGGAGTTCTATGACAGTTTAATGCTCTGTGGTTTTTATTGCGTCCCCTGAAGGGGCTTTATAGTTTTGTGATGACTGATTTCGAAATCTTGGTCACTAGGTACTAATGCTGTAGTACGTAGAGTAAACATAAAACATAAATTTTGTGAGTGCTAGGGCTGAAATTTGTTTATGTCCCACTATTCAATATGGGTTTCTTGAGGAAGGTGCGTATTTGAGTAATATTGAACTGATAGCCAAAATAAAGACAAAAACGTTTAATGACACGAATATGGGTTAGTTTCACTACAAAGCGTTTGATCACTCCATATTAGGTACCTTTTCAAGTATGTTTTTTTTAATTTACAATAAGAGAGCTAAAATTGAAATATGATAAATTAACCAGACATTTAATAGACAAGTATATAACTTTGTTGTATATTATATTTCTTTTATATTCTTCTAAATTTTCCTCTCGATCCAAGTACAAGATGTTACTGTAACAATTTAATTGCTGAAATTCCATTTAAACTCAGCAAACCGGATTCATTCGCAGCATCCAAATCTCTTTCGAATTTGTTACTTAATTCAAATCAGTCCGTAACAAAATTAAAATGTTAATTTTTCTGCTTACTGTCCTGTTTATAACTCGGTTCAAAAAGGGGGAATGTAATTGAAAGAGATGTTTTTAAATAAAAAAGAAAGGACACAAAAAGTAGTTTTGTGTCCTATATGTAAGTAACGCCTTGTTCTAATTCAGCTAATTAACATAACCGACGGACCAAACAACCCTGTATAACACCTCGCGTATTTTTCTCGTGTAGGTACAGAGGCAGACTAAATGTTGAGAAACCTATATTTGTTGATCCGGGTATTCAGCTACTACAATATTATTAAGTAGTTTGTTGTTTTTTTTTTAAATTTAAAACATAATACGTGCCTATAGTTTTGCTTTCCGGTCGATGTCTTTAATTTATCAATTACAGCTTTCCTACATTATAATATGACACCATTCCCAGCTGTACTGAGCTGGTTGCGTTGAAGCAGCGATTGACATGATTTTGTGGCGATCGTTAGCTCCTTTTAAAGTGTTTGTTCTTCTTGAAAAAGTACATGAAACTCCTTTGTTTAACCGAGCGCAGCTTCCCGGAACAGTTGGTGATAAATAATATAATATTAATCCTTGGGTAAATTCCCTAAAATTCCTGGAATTTGCCTCCAATTAGCAATTCCCGGAACCATGAACCGGGTAACACGAGAATTAAGTCCAGTCAAGATTGCAAGTCAGCGTTTTTATCCAAAACAAACAGACGGGTAACTGATTGCTTTATTTTTTCCTCTCAAACGAGCCATCCTGTTTTGTAAACAAAACTTCGTAACTCAGTTGGAGAAAACTTTATCTGGCACCTCGAGGACGACTGACATGTAACGGACGCGGTTCCTTATTAATTCAATGGTAAGGATATATTGCCAGTGGAATAGACGTACAATTCCGCGACGAAGAAAAAATGTTTTTTTATAAAAGACGGACGGTATGAGCTACACATAAAAATCAAAAAATCAACAGCAAATCAGTGGGGTTACTCTTGAAATCAATTCCGTTCGATCGTCATTGGAATTGTTGCACACTAGTTACTTATTTTTCAATTATTGAACGGATATTGCAGAATTAAATGAAATTGTGTAATTTCGTTGCAATGAAGCCTTGTCGCAATTTTTGAAATGCAAATCTACTAAGCTAAATTAGCTGAAATTCTGCCAAACGTTATAAATTTCCACCAAAAATCCCCCAAATACAAAATATTTCTCGTAAGTTAAGCAAAATGTATAAAGAAATATTTTTATGACCGATATTAAAAACTCCTTCATAATAAAAAATCTAAAAAAAAAAAAAACAAATTGAGTGACATCCATGTGAATCGAAATGTGAGAAAGGTGTGGATCATCTATTTTTAGCAATTTTCTGTTAGTGCTATTTTTTTAAATCTAAGCGTGCAGGACTTGAACTAGATTCCCATATTCGTTCAACCAAATTTCGCGATGGATGCGAACAAAAACGATCAGGTGTGAAGCTCATATCGAGGCGAAGAAAAACGATCAGATGTGATTCATCCTACGACGATCTCCAAGTAGATTCTTTCCAAGAGTTGGGGTAACTTGTAGCACAGTGATTAGTTAGTGCTTAGTTCGTGTAACGGTGGCTCGGGAAAGTTTGATTGGTTTTAGTTCCGTTTAAAGCGTATGAATAAGCGGTGATAGCCCAGTGGCTAAGTCTGTATCTTACTCAAGAGCACCAAGTTCAAATCCCAATGGGGCCTCCTACCAGTAGACTCGGGACAGTAGGCCAGCGTGGTGGACTAAGGCCTACATCCCTCTCATTGTGAGAGGGGACCTGACCCTGTAGTGGGTCATTAATGGGTTACTGACAAGACTCCTATTTCTCCATTGCATTTCCTTAAGTTTCTTGGTTTTACACCTTTGCCTCGTTGTGTAAGTAAATTTAAACGATCAAATACAACACTCTAAACAAGACTGTCTCGTAAATTGAGGATTCTTGTCGCCTTGAGGTGGAAATTTGCGAATTGCGAATACGCTACGAGTAGGTACATATAATATACCTATCTAGTTATTTCCTCGTATGTGGAAAGTTACGTATTGTTGGCTGTTGGTTTGGTTTTCAGCGATATCTAGAGGTCGTGCAGTATCGTGGTTAAAATTGGCTACTCTGAACTGGTCCTGCGTCTCAAAATATAAAAATTTACAATTTTCTAACTTGATTTATGGCTTCGTTCATTCGTAACTTAGATAAATAGGTACAAAATTTCCATACATTTCAACCTTTTGATGCCAAGTCACTGTATGAAAGTAATGTAGGTACCTATCCGTACGCCATACATGACGTATGTAAATTTATAACGAAAATAAGCGCAAATAAATCCTAGTACTATTATAAATGTGAAACTCTGTGGGGAAATGCGGCTGAACCGATTTCGATGAAGTTTGGTAAGCACGTAATTTATAACCCGGATTAACACATAGGATACTTTTATCCCTCTCTAGACCATATTTACACATGGACGAAGCCACGGTTAAAATTTAGTATTCCTATATTATAGACATAAGCAATTCGCTAAATTTCGGCATCATATGCTGTGGCGCATAAGATATTTTCCGTAAGATATTCAGTAATTTTAAGAAAGTGAGAAATATTACCCTCTCTGAATTTTATCGGGAAACCCTCATCACTTACTTGCGTAGACAGAATTTGTATGCTTTCAGAAATAAATAAGAAAAACTTAGTGCGTTTTGGAAAGAAGGATAACATAAGAAGCAGTGATGGCTCCAGATGGCCAATGGCTCAGAATTCGACCTCTTATTCGACGGGGCAGGGTTCGAATCCCAGTGCTACCAATAACTTTCTTCAAAAAAGTTATGTACGCTTTATAAAATTAAATATCACTTAAAGGCATTCGAAGTCCACTAACCGGCACTGGGCTAGCGTGGTGGACTAAGGCTTCCTTCTCAAAAATAAGTAAATAAATAACGCTTCACACTCATAGCCCCACACTAGGATTCCCTGTGTCATGGGTGCTATGGACACACACAAGAGAAGAACACAACACACCCAGACCAGAAACAGAAATTCAAATTCGTCGTTCAAATCTCTGCTCTGCTGGTAATCGAACGCAGGACCCTCCACGCAGCGCACCGGTGTCTTAATCACTGCGCCACTCAGGTCGTCACTTATTGTGAGAGGAGACCCGATCCTGCATTTATTGATGGTTAACAAACAATTACACCTGACATGTTATATTTTTTCGATATTCTAGCAATAAAATGTCCCATAAAACTTCAGATTTATAAATAGGAAACATCGATACTAAGAGCCGGCCATCCAAACAGGATAGTTTAAAGCTTCTCTAGCCGAAACTATGATCACCGTAAATATATCACTATATTATTATGCTCGCGGGAGTTAGCGAGGGTGTTGGTCCCAGAGCCAGGCACAAATTTCGTCAGCCCTTTACTCCCAGCCGCTAACTCGTAAAATGCAGAGAGTAGAACTAAGAAGCCTAGAGATCGCCTGCAGTGGTTGGGTTGAGCAGCGGCCCCCTAAGTATGTATAAAAAAATATCTAAGCAAATAGCTAGCTGACGTTTTTATTCATTTTACAGTCACCTATTTTAAAGTCATCTGACAAATTTTCAACTAAGAAAAATAATATTTTTGTCATATTCTTATTAACATAATTATAATCCACCCCTTTATAATCAGCTGACTATTTGTTTTCGTCACAATAATGGGTAAGCTTAATTTAAAAGAATTTTCAATAGGAACTAATTTCGTTTTTCTACATACTTCAGATAATGCAGCTGCCGCTTTTCAACACACCCATGGAGCCGCAACTGACGATCATCAAGCTTCTTATTTCTACTCTCTTAAGCATTCTACAAAATATTTGGCGGATAGTAAACTGGTAACGGAAATTTGTCGCTAGCTCTTGGACCATGTGTAAAATCAGTACGATACAGTTTTATGTGGACCCGAGGCGCGAATGTAGCGCACAGCCGAGGATTTGCGTCGAAATTACACTTCGGTACGATATACGTACTCGTACATGGATAATATATTATGTATGTAGCAAGCCTTAGAGATACAAGCATTTACTGTTACTTAGGTCATGTAGACAAGGAAATTCGGAGCAGTTTTCATGACAATGACGATAAAGAAGTGCCAGGGTAGACAACAAACAGATTACCTACATGTGAAAAATTTTTATACGTCATATTATGAAAAAATTGAGACAAATAAATGTCAAAATGTGTGATGCATTATGAAAAATTGAGAGTAATGTGAAAAATTGGTAACATGTAAGAATTTAGGCCACATGTAAGATACTAAAAATTTAGGCATATGTGAAAAAAATGTGTCATGGGTGGTACTTATGTGAAAAGTTGGCTAAGTGGGAAAAAATGCAAAATCTAAAAAACGGGCATATAACGAAATGTGATTGTGAAAAATCACGTGTGAAGAAATGAAGACGCATGTAAAAAAAACGCGATGTAAACCAGCCCGGGCGAAGTGCAAACTATGAAAATTAAAAATTTGTTAGGTTGTACCTTGTACTTCTGTTTACAACTAAAGCTTAACTACCTCAGTTTTTATACCGTAAATCAGCGCCGAGCACTATTAGTGAACTACTAAGAATTCATAACTGAGTTTTAAATAATAGCTTTAAAAAAACTTTTTTCATAATGTAAAGTTTTAAAATTTATTTTCACCAGCGAATTAACTTTCGACGTCCGTTACAAAACTAGCAAGATCCAAGGTAACTTTGGTAGTTCTTGCCAACTTTGCGGAACTTTGCTTGAGTATTTTGCCTATTTATATTTGGGCGGACTTTTGCTATTCATTTTCGGTGAAAGGATTTATAATGCAAGTCAAAATATTTAAATTATAGTTTGGAAAAACTACAAAATAAGTCTTATTTAATTTCCATCGATAATTATCAAAATGTCTAGTGGAATGGTATCATACGAGTAAGTGTTCAAACCTTGTAATTGTCTGTAACCCATTAATTAATGACCCAGGGTCGGCTTTCCTCTCACAAAGAGAAGGATGTAGGCCTTAGTCCAGCGTGCCTAGTGGGGGTTGGTGGACTTCACATGCATTTGGGACATTTTGTTTGTGAACTTTCAGGCATGCAGGTTTCCTCCACATTCATAGGGTGGTGGCCCATTTAATTGCATGGTTGTTACATAAAAATATGTCTACCCTCAAGTTTTTTATTTATATTAAATTCCTCAATTTCACAAATGGTTACTAGAGTTGAACAAACAAATGGAACGATTTTCTTCTAACAGAGCCCACACAGAAATAAAATTTTATTATTTCAGCTGATCATTCGTTTATTGTCAAAATGAAAGTCTTTTTTCCTTTTGATTTCTTTCTTTCAGTTCGAAAATGCCGTCTTCATTGTTGACGATATTAATCTTAATCTTAATCTTGTCGAAACGCTAGTGACCGCTTTTAAACAAAGAAAATTTTCTTAAGATATTTGAAGGCTGTTTAAAAGGTATTACAGAATAACTTCGGCCCGGGATTTTCCCCGGCGTAACACCTAGAGCAGCGGCTCTCAAACATTCATGGCTCCAAAACCCTTTTGGAAATGTAATTTTTGACGCGCACCCTACCACCGATCTACTCACGCGCGCCCCGCAGCTTAAGTATATCGCAAGCGACCGAAAAAGTTAAGCAATGTCGGGCGCGGTCAGTACCTGGATGGGTGACCGCTAGTGGCGAATTAAATCCGTGCTTCCGTGCTTCGGAGAACACGTTTAACTGTTGGTCCCGGTTGTTATCGATACGATAGCAGTTAATCTTTGAGGCCATATAGGCGATTTGAAAACATCCGACACGGGTTCACCACTACCCCGTTAGAGAAACGGATAGAAAACACTCCGTTAGAAAGCATACTCCAAACGCTGCTCCAAATTGGTAAAAAAAGTATTTTTACCGGAGCAGCAACAGAGGCTTTACTCTTTGAGTATGCCTGACTTAGAACCTTATTTTTTACCTTTTATCTTTTAAAAGGAAACATCAATCAGGTAATGGCGTCGGCTCAGATCGCTTTCATATCTTTCTAAAGTCTAGTTTTATTTATCAAAGGGAAGTCTAAAGTAATTAAAAATTTTGATTATGCCTTTTATGCTTTCAGCCCTTTGCAGTCCACGGCTGGGCACCTTCCTTTATTGATACTACTTCGCCTAAATTGATTCTGTCTATGCCATACTATCTTCTTCCTATTTCTAAATTTTAGTATGTTCTGGGGACAAGTTTAATGAATGAAGTTTTGCGAAAAGTATTGCTATGTTTCAGAAAGACCAAGCAAGTAGGCAGACGGACCATCTGATGGTAAGTGGTCACTTTCGAGTCACATCAAGGGAGTCGCCATAAGTCGCCAGACCTACAGAAATCTATGATTGAAATAGTTGTACATTATTTTAACCCTACAGCTAACTCAAAGACGGGTGTTATAAGTTTCACGCATCTGTCTATCCATGTACAGATGTGTACAGCCCAAACGGATGAACCGATTGTGATGCGTTTTTATATTTGAAAGCTGGTGATTCTGGAATTATTTTTGAACATATTTAACCAAAATTGGCTCATCAGGGCCATCAGTTCTTCTTGTAAAAGTTGAGAAGTCAGTCACGTGATATCTTCAAAAATTCTCCGTATAAAAAGTCAAACCTCGTTGCTAAACTGCGTTATAAATGCGATTTATCCGAAGCGGTTTCCACTTAGATGCTTCTGTATTCTATATATTTTCCGGGCCGTGGATTTTCCCCAGTTATTATCTAAAGCGCATTGCATCAAGTGCACGATGTTTGTGTTGCAAAATTGAGTCTGAAAACGTCTGGTGTACTCCGCTAGTTTGTAGGTTAGTGTTTACGTGAAGTATGGCTAGGAATATAAGCAGTTGTTTAGTAAAAAACGAGCTGTGCCCGCGACATTGCCCGCGTGGAATTCTAAAATAAACGTTGCCTAAGTTGCTCCTTACTACATCAGCTATCTGCCAGTGAAAGTCCCGTCAAAATCGGTCCAACCGTTCCAGAGATTGGCCGGAACAAACAGACAGATAGATAGACAGACAGACAGACAATTGTAAAAAAAAATGTTATTTTGGTAATATATGTACCGTGTTCATATACATGCATTAAGTAAGAAGCGGTTATTTTTATATTACAAACACACACTCCAATTTTATTTGTTTGTACAGATGAGTGCGTCGATCTTGGGACACACGGTTGGGGTTTTATATATAAATTAAATAGGTCTTTCTTCATCAGGTGGTAAAGCCATAGTAGCTCGTCTGGGGGACCTTACCGCCAGCCTCTTAACCCGTCGTAAAGCAGCATGTCCCTTCGGTTATGGGTGGTCGCTAGTGGCAAATTATACGCTGGCTTTGGTTAAGCTATTGACTTCGCTTTTTATCGATAAAGAGCGTCTTCGTCGTCGTCAAAACTTGTCGGAGGGTTTACGAGCAATTAGAAAACGTGAATTAGAACAGCGTGATCTACTTTGCTCTAGGTCTTCCTTTGTAGCGAAAGCCGAGCCCAAAAGTGGGGTTTCAAAAAGATTTTCAGCCAACCATCGATAAAAGAGCATTTATCCGTAAACACCCTCGAGGCAGTTGAACGAACGATTTAAAGACATAACGATATAAAGACATAATAAAATCCGTGACAGCAATACAGCCTTCACGCTTCATACTTCGTGTAAACCCTGAGGGTACGGGAGAGTAACACGTAGGTATGTATCTACGAGTATACTTAGAAACGATTGACTTTCGGTATGGAAATGATTCGGTTATATTTGAATGAAGAGGTTGAACTTCACTAGGCTGTATAGAAACACACCGTGTAGATATTTATATCCACAATGGGACAATATTGACACACACGATAGCTGTCACGTGTGTTCCTTTATCGGGCCTAATTATACTACACTATAGAATAATTCATATTTCTTTTTAAGAGTGCTGGGACTTTTTTCCGCCCGTTTTTTTCTCCCACGTTTTGCCTGAGGCGCGATCAAAGCGGATGAATGTATAATTTATAGTGCAATATTTATGACATTCATTAAGTGCGCACAAATTGTACCTGATAATTTATAAAAGCTTTTGATTCAGAATCAGAATAATTGCTTGTTGGAACATTTGGGGAACTACGGTGTCAAACGCTACGATGTTAATTCTAGCATAGAGTTTAGTGGCACAGAAACCTAAATTTAATGTTTGTAACAAATTAATGATCCATTACAGGATCGGGTCTCCTCTCACCATGAGGAAGATGTAGTCTTAGTCACCACACTGAACCAGTGCGGATTGGTGGACCATGCCATTGAGAATATTATCGAGAAATCTGAGGCATGTCATGTACTTTTTTCTTCACCGTTAGTTTTTTATTTATTCAATGCGTAATCAATCTACGGTCTCACCTTAAATCTAAAAATTGTTTTGATCCGGCATTCATAAGGCGAGGATTCTTTTTGGTTTGAAGGTCAAAAAGAATTTCACCCAGTCAGCTAGTGAATAAATCATTTGCCACACGTGATATTCCCAGATGCACGCTGAAGCCTGTACGAAGTCGCTACGTCGGCTTCCTGTCCTCATTTTAATATGGAATGGATAAAGGGAGTGCGCTGACGTTTGATTTGTTTCAAGGTGTTACATGTGTAGGATTTTATTTATATTTCCAGTGTAACAATGACGTGAGATGGCAATATAATGATTGTATCATTATAGGATATTTGACAATTCCATTACCAACATTTTGGGTTTCAATTATTTCTCTTGCGTTAATGTTTGCGTCATAATTAATCTCTTGTTGACAAATACGTCTCGGGATATCAAAACGTCCTTCCAGGAATTCCATCAACACCTGTACAAAAGGGATTTGGGATGAAATAACAAATGGAAAAGGATGATATTTTGAGCAAAGTATTTTAGGAAAGGACGTTTGTTAACTCATGTTTTGTATTCAAAATATCTTCTGATCATGTTTTATATTTAAAATAATTATGAGGACGTTTAATTTTGTAAACGCATATAACTTAAAACTTAGCCACTAAGCTGTAATATAAATATAAATCGCTATTTTTGTTAAGACAATTAAACACTGCACAGTATGTTTTTCTCCATGTTTTCAACAATGCAACGCACAAATGACCTTACGCGTACACTTACGTCATTCACAGCTTGCGCGTGAGACCCCACTGACTAGCCGTTTCGGATAGGCCGCTGTGCGTAGGTACATTTTTGTAACCTACACTAGATAGGGAGCTGGCGAGTAAAAAATCTATATGATCGGCTCGTGTGGCAGAATTTATTAATAGCGATAATTATACGATAAGAAAAATTAAGGACCGCGTCTGCCACCATGGTAGCGCTGCGTTGTTAATTGACAGCCCCTTAATGTAAAAAATATGTAAAATAAAACAGTTATACTATATCATTTGACACCCAGGTCACCGATATTCCGAAAGCAGACCATTTGAAGTTTTATAAAATATTAATCGAAACAAATAAATTGAATATCGAAATGCGCGTTAGCAAAACGTGTGATTCAAAGTACCCTGTTAAGGCATAGTATGCCTTAAGACTTTGAAGCCACCTGTAACGGTTAAAGTCGGTAAGTAAAATGACTGCTAATTTTTTTTGTATTCAGGGAGTTGTAATAAATCGTATGGACCCAGTTCTTTTCTTTGCAAGTATTTTTACAATAAGACGATTGCAGATTAATAATGTTTTACTAGTTCTCTTCGCTTAATTAATGAAAGCAAGAAAGGAATCGTATCCCGCGCAATCATAATTAGTTGTAAAAATTCTCGAACTTCCTAGAAACTTCGTAGTTCTAATTATTGTGCTTTACATCCCTTTGAAACAAACAAGCGTTGTAAGTACTAAGGAAAAAGTAAAGTGCAAATTTGCATTAGATGATGCAGCTTGGCTTGATGAAGTGTTCTATTTGTCTTCTAGCAAGAAAATTAGAGAATTTCTAAGAAATTATAAGTTACTGATGTTGATTCGATTTTTACTTTGATGTCGTCTTCGCAATATTACTTAGTTTCTCGGGAAGAATTTTTAATACACAATGTAAGGTAGATAATAATACGGCATGTATCATAACATAAAACCCAAGTAGTGAGATCCATGTATGGAGCCATAGATTGACTTGACCATCGCATGAAAGCACAATGTGTCTCACACGTAATACCTACATATTGTCATTAATTTTATAAAGCGCACATAACTTTTTTACAAAGTCATTGGTGCGTGCCACTGGGATTCGAACCCGGATCCCTCGATTCGAGGTCGAATTCTAAGCCACTGGGCTATCACCGCTTTTACCTACATAGTACATATTACCTACATTAAATTAGATTGTTTACTGCGATATCCTTTGCAGGTATTAAATATAGGATTTAAAATTGATACCACAATTGATAGTGTCTTACGAACCACCAATTGCCACAATTGTTAAGGCTATAGTGTCCCATTTAATACAAAATTGTTATTCAAATGGAATAAATAAACCTCTTCGAAACAACGGATAAACAAGACTTAAGGAAATCTTGCAATCAACCGCCAAGTTGCGCGTATAAATACCTGTCTATTTTGACAGCAATAAATTCTGTATGAAAAATAGATTATACGCTTTTTAAAGTATTAGCGTGTCGTATCCCATGGCTTTTGTAGGGGTTTGTGTGCGGGCAGGAAAACAGCGTGAGCGTCTGGTATTGTCGTATTGATACTTATATCTTTCCTCTTCCCCAAGCATAAGTATCTATCAAAGACAAAGACAAAACGTTTATTTTCACAAACTTATGTATGGATACATACATACATACCTACACTCATGAAATTTGGTATACTTGTTTGGAAGCCGTAATAGATCAACATGTGTAAATATTGTGCTGTTCCCTTAATATTATACACACGTGTCGAATTGAAAACCTCCTTTTTTGACGTCGGTAAAAATATGGCTTTTAATATACGAATAATTCAAAATTATTATTATAGAAATTGTCATGATTCGTGAGCATAAATATTGTTCGATATCGGTCAATATACAACAGCTGAAAATAACTCGCTAGACCAATAGGCGACGTACACTGACGAACTGACGAACGATTAACCAATCGCGTGTCCAAACAACGCTATAAATGTAAAACCAACCAATAAAGATTATGCTCACGCCTCACGCCGACCACGTATCGTAGACCTAGTGGCCCCAAACTGAAAAATGAGCCCAAATATTTGCTTATATCTCTTCCCATTTACCCGCCAACCTAAAAGTGACACGGTGTCTGGATTTCGAGGGGATATTAAAAAAACCCGCAATTTTCCCTGTCCGATCTTACATAGAGCCTTTTAAAAGCACAATAAGCCTGCCAAACAATAGAATCCTTAGGGTGAGTGTCCATCGACGTGATGAATAAATTATCAAGGATTTTACAGGATCCATGGTAACTTGCTGAGGTTCATGTCTTATTAAAGAATTATTAGTCTTATTCGAAAATTAGCTCAGAGAGGTTCATACAGCCTCAGTCTTGAAGCACCATATTACTCATGTCTTGTTCTTACCGGAGAGATTTGAGCAACCATCTAAGCCCTCTGATTCAAAATCTTCCACCAGGCGAGGTAATCATGCCTGGGGAGCGGCCGTGTTCCTATTACGTCATGTCGTAGTTTTGTATATATGCCAGCGATGTAAAAAACTTCTATAGCGTGATTGAGGACCGTGTGGCGCCATCTCTTGACCTGTGACGGGAGTCGCCACAATGCACTTACGTCATCACTCGTTGCTGGCTTCATGATGGATTTATTAGTGACTATTCGCTATGGGTAATGAATAAAAGTTTTTGACTTTGATTTTTTTTTTGCAATAATCTGGAGTATGCTCCAGGCTTCCTCCTGTATGGGAAGACACCCGTGCTCAACAGTGGGCCATTAAAGAGTTGCAGTCAGGCGCCTCTCTAAGTAAAAAAATTAACTGCTCCTACGTCAACGTCATTTCACTCGTGGTCTACAATAGTTCCACCACCTACATGCTAGTGGACAACTGCCCTTACCGTACAACGACTGATCGTTAATCACTGTATATTTGACAACGCGTCACTAGCTCGCTTCTAAGAATATTAATAATGATTAATAACGTCACTTTTTAACGCCAGCTCGCTCCAGATTAGAACAATTTTATTTGTAAACAGAGTTCGATAATTGGCTTTTGAAAAATTTATGGGATCTTTTTCAGTTCTGTTTTAAATATGGAAGATTTTTTTTGTTTCTTTTTTAGTGATGGAAGGTAGCGCGTTTTGTTTAGACAACTTAACCTAGGCAGAGACATATTTTTGACTTGTCTGTTCTCTCCTAAATATTTTCTGAATCTAAGTAAAAGGGGAGTAAGAAGTAGGTATGTTAAAGGTGTTGATTTCCTTTCAAGTTTCATATCGAACTTCAACATATTCTAGTTACTTAAACAGTTATAAATGTCTTCTGTTACCAAATAAAGTTTTTTTACGGATTCTAGGAATTGACCTGAACTTTTGATATTAACTTCAGCTTATACCTTCACGATTTCTTGACAAATATTGTATCAACAGAAACTCAGACGGACAGACAGAGTGACAAATGACGAAGTAATCCCAAAAAGCATTCCTTTTTTCCCGGCACGAAATCCTACGAAAACTAATCGTTGCATGCAGTCATAAAAACTGAAAATTTCCATCACAATTTTAAAAATCACCTGCCATTTTAATAATTACGTAGATAGTTAATATTCAGAACTCAGGCGTGAGCTCAATGAGTTATTTATCCCCAAGCTTCCGCTTTAAACAAAATAGTTTTAAGCACAGGCACAAGTGAAATGTGAATAATTTGCGGCCATTGCGCCCCAGTGACTCCGAATACGAGGTGCGCGAAGAATAAAGGAAGAACAGAAGTGAGATTATTTCATACTATTTGGAGTCGGTTTAATTTTTTGTTGTAATTTTTAATATTAAGTCCATATCACAGAAACTATTTTGATGAAACTTATACCATTCCCTAAGTTGAACAAAATGAAAACAAACAAAAAAAAATGAACACGACCCGTTAATTAGTTTCGGTGATATGCGTGGAATGTTTGTCCTGCCTCCTGTCCTCCCTTATCTCCAGCTAGGTATAATCATCACAACTTATTCGAATAGCACACAACACGTGTTTCACCGCAAAACAGAGCATCATCAGGTGATGTGGATCTACAACGGTTGGTTGTCGCTTCTTACGTTCATTAAAAAGCATGTCAATTATCACGTCAAATTGTGTATAACCTAATATAATTATGAAATATTAAATAAAAATAAAACAATACATAATTATTTACAAAATGAATATGCCTTCCTATAGCTAACATGTCCCTATCTACGTGATAAAGTCATCGTTCTATGGTCATAACGCCCAAGTGAATAAAAATGTGCGGTTACGTCGCAGAAGGGAATAAAATGAGCGGTAGTGTGAAACGCTCTTTATAAGGCACTTGTGTCACTGCAAGGATGTATATGAGGAAATTTTTTATAAAATTAATTTAAATTAACGCTTCACACTCATAGCCCCACGCTAGGATTCCCTGTGTCGTGGGCGCCATGGACACACACAAGACGAGAACGAGAACACCCAGACCAGAAACAGAAATTTAAACGCATCATTCAAATCCCTGCACCGCTGGGAATCGAACCCTCCGCGCAGCGCACCGGCGTCTTAACCAGTGCGCCACTCAGGTCGTCGTGGTAAAATATAATCATTTATCATCGGTTGTTATTAATGAGGTTGTGGAAATGCGAAAGTTGCAGATAGCGTTTCACATTTTTTGTGAGAAATTTAAAGAAAGCTTAAATTTTTTAAAAACCGATACGACGAAACGGGGCGGATCTACATAGTATGAAATAACATCACTCATCTAGTCAAAACAACTACCAGAAAAATGCTGACATCTTGGGATCAAAAGCCATGTGTGAATTGTCCCACAATATTTTTATTTATTTAATTTTATTTATAGGGAAAGTGCCTCACAAGGCTGTAAAACATAAAAAACGTTTTACATATCGCTTATCGCTCACTTAGTATCAATAAAACCAGGACCCAACCAACCCCGGTAGACAATGTTAATGAAGATTTAAATTAAAAATGGCGTAAAATAATCCACATGACGCGTCGCCATAATTATGCGACGAATCCACTATTAATGTAATGTTTAATTTCCACCCCAAACTTCCCTCAAGTTAATTGCTTATTACAGCGAATGTACATTTTTGGGATTTTGGTCGCAGACAGGATTTTATACAGTGTTTGTGGTCACTACTGCCTGCGATGTCCAGTTTTTTCTAAATTACTATTTCTTAGTAAAATTAAGAGAATTCGTTAGTTCAATTTTGGAATCTTTTATCAGTATTAAATAATTCAAAGTTGCAAAATGTTACGAACGAAATTTTAAGATGAGTTAAAAAAAATAAAGATCAACATTTACTACAAAAAAGGAAGTTTTTTACATTTTTCTGGTGAATCAAATGTACTCGTATACTATACCTACTTATGTCTGAAGTAAAATTTGTTACTCAAAAAATAAAAACAAAAATTGAGCCATTGCTTTCTTTGATATAAGTTATTATTATGAACGTACACAACTCCAATCAGATCTATATTATCTATCTATATATACATATAATGTGAGGACAGTTTGCAAGCCCGCAGAAGATACCTGTTTGTCAGACCGTACACGTAGCCACGTAATTTCACATCAACAGTACCGTGAACTTTACGAAGAATAAGAAAGCATGGATATGACACTTTGAAATTAATTTGAAGGCGGTTTACAGTTCGTAATTTTATAAAGTTTTAAATAGCCCACAATGTACAATATTTCTTTTTCTATATTTTTACCATTAACTAGAAAATTAATGTGGGATCGCTTTACAATTCCGAAACTATTATTTTTGCTTTGCGTTGTCGGAATATCGTCAAGGATTGAAGCAAGTTTTTGACGTTGTTTTGATGGAGCTAAGCGCGCTTCTGCCATGGCGTATCCAGTCCATATAACTCTTTGTCCCCCTACCCCAGAACCTAATGAACTTTTTAAATTAAAAAGGGACAGAATAACATATTAGTCCGTCCCACGTCCACGGCCTTCGTCGTCCTTTATTTAATTACAAGTTTCGTTTTGTCACTTGAAATGCGACGAATTGGAGATTATGTGGCACTGTTACGTTTAAAGCCCTTTTATTTTAGGTGTGAAAAGGGTAGTTATTTTTTTTGTAAATGAGTCTGCACCTAGGTCGCCTCGTTGTCACAATGAGAAGGAAGGCCTTAGTCCACGACGCTGGCCATATGGTGTTGGTTGACTTCACATGCCATTTATGGAGAAGTTATCTATCTATAGAATTCTCAAAGCCTTGTCCTAATTGGCTGACATAGTCGACTGAGCAACCAACATGACAAAATTTAAACACAGGGCTCTTCAGTCAGAAAGTTGCTTTATTTTCCTTCATAGTTGAAGAAGATGCCATTATATTACTCTAATGCGTATTTACTTATAACTTTACTACGTTTTGAATGCTTGAGCGTAAAACTCCACATTCAGTCCAAACTTAAAATATTAAGTTTCTAACTTAAGTTTTTAGTAGCATTAAATATTCATAACAATCAACAAAAGTTCCGTAATGAAAAATTACGGTTATTCTTATAGTTTGCTGACCATAACCGTGTATATGAAGTAGTTTACTTCTTATTTTCTTAGAAAGAAGTTAGGTTTATTTTTGCAGATACGAGTACCTATATAACCTAATTTTCGCAGGTTTTTATTGGGTAGTTACTGAAGAGATAAGTTTGAGCGAAAATAACCTAATAGTTTTTAAAGTTTTAGGAAATTTAGGAATGATATGACTAGGTACCAATTTATTGGCTTCCTTTTGTTATACCGACTTTACTTTAGTAAGAAAAACATTCAATTAATATAACATTCAATGGTCCTTCTACATCATTCAGAGGACTGAAAACTGAAGGGAAAAAAGGTCTTGCAATGACGACCCTATCTAGACAAGAAAAGTACAGGTGGCCCTCCGACCAGGTGGATTGACGACCTGAAGAAGATAGCGGGAAACCGTTGGATTCAAAGGGCCCAGGGCTGGGCGGAGGCGTCAATTACGGGAGGCCCACGTCCAGCAGTGGAAAGGCTTAAAGGGATGAAGGAACATTCAAGTAGGATTAGCAAGCAACTTATATAGGTACTACTAGCTGATCCGGCAGGCTTCGCTCTGCCAATTAATTTGACTAATATCCAACCTTTTTTTTGAGTCATAAACTCTTAGTAAGGATCCCTAATCTTTTCTAGCAATAAGGCTATACTATGTTACTCAGGGTGAATGTAGCTTTCCATGGTGAAAGAAGTTTTGAAATCGGCACAGTAGTTTTTGAGTTTATTCACTACAAACATACACGTACACAAAAATATAAATTGTTCCTCTTTATTATATTAGTGTAGAAAACTATGCAACAATTTGTAACGCATCCTAAACTTATACGCCATACTAACAGTTGGGTAACTTAAACACTTCGCCTGAATATTACTGAAGTTGGTAAATGAGCGTCGGGAAGACATCAGCTGTAGCTGCGAAACTTACTAACTTGTGGTTATCAAGAAACACATCAAGTATTCTTCGAGCTAAACTAAACTTATCTCCACTTATTGGATTAAGATAGAAACTCAGACTGAGTGTACACATACACTTTGTACCTTCGTAAAACGTAGAAAATCAAGCAGACCTATATTATAATTTTACGTTTAGGTAACCTGAGGTTAAGTGGTCACTGAAGCCCAAGGACAACCGCCCTCAGAAAAAGAATAGAGAAGAAATCCTATCTGAGATTGCTTGTGCGTCCTCATGAAAATTTGGATGTTCCTCTCAAATAAATAATCGCAATAAATAGTCACAAATAAAGAACCACAAGACTTGAAGAGCACGCTGCTTTAAGGCAGGGTAAGGAACTGAGAAGCGGAAGAACTGAGAACTGAGAACAGTGAAGCGGTGATAGCCCAGTGGCTTAGAATTCGACCTCGAATCGAGGGGTCCGGGTTCGAATCCCAGTGGCACGCACCAATGACTTTGTACAAAAGTTATGTGCGCTTTATAAAATTAAATATCACCTGCTGTTACGGTGAAGGAAAACATCGTGAGGAAAGCTGCATGCCTGAGTTCACAAAAAAAAATGTTCTCAAAGGCATGTGAAGTCCACCAACCCGCAGTGGGCCAGTGTGGTGGACTAAGGCCTAGATCCCTCTCATTTCGAGAAGGAGACCCGACCCTGTAGTGGGTCATTAATGGGTTACTGACAAAGAACTGAGAGGTACCTCCCCAGGCGAGCTACTATGGCTCTAAAACCTATAGGTTATTTTTGGTTCGAGTGCATGAGAGTCGGCAAACATATTGCAGTTCTCTCAGAGACCTACTAATCTAAAGATAGTGAAGTATAATGGAGTCCCTGAAAAATATAAAACACGGGGTGAAACTAATAGAAGACACTTTATTCAATAGTTCAATTTATTAAATTTTTTCACAACATTCTACGACGGTAAAACCAGTAAAGTCTCACAGGTAGACTCTACCTACTAATCCGAAGACGGTGTCCGCAAACAACATCAATAAACCGGACGACAGAGCAATCGGGCAATCGGAACCGATTGCGGCAAATAGGACCGCGCAATGTTGACGCAACCTGAGCCATAGCTAATAGTGTGTGGCTTGGGTGTATATGCTTCAGGTGGACAGATGATAAAAGAAAGCGGCGAAGATTAGATGAAAGCAAAGATTTTTATATTTCAATATGGAGTGTTAAATTATCAAAAATGCGACACCTTAAATTAGCTCACTTATATTTTTAGGTCGATTTTATTTCGGCGAGACACTTTTTTCCAATATCTTTTTAGTCCCTTAGAAGTTGTAGCATTTTAGTAACTCTTTATTATCTTTGAAAAAGTTAAATAGTTTAAAAAGTTGAGCCTACTTCTACATTTTCTCTGGATTGTGAGAAACAACCGTCAGAAACAAATTCTTAGAAAGAAATAAAGAAAAGTGTTTGTTTGTACATGTATTATACACATACTAAGTCAAGTGACGACACAAAAAAAAATGACACTTAAATAAAAATAATAATAATGAATAGGCCAGTAACCTTAGTCTGAGTTTTAGCAGTTCCGAAACGAAACGCACACACACACAGCTTACCAGACGAAAATGCACAGTGTCATAACCAACAATAAAGCATTTGATAAATCATCACAAAAATTGCTTTATTTTCAATGTTTAATAATATTAACGAAACATTATAACCGTGAATTGGCCGTAATGCACTGTAAAATTTCGAACTAATACTATCCCGTAGGTATTAAATATTTGTTAGTATTATAATGTCTAACTTTAAGTATTCATATCTTTTACTCCATACAAAAATTTGATTTTAAATTTTTACCTCTATTTGTTATTACACTGTGGACTGCTGTGTAGTAATCCGTAAATCCTGTATCGCTAAAACTCATACTAAGGGTACAGTTTCACACAGGCTAACCGGTAGCCGAGCCAGTCCGATACAATAGCGCTAATCTTAACACTTATATCGGTATAAACAATACGCAAGGTCCCAGGACGGCTATCGACCCTTATACGAAATTAGTTTATCCTAATAAAGAAGCCAACTTTAGATAAGGCCTCTAAACAATAACTATTGTGTGGCGAGCCTGAATTTTCTCCATTATCGTAACTAACCGCCAGATGTTTAGTATTACTTTGCGCACTCGCTCAGAATAGTAACAAGATAAGTTGCCACTAAATTAGCCTAAAGACAACCCATATTATGTAGCCTTAAATTTATCTAAGAAAGGGTGAGTAATCTGAATGAAGCACACATAACCTCATTACTATACCTATTACCAAATACTATAACGTACGACACGAGGACATACAACATACCAACATTAAAATTAATAAGTTTCTAATTTATAGAAGTAGCGGGAAACCGTTGGATTCAAAGGGCCGTAGAGCAGGCCTATGGGAGGATTTGAATTACATTTAGCAGAGCAGTGGACTATGATCTATAAAATACATAGGTCTTATAAAGAATCGTTAAAACATAAGCAATCTACCTTTGTCATAGCCAGAAAGATCTCGCTGTTAAAACGTAAGTAAAAACAAAACTTAACTAAACAAGTTAAAACATCGGAACATAAATCAATATGTCTGGAAACAAAAACTACCTGTCTTCCAACAATTACTGAAGAGGAAGAGTAATTTAGTGACAAAGTTTCAGATAGCAAAATTTTACCTACCGGAGACCGAAGTTGTTCAAAGTTTTTCAGAGAAGTTTAAGATCTAGTTTCAAGTAAAGGTGATGCGTCGTCGGGAGTGTTTTAAAAAATCGGACAAGTGTGCGCGGGGCGTTAATTATTAGTGGTTCAGAATGGTCCTTAAATTGATTTTTTTCTTTAGCCGACGGTAGTCCGTGTCTCACAGATAGAGATCTAAACGGATGACGTAAGTTCTCCCGTCATCAGTACAACTTTTTTTACCAACTACTGGGACAAAATTAGAACGTTTTAGTGATGGGAATCCTATGTACATAAACGCGAAGCTTAATAAATGGCGTCGGTAATAATATGAATTATTTGATTCATTTTCCTTGGAATGATGTCCAATAATCGATTGGACATCACGAACTCGTTATAATAATGAAGAGTATTAAACAAATCGATTTTATTCGACTTGTTAGATAGAGAAATTTACGGAATCTTTTTAAGAACATATCTGTGCCACGGACAGAGGCCTTTTCTAAGGAGAGCCACTGAGCTTTGGTTCTTCTCATATGGCCTTATGAGAATTCAGTATGACATGTTCAAAATATGTTTTGTAGATAATAAAATCAATGTAGTTAACGGGAACCTGTGTCTTCACGACAGTTTTGATGTTAAATAGACGCATACAAAATGTGTTGGCTACTCTTCGCTTCGATAGATACTAAGACCCTGAGGTCATCATTAAATGGCCAGTCAATTCGATATGGAACCCTAAAAAGGACAAAGGGCCGAAAATTAGGAATTGTGGACTCCTGCACCCTGGGTGTTGGAGAAGAATACTAAAACAGCTTTCAAGTTTTAAGTATTGTGACTGACTTGGATGTAGATTTACTGGAAGTGATATCAAAATCCTTGGGATATGTCCCTTGGGAATGCGCAATGCGGGCGCCAAACGCGTTGAAATATGCTTTATTTTTTGACGTGAAACGTCTTTAAAATCGTTACTATACACAGGGTACCATGTCAGAAAACCGAACCGTAACGAATTGGTCTATATCCAATTCGTTTGTTCCATTCGTTCTGACCTTAATAAATACAAAACGATTCATCTAAAAAACATGAATTTAGTGTGATTATTTAGCGAATACAAGTCAGCTTACTGCTACGCCGATAAAGACGTTTCACGTTAAAACCAACGGCCGTGTGCACCGCGACACAGCCCCACCCGATTTTTTCGTACAAATTTACATTCTATTGGACCTCCGGCCCTTGAGTTTTTAGCGTTACATGGCTTTTCCAGTTACCCAGACATCTGAGATCTCCCCTGGTACTAGTTCTTTATTTCCGCACTACGTCGCCCCGCGGCGCCGCTCGGCATTTTAAGTAGCGCGCTAATTTAGCTCGCTTTAAATTGCACTATTGTTGGACATTATGGAAATTGCATTATGTCAAGCGACTTATATATTTTTAATGGAAGTTTTTAATATTCAAGGATTGTCCTGTCGTAGCTTGAGGACGTAGAATTTTAATAAGAAGGAAGTAGGTGATAAAATTTATCTTTTACACATATTTTATATTTTTATTGAGTTGCAAAGAGACATGCAGGACACCTGATATTAGGATTATTAGGTGATCACTTCAAAGTTAGACACCCACTTCCAAACTTTGTTTGGAACCAATTGTGATTTTTTGTGCTTTGCTACTCACGAGGACTAAGATGTTTGAATCGAATAAAGTAGGTATCCCAGGCAGCCATACCTCCCCAGCCGAAATATTATAAGAAATAGGTAATTATCATGGTACATTTCTCTTACAAGAAAAAAACATTACACAAAAATAAAATATCGTATATAAACTTTTAGATGTTATAAGGTACCTTAATTTTTTTATAATTTTTATAAATCTTAGCAAATACGCTTAATATTTTTCAAAATTTTACAGATTTCACCTTGTATGCCCGCATAGGGTAGACTGTTCTTAACCTATTATAAATTTTTATAACATCTTTCTCGTATAACAGTCAACAATAAACGCATTCTTTTCTTTTCTTTTTTTTCTTTTCTGAACGGCTGACATCAAATTCTCCAAGATTCCCAGCAATCCCGTAAAGAAACCCAAGATCCATTCCCGTGACAAAATATTACTAATCGCGCAATTTGTCCTCCGACATTGGACGCTGGGCTGTAATCAAATCGCAGTCATTTTGAATGCCTTTGTGTGACAATGGCGGTGACGGTCTAAACGATGAGACCGACCGTCCCACGCGTTGGAACCCTTGCCGAAATCTTGATGTGAAATGGTATACCTAGACGTGAACGGAATAAATCTTTTAAGGTCATTTTGGGTAATTTCTTGATCCATTGCTAGAATATGCTAGATGCAAGCTCCAAGATAGAAATAAAGTTGCATCTGTCACTTAGCACTTGTCGAACTTCTACCCGACTAAAAGCAAAAAGGAGAGTTATGATGTGGTTGACGATGGTTTCCTAAATTGTGATTTTTTGTGTAACTTTTTGAGACTCGAACCCGGGCCCCTCGACTAAGAGGTCTGTAAATAGATCTTAGAGGACAAAGATGGTTTCCTAAATTGTTATTTTTTGTGAGGTCCCTCGACTAAGAGGCCGAATTCTTAGCCATTAGGTTATCACCTTGCTCAATATCCGAGTACCAGTCTAAGCTTCCATTCAGCTAGATCCCAGAAGTCCAGCTACAAATTGAAACGATTTGTACCGGTCAAAGTCAAAAGTGAGCTCTGTCCGGTTCCCATTTGACTTGGAGAGTTCCGCACGGTTTTAATTTGGGAACCGTTTTGAAATCGATTCCACGAGGAAATTGACCGTGTATGAGTGAGATTGAGCGTCTTTGTAAAGCGAGTCGAAGCTGATGCAATACTCCGTTTGTGTTCCCCTGGTCTTTTAGATCTGCAGGCTCAGATTTCCTTTGTGGAGTTGGTTGGTACAAGCGCGGAGATTTTAAGGGCGCACACAGTTTAGACGCGATTTCATACGAATTCAACTCGTGCGTCTCGTCACTTCGCAACGGGCAGTGTGAGCACTCCCATAGTATTTCTAAGAATGGGATTGTTCGTGCGTACACGCACGTACACGCACAAACAATCCCGACCTTTTCATAGGCATGATGACTCATTTTCAAAAACTCTTCTATGATATTCAGAAGGTTCTATGATGTCTAAAATATACTATCATATTTTTGTAGAAAATTAAGGTTTTTGTGCAATAAAAGAGCATTTAAATTTTAAATTTCAAATTCATTCCAAAACGCTCGCCCGTGTCATGGCGTCTGTCATCACGGCTTAGTAAAAAATGTAGAGATCGCGTATAATATGCTTACGAAAAAAATGACGTTTACTGAGACGTGACGTAAATTGACGTAATTCGATCTTATGGGTGTTTAAGCTATCATGGCGCATTGTTGTATTTTGTGGATTTATGTTAACAAATAAATTATTAATGTCGACATTAATTAGAGAATAAATACATGTTTCAAAATCTTTGAATCCTATTTCATTAGATCAGATAAATATTTTGGCGATACTTGATTACTGTCATCATGCCTATTTAGGCTCTTAACCGGTTGTAAGTGGCATGTTCTTCATGTCTTATGTTTTGATTGCCGGAGAAACTTTTATTCGAAGTGAACATCTTAGTCCCCATGAGTAGCTAAGCAACGCAACCGCATTAAACTTCAGATAGGGTTTCTTCTCTATTTGAGGTGAGATGAGGGTGTCCATGGACTGCAGTGACCTTCCTAAAGCGATACTTCCTCATTTCAAAAGGCTACTATCTCAATATTATTAGCTGCTAGCTCAATATTATTCCATAGAACTGAGTGGGGTATAAATAATTCGGCAGCATTATTGCAAGTTAGTCTGACAAGTGGAAGAACTTTGGTCATGTCGAGCTTCAGTTTAACTTAGTTTGTACGTGGTTCCGACCCAATTGCCTTAACTCTAAGCTAGTGAACCAATTTGGATTCGGCCACTAAAATGTAGGTACCGAGATAAAATTTTATGTTGTTACTAGACTTAATTGACTTTATTCACGCAAAAACGTCTGAAATTAATGAATTAGATGGAATTGTGTAACCCCTTTGGCAAATTAACAGAACAATAGTTATCTATAAAAAAAATTAGTATTAATTTTCTTTTTATCGCTAACAACACCACTACATGATTAACTCCGTAACAAAAAGGAAAGTAATTTAAATTCTTCGCTTAAACTTAAACTACGAAACACCTTTGATAGACTTACTCTGTTTTCAAACTTTAAGCTTCAAGGCCCACCAGCATTTTATTCATTGCGGTAAAAAAATGGAATTCTTGGGAAACTTTCCAACAATATCTGAGTTAAAGAATGGAAGGGAGGGGAAAGTGGAATAATGGGGGCAATTTAAATTAGCCGCGACTGGCTAAAGGTCCCTTCAAAGGGCAATAATTAGCCCTTTGTCTGGAATTCAAATTCACTTTCATCTCGGGAGCCCTCGTAAATCATTTAAAGCGATAAGAACTGCTGCGATTACTTATTTTCTTCGCGATGACAAATGAAGAATATAATTTTGACTTTGCAACCCCTTAGGGGCGAGAATAAATGGCCAAGCGAGAAGCTTATTGTCTCGTGATGCTTTTCGTTTTATTTAAATCTGCATTTTTTTAACGCTGTCACGAATATTTTTGATTAATTTACGGAATTTAAATTTCATAAGTATAAAAAAACAAGGGCCAACTAAAAAACCTCAACTTTATGAAACTTTTATTGAGGAACGTCTAAAAATCTTTTAATATCCGGAAATGATAAATAACAACCTCCACATAAAATGTAATATATAATGCCATATAATAAATAAATAAATATTGTGGGACAACTCACACATGTCTTTCTGATCCCAAAGTAAGCTGGGAGCTTGTGTTATGGTGATCAGATAGCTAATAGACCTACATAATAATATATTTTTAAATACATACTTATATAGATAATTTACACCCAGACACAGAACAAACACTTGTGCTCATCACACAAATATTTGTCCTGGGTGGGAATCGAACGCACGACCTCCGGCGTAGTAGTTAGGGTCGCTAACCACTAGACCAACAGGCCAGTCAAGCCATATATACCATAATGCCATATATACCATATGCCATATATACCTTGTTTTGTCATACGAAATCTTTGAAGATATCATTATTTCGATACGTATACGATAAGTCTAGCTGCTGTGCTATTTGAGATAGGTACGCTAAGCCTTGGGCTAATCGTGCTTTACAGTTGTCAGTAACCCATTAATAACCCACTACAGGGTCGGGTCTCCTCTCACAATGAGAAGGATGTAGGCCTTAGTCCACCACGCTGGCCTAGTGCGGGTTGGTGGCTTTACAGTTAATTATCATTAATTTCTACCAATTTACGTAGACCAGAGTATTAAATTCTTTATTTATTAGTATTTTTCACATTATAAAGTAACAAACAGACTACGAAAACTCTTTAGTAGGGTACTTGCAATGTTAGCAACCTTTAAATGGCCAGGCAAAGTGAAATTTTTAAACATTTTCGCCATAATTATTCCTTCGCCATAATTATTCCTCACGGCATAACAACCCATAAAAACCATACAACGTCAAAGGGTAATTAAAACCGGCGGAAATGGTCCTTCAAAAGTATTCCTTTCACTCGTGCTGTTTTCTTGCAGCTGACAAACCTTTATAGCAGTTAATTACTCAAATATGTGCTGAGTAGAAGCCCCTAAGCAAAAGGGTTATTAAATGATACTTTTAAAATGTTTCATCATATTCAATGCACACTATACACTACACATATATTTATACTATAGCTCTCTATCTAAAGAAGCAAATGTTAGCTACGTCATTCAAAAGTACAAACCTAACACATGAGGTAATAATAAAATATTTATAAAAAAGACAGATAACAATCGCGTAAAGGTCCTGACAAAAGGACTACAGGCTGCCTTCCGACCACGTGAACTGATGGTCTGAAGAAGGAAGCCGTTGACTGTAATAGTCCTAGGACTGAGCGCAGTAGGCCAGCGTGGTGGATTAAGGCCTACACCCCTCTCATTGTGAGAGGAGACCCGAACCTGTAGTGGGTCATTAATGGGTTACTGGCAAATCCAGTGGTGGACTACAGAAGGCTGGCGGGAAAGATGTTCGGGTAAATTAGCCAAAATATTTTTTTTAGAATTTCAGGCTGAACATCAATTATACCTTGTTCATTTTCAAAACGGGCATTTTCTGTTGCGCGCTTTGAAAATGGCGGTGGCGAATTAAATGCGGGCTTCTGTGCTTTAGGTGGTCTTAAGCCGTCGGTCCGAGTTGTTATCGATACTATAGCAGTCGTTAAACCTTGTCGGGGCCTTATTGGGTGGTTTGAAAACATGCCACTAGCCCGTTTCTCCACCAATATGCATTGGAGCAGCATGGTGGAGTATGCTCCAGGCTTCCCCCTTTTGTGGGGTTCCATGCCCAATAGTGGGCCAGGAAAGGCTTTGCACCCATATTTTTATACCCTCATACATCCGTTGTCCATTCAATCAAGTAGAAACAAAATACAAGCAGAAATGGCGTCGTAATTTTGCTGTAGTCAGCGGCGACACAAGACGAAGATGGATCGGCGAACACACGTGATGTATGTGTCGGCAGTTGGGAACTCGTTATCTTCATCACTTCTAGTTGGACAAAAAAAAGAAAAAGTTGAATTGTTTTTTTTATTAGCCCGATGGATTCATCAAAATTAAGCGCTTTGTTTTCGATTAGGTAAAATCATAACTAAATAAAATGAAAATAATTAATATACTTGGCTAAGTTGACAAATAAATTGTGCAAAACATGTCAAATAAATTGTGTATTAGTAATAAGTTTTAATATTTTATTGGTTATTTGTACTGGTACTAACATTAGTTTTATTTTTTATTTTTTAATTTGCATTCCTGAAAAGGTGAATATGGATTGATCAAAATGCCCTGTAAAACCAATAACTAACCCATATTCGTGCAAATAAATGATTTTGATTTTGATTTTGTTTAAGCATTTTTCGATGAGCGAAATGTGTTATCCAAAAATGGCCGATAGTCGTACAATCTGTTTCCTTTCTCTATATTTTCAATTTCAATCTCGTTCGATTTCTACTATTCTATACGATAATTTGCAGTAAGTACAGTTTAAATAGTATCTATTCTTTTTTTTGCTAGAGCAGTTTAGGCTATACGTGTGATGGGATAAATGAAAATACAAAATCGTCTTTTTGCCGACTACTAAAGATCTATTCATAAATCCAATCCATTTATTAAATATTCATTCATCATCCAACCATTCAAACTTTCGAATTAAAAATCAACATTTTGTATTCAAAAGTTTACTGCCTCACCCGCACAATGGCTACCTATTAAAACTACTGATTTCAGGCCGAAAATTTTCGAAAAATTAATAAAATTTCCTACCAAAAGCCGCATTGTGCTTTTCTCAAAATAACCACCATTGTTCCATAGTATATGAGATTCCTTTACGATGAGTGTACACAATATTTCACGCGGCCATCTTTGTTTTCGATACAATGTGTCATCAATTTTTAATTAAAAACCCGTTTTACCGCAAGATAATGCTATAAATTTGGACATAATGGTTCCGGGTTGATATTTGATATCGGAGACGAGGCAGGTAACGGAAATATTGTATTTTTTATAATTTCCACCATAGTAATTGAGTAGCAAACGGGAATTACAAATGTTTTTAATGATTTTGTATATGTATGTACTGATGGTTCTATAGCGTGCTCTGCACACCCTATCTTTTTCTCACTTTTCTCTGTACTCTGCAACTCTTAACCACTTGGTTGTCTGGAAGAGATCGCTCTTAGCGATAAGACTTCTTGTTTTTATTGATTCTATCTGTTCTTTTAATGTGTGTGTGGAATAAAGAGTTAAATAATAATAATAATAACTATTGATTCATAAATAATCACTTAAATTTCCAATTGTAGTTTGGCCACAAGCCCGCTGCATTGGACAATAATACCCCAGAAATGGGAGAAAGGTTAACTTGAAAGTATCAATAATAATAACAATGCAGGCCACCTGATGTTAATGGTCACTGCAGCCCACGAACACTTGGAAATGGACACCCAAATCCTATCTCAAATATCGATGATAGCCTACCGAAGGCTGTACGCGGGCGCTTTGCTACTCACGAGGACTAAGGTGTTTGCCTCAAATAAAGCATCTTCAGCAATCATACCTCTCCAGCCGAAACACAAGACATGAAGAACATGCTGCTTTACGTCGGATTAAAAGACTCCAGTCTTTTAGGTAAGGTTCGGGCGAGCTTCTATGGCTCTGCCACCTAAAGAATTATATTTGACGGCGCTTCCATAAATCATAGAGTGAGTGGAACGCAAATGAATGACATTTGACGTTTCCCCGCTCTGACGCAACTACGAGCGCTAGTGCACAAAAGCGCGCGAAAGTGAAGATGGCGCTAAAAATAAGAAATTCGGTGGTGTCGTGCGAGTGCATTACGTGTTCGGTGGAGTGTCAATGATTTTGTGTGATTAGTTCATTGTTACTTTTGTTTGACTATTAGTCAGTGATTCTATCGTTTGTAATACAACAAGGCTACTTTTTATTCTCCTCGCCCGATCTACCTACGCCTACCCAATAATATCCACCGTGAATTGTAATATTGAGTCACAGAAAAATAATGATAAAGACACTGATAACGGCCCTGTGCCTTTATATTTATATTAAAGAAAGAAGATGCCTATTCATTATTCATTATTTATTATTATTCATTAATAAGGAAGCAATTGGCTTACAATTTTGCCACTTACTCAAGTGGCTCGGATTCGAATCTCAGTGGCAAACCGATGACTTTCTTGAAAGTTATGTGCATTTTAAAAATTATATATGACGTGCTCTAATTGAAACGGCGGCGAGGCACAATAGCGGGGGTTAAAAGACATTATTTTCAGTAGTGGATTTCTACGGACCGGTAATAGAAACACCTCAGAGACCGTATTAACAAACTAAAACAAAAGAACTCTCCTTATAAACACAGGCACACCGAGTAAAGTGCTTTAAAAACGAGTGTTGATTAAAAAATGCCATAAAACGTGGAGTGTTTGGTATCAAAAACAGTTTTTAAATCGCGGCTCGATTAAGGCGAGTGCAGGAAGGAGGTCTGTGCAATTTTCTGCAGCACCACTGAACACTTACCGCTGAGTAAGGAACTGAGAATATTGGACACGGTTTTATAAACGAAGATTATAATTAATTATCTTAACGCGGTTTAGAGTACAGTGCATTGGGGAAGTCGTCACGGATGGAAAAAGCATTACATCCTTTCCAGGTGATCATTTTCTCTCTTTCTTTTTCTATAGAGAGAGTAAAAGAGAAAGTTTCTTTACTGCTTATTATTGATTGGCAGCAATCGTCATGTATGAAAAAAGTGTTAATTATGCTGACCGCTTCCTCTCTTTTCTCTTTTAAAAGAATGTGTGCCTGCGTGTGGGCGTGCATGTGTGTAGGTGTGTGTGAGAGAAAATTAAAGGCTGCTTAGTCTTCACAGAAATACTCATTATTACTTATTTAATTGAGTTTAAACAAAAGTAAATATTTGGGAATTTCGTTCCTGGTTGTTTTGTTTTTATAGTTACGAAAAGTAATCAAGCATTTCGGTGCACATAAATATGTGCGTAAAAAAAGACGTTATAACTTGCCCATAAGCAGTATATAATGATTCTTGCTTGCATGTCGGTACGGAAAAACGTTAGCTCGTAATTCGAACTCAATAGCCTATTCCGGTACGCGTCGTATACAATGTTATATTATACGCAAGTAAAGGAGTTAAAACTCAAAAAATGAACATTATGCCACATCCATTGTACCACTTGTTCGCACATCAGCCGCCATTACACGCTTCTCTGAGGGAAATTGCCCCGCGCACTTCATTTCTCTTGTAAATTTCATTTTTTACCCATCCACCCTCCCCGAACACTTTAGTGCTTGTTTGTGCTCATTCGGGTGACTTGCGGCCGCGGACGCGGTCGCGGGAAAATATCCATTTATTAGTTTCTCAGAAATTTTTATCAGTTTCTCTGTTTAAAATTATGAAACCACCGACTTTGATGAAATTTATTATGAATACTTTTTACTGACTTTTTTAATAGGAACTAAGTTAGCCGGATGTTTTTCCGTTTTTCAGCTGATGAAAAAATGGCAAATTTCACATTATGTGGCGACATGACTTAACACTATATTTTCGTGCTTACTCGAAGTGAAGCGATTTAAGATTTGGGCGCGGACGCCAAAAATAAACCAAATCACATTTCAAACATAATAATGTTCAATTTCACGTCAAATCAATTTTAAGTTTTTGCCTGTAGGCTGCTACAAACAAAAGCGGAGTGACACAAACGTGTGTATTTGTCAGTTTGATACTGATACATTTGCATGAACAAACCACCGATCCTCGTTAAATAATATTGTGCTTTTCGCTTTGAGGGACTTGGCTTTTTATCCCATTTTATAATTATTTTTATAAATACCCTGAGTATTTCTAAAATACCAAGATTAAATAAGACTTTTAGTTTTCAGAATACATTTTTACAAATGTATTTTTATTAGAAACACGACCTGCCACCTTTGGTAAGTGTACAGCATCAGCATCTAGTCCATACACGATGCCTTTAATACGTGGTTAGCTTTGAATCAGACTCTGGCTGTCTTTAACAAGAAATCGCTAGGACTTCCGTCCGCTCTCGCACCCGCTTTCGCTTCCGCGCCCGCTCCTTGCATGCGATCAACCACTTTGTATTTCAAAGGAATTCTTCTGTATTTTGACGTCGGCAGATATGAGAAAAACATTCATAAATAATAACTTGTATGTACTACTGTTCTTGGTAAAACATTACAAAGTTCTTTCACGTCTTATTTTCGTGTTTTGGCTTTAGTTCAATGACCTGGCCTCATTGGGCTCTTGTCTTTATCTTTTGACTATCGTTAACACCATACGCAATTAGTTTTGAAACATGTTTCTCTTAATTGAGTCTTATAAATATAGTAAAAAAATAAAAAGACCGGGCGGAGTGGCGTCGATTCGGGGAGGCTAGGGTTCTGTTAAGGATGTAATGAATTTTGTGATTATAGTTATTATTTTTCAAATATCATATCATGAAGTGGTGATATTAGTGGCTAAGAATTCGAGGAGTCCGGTATCGAATCCCAGTGGCACGCACCAATGACTTTGTAAACTAAGTTATGTGCGTTTTATAAAATTAAATATCACCTTCTGTAACGGTGAAGGGAAACATTGTGAGGAAACCTGCATGCCTGAGAGTTCACAAAAATGTTCTCAAAGGCATGTGAAGTCCACTAACCCGCAGTAGGCCAGCGTGGTGGACTGGCATGCATCTTTCTCACCAATGGGTCATTAATGGGTTAAAAAATTATCATCTACTTGTTAAAAAAATTGCATTCCATAGGTTCTTTGCGATAGGTATTGGCAATTTTAAAAATAACCAAAAGATTCATTATAAACAGTAATGAAATCAGGCGATAATTACAAAAACTGTTTGTTGTCAAAATTTTAATTTGTTCCTTCATAATTTAGTTCATGATGTGTAAAGCCGATCGTAGAAATTAAAATAGCATATCCATTTTAAATCTATCTGTGATAACATTCCCTCGAATGCAAATAATTATAACATTTTTTTTGCAACTTGGTAAAACTCTACACCCAAGTTTTTTTTACTTTAGAAAAATTAATACACAATTTCCAGTTACCACTGGGTTTTCCACTTTTTTGTAACGAGTTTTTATAACAGTTTTATGAAAGCGTTTGTACTGTATCGGTGTTGGAAAAATACGCATTTTTTTGTAGAATGTGAAAATTTGTTGCGAATGAGTCTAGAATATTAAGTAGTTCCAACCGAGCAGAGCTATGAAAGTATAGAAATGTTTTTTGTATTTTTATTTATATATAAAAAATATGTTGGACCTTTAGGTCCATTCTAAAGAAATCTCTGTCCTCGCATATATATATGCGAAAGTAATTGACGGATCGTGATCTTTTTCTTTTAACTGTTTGCATTTGTTTCAACTTAGGGAATGGTAAAATTTCATCAATATCGCTTCAGTATTTCCCGTGATATGGATTTATAACTAAAAATTACGATTTTTTTTAAATTGGTGCCAAAATTTGACAATAGAAACACAATACTTTATACAAAAGAAACCAATCTTAAAAAATAGTAAGTATAATGTATGTAACAATTTTTTTTTTCATACATTTTAAGTCGATTTAATTTTATTTAAGGTAGGTATTATTAATAGTGGTGACATTTCTACCCGTTGCATGGCGCTATCAAAACAGCAGTGAAGTTTGTTACGTATCGCTTTGGGGTTGCTGCGGTGAATGAAAAAGAGTTGCCGATTTTCTACTCCATTCTGGATTTATAATTATAACAGTAACTGTTGAGCTATATTAAAAGGTTTCAACCGACTGACAAACCAACGCGACAAAATTCAAACACAGGTCTTTGAATGGATTCCAACTGGCAATACGACTGACATGCGATAAACTTAAATGAATGAATGAAAATGAATGAAAAATCATGGATTTGCACGAATATGGGTTAGTTATTGGTTTTACAGGGCATTTTGATCAATCCATATTCACCTTTTCAGGTCGTTAAGCAACGTCGGGCGCGGTCAGCACCTGGATGGGTGACCGCTAGTGGCGAATTATATACACGCTTCCGTGCTTCGCAGAGCACATTAAGCCGTCGGTTCCAGTTATTATCGACGATAATGGGCGCATTGAAAACATACGTGGCCCACTAGCCCGTTGGAGTACCGTGATGGTATGTTCTAGGCTCACCTGTTGTGGGACCTATGCCCAACAGTGGGCCACAAAGGGTTGCAATGTCGTTGTTTTACTACAAACAAGAAGGAACACCACGCAGGCACGCACAGTTTTGCGCTTTTTAAAAAATATTTTTCAAACCATTAAAAAGTTTTACAAAGCCGACCATCAGGGGAGTGTGGACTATTGTGTTATTGTGCGAAAACGCGAAAAAAGCGTAAACCCTCCCCCCTCCCCCCCTCTCTGATACAATGAAAAAAGTTTTTGAAAGCGGCATGATTGATCGTGAGCGTAAAACACTTTAGACGGATTATTGTACAATGGAGATACTATTATAGTATGGATACAGTAAAGTGGTGTAGTAACTACATTATTAGCTCGATTTTCAGAAAATATTGTAGGTATTTTGGAGTTATATATCCTTGTTTTTGTATTTACGTCGCGCGGGTAAGATATTATTGAGTTCGATCTAACGGTTTTTCGATCTAACGGTATAGAAAAATACAGAAAAAAATTAAAGTATCATATTATTACTTATTAATAATAGATTTTTATAAAAAATAAATAAAAAAAGAACATTGTTGTCAAAGAACATTGTTGTCATATTAATGTTGACTAAGTGCACATGATAGCGGTGATAGCCCAGTGGCTTAGAATTTGACCTCGAATCGAAGGGTCCGGGTTCGAATCCCAGTGGCACGCACCAATGACTTTGTAAAAAAGTTATGTGCGCTTTATAAAATTAAATATCACCTGCTGTTACGGTGAAGGAAAACATCGTGAGGAACCCTGCATGCCTGAGGGTTCACAAAAAAAATGTTCTCAAAGGCACGTGAAGTCCACCAACCCGCAGTAGCCCAGCGTGGTGGACGGCGGCCTACATCCCTCCCATTACGAGAAGGAGACCCGACCCTGTAGTGGGTCATTAATGGGTTACTGGCAAGTGCACATGAAATGCCTTGATGAATAATTTGTTTTTAAATTTTATTGAACTTTTGCATTACCGTGTTGGTAGATAATATAATTACTTACATTGAAAAATATAAATACTTTTTATTGTGATTCTTATGAGTAAGAACCATTTATGAGTGCTGTTAATAGCATCTGTAACACTTACGTAGATGCTGTTTTTGCTACTAAATAACGTGCGCGGATTCGTGAGGAGCTTATATGATTAATAGGTACACATTAAGCACCTGGCCTATAACATAAGGTCTGTGAAAATTACCCTAAATCCTCGTCTCGAATATCCGTAATCAGACGAGACCATTAATATCGAATGAGTTATGTCTGCGGCATTAATCATAGTGATATTACCTTACTGACATACATGATACAGTGAGTATCGTAACATGAGTCCTTGTGCTCCAGTACTAAAACCATGTTTAATGATCTTTATCTCATCGAATATTATCAAAATCAAAGTGAGAATTCTAAGAAATATCAAATCATAGAAAAACCACTTCGAAATTCGGAAGCAATTCGCTGGGAATCGAATCTACGATCCCGCGCACAAGCGTCCTAACCACTGCGCTACGCAGATTACTGAAATACTACAAAATGTTGATTTGTGTGACTCGAGCATGTACACAATCGTCAAAGAATTCGTATACTTATAGTCGACGTCTGTCATTAATATGTCATAATGTCAGTCTGTCTTGACATCGTCCAATACTAACAGCAGCTCGAAGCGATTATTAGCTTGGGTGTCTCCTAGCAATTGGAGTGTGTATTGCTTGTCACCTATCACCTGGAGAGGATCTAACTGACGCTTTTTCCTTATATCACGATCTGTCAGTTCACTCTTCTTTTACAGTAGAGTAAAAGTAGAGTGAAGTGAAGAGAAGTAGAGTAAAGTAAAATTCGCATATAGTAAATTCGTTTCTTAACACGCAGAAGTTGCTTGTACGACGTCATTGCATACATTTTGTCACATGTCATTGACTATTTCAATAAAGCAGCTCCATGTAAAGCCCTGTGTTTAAATTTTGCCGAGTTGGTTGGTCGGTCGGTTATGTCCCGAGAAAATTTAAAAACCTCGCAAATTACCTACTGAAATTCTACAAAAATATTGAGTTCTGAATACAGTACGCATGATCTCCTGGGGACGGGTATCTTCCGCACACGTTTGGGGCAATGTGTTAAATGGTCGCCCGGAGGCGGGTTATGAAAACAAACAAACTTCCCTAATACGCGAGTTGTTATGATAACAAGCTAGGAAGGCTTCTGGGAGCTTAATGTTGTAGCGTTCACTAATATTGTTGTTGTAAATCTTTCAAAGTACATTAGTCTGGCTTTAAACCGTGTCTGACGTCTGGGGTTTGGGTTTTTCCTCAATATGGCAGACCCGCGTTTCGCTTCATCGCTTGGAGGGATCGTAACGCTTTTTTTACCGTCCGTTATATCTCAAAACAATCTTGGCACTGACTATTGAAAAAAAATTAAAATTTGCTTTAAAGAAATAAATCATAGTTACTAAAAATCTGTTTTAGCATTAAATGACGAGTCTAGAAAAATCTAGTCTGAAAAGTCTAGTCTAGTGTATAGTTACTTCGTTTCAATAAAAGGATGTAACAATGTGTACTTTACGCACGGAAATGCGTAGCTTTAGTGTGGGTTTAAGGCACATACAATACTATTAATGAGATTTTGATGTCCTCAATCTGTAACTAAAACCTCAAAATGAAATGAAAATGAAATGAAAATGAAAATCATTTTTTTTGCACGAATGTGGGTTAATTATTGGTTTTACAGGGCATTTGATCAATCCATTTTCACCTATTCAGCTATTCAACAGGCTCAAAGACAAAGACAAAGACAAAACGTTTATTTGCACAAATATAGGTATAAAGTTGTTACAAATTATTTAGATCAATCTATACTTACCTGCTTACATGTTTAGGTATGCAAATATTAAGTAAATAAAACGAACAAATTAAATTCATAAATAACTCAATTTCCTATTTCTAAGATAAATTTTTCATTACACAACTTGGGCTACAAAAGTCACTAAAACGTCAAAAATATGAAATCTTTTCTTTTCAAAGCACCTGTCACCCGTCCACCTACGAGTACGTAGCGGCCGGCGGCATGTTTTGTATCTGTCCCCGTATTGTCCCACCCATTGTCCCACCGTTCCTCCCATACGGATTATACCTTGCATAATATAGAACATTTGTCATGTCTATTGTTGATCCCTATAGACGCTGTGCAAAGCTTCGTATCTACCTATGTTTTAAAATCGCGCGCTCAAAAGCACGCATATACCAAATCATTTGATTTTTGTAAGGATGACATGTTATGATGAATTACGGTGCGAGGTTTATAATTTGCTGAAAAGCGGTTTTAGGTAGGTATATAAGTCACAACGGTACGGCAGTCGGCTGGTTATATTCTACGTAAGTAAGAAAATACAAAAAAATAAATCAAATTATTATAAGCCTTCATATAAGGATTCTAAGAAGTCATGTCCATAACTAAATTACGTTTTTATTTTCTTCTAAAGCTGGCGATTAACCAACATTGTGTCATGTCAGTACCCATTAATGACCCACTACAGGGTCGGGTCTCCTCTCACAATGAGAGGGATGTAGGCCTTAGTCCACCACGCTGGCCTACTGCGGGTTGGTGGACTTCACATGCCTTTGAGAACATTTTTTTTTGTGAACTCTCAGGCATGCAGGTTTCAGTAACAGCAGGTGATATTTAATTTCATAAATCGCACATAACTTTTATTACAAAGTCATTGGTGCGTGCCACTGGGATTCGAACTCGGACCCCTCGATTCGAGGTCGAATTCTAAGCCACTAAGCTATCACCGCTAACCAAAATTAAATCGACTAAAGTAACAGACTCTATCTTAACCCCCACCCCGTCACGAATAATGAGGTACAATTCGCATAATTGAAATTTATAGGTCGTTAATATCGTGTAACTCCCGAACCACTTCTAGGGTTCAGTTCTTAAAAAACTTATCGAAGCAAAATTATTTTGTAAGTAGCGAACGATCTTGCTTTCACCTTTCAAAATGATACGAAAAGAAAAGAAGATAAGAAAACAAAAAATAATCGTTGTTTCTTTTCCAACGAAATGTTCAGTTGTAGTCCCACTTTATATTGACCTCTGATAGGTTTTCTACCCTAATTGAGGATGGTCATAGGTCATGAGATGCAGTTACCGCCAGGATTAGATAGTCATTTCCTACACATTTTTTATTATTCCATTCCATATTCACCTCTTAAGATAAATATTAGCGCATTCCATATCAAAATATTATCAAAATATGATAACAACAAAATACACTGTAAAACCTTTGTAGCATACTATAAGCACCTATAATCGTATAAACAATTGAATTTTCAATTTTTGCTACTTTACGGCGGGTTCAGAAACCATGGCTGTACCACCTCAAAGTTTTCCTAATAAAAAAAACGTTGCAGGCAGGAACCTTCTTCCGGCTGATGTATTCCCGCAGGACTATGACATGAGTTCTTCAAGAAGGGCATAAAAAAAGCTCTCCTTCATAGCCGGCAACGCACTGGCGACCCCCTGATGTTGCACGCGTCAGTAGGCGACGGTGACCACCTACCATCAGGTGGCCCGTCTGTCTGTTTGCTTGCTTGTTCTATTTATAAAAATAAAAAAAAAGAACCTCTTACCCGAATCAGTTTCGGACTTAGCACTTTTTTCGTGCGTAGCAACTTTTAATGGAATAACATAGTAGGTACACCACTAGGAGTTAGGGACAAAGTTTTTAATTCTGCGTAACTGCCTAATTTAGCTGCAATGAATGTGTTATCAGGCTGGGGTAATTCTTTACATGAATAGTAATCGGAGATGTAACGAGTGTTAATGACATACTTGGTTCATCTTACTAATCTTACTTGTAATTTTATAGATGCGAAATTAGGGATAGATAGATAGGTGGGATAGATCACGCAACATGTGTCGTGTGCTATTGAAACAAGTTGTGATGGTTTATGTGAAGAAGAAGATAGCGGGAAACCGTTGGATTCAATGGGCTGTCCAATTGACTAAGTTGTTTAATGCGCCTGCGTTAGTAGAAATACAGATAGGGTACCATAATCTTATATCTCTTTCTAAGTATCGGACATTTCCACTTACAGGCAGCCGTATGTCTCCCCTACTCTATTATAATACCTCTATGGTGAACGCGTATACGCACTACTTAAATTCGTACGAAATCGCGTCCGAACTGACCGCGATCTTACACAACGGTGCCACACGAATTGATGTTGGGTGCAAATAATTTACAAGCGTCACTCGAAGTTGAAGCAAGTGGCAGACGAAGTTAGTTCATTCTGTCGGGTTACAGTTTAACTTAGTTCCAACATGATTTCCGTAACATTGGTTCAATGCTGTAACTATTTGTGGTACAATAATGGCTCTACCATTTGTTGGCTGTTTATCATCCACTCCCATAGAATATACCCCTAAAAACCACCCTAAAAGTGTACTCACTACAGCAAAGAACTAACTCATTAACCATCTCAAAATCCCTAACGAGAAGCAGTCAGCGCTATTTACATAAACATTGCAAGAGAAAGCCCCGAACCCTGAATGGTCGTTTAATTCCCATTCAAGTGCACCATGAAACCCTGAGCGCAAACAATCAATTTGCTGCCAAAACTCCCCTGCTATTAAAAACCAACCTTAACTCCTTGTGTTAAAGTTCAGTTTTAGTCGTGTCGCATTATGGAGCTGTAAATATAAACTTGTCTTTTAATTTTCAGCGCATCGTTCGTTTGCGTTTATAGAAAACACCGCTGTGAATTTCAACTCTCTGTACAAGTGATAAGGTTCTATTTGTAATGCGCGGTCAGCTAAGTAGGGGAACAGCGGTAGCAATAAGTTTGTAAACTTGTTGGTACAGACAACAGTATCGCGAGGTGGTGACCAGCGTTGCCGTGCTTTTGACGGCTCGGAGTTTTGAAACAATTTGCATTCTAATCCCGAGCGTGCTTGCTAAACATGGACAGTTTCACTTGAAATACGGAGTTTGTAGTAAATTTCAGTTTCATAATGAACTGCGTTGTTTGCCAGCGGTGACAGCGGTGATAGCCCAGTGGCTTAGAATTCGACCTCGAATCGAGGGGTCCGGGTTCGAATCTCAGTGGCACGCATCAATGACTTTGTAAAAAAGTTATGTGCGATTTATAAAATTAAATATCACCTGCTGTTACGGTGAAGGAAAACATCGTGAGGAAACCAGCATGCCTAAAAGTTCACAAAAAAAATGTTCTCAAAGGCATGTGAAGTCCACCAACCCGCACTAGGCCAGCGTGGTGGACTAAGGCCTACATCCCTCTCATTGTGAGAGGAGACCCGACCCTGTAGTGGGGCATTAATGGGTTAAAACAACAACAACAATGAACTGCGTTGTTAAGTATCGGCGTTTGCATGCCAATGTTTAGGGCTGATTTGATAACTTTACGATTTTTATAATCAGACTAGATTTTGCCCGCGACTTCATCCACGTAAACTTTAGGGGTTGGTCAAGAGCGAAGTAATAAGGATTCCATATCACAATCCAGAAAACTTGAGAGTTGTCAAGGGACACCCGGAAGGAACGAAGTTTATGACATTGTCATTTACGACACTTTTTGCTGTCATGACGTAACTGAAGTTCATGACGTAACTGACGTAGTCATGAACTTCAATCATTGTCATTTACGTCATGACTTACGTCATGACAGCAAAAAGTGTCGTGACAACTTTTCGTAAGAATTTTTTCCGTCTAGCCCCTTTTCACAACGCGCGATAAGGAACTTCGTTCCAATAATGTTGTGTTAATTTTAATCCCAACTCATTCTGCTGAGTTTGCGTGACATAAAATCAGCTACATGTTCATCTGCTTCTCGTTAACTGTAAAGAGAAAGATATGGATAGATATTTCCTCGATCGAACTCTACAAGCTCTACTAATAAAGCCTGAGACATGCGCTCATCACCTATCCATTTATCACTCAGAAATCGTACCTTCCCTAAAATTAAACCCATCTTCGCAACAACCCCTTCGTACATTACGTCGCTAATGAATCACCATTCACCCCATCCCCCTGTCAACACCTTAAAATTGAATCTTATAATCGTACTGTCATTTATACGTACGTAATTTAAACTGTTAGCTACGTTTACGACCGAGAGTGGTTATACGATGAACTATTAAAAAGTCTGTTCAAATGCCGATTCGGCAAAGGTTTTATCAGTCCCATAACTGTTAAAGAATCTTAAAGAATCAAACTTTTACGAGTTCGTAAAACATAAGACTACATCGTAATGTCAATCACACTATGATAAATTACCATTCGTCCTCAGTCATTAATGTCTCCTCTCACAATGAGAGGGATGTAGGCCTTAGTCCACCACGCTGGCCTAGTTCGGGTTAGTGGACTTCACATGAGTTCGAAAACCCGGACCCCTCGATTAAGAAGTCGAATTCTAGGCCACTGGGCTATCACTGTTCTTCATATACCTATCATAGTATTTTTTTTATTTGAGGTGATTCCCACTACATAAGCGGTTTTGTAAATGAAATAAAGTCTATTTGTAGCCCTTAAATTATCGCTAATTGATGATTTTATTACGAATCCACAGACTGTAGGCTGGTCACAGATTGGTCATCTCAAATATTTTGTTGTAACTTTTGTTGTAACAAAAAATTTGTTCTGGAACCTTCCAGCGGTTATAGCTTTGTCTAATGTTCCATTTTGTGATATTATTCTTCCCCGACTTAAGAGTTAATATTATCAATTGAGAATAAGTAAGTGCATAGATTCAACACAGCTATAAATTAACAATTAAAATGCTACTCAAGTTTGCACAGTGTCTGCGAATGCATACAAAGTGTCTGAAATGTCAGCAAGCTTCAGTGTTTAGTTTCACTGGCAAGTATTGAATAGCTAATAAAATTTGTTGGAATTAAGATTTAATGAAAGCTGTTTTTTGTTAACTGACTACAATATAGCCATCTTATAGCCCACTGTTGATGCCCAACACCCGGGTGTGGGTCTCACCCCACAACAGAAACCCTGGAGCATACTCCACCACGCTGCTCTATGGTGGTGGGTTAGTGGCCAACTCAGGTCTGATGTTTTTAAAGCGCCCATAGCGCCTCCGACAAGGTTTAACGACTATCGTATCGATAACAACCGGGACCGACGGCTTAACGTGCCCTCTGGAGTGCGGAAGCGCGCATTAAATTCGCTACTAGCGGCCACCCATCCAGATACTGACCTCGCCAGGTACTTTTTGCTTCAACTAATGTTCTTTATTACCCATAGAAAGTTTTGGCATGAAAAGCGCCAACACTAAACTAACATAAACTAATCACTCACAGCGGTGATAGCCCAGTGGCTTAGAATTCGACCTCGAATCGACGGGTCCGGGTTCGAATCCCAGTGGCACGCACCAATGACTTTGTAAAAAAGTTATGTGCGATTTATAAAAATTAAATATCACCTGCTGTTACGGTGAAGGAAAACATCGTGAGGTAACCTGCATGCCTGAGAGTTCACAAAAAAAAAAATGTTCTCAAAGGCATGTGAAGTCCACCAACCCGCAGTAGGCCAGCGTGGTGGACTAAGGCCTACATCCCTCTCATTGTGAGAGGAGACCCGACCCTGTAGTGGGTCATTAATGGGTACTGACAAATCACTCATGTCGTAATGTTTCCAACTTTATAGGAGCTCTTATTTAAAATCCATGTTTTTTAATAAACAAAAATAGTTCTGTGAACACAACAACTAAAAAGTATTTCGAAATGTTGTCAACACATTGATCGTTAGAGGAAAATATTTATTTACCATTGTTTTGTACGGATACTTCGGGGTCTAGCTTCACGTTTTATTGCTCAGGATTATTCTAGAATAACCGCCTTAACCGGATAAGACTAAGTGCATAGATTCAACGTGGCTGTACACATTAACAATTCAGATCTTGGCAAAGTTTGTACAGTGTCTGCTAATGCATACAAAGCGTTTGAATTGTCAGCAAACTTGAGTGAATAAGCTGAGTATCTCAACGTAAGCTCGCTAGAAAACCCCTGGGTGCTACGCGTCTACATTAAGATAGCATTTAAACGGCTTGGTTACTTGTGTCATGTATTTATTAAACCCTCGCAAATTGCTAATACCCTGGAACCTTGTCACATTAACATCTCAAAAACTTCAAAGAGCTCACCCACGTAGTACCTTACCGCCACCGTCGTAACCCACAAAATTTTGATAACAAATTCCGTATTCAATTAACTCTCACATTTTGAAAAGGAACAAACCAAACTCATTTTATTACTCTGGTTTCGAAATAGGAAGACCGTCAAATAAATTATTTATCAAATTACATTACATTACGAGTATCATGTCAACCTCTCCTTCGCAGCCTCAAAGATATGGTTTCCCAGAATCTTGTGTCAATGCAAAAAGTGCTTTATTTGTTTGAGATACGATTGGTTTTGTCTTGCATATGACATAATATAGTTTTCCATAACAATCACACCATTATATTAGCATGTCGACACGAAAGGGACCCACGTCTGCGGCACCTGTTCCATGGTTATGTATGGGTACTCAGATTAAATTCGATTTCTAAATATTAAATTTGGTAAATGTAATTAGAGTGCTGGTACAAGCAAAATCGATACAGCTTTGAAGGCTTGAGAATAATGCAATTAGTAAAATAGTGAATAAGTAACAAACGAGCACTGGACACCAGGAGTTAAGTGGTCAACACAACCCATGGACCGCCCAACTTCAAATGCGCTGGTAATCCAATCCGAGATCTCATTGCGAGTTTTGCCTCATGATAACTAAAATGATATCAACAATCACTTAATATCCCGAGCCGAAACACAAGTCATGATGAATATAAATAAATAACTAACGCTTCACACTCAATAGACCCACACTAGAATTCCCTGTGTCGTGGGCGCCATGGACACACACAAGACAAGAACACAACACACCCAGACCAGAAACAGAAATTCAAATTCATCATTCAAATCTTTGCTCTGGGAATCGAACCCAGGACCTTCCGCGCAGCGCACCGGTGTCTTAACTTCTGCGCCACTTAGGTCGTCAAGTCGAATATAACAGCGGGTTCGACAGTCGAATATAACGATAAATTATTCTCCACCTATAAAAATCCTAAACTTACAAATTTTTATGTAGTACATGATCCATACAGCGGTGATAGCCCAGTGGCTTAGAATTCGACCTCGAATCGAGGGGTCCGGGTTCGAATCCCAGTGGCACGCACCAATGACTTTGTAAAAAATTTATGTGCGATTTATAAAATTAAATATCACCTGCTGTTACGGTGAAGGAAAACATCGTGAGGAAACCTGCATGCCTGAGAGTTCACAAAAAAAAATGTTCTCAAAGGCATGTGAAGTCTACCAACCCGCAGTAGGCCAGCGTGGTGGACGGCGGCCTACATCCCTCTCATTATGAGAGGAGACCCGACCCTGTAGTCATTAATGGGTTAAAAACAACAAACAACAAACATGATCCATGAAGCGCGCATAACCCCCCTGCTTAAGTTAAACAACGTCGGGCGCGGTCAGTACCGGGATGGGTGACCGCTAGCTTTAAATGCGCTTCCGTGCTTCAGAGGGCACGTTAAGCCGTCCGTCCCAGTTGTTATCGATACGAAAGCAGTTGTTAAACCTTGTCGGAGGTCCTATCCACGATACGGGTTTCCCACTAACCCGTTTCTCAATCCGCATAGGAGCAGCGTGGTGGAGTATGCTCCAGACCTTCCCCTGATACGGACCGACGCCCGTGTCAAACAGTGGGCTATTCAACGGTTAAAGCCAATCAAGCACGGAACCTAAAGCTAATAACTTAAATGAACCTTAGATAGCCGAGTAAAGTTATGACGCTAAGTTACGTCGCTGTTAGAGGATTATGACGCGCACTGGGTCTGCGTTCCAGTGTTAATTAAAGCGCAGTCATTAAGTGTCCATAATGCCTATTTATATGCAGCTCTTACGTTCGCAGTCGCAGTCGCGTTTAGAGTCGCATAAACTTACGGCTTGTAGAGTCCGATTGTGTTACGCTACGGTTTATAGAGTCGTGTTCAGCTTGTATTACGAAGGAAATAATGTGGACTTCGCATGGCCTTGAGAATCTTTTTTGTGAACTCTTAAGCATGCAGGTTTCCTCACGATGTTTTCCTTCAGCGTAACAGCAGGTGATATTTAATTCTATAAAGCGCACATAATTTTTTTTACAAAGTCATGGGTGCGTGCCACTGGGATTCGAACCCGGACTCCTCGATTAAGAAATCTAAGTATTCGTACGGTAAACATCAATGTCCTTTGTCAGTTTGTCTGACCTTTTCCCATACTAATGGTACACGATAACTATACCAATACTTTGACTCACGTTATTTAAGTATCTATCAAAAGGATATAGGAAAGTGTACAGAAATTTACGCCAAAATCCCCTTTTATAATCAAAGTCATAATTACTTGTTTTGAGGAAGATCTGTATTACACCTTTTTGAAGAATCTTGACTTATTCACTCATCCAATAAAAGTACCTACGTATTTCAGAGAACTTGATTTAATTAGTAAGTTGTAATTACATGGATCAAAATCCCAGCGTGTCAGAAACAATTACAAAAGTTCAGGTGTCTTCGTGTTTTTCGAGGAATGGAGGCTACCAATTCTTTTAGTTCATATGATACTGTCTTCCAGGAACTGAGAGTTATTACTTTCTCGAAGTCAATTTTAATTTTAATTTAAATTCAGTTTTCAACAAAAAATAAAACAAATTATAATCAAATAAAAAAATTAATTCAAAAGCGGCGTGCTTTTGATTATATTCATAATCAGGTAAAAGTGCCCACATTAATTCACTTTGATCGCCCGTCATCCTAAATGTAGATTGGGAGAAAAAGCGGGCGGAAAGAAACTCCGAGTCTTTTAGCGTAGGGGAAGGTGGGGTAAGACGGGGACCTTAAGGAATTTCATATATAAAACCATCTGTTTTCGATTGCACAATGTAGGAACATTTATTAATAAAATAATCAGTCCTTCTTCTTCTAATTATAATCAGTCAAAACAAAAAAAATATAATTCTTCTCATAGAAATATCAACTTAAAAAAAATAACTAAATCTCTCCATCTTACCCCACCTATAGGGCAAGACGGGGTACCCCCATGGGTAAGATGGGGTATAGAATATTTAAACGTCATCAGATTCACAAACTGGCCAGGTATGGACAGCTTCGTCATCGTTATCTTCCACTCCTGCACAGCCACAATGCGCCCACTTACCGCAAGTCTGGCAAGTGATCCATCCTTCAGTAGTACTCGCAATACAAGCCGTGGGAATGCAGGCATTCTATACTATCTTACAAAGATTTCTGAGCTCCTTCGTCAGCTTTGTTGGTTTTTTTAGATCTCTTATTTGACTTTTTCTTTTTGTTCGTCACCTTTGGTTTCGCTTTCTTTTTTACTTATTTGTTTACCATTTTTTTCTTTACTTTTCAAATGAATCAACAAAGTTATTAAAATTAGTTTTAGACGAAATTTATATCATCATCAAGTTCGCAATATATATCATGTTTATAAAGAACTTTAAAAAGGATTGACATAACACGCCTATAAATGAATTATTTAATTAATTAAAATTGTGTCGAGAGATTTTTCGCTTTTTCTTATAGAATAGCCGATGAGTTCGATTAGGAAAAATATTAAAATAATTAAAAAATTAGATTGCTAAACAAAAATATTGTCATACAAGACATAATTATTGTATGCCTGCATAGGGTAGATTTTTCTAAACTTATTGTAATTTTTGTAACATCTTTTTCGTGAAACAGTCAACAATAAACGCATTCTTTTATTTATATACAAAAAGAATAACAAATCAGCGGTTAAGAAGAGGTACCAACCCCGTCTTGCCCGCAAGTAGGTACCCCATCTTTCCCAAACTGGTCTTATAAGTTGTATTAAAAATTTTCAGGTTATGACTCAAAGCAAGCTGCAACGAATTAATGAGTTTAGAGTAGTAAAATATACAAACACCAATAAAAAAATATGTCACGCATATTGTATATCATATATTATGAACAGTCACGCACTTTATATACGTCAATAGTTAGATAAAACCACTTAAAATTGAAAAAACATGCTTACCACGTAGAAACGTGCAGTCATCCGATCAAACTTTTAGTGACCCTAACAGATACTGCTTAATACCATCAGATGGCATTAAAACAAATTTTCTGGTGACACTGCATTATATGTTTTAATAGGGTCCATCTTCCCTCGCTACCCCGTCTTACCCCACCTTCCCCTATTCATAACAGTTGAATTTTATTCCCGTTTGGGATCGACCATTAAATCGCTCACTGCCATTAAACCATGGCTTCGGCAAACGCTTACAACTCTAACAGTAACTCACAGAAACTCCATAAAAGCAATCCACGACAGTTTAAACCCTCACAAAAATACACGCTACATCCCTCCGCTTGCACCAAACAATAGTTTGTCCAATAAATTTTTCTCTAACCCCCAATAACCGTTAGTTCGCTGACGCTAGTTCTAATTAATTTCCTCGACGATGGCGCGAAGCGAAATATGAGACCCTTAACGTGGGAGTCGACTCCTAACTGCTTTGGGCGATTCATGGCACTTGTTAACACATCTCAACTTGCTGCTCTTTGCTGGGTAGTTTGAAAGTAAGCAATGTTGTTTATAAGAAGCGCGCATAGCCCTGCTGCTTGAATACATCGCAAGCGATCGAAAAGTAAAGCAACGTCGGGCGCGGTCTATACCTGGATGGGTGACCGCTAGTGGCGAATAAATGCGTGCTTCCGTGCTTGGGAGGGTACGTTAAGCTGTCGGTCCCGGTTGTTATCGATACGATAGCAGTCGTTAAACCTATGACATATACATACATACAATATATATACTATATGAGCTGAAGAAGACAGCCGTTGGATTCAAAGAGCTGAGGACCGTCAGTAGCGTAGATTAGGGGCGGCCCATGTCCAGCAGTGTACTACGAAAGGCTGAAAAGACGATATTCATTCAGTCATATCATTCAAAACTCTAAACACTGGTTGACAGCAAATGAGAGTAATACGGATATAGTGTTAGTCAACAACGGTGCACCGTAATTAGAAACCGCGTAATTGGAACTAAGAAGCGTTTGCAGTGAAGGGAGGAGCGATTTGATAATACTTAACTCATGGCTATGCTTCGGATCAAGGCGTAAATTCTCACCATCACCTGGTTGACTGAAGCTAGAAACATACTGGGTGACCTGGAACTGATACAATAAAGAAAATAAATAAACAAAGAAAAGTAATTACTTAATTTTTATTTCAACCGCCTTCAAATTAGAAACTAAGAAATAACTTTGCAAACAGACTGCAATATTATGTTAATTTTGGAGTCTGTGAATAAAATATGAGATTATCTATCTATTTAAGTTTTGTCTGTGGTGAGCGATCTATCATATCAGGTTTAGTTGCATGAAATTAATCTCCTCAATTCGGTTAAAAAGGGACAAGAATGTTCTTTCAAAGAGCATTATTTCGAAGCGATTATTCGCCGATCTGTTTCGTAACTTCGCCGTAAAGAGATTTGCCACTCGTCTTGTTCGGGAAGTTACTTAAACTTGTTTCCGAGTAAGTGACATGGTTAAAACTTCACGAAGGTTGAGAATAAGGAGGAGTTCTTATAGCCTTAAGTATGGGTTCTTAAGTTATTAATGGGTTATTTCAATCTTCATCCATAGTTTTTTGAAACTGTAAATAACACGGATATCTGAAAAGGTATCGTTCAATTCGTAGTCAATTTCCACGAATATATCTACATAAAGCCTTGGTATTTGTCCTCAGTAAAGGACAAAGGGAAGAAGGGAGAAATCATTGCCCTCCTTCCCGGCGATTAAACAAAAATAGCTCAGGAAGCGAATAAAAAATACGCTTCCACCTAAGGCGGGTATTCACAGGACTGCTTTTAACATGTATGCTAGCCGTGCTCGCGACTTCGTCCCCGTGGAATTCTAAAATAAATAGCCTAAGTTACTCCTTATTACATCAGCTATTTGCCAGTGAAAGTCCCGTCAAAATCGGTCCAGCCGTTACGGACATTAGCCGAAACAGACAGACAAAAATTGTAAAAAAAATATTCCATGCATTGAGTAAAAACATAAACCTCCTTCTGTGCGAGACGATGGCTCAAATAAATAAAAATAAAAACTTACAGAAGATTACATTTAATTTTCAAGACGTACAGTGTGACAATGGGACTCGAACCCGGACTAATACCGTCCGAGGTGTTTCCATTGGATATTGATATGAAGTTCTTCAAGAAAGGCGTAAAAGAGCATTCCTTCTAAGCCGATGACGATTGGCAGACTGGCATCCCTACCGGTGTTGCTCCTGTCCATGGGTAACGGTGACACTTACCATCAGGTGGCCCTTTGGTTTGGGTTCGGGCCCTTTTGTTTGGAAAAAAATTCAGCAAAACAAACTCACGTAAAAACAAAAGTAGATGTAACCAGTGAAGACGGTCCCTAAAGCTAAAATTATTACCAATAACCGCCCGTAACGAAGCACTCGGTCCCCCCTTTTAAGGAGATTAACACAAAAACAGCAACTGACTGGCAACGTATTTTTATAGCAGTTTATAAACAATTCCAATTTGTCTTAATGTCTAAATGAATGTTTGGGAGAGTGGGGAAGTTTAGCCGTTTGTTTTGCCTCTACTTGCTCGCCCTGATTCGATGTCTCCATTATTTACCTTTTCTTCTATTTGAAATGAGTGAAACCATCCCATAACCTCCGCAAACTGCGAAGGGGCCTTGTCACGTCGTTCAAAATCAAAGAATAGGGTTTTTACACTAGCAATAAATAAATTGATCGATAATATTAATAGGATGTGAAAATTGGTTTATAATTTTGTGTGTAACTTATTTTTAAAACACAAACAACAGTAAAATATCACAAGTTTCGTTATGATTGTTTAGTAAATGACACTCTTAGAAGAAAACGGTGTAGTATTCATATATAAAAAAAAACTCGTTCCTTTCTTAACTGTAAACTATTTTCTTGCAAAAAGTCCATCTTAGATATATTGTGTATAAATATTAAATACTTACTGAGAAGGAAGGGTGGATTTGAAAATCTACAACTACGCTGGCGGGTCCCACAGTGCGTGAAAGAAGATTTTATATTTTATATTTTCATACACAAACGAAAGAAAAGACTTGCGTAGCCTTGTGTACGAAGGCCTTGCGTGTTGAAAGCTTTCGCCTTGCATTTGAAGTATTTTTGGTTCTGTCATCGTTGACTGTAACTGTCAGTAACCCATTAATGACCCACTACAGGGTCGGGTCTCCTCTCACAATGAGAAGGATGTAGACCTTAGTCCACCACGCTGGCCTAGTGCGGGTTGGTGGACTTCACATGCCTTTGAGAACTTTTTTTTTCTGAACTCTCAGGCATGCAGGTTTCCTCACGATGTTTTCCTTCACCGTAATAGCAGGTGATATTTAGTTTTTATAAAGCGCACATAACTTTTTTTTTAACAGTCATTGGTGCGTGCCACTGTGATTCGAACCCGGACCCCTCGATTAGAGGTCGAATTCTAAGCCACTGGGCTATCACCGCTATAACTAAAGAATGTAACTAAAGAATGTAACTAAAGAATTCGTTACTCCTAAACATTAAAAATTTCGCGCATCAACTTTTAATCCATTCACAAATCCCGTGAGCTATATTAAAGGCAGCTCAATGGCAAGTGTATGCCATTAAAAACACATTAGGGCGGCAACCGACCCGGTATAGGTCATTAAGTGAGCCGTGTATTGTGCGGCTCAGCTTTTCAACTTGTCCGAATCTAGCAACGAGATGACGTCACCCGGAAACTGTATGGAATATTTATGGAAGGGAATAATGTAATCGCGGAGTGAAAATGAAAATTTATGCATTTCCTTCAAGATTGAGACAAAAGCGCTTGTCTTCAAAGTTGGCAACACTGGTGAGGCCATCAGGTGGCCCGTTTGACAGTTAGCGTTCTCGTCTTATTAAAAGAATATGGGACTTTATAATTTATAGAACATTTAAAAATGTGTAGGTACCTAGTTGCCTTTTATTCTGCAACTTCTTAATTTGCATACCTCAAGAAATATAGATTGATCAAAACGATCAAATTCGTGCAAATAATTGGTTTTCACACACGACTAAGAAGAGAAGAGATTTTTAGAGATTTGCCGTCGTAAAGCAGCATGTTCTGGGGAGGTATGTTTTCTGTAGATACTTTATTTGAGGCGAAAATCTTAGTTCTCATGATTAGCAAAGCAACCTCAAATAGGATTTCTTTTCTATTTTGTCCGATGCGAGTGTCCATAGTGACCACTTACCATCAAGTAGCCTCCACGCCCATTAACTACTCAATTACTTTAATTTCAACAACAACAATATATACAACAATAATAACAACAATATATAATAATATGCCGCCTACTGTCATTTCTGCTTAGCCCAAAGGTAGACTGGCAGAGAATGTCCACCTTTTATACCTTTATTTTTTTATACAGGTATTATTATTAGCCTTTATTGCTGATACTAAACAATGATTTTACACAATTAATAACATTTTTTAACTTAAATCTACATCGGGTTTCCCGGTTCAGTGGTCAGCGTGTCCAGTGACACATAGGCCTCTTCCAGCTGCTTCCATTCTTCTCTATTGATAGCTTTTCTAGACCAGATTGTCCCTCCAATAATCTTGATATCATCTGTCCATCTTTTAGCTTGTCTGCCTCTTTTTCTTTTGCCATCACGTGACTGCCATTCTGTAATAATCTTAGTCCATTTCATTCTGCTTTCCCTTGTCATATGTCCTGTCCATCGCCACCTTAACCGTCTTATTTTCTTTAGTACGTCTTCAACCTTTGTTGTGGATCTAATATCTGCTGCTCTTTTGCGGTCTTTTAGCGTCACGCCCACCATACTCCTTTCAATTCCCCTTTGACACGATCTTAGTTTTAAAAGATGTTTTTGAGTCAATGCCCATGTCTGGCACCCGTACGTAAGACATGGCAAGATGCAAGAATTAAAAACTTTTTTCTTGGCTGTCATAGGAAAGTGTTTGCTTTTAAACAGGTACAGGTTTTTATACAGGTTCAGGTTTTTATACAGGTATAATAAAGAATAAACAAATAAATAAATAAATAAATAGGGATGTGGGGAAGAGACAGTAGTTATAAGGTAATAATAGTTTCGACTTTCTGACTCACTGTCGTTTGGAGAGTTTAGCGGTCAATAAAATTCACCTCCAATTAGCTAACCAATCCGGAACCAATCAGGAATCAGCGATGGCCGCCCAAAAACGAAGTTTTAAAGAGCGGTCCAAAACTATTGCCCATAAAATGTAAATATTTGTAAACTGCAGTCGTTAAAATGCAGTCAACTTGCGTCGTTTCATTTTACAAACGGAAAATGCTTTTGGACTGTTTTTGTTTTTCCCGAAAATAATTGGAGATTGTACGGTTTGTATGGAAAATAAATGCCGGGACGACTATAGGTGTCATTATCTATGTAACCACTGCAACGTCAGGTGGTGAAAGGAGTTTCATAATGAGAAGAATTCGGGCATTAATACATCATGATGGACTTCACATGCCTTTAAATACATTGTAAATAACTCTCAGGCAAGCAGATTTCCTCAGGACGTTTGCTCTCACTGTTATAGCTGCATGACCTGAACCCGGATCTCTTCCTTTTTTTATAGAAATTGAGTAAACTGACATTAGTTAGTTTTTCTCATAGTCCGGACCCAAGGATTTCTCAGTCAAGGACACACACGTGGTGTATATTATCCGAAGGAATTTCTTTCCTACCTGGTGTCCCATGACACCACATTATTTTTTTTTTCATTCAAAAAGAGCAGCAAACAAGCGGGTCTTCTGATCCAAAGTGCTGACTGCAGCCCATAGGCACCCACATCCAACTCAAAATAGAAAAGAAATCCTATCTACGGACTAAGTTTGTAAATAAGTAGGTGTTTTACTACTCACGAGAACTAAGGTGTTCATCTCAAATAAACTATCTCTGGTAACCATACCTCCGCAGCTGAAACACAAGACGTGAAGAACGCACTGTTTTACGACGCGTTAAGAGGCTGACGGTAAGGCTGCGTTTCCACCAAAGATGTGCGAGGATGTATAGCGAGGGATGCGTTTTTGAAGAACTAATGGAATTGCTTCATTTACCTAGCCTCGCTTAGCATAGCTCTGGTGGAAACGGCTCAGCGGAGCGAGGCTAGGTAAATGAAGCAATTCTATTGGTTATAATATATTGTATCAGGCGTTACTTTGCGGAAATCCATTGTTATTTAAGTTGTATTTATATTTCTTTGCAACAATCCGCACACGTGGAACTTGTTTTGGTATGGACCCACCACCCTCCCTTATCTCTCTGAGTAGGTATATACCATAACAACTTATTCCAATAGTACACGACACGTGTTTCGCCCCAAAACGGAGCATCATCAGGTGATGTGGACTCTACAACCGTTGGTTGCTGAGACAGCAATACAACTTAAATTCTATTGGTTATTCAAAAACGCATCCCTCGCTACGCATCCTCGCACATCTCTGGTGGAAAAGCAGCCTAACGTACGAGTACGTTCCGGGCGACCTACTATGGCTTTACAGACAAGTAACTAACCAGTAAGTGACTAATTTTACAGCATGGACACCTCTCCAACACATCCACAAGTTTTCTTTCTTTAAGACAGTAAAAACAACCTCGAACCTAAGTTAAACCGAAAATTCTATATTACAAACCAAGAAATCAAATTAGACTTTAAAACCGGCATAATTACAACAAGGAGATGGTTAATTCCGCCTTATTTTGGCGAGACAACAAAAGGCTCACACATTACTACCGCCATTTTCCTCATTTTCCGACAGAACAAACGCGGAGATTTATATCTAAAAATGTTAAGCTCCCTGTACATTGTCAACGTATCGCTATTTACTTTCCATATTCGTTTCCGGGAAGGAAATGTTTCTACATCTTGTCGCGAAGCAGAATGTACGAGATATGTTTGTATATGTCGCAAGGAAACTCTGGGTCATTTCCATTGCGATTTAATCAAATCCCTCAAATGTTACAGTGAATTTTTCTCTACAATTAAATAAGATTGGGGTGTCTGTTTGTCATATAAAAAAAAAATATTTTGAAATTCAAAAAGTATGCAATAAAATTTGTTACATACCTTAGGCCTACTATTTTTTGAGGTTGGTGTTTTTAGTATCAAGTATTTTGTTTCTATTGTTAATAAATAGAAACAAAATACTTGACTTTAAAATAAATATACTTACTCTTGCATCGCAATATATTTATGAAAACATTATGTATGTTTATAAAAATAAGAGCAAGTTTATAACATTTAAGGACTTACACAAAACTAATTGTATTGTAACCAGGAATGTCCACAAACTTGTATTTCCAAAATGTCGGCTTCATAAAAAAAGCCGGTCATTTATGGGAATGTCCGTGAGAATATATAATAAAATTCCAATAGAAATTCAATCCCTGCCTTTTCACAAATTTAAACAAACTATCAAATCAGTCCTGTGCCGAAAGGCCTATTATGAAACTAAGGACTATTTAGAAGATAAGAAAGCGTGGGATTGAATAACTTCACTATAGGCTATTTCTATACATCATGTAACAATATTTATTTGTGAGCGGATGGCAATGGGGCGATATTGACACACACGATAGCTGTCACGTGAGTTCCTTTACTGGACCTAGCCATACTGCACTATAGACTAAGTTTTATTTACTTTTAAAAGAGTGCTGGGAGTTCTTTTCCGCCCGCTTTTTTCTCCCAGTCTACGTTTTGCCTGAGGGGCGATCAAAGCGGATGAATGTAGAAGGACAATGTATAATTTATCTGTATGGCTTTCATTAAGTGTGCACAAATTGTACCTAATAATGAATAAAAGCTTTTGAGTTTGAGTTTGAGTTTAAATTTTGGCACCAACCTCAAAAAATAGTAGGCCTAAGGTATAACGCAACAAATTTTATTTCACACTTGTTTGATGTCGCCATTGGCGGTCTTATTGTAACGAACGATCTCTCGATCTGGTAAGGAGTTAAAGCAAGAAGAGAGAAATTTGTAGCTAGGGTGCAAGAAATATGAAAGTACGATAGGGAATTGAATACAGAGAAATAGTATGTACAATGTACATAGTACGAAAAATAGTGTACAGTACAAGTTTGTGTATAACTTATTAGAAAGATAATCGGACAGTGCGTATCCTACTTAATTCAAAGCGAGATTTCACTCGACGTCTTGTTAAGGTTAGTCTTCCGGCGTATAATTTATGTTAGTGGCAGAATTTACATCGCCGTCCGGCGGACGCGCCTGGCCCTTACCAGCTATGTATGGCGGAATTCATACATAAATGTATTTTAATGGGCCGTTATTCACACTAAATTTATTATTTTCGCCTAATTGGCCTGTACCTACCTCCGAAATTTCTATTCATAACCCTGGCTGCGGTTTCGTAGGCTAACCACTAATATCAATAAATTAAAGTTGACGACCTCAGTGCCGCAATACGTCGTTGCTCTGCGCGGGGGGTCCAGGATTCGATCCCCAGCGGCGCAAAGATTTGAGGGTTGACTTTAAAATTCTGTTTGATCGGAGTCTGCATGTTCTTGTAGTGTGTGTACATGACAGTTCTATCTAACAAAACTACCGTGAATATTAGTGTCATGTAAATTAATTCACGCAAAATATTCACCAAAATTATACAAAGTGTCGGTCCCGCGCTTTTACGCGTCACGGTGACAGCAACATGGCGCGGAGGACGTCAATAAAAACGAGACACGACATAAATCCGCGCAGTGTACGTTTCATGACCGAATGTTCTCTGGGTATTGAGAATATTCGTGACAGGATTGTCAGTACCCATTAATGACCCACTACAGGGTCGGGTCTCCCCTCACAATGAGAGGAGATGTAGGCCTTAGTCCACCACGCTGGCCTACTGCGGGTTGGTGGACTTCACATGCCTTTGAGAACATTTTTTTTATGAACTCTCAGGCATGCTGGTTTCCTCACGATGTTTTCCTTCACCTTAACAGCAAGTGATATTAATTTTATAAATCGCACATAACTTTTTATTATAAAGTCATTGGTGCGTGCCACTGGGATTCGAACCCGGACCCCTCGATTCGAGGTCGAATTCTAAGCCACTGGGCTATCACCGCTGCATGATACGCGTGACAGGATATTCTCTGTATATTGAGAACCGTATAAGTACATTTCATGACATATTTTCTTACAACATAAACAATCGAATTTATAGGTCATGTAAAACATGGGTTAATAATAAAATACTTTATACGGTTCATTTTGTATATATACAATGTATGTTTAAACAAACATGTAACAGAAAATCTATCTTTTAAATTGTTTCACCCATAAACACCAATGGTATACAAAAATCAATCTCGCGCTTTTGCGCGTCGCGTTGACAGCGACTGATGACGTCAACGGTATGCAATATAAATCCGCGCAGTATACGTTTCATGACAGTATGTTCTTTACTGGATATTGAGAACATCCGGTCATGGAATGCACACGGTGACTTCAAACGAGTAGTACTACATAAAATATTCTTTAAAAAAAAAGGTTCTTCTTATTATGTTAGTAGGTATCGTACGTATAAATATGTAAAAATCTGTATTTTAACAAAAATTAACACAATGCCGATATGGTATATACTGCAATAAATGCCATTCTATTCTGTTCTGTTGCTGTTGTAGTCTATTCTGCATTTTGAAAGAGATATTAAAGAGCCCTTAGTGTAATTAACAATAATTTTAATATTACCAAAACAAACAACATCAATGAGTATTGAAAGAGCGTTTTGAAATTGAAAATTTTAACTCAGAAAGTGACACAAAGTGACAGCTTCGCGCTTATCCGCGTCACGTCCAAGTGGCAGCAACACGAGAATAAAAAACTCGACGCGAAGTAAATCCGCTCAGAGATCAATCTGTCACTCTAAATCATCTGTGAGGGAATTTATTTTAGCGTTAATTTTTATGTTATAATAATTGAGTAGGAAGGAAAAAGGCATACAGGCCATCTGATGTTAAGTGGTTCTTGCAGCACAATGACTCCCGTATCCAACCTCAAATAGAGAAAAGAAAATCCTACCTAAGATTGTATGAGGGTGCTTTGCTACTCATGAGAACGTCTTGCGTTCGCCAGCAGTAAAGTATCCGCAAAAATACCTCCCCAGCCGAAATACAACACATGAACAAAATAATAAATAAATGAATATAATTTAGCAACAATTGCCACGAAATATAAAATTAAGTTTTAGTTATATAAGACATAATTATTGTATGCCCGCATAGGGTAGACTGTTCTAAACTTATTATAATTTTTTGTAACATCTTTCTCATGTAACAGTCAATAATAAACGTATTCTTTTCTTTTCTTTTCTTTTCTGAAAAATATCCTACTTTACGAAGGGTTAGGAGTTAAGAGGATGGCGGTAAGCTACCTCTCCTCTAAGCGTTCTAGTTAGTTCTAGAACACTTTTATTCCTTTCTGGACCGCGTTCTTAAATTTAAGCGCATGAAGCCACTGGCAAACCTAGTCTTAGATATAGTGTTCAATTAGAATGTTAATTAATTTAAAGAATAACTCACACCAGTCATAACAACACAGTAAGTTAAAGGACAACTCTTGTTATGAGTTAACTAGTTTTGCGTGCAATTCTTTTGTCCTCAGTGCAACTTGCAAATTACTTTCTTGCGACTGGGGCTCTTTGAATTCTTATTTTTATTTTATTTGTTGTCTCATCGCGCTTTGTAATGTAATTAAGTTTGTTACAGTCACATTTTTATGAAAATTCTTGTTAGTTGACTGTAAAAGTTAAGTCTGGTATATTTGAGTAAGTATAAGATAGTGGCAAAAAAATGTAAAAAGGATTATAGGTACTCAATTATAGCTCCAAAAGCTTAGGTTCTCTTGATAGTGTGGGTAAATAATCCCGTATAAAACCTTTATTTATTACATTCATGATCTCATTTTGCGAGTTTTCATTTCGCTTGCATTTGAGAGCGTTGTGTTGTTGTACAACTTTTCTGCACACGCACGGGTTTCACGAAGTTTTCTTGCACTTTGCAACAACTCACCTTTGCCAAGGTAAATTATCATAACTTTGGTTGGTATTGATTCTTGCCGCTAAGATTCGAACTCGGACCTCTCGAGTAAGGCCTCGTCCAAATTGGTAGACATACCCGTCCGACACACGAACATATGGAAATGTTCTAATTGAAATACGCACAAATGTATGCAATGACGTAGCCGAAGAAACCGGATTCTTAGCCACTGGACTGTACCATATAAATTTGTAGAAAAATATGTACTATTTTAAAATATTATGAATCATCACTGCTATCGTAATCGTATTCCATTTGAAATCCTACCCTACTTTTCGTATTGCTTATTCCGCACAACTGTGGGTACAAACACGCCAAAGTAAATTGGACTCTCGCAAAAAGTGTCCGAACCAAAATGCAAGGACGCAGAAGCAGTAAATTCGGATTTAAGTTGAGTTTTTCAGTGCAAGGTTTCCGGACTAAAAGAAAATAGTGTCGTTAAAATTCCGTCCGTGTGCATAATTTCAAATTTACACAACTCTATTTCTGTTCAAGCTCGTGGGCACGGTAGGGTTGTCACTTAATGGCCTGAGTTTAATGTTTGTGTTACAAAGTATTGGATTTTTGACTTGAACTTGACATACCTTATCAGTCGCAACAGAAGGACATGATGCTTCACGATGGGATATAAGGGTGGTGGTAAAGAACGTAAATTTGTTTATTTATTTTAATATTAATTCTAGTAATTTAACATTATACCTACCTATGTTTTGAGTACCTACCTATGTTTGTCTAATTCTTATTCAATAAAGAATAAATTAAAGCAAAAAAATTGAAGTGACAACCCTGTAACATTTGCAACTAGCGCTTCTAATATCTCATAAAGAAAAAGTAGCTATCCTATAGGAATTACAAAATTATTGCAGTTTAAGTCTGGTCTAGACGTAGTAAATTCACGATTGAAGTTAGTTTACCAGCCAAAACTCAACTTACATCGAGCACTTGTGCATTTGAACAAAATTATTTGTTTATTTTCGTATGTGGTATGTTCGAGATGCTTTTATTTTTATACTACGTCCAGGCTGCAGCTTTATCTTTATAGACTTCAGAACTTTATTTGAGATAAAAGATAGGAAAATTCTATTTTGGCGTAATTTAAAGGAATTTGCGACTTTCGGGATGAAACCCTAAATATTTCGACATTAAGTGTTGTGTTATCCTAAAAACTAAGTCGAAATTCCATTAAAATTAGTTCAATTCCATTGCAAAGATTACACCGGCCAAAGAGAAAGACATCACGCGAAAACGGCTGAACAGATTTAGATGAAATTTGGTACACTGATAGATCATAAACTGGATTAACATATAGCGAGTATACTTTTTATCCTTCACTGCACCAAGTTTTAGAATACACACGGGCGAAGCCGCGGGCACAGACTAGTAAAATATAAAGATGGAGATATTTTCATCAAACGTCTCAGCAAGTGATTCTATTAGTGAAAGGGTAAACTTGGCAAGAGACGAACCAGGCCAGTCCGCACACTGATTTACTGCCGGAACAAGGTTTCAATGAAGCACTTTTAGTATATTTGACATTTCAATCCACTGATTTTATGGAGCACTAGAGAGAAGGAGAAATAATAAATAAATAAAATAAATATTGTGGGACAACCCACACACGGCTTTTTTGATCCCAAAGTAGGCAATGAGTCTGTGTTATGGTAACCAGATAGCTGATAAACATACATAATTATATATTTTAAACACCTACTTATATAGATAATTTACATCCAGACACAGAACAAACACTTAGTCTTGTGCTCATCACACAAATATTTGTCCTGGGTGGGAATCGAAACCACGACCTCTGGCCTACTAGTTAGGGTCACTAACCACTGTACGTAAATAAAATGATTTTCTAAGTTTTCCGTTTTACACCTTTGTACGGACATCGAAAAGGACAAAATACGTATCCAGTTCACAGTTTCACATCAAGTTGTCTCAACAGTTGATATTCGGTGGATTTCCATGTCACAGCCGCCGGACAGACGCCGCAAAGGAAATGAAAGCGGATTTCGACATCCGCCTTATGACGAGGGTCGCTACATCTGAGCCTCTGGACTGGACACTGGACAGTACTGGACACTGAAACACGGCAACTTATTTGTAATTCTTGTACCGAAATCTGTATACAATGATTTTCTAGAGTCGAATTACACCAAAACTAAAGAAAATAACATTTTTTTTTTAAAAAGTTAAAAAATAAAATAAAACGGTAGATAATAGCCTAGTAACCGGGGTTCCCATTAATGACCCACTACAGGGTCGGGTCTCCTCTCACAATGAGAGGGATGTAGGCCTTAGTCCACCACGCTGGCCTACTGCGGGTTGGTGGACTTCACATGCCTTTGAGAACATTTTTTTTTATGAACTCTCAGGCATGCAGGTTTCCTCACGATGTTTTCCTTCACCGTAACAGCAGGTGATATTTAATTTTATAAATCGCACATAACTTTTATTACAAAGTCATTGGTGCGTGCCACTGGGATTCCAACCCGGAGCCCTCGATTCGAGGTCGAATTCTCAGCCACTGGGCTATCACCGCTGTTGGAACTCAACCAGTTGTCAACTTGTCAGGTTACTGACAACCGGGGTTGAGTTCCAATGGCACGCAATAACGAACTTTTTTCAAAAAGTTATGGGCGGTTTATAAAGTTAAATATCACCTCCAATAACAGCGAAGAAAGCCTCTATAACGTTCTCATTTATGTAGTCCACCAACCCGCATTAGACCAGCATGGTGGACTAATGCCTACATCCTTCTCGTTGTGACACCCGACCCTGTAGTGGGTCATGGCAGGGTTACTGACAATCGCAAATTAGGGTAGCTATATATTAACACATTAACATATCCGCATTGATCAATATCAATTCGCGCTCGTCAAAATACATTACATCATTGTCTATCCTGTGGGGGTATTTTGTTACACGACAATATCGCGAACGCCTCCCAATAGATTTACGTGTCACAAATAATGTCACGAAGACAATGTAGGAGGATTTGTGGATATCCGCTTATGACGAGGGTGTATCTAGGTCCTTGGGGCTTAGAAAAGATATACTGAGGGCAACGTGATTATAATCTCAATGTCTGCAACCTAAAATTATACGGGAACGGAAATTTATGTGCCGCGAACGTGAACTTACGCAGTTTCGTATCGAGCTGTTGTTAGTAGAAAGATGTCAAAACAGACTGACACGTCATATGTCAGTCGACATGGCCAGCCGAGTTGGATTCTTCGAGTGACCGCTCTCTGGAAGTTGGACTTACCCATTCGGATCGTTTGTCCTAGGTAAACGTATTCGTCTACAACTTCGAGAGCAGTGCCGTCAACAACCACCGGTACGGGTGTGATATGGACATTAGACATGATTTTCGTCCAGGTCCCGTCTGCCTGTTAACTGGGTCGTTCTGTATAAAAACACGTTTCCGTATGCTATGCATCATAAATATAACCTAAAGTTTAATAATAAATAAATTTTCTCAACAACTGATACGTATTATACTGGTATGAAGTACCAGGCTGGCATAAATCAAGAACAAGCGAGCTCAAACCGCAACACTGTTCGGCGGTACATGATTCATTCCCTTGCGAACATAGTCTCCCCGGGCTGTCACGTGACCGACACGTACCCTGTATGATCTGAAGGCTGAACGCAATTTCAGCACGAACTTTGTATCTCCCTAACTATGTGTTTAGTAGTTTATTCCAATGTTTTTTAGGAAAAATAATCCACAAAATTGTAGATTTATAAATTTGTCAAAAATTACAGGCATAATAAAACTCAGAGAACCCAAATGTAAAGAGACATGTAAGTAAGTATACATATAGAAATAAAATAAAATATTGTATTTATATGCAACTTAACGATAAATTCACTCATGATGGGTTCCTATATGAAATTTCATGATACATATAATCAATTTTTAAAATAAGTACATTTATTTAACATTGAACGTACCTAACAATTGTAGTTAACTTTTAGAAAAAGGTGATTTTTGGTCACAAATTAATATCTGATTCTGTATTTTTTTTTTATAAAATTACCCTGATATTTTACATTCCAGTATGTATATTAAACGAAATAGCAAACATAACATTCTCGCATTATAACAATGGTTGGATACTAACTATTGCTTATGAGTAACAATAGACTGGGGAGAATTCAACAACTGAATACAAAATGTATAATATTTGCAACTTGGGGGCAGTAATAATAACTACAGCCGCACTGAGCGCTAATTAATAGAGATGGCATAGCATTAGATATAAGAGCCTGAGCTGCATACTATGAACTAAAATAATAACTTTTTGTTTTAAATGAATAGCAAATGCATACCCATACAAAGACCTATAACGATACAGAGTGAAGTCTCATAAAATTATAATACAAAATTCAAATGGTTGTCATTTCAAAAAGTGAGAGGCTAGACGGATATGGGGGATATTTTGTCGATGGAACGGGGGGTTACTACAAACTCCTAAAACCGCCATAAAGCAATGATGTTTTGTTTTAAATAAAAAAATTGTGTTGTCATTAAACAATTGTGTTGCCGTAGACCGTTTAGACCTGGGGGGTTACTACAAACTCCCAAAACCATCATAAAGCAATTTTGTTTTGCTTTAAATGAAAATAATTCCTGAGTTTTCATATTCGTATTTCATTCTGCTTGAACAAACAATGAAGATTGATACAGCTGAGGCAATTGGAACAGCCCAATTGAAGTTTCCACGAACTTTACATGACTAGGATAGATTTCAAATGTGTACGTCTAACGTACGGGGTATGTTACCGCCAGCCTCTTGTCAGTACCCATTAATGACCCACTACAGGGTCGGGTCTCCTCTCACAATGAGAAGGATGTAGGCCTTAGTCCACCACGCTGGCCTACTGCGGGTTGGTGGACTTCGCATGCCTTTGAGAACATTTTTTTTTGTGAACTCTCAGGCATGCAGGTTTCCTCACGATGTTTTCCTTCACCGTAACGGTAGGTGATATTTAATTTCATAAATCGCACATAACTTTTATTACAAAGTCATTGGTGCGTGCCACTGGGATTCGAACCCGGATCCCTCGATTCGAGGTCGAATTCTAAGCCACTGGGCTATCACCGCCGCCAGTCTCTCAACCCGTCGTAAAGCGTGTTCTTCATGTGTTGTGTTTCGGCTGGGGAAGTATGGTTGCCGGGGATACATTATTTGAGGCGAACGTCTTAGTCGTCGTTAGTAGCAAAGCACCCGCATACAACCACAGATAGGATTTTTTTCTCTATTTGAGGTTGGATGGGCGTGGGACCACTAACATCAGGTGGCTTGCATGCCCTTTTACTAGTCAATTATTGTAATGAAGAAGAAGTAAGAAGAAGTAAGGAGGGTTCATTTCAAATGATCATTACCAAAAATATGGTTTTGTAACTTGTCTTCAAAATCAAAAACAAAAATCATTTATTTGCACGAATATGGGTTAGTTATTGGTTTTACAGGGCATTTTGATCAATCCATATTCACCTTTTCAGGCATGCAAATTATAAAATAAAACAAATGTTAGTAATACAAATTAACTTATAAAATACTAGCTGACCCAGCAGGCTTCGCTCTGCCAATGATTTTTTTTTATTTTTATTTAATAGCCTATGTTACTCAGGTTGAATGTAGCTTTCCAATGGTGAAAGAATTTTTGAAATCGGCCCAGTAGTTTTAGAGTTTATTCGTTACAAACATACAAAAATACAAATGTTTCCTCTTTATAATATTAGTATAGATATAGATTAAAACTTATAACTGATACACAATTTGTTTGACATGTTTTGCACAATTTATTTGTCAATTTAACCAAGTATATTAATTATTTTCATTCTTCTTCTTTCGTCTTCTACGAGATATCTACCGAAATTTTACAGAATTTTGGTCTATGTAATTTTAAAGACATCAATGACATTTTTTCCAATTATCAAAATAAGTAGATAAATCGAACGTCCTTTTACCGGTTCAGCTTTTCCCTTCTTAACCTCGAATTGCCATCGATAAATTAAAATTGCGGCCTGCTATATCCGACGTGGTTTTTCGTTTAACGCCGGTTTAAATTCGATTATGGTGCGGCAGCTTTCATTTTTTTCTCTGTGCTTTTTTCTAACTGGCTCCGGTGCGGGCTTTTGAACATCGAGCGATTTCAAAAACCTTTTAACGATGATTTAAAATTCAAAAATTGTTTCATGTGTTCAGATTGAGGATCCTTCCTCTATTTCATCTTTTGCGTTTGTGTTAGAGTGTGCAAAAAATGCTTATATGTACCTACTCTTTATTTTTTTCAGCTTTTGATTTCAACTTTTCAAATTGTCGAAAAGTTTAAGCTTTGGCCGGATTTTAGTATGGGATCTCTCGTATTTTGGTTGGGAAAGTGTCTATATAGGAAAGATTTTTTGAGAAATCGTTATCTGAGACATCGTTACCTGGAACAGAGATTTGAGGTTATATTTGACCTCAATTGTAGCGACATACTCGTATCTATCGTATTTCCCCTCGACTAATATTGGTACAGGTTGAGGTTTAAGATTATGTGAGCTGTATTGATTATTTCATTAAAAATTTAACTCCTAAATTTTACATTCCTATTCCTCTTATTTTTTTGCTTTGGATATTTGCTACAATTTCGATAGTCCTCCACTGTAGACTAAAAAATCCTGGAGGGTTGTTGCTAAACAGTTAAAAATTTTCAAAAACGGTATTACGATTCACCCCCGCTTGTTCAAGTGAATATTCCGAAAATCCGGGGAGGAAAAATTCGGCACTCACGTGCACTCGCCAAAACGTTACCCGGGTAAAACTAGATTATTCTGCATAATACTAGAATAGGGCTACCAGGTACCTTGTCATAAAAATGCCATCAAAAACTGGAAAAAAAAACTAAGTCTTGCAACTCAGTTCTTCTACCAAAAAGTTATTAGATCTATATCTAAGTCGGTTAATTTCTTCGGTTTTTTTTAACGGCGTATTAATAAACACAAAATAATGTGAGACGATTTATTTTCATTTGTTACACTCTCTGCCTGCGAAATGATAAAAATTATACTTGTCAATACTACGTGAAAACTTTAAGGGGAGGGGAGGGGGTCTCAGCATATCCCACGAGTGGTCACCGAGGGGAGGGAGGGGTCAAAAAATCTTTAAAAAATTCACGTAGATAGTATGGGCACGTTCCCTTAAGAGTCCTTCTGTTCTTCGTTATAACGTAATTAGCTTACCTAACAACATCTTATAGTGACCAATTATTAATCAATATTAAAAATCTTTTGTGTTTTATGATTGACAGATATAAATTCCCTTTTAATTTGCTCAACGAGCCCGTGCCCTTGCCTTTATAACCAATCGTCAACCAAGAAAGTTCTTGAAATAATTAAAAACGTTATTTATTCGGAGAAAAAATGCGATCATATTACTTGTCATGTAGCACCAACTTCAGACTTTTTGTCAGCCCTGTGTAAGTAGTCTATATTACTATCAAATGGCCAGTGTACTCTATTTCCTCTTTTTTTTTTATAAAAACTTCAATGTGTCAGCCCTAAACCGGATTGAGCCGGTTGAACTCAATAGGCTCAACTCGGCACCGCGTACTAATGTCCTTAATTAACTATTTTTTAAACCAGAGGCTAAAAGTGTCTGTGTTTTGGACGTTACTTTGTATTTAAGCGTTTTTCTACCTCTAAAATGTCGATTTGTTGAAAAAAGGTTAATAGTTTAACTTAGCAACGCTCTTAAATAAAACCAACGTGATTTGAAATTGTTACGTCAGCCAATAATAACATCTCACCATGTTCTTACTAGTACTTATTTGTTCACTTCCTTCCACTAGAGATCCCGGAGTTCTCTACAAGTGCTGAGGGTGGCCACGAGAGCCCCTTAGTGGGTAAAAATCCCTACATAATCCTTTATCGCTCCTACAATACGGGTACCTTCTGTGAGCACCTATCTATTGAAGGTTTCAAAGGTATTATTATTTTTTCATATTCTTCATCACCATAATAGTATCGAGTCGTGAGCACTGATGATAGTGGTAGGGATATTTTTTCGGCCAATGAACAGCATTCAAAAACGCGCGCTAGACCAATAGACGACGTATACTGACTGACGAACCAATAGCGCAAACCAACAACGCAGTCAAACCCATGACTATACAATGCTAATCTTGCTACAAATACTTCTGTATAAATCAGAATGCGGATAGTGTTATCAAATCTATGGAGAATGATTCTACCAGAAAAGTGCAAAGTTTCATAGTTCTAGATGTTTCTAGATGATTCCCGTCATTCGACGAACCGCTTCATCAAATTCCGTCAAAATAGTACTGCCAATTTCGAAAGCCCATGCAGAAATGTTACGTTTTCAGCGCAAAACTTCAAGAAACAACTGAAAGTTTAAAGTAAATTTTCAACGATTTGATGAGTTTTAGAAGTTTAATTAAATTCGATCGAACTGAAATTGACCACTTTCAACTTAATGAAAACAGTTTCCACAAGCAGCTACTCCAGAATCCCGTCATGAAAATTCAAAATGCATATTGAAAAGCCAAATTCAAAATTCTAGTCCAAATGCCCGTCTAAAAACCACATGTTTATTTGTCTAGCCTTCAACCATTGAAATGCAAAATTGAAGCTCAGAATTGTTTAGTATGGACCACATGTGAAATTCTAAACACGGTGACCGACAAAACCACCAACCACTAACCAATATTGCCATCCTTAGATTATAGTGTCCTGATAGTTATTCGAATGTTTACTGGTTTATGCGTTTCAAATCAAGCGACTTTTTTCTTCCGTGGATTCAAATTTATCAACATTTTTAAAACGTTTTTCAAATTCTATTTGTACTCGCAAGTTCGTTTTCCATCACACGTACTATAAATATATATAAATGTATACTTACTACTATACTGCTCGTATCAATAGGCCACGGTGATCACTTACCATCAGAAAGGATATCTACTTATCTCTATTAGCAAACATCTCAATTCTCAATGCAAGCCGTTGTTTCTCGGCCAATAAGATTGCTGTTTGTTTCTCTCACCGCCCATCTGCATATATCTGCTGTGTAAGAAGCCTTATAATCCGCCGTCATAACCTTTAAAAGTAACCTTTAAAACAACAGTAGATCATCTTCTAGGCCGCGCTCAATTCAACTCGTGCATGTACGTGCGTTCACGCACGAACAATCCTGATCGTTAAAGTACTTTGGGAGCGCTCACACTGCGTGTGACTAACTTGACATGCGAATAACTCGCACTATAGTCGCTCGCAACATAATAAACTCTATCAAAATATATTTATTAATTTCAACAAAGCCCACTTACATAGATACAGACCTTTGTATATATAGCTTTCAAGAGTATGAGCCCCAGGAGACACAGGCGGTAGTGAAATCGTTTCAAGAACGATTTCCAATGACGGCTCCGTTTTGTGTAATGGACGGCTTAAGTGATAGACGGAAGAGTATTTTTACACGTTTTATTATCCGCTAATACACATGGATGATTGTGGAGGATTCATTGTGATGAATACTTTGATTAACGTCATTATTTTTCAATGGAAAAGAATGGCTCAAATTCACATCGAAAATCACTCAAACTGCTATAATAACTGTTAATTGGTTGAAGATTTTCCAGCTAAGGCCTAATTCCATAGACAAGAAAAAGTTGATAGATAATCCGCTTGTTCCTAATTCATCGCGATATTACGTGGCCATTTGGACCTATTAAAAGTCCAGCTTATGGTTGAGGATAAATAGACAAAGGAGACAATGATAACCATAACAATTGCGCTTGCCATACACTAAACGCGAAAAATATTCCCAAACTTCCGTCTACAAAATACCTATTATGAAGGGTGGTCGCAGGGGCGAAGTTCATCAAAATTACTTTATTTTCAATTCGCTTGTTACAAGAAGTGACACGTCTGCGACTCCGACCGAAACGCAAATGTTATTAATATTGTTATTTACACCGAAATAGCCCGAGTATTTTTTCGGTGTTAGCCCGAGTGTTATTTAAAAATCAGAATAAAACAAACCGCTTGTCGCTTCTACCTTTCACCAAACACATTATGCATTCAAATGCCTAAATGGAAGAAGATGTTTCTTCTACTGAATTTATGCTACCTTTGACCGAATTGTTATTTTGCTATTCGATACGGACATTCAAATTCCTTTACTTTGTACGATCAAGAAGTTGACTCGCTTTGAATTTTCAAATACGTTCGAGTATCGGATATGATATTTCTAAAGAAAACAATATTGTAGGAAATTTCAAGTCTTATTTGGAGACCACTGAATACCGCTGATATTGTAATCCCATTGTGTAAGAATTTTTATATTAGAAGATAGCATACAATCTTGGAGAGGATAAGATATACGCGTAAAGACACTTCAACTAGATTACTAGACAGTCAATCATCGAAATTCTATTGAATTGTAAAATAATTTTAAAGGCCTTAGAAGGCCTTAGAATTCTAGATGATTCTTACAAAGCAACAAAGGATTTTTCTGAATTTAAAAGGATTCTAAAGTTTCACAGCCTTGTTTAATCTATCTTAGAACAAGAATAGAAATAGATACCAGTACTTTGGTTTTGTTTACATAAGGTTTAAAAAATTAAATCAACTTAAAAAATGTACAAAATTGTGACATCATTTTTTTATATAAGTATACTACTTTCGCCTTGCTGTTCCTTGAGGTTGAAAAAACAGCAACACAAAAAATAAAATGGAAAGAAAAGAAAATAAGAATGAAAAATGTTTTAATTACATCTGCTCGACTTACTATAAGTTGGTCCTAATGCCGCCCTGTAAAACAGCTTGTACAGTTTGAGGTCCTACAATTTGAGGTCGTAATTCAACTGTTATTAGCTACGTGGGCTGACCTCCGTTGGTTAATTATGCACGGGTTGTTTAGGCGCAGAATTACCGAGGTTTCCTGGAACTGTCACGTGCCGTTTTGGGAAATGAAATTTTCTCTTTGAACTCTGTAAGTATTTTTGCAGAAATTTTGGAAATTAATGCCTATGTAAAGAAAGTACGTCAATTTAGTCGGACGCAGTGTAAACGCTCCTGTAGTATTTCAAAGGTCGGTATTGTTCGTGAGTGATCGTGCGTGTACACACGAGTTGGATTCGTACCTTTATCCATTCACAAAACATATTGCGGTGTCAAAGATCTTACGACACCGGTGAAGTAATTTCGGAAATGAACAATCTTAGCCTTTGATCAAATAGGTGTAGATGTGTAACACTACGGAACGGTCAAACTGATTGATCCCGGCCGCCAATCTAAAAGCAATCTATTTTGTCAAATGCTCACTGGTCTTTCTTCACCGCCAACGATAAGGCAACCCTTTTTTGGTCCATTATTGGGCACGGATCTTTCCCACAAGAGAAGGAGGACTGGAGTGTACTCTACCACGCTGCTCCAATGCGGGTTACTAGAGAAACGCTAGTGGCCAAACTGCACGGCTGTTTTCTAAACCCATAGGGCTTCCGACAAGGTTTAACGACTGCTATTGTATCGATAACAACCGGTACCGACGGCTTAACGTGCACTCCTAAGCACGGGAGTGCACATTTAATTTGACATTAGCGGTCACCCATTCAGGTACTGACCGCGCCCGACGTTGCTTAACTTTCGCTTGCGATCTCCTCAGGCAGCGGGCTGTGCGAATTACTATACGATAAGGCATGGAATATACATGGAATTCTTAAAAAAAAACGAGCTCTTCTTCAAAGCTAATAACGCACTGGTTTTGATGCTATAATAGTTATGCTATCGCTAACAGGTATTCAGTAGAACCATGGGTCAAAAGTGCGGCGTGGTCCACATTCCGTATGTGATTGCGTCCTAACGGGTCCGCTGATGGCGAGTGTGGACGTGCCCTAATTATTCGTCGCTACTGCTAAATTACTCACATTTGTTTATTTAGCGAAACACCAGGGGGTTGATTCTGTATGACCATTCAGATTTCGTGTCGATATCGTGTGTCATCCAACCGTATGTCATTTCATGAACTCGGCACGACAAGGAACCTTAATGTCTTTTCTATAAGGCACACAATAGATTGTCACGATATTTGACTTTTAAGCCTTTTTTTACTTTTTATCACGGGCAAGACACGACATTGCCGCGATACGAGTGTGAATGGTATACAGAATCAGGGCCCTGAAGTATTCGTGTGAGGTATGTCCACTTGGCCCACAGAAATATCTTAGAGGAATCCGTTCGAGTAGGTATTCGTTTTTAAAAGCTTTTATGGATAACCTATATTATAGGATGATGGATAGCCAGCGTGGTGGACGGCGGCCTACATCCCTCTCATTGTGAGAGGACACCCGACCCTATAGTGGGTCAATAATGGGTTACTGACATGAATGACCTTCAAAGTTGGAAACCCGTTGGCTCTAAACTGAAAAAAACTAATCTCAAAAGCTCTAAAAATAACATTTTTTACAATTTTTGTCTGTCTGTCTGTTTGTTCCGGCTAATCTCTGGAACGGCTGGTCTTGACAGTTGATGTTTGGAAGGAGTAATTAAGGAAATTTTTATTTTGGATTTATAAGTACTATAATAGGCATGATGACTAATTTTCAAAAACTCTTCTATGATATTCAGAAGTTTCTGTTATGTCTAAAATATTATATCATATTTTTGTAGAAAATTAAGGTTTTTGTGCAATAAAAGTACATTTGAATTTTAAGTTTCAAATTCATTCCAAAACGCTCGCCCGTGTCATGGCGTCTGTCATTGCGCCACGGCTCAGTAAAAAATGCCGGATCGCGTATAATATGCTTACGAAAAAAATGACGTTTACTAAGACGTGACGTAAATTGACGTAATTCGATCTGATGGGTGTTTAAGCTATCATGGCGGATTGTTGTATTTTGTAGATTTATTTTAACAAATAAATTATTAATCTCGACATTAATAAGAGAATAAATACATGTTTCAAAATCTTTGAATCCTATTTCATTAGATCAGATAAATATTTTGGAGATACTTGATTACTGTCATCATGCCTATTATAGTTAGAATTCTAATTCCACGCGGACCAAGTTGCGGGTACAACTAGTAAACAAATAAAAATGACCACAAATTTATTCAAAATTGGGCAGAACAGCGTCGGGTCAGAGTAATATTCAGTGTTATGAAAATGCTAATAAATTTTCTTCTAGCGATCATATAGTCGTAGTAAAGCAAAACAACGATAAAAGCCAAAATGGTACTCCATTAAAACAATTCTGCTACAAATAAACAGGGTACAGAGGCCGGCCATAAAACATTTTATCTTTCCGTGTAAATTGTCACAATATTTGCACGTAAATTTTAATTAACACCCAGACTAATTGTCTGACTAAAATTCAAAGGAGCAAGTGATAAGGGTTACTTCGGAATTGTCGTTAGTAAGGTGAATAAGAGTTTCAGTTTCGTTAGTGCGGAATTATGAAATAATGACGGTGTAATTGGTTTTGTTTTGTTTGCGGTTTGCGGAAATTTCACAGAGCTCTTTAAAAGGGGTTTATTAGCTCGGCTTGTAATTATAATAATGATATCTCACTAACAGAGTCTTTTAAAGTTTATTATTACATTCTTCTATTTAATATTCCTGTTTTTATAGTTTGGATCTAGCGATAATTCCACGATATTAATAATGAGAAATCTTAAAAACGTTTTCTAGAATGTAAAGTTGTAGCGTCAGGATATCAAAACTGGGACACGTCAAATTGGGGCATTTATTTTTAGATTGCTTTTATATTTCGGGAACTGCTGTGATATATAAATAACTTCGACTATTAGGCTACCTAATTTTCTTACCAACAACACTACCACATGCCTAGGACCATGAGAAAGTTAAGTCTCCATCAGAAAATTTGAGGCCTCTTTCACTTCTTCTCTTGTGTATTATCCATCAGGTCATATCAAACCTCTTTGGCTGTAGGTACTCACTCACTTGACCAAAACCATCACATCACTTTCTACAAAAATTGTACAAACCTTTTAAATTATCATTTTTGTGAGTCTGTTAAAAAGCAAGCTTTTAAAAAGACAAAAGCTTGTTAAGTATGCGTAGAACGTGTTCGCATGTAATCTTACGAGTAGCAGTTCAGAGCCTGTGCACACTGGAATCACCTGTCTACATACACCTGTCAGCGGCTGTCCAAGTTATAAAATCCCGGGGTTTTGACAAAAATATATAGGTACCTAATACAAAAATTATCTTTAAATTTAGTAAAAAGATATTTTTATAAAACTGTGAATTGCTTTCAAACTAAAAAGTAAGAAATAACATTATGTTTCGGTCCTGACCGAGGACCTTCTTCAGGAGCGAAACATGTCGACATTACCGATAAATAAATAATACCGTGAGTAAAACCGGTTGATAGATTACTAAAATGTTAGTTTACACTCACGATTTGTTTAATGATAAAAATTGGACCCCAGACTCGTTTGAGTATTTTTTTCTATTCCTGATAATTTCAGTTTTTTAGAGCTTGCCATTACCGTATTTTCGGGGAAATTCAGTGATGGAGGTTTTCGAGTGCACAAAAAATAGGAGAATTTAAGCTTTGTTACGGTAGTATTTTGGGTGAATGATTTTCGGTTGGTGTGAGGTTCCCGAATAGATTTTTAAAAACCTTCTTGGCGAAAGTGGAGTGTGACGACTCAATTTTTTGATCTAAAAACGTTCACCAAGATAACTGCATACAGCTGAAACGGAATAGGGAGAAAGAATAGAAAAATACAAAACCAGCAACAACATGGACATACCTACTCGTATGTAGATTTTCATAGCTGTACCGTCAGCATGAACACTGTCTTCAAAGCATTCGTACAGTAAACGTCAGTTATTAGTATGTCATAATTATGTCAGTCTATCTGACATCTCCCCATACTAATGGCAAACGTTAACTATACTAATACTTTGATGATAGTGTTCATGCTCGCTTTTGTTTATTATTCGAAATAAACGTATCTGATCTATCTTCCTTCCTTCCTTTCGGCCCTTGGTAGTCCACTGCTGGACATAGGCCTCCCCTAATCGACGCCACTCCGCCCGGTCCTGGGCCCTCTGAATCCAACGGTTTCCCGCTGTCTTCTTGAGGTCGTCAGTCCACCTTGTACCTATCTATCTGAATCTATCTATCTATCTAAATACAATAAATTCACGTACAAAGTTACTGGCAAAAGCTCGCAAGTGCCGAATAAATAAGAGGAATGAGTGCCGATTTACGTGTGCAAATAATACCTGAATGAATATTCAACAACTTTACTGTTGAAAGAGTAAAATCCTGGCATAACTCGAATACTCTTCACTTTTATAAATTCGGTGAGTTTGTCTACTGTTTGATTTCAATTGATGAAATAACAACTTATTTGACCAGTTTTTTAATTCGGAATGTATATTATGAGTTTACCACTAATTAAAATAGTTCTGTGAAAATTCCGAAGTGTAAAACTTTAAGTCTAGCTTAATATTTTACCGGTTTTTTTTATTTTGAAAGTGACACAAGGTAACCTAACTACACAAGGTAATGAAATAAAAGTTTTTATTTCTCAATTATTAAAAAAATATCCTCAATTTTGAACAATTGTTCAAGCACCAAGTATTCCTTAAAGAAGCAATTTATAGGTTTGTCTATGAGCTTAAATCTACGTACCTATTCTTTTTCTAAAGCACAGTCGCACTTGTATGCTGGTGGCGAAGACCGGGTGGCAACAAGCCAAGTCACGTTCAAGCTGTCGGAAAAGGAGAAATAAGTGAAAAAAAAAACCGAAAAATTATGAGTGTGGTGAAGTTGTTGTAGACTTTAATTAAGCTAAATTTTAAGGTTTGTTACACAAATATAACTCTAAAAAAGCAACGATAAGTAGGTAACTAAATTGGAATTTTAAAACAATGATAAATAGATTTCTACTTACTTTATCTGCAAAGACGGATAAAAATGTTTTCTTCTAGATTTCTTATTCAGCCAAAGCTCAAAATTTAATTGTATCGATCAATCGATAAAATATAAGTACGTTCACTGAATATTTTTTCATAATATCATCTCTATATCTGCGTATAGCGTTTTAAAAAACGATATACTTCTTTTACCATACTCCCACCTACCACCACTGTCAGTGGGAGTTACCAAGGACGTAATGAACTAATGTTGCTGACGCATTCCCCCTTACGAGATCCCAGAGAAGAATATTTAAGGTTGAAAAATAGTAGCATAATTTCGTTCGTAAATTAAATAGAACGCGCTTGGAAATTTGGTTTTCTATTTTATGGTTTCTCTGCCCTCTATGGGTTTCTATGGCCTTATCCAAATCCTTCAATACTGGTTCTTGAGTAACGTTTATGGAAAAACAGAAAAGCTATTACTTCTAACGCACCTACTCCCTCTAAATTTGGCGTATTTCCTAAATTTTGGTCCTTCGAGCCGGATGTCCTTATCCAAATCTTCGGCACCCACTTGAAATTTCAATACCGGTTCTTGAGCACCGTTAATGCAAAAACAGATAAGCTATTACTTCTAACCTACGGTTAGGGGGGAGAAGAGGGGGGAGATTATCCCTCGTTATTCCCAGGCCACTCCTTGTTTGGCGTCATTATGATAATTTTATCGGGAAATTTTCGCCTGCACTGCTCAGGTGATCCCGGACACATGGTCGTGGTGGGTGACGAACAGTTTTAGAACTCAAGTCCGCCATTTTGATATTTAATGTTCAAATTCAAAGACTTCTATTCATTTTCTGGTACAAGTTGTGCACACTTGATGAACGTCATACACACAGAAATATAGTATATATAGTGGGTCAATAATGGGTTACTGACATGAATGACCTTCAAAGTTGGAAACCCGTTGGCTCTAAACTGAAAAAAACTAATCTCAAAAGCTCTAAAAATAACATTTTTTACAATTTTTGTCTGTCTGTCTGTTTGTTCCGGCTAATCTCTGGAACGGCTGGTCTTGACAGTTGATGTTTGGAAGGAGTAATTAAGGAAATTTTTATTTTGGATTTATAAGTACTATAATAGGCATGATGACTAATTTTCAAAAACTCTTCTATGATATTCAGAAGTTTCTGTTATGTCTAAAATATTATATCATATTTTTGTAGAAAATTAAGGTTTTTGTGCAATAAAAGTACATTTGAATTTTAAGTTTCAAATTCATTCCAAAACGCTCGCCCGTGTCATGGCGTCTGTCATTGCGCCACGGCTCAGTAAAAAATGCCGGATCGCGTATAATATGCTTACGAAAAAAATGACGTTTACTAAGACGTGACGTAAATTGACGTAATTCGATCTGATGGGTGTTTAAGCTATCATGGCGGATTGTTGTATTTTGTAGATTTATTTTAACAAATAAATTATTAATCTCGACATTAATAAGAGAATAAATACATGTTTCAAAATCTTTGAATCCTATTTCATTAGATCAGATAAATATTTTGGAGATACTTGATTACTGTCATCATGCCTATTATAGTTAGAATTCTAATTCCACGCGGACCAAGTTGCGGGTACAACTAGTAAACAAATAAAAATGACCACAAATTTATTCAAAATTGGGCAGAACAGCGTCGGGTCAGAGTAATATTCAGTGTTATGAAAATGCTAATAAATTTTCTTCTAGCGATCATATAGTCGTAGTAAAGCAAAACAACGATAAAAGCCAAAATGGTACTCCATTAAAACAATTCTGCTACAAATAAACAGGGTACAGAGGCCGGCCATAAAACATTTTATCTTTCCGTGTAAATTGTCACAATATTTGCACGTAAATTTTAATTAACACCCAGACTAATTGTCTGACTAAAATTCAAAGGAGCAAGTGATAAGGGTTACTTCGGAATTGTCGTTAGTAAGGTGAATAAGAGTTTCAGTTTCGTTAGTGCGGAATTATGAAATAATGACGGTGTAATTGGTTTTGTTTTGTTTGCGGTTTGCGGAAATTTCACAGAGCTCTTTAAAAGGGGTTTATTAGCTCGGCTTGTAATTATAATAATGATATCTCACTAACAGAGTCTTTTAAAGTTTATTATTACATTCTTCTATTTAATATTCCTGTTTTTATAGTTTGGATCTAGCGATAATTCCACGATATTAATAATGAGAAATCTTAAAAACGTTTTCTAGAATGTAAAGTTGTAGCGTCAGGATATCAAAACTGGGACACGTCAAATTGGGGCATTTATTTTTAGATTGCTTTTATATTTCGGGAACTGCTGTGATATATAAATAACTTCGACTATTAGGCTACCTAATTTTCTTACCAACAACACTACCACATGCCTAGGACCATGAGAAAGTTAAGTCTCCATCAGAAAATTTGAGGCCTCTTTCACTTCTTCTCTTGTGTATTATCCATCAGGTCATATCAAACCTCTTTGGCTGTAGGTACTCACTCACTTGACCAAAACCATCACATCACTTTCTACAAAAATTGTACAAACCTTTTAAATTATCATTTTTGTGAGTCTGTTAAAAAGCAAGCTTTTAAAAAGACAAAAGCTTGTTAAGTATGCGTAGAACGTGTTCGCATGTAATCTTACGAGTAGCAGTTCAGAGCCTGTGCACACTGGAATCACCTGTCTACATACACCTGTCAGCGGCTGTCCAAGTTATAAAATCCCGGGGTTTTGACAAAAATATATAGGTACCTAATACAAAAATTATCTTTAAATTTAGTAAAAAGATATTTTTATAAAACTGTGAATTGCTTTCAAACTAAAAAGTAAGAAATAACATTATGTTTCGGTCCTGACCGAGGACCTTCTTCAGGAGCGAAACATGTCGACATTACCGATAAATAAATAATACCGTGAGTAAAACCGGTTGATAGATTACTAAAATGTTAGTTTACACTCACGATTTGTTTAATGATAAAAATTGGACCCCAGACTCGTTTGAGTATTTTTTTCTATTCCTGATAATTTCAGTTTTTTAGAGCTTGCCATTACCGTATTTTCGGGGAAATTCAGTGATGGAGGTTTTCGAGTGCACAAAAAATAGGAGAATTTAAGCTTTGTTACGGTAGTATTTTGGGTGAATGATTTTCGGTTGGTGTGAGGTTCCCGAATAGATTTTTAAAAACCTTCTTGGCGAAAGTGGAGTGTGACGACTCAATTTTTTGATCTAAAAACGTTCACCAAGATAACTGCATACAGCTGAAACGGAATAGGGAGAAAGAATAGAAAAATACAAAACCAGCAACAACATGGACATACCTACTCGTATGTAGATTTTCATAGCTGTACCGTCAGCATGAACACTGTCTTCAAAGCATTCGTACAGTAAACGTCAGTTATTAGTATGTCATAATTATGTCAGTCTATCTGACATCTCCCCATACTAATGGCAAACGTTAACTATACTAATACTTTGATGATAGTGTTCATGCTCGCTTTTGTTTATTATTCGAAATAAACGTATCTGATCTATCTTCCTTCCTTCCTTTCGGCCCTTGGTAGTCCACTGCTGGACATAGGCCTCCCCTAATCGACGCCACTCCGCCCGGTCCTGGGCCCTCTGAATCCAACGGTTTCCCGCTGTCTTCTTGAGGTCGTCAGTCCACCTTGTACCTATCTATCTGAATCTATCTATCTATCTAAATACAATAAATTCACGTACAAAGTTACTGGCAAAAGCTCGCAAGTGCCGAATAAATAAGAGGAATGAGTGCCGATTTACGTGTGCAAATAATACCTGAATGAATATTCAACAACTTTACTGTTGAAAGAGTAAAATCCTGGCATAACTCGAATACTCTTCACTTTTATAAATTCGGTGAGTTTGTCTACTGTTTGATTTCAATTGATGAAATAACAACTTATTTGACCAGTTTTTTAATTCGGAATGTATATTATGAGTTTACCACTAATTAAAATAGTTCTGTGAAAATTCCGAAGTGTAAAACTTTAAGTCTAGCTTAATATTTTACCGGTTTTTTTTATTTTGAAAGTGACACAAGGTAACCTAACTACACAAGGTAATGAAATAAAAGTTTTTATTTCTCAATTATTAAAAAAATATCCTCAATTTTGAACAATTGTTCAAGCACCAAGTATTCCTTAAAGAAGCAATTTATAGGTTTGTCTATGAGCCTAAATCTACGTACCTATTCTTTTTCTAAAGCACAGTCGCACTTGTATGCTGGTGGCGAAGACCGGGTGGCAACAAGCCAAGTCACGTTCAAGCTGTCGGAAAAGGAGAAATAAGTGAAAAAAAAAACCGAAAAATTATGAGTGTGGTGAAGTTGTTGTAGACTTTAATTAAGCTAAATTTTAAGGTTTGTTACACAAATATAACTCTAAAAAAGCAACGATAAGTAGGTAACTAAATTGGAATTTTAAAACAATGATAAATAGATTTCTACTTACTTTATCTGCAAAGACGGATAAAAATGTTTTCTTCTAGATTTCTTATTCAGCCAAAGCTCAAAATTTAATTGTATCGATCAATCGATAAAATATAAGTACGTTCACTGAATATTTTTTCATAATATCATCTCTATATCTGCGTATAGCGTTTTAAAAAACGATATACTTCTTTTACCATACTCCCACCTACCACCACTGTCAGTGGGAGTTACCAAGGACGTAATGAACTAATGTTGCTGACGCATTCCCCCTTACGAGATCCCAGAGAAGAATATTTAAGGTTGAAAAATAGTAGCATAATTTCGTTCGTAAATTAAATAGAACGCGCTTGGAAATTTGGTTTTCTATTTTATGGTTTCTCTGCCCTCTATGGGTTTCTATGGCCTTATCCAAATCCTTCAATACTGGTTCTTGAGTAACGTTTATGGAAAAACAGAAAAGCTATTACTTCTAACGCACCTACTCCCTCTAAATTTGGCGTATTTCCTAAATTTTGGTCCTTCGAGCCGGATGTCCTTATCCAAATCTTCGGCACCCACTTGAAATTTCAATACCGGTTCTTGAGCACCGTTAATGCAAAAACAGATAAGCTATTACTTCTAACCTACGGTTAGGGGGGAGAAGAGGGGGGAGATTATCCCTCGTTATTCCCAGGCCACTCCTTGTTTGGCGTCATTATGATAATTTTATCGGGAAATTTTCGCCTGCACTGCTCAGGTGATCCCGGACACATGGTCGTGGTGGGTGACGAACAGTTTTAGAACTCAAGTCCGCCATTTTGATATTTAATGTTCAAATTCAAAGACTTCTATTCATTTTCTGGTACAAGTTGTGCACACTTGATGAACGTCATACACACAGAAATATATCATACATCAGCGTTCAGTAACCCTCGGGCTATCATAGTAGACCAGGAGAAAAAAGCGGACGGAAAAAACTCCCAATACCCTGTTGAAATTGACTAAAAATTTTTCATTAATATCACCGAGGAAAATATATTTTTTCAAAAACCATTGCGCTTTTGAATGACTTAAAGACTAGCAGAGTAGTAAAAAGGGTTTTGAACACGCTGAAATTTTCATGGATACCTACTGCTGAATTAAAAGGACCTTTTTACCTCAAGTTCCAATTAAGATTTCGGGGATATATCATCGAATTTCCACTTAAAAATAAACACTCCACAATACGTTTATCAATCCCGAAATCCAGACAAAAGTGCACATCGAAAATGAGCTTTTATTCAATTACAGCGGAATCCAATCGAGAATCTTTAGTGGACCCATTGTTCCCTTGTTGGGTGAAGCGATTTACATTTACACAGTTGCCACTACTTACTTAATAAAGGGGCTTGTTGAAAATTAACGATTGCCGCTTCACTGAATTTTATTGTATTTTCCATGATGAAGTTAAGAACTTACGTGTATGAATGTAGCTGCAAGCATTGGTAGGTGTAAATCTGATAGGTGTTGAGTAATCGGTAAATGACCCACTACAGGGTCGAGTCTCACCTAACAACGAGAGGTATGTAGGCCTTAGTCCACCACGCTGGCCTACTGTGGGGTGGCGGACTTCACATACCTTTGAGAATATTTTTTTTGTGAACTCTCAGGCATGCAGGTTTCCTTCCGATGTTTTGCTTCACCGTTACAGTTACACCGTTATATTTAATTTTATAAAGCGCTTAAAAATGATAGTTGGAACCTAATATTAACTATCAAATAACATCTTTTTCATCTCTTTAGAATATTCGGGTCCAGAGAAACCGAAATTATCTTGTGGTCCAATATATATTTTTTATGTAAAATTCAATTGGCTGCCCTTTTTAAAGAGGAGGGCTAACCCCCTCTAATACATCCCATTTTTGGCTGCTGAAATTTGAGCTAATTTAATTAATGCCCTTAAATTAGGTATTGCTAGTTAGTAGCCAAACACACTATATAGGTAATGAAAATCAACCAACAGTGTAAAACCCCTGCTACAATTACAATTTGTAGTCAAATACGCTATAATAATTATAATGAAAATGAACCAACAGTGTAAAACCTCCTACAATTACAATTCTATGAAGTGTCACGCTGAAACTTCTGTTGAAATCGCACAATAAAGAGCCAACCGGCGTTTTCTTTGCTTTCCTACTTTCTTTTTGAACTTTTTCAAATTAGAAAGAGCTCGAAAGTTTCCAGAGCGGTGTGCTCTCCCAGGAACACCTCAAGGCAGTCAACAGCTCATTAATCGAGACATCTTGCGGAACGCTGACCGAGCGGCTGTGGGGCGATAGAGTCAGCGTACTCGTAATTCCACCTTTAGGCATTTCTCTGGTGGAATTTCGGCTATAATTCAGCTCCAAAAACGGTCGTTCAGATTACGTTTGGGGTAAGTTATATGCGATCGGTGGTTTACATACTCGTAGCAAGTCTAACAAGATGTATGCATTTTTTCTAATAGTGAAATTAAGCATGATCCTGCTGCAATCCAGTAGAGACCTATTAAAAGATCAAGTCTCCTCTCAGGAAGGAAGGAAGATCTATAATTTTCTTCTTCCTTCTATCCGCTAGAAAATTGTGGGTGCGTGCAGTTTAACGAATACAAACATGACTGAAAATAGTGAAAATGTATTAAGTTGAAAGTGAATGAGATGTTATTCCCGCGGGCAAAAGGTTTTTAAAAAAGAATTAAAATTTAAATATGTATATAAAAGCAGTTGAACCACATCTATAAACCAAATACATTAAATCAATCGAATACCACCAAGCACCGACAGAGGTGCTGTTACAAAAATAATTAATAATTAATGTCTGTGACAACGTGCTTAAACAAGAAGTTCAAATACATGTCGTCACTTCCGTTATATATTTTTCTTACGGTTTCTCTCACATTTTTTTCAGTTCGGTCGCGCAGCAAAATCCATATCTCCTCCAAGCCTGCCGTAAGGAAATTTTGTTCCAATAAAGACTTTTGTCTTTTTTATTTTTATCACTTTTAATTAGATTTCCGCTACTGGTGTGGCCACTGCGGGCTCGTCTGAAGAGCGCTGACGCGTCGGTATCGCCGCGCGGTCCACAAGCGCCTCTTGTACCGCTTTGAGAGCCTTGTACTTAGTAGCTGGAGATTTTGTTTCAATTTACGTTTTTCTCAAAAAATGTATGTCAGGATGGAGTGTCAGGATATTAGTATCAGAAATGGGACAACAAGAATTACTGAGCTTTTATTTTTGAATCGCTGTTATTCGATGGGAACTGCTGATCTTTTTAGTGATATATTCATATTATGCTCTACCATCATAATTTCACTTAGTGTAAGGGTATATTTTGACTATGGTGTGTCTAAAAAGCTTGGGACTGGTTTTTTTTGACGACGAAAAATATTTCATCTACCTACAAATTTTCAGCATAATTTCAGTCTTCTAAAGTTGTATAATATTCACAAAAGCAAGTAGCAAATGTCATTTCTGAAGTCCCCTCAATCTTTAGATTTACTGATTCAATTATGACTCAATTATCAAAATCGATTCTGTGGATTTCAAAGGCAGCAGCGGCATCAGTAAACAAAATAGTAAAATAATTTAATATAATAGTTAAATAAACCTTAGGTAAAATACATTTTGAAATTAAAACGCCGATTAAATCGGTCCAGACGAATCGACAAATACAAAGAAATAAATTTAATTTGACAAAAAGATCTGAGCCTTATTTGAATTTTATTTATTGTATATCTAGATAGAATTCTTTAGTACTAAAACCAATTACGTTCATAAGTTGACAAAGACAACGAAACAGCAAAATTTTGTTATACTCTCATTATTATACAAGATAAACTTTTAAATTTTCGTCATTTCGAAATTCTCTCGAGGTAAACAGATCGCAAAGTCAGAAGAAGTCTCCTTTCGTTTAATATTCGTCTCATTAGCTATAATTTAGTACCTACGAGTAGGCATTTCTCTGGTGGAATTTCGGCTATAATTCAGCTCCAAAAACGGTCGTTCAGATTACGTTTGGGGTAAGTTACATGCGATCGGTGGTTTACATACTCGTAGCAGGTCTAACAAGATGTTTACATGCATTTTTTCTAATAGTGAAATTAAGCATGATCCTGCTGCAATCCAGTAGAGACATATTAAAAGATCAAGTCTCTTCTCAGGAAGGAAGGAAGAAGATCTATAATTATCTTCTTCCTTCTATCCGCTAGAAAATTGTTGGTGGTATCAGAGCGTGCAGTTTAACGAATACAAACATGACTGAAAATAGTGAAAATTCCCGCGGACAAAAAGTTTTTATGAAATATGTGAATTGTTCATGTGTTTATTCGGTAAATAAACAAATTTCAGACTTCGAGGCGAGTTCAGAGCAAGCAGGCTGCAATTTTAGCATTTGATGTTGGCAGTGGATCCTATTCTGCTCTTTCAAGACCATACAAAGAGCAACATGGTTGACGAAAGGAGGAAGATCTGTAAATTATTTCATGCAGAGGCTTTATTTCAGCATAACAAAAAAAATTAACAGTCCGACCCCTAAGGCGGAGAAAAGTAGACGGCATGTATTTTAATCAGTCGTTTTATAAATAGAACTGGGTATCTTAACTAAGTCTTGTTTAATGCATTTATAAATATTTCAGTGCAGCCGCGATTAAAGCAATCGACTTAAATGTTAAACCGCTCTTCCAACCGCTTGTGAAATCGCTCGTAGCCTACAACTTACAGCATTCGTTACGCCCTCCGCCTGTGTTTGAGAAGATAATTTTCTTCTTAATTAACCCGCTGGTGAATACCGTATTTAATTGGGCCATTCGAACGTGTGTTAAGTGACGGCTGAAGAAGGAACCAGGATAAATGTGGGAAGACATGACAAAGTGAGAGCAGGAACAACTCTGATGTATGTACCCAGCAAATTTTCAGATGAGGAAACTAAAGTAATTCGCTGGAGTGAAGCAATTAAGTGATTCAGCTGTTAAAGGTGGTGCTGAAGAAGGATATTAGAATATTTCAAAGTGTCAGTCCGTGTACTTACCGATTTAGTGACATTATATTTTTTTTATTACATTTTTTTAAAGACATGTCTACAAACCTTTATCCTCGCTTCGAGTGACCAGAGGGCTGGCAACTTATTAGCATAAAAATAGACATTCGTGTTTTTTTTTGTAAATAGTTATAATTTTTTATTTTATTACTACATAAGTTTCTCATAATATCTTCAAAAATAAATCTGTAATAATAATAAAAAAATCTTACTAATTTATCCAGTGGAACTGCATTGATTGCCAAAACTAAAAAACTAGGTAGTTACATTTTAATTTTAATTACGAATCCTCTGTCGGTTAATAATTCTATGGACGGAAATACATGTTTTTTCTAATTGAAAACAGGTAGTACGGTTTTACGACCGCTAAATTACATTTACGTGGAGTGCAGGCTAATTATTTTGTTAAAAGCTCGTAATGTTTGCTTTTTAATTAAATTCGAAATGTAGAAAACGCTTAACGTTCATGTAAACTTGGCTAGGAGGGGGAAAAACACTTGGGAATTTTTAATTTTGGTGTCTAGGCCTTGCTTGACGCCGTCATGAATGTTTTGTGTCTGTGTGTGTGCCCTTGTCTTTGTGAATTTCGGTATATTTTATCAGAATCTCGAATTTCTTTTCTCTAAACAGTGTCGTGATAAGTTCACGACGAGTAGCAAGTTATCTATTTTGAAGGAAAGGCTCACAAATAAAACACTTTCATATTATAAGACTATAGTACCTACTTATTCGCTAAATATTACGTCACTAAATTACTAAATGCAAAAACTTCCTAAAGTTTGAGAGATAATAAAGTAGGTACCTTTCACCGACATGTCTATAAAGTAAACATTTACCAATGTACATCACAATAATAAATATACAGTGTTATGAGATCTAGTAATAGCATGCAAAATTTTGAAAAAAATATTTACCATAGTATCGTATTACATCGATCAAAGGATAACTACAATTGTAGGAGAACTGCTTATTCAAATCTTATATAAGAGAAAAGGCTCCGATTATAAATAATTATGGTTGTTGGCTTCTTAAAATTCTTATTCCAAATACCTATTTCTATAACTAAGTAGGGGAAAGGTGGCAATAAGGAGCCAGGTTTTGAAAGAGCCACTTGCATTATTTCGGTAGTTTTGTCTGGACATGTTATTTTTAAGTGGCAATATCGATTTCCTGTCACTCACAAAAAATAAAATTTTCAACCAAATTTGTTCCTAATCTAGGTACCCACATAATGCAGTGGCTCTTTCAAAACCTGGCTCCTTCATGCCACTTCTTCCATACTCGTAAAATCATGGCATCATGAAATCAACTTATGGTGGCACTTCACTTGGGTATTTGAATTTACGTATTCGGCATATTTGGTAAATTATCGCCGAATGCTTAAGGCGATTATCGCACTGCCATGCAACGCGGGAACATGTGATCTAGCGTTGTATGTAAGTATTTCCATTTGTATAAACAAGCACAGTCCAACACACAGAAAATGCATCTGCATGTACGCGCGTGGGTGCGTTTGCTATACAATTATTATACCCGCACTACGCTGCGTGATGTGGGACAGTGTATTAATCGGCTAATTTAATACGACAAAATATTTCCCTTATTGACACTTGTTACTTTTTAACTGCCGAACGCTTGTCTACTTGTTGCTTGGCTGCCTTGTATGACTCTATTTGTCAATATTGGCATAGTGTTGCATCCGTCTGATACGAGTATGTTGCAAATATTTGAATCCAAATACGTAAACACCACATAGCCAATTGAAGTGACACCTTTAAATATTACTAACCTAATAATTGTATGTCCTTTATAGATACCGTTACACACTGATTCTCCAGTTCTTCCTCATCAGGAGAAAAGCGACGACCATCCAAAGAGCTATGGTCCACAAGTTCTGGATCAGGAAAAATGCGTGATACTTCAGCTCGGTCTTCAGTGTGAACGGTATAGTCTTGGAGAGAAGAAGATGGCCCGTCAGGACTGGTAAGAAACTGTATCCCAATGAGTAGACCGGTGACCTCTTCTGCTGTTCTTGATTCGCCAACCAGGAGATGAGCATCAGAAGGTAGGTAGATGCTGCCGAGATCAAGAAGATTGCTCCGATTGGCCTGTCAAAGAAAATTACATGATAAGGGTTTGCTTGTCAGTAACCATTAATGACCCATTACAGCGTCTGGTCTCCTCTCACAATGAGACAGATGTAGGCTAGTCCACCACACTAGCCTATTGCGGGTTGGTACTTCACATTATGTACCTTTGAGATTTTTTTTGTGAACTCTCAGGTCTCTCAGGCATGCAGGTTTCCTCACGATGTTCTCCTTCACCGTAACGACAGGTGATATTTAATTTTATAATGATATGGTTTTCCATAGTTGTATTGATTTCTTTATATCAAGGCGGCTAGCATCCTATTTGCTATTGACTTACAAAAAATAAAATAAAAATTACATTCAGTGCTTACTAATCTTAAAAAGATATTCGTTCTAAGACCCTTGGCTCATTTGACGACAAAGGAATATTGGTCGTGGAAAATCTCTATATTCACATGCAGACATTTAATTGTAAACACACATTACTTTAAATCGGGTCGGGAAACCTCGTTTAATGCTTCAAGTTCCATAATCCTATGCTTTCGTAGGCTTCGGGTTCCCGGTACTGCCGATGTTTGACGGTTAAGCCCCAAAGTGGGTCAAAGTTTCCAAAGAACACTTATCCTATACACGGGACCCTCCCAAGTGTTGATTAATTAAATTAAACGCTATAAACAAGTTTTGAGTATTATTCGGGTAGGCGATAGTAAATGACGATATAATCGGTTGAAATTTCGGATGTATGTTTCAATTATGTTGTGTGCTATAAATCGTTTTTCAGAGCATGAGAAGATTTCAATTTTAAAGGGACTACCGGAATTAAATATTAAAAGGACTGACTGGGCTGAGTGGCGTCGATTAGGGAAGGAACTGAAAGGACCTGAAGGAGGCTGAAATAAAAGTCCTTCTCGGTTTTTTTGTTTGTAATATTGTTTATTACCTCATATTTGTCAAACCCCTGGAAGGACTCATCTTACTGAGAAATCGTCAGATACTTACGTATTCAAATTCTAAGTATTATTTGATATGTGACTTTGTAGAAAACAAAGCTTGTTGTTTTTATATAACAAGATATATTGTTTTATGTGCTCCGATTGTATAGATTTTTAGCATATGTAATAAAAAAAATGCAATTAATTAATTATACGCCAGATGTTTAAACAATTTAAATTTGCCACTTTTATCCTGTTTAAGCTTCAATAATTCTGGCGTGAGTGAAGAAACTCCACAATCGAATCCAAAAAGCCTCACAATTCAACCACAATCTCGGAGAATTTGATTTAAGTGAAGCAAAGAGAATACATAAAGTGCATTATTGCTTGCAAAACACGTCAAAACTGTGCAATTTTAACTAGACCCTTGGGGCAAGTTCATCAAAACTCCCCCGAGGCGACTTTGAAACTGCCAACTAAATAATTCTGTGAATAGATCAAAGGACGGAAGTGACGTAATGGCTGAAATAGTTTCGTTTGTCGTCAAAGAGCAAATCTGGTCGCGATTCCTTAGCAAGACGAAATTGAGTAAAATTGATAAAAAAGTCAGCTGAGTAAACCTTGGGATGTTTTAGATGCATTGCCATGTGTGACTTTACTTTTGTACTTCTCGCTTTAACCCATTAGTGACCCACGGGTGGCCGGTTACGGAAAGCCAGGAACTGACCCAATTGATTTTGAAAAAAAAAATAACACCCTGTATTATTACACTATTCGATAATGTCACTAAGAAACGAATTCTGGAAAGTAATGACATACGGCATACTTGGAGTTAATTTAGCATTCCAAACTATTGCCATTTAAAGTTTCTAAACTAGTCTGCCCCAATGTAAACTGCGCGATAATGGTCTGCCATATTATTTTCCGTTAATAATAATCATATATTTTCAAATATCAAAAGGGCAAACGTTGTTAAATGCATTTAAATTTGCCACGCTTACTTGAGCACGCGCCGTGTCCGCCACTTTGGGCTTGGTGAGTCCCCAACTCATGAGTCCCCAACCCAGGTCCGGTCAAATACATACAGGTAGCCGTTCACTGGCTCTTGGACTATAATATTATGATTTAAAATGACTTACCATAAATTAAAGGTTGTTACACACTGAGGTACGCAAATCAAAGCTACCCCAATCATACTGAAGAACGCACCCCATGTAGCCCACAGTTTGAATCTGTCTGACTTAGATTTCACGTGGGCTAGAATCACACCAGTCTTCATGCCGACGAGAGTATAAAGTGTTGTTGATAATAAACCTGAAAAATCAAGAATTGATCTAGTAAAGCACTTTTGTACTTTTAATAGGTGCGTCATGGTCCAGTCATCTTAGACAAAATTAGGAGAGAATCTCGGAATTCGAGATACCTGGCTATAAACTCGTATAAACTTGTATTTTGACATCCCAAAACTCGTCTCAAAACTCAAGACAAGTTTTGGCATGTAAAAATACTAGTTTATATGAGTTTATAGCCAGCTATCTCAAATTCCGAGGTGAACTCCCTATAAATAAATAACTAACTAAAGCTTCACACTCACAGCCCCACACTAGGATTGACTGTGTCGTGGGCGCCATGGACATACACAAGACAACAACACAACACACCCAGACCAGAAACAGAAATTCAAATTCATCATTCAAATCTCTGCTCTGCTGGGAATCGAACCCAGGACCGGTACCACCACTGCGCCACTCAGGTCGTCAATGAGTAATGGTCCCTATAATGACTGGACTATCATTGGAACCTCGTAACGAGTATCTATACCTCCGCCATCTAAACATGTTACTGTCAAGACTTACCCAATATTCCAGCGCTGTATCCGACATAGTTATTCACGTCCAAAACATTCGAACGGTCGTCCAACAAAAACCGGTTTCCGAAATTGAAGTTGTGGTCGCAACGAACAGATACGGAGTCAGAAGTGACTGAGTAGTTTGCTTCTAGAATTTTCTGGAAGACATCCCTGAAATGCGTACGTATTTGTCATGTACAGTTACCCTTAGTCTGAGTTTTAGCGATACAGAAACGAAACGTTTGTGCGATTCGCTTCGGATAGATACGTATTCATACACAAATTACTACACAGGAGTCCACAGTGTAATAACAAATAGAGGTAAAAGATTTTTAGAGGAGTTAAAAAATTTTAAATCGAATTTTTGTATTGAGTGAAAGAAATGAATAATTATCTTTAGACATTATAATACTAACAAATATTTAATACCTACGGGATAATATTAGTTCGAAATTTTACAGTGAATTACGGCCAATTCACGGTTATTATGTTTCATTAATATTATTAAACATTGAAAGAATGTTAATTAGAAATAAAGTAATTTTTTGATGATTTATCTAATGGTTTATTAATTTTTTACACTGTGCATTTTCGTCTGGTAAGCTGTGTATGTGTGCGTTTCGTTTCGGAACTGCTAAAACTCAGACTGAGGGTACATATTATGATACATACACAACACAGCCGGAAGGTGGACTTCACAACGCAACACACGTCTACTGATTTCCGAATTATAGTTTAATTTTTGAAACAATAAAATTAAATGATGGATGTTCCATCCAATTAGTTTTTCTAGGTAATCGATTTTTAAGTTTTAAACGTATAAAATATGTTTCGTTTAAGGTGAGTTTGAGTGATTGTATTTTTTTCTGTAGATATAGTGTCTATAAGTGTGGATAAAACTACTGACTTGGAAGGGTTGGAAGTTTGCACAGTGCAAAGGGCGAACGTTCTCAAAACTCGGATTGCAATCAACACGTGTTCGAGTATAATAGTACTTAGTATTTATAGTACTAGTATGTATAGTGACGTCATATTTGACGTCACAAACATGTGGTCCGCGCGTCGGCGCGGGCGCTCTCGTGCGTGTATGTGTGTGTGGTGTAGGTGTACGTCATAATACCAGTATGTGTGTGTGATGTAGGTGTACGTCATAGTGCGTGTTTATTTATTTATGTACCTACTATGTTAATGTCCAAGAAAGGTTTATAAATGAAATGAATGAGAGAATGAGCTTTAATTTTCCCTATAGGTACTCCTTTCCAATATCCGCTTAGTTTAAGAGATATCGAATTTCATCCGCGTTAGTGTAGCTCATTACTTTTTTATTTTTTAATCCATAGATTGAGTTGGATATAAGGTCAACAGATTAGTATTATTGAGCTGTCAATATAATTGTGGGTCAAATTTGCTTGTTCCTTATCGGTCAAGGTAATTGAGGTTATTAGTGTGTATGTTCAATACTAAATAATTGTTCCGGGCGAGACCGATAACGTATTATGAAAATGTAGGTCATAATAATAATATTATTACGGAGAATCCATGATAACCGTGTTTCCTGTTACAAGTGCATAGTTCATCTAATCTTAAAGTAACTGGTACTAGCTGTACTTATCACATGTAAATATAGGTGTTTGGACGTAATACATACAAATTGGTAGTCTTGATATTTTGTCATTTGATAGCTTTTTACTATATGTATTTGTTGACCTTTAACGATTGTAGAAAGTGGTTGTGGTGGCGGCAGGGACGGCAGACTAGCTTATTGGCCAGTTTCTTTCCCCTCCCGAACCCCGCAATTGGGATAGCCGCGCTTACAGCGATAGGCTTATAGTCAAGTTAACTTACCCAAAGCAATTGCATTTTGCAAAATAAGTCATCAAAATTGACAAGGCCGTTAGAACGACTGTAAATATGATCCAAGCCCCCAGCATTGTCACTATTGAGTTGAAAATCTTACGCATGAAATTCTGAAATAAAATATATACTTAGATGAAGGATATCAACAATGAGAAACCTAGAATTAGCGTCCTTTTATTTTCAGGTCGCTTTTATTTAAGCGGGAGCTGCTGTCATGTCATGTTTTAATAATACACACCCTCTACCAACATGTTTTTCCCAATCGTTTGGGTAATTTATTTCATATGGTTAGTCTAAGATTCTTGGGCGTCGTATGTATTTTTAATGATAGTAACAAAGTTGAGCCCACTTTTACTTTTTCTCTATTATAAGATAATTTCGTCTCGTCTCTCTTTCGACTAATTTCACAGAACACCAAGATAAGCAAACCATTGGTCTTCCGCCCAAGATTTTCGCTGAACACGAGGTTTTGCAAACAGGGCGTAAAAAGGGCTCTCCTTTAAAGCCAGCAACACACTGGCGACTCCCCTGGTGTTGCTCGGCGACGATAACCACTCATTACTAAGTGGCCTTTATACCTGTATGCTGTTTTAACAAATACAAAAAAATCAAAAAAAGGTTACCTACCTCAGCCTTCTCAAGCCTTTTAGCAGTCAACGCGTATGTGGCAGCTGCCAGAAAATACGCAACACTAATCTGCATTAACGGATTCCATAGAATACTGGGCGAAATACTTAGAGGAAAACTTATATTATGCAATACTTTCAAAACACACGCTCTCTGGAAAAAAAACAAAGACTTGGAGGAAAATAATCCCTGACTGGGGATCGCGGTCCGAATGCTATCTTTGAACCAATAGAATTTATGAATATGTATTATATATTGTATTTATACTCAGATAACAATTATTGCACCAATTATTGTAGATTTTATAAAAGTTTGAGAAGCCTTACTGTTACTTACTGTTTGGTTACTTTCGAAGCAAAGTGTATGACGAATTTTATTGCAATATTTGAAAAATGCTAAGAAAAGTGACATTCAACACCCCATTTATCAGACTTTTCAAAAAACGCATTCATTTATTAGCTTGGATTAAAATTGCTTATTTATAGAAATGTCACGTGAAATTAGGGGAAAGGGTTTTGCAAAATCTCCCGACATCTCAGTAAGGGAAGAGGGGGGTTAGAAAAACCCACAAAATCGTCTTACGTAATTAATGATTGTACCACCCACAACCAATACGAGCAATGCCTTACCACGAAAATAGCTCCGAAAACGAACCACATCTTCCTTCCTTTGGAGAACGCTTCATCAACAGCTTGGGGAACATGAACTCCTACGGTCCACGCCAGAGCACAGAATGCGACATCTTGTACCGAGATCCCCTTGTATTTGTTGTAGAAGAACGAATACCCACCGCCGCCAGCCGTTGAAAAGATGATAATTGTCATTAGCAATCTGCAAATGTAAAGGAAAACAGAAGGTGAAAAAATCGGTTGATCTTTTATAAAGATGTGACGATTTTCGTCAATCGTTAAGAGATGGCGCCACGGGTTGCCTGAATCACGCTATTAAAGTTTTCTAAACAGCTGGACTGCTTTCGTTTCAGCTCATTGTCATCCATTGCAACTATATAATAGAGAATGTCTTTCAATCTTTAATCATTTGCAGCCATAATTATAATAAAGAATGTCTTTCATTAGTTAATTAAGTGCCGGTCGATTTACTTAAACAAGGTCGAGTTCACACTAGGCTATAACTACTATTGTTTATAATTAATTTCAAGAATTTGCAGCAACCGTAAAGCCGTGCTCACTGTGGACGCGATCACGTACGTACTCAACTCGTGCGTATACGTACGTTCACGCACGATCAATACCTTAGAAGTACCGTGACAGCGCTCACACTGCGCGCGACTAAGTTGACGCACGACTAACTAGCACGCAGTGTGAGCGCTCCCATAATAATGATTTCCTAGGGTGGGGATTGTTCGCGGTCTAAAACTTACCCGCGTAAAATGTGCAAACCCCTCATCTTGTCCTCAGGAGTCGTGATATTCATCGCTTCCGCCTCCTTGCTTGCCGCTCGCCTGCGATTGAACATCCACTTTATAACGCCATAGCTCATCGCACACACCACCAGGATCAGACCACAAAGCAGGAGCGCTAAAAATAAAAGAATAAATACTTAATAATAGTTTAAATGGAAAAAATACGCTTTGGAATCCAAACTAAAAATAAATTTATACTGAGAATAGTGTTAATAAGAAAATAATGTATTTCATTGTAAAAAGAAAGGAAAAAACTTCATGGTAAAAAAAAAACAAAAAGTGTACAGCGGAACATGAAATCTCCTCCTTTTTTGAAGTCGGGGGGTGATTTTTAAGATATTATCTATTGACACCATGCACCTCACGGTTTTTTTACAATGCAATACATTTTTTTATTTTATTATATTTTTTATTTTTCAGTTTGGCTATTTTATATTATTGCATAGTTATTAGTTATTGTTCCTTGAGAAGTACACAACGTTTCATTATGTCAAAATTATGTTCAAAGCTTACTAAAAACGCTTACAAAAGTTACTAAAAACTCACAGCTAAAATACGACCGAATCTAATAAAATCGTGTTAAAGACGCTTCCTAGTAGTAGGATTTTACGATATTGTTTGCAAACCATTAGTGACCCACTGCAGGGTCGGGTCACAATGCGAAGGCCGTAGTCAACCACGCTGGCCTAATGCGGGTTGGTGTTCTTTACATGTGTAAAGAACACCATTTATTATGAGAACGTAGCGTACGTGAGTCACTATGTGTCATAGCATATATACGCGAATAAGAACTAGTAAGTCCGACTTAAGCCCGCTACAGACCTTCAGTTTTAACTGTACAGTCGAACTGTGCAGTTAAAACTGAAGGTATGTAGCGGGCTTTACGGTTAAAATGTCTATATTACACACACAGTAAAATTCACGATACACTAAACACACAAGCACGCTACATTCAACGGTCAGAAAGAGAAGGAAAAGGACAGAATGAACAGAATTTCCTCACGATGTTTTCCTTCACCGTAACAGCAGGTGATATTTTATTTTATAAAGCGCACATAACTTTTTTACAAAGTCATTGGTGCGTGCCACTGGGATTCGAACCCGGACCCCTCGATTCGAGGTCGAATTCTAAGCCACTGGGCTATCACCGCTACTGATTGCGGATCTGACACAATCGAGATTCCCCTAAAAGTGTATAAATATATAATTAATAAACGTGCGTAAGCACAAAGATGATTGTGTGTGTGTGTGTGTAGCCCACAAACTCTTAGGTTAGGTAACGATACGTATTTAATTGATGTTCTAATATTCATTTATAGCAAATAAATAATATTTCATAAAATAAAGCGCATATAACTTTATTACATCCCACATCTCAAAGTGGCTGCAATTAACTTTGAAATATTCCATTACATAATTATACAGATTCTGATAGTTACGTAGGTACCTACCGGTGAAGTTAAGGGGTTCATTGAACTTAGCCGGTTTTAATAGTAACTGTTAAGGTTAACACAAGACAAACATGGGTTAATTGGTTTAATGTGTTCAAAATATGAATCTAATCCGGGTTCAAATCCCCGCGCTAGTTAGAGTAGAGTAAGTTATTGGCACGCACCAATAACTTACTTTAAACAGTTACGTGCGCCTAAAAAATAAACATCACTTGCTGTAACGGTGAAGGAAAACATCGCGAGGAAACCTGCATGCCTGAGAGTACACAAAAAAATGTTCTCAAAGGTATGTAAAGTCCACCAACCCGCACTAGGCCAGCGTGGTGGACTAAGGCCTACAGCCTTCTCACCCGACCCTGCAGTGGGTCTTTAATGGGTTATAGACGGAATCAAGAATGAGATTCCATAATATGAGAAGAATGACTCCGGAAGGGCAGTTTTCTACCTACGGCTGTTTAATTAGTAGATACATATTATAAAGGCGATAAACGCACAGCCCCGCATCACGCAGCGTAGCGCGGGAATGCGTGATCTAGCATTGTATGTAAGCATTTCCATTTGTATAGAAAACAAGCACAGTCCACAAACAGACAAAACGCACCTCCATGTACGCGCGTGGATGCGTTTTCTATACAAATGCACGCACAGCCCCGCACTACGCTGCTTAATGCGGGGCACAGTGTAAATCGCCTACGCCCAAAAAACAAATACCTAAGTATACGGAAAATTTTAAACTTTAGGAGCTATTTTTAGCAATGATGCTGCTGCCCCATTATGATCCGGATTCGGGCAAATTAAAATGACTTTCGAGAACCATTCTTTTAGAGAACAAGTGCGCCTCAAATACGAGGAAAACTTTGTTTTGTAGACGACCTGAGTGGCGCAGGTGCGCTATGCCTCCGCATCCGTCCTGGGTTCGATTCCCAGCAGAGCAGAGATTTGAATGATGAATTTGAATTTCTGTTTCTGGTCTGGGTGTGTTGTGTTCTTGTCTTGTGTGTGTCCATGGCACCCACGACACAGGGAATCCTAGTGTGGGGCTATGAGAGTGTGAAGCGTTATTTTTATGTAGATTTCCTGCTTTTTTAAGCAGCATAATAAAAATGCAAGGGAACAACTATAATTTTTAGAAAATAAAATAAAATAAAATAAGTATTTTTACGGTAAACGTCACTCCTTAGTATGTCATAATTATGACGTTACATGGGCCATCTTTTGACAAGTCGTTGAAGTCAAATTCCATTTTTAAATTAGTTTTAGTAACTTACTCACGTAAATAAGGGTTTATAGGAGCTACTTCAGTCGCCAAGTCACAGGAACCGACATTCAGGCGGTATATACCAAATTCACCGAATGTTGGGTTTTCTTGGCATATTAATCCTCTGAAATAAAATAAAATTGCATTTAAAATTATTTTTAAATGTAATGCGGTGCGCTGCGCGGGAGGTCCTGGGTTCGATTCCCAGCAGAGCAGAGATTTGAATGATGAATTTGATATCCTGTTTCTGGTTTGGGTGTGTGTGTTCTTGTCTTGTGTGTGTCCATGGCGCCCACGACACAGGGAATTCTAGTGTGGGGCTATGAGTGTGAAGCGTTATTTATTTATTAAACATCTAAATAAGGATCGGACCAACACAATAAATGCGATTAAAAAAAGAAATGCATTAATTTGCACGAATTCCACACAATTACACGGGTTAGTTTACTTAGTTTTTGCAGTTGGATCAATTCACATAAAGCTTCAGAGGTACAGATAATGAGGAAAATTAATAAAAACCGCTATTAGTGGGTACAAAAAAAGTAGTGTTCATCGTTAAAATAACAAATAATAACCACCTGTTATCTGAGTAGCCATAGAAATAAATACTTCCTTCCTAAGCTAAACAAAGCTAGACTCGTGCCCAATTGTGAGATATAAAAAGGTTGCAGTCATAAAGGTATGTTTGTAAGCCATTATTGACCCATTACAGGGTCGGGTCTCCTCTCACAATGAGGATAGGCCTTAGTCCACCACGCAGGCCTAACACAGGTCAGTAGACTTATACTCAAACTGAAAAGCTTTTATTCATTATCAGTTACAATTTGTGCACACTTAATGAACGTCATACGTATTGTATTACAAATTATACATTCGCCCTTCAGACACAAAGTAGACCGGGAGAGAAAAGCGGACGGAAAAAAACTCCCAGCACTCTTTAAAAAGTGAATATTAATTATTCTATATTTCAGTATATACTTACTCTCTATATTCATGAGCGATGTATTGCCAATCCGCTGTGTTGAGCATCCTCCATGAGGTGGCAACACTAGTGTCCACCTGCCAGGTAACTGCCTCATTGGCTTCCAGTGTCTGAACCAGCTTGTAGGGGCACTGGAAAAAACCATTCAATACACTGGACAGCAGAAAAACCGAGCCACCCGCCACCATAGTAACAGTAATCCGATTTTCTCAGGAAGTAGAAAACGTACACCCATCAAACTCATACCTACAGAAAGGGTATTTAATGACAATTAAAATGACCATAAATTTAATCTTGAGTACTGGCAACCGACACTGCAATCAAGCAACCAACAAAATGTTAACGATTTGCTCTGTTTTGACTAGAGTTGTGATATTGAAGGTGGTCGAATTTTCTAATAATTTCTTTAGATCATTTAATTTTGCTCAAACGCGTGTTCTTATGCCACTTTTATCGGTAAAAATGGATACAACACTCAGGAAGCAGCTCAAGCTTACATTACTTCAAGCAGGCTTCGAACGCGAGTTCGCTCGCAGACTTCGAATCAGCAGATCTTCGGTGCAACGAGTTTACAGGCGATAAAATTAGCATAAAACGCACTTTCTGTAGATATAAATATGATCGCTGTAAGTTTCATACTTCCTGGGAAAATCTGATAATAAGTATTACTTATATTTAGGTTTAAAGTTTAGGTTTAAAGTAGTTTAAAGATTTTAATAACTTAAAAAGGCAAGAAGCATGCAGGTATCAGCAGAGTGCTGGGATTTTTTCCGCCCGCTTTTTTCTCCTGGTCTAAGATAGCCCGAGGGGCACCGAAAGCGGATGTAAGATATATTTGGTAATATTCTATCATGTAGGACGTTCATTAAGAGAGTATTACCTTACTTCAGGAAGTGTTTAAATTATTTCTGCGATCGTAAACAGTGTATCAAGGTTAATCTATCTTTAGTAGGTACGTACGTTGATTTTGAATGTATCTACAATATCGCGTGTATTCATACACACTTCCGCCATGTAATTTATCAGATTGCATTCTTGTCGATGTATTACTTGTTAAATTTTTTACCCGAAAAAACCCTGAGAAGGGACGGGTGAATTAATTATGAATTGTGAACTAATTTTCTTAGTTTTGTGCTAAGAGGTGTATCCGTAAATTCTATTTATGGAGGGTCGGAAAATACCAATTTTTTAAAAGTTTATTTATAAAAAATTTCTTGCTTTTTAATTTGAAATTAGCTGTAATTTTTGGATTTTTTTATGATGAATTCATCATAGAATCTGTTTTATAGTATAGATTATTGGAAACCGTACCTAATCCTGGCGAAGTAATTATACATAATGGAATTATAGCCAATGATAAATATTTCAATATTATTTATTAATAAGCAATATTGGTTATCACAATACGCCCTTTAAGTGACTTTTCATGAAATTATCGACTTATCTATAGCATGAAACTACCCATCAGCGCGAATATTTTAAATTAACCTATTAATTATTATTTATTTTCTAACCTTTTAATAATCCTAAACATATATTTAATGATAAAAGCTTTATTTTAACTAATTAAAACACCAAAATTTTAGGATTAAACTTGACAAATAACGAAAAGTAACTCACTTGAAAACAATTCCTCTCAACACTGTACACTCCAACACTATCAAAAGATGTGTTCGCTGTTACATACGCACGATTTATGGGCAAATATTTCAAATTTAGGCCCTCGTAATCATCACTTCGAGGCATCCCGAACCACTTTGCCATTTTGGCAAAAATTCCAGAACGAACTAGAATTCCAAAACGAAATAAAATTCCAAAACGAACTAAAATTCCAAAACTCCCGACTGGTTTAGCCCACCTCCTTAGAGCGACGTTCGGTTCGCAATAAGAATCGAGAAAATAAACGTATAATACGTTATCTGTTGTTGAGCCAGTGACCTTTTTGCTCCGCAAATATTGTAATCATAATATTTTTTTTCTGAACTATATCCGCGCCCGCGTTGTTGGTAGTTGTCAGTAACCCATTAATGTGGGTACTAAAGGGTGGACTTCACATACCTTTGAGAACATTTTTTTGTGAACTCTCAGGCATGCAGGTTTCCTCACGATGTTTTCCTTCACCGTAACAGCAGGTGATATTTAATTTTATAAAGGAATTCCTAAAGGGACACTGGGGCCAGTCATTAACTGCAACGGTGGCAGCGGTGATAGCCCAGTGACTTAAAATTTGACCTCGAATCGAGGGGTCCGGGTTCGATTCCCAGCTGAGATTTGAATGATGACTTTAAATTTCTGTTTCTGTTATATTATGTGTTAAATATAAAATTGTTTTTTAATAACACACTGTTCCAATGCGGATAGTTTTAGTAATAATAATAATAATACTTCCTTTATTTCAGGCAATATAAACAAAAATACAAGTATTATTGAATACAGAGGCCCATATCATAAATACCTTACAGACTAACATACATATAATATAGCTTAAAAATCTTTATCTTCTTCGTTTTAACTTATACGAACAGACAGAACTTCGTTTTTCTTTTTATTACGTAAACACGTTTTTGTTATTGTTACCCGCTACAATTTTAATTTAGATGAAACTTGTTTGACCAGTATAAAGAACTGGTTCGATCTTAGTAAAAATTTATGCGTCTTGATAAATCTTTAAAATTATATGAGTAGCAAATGGGCCTGCAGGTGAGTATGAACACGTCAAAGTATTCGTACGGTAAACGTCACACAACACAACACGACACGACACGACACAATACAACCTGTGTTGGCTTATGTGAAAATAAGTAAATAGGTTTAGCCAAATTTATTACAGTGCTGAGTAACATTAATGCTTTTCTGCTAAGAGGCGATATATTTGTTTAATTAATTGTTCTTTTTTTGTTTGTTAGTATGATTAAGAATTTGATTTATTTGAATAAATTATCATAACTTTTGCAGTGATTGTTGAAATAAATATAGTAGGACAGAATTGACACACTATATTAAAATTTCATTGTTAGTTCCATAAAAATGCTATTTTTCCCTAACTTTGTAGCGGCGCGATACCTACAGTAATATGAGCGCGCCTCACATGAAATGCTGACCACGCATGACGACGCAAGCAGCGAGTGTAGTAAACAATAGAACACGTCACACGCGTCATACCGAACTGGCCAATCGGAAGACGTGTCCTCAAACGCGTTATCAAAGTTCTTCAGAATCTCTGCATATAATTATATAAATGGTCCGCAGTCAACATTCGGACCGCGGTCCCCTGGCAGTGACATCGCCTGGCGGGAGATCTCCCCTTTTCCTCCAAAACTTGGTAGCGGTAACCTCGCCGGCTTCTATAGCATTACCGACTAAAGCATAATATAATTGCTAGATTCAATTTTATTATTACAAATTATTCTACCTTATTCAATAAAACGGTATCCTTAGTCATAAATTATGTAAGAAACGATAAAATTAATGGCTATAAATTGAATTTATTAGATGAACTATGAATCGTTATTGGACACGCCGATAGCTGATTGAAATTCCGTTTTGCACGTTCAAGAATTCCGGAAATTCAAGTTTTCAGGGTTCCTTACCCATACGAATCATACAAAACCCTGTTTCAATTCAAAAAGGAACTGAAAACGCATTAAACCAAAAAAGCATAGAATACGGTTAGGAAATTTTTAAATGATTGAAAAATAAAACTATCAAACCTAGCTGAGTTTAGCTATGAACGAAGCTTAAATCAATTGCATTAATTATTTTAGTTTTAAGTCCTTTATTGTCTATTAAACTTCCGTTTATCAGGTAGGGTGTGTGATATACGAACCCCACACTTAAAAGAAACTTAAATGTTCATAGTAATATAATGATTATTTAGACTATGAATATTTAAAATTTTATGGTTATATTATTTTAAAAACAGTGACATAGCAATTACAATACTAGGTATATACGAGTAAATAAAAATCTATTGTGATGTTATTTCCGTTACAAATATTAAAGAAGTCTTTTTAGTTATTGTATATTGATAAAAGTTTAAAAACACACTTTTAAAAGTTGTTATAATAACATTCGTCAATACAATTTTTTGTCCGAATTTTCGTCCGAATTTGCACATACTTACATTAAACAGTAAATATCCGTAGTTTTTAAAGACTATTGATGCATACCGGTATTCGAACCCGGACTTCTTCAGAAAGAGACCTATTTCTTGATTGTCAGTAACCCATTAATGACCCACTACAGAGTCGGGTGTCATCTCACAATGAGAAGGATGTAGGCCTTAGTCCACCACGCTGGCCTATGAACCCCACACGTGGACATACATACATACACCTATGAAAATTGGTATACTTGTTTGGAAGCCGTATTTGACCAACATAATTATTATTATGTAAAAATTGTGCAGTTCTGTCAATGTTACATACATACATACGTGTCGAATTGATAACCTCCTTTTTTGAAGTCGGTAAAAAGGGCGATCATTGTACATAGTCCTGTAAAGGTACAAAGTGCTACAAAACTAACCCTCAAAACATAATACTCCAAAGACATTTTTCCTGAAGCCTACCTAATGTAACCTTTATTTATAAACGTAGGTACGTATGCCTGCTTGACACGATTTACATTTTGAAGATGATGACATCCGAGATTCTTTCATCACTGCTGAATAACGGCATGTGCCTATAGACTTGTCACTGAAAAGGAAACTAAAGCTGATCTTTTATATTACAATTGAAAAACGTAAGGCTTACTATATTTTGAGATTGGTGTCCATTTGTATCTTATTTATATTGTGAAATTTTGGCATTTTGCGTGCGTGCATGTGTGTTTGTATTTTGACACAAAGAAAATTCTTTCAAAACATTTATGTTTTTTATAGCGGTGACAGCCCAGTGGCTTAGAATTCGACCTCGAATCGAGGGTTCCGGGTTCAAATCCCAGTGGCACGCACCAATGACTTTGTAAAAAAGTTATGTGCGCTTTATAAAAATTAAATATCACCTGCTCGTACGGTGAAGGAAAACATCGTGAGGAAACCTGCATGCCTGAGAGTTCAGAAAAAAAAAGTTCTCAAAGGCATGTGAAGTCCACCAACCCGCACTAGGCCCGCATGTTGGATTAAGGCTCACATCCTTCTCATTGTGAGAGGAGACCCGACCCTGTAGTGGGTCATTAATGGGTTACTGATAATTTATGTTTTTAAAAATCATGATCCTAATCAATAATTTCGGTGAAAATTTGGGACTCCATGCCTTCTTTTCCAATAAATTAAACGTCAGACAAAAATTTGGGTCGACTCATGGCTACTTTTTCCGTTTTTATAATCCAAATTCATTTTGCGGAGTCTTCCTTAAATTGCGGGCAAAATAATATCCCCAAGGAAGTCGGGGTTTTGTTAAATTAGAGCGTCAGTATCACAGGCTTACTGTAGACATCGCTCCCGTAGCCAGGTGTTGCGCACGACGGGAATTTCAGTATTCTAAGGCAGGGTTTCTCAATCTGGGCCGTGAATCTGTATGACCGTTCACACTCGTATCGCGGCAATGTCGTGTCTTACCCGTGATAAAAAGTCAAAAAAGGCTTAAAAGACAAATATCGTGGCAATCTATTGTGTGCCTAATAGAATAGAAATTAGTCCTTGTCGTGCCGAGTTAATGAAGTGACGTACGGTTTGATGTCACACGACATCGGCACGAAATCTTTTGGGTCATACAGAATCAGGCCCCATATCATTCCACGTACCGTACCAATGACTACATAGCCAAATGGACGCCTCAGGCTAGGCGAGCGGTTTCAGACAACACATTAGACTTATAAAAGTGTTATTCAGGACAAAGAGAAATCTATGCTAGTACTACCACTTCCTTCACCAGTGCACATCTCGTTCGATCGGAGTTAATTCGAATATGTCAGTATTCGATAGCGGTGATAGCCCAGTGGCTTAGAATTCGACCTCGAATCGAGGGTTCCGGGTTCAAATCCCAGTGGCACGCACCAATGACTTTGTAAAAAAGTTATGTGCGCTTTATAAAATTAAATATCACCTGCTGTTACGGTGAAGGAAAACATCGTCAGGAAACCTGCAGGCCAGAGAGTTCACAAAAAAATGTTCTCAAAGGTATGTGAAGTCCACCAACCCGCAGTAGGCCAGCATGGTGGACGGCGGCCTACATCCCTCTCATTGTGAGAGGAGTCCCGACCCTGTAGTGGGTCATTAATGGGTTACTGATATGTCAGTAGGAACATATTATGGCTGTTATCAAATTTAGAGCTCATCTTACAGTGGTCAGGACACTAGTTAAAAAAAAATGGGTATCGCTGACCAATCACGATTCTTTTCCTTCTCACCTCAATGCTTTGAGTGAATTGTTTCTTTGTAGAAACTATGTCTTGTGGTGTCTTTTACAGGGGTTTTGTGACAAGTTAGGTTGTAAAAGACATTTGAAAAAGTTTGTGAATCAAAACATTTTGAATTTGACCAAAAATGCTTTATTTCAAAAACACGCAGATTCCATAAAATGGAGAGGTCAATTTTCAAAACAATAAAAAATAGGTGAACCAGAACATTCCGCACATTCGGTGCTCAATTAATCCACTGGGGTGACAACTGAATGAATACCGGACCATTCATTCAGTTATTCATAACGCCATTCTAATTCGCCGATACAATATCTCTACGTCATTGTTTCGTTCTGCTGTACGACTCTTTTTGATAAATGCGTTGTACAACAAAATTTGTATTTGATTGATAAAATTAAAAGTGATTTTTAGGCTTTGTCCTAATTGCCTGATATAACCGACCAACCCACATGACAAAATTTAAACAGAGGGTTCTTTATGGACGCACGGAGCTGCCCAAATTGAAACACGCACCGACATCCGACAAAATGTCCGAAATGACGTTGTCTTACGAGCAACTTTTGCGTGCGACATTAGGACACTAGGTTAGGGTTCAATAAAGACCACCAATAAAAAAAAATCAATTAATTCTTATTAACTTTTTTTTACAAAGTCATTGGTGCGTGCCGCTTTGATTCACACTCGTACCCCTCAATAATTCTAAGCCACTGGTTTATCACTGATTTTACAATAAAAGGGCTGGTGTTGGGAATAAAACCACCAAAGGAGCATGATTTCAAGCGTTTCGAGAAAACAGCCGTAAGCAACACCTGGCGAAATGGAGCAACGCCTAAGCCGAATAATCTGACGCCCTAATTTCGCTAAACCCGACTTCTTTGCCGTCGGTTTAGGGAAGTTTCCGCAAAATGAATTTTACTCTATAAAACGGACACGCCAGGTATGCTTTTGGGTGGAATGGGGATGTTTCCACGTTTCACGATTAATTCTCAAAATGCAGTTCTGCTAAAAAGCTGCATTCACAACTATCTGAAAATCTAGCCCACTTTCCAATATATCTAAAAAATGAATTTTGATTAGCTCAAAAACAATAAAATTAGTCAGTTGGCTCAAAAAATCAGAACTATGTAGCCTCCTCCCATTTGCAAATGTAATCCTGGTGCATTCCTGTGGGAGCGTAAGGATTGAATCAGGTCGGGCCATTTTTCAACTGACCGACGCAAATTAAAATCGAACTCGTGAAATGAAACACGTGCCGATGAAATTATGTCCTGCTATACTACAATTCAATAAATTTATAAATTGATGGACGTTTATTTTGCGAAAACAATAAGTCAATTGTATGGTTATATTGACAATACATTTGATTTAAAATCAAAAGTGCACTTATATAATAATTTTACGTATAATTATAAGTATTTTTTGCATACAATGTTTTTGTTAGCTCCATAGCTCAGTACCTATGTGGAAAGTTGACATTGTAAAGAGTCCTCCAAAATCTCAGATTAGGAAGTCTTCAATTATAATTATCCAGCATGCGTTTCCCGAATCAGATACACAATAATGGCTAGTGGCCAGATGCGATCGAAACCGCATATCATTAGCTTCTACAAAGAAACAACTCAGTCAAAGCATTGAGGTAAATGCGGGGGGGGGGGGGGGGAAATAAAGCATCGTGATTGGTCAGTTCAAAACGCGATATCCCATTAGTTTCGAACTAGTGATAAGCGTTTAGTAACCAATGTAAGATGAGCTCTAAACAAATTTGATTACAGCCATGTTCCTACTGACAATATATTTGGATTAATTCCTATCGTAAGAGATGTGCTCGGGTCAAAGAAGTGGTCGGTACAAGCACAGATTTCACGCTTTTTGTCTTGTATAAGACTTACATGTTTGTTGAATGTGTTGTCTGAAATCTTTCCACTAGCACGAGGCGTCTATTTGGCTATGTAGGTAGTCGTTGCCAGATACAGATAAAGGTAGCTAGCCGATAGCCGTTTAGATCTTTATCTGTATTTGTACAAACACTTCCAACCATGGCTATAACCAGTGCTGGAAGATAGAGGCCCAGAAGCTCACTGACCCATACTGGGCATTCGACCAAAGTAAGACCAAAGACCTCGAAAGTAATAATGCTACTTTTCATTTCAAAATAGATCTCCGTAAGAATTGAAGCCCAGTGGCTTAGAATTCCACTCTAATCGAGGGGTCCGGGTTCGAATCCCAGTGGCACGCACCAATGACTTTGTAAAAAAGTTAAGTGCGCTTTATAAAATTAAATATCACCTGCTGTTACGGTGAAGGAAAACATCGTGAGGAAACCTGCATGCCTGAGAGTTCACAAAAAAATGTTCTCAAAGGTATTTGAAGTCCACCAACCCGCAGTAGGCCAGCGTGGTGGACTAAGGCCTACAACCCTCTCATTACGAGAAGGAGACCCGACCCTGTAGTTATGGGTTACTGGCAAGAATTGAAGCTTGAAAATTAGTCGCAATGAAAGATGGAATGGAAGAGAAAACGAAGTCCAATAACGAAGTCAAGTTAAAATTGAACCCGTAATGGAATGCTAAGTCCGTGTATAGGTGTGTCACATGTGTTGGAGACGGAGAAATATGTAGCAATTAATTATAACTGTGATTGGAAACGAGAACCAGACAGACTTTTGACCAGACAAAAGAATCCGGTCCGCTATGAGGAAATGTAGGTATCCGAAATAACTTTTTGAGAATGAAAGATGGAATGCCATGTTTGTGACGTCCATTAAGTATGCACAAATTGTACTCAACAATGAATAAAAGCTGATGATTTTTAATACTTTTGTATAATAAAAATGAATCGCTGTTCGTTAGTCTCGCTAAAACTTGAGAAAGGCTGGACCGATTTGGCTCATTTTAGTATTGATACATTCGTATACGTCCAAGAAAGGTTTATGTGAGAAAATCTGAACAGTAAATAGTAGAAATTGCTCTATTTGGCAGAACAAAGTGTGCTGGGTCAGCTAATAACTTATCAAAAGTAACCAGGCAAACAAACAAGCAGCGAAGTTAAACCTCAATCAAAAAATTATCTGAAGTTGTAGGAGATGCTACTTTATAATACTTTTTGGCCATTGAATAATTTTATGGAGCTTTATTTTTGAAAATAATAGCTAATTTACCACACGCATATTTACATGTGAAAGTTGCAAGGAAAATCTAGTTCCATTATTAAAAGCAATAACGTTGATATAAAACAACACTGTCAACCTTTTATGGAAAAGGGCGCTTTATAGGTCAAGCCCATATTACAAGAGTTGGACACAAATTAAAATTCTGCTCGCGAATGTAGCGCGAAATCCGTGGCATGTTCCTAGTACATTGGGTACATTATTTTCTGATTGGGAATACATTTAATTTCCCAACTATCTGCGCCCGCGACTTCTTCCGCTTAGTTAGGTAGCCTTATTAACCTTTAGTTATTCCTTATTACATCACCTATTTGCCAGTGAAAGTCCCGTCAAAATCGGTTCAGCCGTCCCAGAGCCAGAACAGACAGACAAAAATTGTAAAAAAAAATATTTTTGTATGTGTACCGTGTATAGGTAATACATAAATTATAATATATATGCATTTGGTAATAAGGGGCTTTGTATATGACGCCAGTGATTAAAAAACTGCCATATCGTGATTCAGGTCACTCGTGATGCCATCTCTTGACGATTGGCGAAATTCCCCTCTTAATGCCACGTTGATCTAAAATCAGGAAGTTCCCATTGAAAACATTGAAATAATAATTGTCCTGGTGAAATTTTATGGTTATGCAATGTTTAATCATTATCATCATCAACATTTCGGCCTTTTAGACTCCATTGCTGGGAATTCCCCCTCCCCTTTAGTCGACGCCATTGCGCCTTGTTCTTTTAGCTGGGAATTAAACGTGTAGTCATAATTCGACAAAATAATACTATGAGAAATATAAAAATTCTAAATCTCGACCGAAAAAGGGTGTCAGTTTAATAAAAAGTAGCGATATCTTTCTGCGTTAGTACAGATCATAATGATGAAAAAAACTGAACAAATCATGAACAGCCCGAAGAAAGGAAAGGTTAAAAACGATTTGAATATACCCCTTATATTATTTATTATAGTACGATGAACTATTCACGCTAAATTCAAATTTGTTTCGAATAAATGTATTTCATTTTGATGAAATGAAATAACCGGGGAGCAAGCAATAAGGAAGGTTTAATAACGAATGCAGATTCAAGAAACGAGATGGTAATATTGGAAAATAAGCCTGTTTCTTAAGCAGTCAGCCGTGAAAGCAATAAAATTACTACTTGAAAGTTTCTTTGTTTGTGGCATAAATAATGAAGTTTACCGCTTTCCATTTAAATAATATAATATAATACATAGCAACGTAACGTACAAGCTCAGATAGCATTTTTCAATTTTTATTTTATTAAAAAATTTTATAAGAAAAATTGAGCGTTTACATGTTTTGGTTGGAACTGTTGTTACTTATAAAAAATATTGTTTTTTAGAAATAGAGCAGGAAATAACACGTCTCTACGTAAAATAACACTTCTATAAAATTTAATTTAAAATTAGTTTAAAATAAATTTTAGAATAGAATATGATAATTTTGATTTAATAATGTATGAACATTCCGCAACACAATTCAAAAGACCTACATATCGCTTAACACTAATTTTGTTAACAATACATAAACGAAATCGTAATCAATACCGCAGAGAGAAACTATTAAATCCCATACAAGTAAACGAGCCAATAAGCAAACTAAATACATTTTCGGTACCAGTACAGTCAATCACATAAACATTTATCAGACCATTGCATCGCGTACAGTCGGGCGCACCTGCGTCCATTAAACTGCGAATTAGTTATAAATTGCCAACTGTATGTAAATCGTCGAATTACGTTCAACTTATGTGTTTGTTGAGATAGATACAAATTACTGGTAGCGAACGACTATTTATACACGATCATTTATTTTTTTGCATAAATGTAATACACCTACTATTTTATACTCGAGCAAATTAACGTTTTCTTTTTATTTATTTTTTTATTTGGGAAAAATTAGCCTGTGCTGTAGTATCTCAGAGAACTTTAGCTGTAACACTGTTTGTGCTCACAGCTTAAGATTACACCATCCAGGCTTGGACGAAGGCTAGGATCTTGTCAATTGTGAGGTCTTTCGTTTCATAAATTTGAAACTCACGCTTGTCTAGAAAAAGTGGAAAAGTCTGTTTGTGCATTGCTTTAATGCACAAATGCACAATAGAGTAGAAAATGCATGGGCGTTTCCTTGTTCTAGTAAACGACAAGGAATTGGTAGGTAAATTGTTAAGCTATTGCAAAATCTGGTATCGATTGAAAAAAAAAATAACGTGAAAAATTGGCAATTTCAATGAAGACAAGTTGTCCCAAGATACCGAACCATCGAACCGTTACGGCTAGAACAGTCTCATAAAAATGTATATACAGTCATAATACACACACACTCTATAAACAAAAACCTCGTTATCCCTAAAAGTGTAATTCTCATCAACTAATATTTTATAAAAATGCGCAGTTGCTCATAAAACAGTAAAATAACGTAGAATAACGTCAGGTCAGGTAATGTGGATCTAACTTACGAGTACTTGCATCGGTAAACAAACAGTACCTCTAAATTGTAAAATGGTGTAACAGCAACGAAACAGAATTTCCGACTACAGATTATAATTTTTACTGTGTTTGTTATAAATGTTTAGAGTTAGTAAATTAAGTGTAGCTCACACTAGGAGCGTATCTTCATTCTTACCACCTGATTAATATCTCAAAATAAGAACATTGTATAAATTGATGAAGATGAAATTCTTTTAAAATGGAAAAGAACGGAAAAGAAGACAGATAATAAGATTCAAATATCAAAAGACAGATAAAACATCGGTGACTCAAATATTCATTGAGTAAACCTAACCTTGACAAAACGTTAGGAAAAAATAAACCATGAAAAATAAGTGCTAAAACAAAATGTTTGTAGGTATAAAATTAAGCTTAAATTTGATTTTTATCAGGGCTTTTGATAGCCTAAATTGTTCAATGTCACTCAGCGAAAGATAAACTTAATTTAACTCCGTTTTTAGGCGTTTTTAGCCTTTTTCGGAGATGGTAAATTTTCAAAGTAGATACGGCGATTCCTTAATTTGGCTGAGAATGTGTTTTATTTGCCGACGCGATGTCTGAGCGTTTTTATAAGTACCGATTCGACGTTTTATCGATTTTTAAAATGAAGATGCTTAGTTTGATTTGAATTTCATAATATCGTGCCAAGAGGTAAATCCTGCCCAGTACTTCTCCAGGAGCTATTTTTAATTCCTCTACTATAATATAAGTACAGAACCGAGTTTTTGTATAGATTCTTCGTTATGTTGCGGAACAATTAAGAACTAATTTCTTGTGCTAGCAATTTTGCGAATGACGAATATGTTATGTTTTTAAGCCAATTGTCATCCAAACTTGACAACTAGGGTTAGTTGTCAAGTTTGGACAACCGCCATTAAGGGTTAGTGTTTTACCTTGTAGATACTTAAAGGTACATAAAACCGTAAAATTTTAAAATAATTTTACTATAATAGAAGAACGTCACGATTTGATAGATACGAATGCAAATAGCTTGCGACACAAGAATCGTGTCGTAGGGTTTGAAAAAATGGGAAGATTTTTTTTAAAAAAAACAATTTCGTTCTTAAAAAAAACAACCGTTTCCATAATTCACGCTGAACATCAACTGATTCCTTAGACGAAGGTAACGAAGAGAAATTCTTAATTACGGCCCCAAAAAGGCGCCTTGAGAAGGCATCTTGTAATTTAATTTCTGCTCTCACGTTTATGTTTTTTATGAAATTTTAACAAGCTCAAGGAGCTTAAGACGTCTTCAGATTAGTGCTGAAAATGAAGTCAAGTGCCAGCAAATTACGAGTAGTTAATTAATCTAACTAAGTAGTACGCTAAATTTTTTTTAAAGATGTAGTGAATTCCATTTATTAAGAGGTTAGAAAAAAAATTAAAAATATAAAACCGACTTCATAAATGTATATGTCGGAGAAAGACCATTCTACTCGACATCATCATTAGTGGTTACGTGTTCAGCAGTGGGCGTCATTTGGGTATAATGCAAGCGCAAACAAAGTACTTGAGGTTATTGACACTATTTATTCAAGGTATCACAATATTCACACACGTACAAGTTAGTTTAACATCTACATGGATGGCCTCAAACTCTTGAGAGAGAGCAGCGAGTTCGTGACACCGTTCTTACTCCACCAGAACCTTAACTCACAACTGATCCACCACGACCCCATAATCCCTCGAATCTCCAACAACTCCACACAATACATGACGAACTAGAACGTGTACCGACCACGCTCTGAGTTATCCTCTACTTTCAGCCTATTTCGCAAACATTCGATTACAATAATTATCACAATCCACAATACAACAAGATGTAGAAAATCTATTGACAATAATAGACATTCTAAACAAGATTTGATAGATTACTCTTTTTTTTTTAAAACAAGTTCAAAATAAGGTTCTAAACATTCTCGCATTGTATGGCCAGCAATCAACTTGGCTTGAATCCTTCTCCGACATATAAAATAAAATTTGTTACATACTTTAGGCTTACTATTTTTTTTGGTAACATACATAGATACAAACACCCATGCAATTTGGTATTCTTGTTAGGAAGCCGTAATAGACCAACACGATATTGTAAAAATTGTGCAATTCTGAGAATATAACATACGAGTACATAGGTGTCGAATTGATAACCTCCTTTTTGAAGTCGGTAAAAAGAGCGAGAAATATTAAAAATGGTAATAGAATGATCAAAATATTTAACCTCATACCTACTATCTTAATTCAACAAAGCAACTTAAAAATAGAAGGACGGTAATTTTGGTGTTGGGTGGTAACGGCAAATATTTGATACTCTGACTCTCCATCTTATCACATAAAAATCTTTGCAAGTGTTATGATATTTTAAACTATGTTGCAATAAAATAAAAGCTAAAAGAATAATAATATGCTACATAGGCACCTTCAAAAGCAAAGTAAAAATGTTATAATTGCATTGTTATGTTGCGAAGAGCCAAATTAAATACTACGGGCCGCTTGTCTTTCTGTCTGTCTGTACAAGACTGCCTTTGTGAATAACTAATACTACAGTTATACTAGTGGCTTTAATTTATTCTTTGTGAGTATGATTTTGAAGAATTTTCCGGATTAATCTCATAGTCTTATTTTTAAAATACTGCGCTTTGGGCGAAAACTGTGTTTCATTTTCAATTACTTATTTACAATAAATATTATGTTATTCCATCCATGTTATTCCATAGCATAGAACAATATATTTTATGTGTAGGTATTAGTGGCAAAGAAACTGGCTTCAACCATTTTATGACCCATTGTTCGGCACATCATATACTCGTGGATAAGTGGTGGAAAGAAGCTAGTGGCCAACCCCTGTTGTGTGTTTTCAAAGCGACCAAAGGGCCTCGGACAAGGTTTAATAACTCCTATCTTAATGATAACAACTGAAACCGACGGCTTTACGTGTCGTCAAAAGCACGGAGCCGCTCATTTAATTCGTCACTAGCGGTCACCCATCCAGGTGCTGACCGCGCCAGACGTTGCTTAACTTTTTCGATCGCTTGCGATCTACTCAAGCAGCGGGGCTATGCGCGCTTTAAAACGGAAACAAAAAACTAAGCAGGTAGGTATTTGAAGTTAAATAACACATCGTAAACACCAATTTAATACCCCGCAATACTCTGTCCTTACAATAAAATATGATTAAATAACCTACTACGTACAATAACGACAGAGATGATGGTTTTGCAAAATGTAAAGAAAATAACATTTCGGAATAAAACGATTTCGCTTAAATACACAAAAAACGAAGCGACGCTAACTCCCCTTTTTCCAAGCTTTCTCATAATTGGATTGGACTCCAATCTCCCCTGGAGTGTTCGCGGCATTCAACAAGTGGGGATAAGAGTATTGTTATAACGTTGCTTGATGGGATATGAAAAACGTTTTCAGTATGTGGTAGAGGTATGGTAGCTCCGTGGAGTTACCTTACCGCCAGCCTCTTGTCAGTAACCCATTAATGACCCACAAGGTCGGGTCTCCTTTCACAATGAGAGGGATGTAGGCCTAGTCCACGATGGACAATCACGCTGAAAGATCGGTCCAAATGATCCATTGATTCCTGAAACCGCCCAAATGATTATATGAGAAAAATATAGGTATTTTATTGAAAATTTTTATCACTTCTATGATAAATAATTCTATTTAAAACAATTCTAAATATATTTTTGCAATTTATTTTTACGTAATAAGGCACGGATTTTGCAAAAATTAGCTTGATTTACGAGTTCACTATATTCTGTGAAAATCAACTCATAATATCTATGAAAAGTACATTGTTATAAGAATAATTTAAATGGTATAATATAAAACTTTAGTCAATATTCAGTAAACAATATCATGAAAGATATCAACAAAGACTATACAAATATTTCGACAGAAACACTAAAAAATAAAAAATAGCACAGTAACAATACTTACAAAAAACATTCAGAAAATGAAGTTTTTACAATAGAAATATTAATTTTTCGCAATACTGGAGGGGTCTTAAGTTTCCCTTCTCAATTCCGCCAATGGAAATATCAACAACGTATCTTTTTCCTTCCATTCTATGCTTTCATAGAAGTAGCATAGAAGCAAGTCTGGCAGTTGCGCTGATCTTTTTGCAATTAGCGCTCCGAACTCCTGATATAAAGCTTTGAACAATCGCTTCATTCCGTTTGGAACGGAGCGATATATTTGCGATATATACGACGGCGTATTCGAAACCCTATCCGCTATTCCTGGTATAAGTCTGGATTCGAATAGAAAAGTTCGAATAGATACAACAGAATTGTTTTAAACAATGCAAGTAAAAGTCAGGGTTTTTCATATTCATATTCGTCGCAATAAGGACAAGGGCTATTTTTATACAAATACTGATAGTTTTTATCGACATCGAAAATGGCTATTTTTGGTCAATTAATTCGTTTGCTTATTGCAACTTTTGCAAGCTGAGAATAAGCTTTAAATAAAAGTGTCCACTTGGAGATTTAAAGCAGTGATCATACATCGGCTTTATTTTATATCGCTATCGACGTTTCCTTCTTTACAAAATTCATCGTTTGTTACCTCAAGCATCGGATTATAATTTTAGTGAAAAATATAACGATATCGAAAAGAACCATCTTTTTCAATACTCTATGGTTTCCAGCGTCTTTTTGCAATTAGCACTCCGGAAACTCTAGTGAAAGCGACGATACTTGCAGCGATATGTCAATGAAGGTTTTGCTTTTTCCTATCACCCATTGAATAGAATCATCCATTCAGCGATCTAAATGTTGTTCGATAATCTCTAAATACAGAAATCTTTCGCTGAATTTTAATGAAGGGATAATATTAAATAGAGATTAAGATATAAGATTATTTTTATCCTTTTTGCATGGAGAATCCTTATATATACACACTGACACGAACCTAATTTTAACAGATTTGATTTTGAAAGATTGATTTTAAAAGAGTGCTGGCAGTTTTTTTCCGCCCGCTTTTTTCTCCTGGTCTACGATAGCCTGAGGGGCACCGAAAGTGGATGTAAGATATATTTACGATCATTAAGTGTACACAACTTGTACCTGACAGTGAATAAAACACTTTGATTTGATTTCATTTGATGTTAAGTGTTCACTGTAAGCCATGGATATCCAAATTTCTAAGGTCAATCAACGAATTATTATAGATAGGGAGCTGGCGAGCATTTAGGTATATGATTTGCTCGTACTCCGTATTGATAGGCATTAAAGTTGGGATCAATACGACAAAATTTCTTAATGAATGAAGGTCGTACGTTGCTGCGTTTTTTCTACAGGGCTTCAAATCTGTAAAAAAAATTGGTACTAAATCATTTGCTCGTGTCTGCCTCCGGGGTAATGGTTAATACCAGTTTGATAACGAAGAAAATCTATGAGGCAGACATCCAGGGCTCTGCATTATCACAGGAGGTGTTTGCAAAAATGTTGAAAAAAAAAACTCTTCTAAATCATTAACAGCTATAACTGGGTCCATACGATTTATTAGAACTCCCTGAATACAAAAAAAATTGGCAGACATTTTACTTACTAGCTTTAGCCGTTACAGGTGGTTTCAAAGTCTTGAGGCATAGTACAAACAGGGTACTTTGAATCGCACATTTTGCTAACGCGCATTTCGATTTTCAATTTATTTATTTCGATTAATATTTTGTAAACATAGACCTGTTAATTGAATGCTTCACCCAAGCGTTGATTTAAAAAAAAATCAAATGGTCTGCTTTCGGAATATCGGTGACCAGCGCATGGTGGCAGACGCGGTCCTTAATATTTCTTATTGTATAATTATTATCGCTATTAGTTGAGTCTGCCACACGAGCCGATCATATACATTTTTTGCTCTCCAGCTCCCTATCTATTAGCAGGTACCCACGAAAGACCGAAATAACTGTTACTTATTCGTTCTTTTATGGAGGCAAACATATTTTTGCAATTAGTTCCCAAAACTCGTAGTAAGCTTTGAACGAGTACTGCATTCAGTTCGATACGGGGTAGATGAAAAGTTTCGTTATATACCCCTATCCGTGAATGAACCGAACTAGAAACGCAGCTATGAATAAAAATGTCGCGGAGTCTCAGAAAAACTAGTATTTTAATAGTAAATGAGAAGCAAACGGGAATGAAAATCACCTGATAATACGAGTAAGTGGTCACTTCCAGCTTGTGGATACACTTTTTTCCGTCCGCCTTTTTCTCCCGGTCTGTGTCAAGCGGAGGGGTTAATAAACACAGTGTATAATTTTAACTTTTATCAAGTGGTACTTTTATCTTCATGATGAATAAAATTTTAGATGATTTATGATGAATAGAATTGTTACATGATAAATTGATTTTTATTTTTGAGTAAATCGTAATGCAGAAAAACTAGATTAATATTTTTTTCAGTGTTAAGTGAGTTGCTCTATCAGTCAATCTCTTTCTCCTTTTTCATTTGAAGAGGAAAATCAGTCGCATCAAGGAAATCCGTCCCACAAAAGACACGTATCAGATGCAGGTTCTCGCAAAGCGCACTTTGAGCCGCGATCCGATACAAGCACCGCTGACCTGAATCCGCCGCAGCTCACAGCTGTTTCATTCCCACTGTATATAGGAGAGTTTTAATCTTGAAATTCAAAACAGTCCACAATGTATATAGGGAAATAGAAGTCGAAAATACCTTACCTGAAATTTTACATCTATAGATACTTTAAATTTTAGAAGGTTAACACTTTTTCTGTACAGTAAATAGATACAATAGATAAAAAATAGGTATAAGTCACATGTGTGCGGTGCAGCTCAATGGTTAACCTATTTTAGGAATTCGTCTGAAATGCTAAAATCCGTCGTAAGTGCTGTTTACTTCCGCAATCAATTATGCAATTGTTTATTCAAAACAAAACTATGCTTGTTTTAAATCAACTTCATAAAACATTCACTTTATTGGAATAGAAATGTTTTTTTTTTCAACGACACAACTTTTTTTCTGCCTATGCCTCATGGATATGAATGTCTTCTTCCAGTGCCAGAGACTACGTCCCACAAAAGACACGTATCAGATGCAGGTTCTCGCAAAGCGCACTTTGAGCCGCGATCCGATACAAGCACCGCTGACCTGAATCCGCCGCAGCTCACAGCTGTTTCATTCCCACCATATACAGGCTTGAAACTTAACAGATCAAAAAAAGTTTTTTTTTATTTCCTTTTCTATTATTGAACTGAAATCTTGTGGTAGAATCTTAGCAAAAAAGGTAGCGTTAATTGGAACTAAAGTAAAAAATAAACTGTTTCTACCTTTATATCATGTACCTAATGAATGAATTGACACAGACATTTTTTTTTGCACATTTATTTCTTTGCACGAGTAAATTCTTTTTCTGTCCATTATTGACCCACTGCAGGATCAAATCTCTGGTCGCAAAGAAAACGCTAAATACGCTAAATAAACAAATAATTAATTTACAAATAATCGCGACTTTATTTGCCATCCCCTTTCCTCCTATATATCCTGATACAATGCAACATTCCACTACAATAATACAGTTCGCCCGTTTACATCACCATACCTTCACTACACACACATCTGTAGCTGTACAAGCACTAGAAGCTACAAAAATCCCGAAAACCCAAAACCCTTGTCTTCATAGGTCACCAGGAGCCATTAGTAATGAGGGAACAAAACCAGTTAACTTGGGTCCTTGCTACCAAGAGGACATTTACCGCCCCACGAACAAGGGCGGGGGTGTAAGTAAGATTTACATCGACAAGCCTCGGCTTTAAATATTAACTAGCCCTGACGAGGGTTGAGGTGGTAATGATAGTTCTTTAGTTTTGTTCTGTGTCGCAACAGGTAGGCTTTCGTTGGAATATTTAGGTGTTTGTTTGATCTTACTTTTTGTTCCCTTTATAAGTTAACCAAGAATTTAGGCGAATATCTACCAGATGGTAAGTGGTCACACCAAGTAAATAGGCCAATTTAACTTATATGTGGACTACTCCGTTAGCGATGAACATCATAGGAGTGTCACTAAGGTGTTGCCATATAAGAATTGTAATTAGTTTTACGTCTTTTCAAAGATACCATATTTCTTTTAGATGATATAATATTTATTTTGTGGAAACTGCTTGGTTAGTAGATCTTTTCACGATCGATCGACCACGTAGGTCAAATTAGCACAGGCCAGAAAAACTAGACTTCGCTAGAAACCTTCAGAACGAGGGTGGAATGGGTGGAGAAAGATTTTAGTTCAAAAATGCCACAACAATAGCTAGAAAGCAATGCCTGCCGTGTCGAATTGTTACCAATAAAATGCCAGTTTGTCTGGCTTTAATATCTAAAAAAGATATACGCATCTGTAATCAGTATTGGTGCAAGTACAAATGGCGGCGGCGTGAACTGGCACAATACCTATAGATCGCGCGGCCCAGCGCCGGGCAATGACGGACATTTGCCTAGATTCATCGCGCTCCGAACCGTCATTCCACGGACAGTTAGCGATACACACAGATGAGAAGAATGGCCATTACAAAAATTTTATTTTCTTTATATATCGAAGGTGTTTTTTAACCGATTTCAAAAAAGAGGAGGTTATTAACTACACATCTTTTTTATTCCACATTTAAGTAAAAAATGTGTCCGGCATTTTTAATCTCATTGTGTTATTAATTCAAATCCTTATTTTTAAAATTCACATTAAATTTTTTTGTATGTACTTGTCGATGGGGCACGCTCAAAATTTGAACACACAAAACTAGACCAAAAAAAGCATTTAAGTCGCCTTAATAATTGTACCACGCTGGTCGTTAATGATATTTGCTCTGTCCGAGTGACTTTCCTGTCATCATTTCAGCCTTCACCAGTCCACTGCTGGATATGGTTCTGTCTAGGGATGTTATGGATATGAAATTTCGGATACGGATAGGTTTCGGATATAGGAACGATTATTACCGAATACGGATACGGATATGAAATTATTTCGGATTAGCCGTTAGTTTCGGATAATTTCGGTTACGGATATTAATTTCACATTGTTTACATTTTGCGGAATCGACAGTCATTTCATCAAAAACTGATCAAATTACACTCGATTTAAGACGCATTTTGTAACAATTCAATCAATTCCACAACACAACACTTTAGTTGAACTTGTCGTAACGTGTCTCAATTAGGCTCCGCCCCTATCCGATATTATCCGAAACTTTTATTTCGGATTCGGTTACGGTTACGGATATTTTTTTATATCAGATATCCGATAGTTTCCGTTACGGTTACGGAGCTCCCTAACATCCCTAGTTCAGTCTCAAGGCGCACCAGTATACGATTTTCGGCCCTTCTCGATTTATCGATTATTCTTTGTTCTTTTCGATTATCGAATTTGCGGCAGACGTGGCCAGCCCTTCTGCTTCATAACTATATCGGTGACTCTGGATCTCTTACAGATTTATTTATTTCGGTCTCTATCCTAAAGAGACATTAAGCATAGCTCTCTCCATAGCTTGCTGAGCCTATGAACCAATGTGAATGTCCGGGCCTCGGATCCGTAGGTCATCATTTCTGTACGTTATGATATATTATGGTAAAAAGAATTCTTCGATTGGCAGTTTTTGTTTCTACCTGCCAGTGTGTAAGACTGCTGCCGCTGACGGTGATAGATGGGCAGCAGAGAGTGTGACTCTCACGGGACTCCGCGACTCTTAGATAATTCACCGCCATGAGCCATGAGCCATGAGCCGAGATCTATGCTCAGATTGATGGACCGCGATAGCGAGCTTGTTCATAACCCAAAATCGAAAGCAATCTGACAAGTGATGAAAAATGAATATCTGTGGAAATTTTCGACATGGTAATCGACATCCCATGTCAATTATTAGGCGATCGGGTACATGGGCCATTTTATGTACTTAATTGTACACTTTGAATCCTCTAATACTCGGCTTTCGCAATGTTACCTATGAATTTTTGATCAAGGAGAAAATGGGACGAGTCTTCATTTTTTAGTAAGTCTAGAGACTGAGCTCTAGAGACTGTATTTCCCCAACAACTTGATAGTATTTCGATGGATGACATTTCAAATGTCAACCTTTTCGACCGCTTTTGCGTGAAAATGTAACAAATGTGACAAACTTTCGATATATTTTGTACCTTAATATTATGAATGGGGTACTATTTTACCCGTTTTAACTGATAGTAATAGTTAATAACTAACTGGATAATTATATTGTGACAACAAAATCCCCTTTGTCACGTTTTATATAACCAAAAACAAGGTAATTTTTGTAACAAAATGGCAACAATAGAAATACCCATTCTGGTCTTTGTTGAATCGTTCGTTTATATTTTAAAACGTTATCATAATTCCACAAAGTGTTGAACTCTGGAAACTTCCACACTGAACAAATCCCAATTAGGCCGTAATAAAACGCTTCGGGAATTAGATCATAGAATATTAATACCCAATTAGATCTGCAGAGAAAGGAATTTGTGTTTTAAAGATTGACATTTATGATTGTTTATTGCTTAAGAAGTACGTAGGATGAATAAGAGTAGTCGTGCTTGAACTCAAACTAATTAGTTTGCTTTCTTAAATAATTATATCTTTAGTAGGTAAGTTTTGCAATCTAATAATTTTTTCTTCGTCCGATTTTGTCTTCAATCCATTAATGACCCACACCAGTCGGGTCTACTCTCTCAATGAGAGAGACGTAGGCCTTAGTCCACCACGCGGGTTGGTGCGGGTTGGTGGACTTCACATGGGTTTGGGAACATTTTTTAGTTGTGAACCCTCAGGCATGTAGGTTTCCTCACGATGTTTTCCTTTACTGTAACAGCAGGTGATACCTATTAAATTTTATAATAAAAATTCTTTATTATTTATTTAATCATGAACTCAATACCAGCGCCGACTTTAAAGAAAGACGAGTAGCTTAGCTAGCCCTTAGTAACATAACTCAAATTTCTTTTTCACCTGAAAATTAAGGGCCGAGATTTGCTTAATGCGAAAATATTCAGAGATTATTCTACGAAGGACTTTGGGCGGGACGCTTAATTTTTCGCTTACAAAAGCGTTTTTCCCTTATTAAATACGGAGAATTGGACGTTTTTGGCGCCGAAAATTGATTTAAATTGAATTTGGCCGCGTTATCATAAGACGGTTACCTTGTGAAAGTTTGCATTGCGAAGTTACAAAAGGAATTTAAATAATGAACTTCTTTGAACGGTGTTTAAATTGTGTTAATAATTTTTAGCATTTTGACCGCGGGTTTGCTAATATCATACTTACATTTTCAAAACAGGTAAACGAATGATAGTGAAGACTTTAATAAAAATTTTGAATCTTTTCTTTTAGTCACAACAAAAGCTGGTCCATAGATGGCGCCACACGATCCTGAATCACGCTATCGAAGTTTTTTACATCGCTGCGATAAATATACGAAATTTTGACATGACGTAATCAGAGCACAACCGCTCCCCAGGTATGATTACCTACCTCTTCCATTGCCAAAGTAAACTTAAACTTTAAATTCATAACCAAGTTACAGAATAACCACAAACAAAAAATAACGTATTCCATAGGGCACCTGTAGAGTTTAATAAAAGTAGAACCCTCCCCAAATGAAAGGGTTAAATTCACAAAACAGGTTTTCTTGGGGAATTTTATTAACTTCCACCCTTTCTCATTTCAATACCGGGATAAAGAGAGCTAAGTAAGTAACGTGAAAACTCTTTATTCGTGACTGAATTCCTGGGAATATAGCACGAAGGCAAATCCCAGGACAAAGCCTATATGACACCGAATTATAGCCCCGGAGACAATAAAACCGTGAACGAAGGTCACAGTAAAATTAGGCTTTTGTGAATATTTGACGAAAAAAGATACGTTGAATTTAGAGTCAGCGAAAGGTACGGTTTGTGTAAAAATTCAAGAATTTCTTTTACTTTTATTTGTATAGTACTTGAGTAGCAAACAGGCATGTAGGCATTGTAGGCCACCTGATCTTAAGTGGTCACTGCAACCCATGCACACCCACGTAAAACCTCAAATAGAGAAGAAATTACAAAACCTTATGTTTATTTTCCTTCTTTGGAAAACAAGAATGGTCTAGGCACGATCACGCGTTAAGATTTTAAATTAATCCTTCACTGAGAGTGTTATGAAATTGATTAAATCCCAAAACCTGATATAACAATTCGTGGCTTCAATTTTATGATACAAAATCATCCCAAAGGAAGAAAATTTTATGATATATTATTTTTGTTTCAACCGTAATCCGTCGACATCACAAAGACTACGCTTCGTTGAGAGTTTTATATCTGTAAAGGAATATGGCACCTAACTTTAGTCATCAAATGTTAGTAACCCGTTTCACGCGTTCTAAGCAGGCTGGTATACCACGACAGTTTGGCCATCAAATCTAATTCAGGATGTGCTGTTACGCGTCACGTTACCTCATCTTATTATCGACGTTCGAATTTATATAGTCGGTGATCCTGTGATGAAGAAAATTCTGTAGACATTAAAACAACTCTGATTTTAGGGGTGTAACTTTTGTCAGTAACCCATTAATGGCCCACTACAGGGTCGGGTCTCCTTCTCGTAATGAGAGGGATGTAGGCCTTAGTCCACCACGCTGGCCCACTGCGGGTTGGTGGACTTCACATGCCTTTGAGAACATTTTTTTTTGTGAACTCAGGCATGCAGGTATCCTCACGATGTTTTCCTTCACCGTAATAGCAGGTGATATTTAATTTTATAAAGCGCACATAACTTTTTCACAAAGTCATTGGTGCGTGCCACTGGGACTCGAACCCGGACCCCTCGATTCTAGGTCGAATTCTAAGCCACTGGGCTATCACCGCTCTTGTAACTGGTGAAGCTTAGAAGCCCAAAATTAGCGGCGACGATTAAGTGATATTGAAGAATCTAGCTCCCCGCTCCGACCTTTTGTGAGAGACCCGTTCCTAGTGGGTTATTAAAGGGTTGCTGCGAGCCAGCCATGGAGAAGAATCTAGTTAAAGACGGTATTGTAGGTAAGTAAGACCGCCTGGAAAGGTACTACAACCAACGTTTTAATCAGCCGTAAAGCAACATGTGCTTCATGTGTTTCGTTCCGGTTTGTGGTAGCCGTAGTTTATTTTGAGGCATGTGCCTTAGTTAAGACTTTTATTCTATTTGCTTATTCCAAAAAAATGGCGTCCGAGGAATTTCATGGATCCACTAGCAGTCACAAAACCTACTTTTGTCTAAGCTGACATAGTATCCATTATGGCTCTCCCCGCGTTAACAATGGGTGTCTATGAACTACTTGAGTAGATAACCATGCTCGTTAGCCTCTCTTTTTGTGTAAAAAAGAGATTAATATACTTACCTAAACAATATAGGTGAAAATCGCCAGACGCAAAACAATTTGTATCCCACGTCAATCAAATAAAGAAATCAAGTGACGGGAGCTGAATACAAAGCACTCGACAATCGCTCCGCAATTCCAACACGAGTCTTTCAATTTTCTATGCGGTGGAATTTCGTTGCGGGGAAAGTTATGCCCTTTACATATACATGTAACGTTATCTGTGTTCGGTTTCTGCGCAATTTAGCTTTCCACATTCGTAACAACGTGACTAGAACGAGTTTTGGTGTAAGTGTTTGCGATATACGATACATGATTGTATAACCTATACAACGGAGTACAGGTTATATACATGTATCGTATTTCCCGTGTCTTTATTGCGATGTCACACACAAAAGTTGCTCGTACGACAGCCTCATTTCGTATATTTTGTCGCATGTCAGTTCATACTTATTTCAATTCATACAGAGCTCGGTTATATCTGCCAATTAGGAAAAGGCCTTAGAAGATACCCCCAAAATCCACAGCCATTTTTGTAATGAAGTCGTTTAACACAGCTTACAGCCCTCCGAACGCTGATTTTATTAATCTATTTGTATCAACTGGACCCGCAAAGAAGACAGAAGAACATTAATTTGTATGAGTGTGGGTTAGTTTAAGGTTTGATAACGCAGTTTGATCGATTTTTCATTTGTGTCTGCCCTTTATTGCGTGACTGTCAATAGAACAGAAAGCATTAACTTTGAATCAATTTATCTGTTGTCTTTTTATTTCAAAGGACGGCTTTTACTCCTTTTATTTATGCACTAATACGAATAGACGCGCAAAGGGACTACTACGATATACGATATTGTCAGAAGTATTTAGAACGGTTCCGTGGTGTGTGAAATTGATGGTGTCGTGTCGTGTGAAGGTGCGCAGTGTGTGTTGAGTGTCTGTCCGTTGCGCGTTCAGCGCGCAATCGACATTCGTGAAACGGAATTCTTTACAATTTGTAAAAGCGTCCTGTAAAGGATTCAATTTAGTTTTTTTTTTAAATATAAAGTCTCTAATTTTTTTTATTTTGTAGGTAACGTAACTCTTAATTCAACTTCTACTCCGCTGTGACTCGAATCGGGGAGTGGCGTAACTATAGGGTGGCAGAGTTGCAAAATGAAACGGGCCCCGGGGCTGCAGGGGCCCCAGTCTGAGAGGCCGCAGGCACAGAAGTAGCCTTAAAAGTTAAAAACTAAAAGTAATTAAGAAAGTACCTACTGGGGCCCCATCCAATGAATTAGCCACGGGCCCAGGCTGGTTTAGTTACGCCATTGGCACTTGTCTTAACTTCTACGCCACGCAGGTATTGATTACATGATTATAACAGTCTAAGACAGTTCTTAGCCTCTTAAATTTTGAAAAAATGGTAATGCAAAATGGAAGATTCGTTAACAATATCGACTACAACAAGGAAGGCATTACAAACGGTTCCGTGGTGTGTGAAATTGGTAGTGTCGTGTGAAAGCGCGCAGTGTTTGTTGAGTGTCTGTCCGCCGGCACTCAGCGCGCAATCGACATCCGTGAAACTGGATTCTTTTCAGACATATCTTTGTAGATTTTTGACTGTATTCCATTTTCAATTTTTAAATTTCAAAAACTCTTCTTAAGGAATGTGTTGCGAGCAGATAAGGCTTTTTTAACACAAAAACAACCATGGAAATACCTTCTTTATAATACGAAAGGAAAGACGTTAATACTAGTTAAACTTTAACACCTTCACTCCGTTTTGTCTTTGTTTTTGTCGTTTTTATTTATTATTATTATTTATTCTTTTACTCCATTAACAAACGCCCATAGAAGCTCAGATATAGTCAAAATCTTTCTGATTTTGTCCCCAGTAATCTTCCCCTATGACACAAGTTCTGAAGTCCTTTTAATTACATAATAGCTTCATCTCTTGACTTGCCAACTTCCACTCTTAATTTACATCGCGCAATATTTCGCGTTTTGAAGCTCATCGCATTAATAAAGGCAATTAACTAAATTGCTTAGCGTCCTTAACTTCGGGGTTCCCTATTCATAGTAAAGATTCAAGTATCTTTACTATGTATAGTATAGTATCTTAACTATACATAGTAAAGGTACTACTTCAAGTTATGATAACACTAGCTCTTTTATTGTGCTTCGTTTGTGAGCGATGTCTGCAACCGTAGTGGGTATCGGGTCTTCTTTCAGAATAAGTTTAAAAAGCTTTTTTCTGTTAAAAAGCAATTAACATACATCCATCATCACAAACTTTCACATTTATACATATTAGTAAAGAGGTGGATAGGAAATAATAATATGTCTTGTGTGTAACCGATGTCTACCACCCATAAGTGACCCATATTACTACAGGAACGTGTCTCCTCTAAAAATGTGAAGGATAAAGCCCCTAGTCCACCACGCTGACCTAGTGCGGGTCGGTGAATTCCTTCAGAATTACAGCAAGTGATATTTAATTTTCGATTTGGTACTGTAATTTATTAATTGAGTAGACTTTATTATTTACTTTACAGCCTACCTTATTATTTTCTAGAAAAAAATTACTTTCCTTTCTTTTTTCTTTTTGCTCATTGAATAAATTTAACTAGACAAAGGCATCGTTCTTTACTCAAAGGAGGCATTTTAATTCTCATTGACCTCAATTAACAACACTTACTGACCTCAAAGCATGACACCGACCTCAAAGATTTAAACTTTACTACGCACTGCCTTCAAAAGACGATAAACTAGCCTCAAAAGCTTAAATTTCACTGACCCCAAAGTCAATTTGTTTTATTCCTATTACTGACCTCCAGAGGACCTTCCTTTTCCCAACTGACCCCAAACTAGTACTTTTCCTAACTGACCTCAACAACCAGTCTCTATTTTCAATATAAGTCCAGTCTATGAATACGAGACATACATTAGTACACTGGAAGTGGCGTAATTGTATTACATTACACGCTATAATATCTCCCAATCTAATGACATTCGTGAGAGATTGTGATGGGAACAATTATACAATTACTATAGGTATAGATATAGAGAAGAATTGGATAATTAATAGGTAAACGTAGTATATAATTATGGCGGGCATAGCCCTGGCATTAGGTTTTTTTCGAGTTATAAATAATATCGAGGAAAGATAAGATTAAATTTTATTTAAAGATAAATTAGATGAGTAACCGGGATACCAGTAGCAATACCAGTGATACAAATTCATATTATTACTTACTACTTATTAAAAAAATCTAAAAGTAGTAGCAGAATTGTTTTGAAATTATCACAGGTTGCCAAAATTTTTCAATCGCTTGATCGCGTGCGATTTACGTAAGCCACGGGAGTTGCTCGCTTAAACGTAAGTACATTTTATATACCTACTTTGTATATTAAAATCAAAATAAATAACAGTAAAACGTGACCGGGCTCAATAGTTTACGATAAAAACGATGTTTCCCTACCGAACCCCACTTCCTAAAGAACGTAAAGTTTGCGTGACAAGAGACTATTCTTTTAACGTTTTCGGACTATCGACTCGTATTAAGATACGCCAGCCTGTTAAGATAGCTTTTAAAAGTTAAGTGTCACGACAATGTATTTGGAAAAAACAACAGTCTGTACAAAAGTATGAATACTTATAATGTATAGCCTCACCAGCGTTTTGTACAGCTCCAAACGCGGTTCCAAATTCACCTGTGATATGGCCACACCTACCTCTGTCTTTTATAACATTGTCAATGTCATTTGCAAGCTCATTGGCTCAAAAACATGACATTGTCATTATTCGAGCAATAGCCAGTAAAAGAAATTGTCAGTAACCCATTAATGACCCACTACAGGGTCGGGTCTCCTTCTCGCAATGAGAGGGATGTAGGCCTACTGCGGGTTGGTGGACTTCACATACTTTTGAGAACATTTTTTTTTGAACTCTCAGGCATGTTTCTTCACGCTGTTTTTCTTTCACCGTAACAGAAGGTGATATTTAATTTTTATAAAGCGCATATAAATTTTTAACAAAGTCATTGGTGCGTGCCCCTGGGAGTCGAACCCGGACCCCTCGATTCGAGGTTGAATTCTAAGCCCCTGGGCTATCACCGCTCTAAAAGTAATTGCGCAAAAAAATAATAATTGCGCAATGTAGCACGGTGTGCAAAAAATCCAGTCGAACTATCAAAGAGTTTGAAAATTTTTGTAAAACTGTACAAAAGTATTGCATGTAATAAGTAATGCACTTGCTGCTTCATTCTTACTTATCTGTGAAACTTAGAAATGAAAATTTCCGATACTCGTTACAAGATGGCACGATGAGTATCGTGAATCACGCTCCCGATGTTTTCTACGTCGCTGGCATATATACAAAACTCCAAGCTAATTCACGCTAACTAATATTTTCCACAAACATTTCGAACACGTTACGCTATGTCGAGCGAAACTCTAACCTTAAACCAAACGATACAAACTTCATACACTTCCAAAGGATACAATCACAGAAGGTCCTGACAAAAAGTGTTGGAAGTAGAAAGATAAAAGTAGGAAAGAAAGCAGGAAGAAACAAACATCGCGATACGTCCATCGTTGGCCTGTGCCAGCGCCGCAAGTAAACTGACGATAAGGGTTCACTTCGAGCCCCTACTATTGGTTCTCTGTATCGGCTGCAACGATGTTGGGCACTATTGGGCACGGGTGTTTCCCCACAACATGGAGGCATGGATCATACTACACGCTTCTGCAATGCGGATTGCTGAAGAATCGTAGTGGGAACCCGTGTCGGATATTTTGAAACCGGCTTCGGCTTCGGCAAGGTTTAACGAGTGCTATATTAACGACTGTTACTTTTATGTTACTAATAACTTTGTATCTTTCGTTTCTTTGGCAGTAAGCGGCAGATAGTTTTAGTTTTTCATAAAACTAGTACCATAGCAATAAAACCGGTAGTAGCGGCTACTACTAAGTTTCATACTTTCACATTTCAGATAAGCAAACGAACAACTTTTTTCTTTTATAGACCGACCGTGTCCATTTCTATCGCAAAATTTTCCTCGAACAGTTTTTTATTTCCAAAAATATTATTTAGGTATCATCCAAAAATGTTATTTACTTCACTTGACTACGTTCACGTGGATCTTAGAATTTGACTCAGTGAGGAATGAACAGTATCATATACCTATGGTAATTCAAGTTATGATCTACCCGTGTACCCATTTTCATCCAAACCAATTCAGCTGTTTGCATGAAAGATTAACAAATAGGATTTAAGATTCGATTATTGAAATGGTTCATCACAACGACGAATAAAAAGAAATCAAAAAAGATTAAGTCGATCTGATAACGCGTAGGGTCTCTGTAATCATATAGAACTGGGTTCCTTTAACGTTTAATTAACGTCCAATTCCAGCCCTAAATCCGCCCTTCGTATCCGCAGCAGGCCCTTATTAATATTAATAAAAATTTATCCATCTCAAACTTGGCAAGAGGTCGGGAGATTAAATGTCGTCAAGAAAAAAGGGCACCGTTTAATTACGGAGTTAATTAACACAGGCGTCATCAATCTCACCTGTTTTGTGTCGGGTTCATTAGGCCTGACTCCTGGCTGATAGTAAAAGCAAAGGTTACTTTACTTTTTGTTACGCTTTGTCCTAATTAATAGCTATCGCAAACTGACACGGCCAACCGACTAACCAATTTGAACACTGGCCGCTGTATCGAGCTAGTCTTATTGAAATACGCACTATACTCCACACGAAAAAGTACCTACTCCACCACGCTTCTCCAATCCGAACTGGTGGAGAAACGGGCTACTGGCCAATCCGTGTAGGGTGTTTTCAAACAGCCCATAGGACAAATAACAATGGATTTCCGCAAAGTAACGCCTGATACAATATATTAGCCCATAGGACGTTCAACGAGGTTTAACGACTGATGGCTGAACGTGCTGTCCGAAGCACTAAAGCGCGCATTTAATTTTGCCACTAACGGTAACCCATCCAGGTACTGACCGCGTCCGACGTTGCTTCACTTTTTCGATCGCTTGCGATCTACTCAAGCAGCGGAGCTATGCGCATAATATTATTATTTAAAAAAGTCTTAGTAAAAAAAAGGTCGTAAAAATACGTCAAGAAAAAGAACCGGCGTTTAATTACGGAGTTAATTAACACAAGAGACAGGGAGGCGTCATCAATCTCACCTGTTTTGTGTCGGGTTCATTAGGCCTGACTCCTGGCTGATAGTAGAAGCAAAGGCAGCCTTTTCGCGACTTTATTAGCTTTGCTTTACTTTTTGTTAGAACATACATAGGTATGTAGGGAAGGAAATTACTGCAAGGACGTGAAAATTGAAAATTGTTTGTTTCTGTTTTTTTTTTTTGTTTTGTTTTGTTTACTGTGTTCATTGACGTGTTTGTGTATTCTTATGTTAAACATTTGTCTATTAACATATTTCTAAACTGATAGCAGAACCCGAGTCGCTTCTTATGCCTTCTTTTTGAACTTTGTATGTATTTTATGGTATTTTAGTGGTAATAAAGCATTGTTTAAGAATTGTGTATTATTAACTTAATAAAAAGGCTTCTTTTTTGCTCGCTTTAATGATAACCGCATTTTACTTCATATCCTAAAGGTTAGCTGGGAGAAAATGCTATGTAGCATAAGCTCGCCTCTTGTACCACTTTTTTGGCAATAAAGAATAAATAAATAAATAAAAAGACCACCAAATTTTAATTTTAAACATTTTTGGCCATAAAATCGTTAATTCCCGTGCAACGGAACAGTGATCCCGTATTTATTATTTGCGTTTCATTACAGATGCGTCGTATCATTGCCCTGGATTTATTTATGCGATACGCGTAGAACGGAACGTTAAATGTTTTACAAGTACCCACGTATTTGCGTAAAGAGAGAACCAATTAAAAGGCGTGTTCTTTTTATTAAACGTTGGGAATTCTGAACTGAAAATACGAAAAAAAGCAAAGTGTACTACGTATAGTCTACGAAAAAAAGTAAAGCCAAGTCGCAGAATTTGAATGTATTACAGTGAGTTCCAAAAAACATGTTCGGAGATGTAGAGTCACACTACAGGTTTGATTGCATAAATTATTTTTATCAATTGTCTTGAAATAATGAATGTTGCTTTGTAACCATACCATAGTAGGGCTATCTATATCCGAAGATACATTATCGAAACCTTCCTCGTATGGTATAGTAGATATAATAATCAACTTCCTATAAATCTTCCGTGGTTTCATTTACTACTCGCTCTTATACTTTCATAATTATGTCAATTAGTTGTACTGCAAGAGTTTTTTCTTGGTAGTAATATCTTTTTAGCCGCGCTCAGTTTGTACGCGTGTTTGAGCGTATTCCACTCGTGCGTATTCGTGCGTTCAGAGACGAACAATCCCGACCTTAGAAATACAGAGAGCACGCGCGTGAGTTAGTCGTGAGTTAGTCGGACATAGTCGTACTAAGACTGTGGAAGTGACCTAAACGATCATAAACCATTGTTTAAAATATTTAAAAATTCCAGCCAGCAGCAGTTGGCGAGATTAAAAATAATTTTGTGGAAAGTCATCGTGACCTCAAATTCTTTGAAACGTTGTTGATTTTCCTTCCTAGATCCTGTTCCCAGCTAAACTTGTTCTGGGTTTCCCGTAAATAATGATCTTTATGGTTTTCCTCATAGTACTTATGGGGTTGGGAATTTTCTAAATGTTTATTCTTCACATTTTTTATTGTTGTAATATAAAATGTAGATCGTCTTATATTAATAGATATAAAGATTATAAAAATTACATAAATATCACTTACTGTAACGCTGAAGAAAAACATCGTGAGGAAACCTTCATATCTGATAGTGTAATGTGTTCCAACCCGCACTAGACCAGCGTGATGGACTGAGGCCTTCATCCCTCTCATTGTGAGAGGAGACGATAGTGATAAAATTTGTATCTATATCTGCCATCCTCATTGTCCACCGTCAAGCTATTATGTTCCTCATAATGTATGTTTTATTGACACATTTATCAATTTTTTTTGACGTGACACGTGTTTAAAAACGTTGCTATACACAAGTTACAATGTTAGAAAACCGAACTGTAATGAATTGGTCTATATCGTCTGACCTTAATAACTACAAAACAATTCATCGTAGAAACATGAATTGAGTGTCATTATTTAGCGTATAGTATAGTCAGCTCGCCGCTTATACGACGCCGATATACTCGTAGACGCTTCACGTTAAAAGCAACGGCCGTGTGGCCGTGTGCACCGACAAAGCACCATCCGATTTTCATTTAAGTCTAGACAAAACTTTCGCTTTAGAAAAGGTACTTCGACGAACACAAAGCGTGACGCTGTAGGAGTGTCCGCCACTTTAAATCTTAATTTTAATCTTACAACTTTTCGAAGTCCACGGCCTTCCTCTACGATGCAAATAGCCCTAACTTTGGACGTTTTCATTACGGAGCAGGAATTAACGCCAGGAATCCACCGAATTGGTGGTTCACGCTTGATTGCAATTTGAGAGGATTATTTTCGAGGACTCGCCATTTGTTCCGATATTTTAGCCAACTGGAAATTCCTTTGATTTTATAGGTTAGTGAAGATAAAAGGGAACCGGTTAAAATTACATTGGGTGACGTGGTAATTATTTAATTTTTTCGCTTCACTAATAAGGTAGTTTTCGATTTATTTCTGATAGCTCTTAAGCTTGCTAAATAGAGCTATAATAGCTTGCCTGGGTAGACACTTTACCGCAAACCTAAACACGTCGTAATCCAGAATGTTCTTCATGTCTTGTGTGTCGGTTAGGTTGGTTGCCAGAGACAATTTATTTGAGGCGAACATCTTAATAATAATAATAATAGTTTATTGCTTCAAATTTGTAGCGGTGATAGCCCAGTGGCTTAGAATTCGACCTCGAATCGAGGGTCCGGGTTCGAATCCCAGTGGCACGCACTAATGACTTTGTAAAAAAAAGTTATATGCGCTTTATAAAAATTAAATATCACCTGCTGTTACGGTGAAGGAAAACATCGTGAGGAAACCTGCATGCCTGAGAGTTCAGAAAAAAAAAGTTCTCAAAGGCATGTGAAGTCCACCAACCCGCACTAGGCCAGCATGGTGGGCGGCGGCCTACATCCTTCTCATTGTGAGAGGATACCCGACCCTGTAGTGGGTCATTAATGGGTTACTGACATTGCTTCAAAACACAAGTAGTATATGCAAAAGAAGTTCAGATTTCTTATTGGAAGCAAAAGGTAACGGCTCAGCTACAGCAGACCCAAGATCTAGAAACCAGGGCTGCACTGATTTTCAGCCGCTCCGTGTTCCCTGAGATGTCGTGTGGGAATTAGATGTCGTTGCTCCCCGTACCGCCGCTTCGAGCACTTATATTATATAGTGTTACAAAAATCAGTTTTTTTACATACAACTTATTAACTAACATGTAGAGTTATATAAGGCAAATAACAAATAACCTTAGTCCTCGTGAGCAGCAAAGCACATACAACTTCCGATACGATTTCTTCTCTATTTGAGGTTCAATTGAGGTGGCCACGAGCTACAGTGACTGCTCAATATCAGGTGTGCATACCTTCTGAACAGAGAAATTCAGAACGGGAAGTTGAAATCGTTATATCAATATCGGTTACCAGTTCTCTTACTTTAAGCTTTCAGAAGCTCAAAGTTGTTCAAAGGTAATGAAGCTATGCTTGGCATTCGTTACGCTACAGACTCTATAACGATGAAATCCAAAGACAAAAGTAACAGACGCTCTCAAAGGGAAACCAAAGTAATCCCTCAAAGTACTTTATGATGATTTAAATTACAGTTACATTTCGCTTGCAATCTATTTGTATTTTGTGTTTAATTTCTCTACCATAATAAAGAGGAAATGGACAGACCATTTTAATGACAGATGTGAGAGAAAAGATGTCGAAATCAAATCCTACTAATATTATATGGTGAAACTTTGTGAGGATGGGTGAATGAAAAATGGTATGTTTGTTTCTCTTTCTCTGATCTGAACTCTTTTACTGATCAAGGTAGCCTTACCCTGTTTTAGCTGGTTGCAATTGCCTCAAAATGCATTTTAAAGATGACAGCCCATCTGATTGTCTGATAATGATGATGTATGATGATTTATTAAGGTAAAGTAAGATGTGTGTAAAGTTTGGCAAAGGTACGATACCTTTGCCGAAAGATACTTATGCTCTTGGCTGGGGAGATGCCTTAACCCAATAACGTTATGATGTAGAAAACTTCGATAGCGCGTGATTCAGGATTACCCGTGGCGCCATCTTTCGATGAATGGGACAGTCGGTGAATATATAATTATTTAAAATCTGCTTTGCGATGCACTTTTAAAATATCAAAATGATACCAACAAAACTTATTCAAAACTCCGAAATTTTGTAGCGGAACATCTACAAAAGCCGCTATAAAGTATAAAGTCCCTTTCGTTAGCAAAAAGTTTCAGTAAACGCCCGGAGTTGAAAATTCGCGTCACCTGAGTGAAAATCCAAAAGTTTGTTTGTCAAACTACTGCTTTTTGCCTAATTTATACGATGTAAATGAGCTTTTACAAGCTTTTAACTGGAGTGAAAAAGTTATTTCAACTGGTTATTTTAAAATAACTACTTGATATTACATCCGTGTTCATTAGTGCTCTTAAGTCAAATTTTATTAACACTTTAAAATTTCAAATTTGCACCTAAAATTTAATTAGGTTATTTCGCTACAGCTCTCGTAATGTATATTGTGATGGTGTGTACATACTCGTACTTGCGTAGTTGCATACTTTCCATGCAATATGAAATGCCGACCCTCTCCGTAAGAACACGACTGACAAATGTGATTAAATATTTTGTCTCACATGCTCGAGTCTGGTACCCATTAATGACTCACTACCGGGTTAGATCTCCTCTCATGATAAGATATTGTAAGAGGCTGGCATTCGACCTATATTGACACACACTATAATCACTTATTTATTGAGCCTTGTCCATACTGCACTATAGAATAATAAATTCATCTTTACTTTTACAGTAAACCTTTTTTCTCCAGTCTACGTTAGCGAATGGCGATCAAAGTGGATGAATTTTAGTGAACAAGAATCACACATAAACCAGAGTCGCTCGCACGATTCTCTGGTACATATGTAGGTTTCTCCGTCATGTCAAAGGTCATAATCGTACTCGCATTATTAAGAATCAAGCGAATAAACACACCCCTCTATTTGGGACACCCCTCTATTTATAACAGTAAATTGGGGGCAAAATAAAGGTCTCCGAGCGTCTCGTTAGGGTTGTTTTCGGCTCGGGACTTATAGAAGGTATAAATTTCCATTTTATTTCGCCAGCAACGCTCCTTGGACTGAATACGCTTATTAATAGAAAATTTATACGTCAAATTAACTCTCTAGTTACGGGAAAAATATGTCTATTGTCTGTGATGACAAAGTTTTTGTTAGGCCTGTTATTTTGGTTTACAGTTTTAACACTTTGCCTGTCCAATGAATAGATACAATAGTTAAACAATGGGTATGTATCACATGTGACTCACGGGACAGCGAAGTGGTTAAGGCCGTATTATTTGACGTTTTAATGAAGTCTTTAATAGTGGGGTAGTACAAAAAGGACGATATTTTTAAAAAGTCAGTCGTAAAGCAGAATGTTCTCGATATCTTGCGTTCAGCTGGAGGTTTGGTTGCCGGGGATACTTTATTTGAGGCGAACATCTTAGTCCTCGTAAGTAGCAAAGCACCCACATACAACCTCAGATACACTCAGATAGGATTTTTTCTCTATTTAAGGTTGAATGCGAGCATCCATGGGCTTCAGTTACCACTTAACATTAGGTAGCCTGCATGCCTTTTCCTACTCAATTAAAAGATTTTGCGAGTGTGAGGCGCTTCGGGAGAGGCCTATGTCCACCAATGGACTAACAAAGACTGTACAAATAGATAGAAATGGATAGATAAACCAAAAGATAAGTCAAAAGCTACTATCTGCAATAGTCTGAATTCACAGAAAACATGTCATAATCGTTTATTTGTTTTATTCTCTGTTTCATTGTTTTGTCTATCGTTTTTTAGAGATAAGACTGGAAGCTCACTGCCGACATTTTAAGTTTTCTAGATTTATTTTAAAAACGCCTCCAGTCATCAGTATTTATTGTATTTTTATGTGCAATAGTATTTACTGTGTAATTCAAGCCGTAATTTCAGAATAGTATGTGCGATCCTTCTGAACTATAAATAAAAAAGTTTTTAGGTAGGTCTAGAAATCGATCCACGTATCGTTCCTAATCTTCCTAAGATATCCACATAAATCCGCATAAAATAACATTCAGTTGTTAGAAAAACCTATTAAAAAAATAGAAGTAGGTATACAAATATAAATTTATATAGCGATAAATTTATATCTCACTCGACAATGTGCTCATATCATTAAGGTCATAAATAAACCTTTGTTTAGATGAAGGTAGCTCCAAATGTTTATATTGGTCGGATATTAGACAGATTTGTTATATCTACGCGGTACCAGGTCAAACGCCAATATATTATGTTTAACGATTGCATTATCTTGTCCAAGTTAAATATATCGACGTAAATTAAACAGTTCAACCTCGGTTCTTTGTTATATTGAAGAAACAAACATGTATGTAGGTCAAAAATAAAGCTTTTTATGAACCACAAGGCATGAAATACGATCTTATTTATAGCTAACTAGCTTCTGTCTGTGACTTCGTCCAGAATTGGACCCATAAATAAATAAAAAGTGCTCTAAGGGATAAAAAGTTAGATATATGTCAATCCAGTTTATAATTTACCTGTGTAGCAAAACACGCACCAATGACTTTGTAAAAAAGTTATGTGCGCTTTATAAAATTAAATATCACCTGCTGTTACGGTGAAGGAAAACATCGTGAGGAAACCTGCATGACTGAGAGTTCAAAAAAAAATGTTCTCAAAGGCATGTGAAGTCCATCAACCCGCAGAAGGCCAGCGTGATGGACTAAGGCCATTAATGGATTAGGTGCTGACCGAAAGGCGTGCGTCGATGTTTCATTACTTATTCTCAGTTCAGATATCAGCGATGAAATGATAGCCTAAATAAAGTACCTCCGTTTTAAGTTGTGACGACAATTTACCACCTTTCTGAGCCTACAATGGCCCTATCACCTATAATAATAATATGCTCTACGATTTACGATAGTATAGTAACTTACAATGTCGATTAGATTCACTTATAAAACGTCTGAAGTAATATACTGATAGATCTTTTCAATATTAGGTACGCAGGTGTATCGCCTTTATCACTCTATGCAAATTTAATTTTGCCACACTAAAATATAAGGCTTCCTTGGAGGCTGTAAACCGCCCACGATCAGCCACACCGTACTGTACCTACAATATTATGGAGCGTGAGGATATTCCTTCAGCGTTTTGATCATCTGGCGTCCTTGAGAACGTGTGAAGGGTGAATTTTCTTTCACAAAACACCTGATGCATTCATACGGAATTGAACAAAATACACGCTATATTAAATTTGAAAAAAGAACTGGGGATCCCTTCGAAAACCCCACTCGAAATAATTGTTATAAATAAAGTAGTAGGATAGTCTTTTATTTATGATGCAATGACAGGACAACGGAAGCAAAACTAAGCGTCTGTGGATCGTGAAACCATCAATAAATGAACCGATTACCTACTTTTGTTTCGAAAACATTTTTAAGTGATTTATCACATTGTAAGCAAACTATTTTTCCCAATACTACCGAATCCTATTAACGGGGTGTAAAAACTAATTTGGGATCAGGCGAGCATGAAATTGCAGTCAATATATTGCGTCCGAAGTACATTATGTAGGTATAATGACCCACTACAGGGTCGGGTCTCCTCTCACAATGAGAGGGATGTAGGCCGCCGTCCACCACGCTGGCCTACTGCGGGTTGGTGGACTTCGCATGCCTTTGAGAACATTTTTTTTTGTGAACTCTCAGGCATGTAGGTTTCCTCACGATGTTTTCCTTCAGCGTACCAGCATAATTATGAAATTAAGTATATTATGATCTACCAATTTGGTCTGTCAAGCGAAGCATGCACCGTTCCGGTTGGTGGGACAAGGAGATCATATAGATTTTGTAATATGTATGTATGTGACGGCGTCTGTGTAGGTGTTATGTGTCATTATTAAGTGATAGGTATTCAACCTGTTCTGTGAAATACGAGTAGTAACACCGAGCTGTCTGGCTGGCTGTCACATGAAAGAGGAGTAAAATATATCAGAATGGATTTCACAAGCAAGCCCAGTGTGTTCTGGGGGAACGTTTTTGTGCAAGATTAGAGAATAACATTTCAGTTGTAAAGTGATTACTGTGATCTAGAATTATAACACTTACACAATTACACAGAGATTGTTCGTGTAGTGTTGTCTTCTATTAATCCATAATAACATATAGGTACTCCACATTTATTTATTTGTATAGATGTATAGATAATAGCGCAGCGGTGATAGCCCAATGGCTTAGAATTCGACCTCGAATCGAGGGGTCCGGGTTCGAATCCCAGTGGCACGCACCAATGACTTTGTAATAAAAGTTATGTGCGATTTATGAAAGTAAATATCACCTGCTGTTACGGTGAAGGAAAACATCGTGAGGAAACCTGCATGCCTGAGAGTTCACAAAAAAAAATGTTCTCAAAGGCATGCGAAGTCCACCAACCCGCAGTAGGCCAGCGTGGTGGACTAAGGCCTACATCCTTCTCATTGTGAGAGGAGACCCGACCCTGTAGTGGGTCATTAATGGGTACTGACATGACATAGATAATAGATAATACCTAATAGATAAGCTTTATTTCGAATACACCCCAATGAGTTATAAACGTTTCTTTCATCATAACCCTGTCGTAAAAGAAAACGATAGAATAGGTATAACAAATTCGAAATATTATGCGCGTACGTGATAGCTATCAGGGCAGGTATGTACACTTGAGGCGTGAAAAAGTATAATGCAGATGTTAAAAAAGATAAAAATGCATGTTTTTTAGTAAATAGCGGGCAAAGTTTCTTCTTCCTTCCTTTCTTTGAGCCTTTGGTCCCGGGCCTCCCCTAATCGACGCCACTCCGCCCGCTCCGGGGCCCTCTGAATCCAACGGTTTCCCGCTGTCTTCCTCAGGTCGTCAGTCCACCTGGTCGGAGGGCGGCCTGTGCTCCTTTTGCCTAAACGTGGTCGCCATTCGAGGACCTTTTTTCGGTTGTCAGTCCTGCGAACGATGAGGCCATTGCAACTTTAATTTGCAAACTTTGAGAGCTATGTCGGCGCAAACAAGACACTTTTAATTGGTACTTGAAACATAATAGTTCGCACGGGGAAATACATTACCGTCAGCCTCGTAACCTGTCGTAAAGTAGCATGTTCCTCGTGTCTTGTGTATGGGGAGGCATGGTTGCCGGAGATATTTGATGCTCAATTACTATAAAAGAAATGAATAGCAGACGACATGTGCCTTTGGAAAGAATTTGGAGGATTCTCGGATAGAATTTGTTATGGATGTAAATTATTCATTGAAAACCCTTACTAATACTTACTTACTACGCACACCACTCGGCGGTGATAGCCCAGTGGCTTAGAATTCGACCTCGAATCGAGAGGTCCGGGTTCGAATCCCAGTGGCAGGCACCAATGACTTTGTAATAAAAGTTATGTGCGATTTATAAAATTAAATATCACCTGCCGTTACGGTGAAGGAAAACATCGTGAGGAAACCTGCATGCCTGAGAGTTCACAAAAAATGTTCTCAAAGGCATGTGAAGTCCACCAACCCGCAGTAGGTCAGCGTGGTGGACTAAGGCCTACATCCCTCTCATTGTGAGAGGAGACCCGACCCTGTAGTGGGTCATTAATGGGTACTGACACTACGCACACAACAAGGAAAAGTCATTGATGAGTGCCACAAAGATTAGAATTCCGGAGACAGAATTCTTAGATAGTAGGCTATCGTCGCTTTAAGTCATTAAAGAACGAATCCACTAAATTTGACCTAGTCAGACATAGCCATCGTCAAAGATATTTCTTCACCCGTTTGTTCCGTTCGTTACATAACAATTTCATTTCTTTTCAGAGGCAAGGAAAATTTTGTCAAGATTTCAATTTCAAAGGCGGCGAATTTTCAGCGGAAATTCTTCTCGCATTAAATGGGTCTATTTGACTAAAACTATTTTCACGGGGATTCGAGTTTTTATTCGATTTATTCGAGTAGACTTTTAGCTGTAGCTTCGTTGTATTAAAAACTGTTCCGAATCCAACATTTGTTAAGCTTCGATTTTATTAAAACAAAAGTAGAATTTACTCACAATATTTTTTTACCAAGGTAACAACTAAAATATAGAGAATTTTATCGAAAGTGCATACAGACCATTTGATTTAACTTGGTCACTCTTCTTCAAAGAAGCTCAAAGATAGAAAACCTAACTTGAATAACCTAATACCAAAAATGGTTGTTGTTGGGACGACCTGAGTGGCGCAGTGGTTAAGCCACCGGCGCGCTGCACGGAGGGTCCTGGGTTCGATTCCCAGCAGTGCAGAGATTTGAATGATGAGTTTAAATTTCCGTTTCTGGTCTGGGTGTGTGTGTTCTTGTCTTGTATGTGTCCATGGTATCCACGTCACAGGGAATCCTAGTGTGGGGCTATGAGTGTAAAACGTTATTTATTTATTATTTAAATAATAAAATAAAGTTCATTCGATAACCGCACATCATTTTTCCGGTGGTATAAATCCCGCGTTTCATGAGGCTTAGAATATTATTAATTCATAAAGGGCGCGTTTCTTATGAGGTTTCTTTACTTAGTGTGTGTTGCGAATGCTTTGCTACTCATGAGGAAAATGTTCGCCTCAAATAAAGTGTCTCCAGTAACAATACCTTCTCAGCCGAAACAAGAAGACATGAAAATATGCTGCTTTAGGACGGGTTAAAAGGCTGGCAGTAAGGTACCTCCCATAACTATCACCTAAAAAAACTACCAAGTACAGTAAAAAATATCGTTAAATATTAATATTCGCTTGCCATTTTTCCGGCCAGCGGTACGTATCCCGTGTTTCATCGGGCTTAGAATAGCAATATTCATAAAGGGCGCGTTTCATTGGAAGCGGGACCGCATATCGGCGGCGAATCCGGTAACTTGCACAGATTTCCGCCGTTTTCAGTATTTAGGGTGTCTTTAGCGTTTATCGGTGAGTATTATTTTGATGTTTAAATAGATTGATATAATTGGATTTGAGTAGCAAACGCAGCAGGCCATCTAATGTCAATGTTCACTACAGCTCATGGACGCCCAAGTTATTGTATTGTTTTTCTGTGTAGGTCTAATCTCATTGTAAGTGAAACTGTATGGTTTTATGAGAAATAATTTTTTTAAACCTAAATGAGGTCGTACGTGGCTGCGTTGCTATTCATGAGGATAAGATGTTCGCCTCAAATAGAGTATTTACAGCAACCATGACTCCCCACCCAAAACCCAAGACAAGAATAACAAGCAGCTTTATGACTTAAGAGGATGGCGGTATGACACCTTCCCGTGCGAGCTAGGATTACCCAAACACCAATTAAAAACTTCCTAAAAGACTTACAAAAAAGATGTTATTGTAGCGACTTCCGCCACTCGTTCAGAGATGGCGCCACATGATCCTGAATCACGCTATCGAAGTTTTCTACATCGCTGGCATATATACAAAACTCCGACATGACGTAATCGGAGCACGGCCGCTTCCCAGGCACTATCACCTAGCCTGGTGGGAGATCTCCCTTCGCCACATTATCAATTATAAATGTATGCTTAGTACCTATATAACAAAAAAGCATAGGCTTTGTAGCCTATCTAATCCCATATCTAAAATAACAAATTTCTAGTTCAGTATTAGCGTACTACTAAGCCGGCTAACACAATAATGCAGTACCTACTTAATTCAAATGGCACCAAACAGCTTATATTGTTCCGACGCGTACTAATAGTCGCTGTAACAATACCATATTACGCTAAGCGTTTATACTAATGTTATTCAGATTGAACAAACAATAGTACTAGTGTTTAATAATAATAACTAGTAGTGACAGCCTAATGGTTAAAAATCCAGCTTCTTACTCTAGGGATACGTGGTATCGTACACGCGTATGCGTGGTAAGAAATTAAGCCGGCACCTAACAACAGTACAACTTGTTAAGAAATAAATCTGGTTTCACACAACGTGACAATTTTAATCTTTAAATACAACCTGCATGGTTATTAGAAATAAAGCCAGTACCTAACTTAAGGGTTAAGAAATATCGACTCGGTCGAACGCACATCACAAATAAAATAAAATTTATCGCTCAATCAAACCCACGCCCACCCCATGGAAGTGTTTAACGAAGCCGCCGAACCCAACGAAGGTCATTAAGGGCATGAGCTCGAGGTGAGTGACCCAACCGTCTTCAAGCTGTCACCTACACGACGGATCAGCGCATTTTTACACTTAACCCCTGAGTTACATCGACTTTCCTCATACGTTCAACGTACATTGCTCGCATAGTATTACAGTTACAAGTAAGCGGGTAAAAAAACCGGCAATGGACGATGTTTATGAATGGATGTTGTGATAATAATATGGTGCGAGCTCTGGCCGTACTTTTTCACCATTAAAGTATTTGTGATCGCAATAGACTGATTTTAGTATGCATTGCTTTTCAAGTTGAAATACTTATTTCGTGTTATGGAAAATTTTATATTCTGAGGGCGAATAAATTGTTCTGTTTATTTTAGTACTATTAGTATAAACTGTAAAGTATAGTAAATTTGAATAGGGATGGGAGTTTTTTACTTTTTAACGCAAAATCAACAAAAACGAGCCCAGTGGCTTAGAATTCGACCTCGAATCGAGGGGTCCGGGTTTGAATCCCAGTGGCAAGCATCAATGACTTTGTAATAAAAGTTATATGCGATTTATAAAATTAAATATCACCTGCTGTTACGGTGAAGGAAAACATCGTGAGGAAACCTGCATGCCTGAGAGTTCACAAAAAAAAGTTCTCAAAGGCATGTAAAGTCCACCAACTCGCAATAGGCCAGCGTGGTGGACTAAGCCCTACATCCCTACAGCCCTACATTGTGAGAGGAGACCCTGTAGTGGGTCGTTAATGAGTTACTGATACTCATTTCAAACACAAAAGGGTTGCAGCCATTACAATTAGGTACCTACCTATTTTTGTTACGAAATAACGTCCTCAAGGGCTACTGCCCTTAGGGGCCTAGTTAACATGCAAATATGGAACGGAACCCTTTGTCAACCGGAACTGCAAATATTAGTTCAGGGCTGTCGACGTATGAAAACATGATTTCATTTCCTCCTTGTGACACACGGCTGCTCACTTGGTTACATTTTTAACTTAAAAAAAGCCGACATCAAAAAAGCATGAAATAAAATTTGTTACATATTTAGGCCTACTATTTTTTGAGGTTCGTGCATAAATTTAACAATATGTCAGTAACCCACTAATGACCCACTACGGGGTCGGGTCTCCTCTCACGATGAGAAGGATGTAGGCCTTATTCCACCACGCTGGCCTACTGCGAGTTAGTGGACTTCACACGATGTCTTTCCTCACGATGTTTTCCTTTACCGTAACAGCAGGTGATATTTAATTTTTATAAAGCGCACATAACTTTTTTTACAAAGTCATTGGTGCGTGCCACTGGGATTCGACCCCGGACCCCTCGATTTGAGGTCGAAGTCTATGCCACTGGGCTATCACCGCTGACAATATACTTAAACAAAATTACACAACATAATATTATGTTTTTAACAGCCTTCAAAAAAGGTGGCTATAAGTTCGGGGGAATATGTTTTTGTGCATGTCACTGATGTTGTATTTTTTCTTAATTGTGGACCAATTTTTGATTTCTTTTATTTTTTGTTTGGTAGGCTATGTTTCAAATCAACAGACGCTAAAACCATAATATTGGAGTCTGTTTATAAAATTATTTCATATTTTTTTAGTTTCAAGGCGTTGGTAAAAAATATTTGTAGTATTGTTACAGGACAGTGCTGTCCGTGTATCACAGTTAACTTATTCATGTCACACTAAGGGTCAGCTTGCAGAAAAAGGTGATATCTCCTAGTAATCCTAATAGCTTAATCAGCGGTGGTTTTTGATTCCAATTTTGCACCCAAAATTATATTCCTTGGTATTTTCTAGTTTGTTTTTAAATTTTAAGCGGAAGCGTTTTTTAGTAATTTATTATTTGGCTAGTAATTAGTAGCCTTAAAATGGCTTTATAGTAGCACCTTATTATTTGTTTTGCAAAAGTAATGTTTTATGGTTTATTTAGAGTTTCAACCATTCTGATATGTTCTTTTCTAATGTAATTAAAAGTTTTGTTGAATTTAAGAAATGTTCAGTAATTTTTATGTAGAATAAAAAACCCTAAATTTCTTATTCAAATCAATAAAAATAATTTATTTTGATTGCGTTTATATCAGTACATTCATAAACGAACACAAGCGAACTTAAATATCAAAAATACTCATACACTGTACTGTTTGTTAAATAAGAAGAATACATTTTTGCAAGACATCAACCCTCCATCCGCCCTCTGCTTACTTTCCTCATTAACATTTATCACACTTCATCTTACAATGAGTTGATGGGAAGGCTGAGGGTGAAAAATCCATTTTTGAAACTAGTACTGACAGACTGGGTGAACTGGGGGAATGTGTCACAGGGGATCAAACGCTCCACGTGTCAACCCGTCAACAAGTTAGTAAAGATCTGGATTAATGGCGCAACAGGCGGATTAAATTAAAACAAAAATGATGAAAAGTGGAATTTTTTACCGGTTTTTTAGCTGTTGTTAAAACATTATAGCGACCTGAGTGGCGCAGTGGTTAAGACACCGGTGCGCTGTGCGCAGGGGCCAGGGTTCGATTCCCAGCAGAGCAGAGATTTGAATAATGAATTCGAATTTCTGTTTCTGGTCTGGGTGTGTTGTGTTCTTGTCTTGTGTGTGTCCATGGCACCCACGACACAAAAAATCCTAGTGTGGGGCTCTGTGTGTTAAGCGTTATTTATTTACTATACACTCATATCGTTGTAACCATTTTTTTGGTATTACTAAAATGAAATTGGAATCTGTCAAAGAGTGTAGCTCTGAGTTTTGCAAATGCCGCAAGGGAATGATTTTTGCATTATTTTTCTTGCTATACTATGCAATAGCATTATACAATGATTTTTTACGGTCAAATCGTACCTTATCAAGATTTTTCATAAAAGGTTCTACTTCTAAAATTCTACTTATTGCATTTGTAATTTTTCAGCTCAACAGAAATTTTCAAAAATTCCTTCTTGAAGTTTGCTAAGACATGGTATCTCAGCCTAACAGTCGTTCACGCTACCTCTTATGCCTTAACAAACCTATAATAAATTTAGAGGATTTTGTAATATCCAAATTCCGTAAATCATTCTTGGATAGCGGAACAAATTTACGACTTTAAGAGTTATTATTATGATCATTTTTGTGCTTCTACAGATTGGACGGGAGATAACTGTTGTGGATGCTGGAAGACCAATCGATTCTATGTGCATTCATCCTAGTAAAATATTGTAAGACAGTTTTATAGGCAAGCTAAAGTAGGCTGTCTTCTAAGACGCTTTGGGGTTACAGTGTAGTCCCCGGAGGTCTTTTATGGGGTAAGGTTGAAGCGCGCATACCCCCGCTGTTTGAGTAGATAACAAACGATCGAAAAAGTAAAGCAACGTGCGCGTTCATTTCCTGCCTGGATGACCGCTTGTGACCAATTATATGCTCACTTCCGTGCTTCCGTGGGCTCGTTAGGCCATCGGTCGCGGTTTTTATCGATAAGATAAACGTTAAACCTTGTTGGAAACCCTATGAGCAGTTTGAAAACATCCGACACGGGTTAGCCACTAGCCCGTTTCTCCACCAATCCGCATTGCAGCAGCGTGGTGGAGTATGCCCCAGTCCCTCTGTAGTGGGGAGAGACCCGTGCCCAGCAGTGGGACATTAAATTTTGAGGCCAAACCGAGCCGATAAGTACCTATCTACAATCTTCTTAAGTAACTAATGTAACATACTCGCTACAGACACTGATGAATGTGTTACAGTACCTACAATGTCAAGTAATTAGCCCATTTCTGAGGTTGAACTTTGAAACTTCTGGGGGTGTGTTAGTTAGGGTCTTCAGACCTAATGTGGCATTAATTACAAGGCTACTTTCATTCCTTGTAGACGGGATAAGGCATGTAGGTCTTGTCAAGTTGAAACTAAAGATGTCAAGATCGAGTGTCAGGGTATCGAAAATGGAACAAATTTTAGGTCACCTTTATTTTGTCTAGAAATAACATGGCGCTTTTTAGTGATACATAAATCTAACAACATATTTTTCACAAGACAAGTAATAAGTAAATAATTTACTTATTTTGAATTAAAAAATAGGTACCTAAGCCCACTTTTACTTGTCTTTACGCTCTATCTAGCTTCGTAACAGTCTTTAGTTGAAACATTGTTTGGTGGTAACAACCACCCTCATATTCCTTAATGGCAAAGAATCTTTTATAATAATATGTAGACTCACTACCAAAAATCACCTGAACACGTCATAGCAACACTGTAGACAGAATTTTAGTAGCACGAGAAAAGCTCTCGAAAAATATCGTCGTATTTTCCGATGTACTTAATTTTATCTCTTCTCGATTCGCTAGCTTAGTGTCTGAGCTAGTTCGATTCATAACAAAATTTCATCACTACGAAAGAGTACAGAGAGAGGTCAGATAGTCACGATCTACAACGTCACGTTGGTTATGTGTGACGTTATGGGGAAATGTTATTCTCACGTATATGTCAGTAACCCATTAATGACCCACTACAGGGTCGGGTCTCCTCTCGCAATGAGAGGGATGTAGGCCGCCGTCCACCACGCACCACTACTGCGGGTTTGGTGGACTTCACATACCTTTGAGAACATTTTTGTGAACTCTCAGGCATGCAGGTTCCCTCACGATGTTTTCCTTCACCGTAACAGCATGTGATATTTAATTTTATAAAGCGCACACATAACTTTTTTTACAAAGTCATTGGTGCGTGCCACCGGTATCTGAAACTGGACCCCTCTATTCGAAGTCGAATTCTAACCCACTGGGCTATCACCGCTTTATGATGATTGTATACAACTGTAAATGTTTAAAATTAGTGACTCTTGTATGTTTCACAAATGGGTTACAAACAAAACAAAAGTCTCAAATTTAACACATGTATAGATGTATACAACCATTAGGCAAATGCGACAAAGCTACAAAGAAGAGGCTTTGACTGTGTTGTCGAGAACATCTCCCAATTGTTTGCGAAACGCGCGAATATGTTATAACTTCCAATACTTCCGACGACGTGTTGATTTTGCTGTTCCGTGAGGCCTTGTAACTGTGAAACATTCAATGAATCATCCTCGTTAGAGTGGATGAGAGGTTGTCATCAAATGGAAAGTCTTACATCTTAAATACTTTTCAGAATTTTCTAACCATATAAACCTTCCTTGGACATAATTATAAAAACATATCAAAATTAAAATGAGCCATATCGGTCCAGCCGTTCACGAGTTTTAGCGAGACTTACAAACAGCGTAATATTTTTATATAAATAGATAAGAGATTAACCCTTTCACAGTCCAAATAGACACAACAGTTAAACAATGTTTATGAGTCACATGTGGCTCATGGGACTGTGAACGGGTTAACTACATATTTATTTAGACCTACATAATTAGATCTACTAGCATTAAATACTTAATTATTTCACTAAAATTTCACACTAACAGCTAACGAAGCCACAACGCACTTTCATTTGACCCAGAAATTGACCCCAAACCCCCATAAGTCGGCTCCAGTCACGCCCCTACCCTTCCAGTCCATTTAATGATTAAACAATCCTCTAGAAATGTGTGGCCATAAACACGCCATGAATGTAGAGGACGATTCATTTCACAAGCCCAATGTCTGTGAACGTGGTGTGTTCGAGGCAGAAATCATTCGTATCGCCCTTTTTAGAAGAAATGCCCAAGAGGAATTCTTTGCCTCTGTTTCTCGAAAATATGTCTTCAGCAGCGCGCATAGCTCCGCCGCTTGAGTAGATCGCAAGCGATCGACGGGCGCGGTCAGTACCTGGATGGGTGACTGCTACTAGTTGCAAATCACGTGCGAGCTTTCGTGCCGTCGGTACCGGTATTTATCGATACGATAGCCGACAGTCGTTAAACCTTGTCGGAGGCCCTATACTTTTGAAAACATCAGACATGAGTTGGCAACTCCGTCCGTTTCTCCATCGATCTGTATTGGAGCAGCGTGGTGGAGTATGCTCCAGGTCCCTCGGTTGTGGGGAGAGACCCATGCTGAACAGTAAGCCATAAAAGCCTTTGAAACTTTGATTGCGCGTTTAAGGATACGTCTTCTGATTGGCCAGTCTCAGTATGACTTATTGAACTTGGTCCAGACAGGAATAAACAGTATCCTATACGTTAACCCAGGTTATAAACTACGTGCGTACCAAATTTCATCCAAATCTTTTCAGCCGTTTTTGCGTGAATGATTAACCAACATCCATCTATCCGTCCATTCACCGTCACAAACTTTCAATTGTGTTCCCAAGGCATTATTTTGTACCAATTAATATTCAATCTTACTTCAGTAAATTACTCTTCAGAGACAAAGTTTCGTACTGAACACAATTCACGTGTTCCTAATTCTCTGAGACCACAAACTGCATTTGATTCGAGCTTACCCCTAAAAGGACTGAAGTTTAAACAAGAATCAATTCGACCGGTTTCAATGGCCCAGTGACTGACTAAGAATGAATAGAAGTGACGCGAAGTTGTTTTTGAACTAGATGTTACTGTGGTCATTTGTGTAGATTTGTAGAAGATTAAACGTTGGTAGTTTAATGCGATCTATGGCTGTAGTCTTTATTTTCCAATGATATACAAATTCTTGAGTTTAAGTTGAGGAAGTATCTTAGCCTCATACACTGACATGTTTAGACACATAAATATAAATTAATAAGCTTTATTCACTAAAAATGACACAGTTTTAACAATATTATAACAACTTAAATATATTTCTTGATTTTTATTGCGTTACCCTGGTCCCCACACTAGGATACCATGTGTCGTGGGCCACACTAGGATACCCTGTGTCGTCCACGATTGAATTGTCCACGATTGAATTAGTTTTCTATTTTGCATTCGAGCGAGTGAATGAAATATAAGTCACATTTAACGAATCAATTTTAATATCTAGATCATCTCTACTCAATCCTACGTTTTCTCAGTTTGTTTCTCTAAAAGATGTTGATGCTTATAGCAACATTCGGAGTTTAAAAAGTATTTGAAAAAATTAAAAAATCCATTTTTTCTCATGTTTTCGTTTTAACTCTTTATCTAATTTTGTGCAAGAACAGATATCTAATTTCTGTTAAAAACGAATATTTCATTCGTAAGCACATAGTGTACAAAACATTTTTAGTAAGATTGAATATTGTTTTAAATGCTACAATATCGGTTTCTCAAAATATATGTGTGATTTCTACTCACCCTTAACTCTACCCGTAACGGCCTTCGGGCTTGCCTAGATAAAGGCAATTAATCCAAAATCCCAACTTGGAAGAAGTTACAAATCACGGAATCCGCCAGGGGTGTCGTGGATATCTTATTTCGGGAAACGTTTTGTTTATAAATACCCCTTCATTTTGAATGAATGCTAGTGATTTGAGATAATTATGTTTACTATAGAAATTCCTCTCCCCTAATTAAGCTTTGGGATGTTGCTATTAGTTCATCCCCGAATTCATTTTCAACTATTATTGTTGGATAGGATTTCTTGAATTTATTTCAATATTTACATAGACTTCCTACTTATACTTGTACTATAATTTATTCTGTGCTTATACTCCTGCAGATATAGCCAAAATGACAAACGCTAAGCGCGCTTACTTCTCGTATATGTGGTTGGCTTAGCTTTACTAACTCATTACACACACATATTTCTGTAGATGTTTTTCATAAATTCTGCCATATTTTAATTAATCAACGTAAAAAAACATCAAAAAACAAGTCAAAAACGTCAAAAATTTAAGCGTAAAATTTACGCTTAAATTTTTCTTCAATTTATTAATTTCTTCAATTATTCATCATTTATCAATTTTGTTTCCATTCGTGTATTCGTTAATTCTTAATTCAAACCCCCTCTACACGTGTGAACCAGCCCTATTCGAGCCTAATGTCGTTCCAGAAGGATCCAAAACTTCGCTCGTTGGTATGCCCGCGCCAGAAATTTGATAAATATTTACGTTTATTAGTCGCTTTTAGTGAATTCAAATCTCTGTTAGAGATTGTTTCTGCTATATCGCCTGATTTATCGGCGCGAGTTACATTACCGCTGTTTTAGGCGTTTGGCGCTTTAACTACAGTCTGCGATGAACAGATGTAAGACGTTTTGTTTATTGGAGGAGGTCGTAGGAAGAATTTAAGTCATTCTTTTAAAGATGAGGTATTAGTCTCACGGTGAGATTGGATTGGAGCATACTTTGAGACGCTTTTCCCATGAGATTGATATGGTTTCTTGAAATGCGTCATAGGATCTTATAGTAAGCTTTTGCTATTAATCGATTACAATAGTATGCACTTACTAGTTATTTTCCTACTTACATGGTTTTGAACTTTTGTCCGCTAGTTCGAAGCCGCCTTATTTGATTATTTGCTATCTAAGCAGCCGTTTCGTCTACGTCTGTCTATCTTTTGATTTTCATTAATTTTCAACTTACACTTTAAATTTGATTCTTTATGACTGTAATGTCGCATATCGCTTACCCTGTGTCAGTGTAAAACCTGTAGTACATCCATTCTTCTTCTTTATTGCCTTTTTATTCCCTGCCTTTTTGACAATAACTTCTGTTTTAGATGTATGTACGACATGTAGTAAGATGGTAATATCCGACGATATTATTTTTTGTATATTCGTTTTAGATTTTTTCAATCTTCACGTAATTGTATTGAAACGATAATTCGTCTCAATTCAATTCAAAATTCAAACGTTAATGTTTGTTCGCCTGAAGGTTTGATGATGGAACGTCAGTGTTTAAAGTGGAGTTAGAGCTATGGCTGAAGTTTCTGTCATAGCTGTCACGTGTGTTCCTTTATTGGGCCTAGTCATACAGCACCATATAATAAAATCCATACTTACTTTTAAAAGAGTGCTGGGAGTTTTATTCCGCCGCTGGCTTGGCTGGCGCCGCTGGGAGTTTTATTTTTTCTCCCAGTCTATGTTTTGCCTGAGGGACGATCAAAGCGGATGCTTGTATAATTATAAATGTATGACGTTCATTAAGTATGCACAAATTGTACCCAATAATAAATAAAAGCTTTTGACTTTGACTTTGAGTCGTCAAGTATCTAAGCGACTCCAACGACTGCTTTAACAATGAATACATACTTCTGGTTATTTTTATACGAATATCCTACATCAAAGAGGAGAGTTTTTCCCGCGTTTCGTTCCCGCCGCGAATTAGACGAGTCACATTGACATGTAAAGGACCTCTTGGCAGCCCATTTGGCGGATAAATAAATTGAATCAAATTATCGCAACGAACCACACCAATTCGAACTGTATTACAATGGGATAGAATTCAATTTTGAGTGCTATTGGTATGAAATATTTAGTTGAACAAGTGCCTCAAATGTATTACACTGGTACGAGCCAACGATTCCTGATTTTGGGTTTTTGGAGATTGAACGGAAAATACATGCATGAAATCAACCATGTTCTTTTCTTTTTTCTTCTCACTTCTTAATTCCGGCTCCTACGCATTCAATTTTTTTTCGCTACGTCCCTGTCTGATCACTAAGATAGTCTCCTCATATAACTTAAAGAATCTCCGGCATCCAAGCCGAACGACACGTGAAGAAGATAGTCTTTCAATTGAAAAAGCAGGCAAAAGATTTACAGATTAGACAGAGGTAAAAGGAGAACAGGCCGCGGTCCTACCAGGTGGACTGACGACCAGAAGAAGACAGCGGGAAACTGTTGGACTAAGAGGGCACAAGACCGGGTGGAGTATCGTCGATTAGGGGAGGCCCATATCCAGCAGTGGACTACCAAGGGCTGAAGGGAAGGAAGGAAGGAGGCAAAAGATTATAACCAAAAATGACAATGATGTTTTTTTTTTAATCTTTAATTGTTTTATGTAGTTTGCGATGGCGTCCTCACTGACATCCGAGTGGTAAGTGCAAGAGCCTGTGTGTCTGGTGATAGCGATGACTGCATGAGAGACGCTATCATGCACCTTTCCTTTTTGAGGCTTTGTATTGTAACGTTGCGCTTGCACGTTACTCTAAAATAATAAAATATTACAAGAATAAATGAAGTTCAATTCTAAATCTACCAATAAAAGGCTATCAGCGCCATCTATCTTTAACCGCTGTCAACATTTGTCAGTTGTTATCGACATCATTTCTAATTGACTCAATAGATGTCGCTTCGTACATACGATACTTGTTGTTTAATCAATATCTCTTTTTTAAATAAAAACAATTTAATTCTTCTAATTAATAATCTAAAACCTAATAATTTAATCTAAACTAAATAACAAATATCTAAAATAAATTTAACTACATTCTAAGCACAGATTATGTCACTTTGACATTATCTGTGGATCGTGATTGGCGATTTTTCGAATGGACTCGAACGGATGAACGGGGGTCCCTTCTCTCTGGTCGCCGGTGATTCTTTGCAGACCACCGCCGCCGACCCTCGAGGCCTAACCTCGAACCAAGTACGGTTTTAATCCCGCTGGGGTGAGTTTCCATAAGTTTCCATGATTTCTAAATTCAAATTGTAAGGTGTTCTTATTTTGAAATTATAAAGTGAAGTGTATTTTCCTATTGGGACACTGGTTCCTACAAATCATGTTTCCCTTCCTGACACGGAGCCTTTCTACGTTTCCAGGATTTTATACCACGGATTTACATCCAGGATTTATACTTGGGATTCATACTTCGGATTTATATCTCGGATTCTTACCTCGGATTCATATTGGACTACTTCCAATTCTACTCGGAAGAATTCTACTTGGATTTTCATAACCTACTACATAGGTTATGAAGTATTATCCTTTGGATTACCTATCTACGACACTAGGAAGAACACGAAGCCGACCGGCCGGCTACCGGCATTGAATACCGGTGGAGATCTCCCCGCGTGCACGGAACAAATAAGAAGCCAACACCACCTGGATCACAGTCAGGCCAGTGTCCTTCCCTAACCTACCCCTGCGCTACCAGAACGTGAGTCAGCTGACGAAATATAAGGCGAAAATTAAGGTATCTATAGCACCTTATTCCGAACCCCTACCCTCTATCTGACCGCAGCTAGGCCTACCCCTAGCAAGCGCGGCAGTATTTACTATTACACCATCTGATGTTAAGTAGTGGTTAAAGCGATATCAAGCCGACAAAGTTTCAAACAAAAGGTCGTACTTTATAAAAAACTACAGAACAACGTCGCATTTACTATTAAGTAACATATACAATATACATGGAACATAAAAAGCGCATCCGCAGTTTCTGTAGCGGTGTCAAAGTTAGCATTTGTTTTGAGCGAACCAAAGTTTGCTTTTTACAGTTCAGTCGACTTTTAGTTAAGCGGTTGTTCTGTGGGATTGTGTTGAAAGTCTTTTTGCTGTTGAAATAACTGCTGATATTATTGTGCACTTAACGTACGATCATCATTCTGGTACAGCCGTTAAATAGATAAAGAATACGCTTTACGTCTCGTTCTTGGGTTTTATGAGTCTAACCTAAAAAAACATAACAAAGTTACAAGTAAATGCTCGCACTGTATAAAAACTACTAAATAACCATCTCTTGGTGCGTGCCACTGGGATTCGAACCCGGACCCCTCGATTAGAGGTCGAATTCTAAGCCACTGGGCTATCACCGCCGTGATAGATACATACACCCATGCAATTTTGTATTCTTGTTAGGAAGTTAAAATAAAAATTTTATAACCTATATTATTGTTCACTTAACATACTATCATTATTCTGGTATAGCCGTTAAAGCGGTGATAGCCCAGTGGTTAAATATCCGGCTTCGTATCCCAGTGGCACGCACCAATAACATTCTTAATAAATGTGTTGAGGCCTTAAAATTAAATATCACTCACAGTAAAAGTGAAGGAAAACATCTTGGAAAAACCTACATCGCACCAAAAAAGTTCTCAAAGGCAAGTGAAGTCCACAGACCCGTATTAGGCCAGCGTGGTGGACTAGAGACTACATTCTTCTAATAATGAGAGGAGGCCCAACCCTGCAATGGGTCATTAATGCGTAAGTGACAAGTACCTAAATGGAACGGTAAATAAAAATTTGAGTTGAAACAGTAAATTATAATAGATTCTATACGCGATCGTAGTTGTTCGGTCATTATGACATCCAATGAAGAAAAGGCCTAAAGCTTTAACAGGCAGTTAGTACGATATTCTTTCCCACAATAGGGTATTACGGCCTATGTCAAAAAGCTTTTTATATGAATTCGTAAGTCATAAAAACCCATAAAAAATTGGAAAAAAAAATTTGCAAACAAATATTATGTGAAAAAAGACTTTTCATTTTAAATGTCAAAAATCCCCGCGAAAACACGGTCTCGGCCGCGTGGCGCTGCCGCCATGCTTGTGACGTCCCTCGCAGTGTAAACAATACATGTCAGTAAAGGAAGAAAGTTATACTCCATTGTTTATTTACACTGCTAATGACGTCACGCCGATAGCTTGCATGGCGTATAGCGTTTTTGACATTTGAAAAACAGATGAAAAAACCTGAATTTTAAAATTGAAATATTAAATGTATACTACATTTTTTAGAACAGAAATCACCATTTTTCACTTGCTTTTAACAAAATCTATCAATATTACATAATTTTGGATTTTTCCTTGCACGGTGCGAAATACCCTATTGCCCAAGAAAATACCTTACATGATATTATGTTATATCAAGTATTACCCATGATCTCGTATGATTACGTTTGCTTTGAAGTCGTGAAAATGGTATCCCAAAATATAACTTCCTCCTAACCTTTTCTCCATATTGTTGAAATTGAAATTGAAAGGAAATTTTCTCCGCAAAGCACAAAAAGGCCAGATAACAACATCCGGTATGATCATTAGGCCTCAATATCCAACCTCAATTTGAGGCAACTCCCAATCACAGCCAAATAGAACTGCGAACGAAGATTTTTCATTCGACAAAGAAACACGTAAAAGTATATTTTATTCGCAACAATCAAAACGAAATTGGCAGTTCTCCAGCCGTAAACATAACTCCTGATCCTGACTGGACCAAACAGGAATACCTTGCTTTAAGGCTCAACTCACACTGGCACAGAGTCGAAGCGACGCGACGCGTCATATTTTTCAGCCTATAGCATATTCATCTCTATTGTTCCATTATTTAAGTACAAATTTGTGCTATGTAAATATGGAAGCGCGCGTCGACGCGCGTTGACGCGCGCATTCGCGCTTCGACGCTCGGCTGGAGTCGAGCGGATTCGCGAGTCGCCGCGCGTTACTCGGCCGCAGTGACGCGTCAGACGCCAACCACTACGGACGGACGACAGTGCTGAAATACGACAATGGTCCTGGCTTAAATCGTTACTACAAAGTGTTTTGAATTCGCCAAGAATATGTCTTTTCTTCCATAACTCGTGAACCCAAAATTTTCGTTTTATTTTCCTATTCTCAGCTTCTGATATAATTTTACTTTCTTCCTCTCCAACTTCTGATATTAGCGCAATCATGATAAGATCGATATCAACCATCGTATACTGCCGAGCGAGCACCATTCACGAATGTTCGAAAGTCACTAGTCCAGCACTGTGATCCGAACGCGCTAATACGAGCATCGTCGCGCGCAGACGCACGTCGCCGCGCGAACACGCGCGTCGCCGTGCAAAACATGACGCGTCGCTTCGCTTCGACTCTGTGCCAGTGTGAGTTGAGCCTAATACGGCGTGTAGCGGTGATAGCCCAGTGGCTTAGAATTCGACCTCGCATCGAGGGGTCCGGGTTCGAATCCCAGTGGCACGCACCAATGACTTTGCAAAAAAGTTATGTGCGATTTTTAAAATTAAATATCACTTGCTGTTACGGTGAAGGAAAACATCGTGAGGAAACTTGCATGCCTGAGAGTTCACAAAAAAAAAGCATGTGAAGTCCACCAACCCGCAGTAGGCCAGCGTGGTGGACGGCGGCCTACATCCCTCTCATTGTTAGAGGAGACCCGACCCTGTAGTGGGTCATTAATGGGTTACTGACAATACGGCGTATAGGCGTTTCAGATCTAGAGCGGCGAAAACGTGGCGGTTTTGATAATGACGAGTTTTATTATATTATGGCATTTTTGTTATTTTCTTACTAGGATTCTTTCTTATAAAGATGATCAAAATAATTTGTAACAACTCTATATTAGTGCAAATGAACGTTTTGCCTCAATGTTTTTGTCCGAAAGTGAGATTTACGAGTAGTTTGACTTTACTTTGCAGTCTATGGAAAAATGGATTTTATGTTTGTCCACATACGTTTTTAGATTTTAATTTCAACTGAAAATAGAGGGAAGATAGGCAAGTGCACCGTAGAAATACAAGTAGCAAAGGTTTAATCAGACAACAGATAAAGATCTGTTCTGTGGGTTTAATAATCTATTTTAATCCAATAGAGAATGGAACTGTAAACCAATTTGTAATAGAACCAGTAGATATACAAAAAAATAGATACAATATGGATTATATACATAATTTAAACGAAAACCGGTTAAATAGACGTACAAATTTAGAAAGTCAAAAATAGCTACTGAAGTACGGAGTTTATTTCCCTTCATGATCCTTAAACGAACGTTAAATAGCCAATTTATCTCCCTCACCGTAGAGTTCTTTGATCTGTATCATTAAACTAATTTGCTAGGAACAACACAAGCCGCAGGTATTTATTCGTTCTGACGTAAAATGTGAAGCCTTGATGACTCATACTAATAATATTGAAGTGACTAATACTAATAATACTGAAGACGACCTGAGTGGCGCAGTGGTTAAGACGCCGGTGCGCTGCGCGGAGGGTCCTGGATTCGATTCCCAGCAGTGCAGAGATTTGAATGATGAGTTTTAATTTCTGTTTCTGGTCTGGGTGTGTGTGTTCTTCTCTTGTGTGTCCATGGCACCCAAACACAGGGAATCCTAGTGTGGGGCTATGAGTGTGAAGCGTTATTTATTTACTGAAGTAAGTAGTATCTTGAGAGTCGCAGAGGGATCGAAAAAGTTAGTGTTATCTAAAAATCCACGTACGATTAAGTACTATCCTAAATTCTGCATAATATAAACACTACCAATGTGTTCATCCAAGTACACAACTTCTACATCAGTTCATAATGGATCTTCATAACGTAAGTCTACGAGTACCAATGTATATAATTTATTCATTTATAAAGGTTGCAGTAGGTGCACACAAAATTAACATAGGTACTGTCAGCGACTGATCAAGAGTGTCAGAACTCTTGATTAGCCCTAGGCTAGTAGGGTATTTCGCACCATGCAAGGAAAAATCCTAAATTACGTAATATTGATAGATTTTGTTAAAAGCAAGTGAAAAATGGTGATTTCTGTTCTAAAAAATGTAGTATACATTTATTATTTCAATTTTAAAATTCAGGTTTGTTAATCTGTTTTTCAAATGTCAAAAACGCTAGTAGCCATGAAAGCTATCGGCGTGACGTCATTATCAGTGTAAATAAACAATGGAAGATAAATTTCTTCCTTTACTGAGATGTATTGTTTACATTGCGAGTGACGTCACAATCATGGCGGCAGCGCCGAGACGGCCGAGACCGTGTTTTCGCGGGGATTTTTGAAATTTAAATTGAAAAGTATTTTTTTACATAATATTTGTTTGCAAATTTTTTTTTTCCAATTTATTATCGGTTTTTATGACTTAGGAATTCATATAAAAAGCTTTTTGACATAGGCCGTAATACCCTATTATGAGGACGCGCCCCCGCCAGGAGTGTTACGGTCTGCCTAAAAATTAGTATAAAGTATTCGTTTCGGTTTGTTAACTAGTGTGAAAATTTTAACACAGTTCGTACCCATTACCGAACCCATGAAAGAGCTGCGTTAACTTTTAGTATTTGTCTCGGTCTAGTTGAAACTGTAGGGTAGATGTAATGATACTAGATAGTAGATTAATAGTGCATGCGAAGATCAGATTTCAACGCGCCCCCCCGATCCTCGCGCCAGGCTGCTGCCTAATTAACCTAAGGGTTAATCACTAATCAGGCCCTTGGGAAGTTAAGGGAAGTAAGTTCCCTGTTAAGGGAATCTGAAATAATAAAACGAAATTTTGCAACTTATATTTTTCTGTATTGTCAGTAGCCCATTAATGACCCACTTCAGGGTCGGGTCCCCTCTCACAATGAGAGGGATGTAGGCCTTAGTCCACCACGCTGGCCTACTGCGGGTTGGTGGACTTCACATGCCTTTGAGAAGATTTTTTTTGGGAACTCTCAGGCATGCCGGTTACCTCACGATGTTTTCCTTCACGGTAACAGCAGGTGATATTTAATTTTATAAATCGCACATAACTTTTATTACAAAGTCATTGGTGCGTGCCACTGGGATTCGAACCCGGACCCCTCGATTCGAGGTCGAATTCTAAGCCCCTGGGCTATCACCGCCGCGTGTATGTATTACGTTCATTATAATAATGACAATTCTTGTTTTCAATATCCGTGTACTATTTTTCCTTCCTTTGCGCCAGCCAGTAGCACTGGCTAGCTTGATTAATTGATTAATTAATTAATTGATTAATTAATTAATTAATTAATAATTGATTAATTAATTAATTAATTAATTGACCGTGAAGGCCGTAGCCTCAGCCATCTGCAGCAACCGTTATCGAGCTTCAAACTCCTTTATACTGTAATGTACAATAATATCTAACATAGATATCGTAGATAATATTTACAAACATAATATTATCTAGAAATCCAAAATACTACCCCGAATTCTCCGTATTGAGGCATGAATAAAGCAAAAACTACAATGTAGTGCGTCAAACAGTGCAGGGATATTTTCATATTATCCCATGGGCGGGGGCGCCCCCCGCCCTAAGAGTCGCGGCACTAGGTTTTGGGCGGCCGCTGCGGACGACCGCGTGCAGCCCCGTGGAGTGATTATGTCGTGATTCTGTGGACTGTGTAGTGATGTGATAAAGGATCTGCGGCTCCTTAAATGGTACGTACCGTTAACCTTTTTAAGCGGACGGTTTTCGTAAATGAAAAAATTTTGGTAGATTTTTTTTTGAAGTTTGGAATTCGGAAGTTTTAGCGATGTAAAGAGATAACCGTTTGGATTTTAAATTTGTGTTTAGGGGTGTTTGAATTTTGAATTTTTTGGCAGTGAAATTTTTGTATTGTTTAATTTACACATGATTTTTTGGGGATGTAAATGGGCTGATACTGATTGAACGGGCTGATTGTATACTTAAAAATCTCGAGGACAAGTAATAAAGTAGTAATTAAGGAATACTTTACAGAAGGAAGAAATAAAACAAATTAAGTATTTTTCAATTTTATTATCACCAAAACGATAGTTATGAGAAATTTATTATAAATAACATCAGATGTAACTCGACTTTGTTAAATTATGTCGGTATAAATACATAATAATTATATAGTTTTAAGAAAGGTGAGACGAGGATATCATTATCAGTTAATTGACGAATTAATCCTTAATTAGATGATAAGGTAAACTAAGTATAAATATCCTAATTTTCAACAGAAAATTAAAAATAAAGCTTAGATTACAGAAAATATGAAGCAGTAACTAGGTAGTTGCTCTTTTATTCATGCAATAATTATAATAAAAGGTAGCCTTCGGTAGTCGTTCAGATACAATGGTGCAAAATCGTTACATAATATTCACATTTATGCAACTGTGAATAAAAAAATTCAGAGCATTGAAATACGGGACTTTTAATGTCACACGATCGTTGTGTAGATAAAAATGTAGGAGATAGGTCTACATAGAGATCGTTATAGCTACTCGTAGAGGACTAACTTTGATTAGATACATACTATACATACATGTTTACTTTGAGGAACTAACCATTCGGAATTGAGTCGGAATTTTCAAATTCTGAGACGATGGGTATAAGATAAGATGTTATTGGGATATCCTTGTCATCATGTCAAGTATCTTGTTAACAAATAAACATAAGTGTTTTTCAATATTTCAAGATTTTCAAGGATCACCATCGGAAATTTCCGAGATAATAAAATCTTCCTAAAGACAAAATGACCCCCAGGTAATTAATATAAATACGACGTATTATTAAAATTAAATCGGGCATCAGGACACCCAATTATCATATCATATTGATTGTATTGGGTGTAATATCCTATTTTAGGTTAACTCATGGGATTAATGCCAAATCATTGTAGTTAGTGCCATTGTACGAGTAGCTCGGTCAGGAAGAAACCTTATCACCATCCCTTTACAACGCCCTAAAGCAGCATGTTCGTCACATTCTGCGTTTCGGTTGGAGACATGGTTTCTGGAGATTCTATATTGAACATGTCTCTGAGTGGCAACGCACCTACACTATTACTTTTATGAACCATGGATAAATACTACGGTATGTAGTAGTTGTATCCACACGAACTCCTGATTTTCTGTTTGAGGTTTGACGTGCGTGACCATGAGTAACAGTCACCACTACTATCGTATCAATAAGGTTAATTGAACAGCCTTACCCTTTCACAGTTAAAGATTAAGATATTAAGATAAACTTAAGATATTTGAGCGTAATAATTCTTACTAGAGTTGGTAATCTTTAGAGTTGGTAACCTTTGTTTGCCACTAGAAACATATTAAGTAGTAATCGCTAAGTAAACTTTTGATAAAATAAATCATAAATTTAGCAGATCGCTTTGAGCTTGGTTGAGCATATTTCAAAGCGCTCCTAAAGAGAGCTTTCGAGTGGGAGTTAAATATTTTAGCTATTTTTTTACAAATTTCTATTGATATTTCTATTTCGGTTTTAAAATATTAAAAGTAAGTAAGTACCAAGTAAGTACCAAGAGGAACCAATTCCATTTTCAAATAAAAAAATTAAATAATAATAACATTATCTATAATTACGTCTTCAATTGTTTCGTAAAGTGATTCTACCGAAAATCACTTTTAAACGAGAATAATGCATTTTTAAATTCCAAATTGAAAATTAGAATTTATTGAAAATTAAATTTTCGCATCTCCTTCTTACGTAGGCGTTCCGTGAAATAATTCCAGCGAGTACAACCCTTAAGAGTGAGCAGGGGTGAAATGAATTTTCTGGTTTCCACTTAGAAGGAAAATTTCACCGCACCAAGGCGATTTTTCCTCTTATTCTCGAAAATGTATTTTTCTTTCTTCTAGATATTACCTACTTACTTGGAGTTATTAGATGATATTTTTAAGAACTTCTACATTTTTCGCAACGCTTTATTATATTCCTTTATGTTTCGGTGTACTTCAACTGTATCTAATATTTCTTTATCTAGTTTTTATTTTGACTAGTTTTGATTTATTTCAACTTCAAAAGTCCCAGAAGATACGACTTGTTTTTTTACTAAATGTATCGTGAAGAAGAAAATACATAATTAAATGTTTCAACGTATTTTATCGTACTTTGATCTTTGAAAAAATTGGAAAGAAATTAATAAACCATCAACTATGAAGAAATTTAAATAGAAAGTTATGGATTTTTTTTACGAAATGTATCGTGAAGAAGAAAATACATAATTAAATGGTACAACGTATTTTTTCGTTCTTTGATCTTTGAAAAAATTGGAAAAAAATTATTAAACCATCATTTATGAAGAAATTTAAATAGAAAGTTATGGAATTTTTCGCAATCTCTGCTGTAAATTTAATTTGATAGAGGAATTTTGGTATTATCAGTATTTGATGTTCTATTAATGTGAGATGAGTCTTTGTAAATTTATCATTTACACAATAGAATTAAATAATATTAACCATTAAACCGACGGGGAAAAAATTTAAATAGAAAGTTATGGAATTTTTCGCAATCTCTGCTGTAAATTTAATTTGATAGAGGAATTTTGGTATTATCAGTATTTGATGTTCTATTAATGTGAGATGAGTCTTTGTAAATTTATTATTTACAGAATAGAATTAAATAATATTAACCATTAAACCGACGGGGAAAAAAGATCCTCGAATGGTGACCATGCTTAGGTAAAAGGAGCACAGGCCGCCCTCCCACCAGGTGGACTGACGACCAAAAGAAGGCAGCGGGAAACCGTTGGATTCAGATGGCCCAGGACCGGGCGGAGTGGCGTCGATTACCGAAGGCCCATGTCCAGCAGTGGACTATCAAGAGCTTTATTGCCACTTAATTTGCAAACTTTGCTCGTACCTACTACCTGATTTTGGTGCCCTTAATTAAAGCCATGAAATAAAAATATCTGTGCACTAATTCATATTTTTAAGGCTCGATTGGAAATGCATTTTCATAAATCTGAATTTCTAATGGCCAAACGCGCAATTCGTCAGTCAATTTCATTCATGCTGATTGAATAATAAAACCTCGCTCTCCACATTTCACGTCAGCAATTTAAAAATCATCAGCAAAATAAACCAAACTGAAGGCCTGATGTGCGTGAATTTTTTATAACCTCATTTTTATTAAAAAAGATTATAACCTCAATTTTATTAAATTACGCTTTATCGTCAAAAGTAAAGAGGGTTCTTCTTTTTGAATTTTAAAGGTTCTCAAAGCGAGGTGAATGTTTTGTTATAATTTATTAAAATCATTTTTACTTTCGTTGCTAAATAAAATCGAAAGAAAATATACAGTGTAAACTCTTTATAACGTTATCCTTTATAACGATAAACTCCCTATAACGTTGAAGTGAGCCCAATTTGGTTGGTTTGCGTTAAAACCCATATATTGAAACACTCTTTATAGCGATACGCCATTCTCTATTACGAAGAAATGTGTTCATATTTTTAGACAGAAAACATTTATTATCGGTATTATTGTTTATGTTATGTTATCAGGTAACAAAAGACTTTGAAGCTCCGAAACATCCGCGGTCGGTCTAGCTTTTGTTATACTTAATTTGCCTTGAACACGTGCAGTATGACCCATTGTTTTCTCGGAAGTGATGGTCTTCGACTAAGCATACTGGGTACCTATCGTATTTTCAGTCGTAAACCTACTTTGAAACTGTTAACATGGCCGATTGAAAACGTCAGACATAGTTATCAGACTATATGTGTAAACAATAATTTATAAGCATTTATTATCTACGTACATACTAAAAATTCTTGTTAAATTGGTTGTTTTTTTGTTCACTCCACATAACGATAAGTCTCTATAACGACAAAAAATGCTCAGTCCCTTGAGTTTCGTTATAAAGAGTTTACACTGTATATCTAAAATATTAAATTAATTATTCATTTATACTTTCATTGTCTTTTAAACTAAAAAAGGGCGTAAAAAGGGGATGATAAGGATTAGATTTGATCTCTTAATACCTAATTGAAAGCCTGTAATAATATCATTCTACAGATATTTCGTTTGCTGTTTCTACGCCGTACGAGTATGTAAACAGTTTTCAATATTAAAAACGTGAGCCTAATCAAACACAGAATCAGAAAATCATTAAATAATTATTACTTATCATTAATCGATCTCAATTAAAACTGTTCGAATGTAACCATTTATTTGCAGCCACAATTCAAGAATCATCAGTAAAACCGACAAAACGAATCCTTTGTATAGCAATTACTGCGTAGAAGAGCGAACTTCATCCGTTTTGCAATGGATTGAATTCATTTTTAAATCCACTGGATTGTGCGATTTAGTGAAGCGTTCGTCAGAGATTACTCCAAAGCGGTGATAGATATGGAGGATATAGGAAGTAGATAGAACGGCTATGTCATAGACTCTATATCATAGACTCAACTAAAAATGAATCGCTGTTCGTCTCGCTAATCGTTAGTCTCGCTAAAACTCGAAAACGCTGGACCGATTTGACTCGTTTGGGTTTGATAAATATTCGTATAAGACCAAGAAGGGTTTATACGGTAATTAAATCTGAAAAAAAGTTATGTAAATATTAGAAATTTCTATATTGGGCAGAGGCCAAGTATTCGGCATTATATCAAAAACCGTTCAAAATATACGTACTCGACATAAACGGGAATTTTTGAAATATTCACTAAAACTCTTTATTTTTTTGTTTTAAAGCGAGGTTCATCCATTTTTCAATGTATAGAATTCATTTTTGAATCCACTGGATTGCTCGATTTAGTTAGGCTCGACTCGATATCGTACTGATTACTCGCTTCAACGCGTATACGATTTTCAGTGGGCGCTGTAAAAATATTTAGTCTCGCTCTATTTTACTGGAGGGCTCAATTTAATATTAAGCTTATTGAACTATATTTTCGTAAAATACATATTTGAACTGGGTCATTGGTTTTTACGCTAAGATTTTTAGTTAATTCTAAGTAAAATAATTAGTTCTAAGCTTACTAGTTCTTGTGTGAGTTTCAAAGTATGATGTCTGGGTGCGTGATAGTAGATTTAATAGGCTTAGAGTATTTTATGAAGATGTTTGGGATCTACTCAGTAGTAGGTATTATGTAAAAGAATTAGTTATAAGGTAAAACCATGACTTCATAGTTACTACCGAGGCTTTAGCGTTGATGCTTTATCAATTGAAGGTTAAATAAAATTAAATTATTATTACTTGCGGACATAATTTTGATTAGTTTTACCTCGAAATAGTAGAAATAGTAGGTACTTAATAATCTGTGCCTGGAAAAGATTCCTGAGTTTGATTTCTTGCAAAGCAGTAATTTGAGTAATGCATTTGGAATTTTGTGTCTGTTTGGCGCAAATGTTTTGTCTCTTCATTGCTACACATAATTATGGGTGTAAATTCGCCATTCTATCATTAAATTATTTACCAAACATTAAACACGTAACTCTCAACACAGGTAAATAGCTGACGTGAAACTATTAACTTGTCTGCCGCGTGTTAGCTAAGTAAACGTTGGTATTAAGTATTACGCACGCTTGGAAATTCCAAGCTTTATGAGTTCTTGTGTGACGCGAGCTTCAAGTTTCAAAGTGTGGGGTGCATGATAGTAGATTCAACGCGTTTAGGATGTTGTATAATGTAAGTACTTTGGGACTTTTTGAGTGTTTTATGATAGGGTATTTGGCAAAGTATTCTGACAATTGATGCTTAATAGCATCGACTTGTAAGGTGTTTCATAGTATGGTATTTGTCAAAGTATTGTCTATTCATGCTCCATAGAATTGTGAATCAGTTAGTGTGTGTTAATGGTTGTATTTTTTTACATTAGATTTGTAAATATATTAAATATGTCATAAGATACGTCATTAAACAGGCAGAGGTGAAAATTTCTCCTCATAACCTCATGTTTTAGGTGTTTTAAATTATTTTTACATTTTACATATAGATCTTCATCAGAGTAACAGCGGATTTCAGATAAGGGAGGTAAAGGGAAAGATTAAGGAAAGAGGTATTATTTTTATATAAAAAACTTGAAAAAATCTTTGGATTATGTGTAGGATTGTAACATTATGTGTACCATTGTAACATTACTGCTTAAATAAATATTGTATTATAATAATATATAAAGGCACAGGGCCGTTATCAGTGTCTTTATCATTATTTTCCTGTGACTCAATATTATAATTCGCGGTAGATATTATTGGGTAGGCGTAGGTAGATCGGGCGAGGAGAATAAAAAGTAGCCTTGTTGTATAACAAACGATAGAATCACTGACTAATAGTCAAACAAAAGTAACAATGAACTAATCACACAAAATCATTGACACTCCACCGAACACGTAATGCACTCGCACGACACCGCCGAATTTCTTATTTTTTTAGCGCCATCTTCACTTTCGCGCGCTTTTGTGCACTAGCGCCCGGAGTTGCGTCAGAGCGGGCAAACGTCAAAATTAATTAATGTCATTCATTTGCGTTCCACTCACTCTATGGAAGCGCCGTCATATTATATATTTAATTTTGTCAATTCAATTCACGGTTATTTTTATCATTACTTACAATATCATCTATTCTATTTGTACAACTAAAATTGAATTGAACAAAGAGCCCAAGTCATAACTGTCAGCATAAGCTCGTTTAAAACGCATTATGTTATTCATAGTATGAATATTGAATGTTGCATATTATTGTACAAGTAACACAAAGACAATCTGACAACAATAGTCCGGGGTGCCGTCTCGTTTGTTACTAACTAACATTGGACGCATAAACTAGTTACAGCTAGCTCAGCTTCCAGTTTCACGGCTCATATGAGCCGGTTCGCCTCTAAGTGAATATTGTGTTTCAATGAGAAACTCGTGTACAACTCATAAGTCTCGTTAGTTGGTTTTCCATTTAGCACCTCAGATAAATCTTTTCACAGATTTTAACTCTTTTCTGGAGCAGTGATAGTCCAGTAACTAAGAATGCGAGGTACAGTCCACCGTTCCCAAAGGTATGTGAAGTCCACCAACCCGCACTATACCAGCGTGGTGGAGGCCTACATCCTTCTCATTGTGAGAGGAGACCCGAGCCTGCAGAACTTTTTTTTTCTAAACTCTCAGGCATGCAGGTTTCCTCACGATGTTTTCCTTCACCGTAACAGCAGGTGATATTTTTTTTTTTTTATAAAGCGCACATAACTTTTTAACACAGTCATTGGTGCGTGCCACTGGGATTCGAACCCGGACCCCTCGATTCGAGGTCGAATTCTAAGCCACTGGGCTATCGAATCACCGCTATCGCGCTTTCTGCTTTTAGTGTCTGTAAAGTTCAGTTCCCCTTCACATGCTCATAAATACTGTCGATTCTAAAGTAATTTTTACATGGGTATGAAAATTTACTTTATCAGTTTCTTTTAAAATACGTTCCTAGTTAAGTATTTTGTTATTTCAAATAAACTGTACTTTTTGTATATTATTAACTAGAGTCTATAGCAGTGTTTCTCAACGTGGAGCCCACGCCCCACAGGGGGGCAATGGATTTAAATGCCATGCTAGATATCGGTGACAAATTTAACAAAAAAGCAAATTCTTAAAAAAATATATAAAATCTTGTGCTGCACAACAATTTTTAAAGATTAAAAATAATGTATGGGTGCATGGCCTAAAAAGGTTGGGAAACACTGATCTATAGAGAGTGTTTTTTTATGAGTAAAGTTCTGTACATATAGAAAATATTTTCCTATGACCAAGTTTCTCTATACTCGTATGAGTCTCGCAAGATAGGTCTGCATTTAGTACCTACCGTAAACTCGCAAGTTTATGTAACTTATTTTCAGTTTCTTTTCAAATGGGCTCATGTTGATTTTTATTATAAAGTTAACTTAAGTTTGATTTTATAGCATTTCTCCCTGAAGTTGTGACATTCACTTACGAGTATTGGAAGTTTTAATTATTTAGGTGGTAAAGCCAGAGTACCTTACCGCCAGTCTCTTAACCCGCCGTAAAGACACATTCATGTTCTGTGTTTCGGCGGGGGAGGTATGGTTCAAACTCAAACTCAAACTCAAAAGCTTTTATTCATTATTAGGTACAATTTGTGCACACTTAATGAAAGTCATACAGATAAATTATACATTCTACATTCATCCGCTTTGATCGCCCCTCAGGCAAAACGTAGACTGGGAGAAAAAAGCGGGCGGAAAAAAACTCCCAGCACTCTTTTAAAAGTAAATAAAACTTAGTCTATAATGCAGTATGGCTAGGTCCAATAAAGGAACACACGTGACAGCTATCGTGTGTGTCAATATCGCCCCATTGCCATCCGCTCACAAATGAATATTGATACATAGTGTATAGAAATAGCCTGTAGTGAAGTTATCAATCCCACGCTTTCTTATCTTCTAAATAGTCCTTAGTTTCATAATAGGCCTTTCGGCACAGGACTGATTTGATAGTTTGTTTAAATTTGTGAAAAGGCAGGGATTGAATTTCTATTGGAATTTTATTGTATATTCTCACGGACATTCCCACAAATGACCGGCTTTTTTTTTATGAAGCCGACATTTTGGAAATACAGGTTACCGGGGATACATTATTTGAGGCGAACATCTTAGTCCTCATGAGTAGCGAAGTATACACCCTCAGCTCAGATAGAGTTTTCTTTTCTTTTTTAGGTTGCAAGTTCTTTTGCTACTATTAAAAAAAAACATTCCCTTTAATCCACATTAATCTTATTGGTACCTACTTGATGGATTGAATCACCGTCAAATGCAACGTATCCACCTAATATCTCATCTTTAATTTCATCTACTTCACTTTTTATATCGAGTAAACCTTATAGGTACTATGAATAAAATTTAAATCAGCATTGTCTGACCCGATATGATACGCAAGTAAATTATTGTTACACCAAATTCTAGATAAATTTTCGAAGCCTAATTTCAATATTACGACTACGGTCTCGACAACCAGCTTTAATAACGGACAGACTTAAAAAATATCCCAAACAAAACACTCAGAATAATAAAACATTGTGTTAATATTTATGAAGCGAACGCCTCCACCAATCCGGTGTAATTGAAAATTAAATTTAATCCGTGTAACCGGATTATCACAAAAAATATCCGGGTGAAAAAATCTTTCGTGAAAAATGCGCCTTTATTGGGGCAGTTACACACATTGTTGCTTTTGATGTGATTTACGTTTCAAACACGGATTTATCGTCGAATTTTTTCACTATAATTTACAAGTACTACTTTTAATTTAAACAAAATCACGCTTGATGCTCGACGAGGTGTAAAAGCGAAATACTTTATCGAGCAAACGATGCTTCTGTCACGTATCATCTACAAATCAGCTAATCTATTACCCTTCAGACCATCTGTGGCTCACAATCAAAAATAACTTATCCAAGAACATCCAACTGTCTTCTTCTTATCTCTCGTCGGCGTATTGATAATTTATGAGCTGCTCAGATATTAGCTCAAGAGCTGTCGGACATTTTTCGAGAAGTGTTAGAGGCACCATAAGAGCAAATTTAATAGCTTTTTTGTAATGCATTAATTTTTTAACAACATTCAATGTAGTATTTAAGAAACTTATAAGAATGAAGCCAGAACATTAAGTGAGGTTAAAACATAACATCAACATAACAAAAACATAACATTTGTAACTAAAAAACTATTTTCAGAAAGACAGGCCATTTTGGCTGAATTTTAAACAAAAATGTCAGAACACTTTTTTGAGTTTGGACAATTACATTACCCGCCAGCCAGGTCTGCCTTCCTTGTATTCGGATGTTCAAATAATCTATTCAACATGACTTTATGGTGCCTCAAACACTTCTCGAAAAGTGTCTGTCGGCTCTCGAGCTATATTTTTCATCCCCTGATAACGGACAAGACGACAAAATAATAATGCAACTTTGTGTTGGAACCGTAACAAATGACGTGGATTTATCAACGCAACGGCGGGAATTATTGATGGACAAAATAGGAGTTCCTTCAGATGGATAATGACGCGCTGAAAATTTGACCACTTTGAGGAAAATTGTTGGCCAGACATATAAAAAGTGGGAATTTATGATCGCAGAATCGAGTCTTTTGTTGGGTTCAAAATTCTGTTTTCTATGGGTTAAAACGTGTTGTTTTATAGTGGGTTTCGATTTCTTTGGATATCGATAGCTCTACTGCAATTTAGGACAGTTTGCAATACAGTGTTATTAATTGCTTCGAAATAACAGGAGAAAAAAAGCCACAGTCAGGACCCATTAATGACCCACTACAGGGTCGGGTCTCCTCTCACAATGAGAGAGATGTAGGCCTTAGTCCACCACGCACCACAACTGCGGGTTGGTGGACTTCACATGCCTTTGAGAACATTTTTTTTATGAACTCTCAGGCATGCAGGTTTCCTCACGATGTTTTCCTTCACCGTAACAGAAGGTGATATTTACTACTACTATTTACATAACTTTTATTACAAAGTCATTTGCGATCGACGCAAGCTATGCGCGCTTGATGCGCAATGCACGGATTTACTTTTGTAAAAATCACAGGACCAGCTGCGAAATAGCTAATTGCTTATTACGTTTCCTTTCCTCCTATAGAAGTTTTACGAAAAGTTGGCGAACAAAGACACGTCTGACAATGGGGCACACTTCCCTAATTCGCAACGCTACAGAAATATAATGACTGTCGCTGTCACCATTAACAACTTTTGTGATTAATCATAATACGTATATCGCAGTACAGTGTAGGCTTATACCCGTGCTTATACTGCCTTTGAAAACATTATGGAGGACCGTTTGGCATGCAGATTTAACCACGATTTTTTCTTCACCGTTTTAACAGGTGTTCAATGTACTTACAGGTATTGATATTCAATATACGTTTTACTTTTAAATTTTATTCCGATTTCAAAAAAGGAGGAAGGTTCTCAATTCGTCTGTATGTTTTTTTAATACTAGCTGACCCGTCACACTTCGTTCTGCCAAACATAGTATTTACTATTCTCCTCGATTTTTTCAGATTTTCTTAACGCATAAACCTTCCGTGGACATAAACGAACATTTCGAAGCTAAAACGAGTCAAATCGGTCCAGCTGTTCTCGAGTTATAGCGCGACAAACGAACAGCGATTCATTTTTGTCAGTAATTCATTAATAACCCACTAAAGGGTCCGGTCTCCTCTCACAATGAGAGGGATATAGGCCTTAGTCCACCACGCTGGCCTACTGCGGGTTGTTGGACTTATTCATTTCTTATTATATTTTAAATAACATATCCGAATATAATCGTTTAAATCACGGGAAGCACAAGCTATTAACGTCGCGTGGATCCCACAGAAGAGTGCTCGACGTCGGGTTAGTAGGTTAAACACGCCTTATTTACGAGAACATGTCGCGCCAAGATGTTCCCAAAGTATCTGTCATGTTACCATGACAACTGTTACGTAATTCCTCTGGGAAATTATATTGGTTGTTGCTTTTTACATAATAACCAAAGTTTCTAATGTATCTGTTGTGCTAGGATGACAATTGTTACGTAATTCCTCTGGGAAATGGTTTTGGTTGTTGTTTTTTATATAACAACCGATTCAGAAAAAAGTAAAACAGGCGACAAGTATCCAAAATCTCATGGCTATGTATCTGTCATATTTCGATGACAACCTGACTTAATTTAACCAGTCGATAACTGACACACTGACCTCACGAAGCGCCATTAAAGACGAAGATAGACCAGGTCGCGACATCTGAAGAGCGCTTGGTACGAGAGTGCTTGCTTTGCCAGACCTTTGCCGGCCCGTAATAGCCTGTTACTGACTCCGTTTATAACGATGCTGACATTACAGTCTGGCAGCTGAGGAAATTTAGATAGCGTGTTTTAATATAATTCTTTAGCTCGAATTCTTTGACTCTCTGTCCACGGAAGCGTAGCTTCAGATGCTTCAAAATACGCCAAACAGCTTAAGCAGCCCAGGATACTGATCTCTGATCTGTACATTTTCAATAATTTTTGAGAATGAATTCAATTTCCGAGCCCTTCCCGCCATTTTTTACAAAAATTAGCACGTGCGTGTAACTTGTCACTTGTCACATGTCACTTGATGTACGCGCCGGCAATGCGTCATGACGCCTGCATAATAATTAACTCACTAACCTTCTTGCTGAAATATTAAAATAATAAAAATTGAAGCTAAATATAAAATTCTCTTAGCCTTATCCATAGCGCCAGAAACACAATAATGATAATTGCCGCAGCGTCGTATGTCTGTCGTCATTAACAACTTAAACAATTAATCATACACACACCATATTCGTAACACCCTCATCAGATGATTACAGAGAATACTCGTATGTTATAAATCATGTTTGCACGTTTTGTTTGAAGCATTTAATTTTGCTCTAATTAGTTATTGGTAGGGAAAAAAGGTTCTCGTACGACGACCACTTTGAGTACAGGTCGCCCTTGGCCCAGGTGGGCTGATGACCTGAAGCAGACAGCGGGAAACCGTTCGATTTAAAGGGCCTAGAACCGGGCGAAGTGGCGTCTTTATTATGGGAGGCCCATGATTTTATGTTTTGTGTTTCGGTTGGGGAGGTATGGCAGCCTGCATGCCTTGTCAGTAACCCATTAATGACCCACTACAGGGTCGGGTCTCCTCTAACAATGAGAGGGATGTAGGCCGCCGTCCACCACGCACCACTACTGCGGGTTGGTGAACTTCACATGGCTTTGAGAACATTTTTTTGTGAACTCTCAGGCATGCAGGTTTCCTCACGATGATTTCCTTCACCGTAACAGCAGGTGATATTTAATTTTATAAATCGCACATAACTTTTTTACAAAGTCATTGGTGCGTGCCACTGGGATTCGTACCCGGACCCCTCGATTCGAGGTCGAATTCTAAGCCACTGGGCTATCACCGCTGACTGCATGCCTTATTGTAATTTAATTACTTGAAAAATTTGACCTTCAACGCTGTACATAGGTTATTCAAAATTCAGTAGCTGCTGTTTCACCAAAAAAAGGAAAAACAACAAATATAATTGCATCCCCCGAGGCTTGTTTAGCTATCCATGAAACTTGAGAGCTCAATTAGCCAGTAATAGCCTTTAAGGGCGGAATTACGAGCCTGATTTTTAAGGGATGAAATGAAACATTTTTAATTGGAGCTTCGAAGGTTTGAAAAGAATTTGATATTATGAAAAGATGTATTGACAAAATTAGGACCAAATTGTATCATGTAGTTCTCTAGATTTCTAAAAGTGGCAGTAACCAGTGTCATTAATGACCCACTACAGGGTCAGATCTCCTCTCACAATACGAGGGATGCAGGCCTTAGTTCACCACAATGACTTTGTAGAAAAAGTTATGTTTATAAAATTAAATATCACCTGCTGTTACGGTGAAGCAAAACATCGTGAGGAAACCTGCATGCCTGAGAGCTCACAAAAATGTTCTTAAAGGTATGTGAAGTCCACCAACCCGCAGTAGGCCAGCGTGGTGGACTAAGATCTACATCCCTCTCATTGTAAGAAGAGACCCGACCCTGTAGTGGGTCATTAATGGGTTACTGACAAGTATTTCCGATAACTTAACACCCCAGCAGAAACCCAAGACATGAAGACCATGCTGCTTTACGTCGAGTTGACAGGCTGGCGATAATAGCTCTACCACCTGGTATATCAAATAACATGTAAATAACACAATACATACTTTCATTAAGTGTGCACAAATTGTACCTAATAATGAATAAAAGCTTTTGAGTTTGAGTTTGACATGTAACACAATATCAATGGACATACTAACAATTCGCCAACTTGAATCAAAATTGAGGCGAATACGAACTTATATATTCTTCCTTTTATTTAGGTGCTTTCTGTGCGTTCTTTGATCAATTTCCTGTTTAATAAACTTACTCAACGAAACTTTCCTCTCAATGCCGGTGGAACTCTTTGATTGGATATTCATCATACTTTCTATTTATGTTTGATCCCGTCTGGGAGTAAAGTTTGTCGGTCGAAAGATTCCGCAGTTTGATAACGAGGATATCATTATAGATATATCTTAAAGCAACTTTTTAAAAACGAGGTTTTGTGTGTCTGATGTGTTCTCTCTGAATGAGAAAGATGTAGGCCTTAGTACCTACGTTAGTTACCTTACTATTTACCACGCTGCCGGGCCTATGGTACGTTAGTAGACTACTAATTTCTTTGGCCATATAATGGAGAACTCTGAGGTAGGTATGCAGGTTTCATCACGATATTTTCTTTTATCGTCACAGCAGGTGATATATAAAATTTAATTAATTAAAATCCACTTAAGTTTTAATAAAGATCCGTCGAGTAATTCTTACACACTTAGTTCTATTATTATAAAAAAATGGATGACGATAAACGCAGAAGGGTATCGACAAATACACAAAAATAAAGTCAGTCTGTCTAGCTGTCAATAAGATATTAAAAGTGGCGACACGGGACGGACCGACAGACAAAAATAGCTGACCTATATTATTATGACGCGTACTATTAATATAGTCCGTCCATATAATTATTAGACACTTAATATTAGATTGGCTTTCGTGTTTTAAGGCATTGTTTATATATTAAAATGTTTTTTTCTTGAAGGTTTTGGAACGTATTGTAATAGGATGCGTTGCTACTTTAAGTAGGTAATAATCTTTCGTTAATTCGTTTTTTGGACAGGCCAAATTAACCGATATATTTTAATTATAAAATTAAATATCACCTGCTGCCTGCATGCCTGAGAGTTCACAAAAAATGTTCTCAAAGTTATGTGAAGTCCACCAACCAGCAGTAGGCCAGCGTGGTGGACTAAAGCCTTCATCCCGACAGTAACAAAATTATTTTAATTAACATTCAAAACAAAATTATTCAACCAAAAAGCAAACAAATTTACAAAGCGACACAGGAATAAGTTAAACAAGAATTTACCGGAATTTCGAGTCATGTAAGTTTTTATTAAATTCCCACAAGAAACTTAACACGGAATTTTTCATATAGAGCACTCACGTATGACGTCTCCCTTCGGTATAAATGACGTCGGGTTGCCTTATATCTGGCGACGTTTGAGAAATTTCATCTTCAAGATAACTTTGCGAACCATCTCCATAAGGTAAGAGCAGCGTTTGTTAAAATGAAAAAGAAAAATATGTATTTTGTTGTAAATCAAACAATACTTATTATTACGACGAATTCTTTTCTAATACTATAAGCTATTATAAAAACGAGCACAAAATGTTTATTTGTGCTTGCAAAGCACAAATTTATTACAAATTAGTTTGATCAATCTACATTAAATTTTATCATTCATAAATAAATATTACCATACAATAAATACGTATTATTGCTATAAAAATATAAAAAGCAGTGAACAAAAATAATACACACTAACTTTCTTCGAAAACTAAGCAGATTTTTTTGTAATTAAAAATTTTTTGTACATTTTTTACTAAAAAAGTTAATTTTCGAATGTCATTCACCTTTGCCCTTTGGGCGGGCGATTTTAATTTTCTCCTTCATCTGAGCTTATCATCTTACTAATGGAATACCTTGAGATAATCGGATCTTGTAGACGATTAGATGGTAAAAATAAAGCACTAAGTTAACACGAAGCGATTTGAATGAAAACGCTGTCAGACAGAAAAACTTTGATGTCTCTACATAATAATATGTAAATATAGTCAGTCTGTCCTAAATTCCATTTTTTATAAAGTAGTTGAGTAGCTATAGGGCATGTAGGCCACCTTATGTTAAGTGCAGCCCATGGACGCCCGCATCCAACCTCAAATAGGGAAAAAAACAACGGGTTGCACGCACTCCGGGAGTGCCGGCAGAAGTCAAAACTTATAAAACGTCTTTTCGTCTTTTGTGAACTGTCGTCCAAATCACCAAGAAAAGGTGCTTTTTTCTATAACAAAATACACTTATTACTTGTGAATGTTTCCTTTTGACAGTTTCCAAATTTCCATAATATAGTTAGACGCACTTTGTTTATGAATGTTTCCTTTTGACAGTTTCCATAGTTACCATCTTACGCATTTTCCCTTACGCTTTTCGCTTACGATCAGGGTCACGTGTCCTGTCGCGAGTTTAACAATTTTTACCCATACCAAAATGTGCTCAGCTGAAGTTTTCACTTCGAAAAAGTCCACTCAAGCAGCGGAGCTATTGCGCACTTGATCAAGATTAAAACATCAAAATTACGTAAATTAGTATGAAATCTCAATCCGCGTCTGTTTTCATTCAACTATATCCGTTGTTTACGGTGCTGGTAAAACTCTCGCTATACATAAATCTGTTTTTATACTTCAGATAAATCATTGCTCGTCGGCTGTTGTAGTGCTTTGTTGTGAAAAGTTTATTTTTAGCTTCAATGCCCTTCACGGTTTCAGTTTATTAATGTCGGTGCTGCACGTTTGTTATAACGCGAAGGTTTAAACAGGGCCGGATTTAGGGGAGGGCAACCAGGGCTACAGCCCCGGGGCCTCCACAAAAGAGGGGCCCCCACAATAGACTTCAGAAAAAAAAATTAAGACTTGTACACTAGTATACAACTTTTCCTTTCATATTTTTTTGTGTTTTACCTTTACCTACAGTACTTTGTACAAACATGATTACATTAAATATTAACAGAAATTAGAATATATTTGTTCACGGCAATCAGTAAAATATCAAAATATCAAATGGCCCTGATAAGCATTTGCAATTTATTATTATTATTTATTCGAAAACTCAACTGAAAAAAAATATTGATTTTATTTGGAAAATAATTTGGGACCAAGGGGCCTCCACTCCTTTGTTGCCCCGAGGCTTCCAGACTTCTAAATCCGGCCCTGGGTTTAAAATTCGTACAGGGCTTTACTCTTATTTTGTGTCATCTTAGACAGACAGATGCGGGTCGTCCTACTCCACGGCGTCCTAAACCGCGCATGGAGGGTAGGGGGTCAGGCCTCGAGGATTTCCTCTTTACCTGGGGGTTGATTCTGTATGACCATTCAGATTTCGAGCCGATATCGTGTGTCATCCAACCGTATGTCATTACATGAACTCGGCACGACAAGGAACCTTAATGTCTATTCTATAAGGCACATAACAGATTGTCACGATATTTGACTTATAAGCCTTTTTTGAATTTTTATCACGAGTAAGACACGACATTGCCGCGATACGAGTGTGAATGGTCATACAGAATCAGGGCCCTGGACAATAATCTCACAGCGTGCCATCTTATCTCAAGGTCAACGTATCCTATGTACCTATGAATACCGACTAGTAAGTCCAGTGTATGATAATAAATATCTATTCTATAAGGACGGCCGCGTTCAGTTTGATCGCGATTTCCTACGATTTCAACTCCTGCGTGTTGTATCCACTAATACCACAGAATACATAACTAATACGCAGGAGTTAAGGCTATAACAGGCGACGGTGACCATTTACTTACAAGGCCCGTCTGTTGGTCTTTCTACTACCCAATAAAAACGGTATAAAAGGTAGGTACTTGAAACTATTTTAACCCCATAAAATGGTTTTCATGATCGGAAGCAAGCCTTCCGACTTCGTACACAAACTGACACAGCTCGGTTCAAACAAAGGGAGTTGCTGTTTTGTTTCAAATTCAACGGATTTGCTGTTGCGGACGTTAAAAGTTTCCAATATTGCTGTAAACAAACCTGTTTTCTACTGTTACTATGTTGCCACTACTGTTGTTGATTTTTTAAATAGTAATTGAGTAGCAAATGGGAAATATAGTTTGATCTTAATCATTTGTAACAGCTCTATACCTATATTTGTGTTAATAAACGTTTTGTCTCTGCCTTGTCTCTGTCTCTGTCTCTCTGTCTCTTTCTCTGATGTTAAATGGTCACTCAGCCCATAGACGCCACATCCATCCTCAAATAGAGAAAAAAAATCTATCTGAGGTTGTATGCGGGTGCTTTGCTACTCATGAGGACTAAGATATTCGCCTCAAATAAAGTGTCCCCGGAAACCATACTTCCCCAGCCGAAACACAAGACATGAAGAACATACTGCTTTACAACGGGTTAAGAGACTGACGGTAAGCTACGATTACTATGGCTCTATCACATAATAAGACGGTATGGAGACATTCAAATTTATTTTCTTAAAACACGTTATAAAAGTTCTACTCAATATTATAATATTCTCAGTAGGTAAATTTATCATCAGTCTCAAACCACAAAAGTTAATGCTCCAAAACTCTTTCATTCTTCCGTAGTCCATTTGTTGGATCGTAAACCCGAATCGGGGAAGTATAAGTTGAAGTGGATTCCATGGATTCCGTATATGTTTAGTAGAAGAGAACTATGTTTCTATGTATTAATTTTACTGTTTAAATTGCCTTGAAAAGAATTTCTGATCTTTAAAAATCTAAATCCTACTACTACCTATATGTAAATAAATACGAAAATTTGTGAGGGTGGATAGATATTTGTTACTCTTTCACCCAAAAACGGCTGAATAGATTTGGATGAAATTTGATGCACAGGTAGATTATAACTTACTTACAATACTTTTAATCTAGGTTACTTTTTAATGCTCTCAGGAACAAGTTCTCAAATCTATGCCAATGAAACCGCAAAAAAGTCTAGTATTTTAAAAATTAAGACTTTTATTTTTAAAATACTAGACTTTTTCTGCGGCTTTATATGACATATTTGGTGTCTTTATGTTTTGATTCAGGTTTGTAAAAGAAAAGCTGGATATGAGACGTAAATTTAGAAATAAACCGAAATAAACGTAGAAGTAATCAATGAATTAAGAATTCCTAAATCTAAGGACTTTTCAAGGAGAGAACCCTAAAAATACATTAAAAATGGCCGATAACGGTTAAAAGCAAACATTTATTTTTATTTTCACCATAATATTTAAAGGTCCACTCTAAATATCAGCACCTAATCGGCTCTTCCTGAAATAACCATTGGCTTAAGGGTGTTACAAATTTTATTGATTTTGCTTTAAAATAGATTTTCAAGTACCGCGGGACGGAAAACATTACACTTCAGAGCCGATGAAAGAGGATTAATGCTATAAGTGTTGACGTTCATTAACTGTGGACAAATTGTACCTGATAATGATATTGTACCTGATAATGATATTGTACCTGATAATGATATTGTACCTGATAATGATAAATAATAAACGAATTGCGCATAGATCCGCAACTTAAGAACACCGCAAGCGATCGAAAAAGTTAAGCGACGTCGGGTGCGGTCAGTACCTGGATGGGTGACCGCAAGTGTCGAATCAAATGCGTGCTTCCGTGCTTCGGAGGGCACGTTAAGCCGTCGGTCCCGGTTGTTATCGATACGATAGCAGTCGTTAAACCCTGTCGCGGGCACTATAGGTGGTTTGAAAACGGGTTGACTACTAGCCAACTTGATCGCAATAAGACATCCATATGAGAGGTCTAGGTCTACTATTGAAAAGGGCTAATGGATAGAAAAATACCATTCTTAAGTCAGACAAAATAAATAAATAAATAACGCTTCACACTCATAGCCTCACACTAGGATTCCCTGTGTCGTGGGTACCATGGACACACACAAGACAAGAACACAACACACTCAGACCAGAAAAGAAATTCAAATTCATCATTCAAATCTCTGCTCTGCTGGGAATCGAACCCAGGACCTTCCGCGCAGCGCACCGGTGCCTTAACCACTGCGCCACTTGGGTCGTCATGATGAGCAGAATACATAATTGTATTTATAATTAATATACCTATGTATGGCTTTCATTATGTGTGCACAAATTGTACCAAATAATGAATAAAACCTTTTGACTTTGACTTTGACTTTGCATTTAAGCTCTTCGGAACGAGAATGATTCCATCGCTTCGAATTTTCATTACAATCGGTCAATTTCACTACAGTAAACATCTAAATCGTAAGCGAAAATAATTTCCTTTTCTATTAGATCGGGAGCCAAAAGCTAAGGGTCCGTTTACATTGATCAACCCTATAAAATTCAAATTGAATATGTATATTCTTGTATATGTATATTATTGTAACTGACTGTATGACTAGTAATAGATATTACTAGCTGACCCCGCAAACGTTGTTTTGCGAAAACCCTTATCACTTAGGGTATGAACAATAGACAGTAGCCGATTCTCAGACCTATTGATATATTCTATATGCATATAAAATTTCATAAAAATCGGTCAAGCCGTTTTGGAGGAGTATGTTACTAAAACTGTGACATGAGAATTTTATGTATAAGATATAGACGACCCAAGTGCCGCAGTGGTAAATACACCGGTGCGCCACGCGGGTGGTCCTGGGTTCGATTCCCAGCAGAGCAGAGATTTGAATGATGAATTTGAATTTCTGTCTCTGGTCTGGGTGTGTTGTGTATTAATGTGTTGTTGTCTTGTGTGTGTCCATGGCACCCACGACACAGGTGTGGGGCTATGAGTGTGAAGCGTTATTTATTTATTTATTGCTATGTATATGTACATTGTTATTACTTTATATTGTTATTTATTTACGTTTACTTTTGCTGTAGGTACGTATTATTGCGTATGGTGTTGTGTCAAGGCATGTGGATTCAACACTTTCGTAATACGTCACGGTGATCAAAAGGTTAAAAACTTCAAAAGGACAACACCGTGTGAACGGACCCTAACATTTCTTTGATCATTTCAAAAAGCTCTTCGGTCTCTTTCCCTCTTTTGTATTATACGTTTCACCCCTCTCTTTCCTCTGAAGAAGTGGACAAATCGACGTTACAATCTCAATACCACTTCAAAAGGCTGCGTTGGTCCAGTTATCGAACTTCAAATACGTTGCCACTCTTAAAGTCTTACGATTCTTTGATGGTTTTGCCTTTGTCACTTCAAAGTTTTGAAGTGACCATTTTTGTTTAAGTATTTCACTGAGGTAGATTTTTCTTTGATACTTTTGTAGTGGTTTACTGGTACCTATAGCAATAGTGTCGGTTAGGTGTTGATGTTTCTAACTTAATATAGGAGTAAATCTTTTTCGCTTTTATAGCCAAATAACTAAGTTGATTTTGATGAAATCTAAATTATAATATCGAATACTAGAGAACTCTTCATGTTTTTTGTGTATATTGAAAATATCTCAGATTTTCGTAATGGATTTCGTAAGGTGATTTAAAAAGATATCCTACAATTTTATTTCTTAAAAAATTTAAAAAAACACAAATTATTCCATATCCCACTCCCAACCATTCGCTTCAGATCATCCAATGTAATAAAATCCTTTCGTTATGTACGTTAAAAGATCCGGGCAGGCATTTAAATTACAAAAGGTAACAGGAATTTTTTTACGTACATATTTCCGGGGATTTACTTTCGAGTTTTCCTTTTCACTGCTCCGAGACCGTAATACGCAGTTCATGCAAAATGTTTTGGACCCCTGCATTTGTGAGTCCTTTGAAGTCAAAGGTTGCCATATCCGGTCCCCAAAGTGAAGAATGATTATTTATGATATTTTTTATTATTTATGATTATTTATGATATGATTTTATGATATTTCTTTTATGGTTCGGTTCATAAGTGTTCATATTCTCAGTGATAGTAGTGTAGCTATTTACGGTGATTGCTCAGTGGTTAATTCTGATAGTCTAGAGGTCTGGGTTCGACTCTCATTGGCGTACCAACACCAGTACCAGTAGCAATCGGAGCTTAGCAATGACTTTCTAAATGTTATCTGCTCCGTAACGCTGCAGTAAAACTTCGAAACCTACTTATAGTAATTATCAAATCAGTTGTAAAATACTGTAAGATCTGAGAAAACAATTTGTAGTCAAATGTAACAAATTTTTCTATATTGTTACAAATGTACTCCACATACGTACCATAATATCCTAATGTAACTAATTGTATATCTCGAGGTATACTACTAAATGTATACCTCGAGATTAGATGTCATATTCTATTATTATCTATATCTATGGATGTTCAATTTAAAATTTAATGATTTACACGCTACATTTAAGCTTTTAACATCACCTCATAAAACTGGCTTCAAAATGACTGTGTTTAAATAAGAAACAGCTTAATGAAGTGATATGAAAAGGTTTGAAAAGCTTAGTTTAGACTTTATAATTATGAAAAGTATGCTGAAGCAAGCTTTATAAATTTTGACATTTTTAATTATAATTATAAAAAAGGATGAAGGCTGCGCAGTTTGGACGTGATTTCGTAGGAATTCAACTCGTGCGTATACGTGCGTTCACGCACGAACAATCACGACTTTTGACATACTATGACGTGATAGTTACAGTTGACATTTTCACAGATTATGTATTTTAACTGCCGATTTATTAATAATAATTAAAAAACAAAATAAAATAAATATTTTAGCTAAAATATCCCGTTTGTGGTATAGGGCCTATAACAAACGGGATTTTTTCGTTCGTTTTTGCTCAATTTTGATAACGGCAACAGTCAGCTTGAAATATTCAATGAATATTTCTTATAGATATATTCACTTTGAAAATAAATAGTTTCTGGTCGAGTTTATTGGACAATTGAGTCACGTAGCCTGGCCTGGAGATATTTCGGAAGAAAAATTAGAGCGATCTGATAAAAACTTCTGTAATATCACTCTTTCTGTATCTTAATAAGAAAGCATAATTTCATCACCAACTAAGGAATGGACAAAGCTAACATTGAAACCTGTATTTTTACTATAGTAACTAAATAAGTAAAATACCAGTATGTAGATTGCAACCCATGGACATTTAATTTTGACCTAAAACAGAATAAAAATCATTAGAGGTTTTGAGGTCGATTAGAAATAAAATATCTCCACCGCTTCTCCCCACCTGCAATACAAGATATGAAGAACATGCTGCTTCAATTATAAGGTACAATTTAAAGTAGGTACAAGGAAATATTTTTTTCACATATTTCTTAGATCTTCTCTCGTAAGCATTCTACGAATTATGGAGCGAGAAGAAATGATTGAAATACCATACGAATTTGAAGCGTTTATTTATTTATAGTGTAACATAATGTTTGACACAATTAGCTTTAATCCTGACCTAATTCTAAATTGTCAGTAACCCATTAATGACCCACTACAGGGTCGGGTCTCCTCTCACAATGAGAAGGATGTAGGCATTAGTCCATCACGCTGGCCTAGTGCGGGTTGGTGGACTTCACATGCCTTTGAGAACCTTTTTTTTTTCTGAACTCTCAGGCATGCAGGTTTCCTCACGATGTTTTCCTTCACCGTAACAGCAGGTGATATTAATTTTTTTATTTTATTTATGAAACGCACATAACTTTTTTACAAAGTCATTGGTGCGTGCCACTGGGATTCGAACCCGGACCCCTCGGTTCGAGGTCGAATTCTAAGCCACTGGGCTATCACCGCTTTCTTGTACTTGTACTAGCTTCGGCAGTACATATACTAATTCTAAATATTACCATCAAATAAACCAATTCTACAAACATTCTTCCTAATTAGCGTAAAACGTAATATTTACTTTATCAATATCGCACGAAAACTGCCACTTTCTACTTCAAACACCGCAAACGTCTGTTTCAGGGAAAACTATGAATTCTCATAACCCGTTGATAATTCGAATAACAACATCTCAATTATTGACGTAACGTTTACACTACAGCGTGTAAATATTGGAAGTAAACGTTCAGCTAATGTAAAGCGAACGAACTATTTCGAGAGTGTAAATATTATTCCGGAAGAAAGCACGCGGATTGGTTTAATGGAGTTGAATTGACTTGCTTTATTTAGTGTTACGCGTCGGGGACTCGTAATATGGATTACTCTGCTAAATGGCTTGGTAATAATATTTTTGAACAATTAACCATTGCCTCATAGTTTGGGTAGATCGCAAGCAATCGAAAAAGTTAAGCAACGACGGGCGCGGTCGATGTGTGGCCGGTAGTGGCGACTTACATGCGCGTTTCAGATTATGCGGGCACATTAAGTCGTCGGTCCCGGATGTTATTTATAAGTCGTTAAACCTCGTCGGAGGCTCTAAGAGTGGTTCGAAAACATCCGACACGGGTTGGCCACTATCTCGTTACTCCACCAATCTGAATTGGAGCAGCGTGGTGGAGTATGCTCTAGGTATGCGGACGGAAATTTGTTTTACTGATACAATATTTTTACATGGATGTCCATGGGATGCCAGTTTGTTTTGAATCATTTTTATTTCACTTAGACTCTTTAAAATCAATAAATAATCTAATCAATAACTTAACTTACTTGTACTTTGTGTCAAACTAAAATAAAAATAAAATGGCTAATTTTGATTTATTAATTCCTTTGTGTTCCTGTATCAATTTCCTGGTAGTGAAGGGCAGAAATGAACGAGAATGACTATAGATTTGAGGAAAGTTCTTTCATAAGAAGTCACACACATCTTTCACATGAGAAGTCTTAGAAGACTTCTCATGTGAACCTATAAGAAGTCTTCTAAAGTGAAGTGATCCCGGTTTCGGATCTCGGGTTTCTCACAAAGCGCTCATCCCGCGGCGGATATCCTTTCTGAGATCTCATAAAACTGATTTACTGATGCAGTCTTTTGTTGAGTCTTTAATAAAGTTGCTTTTAGAACTTGGAAGCTGGAAGATCCACTTAATGTTCATGCTTTATATTATAAATGTATAAATGACTTATACATTTATAATATATTTATAATAAGAATTATATGTATAAATGACTTATACATTTATAATATATTTATAATAAGAATTATATGGATAAATGCCTACTTGAGTAGGGCAGTGGTTAGGTAAGGAGACGGCGCGTTGCGCGGAGGTTCCTCGATTCGAGCAGAGATTTAAAAAAAAGCTTTAAAGTTCTGTTTCTGGACTGGATGTGTGTGTGTCTGTGTGTGTGTGTGTCTGTGTGTGTGTGTATCCTTGTCTGGTCTATATCCATGAGACCTTGAGATAGGGATCCCAGTGTGGCTATGAGAGCGGTGCGTTGAAGATCGATACAATCAGATAAACCTCGTATGCTTGCAGCGAGCTTTCCAATACAATACTTTGCTTGTTTCTAGACGCGATTCAGATAATAATAATGCTTCACAGTCACAGTCCCACACTAGGATTTCCTGTGTCGTGGGTGCCATGGACACACACAAGACAACAACACAACACACCCAGACCAGAAACAAAAATTCAAATTCATCATTCAAATCTTTGCTCTGCTGGGAATCGAACCCGGGACCTTCCGCGCAGCGCACCGGTGTCTTAACCACTGCGCCACTAGAGTCTGAACTTGGAAAAGTTTATTATCGGACACATGAGCCGCAGTAGAAATATCGACGAATTCCACGACTGTATGCTCATTGCTCATTTCCTGCTTTCAGTGCCTTGAACATGAGCTTACGTAGTTTTGTATAGTAATCGTATCAAATTACCATAAGTATGGGAAGATGTCAGACAGATTGACCATATGGCATACTAATGACCGACGTTTTCCGTACGTTCCAACATTATAGTATTCATGCTCACGGCACTGATCGTATAAAATAGTACTCAAATAGGGTATTACGGCCTATGTCAAAAAGCTTTTTATATGAATTCGTAAGTCATTAAAACCCATATAAAATTGGAAAAAAAATTTTTGCAAACAAATATTATGTAAAAAAAGACTTTTCAATTTAAATTTCAAAAATCCCCGCTAAAACACAGTCTCGGCCGTCTCGGCGCTGCCGCCATGCTTGTGACGTCACTCGCAGTGTAAACAATACATCTCAGTAAAGGAAGAAAGTTATACTCCATTGTTTATTTACACTGCTAATGACGTCACGCCGATAGCTTTCATGGTTGTATAGCGTTTTTGACATTTGAAAAACAGATTAACAAACCTGAATTTTAAAATTGAAATAATAAATGTATACAACATTTTTTAGAACAGAAATCACCATTTTTCACTTGCTTTTAACAAAATCTATCAATATTACATAATTTTGGATTTTTCCTTGCATGGTGCGAAATACCCTATTATCAAAGTATTTTCAGAAGTAAGGAGATCCCCGATACAGAGAACAGTTACTGTTACAGTACAGTCCGATGCACTATGATACCTAGACACACCTGAGTAGAGTTCAATGCCTTATCTTGGCGAAGGCCCAAAAGATCTGTATCGGTTGAAGGTTTAAAGATAACGCCGAATAATAGTCAGGGAGCTGGTACTGGAATCATTCAATCCATCTGTACTGGAAAGTTCAATAGTTTTAGATAAGACACTCGGAGAAAATATACGTGGGTACCATAAAGAGAAAGAAAACTGATAGTTTATGGGGGAACTCTGGTGGAGAAGTTTGTGCTATACCCTCATAAGTTAGGAAAGATAACTTTATCCTATACTATTAGACAAGATATATTTGTAGATACATTTATGCATAGTTATCGAGCTTTTAACATTGACTCGAACGATTGCAATGACAGTTACTGTGGCGGTTTGGAGGGATGAGAAATCGATATAGATTAAAAATTGTCGCCATATTATATTCGGGCAAATAGATTTTCTCGCGCAATGATTTTTACATTATTTTTTGTATCACAGTTTTTTCCAGGTCACTACAAAGTCAGCTTTTGTTTCAAAGTTTTAACAGATGTGACAGTTGATAACTAAAGCATGGTATCTGACAGCTAGAACTGTTCGATACATGAATATTTGATCTTAAAAAAATTAAAACCAAAAGTAAACAAAAAAGTACCTGCAAGTCTTTTTTAAAGACAGATTAATTTTTTCTCTCTATTTCTACCTAAATGAAGTTCGATCATACTGGTAGTACTGTTATTTTTAGTGATGAACAGACGTTCTAAAGATTGCAGCCACAGGTTGCAATTAACATATTAAGTATTAATTTATTTATAAGGAATGCACGAGCCCCTCAATATCGTATCGTCAAAGTGAGCCTGTATATTCATATTCATAAAAATGTTAATTAAGAAATTTATTTTTAGCTTCATGCCACAGCACGAAGCAAGATTTCGTTTTTGACTTTCAAATTACTGCGCTTGTAAGAAAATTTTCTTCTACCCTCAAGAATTAATTAAACCCTTCAAAAGAAAAAGCAGTAACCAATTACTAGCTAATAAAAACTTGCCCAATTTAAAGTCAACTAAAGTTGTGAAGTAATTTAACTTGGAAGATCCTATAGATTTGTAGTTGCAGCGCTTTGGAAACGAAGTTTTGCTTAAAGTATCTTATCTGTTACGACATCTCTATATATCTCAAGTATATCTCTAGCTATATTTGGATCTTGTATCTTGTAAATCCTACAAATAATTTCGAATCCTTAGGCACGCACCATGGCCCAGGACCGGGAGGAGTGGCGTCGATTAGGGGAGGCCCATGTCCAGCAGTGGACTACCAAGGGCTGAAGGAAGGAAGGGACGCAATGATAACTTTCTTAACAACATTATGTGAGCTTTATAAAAATAAACATCACTTGTAACGGTGAAGGAAAACATCGCGAGGAAACCTACATGCGTGAGAGTTCACAAAAAAATTAAAAATTAAATCGACATCAAAAAGTATACAATTAAATTTGTTACATACATATACCCACAATTTTGAGGTTCACGAGATTTACGTCAGCATGGTGGATACCTTTAAATCAATGCAATAAATATAATCCGCCTTAAAATTTAAATATATCCAAAATTTCTGTAACATATTATGTGGAATTGATTTTTGAATTTGAAATTGGAATTGATGAAATTCACTACTACATGATATATTTACTAATTAATACAACGTGTAATAATTTCCGTAACAATGGTTTGTGGCTCCCATATTGGTACGAATATTTGAGCAGCGGGCGTTTAATATCCAGCGTGAGGAGTAAGGAGTGTGTCTCGGTATATTAATTTAACCCTTTAATTGTTCTTCATTTTGTTCATTAGACGACGTGAAAGTTAATTTATATATGAATGAAATAATAACCGACAATATTGTTTTTATAATTTTTGTATGTACCTAATAAAATAATAAAATCAATCATAAGCAATTTCAAAAACATAAGCAATTTTCTTATAACTACTATAGTCCTGCCAAATTTGGATGCCTTTTATTATCTCAATTTTATATTTTACAATTATTTCATATAAAGTGTTCACGTTTACGTTATGTGTACATTTTACACGTTTTTCCCTAGACTCTTCCAAGTTACATACAGCATCCGCATCCCCCTATAAATTTAAATAGAATTTCTTCTCTTTTTGAGAATGGAAGTGGGTATTGGTTGCAGTTACCATATAACATAAGGTGACCCGCATACCTGTTTGCTACTCAATTACTATGAATAAAAACACATAAATAATATTATAAAATTAAGTATTAGTTATTTAAGATAAAATTATTGTATGCCCGCATAGGGTAGACATTTCTTAACTTATTATAATTTTTGTAACATCTTTCTTGTGTAACAGTCAACAATAAACGCATTCTTTTCTTTTCTTTTCTTAAAAAGCCATCGAATACGTTAAACTTCTCCTAAGAAGTCGTAATTGGCTCGCAATTAAAATCACCCAGAAACAAGACGTACTGGCGATGTTTAATCACCGTCTCGACTTGTATTAAATTTGACAAATTAATTTTCCAAATTGCGATTAAAAATAACTTGATTAATTCGCTGGCTTCGGTTAAGCCTAGGGTAATTGGTGTGGGTTGGTCTAAGTTGTGAACGAATGGAATAAAAGCTTATGTCTACTGAAAAATAGTTATCACATGATTTAATATTTCCACGGTATCCATTCTACAGCCGTTTGCTGCAGCGTCCGTCGGATCTACGACAGATGTGGCCAGCCCACCGCCGCTTCAGCCTGCTAGCCTTTAGAGCTATGTCGGTCACTTTGGACCTCAATCGAATTTCCTCGTTTCGAATTTTGTCTTAAACGCGCGCTTCATAAAACTCAATCAGTAAACAACTGGCCGTATCCTTGGTTATTTTGAACCGATTCAGACAGTTGTACGGCTTCCAGCAGACGTAATCGTTAATCTATTTCCAGTTCGACCGCACGTAAGCAGTGGCGATGTGGCCCATTGTTCCTTGAAAGATGAGGTCATTAGACTGGCTATTTTCAGACCGTGTTTCTTGTAGTTTTATGTAGTTGTGTTATAGGTCAGGGTTTCTCAATCTTATTCCATGTGACCCTGATATACTTTTAACACCACGGGGTACGTAAACCACTTTGAGAAGCCCAGGTGAAGCCCAGTAATATTACGGTAGAGAGAATTTTCTTAACCCGCTGTGATGTTGCTAAATTTTCATGTCATATTCTTAATGCCGTAGATACTCTATTTGGGGCGAATATCTCAGTCCTTATGATAAGCAACACACTCAAAAACGTACGACAGTAAAAATGTGTTTCGATTTACCAAAAGTACCTACTACTAGAGGTTGGGGTATTCTATCACAGAGAAAGATGTAGGCCTTAGTCCACCACGCTGGCCTAGCGTTGGAAGTTTCCCTTCACCATTACAGCGGGTGACATTAAATTTTTGTATACCCGCATACGTAGTCGTGCATACCTACTCGTATATACGTACTGACATATCTAACCGTTATCTACACCACACACCCTCATGCCCTAGAGGCTAAGGGCTGACGAAATTTGATTAGCGACGAACGTTGGCGGTTCATCTGTTCATTTTATTACCACGTCACTACCCCCAGGATTATTTTATTGCCCTGAGGGTATCTATATACAATATATTACTGGATTTACTACCACTTCCGATAATCATATCTCTGGTATTGCTGTTGTGGTCTTGATTTGAGTGGAATTCGTGGAATAGCAAAGCTTTGGGTTGCATAAGTGATCGCAGTATACTGTGGTGCTACTCGGAGAATAATAATATCATAGTATCCCATTTCCTACTTACTTTTAATTCGCCTACATTAAAAGCTATGTCGGTTGCCTAATGCCTTGGTTGACTGATATCCTACCTACTGTTCATTGTCAGTAACCTGTTACTGACCAACTACAGGGTCGGGTTCCTCTCACAATGAGAGGGATGTAGGCCGCCGTCCACCACGCTGGCCTACTGCGGGTTGGTGGACTTCACATGCCTTTGAGAACATTTTTTTGTGAACTCACAGGCATGCAAGTTTCCTCACGATGTTTTCCTTCACCGTAACAGCAGGTGATATTTAATTTTATAAAGCGCACATAACTTTTTTACAGTCATTGGTGCGTGTCACTGGAATTCGAACCCGAACCCATCGATTCGAGGTCAAATTCTAAGCCACTGGCTGTCACCGACTACAGTTTATTAGGAGAATTAAACGAAATTATCCACCACTATATGAGAGCATAGTTATTGGGTACTAAAGCCGTGAATACACAACCGTAACCCTTGAAAGTAGGACTCCATTGTGATGCCTAATCAAATACATTCACCCTATAAAGGGAAGGAAATTATAGGGCTTGATTAATTTGACGTTCAGCGATGTAATTACCGGATCGGCCCATGGTTTAATTTGCGTATTGTTTTGGGAAAAATGGCGGATGTTTGACTATGTTTACATTACGATAGGTGCGCGCGCCTTTTTACAAGATTTTGTTATATTTATAAGTAGTAATCGATGACGCAGCGGTGATAGCCCAGTGGCTTAGAATTCGACCTCGAAACGAGGGGTCCGGGTTCGAATCCCAGTGGCGCGCACCAATGACTTTGTTATAAAAGTTATGTGCGATTTATGAAATTAAATATCACCTGCTGTTACGGTGAAGGAAAACATCGTGAGGAAACCTGCATTCCTGAGAGTTCACAAAAAAACATGCTCTCAAAGGCATGTGAAGTCCACCAACCCGCAGTAGGCCAGCGTGGTGGACGAAGGCCTACATCCCTCTCATTGTGAGAGGAGACCCGACCCTGTAGTGGGTCATTAATGGGTACTGACATGACAATCGATGACTTCGTATCCTAATGGTAATCGCACGACAACGGTAAAATAGCTTTTGTACTTATATACCCTACTTTGGTCTACGTTCAAAAACAGTATTGATCTACTTAGCTACATATTGATTCGCCATTACAATAACATAAAAACAATATTGCCATTCAGCCTTAAAGAGGTACATTAAATAAAATGCCAGCTATTCAGATCTAGGTTAACAACATCTCGATAATAACGGCTTTGTCTTCGTGATCAATACGTTCAGACGTCAACAAGGCCGGAATTATTACAGCGGTGGATTGTCAGTAACCCATTAATGACCCATTACAGGGTCGGGTCTCCTCTCACAATGAGAGGAATGTAGGCCGCCGTCCACCACGCTGGCCTACTGCGGGTTGGTGAACTTCACATGCCTTTGAGAACATTTTTTTTTAACTCTCAGGCATGCAGGTTTCCTCACGATGTTTTCCTTCACCGTAACAGCAGGTGATATTTAATTTTATAAATCGCACATAACTTTTTTACAAAGTCATTGGTGCGCGCCACTGTGATTCGAACTCGGACCCCTCGAGACGAGGTCGAATTCTAAGCCACTGGGCTATCACCGCTGCGGTGGATTAATAGGCATATAAAGTTCAACGTTTGTACGTATTATTTCTACTATGTATGGGCATGAAGCATTGTCGACAATGACTGCTGATTAATTGTAACTTATAACCACTTAACATCAAGTGACCTGCTAGTTGATTTGCTAATCAATTACATACTTTAAAAAAATATCTTGATAGTATGGGAGGCAGTCCAATGGTCAACGCACCAATGGCTTTTTAAAAAATGTTATGTGGGCTTTATAAAAATTAAATATCACCTGCTGTTACGGTGAAGGAAAACATCGGGAGGAAACCTGCATGCCTGAGAGTTCACAAAAAAAAAGTTCTCAAAGGCATGTGAAGTCCACCAACCCGCACTAGGCCAGCGAGGTGGACTAAGGCCTACATCCTTCTCATTGTGAGAGGAGACCCGACCCTGTAGTGGGTCATTAATGGGTTACTGACATGACATGGGAAGCAGTCAAAATAAAGAGCAAAGCGATGCCGGGTCAGCTAGTAAGCTATAAATAATTCGAATAAACAATATGGAAACTCCAGGAGCAATAAAACAGGCGGATAAATTGCCGCACCGCAGATCTAATCCGACAGATTTGTTCCTTTAGGCCGTGGACAGATAGGATCTTATTTATAGAGCCCCACATAGGTGTCGTGAGTGTAACATTAGTGTAGTAGTGGTAGGTAGACAACCCTTGATAAAATTGGACTTACGGTTAAATTTAATAATAATAAATAAATAACGCGGCAGTGGCAATATAGCGGCAGTGATAGCCCAGTGGCTTAGAATTCGACCTCGAATCGAGGGGTCCGGGTTCGAATCCCAGTGGCACGCACCAATGACTTTGTAAAAAAAGTTATGTGCGCTTTATAAAATTAAATATCACCTGCTGTTACGGTGAAGGAAAACATCGTGAGGAAACCTGCATGCCTGAGAGTTCACAAAAAAATGTTCTCAAAGGTATGTGAAGTCCGCCAACCTGCAGTAGGCCAGCGTGGTGGACTAAGACCTACATCCCTCTCATTACGAGAAGGAGACCCGACCCTGTAGTGGGTCATTAATGGGTTACTGGCAAATAAATAACGCTTCACACTCATAGCCTCGCACTAGGATTCCCTGTGTCGTGGGTGCCATGGACACACACAAGACAAGAACACAATACGCCCAGACCAAAAACAGAAATTCAAATTCATCATTCAAATCACTGCTCTACTGGGAATCGAACCCAGGATACTCCGTGCAGCGCACCGCTTAACCACCGTCTTAACCACTGCGCCACTGAGGTCGTCATTTGTGAGTTTTGCAGCCTATTGCCAATAGAGTCCAATTTAAACAGGGCTGGAAAGGCTTTGAAGGCTTTAAGGGCTTTTTGGAGGGCTTTAAACAGGGCATTTATGATCGTGAGTAAAGTAGCCGTCCTAAGTTTAAGATAGACTCTAAGCCCTTCAGTAAGCGTGCCTTTTCAAACTAAACACAGAAGTCTGAGACAAACGAGCCTATACCGCGGTTTTAAAGAACGAAGGTTTCACTCGCGGCTCGGCTTTATGTCTGAAGAGTCGTGGCAAAATATAGCTAATTTGGCGAATCATGAGTCATTCTTTGATAAAACCGCGATATGTACGATATGATCCACCAGCGAGCCTTAACGCTGAGCCATAAAACCGCGGCTGTCTTTATCGGGCCTGTAAATTATGAAGACAAACATAGACTCTATCGATCGTAAGATCAAATGTTCCGTCTCAATTGAATTGGATTCAATATCAAACCGTGCAACGGCTTACTAATTTCCGCGTGCCACAATTACGCGTATAGAACATTGCGCAACTAACGCGCATAGAATTAGTTCCAGCGCTGGCATCCCGCCACGCGCTATTCCGGACGTCGACCTCCTTACCGACTTGTCGTAGCGTTGGAGTTGGGCGATTAACAGGATAAAAGCGATGTTTGGTATCGAAATGAATTATTAAAAGGCTTTATAGTATAGAAAAAAAAAATTAATTTAAAAATAATTTGAAAAATAAATTAAAGTAATAATTAATATGACATGAAACGTCACTATATGACTTAAAAATAGGGTAAATTCAAACTTTAATTCATCTCATACAAATATACTCATAGTCTCATACTCAATACCATAATATAATGTTCAAATAAAATAATAATTAAGTCGAGGACTGTATCTACTAAATTATTAAGGAATCTCAGAAAATAAGTAGCAAAAGGCTGTAAGTATTCCTGTCTCTCTCATAAACCACCAGATTAATTAACCACACAATAACTTCCTTAATCCAATTAAAATTTATTCATATGCTACGAGTAACTAATTTTTTATCAAAATTTGATTAAATTTCGAGTGCATTTGACGTGTATTCATTACTCACTAACGACTTCCTGTAAAAATTAGTGTAAAGTATAAAAGTGAATCTTTATTTCTTTGATGAAGGCCTACATCCTTCTCATTGTGAGAGGAGACCCGACCCTGTAGTGGGTCATTAATGGGTTACTGACAATCATAATAATTATGAATTACATATTTCCTAATTTATTGGAGCAAAGGACGAAAGAAAAACTCGCTTCACGCTTGTGATAGTGCACCAGCGTACTGTAGTGTCCCTGTAGAAAACAATGCATTTTATTGCGACAAACACAATATTTGTCCTCCTATGAAATGGAGCGAAATAGGCTGCCAATGTTACGTGGGGGACTAAATAAATGTCTTTTTAAAAACTTATCACTTTATTACCACAACTATATTATAAACTTATTACTAAACACAAAGAAAGAGTCAAAGAAACAGAGTAATAGTGAGGACTGGAATCGGAGATAGAATGTGTCGGGTTTGGGGATGCGCGAGTATTTATATGATTGGGAAAGGAGGGGATAGCTGAGCGGCGCGGTGAGGGGTGTGAGGGTTGTTAACTAATGAGTTAATTACTATTTATTACATAAGGCTTATTTACTAGGCTTATGAGTCTAAGGGTTAGTATATAACAATGTGTAAATAAAATGAGTAGACAAAGAGTTGTTAGTAGGTAGGTATATCTTAGGACTATCTTAGGACTATGGGATGTAGTGGAGGGCGTACGTAACACCTCCCCCCTTAGAATAAAGATCGGGGCTTCGTTGAAGTGCCCGATTTTTTTGGGATTTCAGCTTCTTCTTCGTCTTCTGAAATGCATGATGTGTTAGATATGGAAGTCATTGGAATTTCCACATTCTGCCTTCTTCTTGAGTTGTCGAAGCAGTTATTAAAGATTTGGATGCTTCGGGGTTCTTCACCGTTAGGGTTCCAGCATAGAGGCCAGAGTCGCCGCCAGGGACAGCATTTGCAAATAAGGAATGTAAGCATAGCTATTCCGAGTGCGATAGTGGAGAAGGATAACGTTGATATCGTATTGTTTTTAAACTTCTGCTTCTGTTCTTCTAGGATTCGGTGTTGGTTGTTGATTTGGTCTTTGATTACCTTCAAAGCGTCAAGAGGAACGTTCTTGATAGTAATAGGTGAAAGTTCCGGAGGAGTTGATTTGAGTTTATCATGAATGCAGTTATCTTCGAGGTCCACTGTGATAATTGGGTGTGTTAGGTTTGATTCGGTGTCCTTTTCTGCGCTCAGGGTGATGAATGCAGTGTAGAATTTGCAACCTGGATTCATGGAGATGATGCCTGCGTCTGAAATTTCTTTATGTTGAATGTTATCTCCACATTCGATAACACATGGAGTACGCTTCTTAAGTATGAAGATCCACTTGTTGTTTTCTATTGCTTGAAACGTGTCGATGTGGGCGGAAAATGTTGTTGGTTCGCAAAATGATGGTAGTTCTTTGCTTGTTGCCTGAAGTATCGCCATTTCACAGTTCGGTCTCGAGTTATAGTTATAGACAGGCAGGTTTCTACATACTCTTCTTCTCGGCGCGAAGATTTTGCAATTGTCGAGGTAGCTCGAAGACACGTAGTGTTGACGTGTAGATGAAGTGGCAAGATAAGTATGCTCGGGGAATAGGGTGGAATAAAGAGGAGAATTGGCATGTTTGATTGGTATGGAATACATATGGAAAAGGGAAAACTTTTCGTTTTTCACTAAAGGAAATTCTATTACATAAACTAGTTTATTCATGTAGATGTAGGATGTGATTGTAGTCGATTCTAGGATGTCGTGTATGTTTCCTATTGTGATAGGTGCAACAAGATTGTTATTAGATCTTATGTGACTTGTAGCTAAAAGTTCCTTGTAGATACGTGCAGTAGAGATGATTGAAGGGTGGATCGCCCCTGACTTAATAAACAAGATGCTTGTTACAATGTCATCTAGTTCTTTTTGTAGTGAAACTACTGATTCTAGAAGTTGAATAGAGATAGAAGATATTTGTTCTGATGCTTGTAAGTCGAATATAATTTTGTTGGTCTTATTTAAATAAGAACTTAGTTTTTGGAGATTATCGTTGATCGAATATTCGTCATAGGATATACGTAAAATAGTTTCATTGAAGTTAGTAATAGTCGAAGAAATAATTTGTAGTTGTTGATTTAGAATTTGATTTTGGTCTAACTGTTGTTTTTCTAATGAATCAATACATTGATCATAATATTTTGCATCTTTTGCATCTGGAGTGCCTATGAGCCATTTTAGGACGGTGCTCAAGCCATCTATTAATTCTCGTTTGACACGGTGGTTATTGGTATAGTAACTTAATTCACTTAATCTAGTTTCAATTTTATCAAAATTAACTTTAATAAATGAGTTCGTCGTATAAACGCTAGGTGTAGTATATTTATAATTATTAACTAGGGATTCGTAGTTAGTGATTAAACGTTTTAAAGAGTCGCGTGATAGGGTTAAGGGTTCTAGGTTTCTATATAAGACTAATTTCCAAGAATTTTCCGCTATAAGGACATCACCAAGAGGTTGATAGTAGAATCCTGATTTAGAAGGTAATTGATCTATCGTGATAGTACTTCCATCAACACTTATTATTGTGGAGTACCTGGAATGGATAAAACATTTTGTTGAATTAGCTTATTTGTTTTAAACTTAGCGATGTAGAATGATTTTGTAAATATATAGATTTTGTAAAGAAGTATGTAAAATAAGAACTTAACTATAGAACATATAATAAAACTAAAATAGGGATTATTCATAATTTCGTTAAACTTATTTTCTAAGTGAGGTGGCCTATGTGTAGAATGAGGAATAGGGTTTGCCATCTCTGGGTGAGGTAACCTGAAAGGATACCATTAATGTTCATTATTTATGTCTAATACAGGTCTTAACCTATTGCCATGCACGAGTTGGGTTTTTCCAGACTTTTTAATCAGATAGTTTTCATTAAAACCTTTTCTAATAACTTCGTATGGTCCATCCCACTTACTATCTAGATTATTTGGATTTGGAACTTTGAGCATAACACTATCTCCTAACTGAAAGTCAGCTATATTTTTTATATGACTATCGTAGCGTGATTTAGCTTTCTCTTTCGTAATATTAAGGTTGCGTTGAGCTATGTCGCGAGATATTTTAAGTCTTTCATTGAGATCGTTAAGGTAGTCGTTTGTTGTATATTCGCGACTTTCTTTAAGAGTGTATAATAACCGAGGTTTGTACCCAAATAGAAGTTCATGGGGTGTGAAGCCAGTGGATTGGTTTAGTGACGTATTATGGCACATTATTGCAAGTGGTACGATACGGTCCCAATTGTGCGATGTTTTTGTAGAGTACATTCGGATGTGATCTCTGAGAACTGCATGGAATCGTTCTAAGGAACCGTTGGTTTGTGGGTGATATGCTGTACTAAATGTATGGTTAGAACCTAATAACTTGATGAGATGTTTTAGAATATTATTAACAAATTCGCCACCTTGGTCTGAATGGAAACGTTTTGGAATACCATAGTGTTGACAGAAAATGAGAAGGGATTTAGCAATTGTAATAGCTTGTTTATCGGGAATGGGGTAAGCTTGAACGAATCTAGTTAAATCGTCTTGTAGTGTCAGTATATATTTATTACAGTCACCTGTAATATCGGAATAGGATACTAAGTCAATAGTTACTCGTTCGAATGGTTCTGTGGAAGAAGTTGTAATTACCATAGGTGCTTTAAATATTTTTCGTTGTATTTTGTTACGCTGGCATGTCTTACAGTTGTTAACGTAATCCTTTATAATATCTGTCATGCCTTTCCAGAAATATTCAGATCTTATTTTTCGTGTTGTTTCTACAATGCCTCTATGTCCTGACAGAGGGTCGTCGTGAAAGGTTTTTAGGATTTCAGGAATTTCTTCAGGAGCTGGATGTTTGATCCTACTTTCACAAATAGTGATGTTACATTCATAGTAATCAGCTAAATATGCGGTAATATGCAATTGGTCGTTACCTCGTAACTTACATGTGGGATCGTTCTTAAGATCTGGGACGTAGAGAGTTTTTATATTGTTGTTATGTAAACAACTTAAGAGGGTTTTGAAATAACTTTCAGAATCCCATGGGTTAAAGTGGGTCGGTCTTGTGCATCCGAACATTATGTTTTGTTTGGTATTTGAAACTAATAAATCTGTGTCGTAGAGTGCTTTGGGTTTGTTCAAGTATGGGTCCACTTGAGAACATACGGAAATTGCTTTATTGAAAAGGTCGTTCTTATCTGAGAGTTCGCATGAAATAGGAATAAATATGTCTTTATGTCGTTCGTCTAAGAGGTTGTCAGGAGAAATATGGAGATTTGGAGTGTCAAAGTTATAAGTTGAGTTTTCAGCGAAGTGGGAATAATTTATTTGTAAATAATCGTCTGAAGTATCTTGAGTGGGTATTGGGATATCGGATTCAAGTGTGGAATTTACTGCATTGGTGTTCATAACAGGAGGTCGTGATAAGGCATCTGCGTTAGTGTTGTTTTTACCTGCTTTGTAAATAACTTCGTAGTCGTATTCTTCGAGTTTGAGTCTCCATCTAACAAGACGACTACCTGGGTCCTTGATTGAAAATAACCATGTTAAAGGTTTATGGTCTGTTACGATTTTAAACTTTCTACCAAACAAGTAAGGTCGGAAATGTTTTACAGCCCAAACTATGGCTAGTAGTTCGCGTTCAATTGTAGAATAGTTAGATTCGGCTTTATTAAGAGTACGAGATGCATATGCGATTGGAAGGTCTTTACCAACTACGCCTTGAGATAAAACCGCGCCAATGGCGTGTATAGAAGCGTCAGTAGTTAGAATAAATTCTTTTGTGAAATCAGGGTATTGCAAAATAGGCGGACTAGTGAGGAGTTGCTTGCATTGTTCGAATGCTGTTTGTTGAGATTCTCCCCAAATGAACGGAATGTCTTTCTTAAGGAGACTAGTAAGAGGTTTTGTTATTTTGCTGAAATTAGAAATGAATCGGCGGTAATATCCTGTAAGACCTAGGAAAGCTTTAATGTCTTTACAACATTTTGGGGTTGGAAAATTTTCGACAGCCTGGATTTTGTCTGGATTGGGTTTAACACCTTCATTAGATATGATATGACCAAGATATGCTACTTCGTGTCTTAGAAATTCGCATTTATCAGGCTGGACTTTGAGTTCATATTTCTGTAGCCTAGAGAATACTTCGCGGAGTTTTTGTTCGTGTTCTTGTAAACTAGATGCGAATACGACAATGTCGTCTAGGTAAACGAAACATTTTTCGCCTTGTAAACCTGAGAGTACAGAATCCATTACACGTTGGAAGGTAGCAGGTGCATTCTTAAGGCCAAAGGGCATCCTTTTGTATTCGTAATGACCATAAGGGGTGTTGAATGCTGTTTTAGGTATGTCTTCAGGTTCAACTTCTAGTTGGTGAAATCCTGAGGCAAGGTCTAATGTAGTAAAGTACTGAGAGTGTCCAAGTTTGTCTAGAATGTCAGTGATGTTTGGAAGAGGATAGCTATCGCCTACAGTTACGTCATTTAGTTTACGATAGTCAATGACTAAACGCCATTTTTGTTTCCCGGACGCATCTAGTTTCTTAGGTACTACCCAGATGGGGCTACTCCAAGGAGATGTACTAGGTTGTATGATATCT